>JAQSUU010000493.1:7875000-9125000 GCA_038087645.1 Saccharum hybrid cultivar R570 | reverse complement strand
GCGAGCTCAATCACCTCCGCTGCTCCAAGCCGTCTACCGTGTCGGGAAACACGGAAGAGTAACAAGAAATCCGCAGCAACTCGAAGATCAAGTGCCTCTAGAATGCAATTCTCAAGCAATGCACTTGAATCTCACTCAATCTCACTCAAGATGTGCAACTAAGCAAAGAGATGAGTGGAGGGGTTGTTCTCTAGTTCAAAGAATGTCTCTAGGTCTCAAAATGTGCAAGAGTTGCCCTCAAACCCCGGCCAACTTCTATTTATAGTGAAGGGGTATGCAGCTAGCCGTTACCGGACGACACAGTTCAAAACGTGCTGACCGGACGCACCGGTCACGGTGACCGGACGCGTCCGGTCACTACAGGACAAGTGTGAACAGTGCACGTCAGAAGTTACTGTTGTCGTGACCGGACACGCTCTAATGTTTGACCGGACGCGCTGCACCTGGCGTCCGGTCGGAGTCCAGTAAGCTCCCACCGCGACCGGATGCGTCCGATCGCACGTGACCGAACGTGCCACGCGTCCTGTCGGCTCTACGTCCAGCTCTGCCCCTCTGGGTGCCTGACCAGACGCTCCGGTTCCGTGAGGGACCAGACGCGCCGGTTGCAAACCCTAGCACCCGCATGCCTAACAGTTGCGAGAGCTGACCGGACGCGTCCGGTCAAACCGTGACCGCGTCCAGTGCAGCGTCCGATCGCCCTGGTGGTCTCCGTTTGCCTCCGTTTCTTTTTCGACTTCTGGCGCAGTAGAAAATAGGCATTTCACTTCCCCAAAAAGCGTCGAATCCCGCCTCGCAAGCTTAGCGGGAGGGAGAGAGGAACCCAAACCCCTCTCTATCGCTTAAACTCCACCGCCTTCGCAAAAGTGCTAACACCACCAAGTGTACACCACCATGTGCATGTGTGTTAGCATTTCACAAACATTTTTCAAAGCGTTATGTTAGCTCTCAACTAGATCCTAATGCATATGCTCAGGACATTGATCTAGTGGCACTTGATTCCCGAGCTAACCGTGATTGCCCCTCTTGATAGTCGGCTATGTATCCTAAATCCGGTCAATCACTTCTCTACTCATCTTAGACCGCCAAAAGAAAAACCCTATGGTTATACCTTTGCCTTGCGCTCTTAGATCCTTCTCCTCCACTTGATCATCATGTCAATGCATCATCTCTTTGTGATCTTGTAGCCACCACTCCTTGTCACATACACCTTCATCACATGTGTTGCTTATGCCTAACTCAAAACACTTAACACATGGCATTAGCAACTTGGTGTCATTAATTACCAAAACCAAACTTGGGCTTTCAGTTGTGTCAACCAACACTTAGTGGTTCGGTGGCTAATAGGTATCACACACCTAGCCAACACTTAGCGTCGTAAGAACCTACCCAGAAGTGAGATAACTCAATAACACGAGCAATCCACTAGAGTTACCTTTTGGCGCTCTGTCGGGGAAGGCACAGGACCCCTCACAATCACCGGGAGATGGCAACGAACAATCACCAACTCGTGCCAAGCTCCTCCGCTGCTCCAAGCCATCTAGGTGGTGGCAACCACCAAGAGTAACAAGAAATTCATAGCCACAACGATCTCCAAGTGCCACTAGATGCAATCACTCAAGCAAATGTACTAGGAATCACTCTCAATCTCACTATGATGTGAACCAATAATAGAGATGAGTGAGAGGTGTTTGCTTAGGCTCACAAGGATGTTAAGTATATCAAAGTGCCAAGAAAGTGAACCCCAAGCCGAGCAACTTCTATTTATAGAGCCCCCAAGACTTAGAGAGCCGTTGGGAGCTCGGGGCTTGACCGGACGCGCCCCTGCGTCCGGTCACCCATAGCTGTCCAGTGTCACTCTTTGAATCTCGCGCGTCAGATTTCAACGGTCATTTAACATTTTCTCACGCGATAAAGTCATGACAGGACACACCTCTCGAAACGACTGGACTCACCACGATGTGGCGTCCGATCTAGTACAAAAAGGTACCAGAGAGGGTTTTTGGCGACTGGACGCGTCCTGTTACGCGTGACCGGACTCGCCGGTGCATCTGATCCTCTCTGCCCTCACACACGGTGACTACGTCAGCGTACGTGAGCAACAACCTGATGCACCCCCTGCGCGTCCGGTCATTCTGCTTCACCAGTGTCCGATCGCAAAGCCGAGCCTCATCCTCTCTGCACCGCGTGACCAGACTCAACCCGAGAGTCTGGTCCCTGCATCCGGTCAGGCCACCGAGGCTGACCAAGACTTAGGGTTTAGTACCGAACGCATCCGGTCATGCCGAGACTAGCGTCCAATCAGCACGCTACACCTTCTTTTCTTTTTTTTATCTCTTTAACCACTTCACCCTTGCTTCCAAGTTGCTAACTACAAAGTGTGTAACTTGTGTGCTCGTGTGTTAGCATTTTTTCAAGTATTTTTCAAGGGTTAAATGCTAGCACACTAGGTCCCTAATGCATATGCAAGAATCACGTCACCTAGTGGCACTCGGTAACCACTAAGACAAAGATTTTCCCTCTTTATAGTATGGCTACTGATCCTAAACACACTCACACCCTCTATGGTGTCTTGATTGCCAAAACAAAAACCTATTTGATACCTTTGTCTTGATCTCTTTGGTTTTTATTTTTCTCTTTCTTCTTTTCCAAGTCAGAGCACTTGATCTTTAATTTTGGTCACCACCATCACCATGACCATCATCTAGTTCCATCACTTGGCTTTGGACCATCCTCTCTTGTCTACACACTTAACTCAAGGATTAGTCCATAGGTTTTATCAATTATCCAAAACCAAATTAGGGCTTTCACCGTTCTTATGAAATTGTAGGGCAGGGCAAAGCGCCCGACGGTGGGGCTCACCAGACCTTCACCGAGTCAAGCTTCGGTGGCCGGTAGTTGACCGCGAGCGCCAGAGGACATGGAGGAGGCCACAGAGAACTCGCTAGTGGTGTCCTGGTGGTGGTGAGGCAACGGGAAAAGAGATCAGGGAAGCATAGCGGCTTGCGGGTGGAGCTCAGAAACACGGCGATGCAGCCATGGATCAACGAGGACGTCATGGAGCGTATTCATGTCATACTCGCAGACAACAGTGAATGAAGCATGGCGTAGTAACAGAAATACACTTTCATATATCCATTACGCATTCTATCATTTATGTCATGGAAGCTGTTTACATGTGGGGCCCACAAGCTAGAACCCAAGTCGCCTTAAGGCATTGTTTGTAAGAAGGATGAACTATTCCAACTAGCAGACATACCCGTGCGTTGCAACTGGAGGTGCAACTTATTATGTAGTTTATACATATGATTTGTAGTTGGAAAATTTATCCAACAAATGTGTGGTGCTCTAACTCGTAAATATGAGCATCGGACGCATTGACAATTATCCATTGATCAGCTATGCATTTCAATTTATTTTGTGATCAAATTGTGAATAGTGTTTGAGACTGCGTCATATATTTAAAATTTATCTTTGCACCGAACTCTATTGCTACAGGTTAATAATACATTTTTAATTCTTAATATTTATCTTCCTCTATCATTTTTTTCTAACCGAGAAGATGAATTTTACTCTTCATTGGATTTTTTATTAAATATGTTGCGACTTGATCGTTTAATATGAATTCGTTCAACAATAAATACATGATACAATATGTCAGAAGTTGTTTCCCTTCATTATACTCTTTGGACTATATATGATCGATATGAATTATGACAGAGTTCTCATTGCCTCTTGCATCATTTGTGTAACATTTACAATATCTTTCTCCAAGTACATGTATTTAACTTCCTTGTATGCTTGAACGTTGACATCTATATATTTCCATGGCATTTTGTAAAGAATTATGCTTGTATTAAGCAAGATCTAGAGGGCCTGGTGACAGTGTGTTTTTCTTTTTAAAAACCTATTGCTATATTATATAAGACTGGTGTAGTGCCCGTGCTAACGCCATGGCTTCATTTCAGAAATGCACATGAAAACAACCAAACGACCATATTTTTTTCATAGTTCAACTTCCACACATTGTATATGACCATGTATATAATTCGAAAAAAACACTAACGCACAACAAGGCATAATAAAGTTATGTCTCGCCTAACCCATCTAATTTACAATCTGCCTAAGACCTTATGTAGGCCTTGGAGATCATCAGGGAAGTTGTCAAAACATTCATTTGCATGACTCTTTAAAATGTCCATGCTAACATTACGACAATGTTCAGGTATATGCAAATTAGAACTGAAATAACGGTGTATATCACTTTTTCTCTGTAATGTATCTTCCTATCCGCGCTCTGCACCTCTGGCAAGAAAGCCAGAAAGGGCCTGACAGTTTCAAAAAAAAAAAAGAAAGGGCCTGACCAGATGCAGTACCCTGAAGCGGCCAGCCATCTTCCTGTAACCAGGAAAATAAAAGTCGGTAAAAGTTAGTCAATGTGCAATGACAATGTTTTGCTTGGAACATTGATCAATATCGCCATACAGTCTATTATGTCTATAACAAGTTAATGCACCAGCCATGACTTAAATGATCCTATCCACTCTAGAACAACCTTCTTATGTATATACAAATATTTACTTCTCGAGAAGGCACCCATGGGTTCAGTTTGCAGTTGAACAAAATGTTCAGTTCACATAATCAGAATTCAAAAGCAAAACAATATTCGTCCCGTGCATCTAAGATTTATTTGAATGCGTAGAAGTGCTGAATCAAGCTACAAAAGCTAATAAAGGATACAGACCCTCTGCAGTACCTAGTGTTGCATCATCCAAGTCTCTGCACTCCCTCACCGTCGTGCTGGGCATGGCCACCACAGTACAGGCAAAATTGTGACATAGAGCCTGTAAAACTTTCAATGGTAAAATACAAAACATAAAGCAATATTTGTAAGAAAAAATAATTGAACAAAGCCAGTGCTACTGCCCTTCCTCAAAAGAAAATATCTTCAACAATAGCAGAAAGTTTTTATGGCAAAAACCAATGCCTTTATCCTAAGGCCAGCACTTCAGTCAGTTCTTCCATACAATGGAACTTTTAACCCTCAACACCATGCTACCTACATATGTCTGGCTTATACATACATCTAATTCAACAGGCAGAGAAAGACAGATAAATCATTGAAAATTCTATGGCATGTCAAAAGAAGATCCAGCATTGAGTAGCCAGTCTTAAATTTACTTAGGTATGTTAACTATGAAACAAAGTTGTCTGTGATTCTTAGCACAGTATCATAAGAGCGCACTTGTTCCAACTAAAAATGACAGCCCTGCCATCATTAGTTATCCATCTTTTGATTAATTGAAATAGTTGGCTCATACATATTAAAACACATGGTTTCAAGAAAGAAAAAAAAGGTCAATGCTGAAGGATTGTAAACTGATTTTTAAGATACTGTCGAAGAAGTTTTCCTCACCGGATTCAGCAGAAGTTAAGGGCTTGTCCTGTGAATAAGAATAAAAATGAAGATGGATTAGTAAGGGCAAAAAGATATATTATTCGCATGAGCCTTTAGGAAATTCACAAGCTACAAGGAATAGCACTATTATTAATAGGAGTCGACAGGGAATTGACAAGCTAAAAGGAAATCGCATGAGTCTCTAGTCTTAATCAAATCACATGCACAAAAAAACAAGAGCACTGAACAATCATTATTGCCTGCTTGCAGCATGACTTACTTGAGCTCCACCTCTGGTTTGTTGTGCCTGTCGACTTCTTAGCAAGGGAGAAGGCAGTTCAGTTTGCCACACACACTTTCAGAATTTTAGGCTTGTGTTAGTGCAGTGTGTGTGTGCGCGCGCTCTGAACAAACATGTTATACCAGTTTATATAAACTGAACACTATGGATTCCAAGTGAACACCAAATAAATTAGCATTACCTCTTAAACATGTTAACTGAATCTTCCCCCACACAATCAATTTAGGCAGCGATTTCCATCTCGTTTCTTCAGTGTTACTATTATATGCTTTTCAGAGGACTTGCAAGCTACCAGGTGAATTGCAATCTGCAAAATGGTGAACTATCAAAAATAGCAAGCATTACGTACATGCTTTTTCCAGAAAAAAATATAAAGGCATATTCACACCCCAGAAAGATTTCCTTTCAACAATGTGGTAAAGCCTACCAGGTGCATAGAGGCGCCTTGGATCTCTCAACATCACACTTTCAGGTACGTGTCTATTAGGCTTCTTCCACATCTATCTATCTATCTATCTATCTATCTATCTATCTATCTATCTATCTATCTATCTACCCTACTAATGCACCAACATTTTCTTTGCTAAACCCACAAAATCGATGTGTGAATTATAAGGGAAATAGGTGTTTCATCTCATTTAAGAAACTCTAAAGGTGCACAGAGAACATGCACAACAAGGCCTATAAAGGAAAATTTGTAAAGTGTAGTTCAATACTAATGCTAGAAGCTAACAGAGTTACAACTGTACATTAGTAGTGTGCCCTCATCCAAAGACTTATACCATCAAGGTTTACTTAGAGAGACACTGCAATCTTATACTTAGAGTTACTTAGAGACACACTTGATTCTGGAAATAATTAGTAGAGAAGTGTCCGGGTTGAAAACTTGCCTTATCTTAAAACTCTTCATCAGATTCAAGCGAGTGACTTCTCACTTCACAGTTCTCACGACTCACGGAACAGACCACAATTCAATTCTTGTTAGCACGATTCATAATAAAAAAAATCAATTGTATTCCCGTAATAATAATGAACAAATAAACCCATAGCAAAAATCCCGCAATCCAAAAGCCTGCAATGAATTTGGCAACAAAAGCAGCAGGTTTTTTCAAATCCAAAAGACAACCTCTCTGGTAGCTGCAAGTTATCACAACTTGGCCGTGGTTTTGATGGTGCGTCCTGTGGCTAGTTCTCCTGAAAATCCATTCAAAGACACGGCCTTCCTTAACATCAATGATAATCCTCCACAGAAACTAAAAAGCATAAGAAACATGGGTGGCAACCATCCTACCATCCGTGGCATGGGACAAGAATTGAGGAATGGAGTATGTGGCCGACGACGCTGTTCAGCACTTCAGCTTGGGTTTGTTTGAGAAGCTCCTGTGTCCACTGCAAACAGCAGACATGTGGCAGGAGTCAGAGCTAAAACTCGCATGAAAATAAAAAAGGCCCATCCAATCTTTGGCACGGGATCGTGGTGGTGAAGGCGTACGAGTCGTGGCCGAGGACAAAGAGCACCCAGAACATGGTGCCCTGAGTACCAATCGAGGCACGCGGCTGCTGTGGCGAGTCCCAGGACGACGATGATGACGTCGCGCAGCACATAGGTCATGGAGCACCAGGGTCCATGACCAAGCAGTGCTTGGGGATGGCCGCGCGGATCTCCGCCAGCCCGAACTGCGGCGGCGCCCCCGGGTCGAACTCCCCGTCCATGGGCCATTGGCCATCACGCCCTCCTCCCGAGCGGGGAGCGACTGTCTGCGGTCACGCGCAGCAGGTCCCAGTGCTCCCGGCACAGCCCGGCCACCAGGGAGATGTCCGTCGCGTACAGCCGCTCAGCAAGCCCCCCGGGGCCGTTCATCACCTCCGACTCCTCCGGCGATCCAGGCCGCCTCACAGATCTGGCCACCTCGCGTCCTTGTGGCCGGCGGAGTCGCCTGGTGGCCGGCCCCCGGCGTGGCCTGGTGGGCTGGTGGTCGGCGCCCTAGTCGCATGCCCTATCGCGCGTGGGAGAGATCGCGGCCTCGTCCCTGGCGGCGGCGCGGGCTTGGAGGCGGTGGTCGGCCTCCAGCCCTCCGTAGTAGGTGGACGACTGGCTCGAACCCGCGGCATCGTGAGGGCCGCGCGAGTGTGGGCGTGGGAGAGTGGGAAGCTGCTTCAAACTTTTAATCTCAGCCATTGCATCCGTAGTAGTGTGCTGTGAGTCGTTGATCTTGAAGGAAGGGATTGACTTAGAGAAGATTTCAATTATAATAAAGATTTAGAAAATACACTCCGACGCAAAAGGGCAAGTTGTCTTCTGCTGTTCAATTTCATTGTTCCCTCACATGGATGGCCATCATCGGCGGCCAAGGGGTTGTATCAATTCGTTGTGTTCTTGCCAACTCATAGAGCCTAGAAGGAGTAGCGGAGACGGCCGGAGTATGGAGATCGGGGCGGCGTAGCGCATTGGAGCAGTGAGGAGGCGAGTGGAGCAGTGCTGTCCCATAAGAAAGGAGTGCTGCCTGGTGAAGAAAGGAGCCGACGCTGTGCCACAAGTGCTGATCAAGTGGACGGGCCTCCTCGACACATTTGTTGCCTGGGAGGACTACGTCCTGCAATCATCAGTGCTTCTGTATATTGTAAATTGTCTTTGAAACCTTAGTTGAAACACTTATGATCTTGCTAATCGCAATAGGCCTAATATTGTATTAGTGAATACCTTACTAGCTCAAAATAGTGCAACTACAGTAATATCGTTAGGTGGGAGTAAAGGAGGTGAGGTATAAAGATATAGGCAATCTGGTCCCTATAAATTCCAGATCACAACTAATGTCATAATGGTTAAGACATATGTATGGCTTCACTGAATTGTCAAATACGATTCTAATGGATCAACAAATATTTATCTCCATAGATAATTAATGCCACTTGTATTATATGATGCAAACAAACTTGCAAGGTTTAGGGGGAGAATTCTCCCTAATTCTAATTTGTCTTATAGCATCATAATGTACTCTTTTCCCCTCTATGAATTTTCCATATATGGTTTATCATAAAAGGTTTTAATGATGCAATATCAATGCAAGAATATATGCCCCAGCTATTTTCCGCACTAAGGTTTTTCAAGGGGATAATTAAGGCACATTATGTCCTACCTTTTATTTTCCCCAAAGGATCGTTTTGAAAAGATATCAAACAAATCGTTCCTCATAGTTTTCTATGAGGTTTTGGGGTAGGTTATTTCCACTATGTTCGACCAAAAGATCAAGGAGGCCTGGGAATGGCTCTTCAAGCTATGTAATGAGGAGATGATGCGGCATGACTTGCTTGGAAACAAGTTCCTTAGGAACTGTAAACACTTTATTATTAGTGCCGATATTTGCAGATAACCAAAGGCCGTTCTACTTTAGTCAAAACAGACTAGCATATACTAAATAGCATATAATTTAATATATTTATACCATATCCAAATCCGAATAGTCAGTCAGATTTTTTATAGGCATATGGGATAGATATTGTAGATATCAACACCCGACGTATCTGATTCAGTTGCATCCCAGGAAGCTCACCCATACTATGCAAGTACATACAAATCCAGGTCTGAACATTCAACGCGTGAACTCAAGCCTACAGCAATACAGCATGTCACTGCCTACTACAGTGCAACAGGTGAAAAAGGTTGTCCTTCCAATCTGTTCTAGGAGAGGCTCAATCACCCAGAAATAGAGAAGTATCACCGTCTTCGGGATCTGTTTATGGACAGGTCTGAAGATCTCCTGGAACAAAAGGGATCATGACCTTCCATCCCATCTTCATCATCTTGCATGCTTCTTGGCCTCTTGCAACCATCACCCTTCACCTTAAAGTGCACATAGATGATAGAATAATAAGAAATCCAGGTCAGTACAAAGGGCATGGGCATGGATGCAGCAACCTTAATCTGTAGGCACTTCATACAGGGAAGGTGGAAAACTTTGAAGAGAATTTACTATGTCAAAGAAAGAGCTAATACCTTTAATGCAATTCTCCTTGAGTCACACACACACTCTTTTAGAATTTTGAGTTCACACTCATCTACCTCAGACTTGCTAACCTCTTTGCCTGCAGAAGCAGTAAATATGAACAATACTTTGGAAATTATGCAAACTACCAAAAAGGAAAGGAGAGCTAGAACTACAACTACCAAGGAGCTTCTCAATGTACTTGAACCGCAAGACTTCATATTGATTCACCAAGGATAGGGCGTATCCAGATTGCCCTGCGCGTGCAGTCCTACCCACCCGATGTACATAAGACTGCATCAATGTGAGGTAAGATATGGAACCACAGGAAATCTAAAGCGTTGAACTTCATACCATCATACTGTAAAGTAATAAGAAAATCACTCAAATTGGTTATCAACAAGTATTAAAAGAACAAAAATTATACCTTGGGACTAGGAATATCATAATTAATGACCACATCAACACCTCGAATGTCAAGACCGCGGCTTGCGACGTCTGTGCATGTAATGATATTGCAACCTTTTGATTTGAACCTATTCAAAGCTCCTAATCTCTTATCCTGGAACAAAAATAAACAATCATCATATTATTTGAAAGAAATATTTCAAGCAAATAAAATAAATAAGATTACTCTGCACTATAAAACAGAAACATTTATGTAACTGAATGAGCAAATAGAACAAATTCACAAGTTTGTCAAAAAATCAAATCAAGTAAACCTGACTCATTTTGCCATTGATAAAGATAGCTTCAAAACCAAGGTTCCTTAGCATGAGAGCAAGAAGACGTGATGAGTAACAGGTCTCTGTAAAAATCATTATCATACTCCCTGGTATCTTGTTCAGAACGTAAACAAGACAGCAATCCTGAAATCACATAAGATAGTTCAGAGAGAAACTATGGGAGACGGTGATCTGCTGTGATCGTGAAAACATATTTTAATTTCTGTGTATATATCACAGCATGGAATGAAGGTGATCACATGTTTCCAAGAGTTAATATTGAATTGATTTTTTGTTAATAAAGGAAGGCGCAACAGTTCAACCAATAGCAGTTTTCAGATAAAGGACAAGATCACATTGCAGACAAGCTGAATGTTGAGCAATTCTATGTTTATTCTTTGAAAATAATAGTATGTATGTAACTATGCAGTTCTACTTCTACGAAAAATGATGCTCAAAAGCATTATAGAACATGACACTTAAGCTGTAATAGTATAGGAAAAGATATACAAAATGACAGATAGCAAGAGTAGATGGACAACACAAAGATCAGAGTAATATATTGCAATATGAATAAACAAGTACAGTTTGATCTATAATAGAATAGAAACCAAAGGCAATGAACTACATGAAAATGGATAACAACAACATGAACGAGGATAGACAGACAAAAGTAGAGGCAGAATAACCTTGTCATCAGCAGGAACAAAATAAAACTCTTCTCTAAGAGTATCCACTGTAGAGTATTTGCAAGATACTTTGAGCTAGTTCGAAAAAAAATTGTGATTGTTAGTAATAAACAATAAAAAGCAACATCAAATGGTCATATTCCACTTATGTCTTGCCTACAAAAACAGCTTGAAGAGAAAAGATAGAAGGAATGCCACCTTAACAGGATTCCTGAGACAAGCCCGTTGCAGTTTCTTAACCTAGTTGATTGCCAAGAGAAATATGCTCAGTCTATTTAAAAATGAATATTAAAAACATGATTACTAATATAAAAAAAACTAGGTTATGATTAAAAACATGATTACTAATATAAAAACTAGGTTATGATCATGCTAACCAATTGTGGACAGAAAATATTACAGTAGTGAAAACAATCTAGTTTCATACAGGATAGCTGAAAATCAGTTGCATGATGGCAGTTTCAGTGTACTTAACACTGTTGTTAGCCATAACTTTTGGATCACCAATTCAGAG
The DNA here is from genome assembly GCA_038087645.1 of Saccharum hybrid cultivar R570. Taxonomy (NCBI): domain Eukaryota; kingdom Viridiplantae; phylum Streptophyta; class Magnoliopsida; order Poales; family Poaceae; genus Saccharum; species Saccharum hybrid cultivar. Next base: position 9,113,393 of record JAQSUU010000493.1, on the reverse strand, counting down.
GAATCATAATTCAAACAAGCACTCCCAACTCACCAACCTTGTCAGTCATTGTTGCTGAAAAAAGGAATGTCCTTCGCTCCTTAGGTATAACTTTTAGAATGTCATTGAGGGATTTCTCAAACTCCATATCAAGTAACACATCAGCTTCATCCAATACCTACCAAAATAGACAATAAGCCATATATAAAAATATCTACAAGGAAATTAATAAATTAAAGAGGAGTATTATCTTTAGAAACATAACATCATGAAGCCAGTATTTCACATAACAATGCCATTGGAAAGAGGAACAAAACAGTGTATAGGCCATATCAAGGCCAAACAAAAATTGGATACCTACCGACAAAAAGAATAACAAATTGTGAGGATGCATACCAAGTACTTAATTTTATTAAGGCTAAAACCTTTTGTATCTGTCAAGTGGTCCAAAAGACGTCCAGGAGTTGCAACCTAAGTATGGAAGGAAAATATTAGACCAGAAAAAGACCAGATAAAGAAATGACATCGAGTTACTGTAACTGAACAATCACTGATATGAAATACAACATAAGTAACATTTCAAGAGACATGAAAGAATGTTAAACCTTATATTTGACTTTAACCTTAAGACAAGAACAAGGTTACAAGAATCAGGTAAAAGAGTATCGACAAAAATTAAACCCAAAGCATAATGTCACATGTTAAACAGCACATGTATACGGACTGGTGTTGCAAACCAGGTAAGCTGTCCTTTTGGACAAAACTAAACCAGCTTTGGTGCAGTAAGCTCAAAAAGAAATGAAACGTATATATATCAGACAAAGGGTCATAATAAATAAAGAATCAATGAATGCCACAGCGTTTCACATAAGGCTCATTAAAAAAGATGTGAGAATAGATGTTTGTCAAAGTAAAAAGTGCATATACATGTATAAATATTAGAAATAATCTTACAATCATGCAGCTGTCCAACCCAACAGATTAACGAGTTTTTGTCTATGATCGGGTAACAGAATTTGATTGAATGTGGAATACTCACTATGATATGGGGATGTCTCGCAAGGGATATCACTTGCTGCATCCGGTCGACACCTCCAACAAGCTGGTGATAGAATTTATGTCAAAAATTATTTGACTGGGAATACACATAGAACTAGAAGTCACAATGAATAATTGCATATAGCCTAATAACACTCTAGAAGTCTAGAATATCAGAAGGGATAATTGCATATAATCTAATAACACTGGCAAATCTTGCATGCTCAGATTATATTGAGGATAGAGTAATGATGATTAGAGAGAATAATAAAATGCTTTTAGTGATGGAAGCAAAACTAACAAAGAGTGTGAAATTGAACAACACTGGCTCAAAGAGCAATCAGTTGAAATGTATTGAACTTATGACACATTGACGTATACCTAATCTAAGGTCTTAAAAGCATAAAATGGAATGGAGGTACAACAACGTGCAACATGGGTGCAAGTAGGTCAAAGTTTTTTGCACATACTTGAATGTCAAGAAAATTGATTTACAGGTGCAGCATGTGACACGACATGAATCTGATGAATAGGACGCTTACCTGGATGTCATACTATAGCCGCATGACAAACACGCTCCCTTAGATACAGAAAAGTGCACCAGCAAATCAACATATGATTTTATTTTTTACAGATTAAAGAGCTATGACTTACTTGCACCTGTCTGCACAAGTTGTACCTCTAGTGCAATTAGCCAACCCTACTTATAGAGGGAACTAAGGTCCATGCTTCATCCTTTGACATATAGAACATTTTGTTTTCATATGTCAACCCTGATTCACATAGCTAAGTTGATGCATATTTGAAGCTCCACAACAATAACCAAAAGAAGAAAAACAAGGGGGAACCATCCAAAATAACCAAACCACACACATTTTCTTTTTCACAAAACTTCCCAACCACAATCCTCCCCCATCTCAGTGGTGGCATTGTACCAGTGCTCACTGCAGAATCTTCCCACGAGTCCCTGCCCACCCTATGACCTCTTCTCTGGCCTTTCCACCCCGCACCTCAATCTTACCCTAACTCGTCAAAGTTCAATCACCGAAGGAGGAGACGAGATGAGTAGTGAACCATGAAGCAAATAACGAAATCCAAAATCTTGGTGCCTCTGCCACTCACCACTGAGCAGATTAAGCCAATAGCCGATCCCAGAGCCTCAAACTGCTCAGCGATTTGAAGTGCCAACTCCCTGGGACACCACAATCCAACACCCAACATTAATAAAGCATACACTGGAATTATAAACTGTCAAAATTACAAACTGCCATTTTTTGAGAAAAAATAATGAACCCGACCTCGTTGGCGAAAGCACGCAAGCGAAGAAAGGTCTGCGGTGCTCAAGCAGCGCCTGCAGAATCGGCAGCGCAAAAGCGGCCGTCTTCCCCGACCCCGTCTGCGCCAGCGCGATCAAGTCCATCCCTTCACATGTCAAATCCAAATTAATAGCTCCCAACCTCGATTACAAGTTGCATGCGTGGTGGATCGTATTGCAGAATATAACAAGACAATACCTTTGAGAGCATAGGGTATGGCCTCGCTCTGGATCTTTGTTGGCTGCTTCCATCCAGTGGCGGATGCAGGATGAAAATCAAGGGGGGGCTAAAACCATGGAGATGTTGAATTGCACGAAGATTTAACGGTGATTTGAGATTTTTGCTACAGTGTTTTTAATGCTAAATCCAGTCATTAGGGGGGGCTGGAGCCCACCCAGCCCCCCCTGTAGATCCGCCGCTGCTTCCATCCTAAGGTGTCGCACGCGTCCACCAGCTCCGAGCAAACGCCAAGATCTGCGAACGTAGACGCACGATGCGCCGTCACTTGTGCATCGCCGGACCCCGCGATCATAGCCGCTGCCTTCACTTCGCTGCCAAACGCGGAATTGCGGAATTGGAATAGGGTGGCGCGGCCGCTGCGGCTGCCGGTGCCATCGGAGGCGACGGATACTTAAAACCCTATACTATCGGAAGGGTTCCGAGGAGCAAACTGGGCCAAGGGAATGTAAGGCCTCTCATGGGTGCCCCTTTGCAACAGTTAGATCAACTCGGCCCACGAGAGCAAGGTGTTTAAAAATTTTTACTTTTGAATCGTCAACTATGCTCGGAGTCCCATTTTTAATCTACGAAAACTCATGTTGCTCAAAAAAAATCTACGAAAACTCATTTTTCTAAAAGAAAATCTACGAAAACTCATGGACAGATGGCTCCATGTCTGGCGCCTGGGATTTTTTTATTAATCCATTTTAAAAAAAATTAATTCTAATCCCAGTTAAATTTAAAAAAAATAATTATTTTGGTCACGCCAAACTCCTAGCACGGCAAATATACATTGGCACACCAGGGATGCCAGCCTAGCGATTCGCTGGCCCGCTGACCTGCTGACGTGGCCCCCCTGCCGCGCCAATGCACTTAGCGCGGCGCGTAGCTCCCTTCTCTTCCTCCTCCTCGGGCTACACCAATTCCTAAATCTCTATGTCCCTAATCAACTAAGATATATGATGTTGTCATAGTCACGAATTAAAAAACATTAGTTTTATTTATGGACACATTCAATTTTATTTCTAAGTAATGTAGGATGCAATTTATATCAACAAGACTATAAAGTTTTTATTCCTCAGTTGCAATGTAGATCAACAAATTACTCTTCATGGCCTCAAGCCGTCAGTTTTAGGCTGTGCCCCCATCTGTTCTATTCAGTTGAAGGGTATGCTGCGACGTACGTGGTGCTGTCAGTAAGTGTCTCCAATTAAAGCCAACTCGGCCAAACCGGTGTCCAACTTGGGGGACCTCGCTATAGATCTAAACCTCCTATAAAGCTAAGATTCACTAAGTGATTCTATGTAATTTGATTGGTCCGATCCTAAAAAGTGATATCATGTGACGTCATTAAATCAGTTACTCCCACTAAGTCTTATTTATCTCCCACTAGATATTTCTTTTGAAATAAAAAAAGTTTTAGCACCTAAACCAAGTATCATAATTAAAATCCAATTGCACCATGGTATTCCTCGTAATAAACTCTTCAAAATAAGACCTCACATGGATATATTTTGATAACTTTTTTGTAAACATTTAAACTGCCGTTCCTAAGAAAAACCTAGCAAAACTGCCGTTTCTAAGAAAAACCTTACAAAACTGCATATCACATGGATTACATATGGTCCTCCAAAACATGTATGATTTTGTGAAGAAAAACTCCTAAAACTTTTGGGAGGGGGATGACCCTCAGGTATAGTAGGAGTGAGGGGTTCGGGTGGATAAGGTTAGCCTCCCGTACTGGCTGATCCTATAAGTTAGTGACCGTGTTTTGTTTGATAACCGTTTCTAAGCAAAAGCCCGTTTCTAAGAAAAACCTAGCAAAATTACATATCACATGGATTACATGTGGTCCTCTGAAACATGTATGATTTTGTGAAGGAAAACTCCTATAACTTTTGGGAGGGGATGACCCTCAGGTATAGTAGGGGTGAGGGGTTCTGGTGGATGAGATTAGTCTCCTGTACTGGTCGATCCTATAGGTTAGTGACCGTGTTTTTTTGATAAATGTTTCTAAGCAAAAGTCCGTTTATAAGCAAAAACCTAGCAAAATTACATATCACATGGATTATATGTGGTCCTCCAAAACATGCATGATTTTGTGAAGGAAAACTTCTAAAACTTTTGGGAGGGGGATGACCCTCAGGAATAGTAGGGGTGAGGGGTGAGGGTGAATGAGATTAGCCTCCTATACTGGTCGATCCTATAGGTTAGTGACCGTGTTTTCTTTGATATGGTTTTTGTTGTCTTTAGTTACACCTCTACCAAAAAAACTAAATTTGTTCTATGCTTATATCACATATATACTTATGTATTATACACCAACGAAATTTCTTCTACATCCTATTTCTTCTAACTCAATTCAAATTATTCTTGCATTCTCGCAGCAATGCGTGGGGAATTCACCTATTTCTATTGTTGTGTCGGGTCAGCTACAGCTACCTACTTGCATTCAGGCACTGTTGGATCAGTACTCAGGCCTTGTTTACTTTCCTTTCAAATTTTAAATTTTTACACTCTCTCCATCACATCAATCTTTAGACGCATGCATGGAGCACTTAATGTAGGTAAAAGAAATAACTAATTACACAGTTTGGTTGTAAATCACGAGACGAATTTTTTAAGTCTAATTAGTCCATGATTGGACACTAATTGCTAAATGTAAACGAAAGTGCTATAGTAACAAAATTGGAAAAATTTACAATCTAAATGAGGCATCAGACTTCTTTCAGGAGCCCCACGAGGTGCCTCCTTAGCGTCCCTTTGATCATCATATTGAGCTGCTTCCAGGAACTTCTCCAATCAATGTTCAGGTGTATCGCTACTCTCTAGCGCAGAAGGACGAAATAGAGAAACAGCTTGCTCAATGCCCTCTGATGGCATCATCACGGCTAGCTCCAGCCCACCTACGGCTTCCTTCCACAACGATGATTGGGTGTCACGGCGTAGCATCCGCCCGGCGGGGAAGGCACTTTTCCGCGACCCTGACCCAGAGAGACAAGCCAAGCGCGTGCTGATCAGCAAGTGGTCACCGACAGCGCCAGCGCCCAGGACGGATGCCTCTGTCGATGCTAAGTTCCGGGAGGCATTCGCCCTTCCACTGTCACCATCGAAAAGGACGGCGATGAACCACTTCTACCCCCGCGCGCGGTGGGCGCGGGCGTCGCGGCAGCCGGTGCTCGCACCCAGCTGTTTCTGGGCTCTAGGCTACTCGTCAGAGTCCCTGTCGCAAAGTTGTTTCACGATGAACAACAACCACCTGCTCTGCTGGAACGTGCGCGGTCTTAACAGCCGCGCACGACGTAATGTCGTCAGGACCGTGGTCACGCAGCAGCGCGCCTCTGTTGTCTGCGTGCAAGAGTCAAAAATTGAGAATTTCTCTGTATCTATGAACCTAGAAATAACGGGCTTTGACTTCGCTACATCAGTCTGTCGGCGATTTGTATCGCGGGAGGCGCCGTCACCTCCTGGCGTCGTGACATCTGGGCGGCATCCAACCAATCTGTGCGGCGCTTTTCAATCATGGTGCGCCTTACCCCCCTTGTGCGGCCCAGGCGATCCTTGGTGGCTGACCAACGTCTATGGGCCGACTGCGTGAGGCGACAAGGCCGCGTTCCTTCAGGAGCTCCGCGACTTGCGCTTGTTGGCCCAAGGACCGTGGCTGCTCTGTGGGGACTTCAACTTGATCTACAAAGACGCTGACAAGAACAATGGTAGATTGCACCGGGCCTCCATGCGGCGCTTCCGGGCACTCCTCGATGACCTAGAACTTGACGAGGTTCACCTCTCTGGAAGGCTGTTCACGTGGTCCAACGGCCGTGACTCCCCAACCATGGAACGCATCGATAGAATGTTCTTCTCCATGGACTGGAACGTGCTGTTCCCTAGTCACCAAATGCGCTGCTTACGCGCCCCTTCTTCTAGTCCTTTGTACAGAACCATGGGCGCGGCCACGTTTTCGCTTCGACAATCACTGGACGCGACTAGATGGATTCATCGATGTCGTCTCCGTGGCCTGGAATGCTAGGGCGCCGGAGCTCGATGCCTGCCGCAGCATTGACTCCAAGCTGCGGTCGCTCGCACGTGCACTCAACAGCTGGCGCGCGTCCTGCGTCGGCAGCATCAGGCTGCAGCTAGCAGCAGCAAGAGTCGTCATCTATGAGCTTGATCTTGCACAAGAATCCCGCGCTCTCCCTTGGCGAGATCGAGTGGCGCCAGGAGCTCAAGGCGAACACTCTCGGCCTCGCGTCTGCTTGAGCGTGCCATGGCCAGACAGCGGGCGAGGACACGCCACTTGCGCGAAGGAGATGCCTGCACGAGGTACTTCCACTTGCAAGCCTGCCACCGGAGGAGAAAGAATTACCTCTTCGCCATTCAACATGAGGGGCAAACGTTCAGCGAGGAACAGGCGAAGGCAAACATCGTTTTCTCTTACTACGACGGGATCCTGGGGAGGCCGTTCGTGCGGCAACACCGGATCAACACCCGAGAATTTTAGGCCCTGGTGCGAATCACACAAATGGGGCCTTTTAGAGCAATACAAATTACTAAAGTTTATTTGATTCTATTATATAAAGCATGTTTTTTTTCTCAATATAAGAACTAGACATTGATGCTAAAAGATTAAATGCTGAACCTTACTGATATCTTCTTAACTTGGAGTAAAAATCCTCATTCTGATTCTAATTCTAAAAGACATGAAGAAAAAATAGAGTACCCTGTTTCACGAATAAAAACACAACAAAACAAATAAAAAAGACAAAAACATATGACGGGTAGTTACTAATTAGCTAAATTAGTGAAGTGCAAAACGAATTGCTAATTTGCTACCGAATCAACCAGTTAAGATTTAAGAATTGGGATTACTGGTACTGGGCAATGTTACCTACCGATCGCCGAGTTGCTGCTCAGCTGCCGTCTGCTGATTGGTGATTGCTGGGATCGCCGAACGCTGATCGCCTGCTGGATTCCAAAATCGCAGTCCGCAATCGCGTGAAGAACAGGCGGCGTTGTTGCTTCCGCTTCGACTCCAGACTCTCGTTCAAAACGCGACGCAGACCTCACCTAGACGCCACCAGGCCGGCAGGCTGTAGAAGGAAATACAAAAACCAAAGGCCCATACTAGCCTCTTGAAGACCAGTTGGGAGGGGCCCTAAAATTTGGGGGCCTAGTGCTATCGCCCCACTTGCACTGGGTCAAATACGGGCCTGTAGCCTCTCGGTTTGGGCGATTGGGGAAATCGACAAGCGCAGACGGGCTTTCATCTGGGCGGGCACGGACTCCGTCACCGGGGGCAAGTGCAAGGTAGCTTGGCCTATTGTGTGCTCGCCTAGGGAGTACGGAGGGCTGGGCGTCCCTGACTTGCGCATCCTTGGGTTCGCCTCGCGACTACGCTAGGAATGGCGGCGACGCTCTCAGCCTGACGCGGTTTGGTCCCGCCTTCCGTCTCGTCCGGAGCGCGCGGTGCAGCGAATGTTCCAGGCCTCGGTTACCGTGGTGATTGGCCGCGTCCACACTTTTCTGGACGGACTCGTGGCTTCCCGACGGACCGGTATGCCGGTGCATGCCCAACCTCTTCAGGGTCGTTCCTAGTCGTCACCGCAAGCGCTCTGTGAGGGACGCGCTCTGCGACTACCGTTGGACGTGCGACATCTCCGGGGCTCCAACTGCGGCCATGCTGGCTGAGTACATCCGGCTATGACGCAGTCGAGCTCATGCAACTGTCCCCGCGCATGCCGGATCGCTTTGTTTGGAAAGTGGTCAGCCACTGGTAATTACACCGCCTCCTCGGCATACCGGGCGTTCTTCATCGGCATGGCGTCCCTTCCGGGAGCACAGCTCATCTGGAAGGCCATCGTCCCCCCAAAGGTCAAGTTCTTCTTCTGGCTTGCCCTCCACGGACGGCTGTGGACGGCGGAGCGGCGCTGGCGGCATGGGCTTCAACAAGACGGAACGTGTGTACTCTGTGACCAGTCGGAGGAAACCACTAACCACCTTCTGTGCTCCTGCACGGTTGCGCGCGAGCTATGGGTTCGGCTGCTCTCCCCGGCTGGGTTCCTACACCTTGCACCATTGCAGGGGTCCACGCTGGTCGACTGGTGGTTGCAGGCTCGCGAGGGCATGCCGGCGGACGGGCGGCACGCCTTCGACTCGCTCACTCTAATCACATCGTGGATTCTCTGGAAGGAACGCAATAAGAGGACGTTCGAGGGCTTGGCTCGGTCGACGTCGCAGCTATTTCGCGCGGTCACCGACGAACTAGAGGAGTACGTCGCCGCTGGTTATCACGGCTTGACGCCACTTCTGCTGGCCATTGGTCAGTAGGTCGCGGGTTTCTATTTGTCGCCAAGTAGTCTAAGTTTAAGTTACAACATACAGCTACGCCGGCGACATGCGGTTAGTGTCCGGTATGTACAACATGGCAGCTCGCCGTGCTGTACAACCACCGTTGTTTATGTGTTGTTAAAAACTCTCGCATCGCTTAATGAGACACGTGCATAGCACGTTTTCGAAAAAAAATAATATTTTTATGATCCAACAATTTTGCCCCTCTGTTTTATTTGTAAAATGAAGTTCTGCTTCAGTCTTGAAAAAGATGCGCAAAGCTAAGAGAGGTGGTGATGATCTCACTAGAAGCATTCATAAGAGCAGAAGAGCTTGCAAAACTGAGTGCGTCTCAGGTCTGTTACATCCTCATTCCTCCTCTTTTCTACTAGCAACTCCCCCTCCCCACCCCAGATACACAGAGACACCACAACCACCTCACACACACACACACACACACATTTCTACTGTAAAATCAGAGGCGCCTAGGATAGCTGGGTGGAACACCGGCCTCCAATCTAGGAGATCTCGGTGGTTTCGTGTTGATTATCTTGCAGTGCACAACATGGTGCAGTACATATATATATGGCGCAGATCATGACCGGCTAGGAGGAATTCTAGGAAGGAAAAGATTTACAACAAGAGTCCTACACAATCTACATCCTTAGCCGGTCAAGTCTCTCCATATTTAGTTATATCTCCATATTTAGTCACGACTCATCTATGGAAATACATGATGTTTAACATCTACTGCTTTATTTGATTATTCACAGTTGGCTTAATTTTTGTCCCCTGCTTCAACTATAGGTCGCTTCCCTGTAGACTCTGCTCAAGATGTTTGGGCTGGGCTCAGTGCTGGGCAAAAATCATATTTGTCCAAAAGTGATTTAAACTGCAATCATTTGTAGGAGACACAATCTTATTTTCATGCTCGGGCATAGCTATGGAACGCCAGTGGCATGCTACTAGGTTTCTGACTTCGGCAAGTTTGGTTAGAGCTCTAAATGGTGCAAACAGAGACCGCAATGAATTAAAGGTTGGCGCTGACAATCATCGTCCAGTAATCATTTGTTTACTTCTGATCATTGTGTGCTCATTTCTTGCCATATCGTTTTGTAGATTGAAGTGCGCCATGAAGGCAACAACAATAAAGTATACGGGGGGCGTATGGATGAATATGATTTAGATGGCAACTTTGTTGTTGTCTCTGTCTCTTGCTACCTTGGCGTTCGGGTTGGACCTTTTCAACGTGCACTGGAAATTCTGCCCCATGGTGAGGTATTAGTAGCTGTAGGGCGTGGCGTCTCTGGTGAAATAATGGCCAAGAGTGTGGAATTGAACGGTGATTTAGGGGTGTATGAGGATGATGAAGATCTTGACTGTAATAAAATCTCAGAGGTACACTTGCATATTATTCTATTTCTGTTATGCATCGAGGTTGGAGGCAATATAAATTTAAAATGATTCATTATTTTGTTGAATATGTACCCCTTGTTGCATGTAACCTTTATTGTGTTATTAGGCTTGGGAAGGTGGTCCGGTTCTTTTTGCTGATCACGTTGTTGGCATGAACCTGTTTTTGACTACGAGAAGAGCCATTTTTAAACCATGGGACACAATTCTCAAGCATCTGGAGCATTGCTGGACATCCCAGCAAATGCCGAAGGTTTTCAGGTATGTCTATCGATGTATGCCTTGATTAGTTTACTCACCTTCTCTACTCTACCTTAGCTCTTCTCGTAAGAGCTTATGCGTGCCAGACGTATGTATAATCTGGATCATTAGCTGCTGTTCCTTAGCCTATTTGGCATCTGTGCTTTGCAGTTTCTCAATGTTTACTTTCAATATTAACTTGTTTCTTTGCCACTTGAACCAAAACATTTGCCGGCCTTTGGCGTGCGTGTATCACAGATTCACAGTTGTCTTGTACTAGATTATTAGTCATATTTCTTGTGCAAATGTTGAAAACTCTATGTTTGTCTTATTTGAATGTGCACACTAGAGAGCATTATGATAATGCTTTAATGAAAGATTTTCCACTGGACTTCAGGTCCTCATTTCTCTATTTTGTTCCTTCCCTATGATTCTGCCCATGTATGTTTTGGCACCATTATTGCACTGGTTTGATCCATTTCACTTTTGGGTAATTAGTAACTAGTCATTTTTTGTTTGTTTGATCCATTTCACTTTTGGGTAATCAGTAACTTGTCATTTTTTTTGTTCCTCTGCAGGTTTGGAGCAAGACCCATGGGTGAGAAATCTATCACCTATCCGCACACAGGTACTCCTTGAGACTGCTTATGTTACGTGGGTTGTTGGGATCGAGAGGGGAGAGTCGAGCAGAGCGGCGGCGGAGCTACAGTACCCGTGGGTACTATTCATGTGAGAGAGGCCGAGGACCGACGCTAGGGCTGTGAGGGGCGCTGAGAACGCCAGCCGCGGGGCTTCGCCCACGGCCGGCAAGAGAGAAGGTTTTTCCTTCTAATCTCTTACTTGATTAGATTGATACATCTGCTCTCCTTATATAGAGAGGATTTATTGACTTACAAGCAAGGCTTACTTGACCCATAAGCAAGCGACTAATTAACCCTAACCGGCTAAGGCCTAATAGGCCCTTGACTCTTCTAACACTACACCCCACCTGGACATGCAGCTCGTAACTCGACTCGACACAAACCTATCACTTAAAAACAAGTCTTTTACATTTTGGCTTATTTAGTTATTTGGCCATAAGACACGATATGAACTCTTTATTTCCACTACATCTCTGAATAAAGGTGGCCCCATCCAGCAGCTTGAAGAGAGAGGGTCCGGCCCTTAACAAAGGCCGGGTTGTGGCCTTGATATTGAACTGGAGGAGGTTGATGAAGGCAAACTTGTGGCCAGTGGAGGCGCCCTTGCAGCGGCTGGTGCCGGAGCACGGCAGCGCTAATTAAGGTCCGCCTGTGGGTGGCCACACACCTGGGTCCCCAAACGCTGGCGCTGTAGACGCCGAGTTCGCCACCCGAGGTGGCGATGCCACGCCCGATCTCCATGACGCAGCAGACGAGATCGGGGCCCTCCATGTGGCGAAGCGCAGCCTGGTGGCGAAGTAAAGGGGCACGAGGCATAGGCACCAGCTGCAACCCACGCATCTCCCGCGCCTACCGTCGCGCTAGGAGTCTGCGTGCTGCAGCCTGTAACTGTATCGCCGCCAGGACCGCCTCCTGCATCTTCTGGCGCATCTCCTACAGCCGCCGCCGTGCTCGGAGATCGCGCGCAGCAGCCTGCAGTTGCACCACAGCCGACACTTGGTGAATAAGCATCGGCTGCACAGCGATGTCCTTTCGCTGCTTGATCTGCGACAATGTTGGCTGCACGTCCTGGAATGGCAGCAGTGTCGTGCCCGGCAGCAGCGTCGTGCCGTAACCTGGCATCCCGTAGGGGAAAACCGGTGGCAGAGAGGCCACGGTCGATTGCGGTAGCGGCCAGCTGGCTGGTTGCAGCGATGGTATGCCGAGGTAGGACTGGATGGCGGTGACGGAGCGGGTGAGATCGATGATGGCCATGGTCAACTAATCTGGCGTCATCGGCGAGGAAGTGACCGGCAGCGGCTCATCGTAACCTGGCGTCTCTGATACCAGATTGTTATGTGGGCTGTTGGGATCGAGAGGGGAGCGGCGGTGGAGCTACAGTACCCGCGACGCTACAGTACCCGCGGGTACTGTTCACATGAGAGAGGCAGAGGACTGGCGCTAGGGCTGTGAGGGGCGCTGGGAACGCCGGCCGCGGGGCTTCGCCCACGGCCGGCAAGAGAGAAGGTTTTTCCTTCTAATCTCTTGCTTGATTAGATTGATACATCTGCTCTCCTTATATAGAGATGATTTCTTGACTTACAAGTAAGGCTTACTTACCCCTAAACAAGCGATTAATTAACCCTAACGGGCTAAGGCCCAATAGGCCCTTGACTCTTCTAACAGCTTAACATTGTGGTCTCATGCTAATTATTGCAGTTTGTAATGGTACCTTTTTCAAAGCTGTGCAAATTTGCGATTGACATTTTTATTTTAACTAGTCTACGCCTTTCACTTGTACTCGTATTGTTAGTGCTTATTATCAGTTAACATATGTACACTACATTCACAATGACTTAATTGTTGCTCAGGCTGTTATCATAATATTCCTAATGTTACATGCTGATCATTATGTGCAGAATTTACTTTCGTTGCATAGTATTAGTATATGTCAGTGCTGACCACTTGACTTTGTTGCACCAGTACAAGGATATTATTTCAAGAAGGACCTGTTAGATCTGAACTCCATGGGTTACCCTAAGTTACCATCAGACATGTTAGGAAGTGAGTCAGTGCTTCTAAACTATTTGCTGATCTTTTAAAGCTATCCTGTACCACTAACAACTATTCTACAATGTGTATTTTCTCCAGCTGGCATGATTTTGGTTAATACTTTTGAAGAATTTTTTGGTGACATACATGGTCAACGTGATCAAGGTGTTTGGAGCAAATTGAGTAGAAGAGCTTCTAACATAGATCGCAATGTTGTCGCACTGGCTTCATTCAATGGTGATTTACAGTGATGCCCCATTTTCTATTTCATCTCTGTTCTGATTACAACTACTTATCTGATAACCAGAATCAACGCAGGAGAAAAAAAGGTTTTTTGCGTGCTCAGGTTTTTTTATTGAACAGAATGAATGTAAGACTATTTTGACATCAGCGAGCTTGGTTAGAAATTCTGATGATGAGAACAAGATTGTTGAAAACTTGAGGGTTGGTGGTGCTCATTGTTCTATGATTCCTGTTCTTCTTAGGCGCTGCTTTAGTCTCATCATTATATTATTTGGAGATTGAAGTGTTGCTTCCACACAACCGATGCAAAGAAGGGACATTACAGAATTATAATCTACATTCTAATGTTGCTCTAATCAGTGTCAAGGATTACCGTGCACATCGTCCATTAAATACTGTGGTTGCGACCGATTTTTTTGAAGTAGCAGCCGTAGGGCGTTGCTTCGAATCATGCGAATTAATGGCTACCAGTGGGGAAATGGTTGGCTGGACAGGCACACTCGATTGCAATGTCCTCAGGCGTTCCACATGTAAAATCACTAAGGTAATCCTGTATTTTTATATATTGCCTAAATTTTTTTATGTTGATAGTAAATACTCGCTATGTTTTTCTTCAGTTAGGCACAATTCAAATATGGAACAGTGAGCTCCAACCTTAAATTTCCCGGACATTATTTTGTTGAGAAAATTACCTATGAGGCCGCCAAAAAAATGCATCTTCCTTTCATGGCCCTTTTTTATTTGAACTTACCTATAAAGCTCAAAAACAAAATTCAGGTACCTATATGGCCTTTCCATTAGTTTAGGCACTTATAAGAGTGTTATAAGTGGAGGATCCCTGACAAAAAAAATGATTAAAGTGCAGAATTCAGTTTGTCTATTTTAGATTTGGAGTAAATATTGCGTATGGTTTAAAGTTTTCACAATTGCAAAAACTAAAAGTACATTGTTTTTTAACATAAAAAATATATTTTTGCAATTATATATTTTGTTTTGAATATGGAACAAATTTCCCGACATTATTTTGTTTGCAGCTACAAAATCATGGTCATGAGAAAGTACCTTGGAATATGAATGTAACTGTGTTAGAGCCCAGAGATCTGAGGGCGTAGGGGTGGATGGTCGGTGGCCGCGGCTTGAAGATGCCGCGTCTGCGAGGTGGCGGCGCCGTGCTCGGCGCCTGGGAAGATTAGATGGGAAAGACGACAACAGGAGATAGGGAATAGTCGGCTGGGGGCCAAAGGGGAGATAAACTCCAATCCCAGGCTAGCCCTTTTCATTAACTGAATGTTCCATACTTATACTCAATCCTAACAAACCTGACTGCTATTTTTAAGGAAACAAAGTAAATCTCCTAGATACATGGATCCAGCAACTAACTAGTCTAGCTGGGCAACCTGGCAGCTTGCGGCGTGGCTGGTGACCGCGTGACCGCGTCCTAGTGCTCAGCCACTAGTTTTGCCGCGTCGCTGATACACGTTGCCCACCATAACATCTCTCCCTTCCTCGAGAAACAGCTTGTCCTCAAGCTGGAAATCTAGAAAGCGAGCCTTGAAGTCGTCGAGGAGCTCCCACGTCGCGTCTGACTCCGCCATGTCCGTCCACTGGATGAGGACGTACCACGCACCCCGGCGGAGCTGGGCGCGCAAAGCAGCAGCCGGTTGATGCAGCAGACGGCCATTATGAAGAGGAGGCAGACCCGGCGATGTAGACGGCGGCTGTCCCCGGAACGGCTTTAGGACGCCCACATGAAACACATCATGAAGGCGGGCACCCTCAGGAAGCTGAAGCCTGTAAGCAACGGGTCCAATGCGCTCTGTGACTTGGAACGGTCCGGCGTACCGCGGGCTAAGCTTCCCACGGAAACCCGGCACCAGTGACTGCGCCGGACGATGGAGGAGGCGGAGAAGCACCCAATCACCAGTGCTGAACTCCAGCGGACGATGCTTGGCGTCATAATACTTCTTGGCGTAAGCTTGGGCCTGAAGAAGACGATCCCGCACCTCAGCAAGGAAGGTGTCGCGGTCTCGAAGAAGAACATCCACTGTCTCTGTGGTCGCCGCCCCAGCTGCATATGGCAAGAGAGCAGGGGGAGGGCGCCCAAAGACAACCTCAAACGGTGTCGCCCGCAAAGCCGAGTGGTAGGACGTATTATAGCAGTATTCAGCCCAAGGCAGCCATTCCAGCCACTTGCGCGGCCGATCACCAGTGATGCACCTGAGATACATAGCAATAATCTTGTTAACAATCTCCGACTGTCCATCGGTTTGCGGGTGAAATGCCGTGCTCATCTGTAGCTGCACTCCAGCCATCTTAAAGAGATCCCTCCACACATGACCCGTGAACACGGGGTCACGATCGCTGACGATGGACACCGGAAAGCCGTGAAGACGCACTATGGAGTCGAAGAACGCCTTGGCCACCGTTGCTGCCGTATAAGGGTGGCTCAGCGGAATAAAATGGGCATGCTTGGAGAAACGATCCACCACCGTCAAGATGACGCTCTTTCCATTGACGCGCGGCAGCCCCTCGATGAAGTCAAGTGAGATGTCTGCCCAGACCTGGGAGGGCACCTCAAGGGGCTGAAGAAGACCAGCCGGATGCAATGCCTCAGTCTTGTTCCGCTGACAGACAGCGCACGCGCTAACAAAGTCCTGGACCAGCCGGTGATCGTGGTCGACGACAAAATCGCGGCGCAGACGTTGGAGCGTCTTCTGGACTCCTTCATGACCGACATGGGCCAGCTGCAAAACTGCTGGTAGCACTGAAGAAGACTCCGGCACCATAACTCGGTTGCCGTGGAGCACCAAGCCGTCGACGACGCGCCACGGGTCGCCACGATCAGCCACCACTCCATCACGGTAGGCACGAAGTTGAGGGTCCTCCTGGAGTTCACGGCGCAGTTCATCATACAGCTGGAAAGAGGGTACGCTGGTTGCAGCCAGGGACGCATCATCATCCCCCCGGCGAGATAGGGCATCAGCAACCGTATTGAGCCTACCCGGGCGGTACTCCACACTGAAATCATAGCCAAATAACTTGCTGACCCACTGATGTTGGGGCACGGTGGACAGCCGCTGATCGAGCATAAATTTGAGGGCATAGTGATCGGTTCTGACGACAAATGAACGGCCCCAAAGATAGGGGCGCCAATGGCGCACTGCCTGCACCAATCCAATGAGCTCGCGCTCATAAGCAGCAAGCTTCATGTGGCGGCCTGCGAACGGGCGACTGAAGAATGCGAGCGCCCCATCGCTTTGATGTAGAACTGCACCAAATCCGGAACCAGAGGCATCGCAGTCAACAATGAAGGGTTTGGTGAATTCTGGAAGCTGTAAAACCGGGGCAGCGGACAATGCCCTTTTAAGTGATTCGAAGGTCGTTGCCGCTTCCGGGGACCACAGGAACCCATCCTTCTTGAGTAACTGGGTCAGTGGGGCTGCTATCGCGCCGTAGTCCTTGATGAACCGGCGATAGTAGCCGGCCAGCCCCAAAAATCCGCGGAGACCACGCACTGACCGTGGCTGAGGCCAAGTAGTGATTGCTGCCACCTTGTCCTGATCCATGGCAACACCGTCCGCTGAAATCACATGGCCAAGGTACTGTACAGCCGGCTGAGCAAAAGAGCACTTGCTGCGTTTGAGACGAAGCTGGTGAGCGCGGAGGGCAGTCATAACCGCGTTCACATGCTGCAAATGGGAAGACCACGAAGGGCTGTAGATGAGGATGTCGTCAAAAAACACAAGCACGAACTTCCGAAGGAATGGCCGGAGCACCGCGTTCATCAAACTCTGGAACGTGGCCGGCGCATTCGTCAAACCGAATGGCATCACCAAAAACTCGAAGTGGCCCTCATGTGTTCTGAACGCTGTTTTCTCAATGTCAGCGGCGCTCATGCGCACTTAGTGGTATCCGGAACGCAAATCCAGCTTAGTAAAGAATCGGGCGCCCTTCAATTCATCAAGCAATTCTTCAACCACGGGAATTGGAAACTTGTCCTTAACTGTCTGCTGATTCAGGGCGCGATAATCCACACAAAACCTCCATGACCCATCATGCTTCTTCACTAAGAGCACTGGTGCCGAGAACGCCGAGGTACTTGGCCGAATAATACCCTGCTGCAGCATGGAGGCACATTGCTTTTCCAGTTCATCTTTTTGAAGCTGAGGGTAGCGATAGGGACGAACCGCTACCGGAGGTGTGTTGGGCAGTAGATGAATGCGATGGTCACAAGCCCTCGCCGGCGGTAGTCCCTGCGGCTCAGCAAAAACATCCTCAAAAGACTGCAGCAAGGTGTCCAGCAGCTCCGGCTCGTTGTGGATGACATTGAGGCGACGAGTTGACTGGACATCATGGCGGGTGAGCCAATACCCCGCCAGAACACACGCCGACCGTCACGCGTGAAGGCCATGCATAAATCATCAAAATCCCAGAGGATCGGGCCAAGAGTGCGCAGGAAAGTGACGCCGAGGATCATGTCCCATTTGTCCAGCAGAATGGAATAGCAGTCCACCGCGAAGAACTCATCTGCAATGCGAATGCCCACATCATGTGCTAACCCCCGGCAGGCCACACGGTCACCATTGGCCACAATGACGCCGGCCCCTGGACAAGGGACGAACTGGAGTCCCACGCGGCGAGCAACATCCCCGCGAACGAAATTGTGAGTCGATCCAGAATCCAAGAGAGCGATGAACTGGTCATTACCGATGGTGACATAAATCTGCATAGTATCTTGAGTGCGTATACCAGTGATGGCGCCCAGCGAGATTACTGCCAAATTCTGATCGGACTGCACTGGGGCAGTGGGCACCTCTGCTGCCGCATCATCGTCATCAGGCTCTTCAACAATGTAGTCCGAGACCTCAAGATAAAACAGGCGGGCACACTTATGGCCTTGGACGTAGGGCTCATCGCAATTGTAACAGAGGCCCTGTTTGCGGCGCTCTGCCATCTCGGCCGGCGACAGTCGCTTAAAGGGCCGCGGTGTGGACGACGATCCTGTGCTTGACAGCGCCGGCACCGAGGCCGACGTGGTGCGACGAGGCGGACGGGCTGGAGGCGCTGGAAGAGCGAGCTGGGTGTTGGAATTGCGTCGTTCATACGCCCGCGCCAGGCGCATAGCCCGCTGCAAGTCCTGAGGGTCGTGGAGCTCGACATCAATCCGGATGTGCTCCGGCAATCCTCCTGTGAACAGCTGGGCCTGCTGGTGTGATGTGAGGCGTCCAGCATGTGCCAGGCGTGCCAGGAACGCGTCCAGATAAGTGGCTACGTCCACGGTGAACGGCAGCCGCGCCAATTCCGCCAGATGATTGGTTGTGAGAGGTGGACCAAAGCGCTGATGACAAAGCTGCTTGAAGTCCTCCCAAGATGGCGTGCCGGTGTCGCGCTCAATGACAAAATACCACTGTTGTGCCGATCCGAGCAGATGGAAGGAGGCCAGCCACACCTTGTCAGCCTCCCGGGTGCGCTGGGCATTGAAAAACCGCTCACAACGGTTGAGCCAGCCGAGAGGGTCCTCCTTGCCGTCATAGGTCGGGAAGGAAAGCTTATGATATCGTGGTACGCCGGCGGCTTCAGGTTCTGGTGGTACATGAACGCGCGGAGGTGCCATCACATCGACTTGCCCGGCGTTCATAATGGATGACAGCGAGGGCACCGGCGAAGGCGAGTGTGGAAAATTGATCTGGGTGATAGGCACCGGAGCTGATGAGGAAACCTGCGGCTGGACGATGGAACCCAGCGTGGCAAGAGAAGACGCCGGCAGCGTGGCCGCGGGCGCTTGAGTGGAGGTGATCTCGGACACGACCGGATGTGGCAGCAAAGGAAAACCACCGCACCCGGGCAAGCCAAGGGTTGGCTGTGGTGAAGACGAACCCGACGGCGTGCTCTCGATGGCCGCGACACGCAGAGCCAGGTCACCCATCTGGCGCTGCATGCCCAAGATGGCCGTGGTGAGCGCGTCCAGCGCGTTGGTGGACACCGTGGTGGCCAGCGGCAGGGAGGGCGTGGCTGGGATCAAGGCGGCGGAGGTGGACAGTGGAGCCGAAGCAGACGCCTCGGCGGAGGCGGTGTCGGCGGAGGAGGAGGATCCAGGGCCTGACATTGATACCAGGTTGTTAGAGCCCAGAGATCTGAGGGCGTAGGGGTGGATGGTCGGTGGCCGCGGCTTGAAGATGCCGCGTCTGCGAGGTGGCGGCGCCGTGCTCGGCGCCTGGGAAGATTAGATGGGAAAGACGACAACAGGAGATAGGGAATAGTCGGCTGGGGGCCAAAGGGGAGATAAACTCCAATCCCAGGCTAGCCCTTTTCATTAACTGAATGTTCCATACTTATACTCAATCCTAACAAACCTGACTGCTATTTTTAAGGAAACAAAGTAAATCTCCTAGATACATGGATCCAGCAACTAACTAGTCTAGCTGGGCAACCTGGCAGCTTGCGGCGTGGCTGGTGACCGCGTGACCGCGTCCTAGTGCTCAGCCACTAGTTTTGCCGCGTCGCTGATACACGTTGCCCACCATAACAAACTGTATCATTTTTTTTTGAGAAAACCTAAATATTATTAGATTGATGAAATTGATCAAGGCTCGAAATTGAACAGTCAAAATACTCCTGAACAGAGAAAGTATATAGCTCTATGTATATAGCTCTATTAGAATGAGTTGGCTGCTAGCAATACCTTGGAATAGAAATCAGAACTTGCCCATGTCACCTTGCTAGGCTGGGATTGGAGGCCCACTTGTTAATCTTGATGGGGATGTTGTTGGCATGAACTTCTATGATACGAGAATAGGAACCCCTTATCTAGCATGGGAGGACATTTCGACAATTCTACGTTGGTTTGATAAAAAAGGTATCCAAGTGCACATCACATATGTTGTTTTCCCGTCACATTTAAAGAAACTTGCTGAAGCAGGTTGAGTGAACTATAAAACTTTTGTTGGTGTGTCTGACAGTAAACCTGGTGAAGTTGGCTATAAGCATCCCTCTGGTGCACCTTTCTGGGAAGTAGTTGGAGATGAGAAAACTGTGTTAAACAGGTAGGTATTCACATGCATGTTGAAAATAATATTAAGATGGAGTTAAGTCTGGACATATAAACTATTTTATTCAATTGAACTACAGGTGGCCTGTGCCTATGCCACACTGGCGCCATCCTTACTTTGTGGACGAGGATAAATCTGATGATGATGAGTTCGTCTCTGAACCCAAATCTCGCGGCAGGAGGAAATACTATTACACAAGGGGAGTTAAAAAAATGCTTTATTAGTCGTATACGATCTCCATATCATTGCTAGTTTGAGATGGCTGAAGTAACCTATACTCTGCGGCTTGCTGAGGTCTTGTGATATGTGCTGCGTTTGTAGCTTGAATTATCTGGTTCCATTTTGACTTGTTGAGTAGCAGCATGCACTGGTAGTTTAATTAAGTTATTATTACACTATCGTACTCGTTAAGAACGACCAATTAGCTGCCTGCGGTGTTATGTTTTGAGTGTTTTGGGCACAGATCAATGTTCCGTGTGTATTTTTTTTATTGTAATGTTCCGTGTTATATGCGTGCCTTTTTCATGGTTCCTGTTATGTTTTATGCCCCGTGAATGATATGATTCAAAGCAGTAGTGGACATTCCTCCTCGTCGGCATCAACATCGGACAATGGCATCAGCTCGGTCAATGATCTGTCGGAATCAGCCTACCGCAAGAATTTTTGGATCACATGCTCAGTATTCAGTTAAATTCCTCGAGCTAGCTTGTCAGGATTTCGTCTCCGTTCCTCGCTTCGATCCATGGATTTTTTTAGTTGTGATAACCATGCACGGGCCGAGACAGCTACACGCCTCTCATCATTGTCCTGGTTGAATAGCAATCTGGATCTCATAGCAGAGTGCTAGCAAGCAGCAGCAGCTATGGTCCAAGTAAGCTCAGTTCCATAGCAGGAGCAGCACTAAACTAAATAACTAATCCGAACCAAATGTGGAAGAGGTTCTTCTAGCTACTATTAAAGGACAGGATATACAAGGAATGCTTCGACGAAGAAGCTTGCTCCTTGATTCTTAAACTTGTGAAATGTGTATGTGGCGGAGGGAAGAAACGGTTTGTCATTTGTGTATGCCATCTAGAGTTGTGGTTTTGCTCGCTTGCCATCTGGAAATTGCTATCTGTGTGCGTGCGCGCCTTTGGAATTTGTGTGCACTAACCTCTATGTTTCAATGGTGCATACACATAAATTTTAATAGCATACACACAAACTGCGAGTTGGCACGCACAAGTACCTTGCCGCAGCGTGGATGGACCTCACCTTGTCGCATAGGGAGGAGTCGATGGTGCTGCAGCCGCTGCCTAGCTCTTGACCAAAAGGGGTTGTCTCTTGCTGCATGGCCTCCCCTAGATAAACCTTCTCGAGGCTTCCTTGACCATGAAGGAGCCCCGTTTGGAGGGGCTGACTAGTGGTCCCTGGAGCCCCCTACCCCTGGAGTTGGTGAAGTCGCTTGTCCTACTGTGTCACGCTAGTTGCGTGACGCTGTCGAAGGAGTGGCCGCTAGAGTCTCGCGCCCATTGAATAAGCAGACATCGTGGAATCTCCGTACCCGCCAGGCCTCAGATCCTTGGCAGGTTGCCCACGGCTCAGGGCGTTGGTTCGTCGTCCGAGCACTAGTTCAAGACTGCGTTGGGCTAGAGTCAGGCTTGAGCTATCGTTGTTCGACAGTCCGAGGCCTTAGCAAGCCCCCGAGCCCTGAGTAGTGGCCGCACGCATGCTTGGGCTATCCCTAACTCCTTCTAGAGGGTACACACGAGCCCACCCGATGGGTATAGCCTCTGAGCCCCCTGGCGATTCGTGAGATTAGTCGGAGGGTCCATCGGCCAGTACGTTCTTACCCAGGACTTAGCATACCCCTGTGAAGCATCCAAGACAAGGTAGGGACTTAGCAAAGGCCTTAGGAGCTGACAGCCTGTTCGTTTCGCTGGTTTATTGTGGCTGAAAGTACTGTTCGCTGGTTTGTTGTGAGAGAAAAACATTGCTGGATGGCTGCTGATTCCGCTGAATAGCTCAAACGAACAGGGTGTGAGGCATCCAAGTAGCACGGAGTGTAGTCTGCCCAGACGTCCACCCTTCTCATCATCGATCACAAGACAAAGTAGTAAGAAAATCAAAGGTTCTCTTAACTCTTTCAATTTCCATTAATCTAAGCATCCAATTTGGTTTCAGTTTTTTGGTTCTTAGTTGTTTGTCCTTGTCCAGCTTCTAGGGTTATTAGGTCGTTGATAGTTTATTATTACTATTTATATGATATTTCATAATTTGAAATAATTTGAAAAGGACGTAGATTTGAGGGGTAAGACATCTATTTTTCCTTTTTCATCAATGAATTATTCTATAGATTTTTTTTATTAAAATTAAATGGTTTATTCTTTTTTTAGGTCGGTGAGGACCTTGTGGTTGAGGATTGCATTTTGCCAATGTAAAACAATCTTTTGTTTTTATTGTGGCATTCTCTAACTATATTTTGGTAAATGGTAGCATAATTACTGCTATTTCATATCGTTGATGTACATCGATGCTTGTTGTTCAACTTTTAATGCTAAATCCGCCCTAGGGCCTCTT
Source organism: Saccharum hybrid cultivar R570 (assembly GCA_038087645.1). Taxonomy (NCBI): domain Eukaryota; kingdom Viridiplantae; phylum Streptophyta; class Magnoliopsida; order Poales; family Poaceae; genus Saccharum; species Saccharum hybrid cultivar. The sequence goes on along the minus strand of JAQSUU010000493.1, from coordinate 9,090,341 downwards.
CCACCGTGTCTGATCTCTCACCGCTTAATCAATTAGCACTTTCGCCACCCCCTTTGGTACGATGTTGCCGCCAATTTGGATCCCCTTCTCCTCAGCCTCCGTCAACTTCAGGCTTTCCACCAAATCGCGCCACATGATCCATGATTGCCCAACAAGGATGGCGACCAAACTTTATTGCACGATCCCAATCGAAGAAAGGGCTAGCACAATTTGGGTTCGGCCCCATCCAGGAGAATATGACTTGGACAGAAATGCAGGACTAGGATGTGGACTCACATCCCTTCGCAAGCAGCGAAGAAGGGTCTGGCAAGGGGAAGAAAGATGTGAGACCAGAAGAAACGGGATCACCATCACGACACCAAACTCGAGTCACCTAAGGAGCCCTAGACGCCAAGACCGGTGTTCCCATAATTGGGGTTTATTCAATTTGAGACTTGGAACTAGCACATGAATGGACTACTCTACAAAAGAAACTTTGGGATGGGCTTTGACGAAAAACAAAGGCCCCACCAATTGAATACAAGATTTAGTATTATATTAGATAAAGAATAGTAGAGAATACAAACACTACGGATTCTGGTGTGTAGGAAAGACGAACACCACATTTAGGATTGGAAAAGAGTAGACAAAAACCTTATATTTGGACGAGAGAAAAAGCATAAAATTCACAAATGGTTAATTAGTTAAGATGAGGCCAGACAAAAAATAGAAAAAAATAGTTCTTTAATACTAGGTTTAGATTTTCTAATACTAAACCCATCATCACATGACACATGCCAAACGAGATAATGGGATACAAATGATCCCTATGTCTTACCCAGTCTTTCTTATCTAAATTCATTTTTTGTTTGTTTGTTTTTCCCTGAAAATGCATTTTCATACCCAAAACTCATCATATGTCCAAATGCCAAAAATCGGTATCTGGAAGAGAAAGAAAAGAAAAATAAATAAATTGGGGAAAAGAGAACAACTGAGCATGTACTTCAGACCGAAACAATTCTCGTGAGGCAGACTTGTAGGTCAAATCTACGCTATAGGCCCCGTTTATTCGGCTTATAATCCGTTTTTTTCAGTTTGTTTTTTTCAGCTGAAACAATATTTTTCTCTCATAACAAATCAGCCAACAGTGTTTTTCAGCCGGCTTATCAGTGCGCCTCTCTCACAAAAACACTATTGCGGCAACAGTACCAGATTCTATGAACAGTATCCACCCGATAAGAACAGTACCCACACAATAAGAACAGTACACATCCGTTTATAACAGTACACCGTAACTGTAACGGGTTTTCACTGTTCCAGAATACTCGGTAACAAACATTACTGTAGCATACTTTTATCTCTACAATACTATAAAGGGCGTGGAAGCTAGAAGTTCTGTCACCTCTCACAAACTGCTGTTCTAGGAACAGTCAACGGCAGTCCGCACGAACCAACGCCTCAACAGCCCCTCACCGTATCATGTCCCCCCTTCCGGAACCAACCATCCCACCCATTAAAAAAAACAGAAGAAACATGACGCCCTACGGCTTCCAACCTCTTCTCCGCAGGGTACCGCCGTCGGCGCTCCATCGCCGCCTCCCGCACCACACCTACTCGACATCTGCCGCCGGTCCATCGCCGACCTCTGTCCCTGCTCCATCCGCTACCTCCGAACCCCGCTCCCCAACCCCCGACCGGCCATGGCTCCTCGCGCGTGCAGCCTGCGCACTGCCGCATCCGTTGTCGGCTCCTCCGCTGTCGCATCCTCCGCCGCCGCCGCCGCCACCACCGCCGGCCTCCGCCACGAAAACGGGCCACGACCACAGATCTCGGCCTAGGTTCCAAGAAGGTGAACATCTCAGCCCCTTTTCTCTTCTCATCCCATCTTCTGAAATCAACGAAGCTGGCCCTTCTCAGCCTGCCCAAAGTTCAGTACCTCGCCTTCGAACTCGACGTTACCGTGATCCATTGCTTTCTGCCTCGGTGGTGCCACAAGCTACCTCCTCTGGATTTCAGGAAGGTTCGGATGCAACAGTTCGCACTCAGCGTACACTTAGCCAACGCCGATAGACCCGTAAGTCCGCACATCCCTGATTCCTACATAATCCTTCCATCATCTTACTTACAAATGGCACAGTTATACATCACACTTCATATTGTCAGCATGAAACATGTATATTGTCAGCTTGCTGCCCGCGCGAAGCATGAAACATGTACATTGTCAGCTTGCTGCCCGCGCTTCGCGCACTGCTAGTATACTATAAAAGTTGTGGATGGCGCCTCTCACAAAAACACTATTGTGCAACAGTACTGGATTCTATGAACAGTACCCGCCCGATAAAAACAGTACTTGCCCGGTAAGAACAGTACACATCCGTTTATAACAGTTCACCGCAACATTAACGAGTTTTCACTGTTCCAGAATACCCGGTAACAAACACTACCGGGTCCGGTACTGTAGCACAGGAAAAAACCCGTGCTTTGCACGGGGTCGCTGCTAGTCTATCGTAAAGTCGTGCTTGCGTGGAACTGGTACAGAACACTTCGCTTCCTAAACCCTAGCAATGGCGGCGGCGAACCTGCTCTCTCGCTCCCTTCTCCCGACCCCAAACCCTACCCAAACGAGCCACCCGAACCGCCGGAGCCCCGCCGTCGTCTCATTCCCCCGCCGCCATGGCCGCCTATCCGTGCGCGCCTCTGTCTCCACGGCCTCACCGTCCCCACCGCCACAGCCCGCGGCGGCGGCTGCCGGCGTGCCGAAGCACTGCTTCCGGCGCGGCGCCGACGGCTACCTGTACTGCGAGGGGGTGCGGGTGGAGGACGCCATGGCGGCTGCCGAGCGCAGCCCCTTCTATCTCTACAGCAAGCCTCAGATCCTCCGCAACTTCGCCGCCTACCGCGACGCTCTCCAGGGGATCCGCTCCATCGTCGGGTATGCCGTGAAGGCCAACAACAACCTCCCCGTGCTACGCGTCCTGCGTGAGCTTGGCTGCGGCGCCGTCCTCGTCAGCGGCAACGAGCTCCGACTCGCTCTCCAGGCGGGATTCGACCCTGCCAGGTGCCGCTCTTGTTCCTAGATTCTTACTTCCTGGGATGGACTGTTGTCATTGAGCAAATGTCTTCACTGTCTGTTGCTGTTGTTTATTGTTTTAATTTTGGATGGATTAGAATAGATTATGTTGCATTGCCGCTGATGATGAAGAAGGGCGTTTCTGTATATTTGGCATGGATAGCAGTAATGTTAGATTATTTTAGTGAGTGCACAAACTGCATTAGCCACGGTAATACATTGTCAAAGTCTGCACCAAAACGTCTATGCATTAACCAAAACATCTATGCATCAGCAAACTGCATTAGCCAAAACGTCTTATAATTTGGAATGGAGGGAGTACATTGTTATCAGAGGCTATGCAGCACAGATAAGCGTCTTGTTATCAGGCTGATATGGACACACTATTAGGGCATTTACCCCAAAAAGCCCCATACGCAGATACATTTTAGTATTTTTTAATAAACAAATAGTAGTGCAGGTTAAAATTCAGTAAACATTGAAATTACCCTGCAAATATTGTAATTTTACTTTTTTTTACCAATAAGGCAACGGCAAGCCAAGTCCACCCATTTCTGATTTCTTCAACTTTAAGACTCCAAGTCCAAAGTTGCAGACAAAAACCAAATACGAATGTATCACAGTATAAGTCTAAATGTCTTATTCTTGTTGTATATATGGTGGGCGGAATGGAGGATTGAAGTATATATCACCTTTGACCAAAGGCAGCTCCGGCCCTGCTTTATAGAAAGCGAGTTTCTGGGAATACCAGATTACAAAGTAAGAACAGGGATCATACATAATAGCCACACAAACATGCAGACCAGCATGTCACCAAAACTCTAGTAAGATGAAGGCCAGCTCTAGTGCCAAGTTCGGTTACTAGCATTCATTTAGTCTGCATGCATAAATCAGGGTCCTAACTGTGGGACAGAAGATTGTTGACAGTTATTCTCTATTGGCTCAGCGGCCTGTTGGTTGACCTGCACACCCTCGGACAGCCTCCTGAAGATCTCTTCCCTGGTAGCCGCAACCTGCCTTCTTGTTCCTGCCTTGCACAACGGTTCCATTTCTGTAAAAACAAGAGTAGCTTGTATATTAGTTCTGTTGTATATATCACCTTTCACTTTAAGGCAGCCTTTTCCGGAGATATAGTCCAGCAGATAGCAGCAGAACGATGCAGTGTAGCTACCAGCAACAGCAACTTGTCCAGTTCCAACTTCTATGACAGAACAGAAGTACACGATTAACAAATATACACAACAAGACATGTAGACAAGTCTCACATCTCAAATAACAAATCACTGAATAAGAAGTTCACAGCTAGACGTGCATAAGTTCAACATAGGAAGATAGCAGTACTTACATAAACATAGCCTCAAATTTATTAAATTATAAAGGGCAGTGCATGTTGCAGTTCAAGCTGCTGCTTAATCCCCAACTGCTTCATTCTTTTCCACAATAGCAGCGTCATCAAGAGAGGGAACACCAATGCCAAAAGATGCAGATTGTAACTCAGGCTCATCAAGGAACAGACTAGCCACTTCAAGAAGACCTACACCACCGAGAGAATCAAAGGAAATCTCCTGAAACATCCCAGATCAAAGGGTTGAGAGATGCCTTAGATTTGAGTGCATAAAGACCAGATCCTCATCACGTTCTGGAGTTAAGGCATTTCTTTTAGAGGAAGCTGTAAGTACTCTAGTTTCTTTCATTAGCAAGAAGATGAGGCTGGTTGGCTAATCAATTTGATGGCCAAACTCATCAATAAAGGCAGACTGTCCATGGTTTGTCCACCAAGTCTGGAGCTGAGTTAAAGAACTTTTAACTTAATTCAACTAATAACAGCTCAAATACAAGAACTTTGGACTTGAAATTGTCATTTTCACATGCATGGACAAATGGTTGAAGAATTTTCTTTTGATCTAACTCCCACATATGCCCTTAACAAAACATGAATCTGGAAAGAGCTGGGAGATTCCAAAATGCTAGTTAGGCTATCTGACAGGCGTTCAGTTTTTTTAGCAGAACTTGTGTGTACAAGTACTATGGTTTTGTTTGTGCAGATCTGTCCTTGATAGATTCATTTTTGTTTGTGCAAAAAGGAGAGACCTGATTATTTTTTGTATGAAAGAATAAATAATGTTACAGGAGTGTTACATGGACTATAAGCCCCAAAAAAAATCGCATAATGATATTATTGGCTATTGCATAGCGTTGTTTTAATCTACTCAAAGATTTTCACTTGGCATTGGTTTTGCAAACCCCTTCAGCTGTAGAGCTCATTGTTTCTCCAGTTGATTGCAATGTTTCTGAATAGAAAGTAACTGTATTCAGTTTCTATTTTGAAGATCAGGTGTATATTTAATGGAAATGGGAAGACATTCGAAGATCTTAAATTAGCTGCTGAGAGTGGAGTATTTGTAAATGTGGATAGCGAATTTGATTTGGAAAATATTGTCAGAGCTGCAAGGGCTACCGGAAAGAAAGTGCCTGTTTTGCTTAGAATAAATCCAGATGTGGATCCACAGGTATGGTTACCCTCGAGTACTCCCCAAAAAACATGTACATGTGTACACATGCAGCCAGTGAGAGTATTTGGTTTCTTTTATTGCCCTTTGTCTTATCCCTTGTTGGAATTCGGCTAGCTCTTGCTTATTTTGGTCATGCCATCCTATCCACAGGACATGACATGCTGCTGATATATGGCCAAATATGGCTTTGTTCTAGTAGTTGGTAGTTGGTAGAATGGCCGGTATGGCCTTGTAGTGGGTGTACATCACCTTGTACTACTATAGAACATGTATGGCCTGGTAGTGGGTGTACATCACCTTGTACTACTACAGGACATCCTCAGTTCAGTCAGCAGCAGCACTGTGTTCGTGCTCTCTCTCTGTTCTCTCTTCGTGACTATCTAGTTCCAATTGTGTGTATGTGAGGACTGTGGCAAGCACCTGGCTGCCGGCTAACATCCCTTTGTATTGTTTTGAGTAGGATACCTTTTATTGATTTAATTTAATTGTGCTTGTTAGTGTAGAAGAGTGAGACTCTGTCTGTATTTGATAGATAGAGGGTGAACCCCCAGGGTACATATAGGCAGTGCCTAACCCTAACCCTAATGGGCCTTGCCCTACATGGGCTGGCCTGGGCTGGAGGCCCACACACACACATACTCCAACATCCCCCCGCAGTCACAACGGGGGCGCACACACGATGAGACTGGAGACGAACAAAGCCGAAGCGATGACATCCCCCCGCAGTCGCAACCATGTCGCGGACGTTGTGGCTGGAGCGAAGAAGTGGAGGATAGCCCTCTTTGTGCCGAAGTAGCCGAGGTCGAGGTCGTCGTGGTCGTAGCCGAGGTAGAAGTTGCCGAGTCGAGGTGGCAGCGAAGACGATCGAAGACGGAGTCGCAACACCGAGCTGTCGTGGCCGCGGAACGGTGAGCCGAGCCATGCGGCGGCAGGGGCGCCAGGCGATGGCAGCGCACCCGGATACCTCGGAGACCGCGCTCAGAGCAGGGGTGGCGGAGAAGTCGAGGTCCGCGCTCAGATCAGGGGTGGCGGAGGGGGAGAAGTGGGGTGGCGGCTTTCCTGCCCGCCCTCGTAGAAGTCCCGCGCTCAGAGCAGGGGTGGCGGGGAGGGGGGCGTTGTCCGCGGTAGACGGCGAAGGGCGTGGACTCCGGACGGAGAGCTTGCTTGACGACGACCGGCGGCGGGTGGCACGACCGCCTGGAAAGGCGGCGGCACCGGTGGTGAAGGCAGACCACGAGCGGCGCCGCTGCAGCCTGGAGGGCACAGCAGCGGCCTCGTCCTCGGGGGTGTCGATGAAGACGACGAACGGCAGGGCGACACAAGGCAAAGGAACGGATAAAGGAACGGATACATAGCAGAGCAGCAGCAGCGGTGGTGGTGGGGCGGGTAGGCTCCCGGAGAGGCGGTGAGGGGGCGGCGGCGGTGAAGACGAGGTAGCAGCCGCACTGGGACGAGCCCGGGCCGACTCCCGACCCGATCCCGCGGGTGTGGTAGCGCGTCTCGGGGGGCGGGGGCACCGTGGAGGGGCGAGCGGCGGATCCGCGCCGGCGGAGCACCCTGGCCGCCCGCGCCGGCCCCCGCAGCCGCGGCCAGAGCGGCGGCGGCGCTGGAGGCGCGCAGAGCGGCGGTGGCGGTGAGGGGGCGGCGGATCCGCGCCGGGAGGAGGCAGGGCGGGGAGGAGGCGGCGGATCCGCGCCGGCGGAGCACCCTGGCCGCCCGCGCCGGCCCCCGCAGCCGCGGCCAGAGCGGCGGCGGCGTTGGAGGCGCGCAGAGCGGCGGTGGCGGGGAGGGGGCGGCGGATCCGCGCCGGGAGGAGGCAGGGCGGGGAGGAGGCGGCGGATCCGCGCCGGGAGGACGCAGGGCGGGGAGGAGGCGGCGGATCCGCGCCGGCGGAGCGCCCTGGCCGCCCGCGCCGGCCCCCCCGCAGCCGCGGCCAGAGTGGCGGCGGTGCTGGAGGCGCGTAGAGCGGCGGCGGCGGGGAGGGGGCGGCGGATCCGCGGCTGCCGCGGTCGGGTGCCACCGCGCCGGCGTGGGGAAGGAAGAGCGGGCGGTCCTCTGCTGCTTGCTGCTCCTGCTGGGACTTCTTGACGCGACTACGGGCGCGGATCGAAGAGGATCGACGCCGAACCAAGGGCGCTGCCCCCGGCGGAGAGGTGGCTCTCCCCGGGGGCGCGCTGGAGGCAGCGAAGAGGTGGCTGGTCGGCAAAGATCAAACCTTCGGCTCTGGTACCATGTAGAAGAGTGATTCTCTATGTATTAGATGATAGAGGGTGAACCCCCAGGGTACATATAGGCAGTGCCTAACCCTAACCCTAATGGGCCTTGCCCTACATGGGCTGGCCTGGGCTGGAGGCCCACACACACACATACTCCAACAGTTAGCAGTGGATTTTTGCCTTCTGTTTCCTTAATTACTTGAATCTCTTGTGGACAACTGCCAGTCTGCCACCTCTGTTGTGATCACTCTTTCCTTCCTATCTGAATGTTTTCCTTTAACAGACTAAATAACTCCTTCTGTCTTTCACTTTTGAGCAACCACTGCCACAAAGCCTTTTATAATCCCAAGCAAGTTGTGGCAGGCTAGAGATAAACCCCAATTAGAGCTACCAAAAGATAAAAGAGTAAACATGATATTAGTAATGGTAGTGATAATAAAAGAAGAGTTAAACTCTCCTGCCTGTTCGAGAAAAAAAAAGTTAAATGTTAGAGAAGTTTTGGAGTTTACACCTATATAAGATACCTTGATATGCCAAGTAGCAGTGCTGGGACATTTTTTGTAAGAAAGAACCTTTTTTCAACAGGTACATCCGTATGTTGCCACGGGAAATAAAACGTCCAAATTTGGGATCCGCAATGAGAAATTGCAATGGTTTTTGGACTCTATCAAGTCATACCCAGATGAAATCAAACTCGTCGGTGTTCATTGCCATCTGGGATCTACTATTACAAAGGTAATGTCTTGTTCTCTTTGTAGTATTATTTTAATATCACTATAGTTTTATGTCTAGAATTTGTTGAACTGAGCTTGCCCACAGTTGTTCTTGCATATTCGTCTATTTGAGGAAATAAAAAGCTTGCCTGCAGTGGTGAATTGTACTTTTTTTTCTGCCTAATGGGCAACATCTTGTGTCGGGTTAACAGTCACTTTGTTGCAGTCAGTTAAATGTTTGCCATCCCAGTAAACAATGACCATGTTGCACTATGTCACCTGTAGTCAGTAAAGATTAGAAATATTGTTATTATTAAGATTATATACCTGAAGTCTCTTATAGAACCTGTCTTCTAAGATCTAACTAGTGGCCCACACCATCAACAAGGATAGATGTCTGGTCATTTCTAGTAGGTGATTATACTGCCATGCCCTAATTAATTGAAACTTTATCTCAGAACAATTATTGTTTACTTGTTCACTTAAAAACTGGGAATTACTAGCGTTTTACTGCCTCCAGACCACATTTTCACCTTGCTCTCTTACTGTTCCATGTTGAAATGCCAATTTTGTCAATTCCAGATTGTCGAAGTTGCTATTATCTTATAGTGAAGTCCAGGATTTTTGGACAATACAAAGTTCTTCCATAGGCAATCATGTTATTTGTAGCATATGCGCACTGCAGAGATAATATTTGATGCATTAGTATATCAATATAAAAAGGAGCCTGCCTTTTGTTAGTAAGCTGAGGATGACCATGTAATGGCTCAACTATTTTGAAATTAAGATGCATATTTGACTGAATCAAGAGGTAGATCCTCCATCCTTCCATGTACTACCCATACACTCATTATAGTAAATACCGTTTCAATTATTTTGCTTAAAGTGATCTGATACTGGTTAGGGATTTTATCTTTCTGCCATAAAGACCCAAAAAATACTCATGCAGAACATTTATGTTCAGTAGCCCTCTTTGCTTAAATGGCTGTATTCTTTGCAGAATACCTGTTTCTTAGTAGATGTATCTAAAGTGTTCTTCCATTTTTTTAGGTTGATATATTCAGAGATGCTGCAGTTCTTATGGTGAATTATGTTGATGAAATTCGAGCACAAGGTTTTAAGTTGGAGTACCTGAATATTGGAGGTGGTTTGGGAATAGATTACCATCATACCGATGCAGTTTTACCTACACCTATGGATCTCATCAACACTGTAAGCTCAGCATCCTTACCATGTTTCTGATTCATATCTTTGCAGGCACGCATGCATCTTTAAGATATCAGTTTACCTTATTGTGATCCAAAAAGTTAGCTTATGCAGTTATGGCTTGATTCATCATGCTTATTCGATTTATTTTGTTGCAGGTGCGTGAATTAGTTCTCTCTCAAGATCTTACTCTTATTATTGAACCTGGAAGATCCTTGATTGCTAATACTTGCTGCTTCGTTAATAGAGTAACTGGTGTTAAATCTAATGGTACAAAGAATTTCATTGTTGTTGATGGCAGCATGGCAGAACTCATCAGACCTAGTCTGTATGGAGCATACCAGGTTTGTTTAGAGATTTAATCAATGATAATGAGTGTTACTACCATGTTCTCGAGTTAGTTCCTTTTCCATCTATAGAACCATAATGATTCCAATTGGTAGCTTTGGTTGTGTATCCAAGATGGTAACCACTTTGACATTGTGATAGTCTTGAGAAAATTGATTACTTTAATGCATGGAAATTTTGAATATTGCCTTGTATCTGACAGTTTTAAATGCTAATATTTACAACCATATATGGGTAATTTACTGGTTAAGGCTCAGAAAGTTCAACTACACACCTATGTTCTCAGCATCACCTAGACACCACACAGTAGATTAAATATTTAGGTAATGTGCTGAGAGTAAAGGATTTAGTCTTAGTTTTGGAATGATACGATACTAATACATCTCATTCTTGCCATAGATTTATTTTATGATTGTTGTTTCCACTGCTGATTCTCTTTTAGGCGGGCACTTAGTCAACTATGCATCACTCAGGGATTGCAGCAACTTAATGAAGCACTATGATTGCAGCAACTTGATGAAGCATTTATGTTTAGGTTTCATTTTTCATTGAAATGCATAGAAAGTCATGTTAACCGAATAAACAGAAATATCATGTGAAGAAAGTTACTTCAGCTCTTGAATCTTGTTACTCATGTGGCAGCATATCGAACTGGTCTCTCCCCCCACTCCTGGTGCCGAAGTAGCGACCTTCGATATTGTTGGACCAGTTTGTGAGTCCGCAGATTTCCTTGGAAAAGATAGGGAACTTCCAACGCCTGATGAGGTCTTTTTCAAAGCCATTATATTTTATTTTATTTGATGACTAGTGTCTCCTCTGTTTCCTTCTGACATATTGTCCTTGTAGGGAGCTGGACTGGTTGTTCATGATGCAGGTGCCTACTGCATGAGCATGGCTTCCACCTACAACCTGAAGTTGAGGCCGCCGGAGTACTGGGTACAAACTACAACGCATATTCAGTGCCCAGGGGGCTGGCGCCCTCGATACCTAAAATATCATGTTGCATTGTTTCAAAAAATCATCACAAAAATCACGTATGTAGAAGTAGAACACATATAGTTAAGTATAGTTGCAACAGTTAGTTTGATATTAATCCTAGATGTCAAGAAACAAAATAAACAAGCATCATCATGTGCTGACCGTGACACTTGTGTTTTTTGAATCTCAACATCAGAGATGAATTTCAAACTGAATTGTTTCAGCTACACTTAACTTTAGGTACTACATACATGATTTTTGTGATGATTTTTTTGAGACAGTGCAACATGATATTTTAGCTAAAGAGGGCGGCAGCCTCCCTGGGGGGCATACTACCACCAATATTCCTTTTTCTCATGATTATTTTGTAGGAAAAATGGGAAAACCCACTGTGAGCTAGGGAATTTCAATTACTTGCCTAGGTCTTCCTTCCTTAGAGTAACTATAGAAGTTTTGTGTGTTTGTTGATTTTAAGAAACGAGGTCCAGCAGGGTTGCAACCCCCACTGCTCCTGACCCTCCACTGCCACCGTGCCACCTTGCATGGCTTGCTTGCCCCGTGGGAAATGGAGGCTATAAGGGAAATGCTGGTGCCTCTCAAGTTTGAGTGCTTGAGCCTGTTGAAGCTACCTTTTTTTTTTTGCCTAAGGCCTCAAATGTAGAGAGTTGGGGGCTGTTAAGAGTGATGGAGAGGCTCAAACTTGGCTTGAAATTCCCTGCACGCCATCTCCCCTTGATTCCACACCATGCCGCACAGCTTGCACCCGTCGCTCCTGGTCCTTACCTACCAGCCTACTTGCGCTGCGTCCCCTTTGCCTATCCCACAATGTCGCAGATGGGTATCTGTCCATGGACGGGAGCTTGGTTCTTTTCTGGATTGTTGATTGTTGCTGAGAAGGTAGGCTGAGCAGACCAATTAGGGGAGAGTGGGGCCTAGTGCTGGTGGCTTAGAGGAGCTTAAGGGAACAAAGCCTGGCAAGGCCTGAGGTGCTGTAGAACATGGAAGGTGAAGGGGATCATGTAGAGGAGCTTGACAACCGGTCATTGGGGCTCTAAAATAAGGGCTATTGCCAAAGTTGCTCTTATTGTCTTAAAACCTGCAAATTCTGTGTTTCCAAATACCCCCTGTGCCTATTGGCCAACCACTGCATTAACCATCGAGACCAACTTGAATATGAACACACATAAAGCTTGCAGGTGGTAGACCGTAACTGTAAGGAATTGATACTTTGGGGATGTCCATTCATAACGTTCCCCATTTTGTTGCCTCTTTTGTCTGTCAGTTTTCTTCATTGGTCATTTAACCAATACGGTTTAATGTTTGCTTTGCAGGTGGAAGAGGATGGTTCGATCGTTAAGATCAGGCATGAGGAGAAGCTTGATGACTACATGAAGTTCTTTGATGGTCTTCCTGCTTAAACGTTTATCTGCAACTACTACTGGCAATGTTTTCTTGCTGATAATTGGAGTTTCTTTGTCAAACTCATTTTGCTTTCTTGTGGTTGTGGAATGTGACTGGATAGTTAGTTCGGTCTGTTGGTGTATCCTCCTGAACTTTCCTGTCATTGCTGTTAGTTTTGGCACCAAGTTTATCCTCAATTGCTATTTAGGGAAGTTATATACTAAGTTTTGTTCTCAAATATTTTACCTGGTGAGACCTGCCTACCTGCGAACCAAATCTGTCGCCTGGGCTCCCATACGATACCAAAATCTGTCATCTTGGTTTTGACCTAGGTGACAGGCTCTATCGCCGATGTGAGTATATGTTCTTTGGCTTTCCTGCTGTCTTTTAGTTAGTTTTATGTTGTTTCAATGGAGTAAACAGTTAAAAGACATTTATGGCCTCCCTGGGCGCTTTTTACATTGCTTTTTTCCATTGTTGAATGGATTCATTCTCGACGTTCTGTTTTTTCTGGTTAAATATTGACTGATAATAGAAGCATCGAAACTATGGTTTGATTTAGTTTCCCTGGCGTGAATCAAATTTACTATCCCGCGATACGTAACAGGGAAAACTGGGCTATGGTCGGTTGGAGTGGAATATTTAGGGATCGATTGGATAGCCAGAACCGATCCGTTTCACAAGAGAATTGTGGGTCCGTATGGATGTGAGAATAGTCGGATTCTCTTCAGAATCACTAGAAACACTTCCAAACGGTTAAAGTAGTTTCTCTAGATTCTGTTTCTTGCATTCCTACCTCCCATCTAATCTAAAATAATTCTAGTGATAGTCTTCAAGTGAACCGAACTAAAATCGAATGCTTTTGATTTGTTCTTCGTCCATGAAAAAAATAGCATTTTTTGTAAAAATTATATATTTTATCATTTTTCATGTAAACCAATGATTTTAGCCACCAAGAATCAGAATTGGACCAACTAGCCAATCGATTTGAGAACATGATTAGGATTCACCAGAAGAAATGTTTCTAAGAAGGAACTGACGAATCTGAAACGTTTCTGAGATAATCCTCTACCAAAAGCACCCTTAAGAATCAGTACCAAATGGATTTTCACGGAGGGATTTTGAGCTAACCAAGAAAATAGAATCGCAAGAATATAATGAGCTCCAGGTGTTTCCACTGAGGGATTCGGAGCCAAAAGTGAAAACAGAATAACAAGAATCAGTGCCAAAAGGAATTTTCACCAAGGGATTTGGAGCCGAACGCGCTGCATTTCTTTCATTGGAGTTCGAAATGGCTGGAGTTTGGTTTCCCCAATTCTGTTCTTGGTCTTCCTTTGTAATAGTGATCAAAGTTTTTTAGTTAGTTTTTTAAGTGCAACAAGTTAAATAGGTTGTATTTAAGTCGTTCTTAGCCCACAAAAAAATCTGAGCTTTTCTGAAGCATATTTTAATCTATGATTTTTTAAAAAAAATATATTTTTGAAAAATCATAATCCAACCTACCAGCCAAAAAATTTCATAGTGATTTTGATTTGACACCTGAAATGTTTCTTCAGAGAATTTAGATCTAAAGTATTTTTTCGATACCAAACACACCCTTACAATTGTTGCAGCACATTTGGTTGGGTAACTGGAAAGAGGAAGTGAAGCTTTGAAGTTAAAAGGCTCCGTTCAGAATGTGAGAATTTGTTCATGTTCCTATGTTTTTTTTCTATAAAATTAAATCGATTTTTATGAAATTTCTGCACTGTTTCTGTATAATTTCTGCATTCCAAAATGGCTTTTAGCAAAATTTTGTGTGTTTTTTTGGGAGTACAAGAGTTTTGGTGGGGGAGGAATTAGAGTTTAGAGGATGAATTTCCACTAATCAATTATCATGAGATAGGTGTTAATTGAGTGAAGACGAATGTATCCTTACCGTTTGATTATGACTTGCGATATAAGTTCCAACTCATGCACCAAAGAGGGGATATGAATTTCTTTTTTAACCGTCTTATCTTTTCCACAAACCAAACAAAAGAGATTAAGAGTAAAAATCAAATTTGCAAATCCTCCGCATAACCTACAACCATGGATTACCTTGCTGTACAGCCTATTTAGCCTATAATAATAAACATAGAAATGCTGCAACTTGTCACCAAAAAACATGAAGTAAACAAGTATTATCTGTTACAATTCCAACATAATTTCATATTAGGCCTTGTTTAGATACCCAAATTCACCCCCAAATTCCACTATGCAAAAAGAAGATTCCCCATCACATCAAAATGTCGGCACATATATGGAGTACTAAATGTAGATGAAATCAAAAAACTAATTGCACAGTTTTGTTGTACTTTGCGAGATAAATATTTTAAGCCTAATTAATCAATATTTGGACAATTATTACCAAATAAAAACAAAATTGCTACAGTGTGACGGGACATTTACTATGCAAAGTTTGGATCCCAAATTTGGGATCTAAACAAGGCCTTATAAGGATTGAATGGCCTTAAGAGAAAGGTTGAACTGAGACTTAATATTTGTTTTCAAAAAATCTAACCTAATCAACGGCATACTTCCTTTGTCCCTAGATATTTGTCGTTTGCGCTTCCAAGAAACAACTTTGACTAAATATATATTAAAAAATATGTACACAATTAGTATCATTGAAAATGTTTGTAAATCTAGTTTTTTAATAAATTTATTTAGAGATCTAAATATTACACGTATTTTCTATAAATCAAGTCAAACTTGTGGCACGTACACCTACAGCAACAGATAATAATAAGGGGCAGAGAGTACTCATGACTGTCTGCAGTTTTTTTTTTTTTGTCTGAGGAACGTCTGCAGTATTGATGCCAACGTACGTACTTCAAGTTCCAACGAAAGGCCAAGCCGCCAACGCGGGAGTCGGGAGACAGGGCTGCCGGCCGCCGCGCACGCCGCAGCCGCAACCGCAAGCTTCCTTTTTTTTGAGAGTTGCTCTCCACGCTTGCCACGTGATAACCGCAAGCTTATTCGGCAGGAAAAAAAAAAACACGTTTGCAGCCGAAGAAACGAAGCGCCACGCAGTAGGCTGCATCGCCACAAGCAACGCAACTGTTTTTCAAACAATCGCGAAGAAAAGAAAACCTCCCACCAAAGAGAAACAGGAGGGAGGAAGAAAAAGATGAACAGGACAGGACCTCGTCGCTAAAAGCCTAGCGCAGCGGCGCGGGCGCGGATGCACCTCGCTCTCCTCCTCCCCCGCATTCGCCTCTCGCCGGCCGCCATGCCCAGCACCCGCTCCGCCTCCGCCTCCAGGCTGCTGGTCCGCGCCGACCTCAACCCAGGTGAAGCGAAAGCGAAAGCCCGCTTTCCTGCCCTTTTCGCCTCCGCGGATCTTTCTCCCCTTTCTTAATGGTCCTTTGCTAAGTTCTGCGATGTCTTTTCTTGCTGTGTTTGGCCCCGGGGAACAATTTTATTGAAAATTTGAAATGGTACTTGCCAAGTAGGAGTAGTATTTTATCTTTATTACCCCCTCCCACAAAAAAGAAGAAGAAAAAAACTTCTTTCTCTGTTTCTCATGGTATATACCTAAAGTTATATTGATACCGATGAGTGTCTGGAGACTGGAGTTGCGTGATTCTTTTCACAAGATGGGTGAAATTCTCAGTGTGCTACCTGTATTTCTTCTTCTCGTGAGTTTAGGATGCTTGTCTTAAGTGATTAAGGGGCAAAAAAAAAATCGATTCCTTTTCTGTAAGTTTATTTCACATATATAGGCTTTTCTTTTGTTGGCATTGGGAATTAGATTTTGCTATGAGTGAAGTAATATGCATATCAATGTTTTTTTTGACGGCAAAAGACTGGGGGAGATCCCCACAGTACACAAATTTTTCATTGATAAATAAACAAGAGGGTTCTTACATACAGAAATTAACTGAAGGCATCAAGCCAGACACAAAAAGCATTCCTTCTTTTGTTTATGCGAACGTGTCAATGTTGACATGATGTGAACGTGTCAAGTGGTGAATGCCTTGCTCATGTTGCCCCCACTAGCTTAATGTTGATTATCTGCTGTATGCAAGGTCAAGATACATGGATTTAGTTTGATGAGACAAAAAAATCCCTTCTTTACCATTTCTTTTGTTTATGCAGATTGAACAAGACGAGTAGGATTAATACTCCTAAGTTAACTTTTAGAGTTTTGTTCCAACTTCAAGTGTTAACCTGATCTTCCTACTCTATTAAGAAAAATCTATCTCTGACTATCCGTAGATCAGTACATATGCCTGACTTTTTTTTTCCCCAACAATTTTGGTATAGTTTTTCTTCTGTCAATAAAGTACAAGTCTCATGCCTTTTTCAGTTGTACGAGAAGTCAAACGTGAATCCAGTGTTTCTTTTGACATTCCAATGCCCGAAGCAACTGCTTCTGTTAAGAGGAAAAGGGTGAAGCGAGAACTTGAAGTAAATGGGGAGCATCATAAGAAGCAGGTGCCTGCTTAATAAATAGAATGTTTTTGTATGAAAAGAAGCGAGTTCCATGTGTTTCTCATTTTTCTTTCCTTATGTCCTGTACCCTTGATTTAAATTGCTTGCTTATTGAACCCTTGCTCTTTGTCTTTGGTGCAGCAAGTGTACCTTTTGTATTTAGCTACATTTATTCACTCATTTTACCTTAGAACTTGGTTTCATATGCTCTCCTCAACTCCTATGCATATGCAGTTTGGTGTTGTCCCTGACATCGAGGATTTTCGATACCAAAAGGCCAAAACATTGACATCGTCAAGTAAGGCAACATCATCTTTGGGTAAGAACTGCTGGCACTGATCAGATAATCTTTTTGAGTTTCCTGCTAAGACAAATGTTTCATAATCAGTATGCAAGTATCTTTCCTCTGGATAATCTGCTTGCAAGTCTCTATGTGGCATATTACAATCTTGTTTACGTTTTCTGCCATGTCTTGCAAAAAAACTAACACTTCCCTTCTTCAGTCAAGGTGGAGAAAAAGGTCAGAGTTTCTTCAGTTGTAAAAGGTACTCATAAATCAGAAGGCTACTAGAAGAGATACGTTATTGCATATACGTTTACCGTGTTGCTTTTCTTGTTGTGTCATGTTTAGTTTTCTGCAAGCTTATATGAAGTTAAATTATTGGGTTACTACTTACTAAGATGAAGTCACTGTAGCATGTGGTCAATCTTGCTACAACCACAAGTGGGATCTTACATGGTCAGGATATGTTGTGGCATTTTCAGTTTTCTATACACACCTATCGTTTGTAAGCTCAATATTTTTTTAATTATGTTTGGAATTAGATTACATTGTTCTTGATTTCCCCTAATTTTAATGTTAGCCAAAAAGACAGTCTAATTATAGTCACAGATTAAAAATTTATATTGAACTTAGTGCTTCCTTATTCTGAACACCTGTGCATTTTTTCAACCTAAATTCTTCATTGTTGCACCATGAAAAATAAATGCATTAAGGCCAGGTTTGTTGACTGCTCTATCAAGCATTCATCTCTTTCATTTGATTGGTATCTTTCTTATGTCCATGTATGATATGAAAACTAAAGTAGTCATTTTTGCAGTTGGAGCTCCAGATAACTGGGAGGCAGTTCTTGGAGGCATTAAAAGCATGAGGTTATCTGGTGAAGCCCCCGTAGATACGAAGGGCTGTGAAAAAGCTGGTTCTCTCCTTCCACCCAAGGTAGTTTTTGCCACAAAATAATCTTTTCACCTTTACAATTTTATGTAAAGAGCCTTGCTGGCATGACCTGTCCCAAGTTTATTTCCTTAATGTCAAAGTGGAGCTCTTTGCCCTTTAAAAAGGAAATATAAAGAGAAAAAGGTAGACCTCTTTGGTTGGCCTTACATAGGTAGCTTCGGGGTTATGCAACTCACCTAGTTGGCTAATTTCCTTGTGCTGTACTACAATATGAAAATGATGTTTTTCCTGTCTGGAGTCTAGTAATAAAACAATCTGTACATTAATTTTGTGCCAAATAGATTGCAAATTTTCCACATTTGTGGCTCTTCACTTATTTGCTGCTTTATAATACTTACGCCTTTTTTGTCTGGAAATAATTGTGCATATGGGTTCCGTTTGTAAAGAGTTTAGGTCCAGTTGTAATCAATACTTCTCTTCCTATTCCTGGACAGGAAAGAAGATTTGCAGTTCTGATATCAACTATGATGTCAAGTCAGACAAAAGATGAAGTTACGCATGGTATGTCTTTAAAATTTCCTGTATCCAGAATTGGTTATGCCTTCTTGTTGAGAATTCTCAGACCACTGAAGTATCTATTATTACTATGGAAATTCAAGAGTTTTTTTTGTTCTGTCATATGAAATTCAGGAAAAACTAGCCTTGTCATGAGATTCTCTGATGTGTTTGTACTAAATAGTTGTCCTTTAGAAATGTGCTGATTGCATTTTGGAGTCAATTCTTTTCAGCTGCTGTGGAACGCCTCTCTGAAAATGGTTTACTTGATCCTGATGCTATAGTGAGGACTGATGAGACCACGCTTGCGAATCTTATCAAACCTGTAAGTTGCAAGGTTTTCACCCTATTAGGATGAATGCTATGCTTACATCGTTCATAAGTTAATAACTACTGTACTGTATGTACCCAAAAAAGATATGAACTTAGAAGCATGAAAATGAAAATTCACGTGTCTGCTTTTGTTATCCATCACAGGCTTTGCAAATACACCAGACTTAACACTATTTGAAATGGAACATTGCTTTAGGCTCAAGATGATTTAAAGCTAGAGATTACAAGAAACTTCTCAGAGAGATGACTCACAGCATACTGTTCATGATTTTAACAGGTCGGATTCTATCAGAGAAAGGCACAGTTCATAAAAGAAGCTTCTAAAATTTGTCTTGAACGTTTTGGAGGGGATATTCCAGATTCTCTGAATGAGCTGCTTGCTCTGAGAGGAGTTGGCCCTAAAATGGCTCATTTGGTAATAATCTACTTATTCTGTCCTTTGTGGTTGAAATATAAACATAAATATCTTCATGGGCATCTTTCTTTAACTAAACAGGTGATGAGCATTGCTTGGAAGAATACTCAAGGAATCTGCGTTGACACTCATGTGCATCGCATTTCTAACCGACTTGGGTGGGTTTTTCGGGAAGGAACAAAACAGGTAACTTAGGTTTGATTTATGTTGTCTTCTCTTCATGAAAAAAAAACACAACTACCCATTACAGAGGCTGGGGGATAGTGCTTATGTTGCTATGTGTTGTGCACAGAAAACTACGACACCGGAACAAACAAGAATTTCTCTAGAGAAATGGCTACCCAAGGATGAGTGGGAACCTATAAATCCATTACTGGTATCTCTCTACTGATTTTTTTTTATTTAGTACTTTAGTAATGTTTTTCTTTAATTATTTGATTGTAAGATAGTGGTTATTGTTCTATGCTATCTGAATCCTGCCTTGATTTCAGAGCTGCTAGTCTTTGCTGAAAAAAATTTAAAAATGTCTTGTAGGTTGGATTTGGGCAAACTATCTGTACTCCACTGAGGCCCAAATGTGACAAGTGTGGCATCAATAACCTTTGCCCTTCTGCTTTTAAGGAATCATCAAGCCCAAATCCAAAGCAAAAGAAAACAAGGTCTCCATAGAACTCTGACTACGACTGTTCTGGCACCGAAGTGAGATAATATTTTGGGTTGTCCGTCGGTGGTAAATATTATGGGGTTTTCTTTTGGTCGATCTATTGTTGGATCACCTTGGTGCCATACCATTGGCATTTGGCAAGTCATGTATCATTTTGTATACCGGTAAGACGGTATAAAGACATGTTTATCTACCAGTTACTGTAAAAATTACTGGTAGCAAGCAAATTTTTCATGTGTCAATGACTCGTAAAGGTGCCATGGCAAAATCCTCTTGCCTCCACCGAAGGGTAGCAAAGATTTGATGAACTAACCTTGCTTATACAACTTTTGCAAATTTTATGGAGAGAATTATGAAAATGGCCTCAAAACCAATTGCGTTTAGGAAACTGGTCCTTTTTTTTTGAACTTAGCAATTTGGCCTTAAAACCAAAGTTCCTTTGGAAAATGGCCTTCCGTTAGTTTTCACCCCTAACGGTGTTAACTTTTCAGCAAAAAAAAGACCATTTTACCTTTGAGAAAATAAAAATAAAAAACAGAGCTTTATGTATTTATTGTATATTTTGACAGCATGTAGCACTTTCATGTTGTGATTTGTGAACATGTTGTGTGACCTTGTTTATGTGAGAACTGAAACTATGGCTTATGCGTGAATATATGTGGCTGAATGTGATAATATACTCAATATATATATATATTTGCAGCTGTACGATTCATTGACCTACAAATAAAGGAGGTCATGAAATGGCAATGCAGAAATTGAACTGCCAGTTGACAACTAAACATCACTCAAGCAAAATGTGGTGTGTATATATATATATATATATATATATATATATATATATATATATATATATATATATATATATACATGCTGTCAAAATATACAATAAATACATAAAGCTCTGTTTTTTATTTTTTTTCTCAAGGGTAAAATGGTCTTTTTGCTAAAAAGTTAACACCGTTAGGGGTGAAAACTAACGGAATGCCATTTTCCAAAGGAACTTTGGTTTTGAGGCCAAATTGCTAAGTTAAAAAAAAGGGCCAGTTTCCTAAACGCAATTGATTTTGAGGCCATTTTCATAATTCTTGACATTGCAGGTCTAGAAAGAAGAAGAAGAATGTTTCACAGGGCTTTGCCGTTTTTGAAAACCTGCATGCATATTTCTAAGCCTAGAGCACTTTTGGTTGGTTATACGCAACGCAATGTGTGTGACCCATGTATGAACATTTGTACAATAATGTGTATCGCCGGTTCCTGAAAGACCTAACAAGGATCTAATCGTAACCACAAAACCATGGAGAATGGACATAACATAAACTGCTGCTCCAGGAACCACCGCTTCATCTGGTCCAGTAATCCTTTACAAGTCTCATTCTTGTGATTGTACTGCTCCAAACGACAAGAACAATCTTATCGATCTTACTTCCCTCAAAAAAAAACATCTTATCGATCTTACTCTTTCTTCTTCATCTCTATTCCAGCTTTGCACCATGACTGTTTCCACCAGTCCAAGACTTGACGGCAAAGATCATCATTCAGTGGGAATTCCTCCAAGCTCATCTCTATTCCAGCTTTGCACCGTGACTGTTTCCACTACTCCAAGACTTGATCATTCAGTTGAGTCGACGCCATCAACAAGGGATTCAACAGTCAATTGGACTTGACATGATCTTGAGTTCCTGGCACGCTCATATGCCAGCCCGTCCTCAATTAAAAAAATACTGACAAACCCATAATCCTATAAACATGTTTTTAGGCTCATCAAGCTCATGGGGTTAAATGTCTTCGACAGTTGCAGTGGCGGAGGGAGGCAATGACATGTACTCCGTACATGGACCTCACGCTCATATATCACATCTGAGCTTAACAATATGCGCCAACCAAAAGCTCACGCTTACCAGTGCAGTATAGACCAGGAAACCTTGATGCGCATCTTAGTGGCTCCAACAGCAATAACATCTTCTGTAGTGCTGTACCTTGGAGTAAACTCGATGGTGTGCTTAGAAGTGCCATCACTAGTCTTGATTACAATTACTAGCATGCCTCTCACACCAACAGTTATGACAGGCTGCAAAAGCTGGATAACTCCTTCAACGCCATGAGCCTTCTTACAGCAAAGTTTGCTATCATGAAGCAGGAGATTATGCGGGATGTTGGAAGTGCAAGCAGTGATTATTCCACTGAATGATCCCCGTAAAACTTCAATAGCAACAAGAGCCTCAAGGCCATCTTTCACAACTGAACACCTCACCTCAACAGAGATTTACTTTCAACAAGGCATTTCTCAATGCTCCGACTGCCCCTAATCTTTACAAACCCTTTACTAAGTTCTCTGTCCGTCACCTGATCAAGACCCTCCTGTTGAACATCTCTTATCTTCAGATCGATCTCAATGAATACATCATCTAACAACACGAGTCCTCGTTTTGGGCCCTCCAAGATCAACGGTTGCGTCTACAGAAAAGTTTACATTACAGTTTAGTGGCACATATAATTCCAGACACATAATGCATGCTAAAACTTCACTGTTAGAATGAAGGATACTAAACTAGGCATGGTACCTTAGAGTTTATGACTTGGCAATTATCTCTGTCGCGGCGGAAGACATAAACACACTTGCTATCTAGGGAATCTCTGCCGGTGACAGTACCATAGACATGTATTGGGAAATCAACATCCAAGGATACTATCTTCACGGAGAGAATGTTTATTGCGTAAAGCAGCGGACATAAATCACCCTGTTTGTAGATCGTGTTGGTATGTCTCATTGGACCAAGGGTTGCTGCAACGCAGGAAAATGTTTTAATAGAATTAAGGTTTACTGCAAATCAGGCTCATGAAAACAAAACAAAACAAAACAAAACAAAAACAAGAGTTAAGGTTCCCCGCAAATCATACTCTGAAGAAGTGCTTGTTTGTTTGCAATTGAATCCCTATAGTGTAAGTACGCATGCTGTGTAGGGTAACTGACAGAGGTTATCATAAGGTATTGCTGATAAGTGATAAGAGACTGAAACTATTGTTGATATGCATGAATTAATTTGTCAGATTTTGATGTGTGCTTGCTTGCAATTGATCCGAGTCCCCACAGTACTAGTGTAATTGCAAATGCAGGGTGCCATCCTATCTAAGCTCAAGCCACTGAAACTTTTTTTTTTGAACGACTGAAACTACTGCCGAGATGAGATTCTCATGGACGAATTCACTGTCGCGACCAAAGTACGGACGAATTCGCGGTCGCGACCAGAGTACAAAATCACAAGGAACTGAGAGGTGGATGTGCTTAGACGACCCGCACCGGGGACGCTATATGCGTCCGCTATCCGGTTTAGCGGACGAAAAACGCCGCAGCGGGTACGCCATCGGCGTCCGCAACCGGCGCTCATCCGCTATCTTTGGCGGGATAGCGGAGGGATAGCGGATGCTCCGCTACTGCGGACGTGGCCCCGCGCGCTCTCGCCGGGGAGAGAGAGGGGAGGGCCGCCGCGCGCTCGCCGGGGAGAGAGAGGGGAGGGGCCCCGCGCTCGCCGGGGAGAGAGAGGCGAGCGCCGCCGCCCGACCGCGCGAGCTCGCCGGCCCCGCGCGCTCTCGCCGGGGAGAGAGGGGGGAGGGCCGCCGCGCGCTCGCCGGGGAGAGAGAGGCGAGGTCCGCGCGAGCTCGCCGGCCCTGCGCGCTCTCGCCGGGGAGAGAGGGGGGAGGGCCGCCGCGCGCTCGCCGGGGAGAGAGAGGCGAGGTCCGCGCGAGCTCGCCGGGGAGAGAGGGGGGAGGGCCGGCCGCGCGAGGAGGTGCGCCCCGCCGCCGGGCCGCGCGGGCGAGGAGCTCCGCCGCCGTCGGAGTCGACCGAGAGAGAGAGACAGAGAGAATGGGGAGGGGAGGGCGCGGTGGAATGGATAAAGGAGGAGGGGAAAAAGAAAATAAAAGGAAAGAGAAAAAGGAAAAAAAGAAAAAAAAATCTGACATCTGGGTCCCACAGTGGATAGAATATGATATAGAGTATGGATGGGTGCGGGAGAAATTGATATAGAGGATGAAACTTCGATGACTAGGACGGAATATTCCTTTTAAAGGACGAATTTAGAGTATGACGAGTGCGGATAGTCTTACACTCCTCGTCCATCGCGGAAGTCGGCGAAGTAGTGGCCGCCCTGCTTGGGATCATAATCACGGATCCGATCATAGGCCTGCATCCGCTGCTTGCGCAGATCCTCCAGACGTGCCTCCTCCTGCTCAATCCGCACCCGCCTCTCATGATCCGCTACCGCCTCCGCCTCGTCGTAGAAGAAGGGTTCCAAGCCTGCGCACTCCTCCTCCTCGGGCGCGGAGACGGATCCCGATGAACTCGCCATGCTGCAAGCGAATAGGCAAGGGCGTCCGTCTCTCTTCGGTCCTTATATATGGAAATTCCTTTCTACACGCACGCATACCTACTCCCACGTCTGAATTTATATATATATATATATATATATATATATATATATATATATATATATATATATATATATATATATATATATATATATACACACGGCAGTGCTATTCTACACCCTAGGTGTAGAATATTATTCTACACCACAAGTCAAAATTGAACTGAAAAAATACTGAGTACTACTGAACCACGTTCAGTATCAGTCAGTACTATACCCAGCACCTTAAAAATACTGAACAATACTGAAACACGAGTACTGAACAGTACTGAATTTTATTCAGTATAACAGCTTGGTGTAGAATACTATTCTACACCTAGGGTGTAGAATAGCGCGTGTATATATATATATATAGAGGAAGAGTATACTCTATAGCTAGCTACAAAAATAAGTTATTTTGTAGCTACCTCTATTTACGATAATTTTATATAGGAAAAAGTCTACATCACCCCCTGAAGTATGGGGTGGTGTCTAATTTACCCCCTCAAGTATGAAACAGTCTAATTTACCCCTGAACTTTCCAAAACCGTCTACTTTACCCCCTAGGGCAGTTTTGGACGGCGGTTTGCTACATTAACCATGGTTTTGCTACAGTAACCGAATCTTTAAAAAATCATAGTAAATCACAGAAAAATCGTAAAATAGAAAATCTAATTTTGTTGGACTCCACGTGAGTAGATCTACACAATGAACATATAATATGGTGTGCTTTAGTACAAAGTTTTTACTGTAACTTTAAATTTATTAGGATTTTCTAATAAATTTAAAGGTACAGCAAAAACTTTGTACTAAAGCATACCATATTATATGTTCATTGTGTAGATCTACTCACGTGGAGTCCAATAAAATTAGATTTTTTATTTTACGATTTTTCTGTGATTTACTATGATTTTTTAAAGATTCGGTTACTGTAGCAAAAACATAGTTACTGTAGCAAACCGCCGTCCAAAACTGGCCCAGGGGGTAAAGTAGACGGTTTTGTAAAGTTCAGGGGGTAAATTAGACCGTTTCATACTTGAGGGGGTAAATTAGACACCACCCCATACTTCAAGGGGTGATGTAGACTTTTTCCATTTTATATACTAATTTACGATAATGTCAGTATATATTTACGATAGTTGAATTACTATAGTACATGAGGATATTTATCATAATGTTATAGTAAATTACATAGTAAGGAGTTACTATAATATCATAAATTAGCATATCAATTATCGTAACTCAAAGTGGCTACAGAATAAGTTATTTTGTAGCCAGCTGTATGGTATATATATATATATAGTAACTTATATATATATACCCGATAAAGTGTATGTAGACAAAGTATACGATCATATTAGACCATCTATGGTAGTATGTATGTCAAGTATGCGAGTATATGTAGAGTATATGGTTATACTTATTTTATATATATTATAGTGTCATTTCAGTAATATATTAAAAATATGCGCTCTTGTGAAAAAACTTCGCGTAGTAGGAGTTGAAGTATCTTAAATTGAGTATATAAACATACTCGAACTGATAAATTAGTACGCACACATATGCAATATGGTTTATTAAAGACGAGAGTAATGTAAGAAAAATGTGTATATATATATATGTTGTCTTCAATAATTGTCCTTACTGTAGTAGTGTCACAGGCTGAAGACTTATCCACAAAGGCAATCCAGAAGGCTCCCCCATGCTTTAAAAGAAGAAGTTGGATGCCAACATTCATCATCGATAAAGGACCGAACAAGAAGAGAATCAGCAACGCTCTCACACACCACACCCACTAAAGACTCTACTCACCACCACCCCAACTCCACATACATCATGAAGATCATGATCTCAGAAACTCCCTGAAGATCGTCCACCACTTGTAATACTAATCCACTACTACCACTGTATTACTCCACCACCTTTATAAATTAGAGAATAAGGAAGTCCCCGTAACCTTCCTACGCTTGTAAAGTAATCCCTAAGGTTTGTGCTAAGTGCTTGGGGTTTCCCGAAAGGGAAAGCCATATGTAAGCTTGCTCTGTGGAAATGAATTAAGCTTTCCTGTTTTAATCTCTGTTTTTCTTTAAGTGTTCATATGGGGCGATGTTTCTATGCTAAGGACTCTAGAGGAAAAACCTCTGCATGTGTCGTTCTCGTGTTAGCTCTGATAGTAGCGTTTGTAGAGAACCCTGTTTGCGCAGAGAAGTGTTCCCTTCGGGTGGAACTGCCTGGAGAGACGATAGAGCCTGAGTCGTGTGTGATCGTGGCCAATGTTTTTCTAAACACTAAACGGTAAACAGTCGCCCACCCTTCGTTAAAGCTGGACGAAAAGCTCGCAACTCGATAGCTCGCTCGACTCGGATCGATAGTGGCTCGGCTCGGCTTAGCTCGTTTAATTTCTCAAATGAGCTGAGCAAGCATCCTAGCTCGTGTCTTAGCGAGCTAGCTCGCGAGCCAGCTCGCGAGCCTAACGAGCCAAAGTTGTTGGCCTTAAACTTTTATTAGTGTTATATAACTTTATGTCTTACACTTTATAATTTGTCGATGATTAGACTTTGACTCTATAAATTTCAGATTAATTTGACTCTTTTTATTTTAAATGAATGTATGGATAATGGATGCATCATATATGGTATGGAGTATGAACCATAGACAATGTATGGTGTGTAGTATTATAATATAATAGTACATATTATTTTTGTATGATTTATTAAGACTTATGAATGGACTAGTTTTATATTATTACCATTATCAAACTTTAGATAATGCACATATTACATTTTTTATGTTTTAATATGGCTGGCTCGCGAGCCAAACGAGCCAGCTCGAACTCGTAAACGAGCCGAGCCGAGCCGGCCTTCTGGCTCGTTAAGATAACGGCCGAGCCGAGCTGGCTCGTTATCTTAACGAGCCAGAACGAGCCGAGCCAAACGAGCCGAGCTGGCTCGTTAGTCCAGCTTTACCCTTCGTTTAGCATTTAGACCGTTTAAACGGCCTAAACGGTTTTGTACAATAACAATAAAATATACATATTTATGTAGGTAAAAATAAAATTTGCTAGAACCCAAACATATTTACACATGTAAAAATCAAATATTCTACCAAATAATCTTGTTGGAAGAAATCTAAATCCCACAACACTTCATATAATTACAATGTTAATTAGTTTCATGTTGATTGTGATAGACGTAATCCTTTAATTCGCTTAATTATGGATTAAATGGTTGTTTAGCTCATTTAATCACGTTTAATCTGATTTTGTTTAGACCGTTTAGACGGGATTGAACGGTTTAAACGGATTTAAACGACCTAACTGTTTAATTCACCGTTTAGGGCCTAAACAACACGACTGACTTCTGTTTACCGTTTAAATGGTGTTTAAACGGACTAAACGGTCGTTTAGGCGAACAGTGATCGTGGCTGGAGATAGCGAGGAAGAAGACTGTGTTAGTCTGGTTCTGAAGCGAGCTAGTGATGTATACGTTGAGTACCGAGTAGGACTGACACTCAGCCTGGACAGAAAAACCCGAGACCGAAGACTGAACCCGAACGGACCAAGACCGAGACCGAACAGACCGAACATTCGGTCCTCGGTCCTTTGTTCGGTTTTCGAGTTGTTGAAAACCGATTGTGATATCGGGACATCGGCCATCTGCATTGGTTAACCGATTTACCCGAACAGACCGAGGCAGAGAACGTCAGAAGACTCAGAACCTTAGACTGGTTGTACTGGCTCCGCTATCGTGTCTGGTACACACGAATAAAGGATGAAAATCGCTGCAGCGGTGTGCTGTAAAGCTCCTGGACAGAGGCTTCGTCCGCCAAACATAGCGAGATAGAGGGCATTCGGTACCGGTCATGTGGCCCACCATGAACGAGGTAGAGCATGCGCGCCTGAGAGTGAGAGGAGAGAGGTAAAAAATGCAGCGGTGGGTCCCGCGATTTTAACTAGCTAAAAAATGTTATAACTCACAAACCAAAACATCAAATTAAATTCCGATTGCACCATTAAATTTGTTTTAATAAATCCATCAAAACTATATCTCACATGGATATATTTAGATAAAGTGACAAGTGGACCCACAGTGGATAGAGAATGATATAGAGGATGGATGAGTGCGGGAGAAATGAGTATAGAGGAGAGAATATTGATGATCAAAATGTATAGAGGATGAAAATAAAGGATCATAAGTGCAGATAGCCATTCATCCATCCATCTCCCGTCATGTCTATCTCAATCACGTGGGTCTGTCACCCATTCATTACTGCTCTCCTATATCATCTCTCTTTGCTCTCTCACGACCAAGTACTACTCAAATGGGTGCCGGGGGTTGCTGCTTTGGCTGACTCAACGACGAGGGGCGCGTGCTGCTCTTGGACGAGCGAGGCCGGAGGGCGCCGCCGCTGCTCGGACAGGGAAGGCTGGGGGCGCCACTGCTCGGCCGGTGGAGCCCGGGGGCATCGCCGTTGCTCGGGTGAGGCATGCTGAGGGCGCTGCCCCTTCTCTTGCTGACCAGCGCTGCCCACTCCCTCTCCTCTCTCGAGCAGTCATCCTTGTCTCTAGTTTTCTTCGTTGTCGGTCTTGCTCGGTTACAACCGAAGAACCGAATTAGAAGACCAAAGACTGATCTGTCAGTTCTTGTTTTCTTGGGCAACACTTCGGTTTGCGATTTCCGTGGACCGAAGTAAAAAAAGACCGAAGAAACTGACCCGATTTTTCGGTCATGACCGAACGCCCAGCCTGAGCTGACCCAAGTATAGTCGCACGACCGGCTGAAGCATAGTCGCACGACTGAATCTTTGGTCTTGCCAGCCTGCAAAAGATCCTGTGAATCATTAATTCTGCATACGCATATTCTGCATATTCGCTAATCGCGCACTCACACACTCATTAATCACGCATTCACGCATCACTGCATCCATCACTCACACACAAAGTGCCTTGAATAGTGCCAAATAGTAATATTGAATATTGGGTGCTAGAGCCACTCAACCCACTCAGGCGAAGTGCTCGTGCATTGTTCATATTCCGAATTTAAATAGTATTCAGTATTTTAAATAGTGCCATGAATTTGAATAGTTACCGCTGAATTTGAATAGTGATGTGAATAATAACTCTTGAATTTTAAATTTGAATTTCGAGTTTAAAGTTTGTTCCAGTGTTTCCAGGTAAAGACCATACCCGGAAAATTTTTAAAAAATACACGTGAAGATAACGCCTGTCAAAGAACAGCGCAAAAGGAATATACAATGACACCACTGTAGTCAGGACAATTATTAAAGACAGTAGCACCGTCCAGCTATCCAAGCAACAGTAAAGGAGAATAATTGAAGACACCGCTTTCTTATCCTCTAGAAGGCTAAAGACTTATCCACGAAGGTAATCCAGAAGGCTCCTCCCATGCTTAAAAAGGAGAAGCTAGGCGCCAGCATTTATCATCGACAAAGGACTGAATAGGAAGAGAATCGGCAGCGCTCTCACACACCACACCCACTAAAGACTTCACTCACCACTACCCACTTCCACGTACACCATGAAGATCATGATCTTAGAAACTCCTGAAGATCGTCCACCACTTGTAATACTAATCCACTACTACCACTGTATTACTCCACCACATTTGTAAATTAGAGAATAAGGAAGTTCTCGTGACCTTTCAGCGCTTGTAAAGTAATCCCTAAGGTTTGTGCTAAGTGCTTGGGGTTTCCTGAAAGGAAAGCCGTATGTAAGCTTGCTCTGTGGAAATAAATTAAGGTTTCCTGTTTTAATCCTTGCCTTCCTTTAAGCTCATTCATATAGGGCGATGTCTCTATGCTAGGGACCCTCGAGGAGAAACCTCTGCATGTGTTGTTCTCGTGTTAGCCCTGGTAGCGGCGTTTGTAGAGAATCCTATCTGCGCAGAGAAGTGTTCCCTTCGGGTGGAACTGCCTAGGGAGACGATAGAGTCTGAATCTTATGTGATCGTGGCTGGGGATAGTGAGGAAAAAGACTAGGTCAGCATGGTTCTGAAGCAAGCTAGTGATGCATATGGTGAGTACCGAGTAGGACTGACACAAGCATAGTCGCACGACCGACTGAATCTTTGATCTTGCCAGCCTGCAAAAGATCCTGTGAATTATTAATTCCGCGTACTCATATCCTGCATATTCGCTAATCGCGCACACTCATTAATCACA
Organism: Saccharum hybrid cultivar R570; assembly: GCA_038087645.1. Classification (NCBI taxonomy): domain Eukaryota; kingdom Viridiplantae; phylum Streptophyta; class Magnoliopsida; order Poales; family Poaceae; genus Saccharum; species Saccharum hybrid cultivar. The sequence goes on along the minus strand of JAQSUU010000493.1, from coordinate 9,059,729 downwards.
CATTCACGCATCACTACATCCATCACTCACACATGAAGTGCCTCGAATAGTGCCAAATAGCAATATTGAATATTGGGTGTCAGAGCCACTCAACCCACTCAAGCAAAGTGCTCGTGCACTGTTTATATTTTGAATTTGAATAGTATTCAGTATTTTAAATAGTACCATGAATTTAAATAGTAACCACTGAATTTAAATAGTGACGTAAATAGTAACTCATGAATTTTCTGATGTCACGAGTGATAAAAAGACTCTACAACAATTCTTAGGAATAGTAAATTATGCTAGAAATTATATTGAGAATTTAGCGAAGCTAGCTGGTCCACTGTATGCAAAGTTAAGAAAAAACGGGCAAAAATATTTTAAATCTGAAGACATAAAACTAGTAAGAATTATAAAAGAAAGGGTTAAAGATTTAAAACCCTTAGAACTATCTTTAGATGATAATTATTTTATTATAGAGACAGATACATCAGAATTAGGATGTGGTGCAATACTTAAACAAAAGCCGCACAAATACTCATCGAAGTTAGAAGAAAAAATATGTAGATACGCTTCAGGTAAATATAAGTTAAAAGCAATAAATAATATAGACAGAAAAATCTTAACTGTTATCAATACAATAAATGCTTTTAGATTATACCTAGGATTCAAAGAGTTCACGGTAAAGATAGACTGTGAAGCTATATACAAATATTATAATAAAGTTAATAGTAAGAAAAGTTCAACTAGGATATAGGTTTTATTTGAAGATATTATTACTGAAAATGGTTATAAAGTAATATTTGAGCATATAAAAGGAAAAGATAATACTTTACCTGATATATTTTCACGGTCATCTATTTTACAGGAATGAAGAAAGGAGCAAGCTTACCGGCGGTGAATATTTCAGTTTTGGAACTAATAATAAGTTAAGAATTTTTCCACCAAATACATTTAAATTTAAGCCTCGAGACCATATTGTTCTAGATGAAATACAAGAATGCATTTTAGATAATTTCTGGTTTCAATACAATAATAAGAGAGAAGACAGAGGTTATATGCGAGCAATATTAAATAGCTTAGCTGAATATTTTCATATAATTAATGGGAAAATACAACCAAAAAAACCATTTAGCAATATAGAGAAAAGATCCATATATGTTATATATAGAGGAAAACACCAGGAATATATGTAACATTTGAATCAATTATAGCTTAATAGGTCGAAAGAGAAAATGATGAAGGAGTATCAGGGAAAAAATATTTAGATATTGATCAAGCACTTTCATATGCAAGAAGTATTTTTAGAGTAAATTATTTCATAGAACCGCATCAAAAGATTATATTTAAAAATACAAAAGAGCAAAAGATGTGAAGATAAATTTGCCAGATGTAAATATAAGAGAAGACGGACCTTCAAAATTACCCACATATAAAGATGTTGTAAAAAGAGAGACAAAATTGTTGAATGATAAAATTATTGAGAAAATGTTAAAAAGAAAAGTTTGAATCAATAATTCCTCAGTTGAAGAAAAATATAATAAAAGAAGTCTTACAGAAAGTAAGGTATGAAATAAATAAAAAGTTTGAATCTATAAATCAAGATTATGAAGAAAATATAAAGAGAGATTATGAAGAATATATAAAGAAATACTATGAGTCAAAAATAAATATACAAATATCTGATGATGATAATAATGATGATATGTTGGATGATAACATGTTGGATATCCGTGGTCATGGGCAACAGCCAGAATATTAGATTTCAATATTATAAAAATTAAAATAAATATATCAAACTATACAAGAAATATATTCCTTATGTTGATAAGGTGTTATCAACAATTTAGCCGTGGAAAGACAATACAACATGCTAGAATTCTTGATTCTTGAATATGGGAAGACAATACAACATGCCAGAATTCTTGAATTGATGTTTGCACATCAATCATTCGGGCATGGAAGACCATACCCAGAAAAAGTCTAAAAATTACACGTGAAGATAACGCCTGTCAGAGGATAGCGTAAAAGGAAGATACAGTGACACTACTGTAGCCAGGACAATTATTGAAGACAGCAGCACCGTCCAGCTGTCCAGGCAACAGTAAAGGAGAATAATTAAAGACACCACTTCCTTATCCTCTAGAAGGCTGAAGACTTATCCATAAAAGCAATCTAGAAGGCTCCTCCCGTGTTTTAAAAGGAGAAGCCGGATGTCTGCATTCATCATCGAACAAAGGATCGAAAAAAGGATCGAACAACAAGAGAATCGGCAACGCTCACACACACCACACCCACTAAAGACTCCACTCACCACCACCCCGCTTGATCTCAGAAACTCTCTGAAGATTGTCCCCTATTTGTAATACTAATCCACTACTACCACTGTATTACTCCACCACTTTTGTAAATTAGAGAACAAGGAAGTCCCCGTGACCTTCCTGCGCTTATATGGTAATCCCTAAGGTTTATGTTAAGTGTTTAGGGTTTTTCGAAAGGAAAAGCCATATGTAAGCTTACTCTGTGGAAATGAATTAAGCTTTTCAGTTTTAATCCCTGTTTTCCTTTAAGCTCATTCATATGGGGCGATGTCTCTATGCTAGGGACCCTAGAGGAGAAATATTTGCGTGTGTTGTTCTCGTGTTAGCCCTGGTAGCAGCGTTTGTAGATAACCTTATCTGTGCAGAGAAGTGTTCCCTTTGGGTGGAACTGCCTGGAGAGACGATAGAGCCTGAGTCCTGAGTGACTGTGGCTGGGATAGCGAGGGAGAAGACCGAGTTAGCCTGGTTCTGAAGTGAGCCAGTGATGCATACGGTGAGTACCGAGTAGGACTGACACAAGCATAGTCACACGACTGGCTGAATCTTTAGTCTCGCCAGCCTGCAAAAGATTCTGTGAATCATTAATTCCGCATACTCATATTCGCTAATCGCGCACTCATGCACACTCATTAATCATGCATTCACGCATCACTGCATCCACCATCCACCCACCAAGCGCTTCGCATAGTGCCTCAATAGTAGGCAAGGATTTGGGTGCCTGAGCCACTCTCGGGTGAGTGCTCGTGCACTGTTCATATTCTGAATTTGAATAGTAGCGAGTATTTTAAATAGTACCATAAATTTGAATAGTAACCACTAAATTTGAATAGTGACATAAATAGTAACTCATGAATTTTAAATTTGAATTTTGAGTTTGAAGTTTTTCCAGTGTTTTCGGTATCCCTGCAACAGTGGTATCAGAGCCTGTTAATAAAATTTGAATTTAAGGGATCTACTAAAATTAGTGAAAATTAAAAAATTACATTATTTAAATTTAGAAGTTAATACAGGAAAGGCTGTCAAAACTAAAGAAAACATAAATATTAAGTGCAGAATAAATAGCTCTGAAGAATATACTTGGCATACTTCACGCGGTCAAATAAATTTATTAATTGACTTAATACACAATTTCTATATATCTTGGGGTAAAAGGCAAGACGATTTAGAATTAAAATTTAAAAGTCATGAAAAAGAGCATAAGCAGTCAAAAGAGCAATATTCAGCTACCAATAATAAATTAGAATTAGCTTTACAAGCTTTGGAAAAAAGTAAAGTTTCTCTAGGAAGAATTAGCCAAAATAGTGATTATATTAAAAAGGATATATCTTATTTATATAAGAAACTTGAGTATATTAATATTATTGAGCATAGCAAAGAAATTATGTTATCATCTGTAGGAATAGTTGAATCTAACCAATTATTAAATTCAGAAAAATGGCAGTACCTGAAAGCCTCTCTAGAAGCGACAAGTCACTCCAACTAGTAAATAGAGACGTAAAACCTTTAGGTTTTTATAGACAAAATAAAAGGAGGATGTGATGATATTAAAACTTTGAAAGAGATGATAGACATAGAAAGAGATCTTGAGAAATATCTTAAAGATACTTTAAGAAAAATAGGACCTCAACACGGGGTGCGGGGAGGGGGCGGTGTGACTAGATTCGACCGGGATGTGACTGATGCGGCTGGTTTGGATCTAGCTTTTATGCTAGAGCTTTGGTGGTGAAGGAAATGGCAGAGAAGACGGAGCGAGAAAGAAGGAAGGCAAACTGACGCGAAGCAAATGTAGTGGGAGAAGTGGGGTGCCGCCGCTCGGGTATTTATAAGAGACGGAGTGACCCTTTGACTTCTAGGATTTTTGGGTACCCGTGCCCTACGCGCCGCTTCCGCTCCCTCCATTGTCTCCTAGTGGGCCTTTACGTGGGCCTCGACTGCAGTTGTGGACCCCAGCGTGGGCCTGTTTTGTTATTTTTTCGTATGGTCTGACTTTAGCGCGCCAGTGTGTTTCGTGGTCCCACAGCTGAGCTGGAGACTGGGTCTGCAGTAGAGCTATGGACTGGGTCTGCAGCAAAGCTGTGGACTGGGCCCGCAGCTGAGCTAGGGGTCACCTCGCAGCAGAGCTGGAGGCCGCCGTGTGGCAAAGCCATGGGCTGTTTTTTAGGGCTATTTCAGTCCACAACTTTATCCACAGCCGAGCTGGGGACTGCATTTGCAGTAGAGCTGTGGATTGGGTCTACAATAGAGCTGGAGACTGTACTCACAGCAGAGCTGGGGACTGATCTGTGGCAGAGCCACAACTTATTTCTCAATTAAGTTTGAGATTTTCCTTTCTAGACCCTGGCACCACGTGATCAATTCACCTGCTGTCAGGCTCGGGGACTAAGTGGACACACTTCACCTAGCAGTGAATTTGCTTATTTAGTTTGGTTTATTTTTTCTCTTTTGTACCCTGGCACCACGTGATCAATTCACCTGCTGTCAGCAATGTTTTCCTAAACGCTAAACGGTAAACAGTCGGTCACCCTTTGTTTAGCGTTTAGACCGTTTAAACATTGTTTAAACGGAGTTAAACGGTCTAAACGGTTTTATACAATAATAATAAAATATACATATTTATGTAGGTAAAAATAAAATTTGCTAGAACCTATACATATTTACACATGTAAAAATCAAATATTCTACCAAATAATCTTGTTGGAAGAACCACAACACTTCATATAATTACAATGTTTATTAGTTTAATGTTGATTGTGATAGACGTAGTCCTTTAATTTACTTAATTATGGATTAAATGGTTGTTTAGCTCATTTAATCACGTTTAATCTGATTTTGTTTTAGACCGTTTAGACAGGATTAAACGATTTAAACGGGTTTAAACGGCCCAACCGTTTAATTCACCGTTTAGGGCCTAAACAACACGGCTGACTTCTGTTTACTGTTTAAACGATGTTTAAACGGACTAAACGGCCGTTTAGGCGAACAGTGGTTGTCAGGCTCGAAGACTAAGTAGGCATACTTCACCTTGCAGTGAATGTGCTTATCTTTTATAGCAAAATTGACAAACATTGCTAGAGGCTCGACCCCTACCTTAACACATTTAGATCCTGAGGATCGCATCTCTTGATATTATGGCAGAGCTAATGGTGCTGAGCATCATTAACTTTTCACAATGAAGCTTAAGTGGGCACACTTCATCAAAGATGAACTATTTTTCTTTTTTCTCCGGAGCACTACGCATTTTTCTGACAAGGCATTTTCCGACAAGTGCGGTGGTCGGCTATTAGCTGAGTTGGTCGGAAGGGTGGAAACATTCCTCGGCAGTCAACCCTTCTGGTCGGATGCTTCAGGACTTCAAGCCTCACTGGTCGGAGAAGGATAAGACGGCGTGTTGCATCAAAATACATAGTGCTTGAGGACTAGCTATGGGGGTATAGACCCGTATACCCTCATGGCTCAACATGGGTTGCACTGAACAAGGTGGCCCAATACGCTAGAAAGAGCCACGCGAATCTCCGAACTACTCGGCGAATCGTACGGAGTAAGCAGAGACTACTTGATGATCAAGGAAACCTAGTCGGTTAGGATAGATATTGTATCCTCCGTGGATACAGCAGTTGTAACCGATTGGAACTGGATTCCTTAGATCTGTAACCTTGCTCCCCGTACTATATAAGGCGGGCAAGGACCCCCTCAAAATAGATCATCACGCATCAATACAATCCATAGAGACGCAGGACGTAGGGTATTACGCAGCTATTCGCGGCCCGGACCTGGATAAAATCTGTGTTCATATTGCGTCACCATCTAGTTCGTTGTCTTGCGCACCTCCACCAATAATCTACTACCATGGGCATACCCCTCGGTTGACTGCCGACCACATCTCGTCGACAGTGAAGAAACTTGAAGATCGTTCAAACCTGTAACACCCAAATTTTAAGATAACAAAATTGGAACAATTTAGATAATAAATAATGGCCAATTTAAAATAATAATAAAATAAGCTTGATGTTGCATTCATGCTGTTGCATTTATTTTTATTGAGTGGTGTGATTTTGCTTATATTTGATCTGAATTTAAAATCTCTTTAAATGGTTTTGAAAACAAACAAATAGAAAAAAAAAAGAAAAAGTAGAAGCTTACCTGCTTACCTGGTAGGCCAGTGGCCCAGTGACCGACGGGCTCCTGATCTGAGCGTCGGCCTGCTCCTTTGCGACCGGATCGGCCCATCGACACGGCCCAGTTCGGCCCAGAGCCCGCAGCAGCCGCGTTTTTCTTTCTTGTGTCGCTGATCAACCGGGCCCACATGTCAGTGCCCTCTTCCTCCTCCGGTTCGTGGCCGAGACGGATTCTATCACGGTGGATTTTGATTTCCTTAGTTGCAATGACTTGTACCGCAAGTTGTTCATCCCTATAAGATCGTGAAGACCCCCGCGTTCCGTTTTTCCGTTCACGCGCTGCTCTAGGTCATAGATTCGTTGTCGGGGGTGGTTTTGGATCTCGTCGGGTTGAAGACCAGGTCGCCGCGGTTGAGCTTCACGGTAGCCGTCTCTTTGCTACAAAAAGGATTTCCGGTGCTATTGTTTCGAGGTGAAGTGTTCGTTGAAGCCTTGTTTTTCTTCCTTTTGTTCTAAGAGCTCATACTTTGACGTCGGGATTCACAGGGGGGGGAAATTTCCGCCTATTCTAGTCAAGCATCACCGACGATTTCTTTCGGCCTAAGAAAAGACCCTAGGTGAGTTCGTGATGTTCCCCGCTTCCTTCTGGTGTTTTTCTTTTGGTCGGGGATGGCCGGAAACTTGTTTTCGAGGAACTCCGGCGAGGTACATGGCGGCGGCTATGGAGGCCACCGGCCGAGTGAACAGCGGCGTGGCCGGAGACATCGGAGACGATCGTGAGCCGTTAGATTTGAAATCAACGCACGAGATTAGATCATACCGGTTCGCGGTAAAATTTTCTAAAGAGCCCCTGCGTTTTCTGGGAATCAACCCGCGGTCCTTGGCGCATTCCAGAAAATTACGTTTTCACATTTGGAAAGCGTATTTTCAACCGGTTAAATCAAAAATACGTTTTCAGCAATTTACAGTTTTGCCACTAGAATTGTTTTAGTCATAAAATCTTCGTTTTAACTCCGATTTGATCCGTTCAAATTGCGTTAGGTTCGTATTTGCGAGCTCTACATGTTAGTATAGTTTTACAGTTAGTTTTGATAATTTATTTTTCGAGTTTATAATTAAGTATTTATTTATCTATAGGAAATCTTAGAAAATTCATAACTTTTACGTTTTAATTCCGATTTTGGTGATCTTTGCGTCTGTGTGATCGTAGAAACGTGTAGAAGAGTTTTATAAACTTTTATTACTGTTTTGTTACTGTTGGTGTACTGTTCTAATTATATTTATTTGTTTGCTTCGTGTATGTTTGATTGGATGCATGTGTGTTGTTGATTGATGATCGAGTATAGAAGGTGAGCAGTACTTGGACGATTCGGAGTATTACTTTGAGCCAAATCAGCAGTACTATTTGGAGAGCTTTGATCAAGGTAAGTATAACATAGGACTATCCTTGTTACCTATACATTGAGTTATCATACATATGCATGTGCTTACCTTGACAACCATAGAGATTATAACGTAGTGCTTGTTATCTTGATTCCTTGTCAACCTTGGGAATGCATATGGGTAGCTATTGCTAGCGCTTAATTATGAACAATGATCTTGTAATTTGACTAATGGATTATGCAATCAACCAATTAAGATGATTTTATTACTGTTGAAAGGGGGCTAGAGCGTGTGGGTTATTTTGATGCTCTAGTTACTCTCCATAAGGACTTATCTGTAAGTGATAACCGGGATATACAGTACAGCTGTGAGGGCTATATGGCTCTGGCTCTAGTTGTTCAAGAGACCTTTTCTAGCTTGTTAGTGGTTACCTTAAATGGCGTAAGAAAGGCTTACCACGTTGGGTGTAGGGCGAGCCCCTGGCCTAGTGTGTATAGGCTGCGGTCGTTGTGCCACCGGGAAGGGGGGTTCTACATCTGCCTGCCGAGTGAATCTAATGGCCCTAACTTGTTAGACGAACTTTTGAATGGCTTTATATGGTTTTTAGTGTTTTGGGAGTAATTAACCCATGCATTTGGAAATCATGACTCACAGTGAAAGTGTACACCTCTGCGCAGAGTTTAATAAACTGGTATACTAGCCGTGCTCACGGATACGAGCGGCCTTGGGGATTCTTATGGAATAGTTGATTATAACTGATATATCAAGTTTAATTATTGTTGATGTATACTATGCTCATGTTAATGCTATTCGTTATCATTATTACAATTGATCATTGGTTCTTTAATGGGAAGTGGATTATCTTGATGCTACTCAAATGAAAGTTATAAGATTAAAAGCTAACCGCAGTTAAACAGTGTCTAGCCATTTGAGCCTCATGAACCCTGTGTTATATTTGTTGAGTTCGACATGGACTCACTCTTGCTATTTCCACCATAACAAATGAAGATTATGATGAGGATTATCGTAATGAGTACTAGTCTTGGTGTCAACCAGTCAACCGTGTCCCTGTGTGGAGTTTCCACTGGAGATTATTACTAGATGTTATTATTTATCGTTCAAGACTATGTTTTAAACATATATTCGTTATGTAATAAGCACTGTGATGATACTATGTAATTTGTCTGCTTATGTGTGCGATCATGACCTGGGGCGCACATGAGTACTTTATGCATCCTATTTTTGTCCTTAAAAATGGGTGTGACAAAACCACAACTTGAAACTTGTGTAAATTATTAAGAAAATAGTTACATTGTGAAGATGATCAAGCTTTTGGAAATGAAGTTCATGGAAACAATCTAGTTCAACAATAAGAAAACAATGTAAATGGATCATTCTCTGTCGCCATCACAAGTGGTATTCACTCAAGTGTATTGTCCGAATGTTTCTCCTCCATGAAGTTTCATCATGAAGATCATTATTTTTGTTGGCAATTGATGCAAAGGTGGTGTGTGTGGTGGGGGAGTGTAGGAAGGATTGTGATATACAAAGAAGCAAAAGAATTTGGATTTAGATATACCAGAAAGAGGGAGATATGTCAAAAGGCAAGAAGAAGAAGTAAGATTTAAAGATTGAAGGGGATAAAAAAATCATCTCAAGATGCACATATCAAGGGGGAGCAAAGCTCATGAATATATGAATGTTTATGCATATTTGTTTGAGCATTGCATATGATTGCTTGCATTGCACTTAGATTTATGATAAAATATTATTTGTGTGATGCTTTGCTAGAATATGCTTGCTTGATGTGATGAGAATTAAAGATAGAAGTTTAAATTCTTTTGAAGTTAAAATTCCTTTTTGCTCTAATATCTTGTTCTAAGTATTTCAAGTGGTATCTAGAGGATGGTGGTACTAAGGATGTTTTACACTATATGTGCGCCGCAAAGGCATGTCTACATACCTTGTCTCATTTAGTAGTAAAAGCTCTCCCAAAACCATATTCATACATATGTGCAAGAGTTAAACCCAAAACCTTAGCACGTATAGGGAGAGTGTTCACTACAAGTTTAGTTTTGAAACACTTATCCTCTCTAATTATGTGTCTCATGCTATGGATAAGTGCTACAATACTCATGTTCAAGTCCACAATATACCATGTGCATGGAGTTGGCTTGAAACCCAAATTCTTTGAACTCCTTGGTATAGGTTGTCACCAATTTCCAAAAAAAGGGAGAGATTAAAAACATCTAGGCCCCTATTCAGATCTTGTCAATTGAATGTCAACATTAGTTGAAGACTTTTTTATTTGAAATCATTTAGGACTTAGAAATGCGGGTTTGTGATTAATGATTTCAAAAATTCATATTTTTGATGTTTTTTGGAATGATCTCGGATGGAGAAATGACCTAAACCAAAGTTTTAGTACTCAAATATTTTAAAAAAAGGTACTAGATTCATATTTTTCTAGTTTAAGGAAAAACTATGAATTATTTTTAGGAAATAGAAAATAGAAAACCACCTATGAGATCAACGTGAACCGAATTGGTTCAGTTTCAATAGATGAGAAGGGTGTCTATTACTTGATTTCGTAGTTTAGGGTTGAAATTAGACTGACATGTAATTTAAAAAGTTGGAAAATATGCTCTATCCATTTAAGAAAGCTCAAGAATTAAAAACTTTAAAAAAACCTCAGCCATCTAGTCGATAAATATAAACCTTAACAGTGGAATCACGTACTTCCTCGTATTTAAATTTTTGTGGCAGTTGACTTCTGGACAAAGCGTTGAACACGTCTTATTACTAAGGGGGTATTTAGTTCCCACCAAAAAACTTTACAACTCATCCCATCGAATGTTTGGAGACATGCATGGAGCATTAAATATAGATTAAAAAAATAACTAATTGCACAGTTTGCATGTATTTTGCGAGACGAATCTTTTAAGCCTAATTAGTCCATGATTGGACACTAATTGCTATAGTTACACATGTGCTACAGTACCTCAAAAACTTTACAGCCCCTGAACTAAACATGCCCTAAAAGAAATACTTTAAATATGGAAAAGTATAAGCCATTCTCAAAGATCATTGATACTTTAAGATAAGCTTGATTTATACTGTAGTTTTTCACATTTCCATTAATTTTTTAATAAGACGAATGGTCAAACTTTTGTCAAGAATCAATGGCTACAAACATTATTTAAATAAATATGTAGGGAGTGTCTAGCTCATCACCGTTCACAACCGCCTCAAGAAATTTAGCAACCATTTTACATTCGTTACCGTTACTATTTGTTGTCATATTTTGCAGTTGTAGGTGTAGGCCGGCGTTGTTAACTCACGACTCACGAGCACACATACACACGCTCGGCACCGCTGGACGCTGGTTGTGTATGTACGTGCAGATATGTATACCCATGCAAAATTGAACTCGATAGCCTCCTCTCCTCACATGCATGCAGTCCCTGAGACGTGGACCCAGCAAGATGGAGTTTCATTACGTCACGTGAAGTAAACCCAAAATACGTACTAGGCATGCTTGCTCCAACAGCTTCTGAGAGAAGTCTGTTTTGATTTTACAAAGGAGGATACTGTCAGTTGGGTTCTTAATAAGTCTCATCTCTTTACCTACTAGTTCCCTGTACCAGCTGATGACCCATTTGGGGGTTAAGGATCAACTGTGTTCTCGCATTTGGAAATGTGAGGTTCCTCTTAAAGTTAGTGTCTTTATGTGGCAACTCTTCCACGACAAGTCACAAAATGCTACTGCCCTGAAAAGGAGAAGGTGGAAAGGGAGCCCTCTATGTTGTGTTTGTTGAAAACCTGAAACCTGTGATCACATTTTCTTTGAATGCATTTTTGCTCAATATATATATGTTGCTGCATTAGGGATGAGTTTGATCTGGGAGAATTTCCAATTTCAAGACAAGAGTTTTTGTGACTGAGTGGCTGCCAAGGAGGCTTAAGGTCCCTCAAAAACTTGCTCTAATTTTCTTTGCAGGTCTAACATGGGCGTCATGGAAGAATAGGAACAAGATGGCGATTGAAAAAGTTTTCCCAAGCAACCCTGATTCGATCATTTATGCCGCTGTCAACTGTGTGCAGATATGGGGCGATCTTCTGAAGGAGGCCGACAAAACAAAGCTCACGAAATGGCGCTTCAGTTAGAGTCCTCGGTCAGTAACAGAGAGCATCGGCCAGTCGTGAGCTCTGATATTGTCATCATGTAATGCTTGTTGTCGGATGAGTCTCTCTTTGTAAGGGCATGGTAGCTCACACGTCCTTCCATAAATTAATTTCTTGTTTTTATATCGAAAGGGCTAGTACCTGGACCCCGGCTGCAGGACTCGTCCGAACGTTGCTCCCGCACCTACGTCCGCAACGCATCCCACACCTCCCGCACCCCGCATCCCATCCCACGCTAGTGCCTGCGTCTGAACACAACACCCTCGACAATCCCACTTCAACGCCAACACCGAGGCGAGATAGAGGGTCAGGAAGGAAGGGGAGGGAGGGGAGAGGAGAAGGCGAGGCACGCCGCGCAAGGTAGGAGCCAAAGCCCTGCGGTAGGCCGCTGTCCGCCAGCCACTCGCACCATTGTAACATGTGCAACATCCGATCTACTTTTGAAATATCAAGATACAATACTTGCAACATATGTCTGAAGACAGATGAAACATTTGAAATATGCGTCTGAAACACTTGCAAATGCACCCGAAAACACATGAAAAGTCATTATAAAACATACGCAACATCTAAATAAAACACTTGCAACACACGTGTGAAATATATGCAACATCCAAATAAATGCAATTGCAACATACGTATGGAAAAACAGGTAAAACATTGAGAATATAAGTTTGCAACATATGCAACATATCAATCTACTTTGCAACGTCCGTAGAAACACTTGTAACATACATCTGAAACATCTGAAACACTTGAAACATAAGACGTGCAATATGCGTTTTTGACCCTTCTTCCGTATGACGCAGCGCAGAGCGGGGGAACGGCTTATTCAGGCCAGCGGGTGGCCAAGGATGCCTGGCCTAGGCCCGGCCAGCGATGGCCCCTTGTGCTGGCCGCCTAGTCTAGGCGCAGCGGACGACGGGTATGGCGCGGCGGGGAATGGAGCCGCCGTGGGGGATGGGGGGCACCGCGTGGGATGGCGGCGGCGGCGCGCCGGAGTGGGCCACGATGCAGGATGGAGGCATTGTGGGGGATGGCGGTAGCAGCGCGGCGGAGCGGGGCGAGCGGATGGTCGCACAATGGAAGGAGACGAGCGCAAAATGGAAAATTTTGGATTTTTTGTTTTTCAGGTCTGTCCGGACAACCGAGCGTGAGCATTATTGTTTTTATATTGCACAAACAGCACACACAGTGCAAGTACACGTGTATACATGGAAGATTTTAATAAATTAACCAAAAATCCATCGAACAAATGCCTCATCAAGTTGAGTTTGGATGACGGTGCCGAACCTGGACGGATCAAATTATAGTTAGACCCGTTCGGTACATGTGAAATAGTGCACTACTAGAATGAATCTGGCCAGGAATGATAGTCTAATTTATATAACCGTGGATAAACAGGAACGATTCCTTGGCAGGAATCTGCTAACCCAACGAGCCCTACTCAGGTGTACCAACGAATTGCTGCCGTATCTGTCATGGATTTCACGATTTTAGAGTCCTGATGGTACCAAACACAACGTCCTTGTAATAGTAATAATTTATTTGCAATAATCTCGTTTGCTGCACTTCGCCATCGCCTCTGTTCACAGTGTTCATAGCGCAAGATCTGATGGCAGCCAAATCGAGCGCTTGGAAGCCGAGAAACACTCGGGTGAGAAATAGATTTAGTGTTCGCAAAAGAATACACCCAGCCATCACACTGGAGGGACTTGACACTTTGCATTGTAATCAAGCTATTTTCGTTCCCAATGAATAAGACAACTTTTGTTCGCAAAAAAAAAATGAATAAGATAAGTTTGGAAGAAAACTGAGAGTCAGGAGCTTCGCCTACATCGGGTCATCTCCGCGGTGGCTTTTGCATGAGAATCAGGACTTCGGTACCGTTTGGTTTCTCCAGGATTTCAAGAATCTGGATAAGAAAAATCTGATGTATTTTATGGGATTCTGTGTTTGTATATTAAAATCTCATAGAATCTGGTTTGTTTGATGAAATTTTAGGATTCTAAGGCCCCGTTTGGTTGCCTTTGTTTTTTTTAACACACAGCACATCGAATATTGCGGCACATATATGGAGTACTAAATATAGACTAATTATATGTATGTCGGCATAGATTAAGAGTAATTTACGAGACAAATCTATTAAGTCTAATTAGTCCATGATTGGACAGTAATCGCTAAATAAGATAAAAGTGCTACAACACCTATTAAACTTTAACAGGGCAAACCAAACACTCCTAAGATTTGTAGTTTATCTAGATTTCAAAAATCATCTATTAACCAAACGGGGCCATCACCTCCCCGGTGAAAGGTGATGGCAGACAAGGTCCCAACACTTTGGGAGAGTAATAATCCACCGAACACTTTAAGCAATGGAAAACCGAATATTCCTTAGAAAAGCCATGGAGATACTTAAGTTGCTTATTCACCCTTATTTAAAAAAATACAAAAAGAAAATATAGATCTGGCCCTACATATTTGATACTGGATCCACCTATTTTGGTAGGTAATCGGTACTTTTTAGTACTTTCACATAGATACCTCCTATTTTAACATCGCCAAATCTCGTTCTATGAAGGGTTTATATTTTTTCCAACTATTATAAAATTTTATCATCTTTATACCTGGAAGTATATGATTTAATGAAAGACTAAATTGGATCCATAACTCCAAATTTATGTAGGTACCTCCTATTTTAGCACTGTCCAACCTCTAATGGTCATGGATCGCTCCGTGCGTCCGTGTTTTTTTTAATCCACAAGTCGGTTGATTTGTTTTAAGCGTCCGAACAGACTACTTCGCGCGTCACGTCCCGCCCGTGCCGTTGGTCCATGCTACATCAACTGCTCAGTGGGTCTGGTTATATTTTAATCCATAAACGCAACGTCAGACAAATTATATGTGCATGTACACGTATGTACGAAGGCCTCATCAGAAGTTTAGAACATGAATACGTGACATGCATGTATATAAGAAGAGGACATAATCAACATGCACGAAGAACTGTGCTGAATGACCAGCTAGAGCAACGTATGACCACCGTCTACATTTGCATGCATGTGCATAAAAATGCCTTTGGTCCAAAAAATAATTATAGACCAAAAATATATGTGAGCCCGATCATATTGCGAGTCAACTTAGCATATTCAACTTAAATAGCAACCATTTCCATATGGGCCCTGATATGCTAGTCACATATAAAATATTTGTATGGCCGACTTAATCATTTATTTTGCCTAATTAACCATAGTCAACACTGTGCCAAAATTTCATCATGCACTATCTTTAATAGTAATGCTACAAAACGGACGTCGATCCGTCTGGACAGACCACTCTGTGCGCCCTGTCCGCACCGCGCGGGCCCTGCCCACCCGCACCGTTGCTCACTTTGGCCCGCGCGGATTTGCCCTGGCTGTTGCGCGCCTCGCCTACTGTGACCATCTCGCAGGCCCACCTCCACCACGCTAGTTCGTCGCGTTGTCCGCCCATGTTGCACTAAAAGCGCACTCCCTCCATCCCAATAAGAGTGATGTTTTAGGACTGGGCACATGTACCAAGGACACAGAGAAAATACTTTCGTGCCCCTATAGTGTAATCATTACTCTCTGGTCCCGCATGGGTCTCTCTCGTGCTCCTCCTCTTGTTCTGATCTAGATCTAGATCACCATCGCAGACACGCTCGAGCGAGCTCGCCTCCTCGCTATGCGGGACACGCCCCCGCGAGCTCGCCTCCTCTCCGTCCAGCCACGCCCCAACGAGCGCGCCTCCTCTCCGTCGCGGCATGCCCCGGTGAGCACGCCTGCTCGGCCACGCCTGCCCTCGGGCACTTGCTCTCTGTCATGCGGCCATGCCGCCCTCGCACGCCTCCTCTTCGTGCGCCTGTCCGTCGGTGGAGGAGAAGAAGAGGGAGGGTGCCAGATCTAGATGGAGGAGAAGAGGATGGGGGCGCTGGCTAAGGAGAAGAGGATGGCGCCGGTTGAGGAGAAGAGGATGGCGCCGGTTGAGGAGAAGAGGATGGGATGGGATGGGATGCATCTGCATCCGCACCGGCCACGTCGGTCGTCTTCATCTTCACCTCGAGTCGCGCCACTAGCTCCGTCTCCACACCGGATCTCGCTGTCTCCGCCTCCGCGTTGGCCGCGCGTTGCATGCTCCGCCTTGACGTCTCCGCGCCGGTGCTGTGGGACGAGCGAGCGACCGGAAGGAGGGACGAAGTGAGGGGATAGGTCTGTGCATCCTTTTTCTTTTAGCAAACAAGTGACCGGAATGAGGGAGGAAGAGAGGGATAGGTCTGCAGGCTACGCAACACACCTAAAACGACACTCTTATTGGGACAAGTCTCTGGGGCTAAAATGACACTCTTATTGGGACGGAGGGAGTATGTTATAAACATATGTGTCAAGTGTTTCGAATGGTCTAGAAGTATGTTGCAAATGTTCCATATGGATGTTGCAAAAAAGTAGATCTGGATGTTGCATATGTCGCAATGACTAATACACGTATGTTGCAAGTGTCTATTCAAAATGTTTTATCTGCTTCAGACGTACGTTGCAGGTGTTTTTATCTAAATGTTGCATATGTTGAAATGGTTATACACACATACGTTGCAAGTGTATGTTTTAAATGTTTCATTTGCTTCATTCATATGTTGCAGGAAGTGTTTTCATGTTGCAAGTGTTTCATGAGTAGGCGTATGCGGTCCCCGCAGGTGAAGGCGGTCCCTGTGTGCGCGATACAGATGTTGCAAAAGTAGATCTAGATGTCGCATATGTTGCAATAGCTATACACGTATGTTGCAAGTATCTATTTAGAATATTTTTTTTCTATATGTTGTAAGTGATTTTATCTGGATGTTGCATATGTTGCAGTAGCTATACACATATGTTGTAAGCGTATGTTTCAAATGTTTCATCTGCTTCAGATGTATGTTACAGAAAGTGCTTTTATGATGCAAGTGTTTAGTGAGCAGGCACAGGCGGTCCCGTGTGTACGTATGTTTCATTTCCATACGAGTCCCATAGTTGGACAACGTTAGTTGGACAATAAAATAAAATGTAATCTACGTAACGTCTAACGAGAGAGGTCGATGATGCCATCCCCTCGTGAAGGTAAGGAAGGTGAAACATGGGTCGTACGAGTGCTTAGGACGTGGAATTATAAAAGAATAATTAATTGAAAGATAATTTTTGTAGATATAAATAATTAATGGGATAGGTATGAAATAACTTTTGTGGATAGACGGAGTGTCC
Organism: Saccharum hybrid cultivar R570; assembly: GCA_038087645.1. Taxonomy (NCBI): domain Eukaryota; kingdom Viridiplantae; phylum Streptophyta; class Magnoliopsida; order Poales; family Poaceae; genus Saccharum; species Saccharum hybrid cultivar. Next base: position 9,042,491 of record JAQSUU010000493.1, on the reverse strand, counting down.
GACGGATCCTATTTGTCTGCACGTCCGCGTGGCGGTGGTGCCGCTATCCCCGAGAATAAAATTTAACATCCATTCCGTAGATACAACAGAAATGGTTACGTGCACTTGTGCAGAAACTAATGTAGCAGGCTAGCATCTCATTTGCAAATCAACACAGATCCAACCAGGCCACCGGGGATTGTTCGTTCCAACCAGGACGTGGCAAAGCCGCATTTGTGTAGTGATTTTATTTTGAAAGTCATTGTGTAGTAGATTCGTGGATCGTCGACAAGGTTGGAATGGAGGGAATATATGCTAATTCTATTCTAGCTATTTCTTAGGTTCGATTGGTTGAGAAAACATGTGACTTTACAATATAGTACCAGGGTCGTAAACTTTGCGATTTGGCCATGATAATGTTTACCCATCTAGTTTTTTTACAATATAAACCTGCGCGCTAATTTTGTAGTGATGTTTTGGTTTTTATAAATTCACTCGCATATTTAATCTGGTTTCCATATTTTTTTATTTTTTATACTAGTTCATCAAAGGCGAAACGGCTCTGCCACCGTGGCAAGCCTGTTTGGAGCGGTTCGTCTGCCTACCACAATCGGGTGAGAGGTCCATTTGCTACTGCGCCGCCGATTCCGCTGCCGGGATGGCCAGTCCGCGCCTCCCCTCGGCCGGGTCCTCCGCCTCGCCGCCGTCGTCGCCGTCGCGGCCTGCGCCTGCTTCCCTACCCTCGTCTCCGGTATCCGGTAAGATCCGCACTCTCCTTCCTGCAATTTGTCCTTGTCGGATTTGAGTTCACTGTCGCAAATCGATAGCAGAAGGAATTTAGGATTAGATGTGGGAAGGGTGAGGAAGCTTAGGACCAATGCAATTGCGGAAGGGAGGAGTCTGGATGAAAGTAAAGAAGAAAGAGAGGGAGATGAAAAGGATTGTGACGAAGAGAAATGTTTCAATGTAAAGGTGGTGGGCATTTAGCTAGCTACAAGTTACAAGTTCTGGAATCATTCAATCAAAGTGTGCTTTAACCTTGTTTCTAGGACCTGGACAAATTTTTCATTGCAAAAGGCAGCATGCGTATCAGTGAATTGCTTCAGTCTAGTATTGGGATATTCTTGTCATTCTGAATATGAGAGCAATTTTACAGTTTATATTGCAGTAAAGCTAAGGGAAGAACTTCAAATATTGTGCAGGAAGGACATTGGCTTTATTGAACCAATTGTGTGCAGAAGCACTGTTCAGGGGCGGCATCTGATCTCTGATGATAATGGCAATACTCCTGCGCCTTTGTCTTGCATGCTTAGATGATTTTTCCTATAAATGCTGCACTATCTGACAACCATCTCTCACTGATAAAACACTTCCCTTTGTAGGCTATGTATGTTCTGCACTTTCAATCAATCCATGGTCTCACTGCTGCCCAAAAACAGGGGATCGCTTCTCCTGCCAGTGAGTTCCTTATTTTCATCTTACCATATTATATGCAACACTCCAACAAAACTGGTTACCCTGCAAAGCCTGACGTTAGTCTTCGTGACATAATCCAGGGGCTGCAAACTTGATTTACAGTGCTGCAATTCATATGAATATTGTGTTTCTTGCTGTTTGAATCCTTCTAAGGTAAATCCTAATAAGTAGTACCAGGTCTGGAAGAGAAAAATGAATTGCTTCACAAATATTTTACTCTGCCTTTTTGATAGATCAAGAAAGAAGATGTGCTGAAGCTGAAGGTAGCTAAGCCAGTTACTGCTGGTAAGATGCTTGAAGTCATTAATTGCTAATTGGTGAATTTGGAATATGGCAAATGAAGTTTATCATTAATTTTCTCCAGGAACATGCACAAATGTTTTCGATTTCTGCATGGGAAGATGCCGCCATAGCTCTGCAAGTGTGGTACTGCCTTTTCTTCCCCCTTTAGAGTGCCAGTACAATAATTCTTCTACTTTATGGCATCTTTTTCTTGTTTAAACTAAAACAAGGAGTTTTTTCAGTTTCGTGTCTTTTAATGTTAGTTGCAACAATTGCTTGTCCAAAGAAGCTCAAACTAAGTTGTTCTTTCAATTTACCAGGTTCATGAAAATGCCTATGCCAGTGACTTCCATCACTGTTTTTCAGTGCAGCAAAATTCATCAGGTATGACAAACTATGAAATATATTTCTTTGCTATATTACAACTTATCAGTTGTAACATGTTCTCAGATCATTACTTGTAGACTGGAATTATCATGTTCTCAAATATTCACTGCTAGCAGCATTAGAATTACTAGAGATATGTAGCATATGCTATGGCCTGGAATTGTGGCTGGAGCATGCGATGGCATTATGTATTTGACTTATTGTCCTTATAAACAGATGCTTGAGAATTTTGATAGCCAAAATATATTGCCCTATTATCTTGTCTTGACTGAAATCTGGACAGAAAGTCTGTGGTAGAAGCTCTACCTTCTGTCTATTCCTAATGCTTATGATGCATTGTTTTTTGAATCATATGGCTGGAAATGATCATGGAATGTAAACATTCTGCAGGATCAACTGAATCTAGTTCTGTATCAAAGTTGCTGGGCATTAACGTTGTAGTAGGAAGGTAAGGCCTTTCCACTTTAAGCACCTTATTTCTCTAAAGTGAATGTGCAGCTTTATGAAATCTCAAATGGAATTTAGGCCCAGGGAATCCTGCAGCTTGGTTTGCAAAGTAAGAGGACAATCATGTGTTCCAAGCAGGCTCTCTGTGCTGAACAAATGTGAGATGTAAGTCCAATTGTGTATCTTCAAATTACATCCATCTTTTCAGTTCAATAGATTATCCTCAAATTACAAATGACATGCCACACTATAGCAATTCTGTTTAGCCGACTAGTCATGTAGCAGTTTCCATTTTCATTGCATCAGGGCTTGAAGTAAATGTTCACTGAGAGATTACTTCGCAGAACCTAACTTATCAATTGAATAGCCAAGTAGACTGTATCTGGATGGAACCATCAGTATGATAGTGAAGTCTAAAATATTCCAAACTGTTACCTACAAACTTGATAAATGTCTTTTGTACATGTATTTTTTTCAATTTTCAACTGATATCAATCTGTCAGCACCATCACAATCTGCATTGATATCCTAAATTTTTTATGTCCTTGTTCATGGAAGTTCTGCTGAAGGCGCATATGTTACTTTTCCTTGGTTTCGGTTATGCTATTGGGTGATATTAAGACAGATGTCTAGGTCTCTGGAAAAGGAACATCCCATATGGACTGAATTGGGAATCTGAAGCATAATGGGGAGGTCAGGGTGTGCTGAGTGTAGATCTGCCCTAACAATAGTTAGGCTGGGTGTATATTTATTATTGAATATGAATTTTGACTAGGGTCCATGTAAGCTTTATACCCGAAAGGGTAGGGGAAGACTGGAGGATTACACAAGATACTGTCACAGAGGTGATGCCATGTGAGTTTGACATCGGCACAAGCACATTAGGAACCAATTCGAATTCGGATCTTGGCAGTTGGCAGATCAGTTTTGTTTCCTATAGGCACAACACCAGGGAGTATTTTTTGGGTGCTCCATTGCATGGGTGCAGAATTTTCGGTTCCCTGACAGAATGTCTGAGTGCATAGTCATTTTGGGTACCTGTGAAGTTTTGCTATCCTAGAGAAACAGCAACTAATTTCCATTTCCAGTCGTCCTCCAATTTGAATGTGATGCCATGACCAACCCTATTGGAAATGTATAGATAAGCACTGCCAGCCAAGTTTGATATCATCAAGTCATCAACTATTTTTAGTTACTTGTTTAAATGAAGAATAGGTGAGGAAAATTTTACCTCCCTCAAAAATTTGTTGGGAAGAGATGGGCTTCTTCTGCCTGTAGTCCACAAAGTGATGAATGCTAAGAAATCGCCGTTGTGTTGGCATGGTTAGCCTGTTTTCTGTACAATTTGTGTAAATTATTCCATAGTTGCCAGCATGAGATAATTCATATAATTTATAAGGCCCACGCTGAAAATCGAAGGGTACACGTACACCTTGCTCGAATGTAAAGCAGATGTGACTTCTATTAAGCCTGCCTAACATCATGAGCACTGTCAGTAATATTGTTGCTATAAATTGTTAGGAAAATTTGTTGTGGACCTCATCTGGATCCTATGTACCCTTTGATCATTTTGTTAGTAGATCTTTTCATGATAGGAAGTATTTGTTCATGTTTATTAGTGTTCATGTTAGCTTGGGGCTTTGTTAGATCTAGATTTTGTTCTTGATATGAAAATAGATTCGTCGTCACATTCTCACTTGATAGCCAATAAATTCGTTTATGTTAGATCATCATCCCAATTCCCAAGGAAACTTTCTTGAAATTGGATAATACAAACTGAGCAATGCTTGTGTTTCTCTGTATGTGTATTTCTGTTCATCCATCGGTGCAGGATAACACTCACTTGAGCTGAATTATTCAAACCAGTTTGCAGAAATATATGAGATGCAAGAGTGGCTGCTTTCCCAGCCTTGGACCAGATCAACCTGCTGAAGTTGTTGATGAAGCTCCAACCAGCTTGGTATGAATGATATTTTTACTTTAAAAAACAATCTTGGACTATTTTCTATCTCATTTTCATATTTAGCTGTTTCACCATATGCAGACTGTTATAGGTTTTATATCTAGAAAATGAATGTTTTCATACTCCGGTCATATTGGATAGGGTATCTTGTGTACTCTTCTGGTTATGTGGTTTGTGACCTTCAAACTGACATTTACTGTGCTGCGCTTACTCCTATTTCTGAAAATAGTCAACCATTTAACCAACAAACTGTTATGGGCTTATGGCTAGGAGTTTAGGAGGGATGAGGAGAGAGTGCAGTGGCCATGGGAAACCGGCACACAGGCAGCACAGGAGATCTGGAGAGCTGAGAGCTGAAGGGGCTAGCCCTTCGCTTCTCCTTAATGAACTTGAGCTATGATATACCCCCTTCATTTTATATATATAGAGATCTTTTTTGCGGGTGATTATATATAGAGAGATAACTTGGCCCTTAAGTCAACTATTGATGGAATCTTTTAGATATGATCCTACCTTCCTAACTTGCAACAAACATATTCTTAATTAAAGAGACGGTCGCTGAGTGCCAGTTCGCCCACAGCAGAAAATGAACTGTGTTCCGTTCACCCCACTGTGTGATTTTGCCCACCATCCACCAAAACACACTGTGGCAGGCCCACTGAGAATCGGATTTTTAATCCGAAACAAACACACGCTTTGTCTGGCCATACCCATAATCCCATCAAACCGATGGTTTTCTCTGCCTCATTGGATACATCTGCTCAACGTCAGCTTTGATTTTAACTTACTTTAAATGATCAAACTTATTATCTCAGATATTATCATGTCTCTGCTTTGGCACTGACAAAGTTGAGACAGCACCACATCCATCTAGTTGGTGTCATATCAAATGGGATTTGGATGCAAGATCTAGAACTTCATGCACATGACAGTGGCTGGTGATAAATGAGAGGATTTGGTGGATTGAGGAGAAATTTATCAGGCTACTTTTGGGGGAAAAAATATAGCAGCAACTCCAGTCCTTAAAGCCACCTAAACTGTGTTATCCTATTTCTTATTCTTTTTGTTAGATAGCTTCTGAAAGGGATCTTAGGTTTTGTTGGCATGTATTGTTTTTTTTCCGCAATCAAAGACTTAGGATATTCCTGATGTGCAAAATTAGATTCAAGATTTTAACTTTATGCCTCCTCTATTTTAATTTAAATAATGAAAAATTTCAGTGTATTTGTTGCTTATGGTATTGATTAATTGGTCCCCAGTTAAATGCCTGATTTAGCAACATTATGAATTGCCGAAGTTAAGCTCTCAATGCTACATGAGGGATGCTGGTAGTGCCTATTGACTAGATTTTTTTCAGTTATATGTCGGTGTTTTCTACATTGATATTTTGCTATAAAATAGTCAGTTAAAATGTGGAACTGATTTTCATATGGCTTCTATTTCAGAATCCAGGAGCATGCCTATACATGCAGATGGATGAGCGGCTCACATGTGATGGTTCGCATCAGCATACCCGGAGGCTCTGTCCATGCGCTTGAGAAGGGGAAAGGAATGTGACACTCATAAGACAGTAGAGGGGTACTTTTCTCTGAAAAAACTTTCTATCATGCTTTAGGCTCATTTAATTGCCAAGTGCCAAGATGTGGACAAAGTAGGTTTGCTCACGTCAGTCGTGTTCACTTGACAGGAAATAAGTGGAGGTGATAAGCTGAAAACCGATGGTTCTCCATCACTCCCATGATGAACAACCTTTTTACGTACTGGTTGTGGGTTGCCTCAACAAGAACATCCTACTCTGCACCTATTTTGGGAAGGATCATGGATGCAAAATGAAATGGAGTAGCTGCAAAGATCTGCTCCTATTTTTGAGAAGCATCATGGATGCAGAAGGAAATGGAGTACCTGCAAATCTTTGCATGGTACTTGGTAGGATGTTGCATGCTGAATGAAAATGCATGCAGCCGATTCAGCAGTGCGTTGGTCTATATAGATACCATCAGAGTGTGATAGAGATTAGAGATGCATCCATGCTTTCCTCATAATTAATATTTGTGGCTGTCCTGAGCAGCCTATTTCTCCTTGTCCCAAGCATCATGTGAGCCCAAACACCTGAACCAATTATATATTCGTAATATATATTGCACAATCTTTCATGCATGTTTTAAGACAAGGTAACCCAAACAGAACTCCAGATACATGATCTTTTAAATCAATCACACCATGCCAGCATCTCTGCATCACAAACTCCCATGCCCTTTTTTGGTCAGCCTCAATCAAAAGGAATAATCAGGCTTGAAATCTCTCATGAACTTTGGTCTCTCCCTCCCTTTGTTATCATCTTTGCTTTGACCAGTGGTGGTGGCACTCTCTGCTGCAGCTGCAGCTTCGTCTTCCTGGTTCTCCTCCTGGAAGGCCGGGTGGGTGAGGATGTTCCCCAGGAGCTGTGTGCCCCTGAGGGCATTGGTGAGCGGCAGGTGCCCCTCAGGTGTGTCATCCTTCATCTCCCACACGAACTCGTCAGGGAAGGCCCTGTAGTTGTACTGCTCTACCTCAGTGTCCAGCTTCTTCATCCAGCCGACCCTGATGAAGAAGCGGGTGAAGTCGCGCTGCGATTTCTCCCAGAGCCGCCGCTGCACGCTGTACCCGAACTTGCCATTGCTGTGCTCCTTCCAGAGCTCGTCAATGGCGCGAAGGTCCTCGGCGGAGATGAACTGGACCTCGGAGAAGAAGACGTACCCTCGGCGCCTCGCGGGCTCGCCGGCGAGGTCGATGATGAGCGCCCGGGTGGTCTCGTCGGCCTGGCGGTAGTCCCCCGCCGCGAGCTGGCGGCCGAGGAGGTCCAGGGACGGGGCTGGTGACGAGTCTTCTTCTGCTGCTGCTGATGCTGCCGGGGCCACTGGAGTCGGAGCTGACGAGTTGGTGGTCGCGGTTGTGGTCACCGAGCGGGAGGTGTTGGGGTGGAGCCTGAAGGAAATGCTGCCGCCGGTGTTGGTGGAGAGCTTGTGCAGGGTAGAAGGGGAGCCGTCATGGCTGCCGCAGGTGCTGGCGAAAGAATGGTGCTGCGGGAGAAGAAAGGACTGCAGAGAAGCATTTGCCATGGATGGCGGGAGGACGCAGCTGAGCTGAGAATGGAGAGGGAGGGAGGGAAAGGAGACGATGATAAAGGAGTGGATGGCGTTTAGTGAGAGAGCTGAGCTGGTGGTCGTGTGGTGTGGAATTGAGACCGTGTTGCCTTGTGTGTGTGTGTTCTTGTGACGGCCCACCTTTGTGCGTGAGGCCTCAAGGGTTGTGAGAGATTTTGGTGGTGGTTTTGTAGGGGGCACATCTGGGAGAGAATACAAAGGTGGGCTGTGATTGGTGGGTTCTGGGTGAGATGAGGATACTGGCTATGGCAAACAACCCCAAGTGAGGGTGAGGTGGGTACTCTGGGTCCATAGGACAGTTCTGGTATATTGCGCTTCTTTTTTTTCCCCTCACTCCTGGAGAAGAAAACATGGAATTGAATCCTTGCTTAACCTGAATTTCATATCCAGTTCTTTTAGCCACGATTTTGGTTTTAATCCTGTTAATTTTAAAAAATAATGAATGTAAGGTTCGATATGCTCATAAATTTTGCATGTAAGCAAACTGGTTAGTTTGCTAGTAGAAACTGATGTTTACCTATAGATTTGCAACATGTGAAGTTTTCCACAAAATTTCTGCCTCCTACAGTCTTCTATCTAGTTCTTCCTATATTATTTGCGCTGAACCAGGTGTAAGCTTTATGTGTTGTCGTTTTTTTATGAGATGGGTGTGCGTGACGTTCAACTTGAATAATTGGTTGCCGTTTTTATTTCTTATTTTCCAAGAAATCAATAGCCACAAAATGGAAGGCTTTTACAAAAAAATCATCTAAACTTTGGCATCCAGTTGCGGGAGTTGGGGAAGTTTCTGGGTCTACGGACCTGGTCCATGTAAATATACTGCGCCCTATCAAGGACATGAGACGCTCTGGAGTCTGGACGGCAGAGCTTTGCTTGTCTGTTTATTTTCGTAGGCCACGTATGCTATCTCGTATAATCAGGCAAGGTGCGTGGGAATGCACTTTTAAATGGTAAATGCAATAAGAAAAGTCCAAACTTCTCTATAAATAAGGTTCTAAATTATTATTTATTTTATGAATAAAGATACTCAAAAATGCATGATATCATATATTTATCATGAAAACTAATACTGACAATTTGGCCTAAACAACATCTGAAAAATAAGTGTTCATTAAAGATCAAACCGTAGCTCACCTACAAAATACCCTAGCCATATAAGGTTTTAAACACCGAAAAAGCTACTTACATGGTCGGTATACGAAACAGTCGGAAAACTCCTCAACTGTTTTCTACCTTTACATTTGAATACGAAAACGAAAGCGAAAACAGTAAAGTCGGACACGAAAACGAACGTGAACTTACGGAATATCAAGAATTTCGAAAACGAACCAATTCGAGCGAAATTATGTCGAACCTGGTCGGTATACGAAAATTCAATATGGAATACCGACCCACAATGCATAACAACTAACAAGCCATCGTGGCAAATTTCGAGTGCAAGAGAGCAGACTTACCAATTTAGTTTCTTTCACAAGAGGAAAAAAAAGAAAAATAAAGAAGAAAAATTTGAGATGCCATCGGTACTAGACTAGAAAGGATAGCAACAAAACCTGGCCCATCTCGCTCTCTCTCTCTCTCTTGGTTGGTCCAGTCACATGTAACGCAACAACAGGGTCGTGTGAAGCCAGATGCAGCCGTACAGGCATGCAGCGCCATGCAAGGTGATTAGTCCCACCTCTGCGACTCAGGACAGGCCCGTAGATTGGTAGGAGGGCCTCCAAATTTACAGCAAGTACTAATTAATAATAGCTAATATTTTAAATAGAATAAAATGTAGCATATCCAAAAGGGGCTTGCAAGTTATGATTCCTGATTTGTTAATTGGATTAACTCACCAACATAAGACCCAATGGCCATGTTCACCAGCCTGTTTGGCAACTTAGCTTCCCTGGTCTGTTCATTTTTCTCCTTGCCATTTTGCTTTATTGTGCCACAGATACTGCTATGCTGGCTGCTAGGGTGCTTATTCTAAAAATAAAAAATAAAATAAACTGCTAGGGTGCTAGTTTATTACTTGAAGTATTACTTTTTACTCTTTTAGCATTAAGATTTGATTTGTTCTTAGTAGTGTAAGACCCATATAAATTTGAAGTTTTATAATTAAGTGAAAGTATGCTTTGATTTTCTCGAATTTTAGGGCCCCATCATGTATTTTGTTCAGGGGCCTCCAAATCCGACGTACGGCCCTGCTTAGGGAGGCGCGATGGAGGTGAGCTGCCTATATAATGTGACCCATGGACATCAGTGCTCCACACTTGCCTTTACCTAGTTGCCTGGATATAATTGATCGGCAACCAAATTCGGTTTAAACCGAATTTTGAATTCAGGATATTTTCGAATTAAAAATAGAAAAGTAGAAAACGGTCGAAAAATGTCTAAATTGTTTTCTACTTTTACATTTGAAATACGAAAACGAAAGCAAAAACGGTAAAGTCGGACAAGAAAATGTGAATTCGATCGGTAAATACAGAAAACGATGCGGTTTGGTTCAGGATATTTTCGTTCCATTTTCATCCTTAGTTGTAAAGACTCTACACAGAACAAATTGAAAGAAGAGATCAAAATCACCATATCAAAAGCCAATCAACTATTTCCCTTGATGAACATATGAACTACCAAGATCGTACAAAACCAAACATACTCTCGCTGACCTGCATCGCCATCAGAGTGATCTTATTTGAATACCCCGTTGATGCCGCCAACAAGATCCTACAAGAAACTACAACTATGAAGGAGTGGGTCCCCACTACTCACTTTGTGCACTAGCAAGGTCGGCAAGCGCGAGAGAGGAGGGGGGCGAAGGTGGCAGGGGGGAGGAGGCCCTAGGAGGGGTTGTAGCTTTTAGGGGAAAAACTTTGGTGTGTGCTGCACAATGGTTGTAAACTAATTTTGGTTCAACTTCCTCCCTCCAACTCATTTGGTCAAAACCATCCCTTAATAAGATTGCTTGTTTTTTGGAAAAAAAATTAAATTACTCCTCGAGTTTGCCATGTGTACATATAACTCAAAACTTTTTTTGTTCAATTTACTCCTAAATTGTTTTAGTTGGTCCAATCCACGATTTAACAAAAAAAATCTCCCACATAAATCTGAGTATTAAGTTAAAAAATTGGGTGGTAGCAGACATCATAATTATGTTAAATAATTACATTGTGAATTTTTCATCAAGGACAAATTGATGTCAAGTTAGACTACCTAGTAAGTAGTAACTATGTATTTTTAAAAGTGTTTTATATGGATGCTGCAAAAGTAGATCGGGATGTTACATATGTTGCAATCGCTATACACGTATGTTGCATGCGCGTGCTCTAAATGTTTCGTCTGTTTTTTTATATGTATGTTGTAAGTGTGTTTATTTGGATGTTTCATATGTTTCACACATATGTTGGAAGTATTTTATCTAGATATTGTATATGTTTTGCAATGACTTTTCAAGTGTTTTCAGGTTTTTTTGCAAGTGTTTCAGATGCATGTTTCAACTGTTTCATCTGTCTTTAGACGTATGCTGCAAATGTTTCATTTGGATGTTTCATAGTAGATCGGGTATTGCACATCTTGCAATGGCGCCGTTGGCTGGCAGACCGGAACGCGATTGGGCTTGGTGCGAACCTCGATGGAGGAGCAACCGTCCAGGGACGTGAGGAAGGCAGCGCGGCTTGGGATAGGGTGTAGCGCTGCACGACGTGGCAGCGCTGCGAAGGGGGCGCGGCAGGGGCCTATGGAGGGGGGCTCGGCTGTAACACCCCGGGTGTTATAGTGCTAATTAATCTGCCATGTCATCATAATGCATTGCAAAGCATCCCTGTTAGGTTAACTTTGTTATGCATCAACTAAAACAAGTTTTCTTATTTAGGTTGAATGTGTTTCTCAGTGGTGTGCTCCGAACCCGAAAACCCTAATTTCGAATGCCACCGCAAATACTTAGTCCATGCCCTGCGTAATTTGAGGTGCGCGACTGTGTTGCACACTAGTGTCAAGTGTAGGGTATGAGCTCAAGTACAACCTCTAAAATGAAGCTCCAAATTTGAGTTTGAATTGGAGTCCCAAAACTTGTCACGAGTTTTCCGATTCAAATTTAAATTCAAATCTGGGGAGAAATGTAAAAGAATTTCAAAAGCTAATTGGTCAACCAAGAGTGGCATTTGGTCAACCGTGTCATGTTGGTCCAAATGATGCCCTTGGGTGAGGTTTTGATCACCAAGTAATCACAAATCAAAGTAGTAACAAATTCCAATTTAAAATTCCTTCGAAAACCCTAAATTTCAAAACCCTGTTTTACCCCTTTTGAAATAATTCAAAATCTAAGCAAAATTGGGAAAACGTTCAAAACCAAGTTTGTAGAACTTTTCAAGGGCTACAACTTTGGTGTTTTGAGTTTTCAAAGTTTTAGTATAAAATGTGGAGTAATTTTGAAAATAAACAAATTTCTATTTTAACTTATTTTTGTTCCCAAACTAAGATTTCAAAATGGAGGCAGAATTTGAAAAGGTTTTGAACAGCAAAGTTGTAGGTCTGGTCAAGATATACAACTTTGATGTTTGGAGATTTTGAAGTTTCAATATAAAATCAAAAGTAATTTCTAAATTACCAAATCTAAAAAATGTGCCCCTTTTTGAATTTAAAATCAAATTTCAAAATCCAGTGAGAATTTGAAAAAGTGTTCAATACAAAACTTGTAGAGCTTGAAATTCTGAAGATTTCATACATTGGAAGTTTTTTAAGTTGTTATACAAATTTGAAAGTAATTTAAAAAATCAGTTTGAATTTCAGAGTTTGGGGAGCTACAGTGCTACGCCAATCACCGACGGCCACCGGCCGATATGGGCGCCGGCCGATCGCCGCCGTGGCCGCTTCAACGGCCTTCGCGCGCGCCAGGACCGCCAGCGCGACCTCGCGCGTCTTCCTGAGACCAGCTCCGCGACCATCTTCTATAAATACGTCGAGGTCGCCGTCGTTTTTCTTTCTTCTCCGTTTTCGCCATCGCCGTCGCCGCTAGCTCCGCCGCTCGCCGTTGCCGCCACCAGGCCATCTCCGGCCACGCTAGTCGCTCCAGCAGGATCGCCGCATCCTCGCGCACCTCGTGAACCACCCAAGCTAGCTTGACTTCGCCTGGATCGCCGCAGCCACCGCTTCCCGTGCTCAACTCCGGCGACCAAGCCGCTTCACGTGGCCAGCACCCTCCGCTGCCTCCCAGCGCCCCCTTGTGGCTTCGCTGCGACCGCTGTAAGCTCCTGATGCTCCCCGTGCTCTCGCTTTAGTCGCTACCGCGTTGCATCGCTGGGACACCGGTCACCGTCGTGGTCGGTCCGCCATGGCCGTCGGGAAGGGCTCCCCGGAGCTGTAGCATAGCCGCTAGGGGTTAAAACGGGTTCGTGGTGAGTCGTAGGTGCGGTAGGGTCGCTTGGTGGGGTGACCGAAGCAACGCTCGCCGGTCGGCCACCGCGCGGGCATGGCCGGGTCGCGGGAGAGAGCGAGGGAGGAGGAGGAAGGCGATGACAAGTGGGTCCGCGGTGTCAGCGAGAGAGAGGGAGAGGCAGGCGCGCGCGGGTGGAGCAGGCCGCTGCTGGGCCGCGCGGCTGGGCCGGTCACGAGCGCGAGCGCGCGGGCGCGCGCGAGCCAGTGGCGGACCCAGAATCATTTCTTTGGGTAGGCACACGGTATAGAAACAGTGCTCCACAGTACGCTACAATTCTCGCTACAGTGCTCTGTTACCTTGGTCACCGGAAATCTAGGATAGTCCTGGGCCTACCCAAAACCCGGCTGGGTCCGCCACTGGCGCGAGCGGGCCGTCTGGCTGGGCCGGACCGGAGGGAAGCAGCCCGATCCAAATTTTCGTTTTTATTTTTCCTTTTTCAAATAAATGAATAGTGCTATCATTTGTTTATTTCATTAAAAATTGTGTAGAGTTCCAAAATTCATGAAATTTTTTGTGTAAGCTTCAATGTATAAACTATCTAGGAAAAATGTTAAATCATGAATTTGAATACTTTGTGCAGTAGAATTAATTGGCTCTAATAATGATTAAATACAACTTCCAGGAATTTTAATAATTAATTTATTTATCCAAAAATTATGAAATTTAATATGACACTGTTATAAATCATTCTTAACCCATAGAAAAAGTTTGAGCTTGTTTAGATAAAGTTTGATCAACTTCTAATTATGCCCTAATTATTTAAATAGAAAATAAATGTTAATTTGAGAACTTTAAGTGTTGTGTGCCCTTTTGATTGAGTGATGTCCTTAGGTCACTATCCTTTGATGATCTTTGGCACCTTAATTTCATGTTTGAGCTCGTTAGTAACTTGTTTAGGTTAAAAGCTGGTATCGCTGGAAATCGTCGCTACTAGTTAGTAGGTTTTCTGTTTGCGACTGTACCGTGAAGGGAAGTTGTACTCAAGTCGTAACTCATAGCATATTATCATCAAGCATCATGTTTATCATCGAGCATCATGTTAAAGCATGTTATGTATTCGTGTAGTCTCCGCTTTCGAAGAAGCCGAAGTCACCGAACAAGCTTCCGGAGAAGAGCGATCGTCGGTGGGTTCCGGACCAGACGTTGGAGTCCTCGAGTCTGAGTCAGTCGTCGTGTCCGAGCAAGGCAAGCCCCGGTGCATTTAAACCCTACCTTGAATTTTATAAAAGTTTTATTATCTATACTATGGTTTATTGCATTAAGTAATTAGGAGTTGAGTGATAACCTAATTGCTGCATTGTCATCCTTGATTATTGCGATATCAACCTTGATACCTGTTTTACGGAAAATGCGTAGTATGCTTAGAAGTTAAGCTTTTAAATGAAATGTTTACATAGCCATGACGGCATATTGAATGAATATTGAAATCTAAGAATAAACTTGAAAGATCGGGCGGGTGGTTTGGCCACTACTAACATGCATTGGGAAAGGAGTCTCAATGTAGTGTTTCCGCCTTGTCAATTAAGGTCCGTTCGTTGTAAGCCTGTTGTGTTCGAGACTTTGCAACTAGCTTCATGCCTTGGGTAAGCCCAAAATGTTAGTGATTCCATTACGAGAACGTCTAACCTCGCACTGGGAGTGGAGAGATGGCGGGAGTAGCCTGTACCCTCGGGGCTAGAATCGGGCCGGGTTCGAGGAGTACTGTACTCTCGGGTGGCGATGGACACGTTCTGGTTTTAGGAGATCTAAATGAGGGTTGATATATGCAGATTCGGTTCTACATGTGTCGTGATGTTAGAGATCCCCAGCTAGGTATAATCGGTTCGAATCGTCGTTGCTCCTCGGTTATGGAGACTTGATCACCTGACTTACATCATAGTTAAGAACTGGAATGAAAGAAAGAATGAGAAAGGGTTTGATGATAATTACTTTGATCTAGATTAGGATCACCTAGAGTTGGTTAATGAACCATCAATGGTAAAAGTAAAATATTGAAGATAAGGATTTACTTTAGTAAGCTTTTCTGCAAAAGAAAATCTTGATTCTGGATTACCCGTACCTTGATTCCCTAAAGCTAGCATGCCCTTGGAGTCTTGGTCTTAGTCGGGGTACTCAGGGTTTGTTGAACCCCTTGTTGCAGGTGCGGATCATGAACAAGTCTGCTTCGAGCCTTGTTGCATGACCGTCGTGGTTGAAGAAAGCGACGACGAGTAGACTGTGTGGCCTTTGGGCAAGGCATCTCGCTTGTGTGATGTAATAAAGTTACTACCGATACTTCTCTACTACTGGTTTGTAATAATGTTACATAAGGTTTGAAGTTTGAAAACTGGTTTGTAACCCTAAGTTATTGTAAGACTTCCGCTACTTTACTCTATTGAATATTTTGAATAAACTGTTGTAATGTTGCAATACTCCTGTGATTGGATCCTATTCGGAGGAAAGCAGGCCTTTTAAGTTATGGTGAACATAAGTATGACTGTCAGAGGTCATTATGGCAATGACGTGTACTTGTGGGCCATCATAATTAGGAGGTTCTGTGACATCGGCAGGGGCACGCCTGAAATGCAGCGCAGTGGCGGATGGGGGTGCAGAGGGGATAAGCCGTGTGTAAGGTCCAAATGGCTAGAGGGGAGTGAATAGCCTATTTAAAAATCTACAAGCTTCACTAAACAACCACGTTAGTATAAAAGATGGCTAAGCTAATTCTAGCACTAGCTCAACTACACTATGCAAGCCACCTATACAATTCTAGTGAAGCAAGGCTACGATCTCTAATACACAACAAGACTAAGTCATTAAGCTACTTACTCCTATGTGATAAAAACTACACTAAGCAAACTACACTAAGACTAGTACAAGAAAGTAAAGAGTAAGTGACTTGATTCTTATACCAATGATATAGAGAAGTAATGCACTCAAAGAATCAATCACAATGAGCAACCACAAGAGAAATCCTCGGCAAAGAGATGACACAAGATTTTTACCAAGGTTCACTTGCTTCCCGGCAAGCTACTCCTCGTTGTGGCGATGCACCCACTTGTCGGTTCGTGAGCTAATCGACTATCAAGAGTCGAGCCCTCGGCGGGCGCCGCACAACCGCACACAAGATGGGGATCCTCCAAGCCATGAGCTCCACTAGAGTATCCAATTTGCGAACTCCCGCGAGAAAGGATCAAGAACCCCTTACAACACTTGGTGAGGGCTCCAACAATCTTCAATTGTGAGCTCAATCACCTCCGCTGCTCCAAGCCGTCTACCATGTCGAGAAACACGGAAGAGTAACAAGAAATCCATAGCAACTCGAAGATCAAGTGCCTCTAGAATGCAACTCTCAAGCAATGCATATGAATCTCACTCAATCTCACTCAAGATGTGCAACTAAGCAAATAGATGAGTGGAGGGGTTGTTCTCTAGCTCAAAGGATGTCTCTAGGTCTCAAAATGTGCAAGAGTTTCCCTCAAACCCCGGCCAACTTCTATTTATAGCAAAGGGGTACGCAGCTAGCCGTTACCGGACGACGCAGTTAAAAATAAGATGACCAGACGCACCGGTCAGGGTGACTACAGGACAAGCGTAAACAGTGCGCGTCAGAAGTAGCCGTTGTCGTGACCGGACGCGCTCCAGCATTTGACCGGACGCGCTGCACCTGACGCCCGGTCGGAGTCCAGAGAGCTCCCACCGTGACCGGACGCGTCCGATTGCACGTGACCGGACGCGCCTTGCGTCCGGTTGGCTCTACGACCGGTTCTGCCCCTCTGGATGCCTGACCGGACGCTCCGGTTCCGTGAGGGACCGGACACGCCGGTTGCAAACCCTAACACATGCGCGCCTGACAGCTGCGAAGAACTGACCGGACACGTCCGATCAAACCGTGACCGCGTCCGGTGCAGCGTCCGGTCACCACAGTGACCGCCGTTCGCCTCCGTTTCTTTTCTGACTTCCGGTGTAGTGGAAAATAGGCGTTTCACTTCCCCAAAAAGCGCTGAATCCCGCCTCGCAAGCTCGGCGGGAGGGAGAGAGGAACCCAAACCCCTCTCTACCGCTTAAACTCCACCGCCTTCGCAAAAGTGCTAACACCATCAAGTGTACACCACCATGTACATGTGTGTTAGCATTTCACAAACTTTCAAGACGTTATGTTAGCTCTCTACTAGATCCTAATGCATATGCTCAAGACATTGATTTAGTGGCACTTGATTCCCGAGCTAACCGTGATTGCCCCTCTTGATAGTCGGCTATATATCCTAAATCCGGTCAATCACTTCTCTACTCAACTTAGACCGGCAAAAGAAAAACCCTATGGTTATACTTTTGTCTTGCGCTCTTAGATCCTTCTCCTCCACTTGATCATCATGTCCATCATTTTATGTGCATCTCCACCTCTTGTGATCTTGTGGCCATCACTTTATGCCTCATACACCTTCATCACGTATGTTGCTTATACCTAACTCAAAAGGCTGGCTTCGCTTGTAAGGGATAGTCTTCATCATGTTGACTTGCATGAGCTTCGTTTTGCCTTCTCTTGGCGAAGATGGTCATTTGCCTTCGGCTTCAAGTGTCCGCTTGCCTTCGCCCTATTCTCCGAAGACTTCGCTGTTTAGTGCATCATTATGAAGTCAACCTGCGAAGAGAGGAAAAAAAACGGTTTTGTGCTTTGGGAGCTGTCTATTCTAGAATTTCGAGGAACTACGAGGGTGTTTAGTTAGAAGGTGAAAAGTTTTTAGGTGTCACATTAGATATTTCATGGGATGTCGGAAGGGGTTTTCGGATACTAATTAAAAAACTAATTACATAACTCGCCTGGAAACCACGAGACGAATTTATTAAGCCTAATTAAGCTGTCATTAGCACATGTGTCTACTATAGCACTTAAGGCTAATCATGGATTAATTAGGCTTAAAAGATTTGTCTCGTGGTTTCCAACCAAACTGTGCAATTAGTTTTTTTCGTCTACATTTAGTACTCCATGTATGTGTTCAAACATTTGATGTGATGGAATAAAAAATTTTTGGGTTGGAACTAAACACCGCAATGTTATCGAGGTTAAATTCCCAACAGATATACTTGTCATCCCCGCCAGTACCACAACGGGATTGATAAGCCTGACTAGAACTATGTATATGCATATGTAAGAACATAGCCACGACAAGAATTATTGGGCCAAGAATTGGGATGAGGAGGATCTCATAGTGCCATGTGCCATGCGCTTTAGGGTCTGTAGATCCATTAGCTCTAATAGTTTGTTGATAAATCTATATCTAATGGATTCAAACAAGTCATCTAATAGCCCAACCAAGGGCTGGTTTAGTTCGTGAAAAATTTGGCAAAATGCTACTGTAGCAGTTTTGTTGTTAGAGCATCTCTAATAGTTTGTCAAAATTCACTTGGCAAATATCGTGATTTGGCAACTCGCTAAAATATATGGCAAAGTGAAAAAATAGACTCTCACCAAGAGTCCATTTGGACTTGGTAAAATAAGAAGAGGCTCGCTAAACGAACGAAGAGCCCCGCTAAGAAACGAAGAGCCCCGCTTAAATTTGCACGTGAAGCTAGATGCGCGCTCGCGCTCAGCGCGCAAATATGCGCGTGGAGAGGGGACATTTGCCAAGTTGTTAAAATTTACCAAGTTAGATGTCAAACTGTTGGAGCATAATTTTTTCTGTTTTACCAAAAATAAATGGATGCCAAGTTGATTTGGCAAACTCTTGGAGATGCTCTTATTTGACAATTAGTGTCCAATCATGGTCTAATTAGGCTTAAAAGATTGATCTCGTGAATTTCGTCTAAACTATGTAATTAGTTTTATTTTTTATCTATATTTAATGTTTCATGCATGCGTCCAAAGATTCGACGTGACGGAGAATCTCGAAAAAATTTGGGAACTAAACAGGCCCCAACTATTAGCTAACTACCCAGCTGATGGTTGTCTCATTAGATGTCACATCCAGATAAAGCTAATAGATGGGCAAAAACTATTTGCCATTCCACGATAAAAAGACATTATGGACAATCCACAATCCAATCACCTATTAACTATTTGGATCCGAACATCCCTTAGCTAATAGTTAGCCAGCTCTTTTTTCAGTAGTAGTTGAGTTAACAGATCCAAACTCGCCTATGTTCAACATTAAAAGACAGCTGCTAGTTCTTATTTTACAGGTCCAAACTCGCCTAGGTTCAGTAGTGCTTGAGCTTTCGGCGGCTTATTTTCAACCAGCCAGCAGTGTTTTTCTCTCATATAAATCAGTTAATAGTACTTTCAGTCACTTATTTTTAGCCCAAGCGAACAAGCCGGACCACGTGTAACCTGCATCATATATAGTTTTTAAAGGGGAAAACTTTTTTAAAAAAAAAAGAAAAATGCCACATACAGTCACAAAATAGTGCTACTGGTACAAGATGCGTGTACAGAGTTGGTATAATGTAAAAGTACTGTTCAAGGCAAACTTAACATTGGTGATTGACGGTTGAAGTTAAATTTTCCACCGTGTGCTAATTATATTGATGAAGGCTGTATTGAAAATATTGAAATTTTGCATACGAGGCAAGTCCCTACTCGTCGTCCCAATTTTGTTTTTTCCTTTCTTCAGATTCTCCATAAAGAGTAGAGCTAAAAGCATATGATATTTGCAACACCGCTCTTGTCCCAGGCGAAGGCCAACATTGATCGCAAGGGATTAAAGATGAAAGCCTGAGACATTATTGATGGTATCTTTTCTGTCCCAGAAGCAAATAAATTCATTCAGTACGTACGGCCTTACAAAGATGGCTTCTGAAAGAAGCATTGGCATCAGACATCAGACATCAGACATAATGGCAAGTTTGTTAGGTCCAAGCAACATTAATTGGTTAGCATCAACCTGTCTTTCATTGTGTTCAAAACAGCATCCTAAACAGGTCATGGAACATGACAGTAGCCATTGCTGAGGTAGACCTCTGAAAACCACGTCTCACCTGTCTCTGAAGAGAAGAATGGGCAGCCAACCAGTTACTGTGAATCACAAATCAAGCAACTGAAGAAACCTTCCACAGGAACATAAGTGAAAGAATGTTAAACATGGTGACAGTCATGCAGTTGGTTCCCAGAGCTACTGCCATTTAGCATACAGAAACAGCATTGCGAACCAAAGAGATGATCCAAAGGATTAAGGAAACTACACAGTTTTGCAAGCTAAGGATACAAGATAATCCATCAACTGCAGCCATCAGAAGATAAATTGTACCAGGAAAAGAAAGGGACCATATGAATCTACAAAGGAATGCTTCTGGACGCTAAAAAAAATTCTTCCAGTGCTAATTAGCTCTCTCTGTTTTTAGACAGCCTGCTACCATATAGGACGTATAAACACTGTAATGCATTTGGATTTAGCAACAGGGCATGAATTCCGAACTTAAAATGTTGGCTCAGCAATGGCAGAAAGTCACTGCTTGCATCTACTGAAATTTCTTCAGAAGTTGTGCTGCAAGTACAGGTTCTCTTGTGGTGAAGCCGGAGCGATTTCTTCCTCCAGTGACCGCAGTCCATCACCTATGCTGCTCCCGACATTCCTACCATCTGTGGTCCTTCGGCCAACAATGTCAGCTTCAGATGCAGATGATTTCCTCCTCTGTGATGAGGTCACGCTAGGAAAAGTTATCCAGGAAGGTGCCCTGTACTCGATCCGCTGGTCCTCCCCGTCAGCAAGCTCGTTCTCTGAGCAAGAGTGGTTAGAGGACATCTGTGATACCTTGTGCATGCGGCTGCTTCCAAGAACAACCTCAGTCGGCAGAATGGGCTGCTCAATGCAGGGACTGCCCATCAGCAGTGCAAGGGCATGCTCTAGAGCTGTTGTCACCTTATCCATGGAAGGCCGGTCTTTCCCCCGCATTCTGACACACTTACATGCCACAGAAGCAATCTTCTTGAGGGCCTCAAGGTCAGAGGGAGGAGACAAGGCTGGATCAAGGATGGCAAAAATGTCCCCTGCTTTGATCAGTGGTACTGCCCATTCAACAATGTTCCCTTCCTCGAACTGCATGTCAATCGCTTTCCTGCCACTCAGTATCTCCAGGAGAACAACCCCAAAACTGTAGACATCAGATTTTGTAGTCAAGTAGTGGAGACGGTAGTACTCAGGATCAAGGTAGCCAAGAGTCCCTGCTGGCAGCTCAGACAGTGGGGTACCGCTATCTGCAGGACCCAATATAGATAGACCAAAGTCAGCAACACGCGCATTGTGATCCTCATCAATCAATATGTTTGATGACTTGATGTCCCGGTGAATTACAGGAGGGCAAGCATAGCCATGCAAGTACTCAATTCCCCTAGCAGCCTGGACAGCAATCGTGACCCGCCTTGCCCAGTTCAGTCGCTTTTTCAAGTTTGGATCCTTGCCATGCAGATGCTGGTACAGGGATCCATGAGCCATAAACTCATAAACCAAGAGCCTCTCACTGCCATCCTCACAGTAACCAAGCAGGTTCAGCAAATGTGCATGGTTGAGCCTGGAGAGGAGGTCAAGTTCGTTGTGGAACTCCTTTGAGCTCTTCTTGACATCTGATGCTTTTATTGCGCGTTTCACAGCAACCACTGTCCCATCTCTCAGTATGCCCTTGAATACACGTGAAAAGCTGCCTTTGCCAACTTGTGAATCCTCTGAGAAGCCACCAGTTGCCTGCTCTAACTCTTCATAGGAGAATTCCTGAGCTCTCCTGATCTTCAAATCCTCCACATCAGGCTGAATCCTCATGTTATCCTTCCTGAAAGAGTACGCTGTGCTCTTAGCCAGTCTCAGCTCCCTATTTGAACACTGGCAATGCCGAAGCTTGTGCCGGACATACAGGCAAGAGATTACTGACACGCTGAGTACCAAGATGACGGCAAACACAATCTCTGCTACAAAGATGCGCATCTGAAAAGCCATCAACTTGCGGCTCTTGGTCTGCTTCTGTGATAAGCAGAATGACAGGCACTCATCTGTGGCACACCTCGAGCAGTCAAACTGGCAAACACGGTCAGCTGTTGCATTGCAAGGAGACGACTCATACGAGTCTTCTGGGCAACCTGTACTACAGGGCAAGCAGAGTCTAGAGTTCGCAGGCTTACAAATCTTGATGCTGCCAACTTCACCATGGTTCACATACTCATAGTACCCATGGCTGCATGCAGTAGGAACACAAATCCCAGGAGGTACGGCCATCGGTAATGCCAATGGCCCACTGTTGCCCCAGCACCTTGGTATCAGCGAAGTCTCGGCAGGCACTCCACAAGTAAAGTAGTCCCCAGCCACAAGCGCATACATCTTCAACCCTTTTGGTGGTGATGTACTGTTATGAAGAGTGAAACCCCAGCAAGCCACCTGGTGGTCAAGGCTCCTGATGCCACAAGCATGGAAGCGCCCACCGACCACAGCGACCATCGCATCCATCGGCACTATGTTCACATCACCATCGCCGATAGCACTGGACGGCGCCACCTGCTGCATTTCCAAGCTCCTGCCCCAGCAGAACACCTGTGCATTCTCCAACACCCCACAGACATGGTAACCACCCGCGCCTATAGACTGGAAGCGCACATTCCTCGGTGCCAGCCCAACGACACCACTCACTGTCTCGTCGCCCCAGCAGAACACCGTCCTGTTGCGAGCAAACAAGCCGCAATTGAACACCGAACCGGCAGAAACGGTCGACACGGCTTCATCGACAACATGTGTGGCAGTCATATTGTATCCCCAGCAGTCAATCAACGACGTAGCACTAGCAGCACTCGAACCACGGCCCCCATCTTCAGCCGCTGCTCGTAGTGCGCAGAGGTGGTTGTCCCCCGCGCTGAGCTCAGAGTACTTCGCGCCCTCGACCATTGGCTGCGGCACCCCGCTCTTGACATAGGAATTGCTCCCCCAGCAATACGGCTGCCTGGTGTCGAGCAGGAGGCCGCACACGAACCCGTCCCCCGCCGTGAGGCCAAGGAAAGGGATGTTGGGCGGGGCGCCATACAGGACGGAAGCGTCCGCGCCGAAGCAGGCGACGAGGTGGGAGCCGTCGGAGTTGAGGCCACAGAACACCGGACCGTCCTCCCCATAGGACACCGCGATGGACGACATGGAGCCAAGGCCACTGGCCCAGCCAGGCAGCAAGGCCAGGAAGCACAAGGCAAGAACTCGAGCCGGCACATGGTCCATGTCTTGAAACTTGGGGCGGCCACGGCCACGGGGGGCTAATGCCGAGAAGATTCCTGCATGTTTTTTAGCTTTTCTTAGCACCAACAGGCATCGGATGTGTCATATTATACTAAAAACTAAAAAAACTGCCTCAGAACCAACAGGAATCAGGTGAGTGTGAGTCTTATTATAGGTGAAAAAAAACAAGAGTCAAAAAGGGAGAACCTTTATGCTGCGAGCATGCCAGTAAGCACGAAACGGGGGTTGGCGGGCGGGGGAGTGAGTCAGTCACCCTCGCTGCGCAGCATTTTACCAGGCCCGCTGATCTGTTGATTTCCTCCCCAGCATTTGAACAGCAGCGCACCGATTTGCTGATCCTCTTCCTTTCTCTTCGGCACCTACAAGGGGTAATTTTTGCAAAAAACAAAAAAAACGAAGTTAGCAGGCGCAACACATGTGTACACTCGCGGTCAGTTCAGATCCGGTTACAGATTGCCGAATAGCTTGAGATTAGGGTTTGGATGCTCGGATTCGCGCGGCAGGAAGAGAAGAGAAGGGGCGGCGGGCGTACCTGGTAGTGGCTGCCCCTCGCCGGCGAACGGGCCGACGACACGCACGCACCTGGCGTGAGGCGTCGCGGCGGCGGTGGCGGCGGTCGCCCAGTCGTCGCCACCAGCCAGCGAGCGAGGGGGAGAGGGAGAGGGAGAGGGGGTCCGGGAGAGAGTGAGACTGAGAGCGTACGCGGGGGCGAAGGGGAGAAGACAGAGCGAGCAGGGGTGAAGGCTGCCTGTCCGGGGCTGTTGGTATACTAGCTCCGAAAAGAATGCCACTACGTACCAGAAAGTACTTCACGTTTAACTAAATTTCTCACAAATATTATTCACATTTACGGTTCTAAAATAATTTATTATAAAAATATATTTCGTAATTAATTTAATGATATTTATTTGATATCATAAATATTAATACTTTTTATCTATAATCAATCGATACAAAATCATGACACTATGCTAGAATTGCATTCTTTTTTTGAACGGATGGAGTACTTGGCCATGCAGCCCGAGGTCCGGTGGCCCGGCCCGTGGCCCGGCATGAGCACGGCACGGCCTGATGGCCACCGGGCCCGGGCCGGCCCGGCCCGAGGGACTAGGTTGTGCCTGGGCCGCCACCCAGGCACGTGGCACGGCACGGGCACGGCCCGGTCCAAGAGGCGGCCCGTTAAATTGATAACCATGTGAATATTTGGCAGAGCCCACTGCAATCTATACATACTCCCTCCACGTTGGTAAAAGAAGTCATTTTAGATAATGACACGGTCTCCAAAGCATGACTTTGACTTTATTTTTCTATAAAAATATTTATTCAAAAATGATATATGTATACTTTTATGAAAGTATATTTAAAGACAAATCTATTCATATTGTTTTCATATTTCCAAACTCAACAACTTAAAAGTTATTCATGATTTATATTCCCAATGTTTGACTCAAACCTTGTCCAAAACGACTTCTTTTACCAACATGGAGGAAGTATATATATAATATCTTCATCACTCCAAACCCTAACTTCTTCTCACTCCCACTCTCCCAGACGGCGCTGCTCTTCCCTTCCCCTCTCCGTCACTCCAAACCCTAACTTCCTCCCAGTCCGCTGCTCTTGGGCCGTCCGCGGCACGCAGGGCACGCCGTGCTCTTGGGCCGGCCCGACGGCCCACGGGCCGTGCCTTGGGCCGGAGGCCAGGCACGAGCACGCCACAGGCACGGCGGCCCGTGGCGGCACGACACGGCCCGTTGCACATCTATAGCTGTCGGGCGATAAGAGCATCTCCAACAGTAGAAGCTGGGTGCCGGCGATATGCCCTGTTCATCTGGCTTATAATCCGTCTTATTCGGTTTGTTTTTTCAACCGGAATAGTATTTTTCTCTCACAAAAAATCAGCCAACAGTATTTTTCAGCCGGCTTATAATTTCAGCCGAACGGGGCCACAGAAGAAGAGGAGAGAAGCTGGCGCCAGCCGATACAGCGCTAAGCGCTAAGCGCTAGCGCGTGAAGTCGTGGCACCGACGACGCCAAGTCGTTCTCGTTCCCAATGCGAAATGAGCGGCGTCTTTTATGGGTCCAGGAGAGAATATAGGTAGAAAAATATATCATTCTCTTGAGTAAAGCAAGAATTTTCTAGGAGAGAATATAGAAAATATCATGGATCTCTTCTGCCACATGGCTCCCCACACGCAAGCAGGTATGCTCTATTAGTCTGAAGCTAGCAGGTTTAATGGTGATGGCAGCTAAAGCTCCTGTTTGGAAGAACTGAGCAATGCAAAACAGAAAAAAAACACATAAATAAAAAATGAATGTAGGTAAAAAATAGAGGATTGAAGAACACGAAAATTTTGTAGGAATAATAATTGTTTGGAACATAGAAACATAAGAACATGTTTATTTCCCCATTCTAGTGAATAAGGACTTGCTCATCCCTCTCTCCATTCACATGTAGCAAATTTTTTCAAGAGCTTGACGTGGATGTTTTATTTCGTCCATTTCATGAAGGAAAACCACGTTCCTTCTTTCCAACACACCATGTGACGTAAGCAAAACATGGGAAATTGTGCAAAAGTAACAAACCTTGAGGGTCCATTTGGAATAGAGGATTGCAAAATAGAGGACTACCCAAAAAAAAGTAAGAATGGGAAGGAGTGAAAACTGAAAAACTACGTTATTCCAAATATATAGGAATAGGAAATTTAAGCGAGTTGGATTGCAAGAAACAAGTTGCCTCATCACATATCCACCAAAGATTAGAACACATGTTTTTATTCAGGAACAAATTACTTTTTTTTGTCAATTTTAGTTTTACTAGGTGTACGTGATTTGTATACTTATTAATTGGTCGTGCACAATATTATGCTACAATAATTCATAGTTGTAGTGTGGAGCTAGGTGTTGGCATCAATTATATATGTACCTACTTATACTACAAACACAATAACGTGGTAGCACATTTTCCCTAGAAGTGTATTCCAAGTTGTATTGAACACCAGGGATAAAGGAGAAGAATGAGCTATCTTAGAAAGATACCGCACCCTCTGCACGAGCTATCTTAGAAAGATATCGCACCCTCTGCCTCCTCCGGTGTGGAGGCCGCCGGTCACGGTTCGAGTGCACTCCAACGCGTGATTTTCCTATCGGAAACAGTAGTTTCCTAAATAATTTCAGCTGTCTCATACGTGGATACGTCACAATGGTTAAGATGACGTGCCCGTCATATGCGAAGCCTCGAAGACTTCGAATACCTCTCAGCCACGTGCAAGTTTCTTCGTATAGGTGTAAGTCTAACTTACGCACTAGGTGTGCGTGTGTGAGTTTGTGTGTGTGGTGACGTGAGTTAGTGCGTAAGTTCAGATACTGCAGCTTGTATTTGAAGAGTTGAGGCTAAAAAAATGATGTGTGGTTACATGGTACTGTATTAATGAAATTTGTGTTGTCATTGAAGTCATCATCACTTGGCCTTCAACATAACATAGTTCGAGTCTTCAACATGACGACGCGCTACTGGACGTGAACTTTTGGTCCAAAAATAAATTTGATTTTTCTTTATCGTGTTGGCCCGCAACATGTTCGGGTAAAGGACCGCAGCGTATATGCGTCGCTCTAGCAGGCCGCCTGGGCATGGCGCCTTTGGAAAATGCCAGCCTAGGCCCAAGTTTTCTGGCCCTTAGCCCATGCAGGGGAGTAATGAGGCAGCCCAATACGGCCTGGCATGTGATGCTGTCTCAACCCAGGGGAAAACAAAGTTTTTTTTTCCCCTTTTGTTAATAATGGGCTAAATAAGTTTATATCTTTTATTCAAATGCATTTTCCTTATGTTGATGCCCAGGACCAAGAGCTGCACGTGAATCGACCTTCCTCTTTGTTTGAGTCAATCTCGTCAGCTTTTACTAACGACAGTATTGAATTGTGATACAGGTCAATGGTGTCGTTGATGGGGGCCTACCAATTTACCATGCTTCCTCTCCAACACAACGAAAGCAGTTTTTTTATGTGCTCAGCACATGCTATTCTCACTGTCCAATTTGCATCGAGATATATGCTTCAGGAGAGAGAATGCAAAACACTTTAGGGGAGAGTGCTGCAGCACGAATCTCGAAGCATATTTGGACGGTGGGAGATAGCGCGTGCTGAGCACATATGTGCTGCAATACATATTCGCAACACAACACATGAGCGGAGGTGACGAGGATAGCTTAAATAAACAAAGTATAAACTAGCAATGGTATCATCAGCACTTTGATAGTCTCTTCAGGTTTTTTTTTGGACAAACAATGTTCCTAGAAGTCATGTTGTTTTACTTTAACTAGAAAATACTTTTGCACATACTAATCATTTTTTGCGAGGATTGCACGGAATTAGATTTGAATGTTTGGATGAGTAAAACGAGATAACCTGTGATGAGCTTACAACAAATACTTCTACTAGTAGAGAGTATACTTTTAGACAAAGCAAATTGCTTTGATTTCACACTGAACTGCAAAATTTGACACAATTTCAGTAACTATTTTTTAAAAAAAAACGTGGATGCCAAAGGACGCTAGTTCACTTGGCTAGTAGTTCCGGAGGCACCTCTCATGTCCTAAGTTCGAACCCCCATGGGGCGGATTTCAGGCTAGGGGTAAAAAAATCCCCTCGCTCGCCCCAGGCCAAAGCACAGGTTAAGAGATGGCTCAGGTCTAGGCTCCCCGTGTGCGCACATGTTAAGAGACGACCCTCTCACTGAGCTTGGCTCCCTGTGTATGGATGTGCATGAGAAGATCTTCTTCTTAAAGCTGGAATACCCGGAGGTTGTATAGCCCCCGCGGATCGAGTTTTTGAAAAAAAAACGTGGATTTTTCCGCACATGGCAGTTGATCATCCATATAATTATCTATTTATTTTGGGACAAAGAGAGTAAGTAATGTTTTAGTTTTGTCTAAAATAAAAATATCTTATATTTAAGGAGTGTTCGCTTCAACTTAAGTGTAGGGGGATGTCGTTCATGTATGCTCAATACCGTGTGAGAGAGATTATGCTCAATATCGCGTGAAGAGATTATGGCCAGCCGCTACACAGTTGTAGCGGTAAGAGTGCAACAACAAATATGTTTAATATAAAAATATATTTAATAATAAAATTAATGTTATTTATTTGATATCATAAATATTAGTATTTTTTATTATAAATCTAGTTAAATTTAAAAGTGTGTGACAGACACCCTTTGCGAGACGGTGTAGTATTAGCATTTAGTTCCAGCTGCATAACACCGGGTTAGGCTATCCGCACTCATCAACCTCTATTTCCATACTCTATACATCCTGGTCATCAAGATTTCCTCTATATACGTTTCTTCTGCACCCATCATCCTCTATATCTCATACTCTATACCAACTACCAAAAGCGGTCCCACTTGTCATCTTCTATAAATTTTATCTAAATATATCCATGTAAGATCTTGTTTTGAAGAATTTATTGTAACGAATTTAATGGTGTAATCAGAATTTAATTTAGATTTTTGGTTTATATGTTATACTATTTTTTATTTAGTTGAAACAGTAGGGGCCGCCGCTGCATGCTCTCTGCCGTCCGCTATCTACCTCCCGCTATCCCCAAATTTAGCGGAACCGGAGCCGGTACCGGAGCCACTGCAGCTGAATCAGTCTCCTGCAGGGTCATTTAGAGGACCCACTGTGGGCAGTCTCACAGATCTTGAGGAAGAAAGATGACGGCGTCGATCTGGGCAATTTTCTGTTGTTCTGTCGTTTTCCAAGTCCACCCACATCAAAATATTATTAGTTCTTCTAGAAGTATTCGTCTTTCCCTGGCTAGTTTATACCGACTAGCACAGTATTTTTTGGAGGGGAAGAATTTCCGTGAAATGAAGAAAAAAATCCCGTGAAAAAAGGAAAAAAAAAAGAAAAAAGAAATAAAAAATAAAAAATGAGAATGAACAGTGGCCGTAGAGTGGACGACGCCCCAGAAGCTGGGGATTCCTGGACGCTTAAAGAGAGTACTTGTTATTTGTTCGCCAGCTAGTTTAATTTGTTTCCAGAGAATCACTAGGAGAAGGCACGTTTAATTTTGGTGGTACTGGATTATTAATTCCAAGTTTTTCAGGTGTGTGACGCTTGTCATCATTAACTAACCCAGAGAATAAATAAGCAGAGTATGTTTCATTTCTGTTGCGATCATGTTTCCGTGGTTTTCTTATGCTTCTGTGATGAGCAAAACGAACTTGAGCGGCCATACACGCTTCTATATACATACGTTAATCCTTTCATAATTAGTTTATTGTGTGCTCATCTTTTATTTTACGCAACTGCTGGAGCCCGAACGTCTAGCCAGATATTGATCTGTTGGACGGTACCGTGGACCGTATGGTACCGGGTTGATTTGTTTTTCCGGCACACGCCTGCACTCCGCACCCCCCGCCCTTTTGCCTCGCCCCAGCCTCGCACGCACACCCTGCTCATCGCTGTGCCCCCGTTCGCCAGTCCCAGCTCTACTGCGCCCCATCCCCAGCACTTGGGTTGTGTGCCCACCACTCACCGTGACCCCGTGAAACACTTACAACATGAAACACTTGGATGCAATGTACATCAGACATAGATGAAATATTTGAAACATATTGTTGCAACATATGGTGAAACATATGCAACATCCAGATAAACACACATGCAACATGTGTGTGAAACATATGCAACATCCAGATAAAACACTTGCAACATGTGTGTGAAATATATGCAACATCCAGATAAAACACTTGTTGCAACATAGGTCTAAAAATATTTTTTTCAAAACGCTTGCAACATAAGACTGAAAAATACTTGCAAAAATATGCAACATGTGCAATATCCCAATCTACTTTTGCAACATCCATATGTAACAATTGCAATATACCTATAAAACATTTGAAACACTTAAAACATACATTTGCAACATAGGGGAGGAGAAGGCTAGAGCCGGTCGATTTCGGTCATTGGGGTGGGATCCAGTGGCGCACAAGCACCACCACCATCCAACACTAGCAGCACCGGCCTTGGCTTAGCCTGGCGGGCAATGCGCACTACGAGAGGGAGCGGGCGGCGCGGCGCACGGCCGAAGCGAGGAGCAAGGTGCGGGTGGAGCGCGCGACGGTAGGGGAGAGGTGCGAGGAGCGAGTGGCGCAGGGTTGGGGCGTGGTGGGAGAACGCCGCAGCAGCGAGTGGAGTGAGGCGCGACGTCTGGATAAGAATAAGAGACGTAAATGAGCAGGGAATAAAAAAAGGCAAAGTTATGCTGCACGTCACGCCACACGTCCGTCCGAAGGGAGTCGCTGGCGTCGGATGTTAGCATTACCGTTTATTTTATGTCATCTGGCATCTCAAATTTTTATTTAGTTTTGGAATGGAATATGATAATCCGTCCCACTAAAATTCATGAAGATCACACTTGGGTCCCTAGCACACCGGCAGTTCCTCAAGTTAAACCAAACACCTCATCATTAACCATGTTTAACTTCTACTCCATCAGTTTTTTTTTTGCTTTTACATAAGACGAACGAACCTCTCTATTTGTTGGTTCTGTAGATTTTAATGTGCTTTTCACAAAAAAAACGATCAATGTTACTGAAATTTGACTAATAAAACCTAGGAGTATATACTTGGGAACTGAGAGAGCACGGAAACTAGCGTGAGTAGGCACTGCACTGGCAGCAGCATTGTATCTTTTGGTTTCTACCAAGTACCAAACGTGTGAGATCCGACCGGATATTACTGTACACGGAGGCAGTAGTACGTGATTTTGTAACCATTCGATTTTCTTTCTAAGCTCTTAGCATGTTCGTTTCACTGGTTTATTATGGCTGAAAGTACCGTTCGTTGGTATTATGAGAGGAAAACACTGCTGTATGACTGCTCATTCCGCTGAATAGCTCAAACTAAACAGGGTGAATCACAAGAGTGGATCCGACACGCGGAGACTGGAGTGACGCTACCTGACAGGGGCTGGATGTGACGCAGAAAGTGACAAGTCAACTAGTGAAGTCAAAAAGTAGGTCAGTTTTTTTGTGTGTAACAAGTCACAAAAATCTCTCCTTTTTTTTTTTGGAAGAAACAGGTCACAAAAATCTGAGTACGTAAGTTGTAATGATGTACTGTCACGATGCGACTAGTATTACTACTAAGGGCCTGTTTAGATCCCAGAAATTTTGCAAAATTTTTCAGATTCTCCGTCACATCGAATCTTTAGACACATGCATGAAGCATTAAATATAGATAAAAAATAAAACTAATTACACAGTTTAGACGAAATGGACGAGACAAATCTTTTAAGTCTAATTAGACCATGATTAGACAATATTTGTCAAATAACAACAAAAACACTACAGTAACATTTTGCCAAAAATTTTGGCAACCAAACGGTGCCTAATAATACGAGGGATGAGTGAGATTTGTCAAAAATGGAAATAGTGTCGTGCAGTCGTTGACTACACTACACAGAGCGCTGTACACAAGTTAGCCATAGATGATATTGATAATATTTTATATAAACTCAGTGTCACAGTCAAAGTTAAGATAGCTCGACTCGGAATAAACCAGAATTGCATCTTTGTGAGGCGGCGGAGTAGTCATAAAGCATACTGCGTTTTCTTGCAGTTTGAACGCATGCGCACGTGGTGTCTCTTTTTGTTGAAACAAATGGATGCCCAATATTCCCCTTGACAGAACATGCAAGAGTTTACGGTATGGTTTTCCAAGACAAAATATACTACTACCGTATCCCAATGTGTACTAGCATGTACAGTAGTAATTGTTTAGTAAACATAAATAAAACTTTGAAAGGTGCTTGTTCAAAATCTTCAAAAGGGGCGAAAGGTACTCGGCTACTCGCTGCCTTGCCGAAGTAGGGAAAGTAGCGTAGGAGCCTTAAGTTAGAGGATAACCTAGCGTATGCATCATGCGTGCTGTGTGCAAGCAAATACTGTTCTGGCTGAAAAACACTGTTGGCTGATTTGTTGTGAGAAAAAAATACTATTTCAACTGAAAAAACAAGTTGAAAAAGACAGATTATAAGCCGGATGAACAGGACCTTAAGTAGAGTGTCATACGAAAATCCAGAGCAAATTCAGACGCAAGTAAAGCCACCACGAAAGCAGACACACATGCTCTCCTTTCTAGTATTGCACGGTACCTGTACCTGGCGACTCCCCTCCTCACCTGTTGAGTTGAGATCTGCACAGGCACAAGGACTCGCTGGCGGCAAGGGCTTGCCTTTGCTTGCTTGCCGCCGCAGTGGAGTCCATGTCCATGTCGTCCAAGTCCAAGCCGAGCCTCCAAGGTCAAAAGAATGTTTGAATCCGCGGGAATTCAGGATCGCTAGGCAGACCGAGTCCCAGACAGCAGCAGCTTCACCATTTGCTTGTCCTCGTCTAGCTCCTTCTTTCTTCTTTTTTCTAAACCAACCTTTTGTTAATCTCAAGGTTGTTCAGCGCTAGTAAGACCAACTCGCACTGCACTGACCGACTGTCCGTCTGAACACGGTGCACGGTCCCTCTCGTCGTCTTCAGCGATCACAATCCTACTCACTCATGTTTGCCTAGGCTTAGTCCATGGACCACTGGTACAGCGCTAGCGTGTTTTCTCTTCACATGTTGTCTTCTCCTCCTAGGCTCTCTAGCAGTCTACTACGGAGTATAGTCTCTACTCTCTTGTCCATCAGTCAATCTTCACCCATTTTCCTTAGCGGAGAAAATTCGTCTCTATGTATACGCTCGCAAACTTTTGGAGGTTTGTTATTCTTCGCGGTTCACATAGATTTGTTACGCCAATCCTTTGCTCAACATTGGAAGCTAAGCTAGCTAGTGGAACAAAACCAGCTGAAAACGAACCTCAAGTGGTATGCTATTGGCTTAATTGATACCACTACCTCTATTGTACTTTTATTTTTCTAAAAAAACATGTCGCTAGTTTAAGATTTACCAAAATATTAAATACTCTAAACATCATAACCTTTTGAATGAAGGTATAATTCACGAGCGGTTCCTAAACCTGCACGGTGGTGTCATTTGGCTCCGTAGCACATGGTTTTTGTTATTTGAGTCCATGAACTTATGTTGTGGTGTCACTCGGGTCCTCTACTTTTCAATTTTGATATTAGGATCCCGGAACTTGTATAATAGTGTCATCTAGGTCCCAGTCAATTCACGATTTGCAATGTCGCATCAGCGCCTTCTACATGTTGGCGTGTAATTCAAGAACCTAGATGACACCATCGTATAAGTTTGGAGACCCAAATATTAAAATTTGAGATTTGAGGACCTGAGCTGAGTGACACCATTGTACAAGTTCAAGGACTCAAATATAGAAAAGTGGATTAGGGACGTGCAAGTTTAAGGATTGCTAGTGAATTTTACCTCCATTTGAATTTTTTAATTGGAAAAATTATAACTTATATGTGTGTGAAATGTGTCAAAAATACATATTAAATAAATATCATATATATGAAGGATTCTGAGACATAATTTAGAAGAAGTTAGGAGTAGCTGTCAAATGTATGCACTGATCGAAAACCTATGCGAAGTCAAATGAGGCAATAATTACTCCCCCGAGGGGGATTTGAAGATCCCACGTCACAAAAATTTCAAAACTAAATCCTCCCACAAAAGTCATGTACACTGGATTCAACCTTTGTCATTACGAATCCAAAAGCACTTCGTTACATGCTTAGAAAAGTAGACGCCGATTAGTCTTGTCATCACACCTAGTCAACAATAACAAAGGTAGACATTGCCATGTTCGTTTCGTTGAAAATTTGACTTATATTGATTAGGTGTGAGACGAAAACACTGCTGAAGTAGTGCTGCAGTTTTACCGGTGACCGTAACTTTAACAGAATCCACTTGGTCTTGGCTATTCACTTTCCACAATTTTGCATAAAAAAAATGTCGGTACTCGGTAGTCCAAGTGCACGCGCTACACGCCAGGTCCACGCACAACATATTCAACTGAACGAATAAAATAAACCAAGAAAAAGAATTTAAAAAAAAAAGTTGTACAGATGGCAATCCCAACGAGTCAACAATGCAAAAACTCCTTAAAAACCACGCCACACGTCGGAAAACGGAAAACCGAGCCAAGCACAAGCTGCAAACCTCCAAGCTCCTCCATCGCGTGCGCGCCTCTCCTTCTCTGTCTGCGTCCTCTCCCCGTCCCTGCCATGGCCGCCTCGCAGGACCACCTCGGCGGCGACCCGCCGGAGTCGACGCGGCTGCGCCTGGGCGACGACATCGCGTGGTCGGAGATCAATGGCGTGTACGACCGCGACGACTCCCTCAAGGAGAACACCAACCCCAAGTCCGTCCTCAAGAACCACCCCGGCGCCGCAGGCGCCCACAGCAGCACCGGCGGGTCGTCGCAGAGGTTCTCGGGCAACCTGAAGCCGACGGCGGCGCCCATCATCGGGCTGTCGGGGAAGCTGGGCGGGTCCGTGCGGCGGCACCAGCACCCGCCGGCCATGTTCCCCAAGAAGGCCAAGACCGGCGGCGGCGGGCGCGCGCCCAAGGCGGCCGTCCCGGAGCCCGGGTCGCCCAAGGTGTCCTGCATCGGGAAGGTGCTCTCGGACCGCGAGCGCGCGCGCCTCGGCCGCCCGCCGCGCGGCGGCGCCAGGGCGCCCGGGTGCTGCGGCGGGCTCGGCCTCCTCATGCGGCGCAGCCGGTCCAAGCACAGCGCCGTCGAGTGCGTTGACCAGTCCCCGCCGCCCCTGGCGGACGCGGCGGCGAGGTGGAGGGAGGAGGAGGAGGAGGAGTTGACGGTTGCGGAGCCGGCGCTGGCGCCGGGGCTGGGAGGCGTGCGGCGGTTCGCGTCGGGGCGGCGGGCGGCGGAGTGGACGGCCCAGATGGACGACGACGGACGCGTGGCGAGATCTGGGCCGTTGTAGCGCGTGCAGGCAGGAGTAGTTGAGGTGTGGCTTTCGGTTTGGTTGCGCCTGTGCTTTAGCTGTACTGTAGTTGAGCTCACCCTCCTGTTCAATCAAATCCGTAGGAATTGATGTTTGAATTGACAAATTTTGGTTGCTTTTGTCCTGGTTTACCTGCGTGATTTCATTTGCTACGAATTTGATTGGCATAGGATTCGAGTGCACTGTTTTTGTAAAGAATATTTCAGATTGTGAGCCGTGTACAGACCTCAAGATAATTAGGATAGATAGATTGGTTAATTACTGTAGGTAGATGGCGAAAAGAAATCAAATCGAAGAAAAGGGATGTTCGCTGAGGCTATATTTGGTTCATGAATGTTAAAGTTTAATTCTCATCACGTAATGTTGTGGCAAATGCATGGAGTACTAAATGTAGACTAATTACATGCATGTCGACACAGATTAGAAGTAATTTACGAGATGAATCTATTAAGCCTAATTACTCTAAAATTGGAAACTTTTTATCAAATAAGACGAAAGCGCTACAAGGTTTTGTTAAACTTTAACGCCTCTGACAAACAAGCCCTAAATCACTCAATTGACAGGTACCCTATCCGTTTCTGCCAGGTTCCAGTAATAAATAAATGAATGATGAATCCGCTAGTGAAGTGATTCGATTCGCTCGTGCACACAACCACCTGAGAATGAGAGTAGTGTAAAAACCAGTAGTACCTGAAAGTGAACTGTACCTGTACCTGCTTGGCAGCAGTCGACCTCCATCCATGGACCCTTTCACCAATAACACAACTGTTTTACGTATTAGCAAACACACTATACTGTCAAAGCCATTATATTGCATCCTTAACTACACCTAGCTACGATTTACTATTACCAACTACTACTGTACTGTAGTAGTTTAGGGTGTGTTTACGGCCTGTTTGGTGCCTGCCTACGCTCGCCTCGCCTGAGACGCGACCACGCCAAAAAATGCGGTGGAGGATTTGTCCGTCCAACATTTGGCATAGTGTGGCGCAGAAATGAATCACGTGTGCATGATAAAGGCCGGTGGCGTCACAACTGCAGGAACCAACCAAACAGAGTCGACTGACTTTTGGCGCAAAAGCTGCAGCGTCTTCCGACGTGGTGTGGCTATGAACCAAACAGAGCCTTAAGGGGGTGTTTGATTCCCCGCCACCGTTCGCCACGCCGAAGTCTATAGCCGCCACAGCATTGATGACCACCGTTTGGTTGATGAGATGACTATGGCCGCCACAGCTTTTTGCAGTTGCTTTTTGGGTGTGGCGGGTGTGGCGAGCGTGGAGGCCAAAATCATCGCCGCACCTTAGGCGGAGGCGGTGGCAACCTGACATGCTGAACCAAACAGCCCCTTAGTGCCCTGCGTCTAGGCTAGCCGGTGGCATACAGGAACCTGCCGTTGCGGTGAGAAACTGCCTCAAGCTCTAGGATTTAGGGCATATTTGGATACAATAACTAATTGCTAAAAACCAGTTAAAATTAGCTCTAGTGTATCAAAATAGGAGAACTAATTGGTGGGCTAATTTTTTAGTCAAATCTTTAACTAACAATAGCTAATTTAGACTAATCTTTAGCCCTAACTAGTAATTAGCATGTGTATCAAGTTTAAAAAAAAAGTAGCATGTGTATCAAACATGCCCGAATTAGGGAGCATTCTATGGCATCCTCGTAAGTTCCAAACAGGAAGAATATACAACTTTTTTTGAGGGGAAGGAAGAATATACAACATGAAAAATGCAGAAATTCGGCTCTAGCCGAAAAATCTGTGGGCTCAAAATTCCAATACTTTACCATCTCCGTGCAATTAATATGCAAGGCACAGCCACTAATCTACAGGCCCGCCTACTTTCGCACGGCCCAAACTGAAAGGCTTGGTCCATGTGGTGAGCAGGCGAAGAGGCTCTTTCTCCTTTACTAGATTTCCTATTTATTTATTACCATCTTCCTTGAGATTTAGGTCCGTTTGAATCACTTATATAGGATTATTATAGTCTTATACAGGGGCGGGCCCAGGCCTAGGGCCAGTAGGGCCATGGCCCTAGTCGCGGCCCAGAGTTTTTACGAACATGTCTTCAGTTTTGGCCCAAAACAATGAAGCCCAGTAAGGAGGAACTAGGGCAGACGAGTCGCTCCGCTCGGTCACCCACGCGCCGTCACGCGCTGCTCTCGCGACTCTTCCGACTTCCACCTGGCGCCTCCCGTTCGTATCACGCGGACACGCGCCGCCGTTCCTGCCTCCCCCCTCCGGCCCTCCCGAGTCCCGCCTCCTGCTCCAGTGGCAAGGCCCCTGCTTGCCGACGCTCGGCGGCGGCCGCCGCCCTCGCAGGCAGGCAGCCAGGCAGGGCCGAGCCTCGCCCCTCGCCCCTCAGCTGCCGCCTGCCAGAGCCCCCTGCGTGAAGGTATTTCACTATTTCTTCAATTCTTCAGTTCTTCTCTATATACTTAAAGTAATCACTGCTAATTTGAACTCTTGATTCCAACGAGATGAAGAGGACAAGGACTCAGGGGACTATTGCATCATACTAGTATTTCTCTTGAGTTGCTGAACAAGAACAGCAAGCCATCCAAGACTAGGGCCGCCAGGATTTGGCCCTAGTCTTGGCCAGATCCTGGGTCCGCCACTGGTCTTATATTAACAATGATAGTAGGATTATTGTAATGATTTAGGTTATGGAGGTTTGCTTGGAATATTAGAACTGTACAATATCCAATTAGTAGATTGGAGCTAGATTATAGTTCCACTTGTTGAAATATTACTTACTCTGTCCACAAAAGAATGTAATTCTCGCTTTTCGAGAAGTCAAATAATTTGAACTTTGACTAAATTTGTATAAAAATGTACTAACATTAATAATACAAAATAAGCATCATTATATTAGTTATAGAATATATTTTCATAATAAATTCATTTGAAGACATAAATATTAATATTATTTACTACAAACTTAGTCAAGCTTAGACTAGTTTGATCGGCACGGTTCCCATAACTGCATTCGTTTGCGGACGGAGGGAGTACAATCTAGTACGTGCTAGTACAAACAATTAATAGTTTTTCTAAATGAATTCAGATGAAGGGAAATTGTGTAACTTCGTAGCTGATAACATTTTTATTTGAAATTGTTTAGGGTCCAAAAATGACTGTTAAGTTTTCAAAATTTGAAATTTAACTTATAATTTTTTTTGTCTCGATAAATTGTTTTAATCGTTTTTAACCAATCTCTATAAATGGTGTGATCTCCTATATTTAGCCTTAAAAAATGGTTAGTTTCACGGCCGCCTCACGCTCCGCCCGCTGCAACTAGCTGGGTGCAATGCCTTGTCTTAAGTACACTACTACACATCGTCATCGTCTTGGCCACGCATACCAGACCGTTGTTTCGGGACGTACTGAAGAAGATGATCTACCTTTTTTTTTGCGAATAAAGAAGATGATCTACCTACTACACCAACGAATGAACGGAGACCGAGCATGCATGCGACCGAGAGTTCATTATTGGAGCAAGGAGGGCACGCGCAGTAGTGACTTGGATCCACACGTAGAGCGAGTTTTGCGTAGGTGTGATATGGACCTGGACCGTCCCGATCCGGAAGAGCGAGAAAGCCGAAAACTGAGTCTACTCTCACCGTCTCACGCGTGCGATTGTTTCTGAAAAAGACGACGTGCGTGTGCAGTGCATGCACTACTTGAGACTGCCCGGCCGGCCCCACCATCTGCTGCTAGATACTGTATAGCTCCATCCATCCATACGTCCCTTTCCCTTTCATGCCATGTACACAGCGTGACAGCAACGACAGAGATCTACTTCTTCCCGTCGTCGTCGACACGGCGGTAGTAGGTTCACATTGGCTATAGCCAGCGCACGAGCACACGCGCATGATGCACACACGCACGCATGGGCGGATCTATATATGCTGTACTGGATGCGGGTGCACCCAGAAAAATATTAAAATATAGTAATTATGCTTAAATTTTTAACATGTTGATACCTATATGATAAAATTCTATACACCCACAAGACAAGCACATACTTCTCATATTTGCTCTAGCTCCGTCCCTGCACCGCACGCATGGCGGGACGATAGATATTCATGTGTGGGTGGCACGTGGCCGCCGCCGTAGGTATGGGCACGTACGGGCGTCGCGGCGTACGTCCGTCCGTCCTCCGGCGTCGGCGTGCAGCACATCCACCTCGATCGCGACGTCCACCATGAGCTGCTGAGCCTCATCCCACGGGGTCCTTGCGGCGGTGCCGACGTGCCGTGCCGGCCGGTCGTCCCACTAGCGCGCGCGGCGTGGCTCGCCCGCGCACCCGGCCACTCCGGGGTCCGGGGCCGCCACGTTGGACAACCAGGCCCACAGTCGCTCGATCATGCGCGCGGGGCGAGGCTGCGAGCTGCGAAGGATCACGACTAGCAAACCAGCCAGGTACTGTGTGATCTGCACGGTAAAAAAGGCGTTGGACTTGGACGACTAGGTAAAAAAGCGAGTGACGAGGCGCACTCGTCCCAGCCGCCGAGCAAGAATCTAGAATATGCCTTCGTATGCTTGTCTCGTTTCCGCGCAAGCAAGACTTCTCTTGTTAGCATGCATGAGAGATCCAATTTGGCTTATCTAGGCTGACAAATTAAGTTAATCTTGCTAGGCAAGGCAAAGCGAAGAAATCAAGCAAAGCAAACTAAACAGCCCGGCCCTGAATTATTTCTCACTCTGTCAATGAAAAGATACAGCTATAGAATTTGTACAAGTTAAACAAGTTTAACTTTAATTAAATTTATAATAAATAGTATTAACATTTATGCTTTTAATTAGATTTACCATGAAAATATATTTCATAATTCATTTAAGGATATTTATTTTGTATCATAAATCAGTACCAGGTTGTTGCTGTAGTTCTCCTAGTAGTGCATTAAAGAACATTACCAGGTTGGTGTGAGGTACATGGAAATGGTCCGTCGACGGAGGCAACGGAATAATTAAATGCTAAAAGCTGCATGATTATTAAGTGCTCGGAGAATCCTACTTCACTGGGGAATTTGCAGATTATGATTGGGATTGTAGTATTTTTTTTTATAACTATTATTAAACTTCAAATGTTTGATTCCTCGAAAGTGAGAATTACATCCTTTCATGGACGACGGAGGAAGTACTATCTGAATAGCATACTTCTCAACCAGGCTTGTAGATTATATATTATTATTATTATTATTATTATTATTATTATTATTATTATTATTATTATTATTATTATTATTATTATTATTATTATTATTATTAGTACCCTCTCTGTTTCCTGAATAAATCAATTCATATAGTTGTGTGAGGTCAAACCCTTTAAAGTTTGACTAAACTTAAAGAAAAAAAGTTAAGGTTTATGACACCAAATTAGCATCATTATTAGATACTTATTTAATACTCCCTCCATTCTAAATTATAAGGCATTCTAAGAATCTTGGAGAGTCAAAGCGTCTTAAATTTGACCAAAATTATAGAGAAAATTATAAAAATTTATAACATCAAATAGGTATACTACGAAAATATAATTAATGAATAATCTAATAATACTTAATTGGTGTCATAAATATTATTATCTTATCATATAAATTTGGTCAAACTTGAAATCTTTTAAATCTCCAAGATTCTTGAAATGCCTTATAATTTGGGATGGAAGGAGTATCATATTTTTTTTTCTATAAATTCAATAAAATATAAAAAGATTTGACTTCAGGGACGGAGTGAAGTATTTTAATTCACTGCTCCAAGATTTTTTGACTCTCCAAGATTTGACTTCGTGCGCATGAGGGTTAGCAATTACTGGCCTTGTTTAGATGCCAAAATTTCCCCCAAATTTTACTATGCAAAAAGAAGATTCCCTATCACATCAAAATACAGGCACATGCATAGAGTACTAAATGTAGATGAAATAAAAAACTAATTGCATAGTTTAGTTGTATTTTGCGAGACGAATCTTTTGAGCCTAATTAGTCAATGTTTGGACAAAAATTCACAAATACAAACGAAATGCTACAGCAAAAAAATCTTTTACTGTGCAGATTTTAGACCTCCCGATTTGGCTAAACACGGCCACTGATAAGCTGAATCCGGTAGGTTTAAAAGGCTTGAACGAGTCGTCTAGTAGACAATTTGGCTGCTCAGGTTCAGTGCAGCTCACTTTATTATTAATTGTTCGTCATCATGACCAAGTCCGTGTCGTCGCTGCACAAAAAAACGTGTGCTTTTCATAGTGCGCACTAGAGAGCGTACAAAACAAAAAGGAAGTGCATGAAAGAAAATGCGAGCCAGGATCATACACGGTAGGGCTTAGGATGTCTTCGATAATCTAGTTTTAGAGTTAGCTGAATCAATATTTTAATCACTATGTAGTGCAAAAAGGCAAGAGACGACATGGACTTAAGATAGTATCATACATTCACGATATATCTATCTCTCGTAGCACCATGTTTAGGGCCACTTGTTGCAGTCTCTCTCACGTTCATATTTATTTGCTAAATTGCTATATATATATATCACTTGTATTTTCTTTATTTAAAAAGAATATCACTTGTGTTGGGCCGTTTTATTAGCACTTAAGAGCATGTGTAACACGACAATGTCGTCGTACATATGTAGATGCCGGTGCTTGCAGGGAACCTCGATCTAGAAGCCAAACGATTTGGTGCAATTCATGTTTTTATGATGGGCTATCATTTTGGTTACAGATTAATGGAGTAAGGTCGTTTTCGGCATGTCCCCCTACATATACCAGCACGCGCGTTGTTGGATCCATTCATTTTGGCCGTCTTTTTCAGCTGCAAAATCGACAGCATGCACGCGAATGATTCTTACATCCACCACTTCCCAAAGGCTAGCAGCAAGCACACAACATGGGTTACGCCTGCCCCAAATGTTGCTCCCCATATGCATCTTAATGTTTTGTAACATCAATCCTTTCATTAGCAATTTTTAACCATAACAGTACATGCACGCATAGTCATTTTTATTATTTTGGTGGACACATTTACAAAAACCCTATTTTTATAAGCACATCCAAAAGATTGAATTGGTAAGTCAAACGTATCGTTGACCAACCTTACTCCTATGACTATGAGAATGTTTTTTATAAGGAATGTTAGCAGGTTCTTGAATCAGAGTGGATAGGTCACTAGAGCAGAAACAATTGTCTTTTTTCATAGGTGGTTCATAAAGAGCGGACCCTAGTAGAAACAGATGTGTGAGCCCATGGCTATGATTCTAGTCCAGATACACTTACACTGGCGACAGTGTTAACTGAACCACCAGGATTTACACTTACCGTTCACTTAAGACTACCGCCAATAAAAATTGATTCAACACATTGGTTGTTTCCTTAAGTTACCACCAGTGTAAATCCTAGATTTACACAT
Source organism: Saccharum hybrid cultivar R570 (assembly GCA_038087645.1). Taxonomy (NCBI): domain Eukaryota; kingdom Viridiplantae; phylum Streptophyta; class Magnoliopsida; order Poales; family Poaceae; genus Saccharum; species Saccharum hybrid cultivar. Next base: position 8,999,900 of record JAQSUU010000493.1, on the reverse strand, counting down.
CAAAAAGATTGAACCAGCAAATCAAACGTATCGCTAACAAATCCCTACTCACTACAGGATTCAGGCGCTTTGCCGGGTGCCGAAAACACCCGGCAAAGGCTACTTTGCACTCGGCAAAGCCTTTGCCGGGTGCAGCACTCGGCAAAGAGCCGCCGGCAAAAAGTTAGTCAGCAAAGATTTCTTTGCCGGGTGCTTTTTATCGGACACTCGGCAAAAACTTTGCCGAGTGTAAACCCGGCACCCGGCAAAGAAAAGTGGTCGTCACGACGCCGGCTCCATCTGCCTTTGGTTTGCCGGGTGCCATGTCAGAGGCACCCGGCAAAGATTTTTTTAATTTTTTTTCCAAATTTTCTTTGCCGAGTGCTCTACCGGGAGGCACCCGGCAAAGATTTTTTATTTTTTTTATAATTTCTTTGCCGGGTGCCATATCAGAGGCACCCGGCAAAGATTTTTTTAATTTTTTTTTATAATTTCTTTGCCGGGTGTCGCTCCTCTAGGCACCCGACAAAGAGTTTTTTTTATTTTTTTAGTATTTTCTTTGCCGAGTGCTCAGGACGGCACCCGGCAAAGAATTTTTTTAAAAAAAAATAAAAAAATCTTTGCCGGGTGCCCATATGAAAAAATCATCAGAAATAATAAACCACATTTCATTTAACAACTCTCCATTTAATAACTATGATAATTAGACATCCAAACAGATCATATCCTGAACAAGGAACCGATTGTATAATAGTACATAAATAACTTTGATTAGTATACACTCAATATAGTCTAGTAGCCGATCCTACATTTTATAGAATATGATAAAGTTACTACAGGAATGTTTTGGTAGAGCAATAGCACATTTTCTTCTTAATGTTCTTGATACCCTTTGAGCACGAGGGGATAGGAATCAGTTACGCAGGACCTGCTCCTGTAAAAAAATCAGAGGCTTGTCAAAATCTCCTTCGCTGGATAGGCTCTGGAAGTTACATGTGCTGAATTAGATTGACATAATTCAAATCATAAAGAGTAGTGTTTACTATTTAATAGATGATAGATGATGAACATTCCTTTTACCAACCAAAAATATTAACTTTCATAGATACAAAACAAATTATTATGTGAAATACTATACAGATCCTAAGTTCTCAACTCCTGAAATGAACATGTATTTTACTTTTTCAATTTTTGCATGCAAAATAAAATGGAATTGGTCTGAGGAATAGTAGCATTCAACCAGTGAATACGAACAAGTAACATAGTACTGCAACCTTTGACATATATTACTAGTAGTAACACAAATTCTTCTGGTATACCAGTTGGACCAAGATAAATATCAAATAACTTTGTTCTAAAATTATAAGTACGGCATGATAATATCAAACAATCACTAATTAACCACAAATAAATGATACAAATATTTACTTATAACAAATCATGGCCTCACTCATAGCTATTTCTTTTCAAATAAGGACTGATAGCTAATCTACGTAAAAATAACCCTTACACTCCAATGCTAGTTCCAAGGACCTCCACTCAGCCAAACTAAGAGGACAAGGACATCCATCCCCAGGCCAAATTCAGAGCAGGACAGAGATAGCACATGTGGGCATTATATTATGATCTCTGAATTATAGCACTATAGTTTTAAAATGTATTGCTACAAGAAGGCAACGGATTACTCACCATGGTGTTAGCCCATTAATCCCAGAGAAACCCCACGGAATTGGCTATCATGTACGCCGCCACAAGCCCGCTGCACAAAGACACAGAGCAACCCACCACCATTTCATCAAATTTCTGAAGGGCACAAATACTAATTACATCGAAGAGTCAAAGAGCGCTCGGTCACCCGGCAAAGACTAATTTTTGCCGACGGCTGTAATTTGCCGGGTGCCTGGCACCCGGCAAAGGCTGGTTTGCCGGAGGCCTTTCTTTGCCGGGTGCTGCCAGGTCTGGCACCCGGCAAAGAATGACTTTGCCGGGTGCCCGATAAAAAACACCCGGCAAATTATTTTACACCCGGCAAATCAGCTGTTTCCTGTAGTGACTCCTATGAGCATTGTAGCATAATCTTAAACCTGAGTGGATAGGATTAACCATAGGAAACTAATTGAGCTACAATCAATTTCGCACATTAGCAGGTTCTTGATATTGCCAGCTTTTCCCTCTAGCAAGCCTTTCCAAATCCCAAATAGCATATAAGGTTAGTTTAGCCATTGCCATTTGCAAGTTTGAAAAGCAATAAATTCGCATGGATTTCGTTACAAATTTACACCATTTCATATATAATAGCTAGAACTACCTAAAGAGACATGCGTGTAACTACCATACCCCAAATTCAGCACTAGTAGTGCAGTAGATAAAATAGATACTTTGAAATAGGTGAAGATCAGTACCACCAAACGACTAATGTTTTCTAAGCTTACAAATTAACATTAGCCTACTAGAGAAAACAAAGTAGTGACGATTATCCTCACACAAAAGGTGGGTGACTATTATGATGTGTAACTTTTTGTTAGTGTTATTAAGACAACTGTGCTAATGCATTGCGCACACGCCACATTTTTTTTCCTAGATCGACCTGACACAAAACATGCCAAATAAACCAAGTCAAGAACATCAAGTTACAAAAGTGCAGGTTGATATACCCTCATATCTACTGAGTGGGTGGGTTAGTCATTATGCTAGCTAATAAGCTTTTGCATAGGCCATAATAGCCTCATAGGTGAAGCAACTTCGATTGGTCGGCCAGTGGCATTAAAGAAATATGCCCTTAACAATGTGCCCCAGTTCACAAAACGTTTCCTTTAAATACAAAACAACACACACTACTGCCTCCAACCCCCCTCTCACAGCTGTGAACTGTGATCTTTTGCTCCAACAGAGCTTCAGAGTTCAGACTTCAGAGCACATCACAATTCCATCAGCAGCCATCGTCATGGGGAACTGCCTGGTGATTCAGGACAGGAAGGAGATGAAGATCGTGAGCGTGGACGATGTCAGCAGCGAAGTCCTCAAGGTGCCACCCCGCAGCAGATTGATGAAGGTCCATGACGACTCCCTCGGCGAGCCCAAGCCCCTGCCGGCGGCGAGCGTTCTTCCGGTGAACACGCCGGCGGGCACCGTCAGGGTGAAGCTGGTGATCAGCAGGCGGGAGCTCAAGAAGATGTTCGACAAGGAGGGCATATCGCTGGACGACATGCTGTCTCTCATGCGCAAAGAGGCAAGCGATCGTGAACAGGAGCAGGAGTACTGCTGTGGAGGGTGGCGGCCTGCGCTGGAGAGCATACCAGAGGGCAGCGATCTATAGCAGCCGGGCTCGATCGTTCAGATATCAAAGTTGCAGTATCTTAGTACAAGTTACAGGATGCTTTTTGGAGCTTCTTTCCAAAAAAAAAAGGATACCTTGTAAGATTTGCTATCTATACATGTAAACGTACAGAGACAGTATTATAGATATAGATATAGATATAGATATAGATATAGATATAGATATAGATATAGATATAGATATAGATATAGTAGGAGTTTTGAGATAGGGATTCTCTCATCTTTTCTTGGTCAGATTATATGTAAAGAAGAGGTAAAGATGATCCTGGAAATCAATCAGGTTCTTGTATGATGCCCCACCCTGTGTCCTCACGGTCATCAGCAAACTATCTATATTTATCATTATCAACAGGAACAAACAACTCAAGGGTTTCACATGCATACTTCTGCTATGTATTTGATCCTTCGTAATTGTCACTGTCAGCTTCCTGTCTATCTTCGTCTATTGTAACAGTCAGTAAAAACACGACATACCCATGGCACTGTCATAGTTGGTTTTACATATGTTTTTCAAGAACCAGGTTTACAGCCCGTGTTTTGGTTTTACATATAGTTATGCGTTTCTGCACTGTTGCCATTGGCAGGAAGGTGGGAATCAATTATCAACATGAGCTAAGAATTTGCACAGCTTACCTCTTAGGCATGTGATATGATACGTACTGATGAGATGTACCAGGTCTGTTAAGCTGAAAACAGAACTCTGCACTCTGCTGTAAGCCACTTCAAGAAGTTAAATTGTTAGTAAGGTTGAATTTCTTATTGAACTGCAGAGGATTCCACCGAAATTCCTAGAGATCAATCAATCAATTATCACTACTTTTGCAGAATCGGAAATTTTTGAGTAATTAAAAGGTTAGCATTTCAGACAGAGAAAAATGAACTCATAAAAAATGAGACCAAGATACTGCTTGCAGTTTAAACCAAATAACCAAACGAATTGCGTTCCTATCCTTGACGGTTTCAGTGGCGGACGCCAATTTCGACCCTGCAAAATGACGAAATCTCATCGACACGACAGGTCCATGATAAACTAGAAACATCATAGTGATTTCCATGGAGAAGCCGGGAAGACATTTTGCCAACAACTTTGTGCTTATTTGTGATCACGAGGATGTAGAGCATCTGCTGATCATTTTGTGTTTGTTGCCCCCTGCCAAGCTGTACGAAATACGTGCCTGAAAATCAGTGAGAAAAAATTTTACACCATTATGTTTGGGCTGAGAAGAATCAAGAATGTACAACTGGAGGCCCCATTCTGAGACCGAGATGATCCATCTTGTCTTGTGTGCCACACAACACTTGAACACAGCCCAGCCCAGCCCAGCCCAGCCCAGCCCCATCTAAATGGTCTCGCGAGCCTACGGCGACCAGTTCTAGGCCGCAAGTGTCATGCCCCAAATGGGCCCATCAAGGATCCGCCAGCCCTCAGGAGTAGTCTAGGCCCATGGTCGCACCAGCCCGTCTTCCTGACCAAGTCCAACGACGATCGCCGGCAACGACGACGGAGGGGACGCGGCAAGGCAACCGACGACGGAGGTGCGACGCGGCGGGCTTGAGCTTTGTGGTACAGGAGTTGGGTATGCGCGGCAGCGGCCGGTGGATACGGAGAGGGTGCCGGCCGGCCGGCCGCCCGCCATGCCGGGAGGCGCGGGCGGCGGACGGACCGGTTCCGCCTCCATCGGCAAGAGCGAAGGAGGTCGATCGGCGCGGCGCCTCACACGGTCACACCCGCTAAATTTCTAATAATCCCTTTTATTTCTATTAATTCGATTGCCATTTGCTGTTACGATTGCACCTTTCCTCTGATTGAATTGCCCGATTCAGTTACCATTTGCACCTTACAAGTACTAATTGATTTCGATTTGGCATCCAAATCATCATAACCATCATAACTACTAACATGTAACTCTAGTTGTGTATAGTATATCATTGCTACTGAATGGTTGTTCCTAATTTCCTATTACATCATCCTCTATCTATATATCATGCTTACGGTGCTCTTGATAGGCATATATGCCTTATTTGGAAGGTTACTGTACAAGGAATGGCCTAATCCAGTAATCCATCCGTGCTTAGTACAACAGTATAACGCAGCCTAGCCAATAAACTACTTAATGTTCTTGTTTGCTTAAAGCTGTACACAACAATATAATAGTACTGGTCATGGAAGAAACTAATTAGAGCCTTAATGAGTTACCTCAAATCATGCTTGAAGTTTCAACTACTGTACCAAATGTGCATGCATCCAAACTTGCCAGGCGTACCAATTTTCAATCTGCTAGCAGCTCGGCTCATGCATCACCTAATCCAATCATAAACATTCTCCTATTCCTTTCGGGCTATTATTAAATCCTCTTGTAAATATTTTATGCACATTTTCATGCCTGATCATTGGCAAGAAAATAGTGGGTGACAGGGTGAGGACAGAGGAGCAGAAAGGCTCACGATAGGAACAGCATAGATTAGTCAAGTGCTTTAAGCTTTCAAGTGTAAAACGAAAGGGACATCTGTTCTTATTCCAGCATCTTTCCTGATTGAAAATGGTTATTTTTTAAATAAAGTCTAAGTAGTATTTATCCCAGCCTCTGCATGGGCTATGTTCTCAACCATCCATCAATATGAGTTCCAGTCTCCAACTGATAAAAGTTTGCTAGCAAAATAGCCAAACAAAATAATGAACACAAACTTATATGGGATAATATGAATTAAGTGCAAATCCCATTATTAGTAGACATCCACCCATGATTGACGAGATGTCCACCGACCATCGTTTTCAACATACAACATGCCCACATCATATTTATCTGAAAGAAGTCTCCTTTTGCAGCTAGGACCAAAAGCAGATCCAGTGTGTATTGAAAAAGGATCTAAGCTTTGTTGGTGAATTCGTGATTACTGACAGGATCACGTTTACATGCATGCCTAATATATCTCCTCTTTGGTGAACATCTGATGTGGAATCACACAGTAGTGGAGTTCTCTTTTAACTAAAATGAATATGATAAGCCTCATGTTTTTCACTACTGTAAATTACATCAGTTGAGTCATCATTGACCACTGGAGTTTAGATGTGGCTTTAGGAACCCACCATTATGTTTGTGATTTGCACTTCTGCAGATTCACACGAGGTATCAAGTGTTATTGTGTGCAAAAAGATGTTAAAACATATACGTATTATTTAACCTCTGTCCAACACATCAATGACAAGTGACATTAGCTAACACAATAAGCCCATTGATTGATTAGACTTAACACTGGGCTGAGGGATTTAATATGTTAGCTCACGTTTTGGATATGGATTGAATTGGTGTGGGTTTAGGTATTGTTTGACAAGGCATGGATGTTGACTCATTAACTGGGGACAATGCCAGGCAAATTAAAATCAGGAATCAAATTAAAATATTGGTGTTGCCTGTCCAGTAGGTTATGTAATTACTTTCACTGCATGATTGGACATTGACATGAATATTGTAGAATACATCCAATTATACTTCCTATCCAATTGATATAATACTCCTCAAAGGTAGACTTGTTTTCAACAGGTTTAATTAGGTTCAGATTATGCTTTTATTTTGTTCGATTATTTTTTTTATTCTTTGAATTGCTGATCTAGTTTAAACGAGCAATGCATTGTGTTTATGTTTTTTTTATTGAAACATAAACATCTATCATTGGGCTAGGATATGTGTACAAATAAAGGCAGGACAGAGTGCAAAGTAGCGCTATTTTGACTTGGCCTGGCCACAGACTCTCTGTTATTATTTGTTGGTTTTCTTCCTCTCTCCATCTTAATGGAATGGAAGAGATCCTGCCTTTATTTTCGGAAGAGAAAATTGGTTCACGCTTTCATGGCAACGCCAATGACTAAAATGTCCATGCGGTTGCTATCCAATAGTTTCAGACGTTTTTTATTTTGTGCATATAATAATAATGTAAGCGGTCTTGAATAATTGATAACACCAGATGGCTCCTCTGTTTTTGTTAGGCAACAATTTGTGGTCTCTTGCATTTCATATTACTTTCTCTTGAACACTTAAGTGAACTTCAACTTCAAGTGCAGTTACATGTGCTTTTTTTTAATGTAAGCAGTTACATGTGTTTGCATGAGCTACTACTAGCTCATTGGATAGCTTGTTGATTGACCATGCTATCATAACAGGGATTAACAGGCATGGTGAAAGTCTAAATGTGATGGATGGTGTGGCATTGTTGAGTAGAAAACCAGCTGATCCAAGAATTATTTTGAAGTTAAAAAGAAACAATTATGTTTCGATAGTCCCTGTAAGATTATGTTATCACCAATGTGAAGTTGTAATCCTTCCCACGGCTCATAATATTATTAAAGAAGTGCTTCTGTCCATATCCATCCATCTACAGGTGTCGCGTTCTAGTTTTGCAAGAAAAAGAAGGGCATGCAATAAATAAACAAATATAAATTAGGAGGACTTGCTGGGCCAACCAGGAGGGAAGTCAGTTCCGATGTGATAAGTGTGCAGCCTGGGATTCCTGTGGCTTCATGACAAAAGTTTTCAAGTGAAGACAAGGCCCTATACTTCCTCTCTCTCTCTCTCCCTCCCTCCCTCTCCGATAGGGAAGAACAAAATCACAGTACAAAAGCAGGCTATGAGGACAAAGTATATCGTGCTCTGAAACTGGGGGATTGGCACACCTAAAGAAGCTGAAACTAATACACTATCATATCAAACAAGAACCTGCGGCGTGTGAGAAAGAGCTACTCAGAACAGAAACGGTCAAGCCTGCCTGCGCTCCAACTCCTCCAAAGCTACTTCGTCGTCTCCAGGGCTCTTTCTTGTTGGAGGTCTCCTAATCCTGGTATGTTCTTTGATTTGACTCCACCTTCTGCAGCATCATGATCAGCCGATTTGATCTTTTTGTGTTCTGGATGCAGAAGCTTCTAGGTTGCTGGTTAATTAATCTACAAGAAGAGCAGAAGGGTTTGGGGCACGGATATCTGTATTAGGAGCTCTGAGCGTGCTGCGCAGGATGGGAGAGACTAGTAGTTCTAGCCATTCAAGGCAGGATCCTTGTGCTCTTGGTTATGGCTTCCATGGTGCCATCGCCAATTCCACACCTGCAAACTTCTTGTAAGAACACCTCTTCCTCTTCCTCTCTCTCTCTCTCCCCTCTCTCTTTTTTTCTCTCATTCTGTTTGGCATCTTTCTTCAGTTTTGGGGCCAGGTTTTTTGCAAGTGAAAAGGCAAAGATGAATGAGCTGCAACTTGATTGCATTTGTTTCAAGTTTATGAATTTTTTTGCATGAGTTCCTCAGTTTTAATTTCTTGATTCCTCTGTCTGTATCTTCTGTCACATTGGTTCCTCGTCCTTTTCTACCCAACGACGTTGCTCGTGCTTCCTGCCTCGAACATTTCTGCTCTACCTCTAATGGTTACTGATTGCCATTTCACATGCCTAGCAGTGACCAAGAAGGAGCTGCCTATTTTGGAGAGCTGGAAGAGGCTTTCATGCATCAGGTTGCCTCACTCACAAGAACTCAACAAGCTGCAACCACCTCCATAGCTCATCATGGTGACATCAAGCGTATGCCAATCTCTCTCTTTCTCTGCTTTATTAGTCGTTTTCTCTCTCCCTCTCTCTGGCTCTGACCAAGACCAAGAAAACAGACAACCGTTTCTCTGTCTGGCTACTGGGCACTGGCCAAGACCAAAAACGCACAACCTTGTGAGGCACTTTTGCAATAGTTAGGGCAATGTAGTCAAAAGCAACCATGCAAGAGCAGCAGGAGTGGCAGTTGTGCAGCTGTGCTACTTGTGTGTGGTGTGACTACCTTGTGATTCCCTTCCCTCCTCCTCCTCTCCTCTATCTCTCTCTCTCTCTCTCTCTCTCTAGAGTGCAATAAGTTGATCTCCATGGTAGTACATGTACCACACTACCAACTCTCTAGCTCTCTGTAGGCAAAAGCTCAAAGAGAATAAGTTCCGTTCACTTTCACTGCCACAGTGGTCCCACTTACCTTCCCTTGTGATCCCAATGCATCCTTTCATGATATCTTGATCTCCCAATGCATCCTTTCATGATATCTTGATCTCCTCTCTGGTACTGGGATAGATGTCTTGATCTCCTCTCCCCTATGATATCTTCTTGCAGCCTTTCCCACTGCTGCTACTGTCACAGCGGCAACGGCTACAGCTAGGCCACCTCCTACACTGGACATCTTCCCAGCTTGGCCTATGAGGTCTCTTCACACACCCAAGGTATGGACTAGCTACAAGTAGAGTTATCCCTGCTTCTAACTAGTATACGCAAGAACACAAGTTTACAACTGCTCCCCCTTTTGCTTTTACACGTTAGGAGGGCTCAAATGTGACAGCAGACAGCACAGACGACTCGGAGAGCAGCAGCAAGAACAACAGCAACCACTCCTCAGATCAGCACGGAGCAGCAGCAGACATGCAAAGCCAGTTTGATCAAGTTTCACAGCAGCAGCAGCAGCTTCAGCACAAGGTAGGCATTTCTGTGGATGCATCTCACTTCTTTTTTTTTAACGCATTTGACTTCTTTGGTTGTGTTCTTTGCTTCTGCATCCATCTGACTATCTCTCCTGCATGGCTGCATCCTCATCAGTCAGCAATGAAAAAATGCAATGTATAGTAGTATATCTTGTTCCCTATCCTGTTCTCATGTCGCTAGCTAGCCCACAAAGTCACAATTTCCAAGATGTTCATGCAGCTAGCTAGTAGTACATGCCCTCCTATTGGTAGAAGACATTATTCCATGACATTTATGGTCTTACTGCTCCCAAGATCACCAATCCCAACATGGATAGGTGTATCTTTTGCCCCTAGCCCCCAATAGAAATAAGAAGATTTTCTACTGCTTCGCTGATATTTTTGCACTGGGTTAATGTTTCTGTGTACTGCTAGTATTTAGATGGAGAATATGATCCCTTATCTTTGAAAATTTTATATTGATCGAGTTAGGACGACGGACAACATCCTCTACAAGAACTAGTCATTCTAGTTATTCATCTAAAATAAGAGCTAGCTAGTCCTCTAGATCAATGGCATTTTGCTATATAGGTGTGTGGATAAGTCGAGTAGGCTAGTAGAGGATACGTTAGGTAGTGCATGATAGATCATGTACTGCCCTAATTCGCAAAGTTTCTTACAATATTATTTTGTCTCTAGCTTACAGAATTGTGCCCGAATAGAAATGAGCCAGCTGATGCTTAAATAATGGCAACTTTGGGTCAGTGGGGCTTTAGGTACTTTCTGGTCAATTGATCAACTGCCAAGATATATTGGGTGAAAACATTATATATGAACTGCATGATTCACACTTAACCGAAAGAAACTTTGCGAATTAGGGCGTGACAACAACATGAACAAAAAGCAAAACCAATTTTTGTCTGTTGTAAGAGTGGGTGGCTTCCACCAAATGTACACTACTGTTTTTTTATTTCTGATTGATGTAACGTGAATGTTGATATCCTACTATTTATTGTTTACGCCATGGGCACACACAGATGAACAAAAACAGTGTTATGTCATTTCTCTCCTATTGTCTAATTGTACTCAGGTTTACTGATTTTACATGTTGTGACTTGTTCATGTATACTTGCGGTATGCAGAACATGGCTACTAGTTCTACTCCAAGGACTGGCAAGACTCCTGATCCAAAGGTCTCTATCTGGCTCTTTCAGTTACCTATTTGCAGTAGTTCATTCTCAGGTTGACGCCATGCAAGCTAATGAAGATACATATGTACTTCAGAATCCTAGATGATGAGTTTGATCTTGTCTCTTCGTGTCAGCAGACAATCAGAAGGCTTGCGCAGAACCGAGAAGCTGCACGCAAAAGCCGGCTGCGAAAGAAGGTCAATATTGAGCACTATTTACTTAGAAACTGAATCATTTAACAGTGAGTTTACCAAGTTCTTGACAGTTAATTTTGTCAATGTGCTATAGGCTTACATTCAGCAGCTTGAGAGCAGCAAACTGAAGCTTGCTCAGATTGAACAGGACATGCAGAGAGCACGTTCCCAGGTACACTGTAGTTTCTAGGTCTGTGAGTTGCCTTCTGACTACTACCTGAACATCTGAATCGATGAAATCTGTACTCGTGTGTTTTCAGGGCATCTCTCTTGGAGGAGCTCCAGGTGCAAACACCAGCTCAGGTGCCTAATCTGATCCTCATTTCTCAACGTTCTTGTGCGTTGTTGGAGATATAAGTACCAACATTTTTATAGTCCACTTGCCTCACCATCAATGTCCAGGCGCCGCAATGTTCGACGTGGAGTACGCTCGTTGGCTGGATGACCATGGCCGGCGCATGGCCGAGTTGCATGGAGCTCTGCATGCGCACTTGCCCGACGGTGACCTCAGAGCCATCGTGGATGACACCCTGACTCACCACGATGAGCTGTTCCAGCTGAAGGCGTCGGCAGCCAAGTCTGACGTGTTCCACCTCATCACCGGGGCGTGGACAACCCCTGCCGAGCGATGCTTCCTCTGGATGGGTGGATTCAGGCCATCAGATCTGGTCAAGGTAGGAACTCGTCTGATAATCTGAATAGAAGTATAGAACTGATGTCAAAGTCAAACTGCCTGCACTATATATACTGTACATAACTGCATTCACATAGATTGATAGATTGAACTCAGTCTTAATACTTTTCAATACTTAAATAACAAGATTTTTTCAACCAACAGTAGGAAACAATGAACTCAGTCTAAATCTGACATAATTTTAGTACAGCAAAATTTTCCATGTTCAGTACAGATAATTTTTCATGTTGCTGCAGACGCTGCTACCCCAGCTAGATCCCTTGACTGAGCAGCAACTGGTAGGCATATGCAACCTTCAACAGTCATCACAGCAGGCAGAGGAAGCTCTCTCCCAGGGCCTGGACCAGCTGCATCAGTCACTAGCTGACACCATGGCCGGTGGATCTCTGATTGACGACACCAGCATGAGCTTCATGGGTCAAATGGCCCTTGCCCTTGGCAAGCTGTCCAACCTCGAAGGTTTTGTGATACAGGTTATGGCTTCACATCAAATCCTCACTCTTGATCATTGTGTCAGTGTTATATAGTCCTCCACTCAACTTCATAGATGAGCAAGTAACCACTTAATAGGACTTCCAGGAGTTATTTTTAGACAACATCAAGTTTAATTATTCAATACTATGTAGCTCACTCATATCTAATAGGCTTTATGATACCATCAGAATATATAAATGTGGAAGTTTCATGTCTGCGTTGTGGAAAAGATATGATTTGTCAACTAAGCATGTAATGATATCTTTTGGAAATGCATCTGTCCAATGTTCCTGCAACATGTGCTAAAGCTAGATGTATAATTTCCAGGCTGATAACTTGAGGCAGCAGACTCTTCATCAGATGCACCGGATTCTGACAGTTCGGCAGGCAGCTCGATGTTTCTTGGCCATTGGCGAGTACCACAACCGCCTCCGTGCCTTAAGCTCCCTCTGGGTTTCTCGGCCTTGAGAGTAAGTACCATGCAGTTCCTTCGTCAGTCCCCTATCTTTAGTTGGTTTAAGAAGTATCCAACCTCTAGTTTTTTTTTTCCTCCTTTTTTTTTTGAAAGAGATCCAACCTATAGTTGTTGAAGGTAGTATTGACTAATGAGTGAACAAACTGTACACATTAATTAATTTATATAGAGTTAGCCAGGGCTTCTGGATAGAGGATAGGTATATTAAATTAATACCATGGTGTTCCCTACTAAATCAGCAGGGAATGGACTGCCCTCCTACCAGGAATCAAAATTCAATAAAGTCCATACTCACCTAAAAGAAGGGCCATGCTATGGCATACTAGATGTTTGGCCAACTATCTGAACTCTACAAAACCCTAAAATAATTAGCTGAAGAGCTATAGCATATCTTTTCATTTTTCAAGATGCTTCCCTGATCAATTTATTATTGCTGGTGCCTGTATGGCGTGCAGGATACTGATTGCAGATGAAGGCAATTGTGGGGAGATAAGCATTGCGGCACAAGCATCCCAAAGCCAATTTTCATCCTTCTGATTCACGCATGATTTAGAACTAACTTTCGTCTTAGGAGCAAGAGAGAAACGACTGGGAAGTGGAAAGAGAAGTTTTGGATGCCATCAGATACCTGAGAGGCACAGAAGAGAGCTGGGAAATGCATGAAGCTTTAGGACAGGGAGTGTTTCTGAAAATGTGCGGAACCTGTATGAGCAATTTCCAGGACGTGAAATTGTTTAGTTCACTGGACTCGTGTCCAGTACTGCATATTCTTTTGGTTCTGTCCAGTCTAGATTCTCAAACAGCACTGCCTTTGGTTCTGTCCAGTCTGACAGCTCTGCCTAGGTAATGAAATAATTCATTCGGCAACTCTACAGATAATTGCTGGTTACTGCATATATACTTATCTACTAGTAATTTGTATGATTTTCTCCACTTTCTAGTTACCCATAAGGATTACTAATACACTATCTTAACTAGATCTGGTTATTATGATGTAATCTTTATCAATGTGTCCACCTATCTGGTTATTATAAAATAATAAAGAATTAAAGTGTCTGATCACAATCGAGGTCGGTGAATAAAAGTATAAAACCCTCCCAGACATAGATATATAATAAATCAAAGTGAAATGTCCATCCTCCCAGGCATAGTCGACATGTTGACGTGAAGATTAGTCACACACCAGCTAGGGCTAGATCACCTGGGTTGCTGCGGACCGAAGAACGCAGGAAGGCTCACACTTACGTGGTGAAGAACGGAAAGGTTTATGAGCAAACCACCAAAGGGTAATCAATCGTGCTTGCGTGACGAAGAACAGCTAGTTTACGAGCAAACTAGCAAAGAAACTGTCGAAATTCTCGCCTAGGAGAGACCCGTTAGGGTAAGAACATGGACGGGTTGTCCTAGATCGGCTGATAAGCCTAGGGAGCCATCTTGGTCATCGGATCAAGAGATGAACATCAGCATATAGGTTGGAAAAGGGATTAGGGAAAAAAGATATTAAATGTGAATTGGACGATTGTGTGTTGCATATCTTAATAAGCAATGTACCCCTATTTTATAGGTAGTAGGGGTGGTCTTATCCTATTAGAAAATCAATGTGGTACTATTTTTATGCTATTATTATAGAGTTTTTCTTATATTAGATCAAAACTGTCATGAGCATATATAAATTGGCATAGGCCCAATTTAAGTGTCAACATGACCAAAAAGGAAACCTTCCCCACTGAGTGCTTCCCCAAGATCCCAAGGTAAGTTGATGGCACTGCGTGATGCAAAAGTTGCATTGCAATAACAACAATTCTAATAAATAGTAACGGAAGATAAATGATTCCCATGCCAACGGTCACTTTATATGATTTATTACAGACGGTTCTCAAGCTAACGCCAGTGGAACACACCATTTTCTACTGGTGGTTAGAAACCATTTTTGTAAAGTGATGTGACCAGCTAGACCTGGTCATCATTCTAGCGAGATCTGATTTAGATCGGGCCAAAGTGATAAGTTGGGAGAGTGGATAGAGAAGATAATGGTGATATGCAGGCTCTACTATGTCATTTACACCAGCAAAACTAACATGCTTTATGGCCAAGGATTGCTGGTCTTCGAGTTCCATGCGAGCTAAAACTAAACTCGGGCAATAGTTGGATGCTTATATATAAATCATTAATAGACCATAGCAATGATTCAATTCAACGGTATTTTCCAAATTAAATTTTTTATGATACTTGACGTTCAATTGAGCGGAGAGGCTCCTTAATTTGTTCCAAGCGGAAAGGAAAATAAACTGTAGTGGCAGAGATAATAACTACTATGCCAGTCCAAATCATGATTTTCATCGACTTGGGTTTGTTGTCTCGTGAAAATTGCAAGTTGCAAATCTATTCCCTGGCTACGTTTTTTTTTCGACCGCTCGATGGAGGTTGACTGCTAAGGTTGGCAGGTTGCTATGCCAAATTTGCTGCGGTTCCAACTCAACCAGCGATAACGGTGACAGTTTAAATCTAGAACATCAATATAAAGGTGGAATTTCCTCCCCAGAACTGATTTTTTTTTAGAATCTCCCCAGAACTGAATATAAATAAATCCAAGTGATGCTTGACGCCCCGTTTTTGATGAACTGAGGAAAAACACAGGAGAATAGGAGGCTTTTTTTTTAGGAAAGCGAGAATAGGAGGTTTATATAATTTACTAGTAAATATGCTCGTGTGTTGCAACAAGAGAAAAAAAAGGCTATTAAACATTTGATCTCTTTGCTTTAGTTGTGGCACAGCTGCAGTAGCTTATTTTGTATATGTGCTACCTTTGATGTTGTGAGTGGTCGACAATATTTACAAATCTATTATTTTTTTATTTTTTCTATAAAATTTAAAAACTATACTTCATTTTGTCATGAACGAATATCTATTATAAGTTAATATTGGCAATATATGGCAATGTCCTATTGATTTGTATTGAATTAAAATACACCTTGATAGACTTCCTTTTCTTTTATTGTAAAGCATAAAAATATTTACTCGTAATATCATAGCTTTAGTTTTCATACTATCCATGTGTTGGTAGAGTTAGAGATCAAGTTTCGTGAAAAATATGTAATTTTCGTACCTTGTTAAAGTCGGCAAGGGGTTAGTCATCGTCGTGTCAAGAATTGGTCTATCAGTTGATAAGTACTGAGTATGACTCGTACCTTTCTCGATTTCCACATATCAGCCTCCTTGAGGGTTGCATTGGGCATCTGCAGACAACTTTGAGATTTGCACGGGTATATACGGATATCTTAGCTAGGAGAAATATTTATTTTGATTAGATTGGATGACAAACTGATCGATTGAGATTTCAATTTATGTTTTGATTAGTTAGATCATTGGCTGATTTAGATTATAATAATAATTTATTTCTAACTAAAACTATATTAACATCTTAACAATAGGAATATTTGTTTATTAGTTAAGAGCCAAAGTTTCAAAGTTTTAAAGACATGTACTGATTTATTATTTATACCTAAAAGTTTTTTTATGGAATACGCAGGAGGGCTGCATATCATAATATTAAGATAGGGAAAAAAATGCCCAAGAGGCCAGTACAAAACAACTCACACCATACCACACCCACAAGAAATTATCTGCTACCCACGCGCATGTTCATATGAAGAGACTACAACCAAAACACAAGTAAAAGAGAGCCGCTAAACACCACGGCTACCAGCAACTAGACCTCTGAGACCCTTGGCGCCAGCTAGCAACCAGTGATCGGCCTCATCCTGTGCAAGGAGAAGCGCCCGATCCAACCTAGGCGAGACGCCATTGAACACTATGTTGTTCCTTTGCTTCCAAAGGATCCAAGCACCCAACATGACCAGTGAGTTAAAGCCTTGTCCCACCTCCTTGTTGAAAGAGCTGCTAGCTTGTTGCCACCAAGCAAAGAACCTTGTGGTACTTGGTTGAGGTGCTACATCTGGTAATCCAAAACGATGGAGCAGCTGGTGCCAAAATTGTCGTGAGAAGACATAAGAACATAATAGATGCTCAATTGTTTCATCCTCCTGGTCGCAAAATGGGCAATGCTCTGGATGGGGCAGGCCACGTCGAGCAAGTCTATCAGCCGTCCAGCAACGGTTATGAGCCACCAACCAGAGAAAAAATTTACACTTCCTAGGAGCTCAGTTACTCCAAATCAATTTGCTTGGTTCAAAGAGGATTGCTCCAAAGAAGAAAGCCTCATACGCTGATTTGGTAGAGAATTCTCCTGAAGCCTCCAATTTCCATTTGTGAACATCATTCACCTTAGGTTGAAGTACTACTTCCTGGACCAAGTCCCAAATATATAGAAATTCGGCCAATATTGCTACAGGGTAGTGGCTTTGAATATCTTGCACCCAACTATTATCCACCAACGCTTCCCTCACCATGCACCTTCTTGCCTTCTTTTTTGGAACACATGTAAATAACTGAGGAGCCAGTAATTCAATATAAGACCCATTTAGCCATTTATCAGTCAAGAATTTGGTGTGCGCCCCATTGCCAATTGTTGAGGCCACGGCCAAGTCAAAAAGAGCTCGGGCATTGCCATGAATTGTGACCGGGAAGGTTGCCCATGGCTTATCTGGTTCAGTTTTATGTAGCCATAGCCATCGAACCCGGAGAGTCCAACTAAATTTTTGTAGGTCCAGAATACTCAATCCTCCTAATTCCTTGGGACGACTGACCTTTGGCCATGCAATCAAGTAATGTCCACCATTTGTTTCTTTCCTGCCTCTCCATAGAAAATTTCGTCGAATTTTGTCTACTGCCTTTAAACACCATAGAGGAAGCTCCAATGCAGTAGCATAATAAATCAGTACAGAAGTGAGAACCGATTGCACATATGTAGCCCGACCAGCCCTGTTTAACAAATCAGCCTTCCACCCTGGCAAATATTAGGCCACTTTCTCAATCAAAGGCTGCAACTGTGCATGAGTTAATTTCTTGAGAGAAAGAGAAAGTCCGAGATATTTGCATGGAAAATCTTGGATTTCACATGGAAAATGAGTCTGCACAACAGCCAACTCATCCTCAGAACGTTGAATAGGTGAGACGCAACTTTTTTGGATATTGGTTCTAAGCCCCCGTAGCAGTACCGAAAAGTTACTGGCACACACCAGCATGGCAGCATCCACGAGCAGGGCGGCACTTGAAACCCCGACGTATGATTGTACGAAATGCCACCTCCACATGTCGATTCTGTGCGTATGTCCATGGCAAATGCGGACCATCACAGTCTCCCTATGGTGATCGAGCCAGTATACGGTGCCATGGCAGATGACCACATCTTTTGGCTCAATGTTAGTGTACGTGGCTAGGTCCCCGTTCAACTTTGCCGAGCATTTGAATGAACCCCTGTAACAGCCCCAAATGGGCCAAGTGGGCCCAAACCACGGAATGGGCCGATAATACTGTAGCTAGGGCAGTGGGCCGGTTACTATAGCAGCGAGTTGTTGTACATCCGGACTCCGGGTACTGTAGTGGCTCGACGTTGTAGTTCAGACACTATAGCAGCGAGTTACTGTATATATATAAGCAAAAAGATGATCGGGAGTAGCTATTGATTCATGCAGTCATGCTTGTCGTACTTTGAAGGCGTTAACTACATACAATTTTCCATTTTCATCTCGTGCAATCATTTATGCTTAGGATTGGTCAAGTAGATTAAAAACCGGCTTTTATCCACACTCTCATGCGGTACTGTGTGACGCACTAGGTATAATATTATTAAGAGTTGGGATAACCTCTCGTGACGTAGCCGCCAGGTCTCATGTCTTGTGCTCGGAGCGCCGTCACCGCTGCCCCCGCCTCTACCATCGTTGGTCCCCCTCCCTCTCCCTCTGGCATATCACTGAAGGTCGGAAGGAGTGGGGATCCATCGTTTTTAAGAAGTTTTTCTAGTAATTGAGTCCTTAGGGTTAGGGTTTCTTCATGCCAATTTTCTTGGTTTTGGGGTTTATCTCCTCCTCCTCCTCTCCGGTGACGGTGAGAGGGCAGGATGGAATCACTACTAGGAATATCCACTTCTATGATGATCAACTTTCGTCACTAAAGGAGCCAAATTCATTATAATTTCAGTTTTATGATGAATTTATGACGAAAAATGGTTCATCATAGAAGTCGCGTCATTCTTGCAATTCTATGACAAAAACTGATCGTCATAGAACTACTTTGGCATGCGTGGCAGGGGCAGCTACGCTAGCGGGTGCTTCCGTTGGAGATGCTTTCCACGTGTACATGCTATAGCCGATTCCATTGGAGATGGTTCGGGTACATGTCACCTTCTTATTGCATAACGTGGCCATTTCTAGTTCTTGCATGTTTCAAGTTCTTACTAGACCAAGTGTCGGGACCTGTTGTTCCACATGTTAGTTTTCTGCGGTTGGGTCACGTGTCACTTCTTCATTGGACCAAGTGTCGTATTTTTATTGGTCCACATGGCATGACCAAAATACTCCGCGTGTCTTTCTTTTACTCGACCACATGTCTCGATGTTGTACATCCATGTGTCAGTATTTTATTAGGCCACGTGTCGAGCCCTGAGCTACCCAGGTTTCTTTTTCTCATTCAACCACGTGGTAGGATTTGTACCACATATTTTGTTTGTATTGGCCTACGTGCCATGTCGTGGCTATTACATGTGTCATTCACTGGTTCGTCCACGTGTCAGATTCTTATTTAACAACATGCTTGTGCCGAATCTACCACATGCACATGAAAGCCCTAGTTTGGTTTTGGATAATTGATGAAACCTAAGTGTAATAATCTTTGTCATGAGTGAATTGTAAAGATAAGTTGGTACACACCAAGTGATGGAGCTAGATGATGGTCATGGTAATGGAGGTGACCAAAAGATGATATATGTGCTCTAACTTGGAAAATAAGAAAGAGAAAAATAAAATGGGCTCAAGCCAAAGGTATATTTGAAAGGACCATTTTGTTTTGCCACTCAAGACACCATAGAGGGTGTGAGTGGATTTAGGATAGATAACCGTACTATAAAGAGGGAAAATCTTAAATTGCAATGGTTATCTAGTGCCACTAAATGTGAGTCTCATTTGCATAAGCATTGCACTTAGTGACGTGGTGAGATGCATGAAAAAACCTAGAAAATGTGGTTGAGAAAGGCTAACCTAAGTGCCAAAATGGTTTGGCATTTGTCAGAAAAGTTAGCACTTGAAAAGAGTGAAAATAGTGAAGAAAAGAGGGTTGCGTCTAGAATTTCTCGCTCAGCTGCATTGAATTTCTAGGTAGGGGCTCTTTGTTGGGCTGGCGTATTTAGCTAGAAATTTAGTTGCCTTGAGCTGAAATTTCCAGTGCGGGAGTCCTCCTACGCCAACGGTCAAAAGCACGTTCGTCTGGAAATTTGTTCTGCCCAAACTGGAATTTCCAGTGTGGGAGGCTAACGTTTTTGGAGAGGAGCGTTGGCCAAGATATTCCAAGTCGCTGCCTAGATATTCTAGTGCGAGAGATGGACCTGAGCAATAGTCGGGAGGAGGTGGCCAGCCAGCTGGGGTTAAGTGGCGTGCCCCCTTCTTCCTCCTCCATTCTCTTCCCCATTCTTGCAACATTTGAGATCCAAAATTGAAGAGAAAAGCTCTCCCCTCTCTCTACCTCAAAATTTTGAGCTAACCCTAAGTGAGAGTTTGAGGATTCGAAGTGTTGATCTTGTGAGCTTGAAGAGCCTCCTCTCCCTCTCCTAGCTTGGTGCTCATTTGAGAGAGCATTTGGGAAACCCTAGTGTGCATTTGAGATTGCATATTTGGTGGCACTAGGTGGTGATTGTGATTATGGATTTTTTGTTACTCTTGGTGATTGCCGTCACCTAGACGGTTGGTGATTTGTTGATTGGTGAGGGGATTTGGTGATTGTGTTCACCCCCAATAAAGGATTATATTTGTGAGGGTTTCTTGACCTTTTCCTCGTGGGAGATCGCAAAAGGTACTCTAGTGGATTGCTAGTGTCATTGAGTTACCTCACTTGTGAGTAGGTTCTTGTGGTGTCCAATTGTGTGGACGAGGTTCGTGCAACACCTCTTAGCCACCGAACCACCAAGTGTTGGTCGACACAGCGAGGACTAGCGTGCCAGAAAGCACGTGAACCTCGGGAGAAAAATCACTTGTCTCTTGCCTATTTGTTTCTCCCAGTGATTGGTTGTCATTATATTGTGATTGGTTCGTTCCTCGACACGACGGTATAAATCATCCTAGTCACTTTTTACATTCTCGTAAACTAGTTGTAACAAGCTCTTCAGTGTAATTAGCTTTGAGAGCTTGTCTTGCTTTCTAGTTTAGTTCACCTAGTGGAGCTCTTTAGTGTAGCGTGTTTGAGAGCTCTTAGTGAGTAGCGACGTAGCCTTTGATTGTCCCTAGTGATTATAGCAACTAGAATTGTTGGATAGGTGGCTTGCAACCTTTGTAGAGCTAGAGAAAAATTGCTTTACGCCGTTTAGTTTACTAATCCATTTGCTCTATTGAGTTTGCAGATTTTTTTAATAGGCTATTCACCCCTTCTAGCCATACTAGGATGTTTCAGCACACCGATCATTACATCAGAGAAAATGATTTCAGATCTACACTGCTGCACAAAATGACTACATACATAATTATATTGAACCTGAATCAAATAACAGCAGCTCAGCTCAGCAGCAAACCACTGACAGAGTTCACATATCAAGCCGCCAAAATTTCACATCAAAACAACAAACAAACCACATGTTCACTACATCAACAAAACTGAGAGTTACCAGTGCTTAAGAGCATGATATGCTCACGGAGCTTGTTGTACTCCTCCTGTTGTTGTTTCTTAAACTTCTCAAACTCCTTATCAGTGTTTTTTGTCTTCCTCTTCAGTTGATCCACTTGTTTGGCGAGGACAGCTGAACTTTCCTGATGCGCAGCAAGCCATTCCTGATGTATGGAGTAGCTTGTCCTGATACCATCTTTCTTCAAAGAAAAGTTGTTACAGCTGGCCTGGGAGAGGACCTTGGAAACAATATCAGCAACAGGTTCTGCTCATATAGTTTCCATAGCTTCCTACGAAAACTAAGGAGTAAACATTAGAAAGAGGACTTAAATTGCAAAACCAAGAGATTATTTCAGTACAAGTAATGCATAGGTCTTCCTCAGCCTACTGCTGACTAAGATTCATAAGCACAATGCATAGGTAACATATTAACTGTTGTAATATTACAACTTCAAAATGATGGTGCCACTTTAGGCTCCTACTTTTCCTTCTTTTAGGCCAATGACTTCAGCATATTCCAAGGAAAGCAAATGAAGGTACTTATCACTGATTCTCTTGTAGCATCGCTCAGTCCCGTGTTGCTACTAGTATGGAAGTTGTTGAAGATTCCCACTACATCAACATCTTAATGAGGTCAATCATGTTCTTCAACGAGCACTTCTTGATCGTGTCCTGCGTCCTTCCTATTTTTTCCTTCTATTAAAATTGCACATGCCTTTCTGTTGACACAAAGGACATTGTATATTTGATATAAAAAGAGTAACACAACCATCACTTACACATGCTTGCAGGTGGGCAATATAGGAGCAAGATCCTGTAACTTGGTGGCACTTGACTTTTGCATGGTTTCGCTTGTTCTGCTTAGAGACTGTATATAACCACAATTGTGTTAGACTATAGCACAAGTATACCACATAAAGACTAAACA
The DNA here is from genome assembly GCA_038087645.1 of Saccharum hybrid cultivar R570. Taxonomy (NCBI): domain Eukaryota; kingdom Viridiplantae; phylum Streptophyta; class Magnoliopsida; order Poales; family Poaceae; genus Saccharum; species Saccharum hybrid cultivar. Next base: position 8,977,397 of record JAQSUU010000493.1, on the reverse strand, counting down.
AGAAATAAATGAGTTCACACACACACACACCTTCTTCTCTAAACTTAACCACATGTGGACAAGTGCACACCACTGTGTGTCATTCATGCAAGACACAAGAGAGGTCTTTCTGATTTCATCAGCAGGGACACCATTGAAGAAAGATCGCTTGGACCTGTACCATGTCTACCGTACAACAGACTGTAATACACTCGTGCATGCTTCTTTTGTTGCTTCATCATTGTCATCAATGGCCAGCCTCAACTGCAGAGGTGCAAATGTAAATTAAATCCATTACTGAGTTGCTCAAGGCAGAGTTGAATGTCAATAGAGGATATACATACTTATAGATAGCTTGGCCACAAATCCATTGAGAAGTTTGATCCGTTGCTTCGTAATGTATCTAGTGCGGGAAAATTGGTACTTGAGACCTGACTACTACACTTGTCTTTGAGGCAAATTTGACAACTTGCAATGGATCATGTGGCCTTCTATTCCCCTTAACAACCGAGATGGACATCCTTGTTCCCATTGATTGGGTGGTTTTGTGAAGCCCAAACCCTTAGTTGCTTGCCTCTACTTCCTCACTCTTCTTTCCAATGGTACTACACAGTTTTAATACATTCAGATCGTTAGAAAAGTAACATGGATATCAAATAGTGTGACTTGATTTATAGACATGTCTAAGGTAGTACCAACCTTCGCAAGTTTGGTCATTCTGATAAGGACACGCCTACAATGTCCAAGAATGTGTCCGATCTTTCACGGTACAGACGAATTAAATAATCCTCTTCTGAATTTCTAACACCACTTAATCAAAATTCAGATCAGTTCCTCTAGCTAGAATAAAAATAGCTAGTACCGGACAGCAGCTCAGCAACAATAGTAATCTTAATTTTCACGGCAATAAATCAAATATCCAGGTGCAAGTTCACTTTCACGCTTCAACTAGAATTCAAGCACTTCTTCATTCACCAAGAATAAAATAGTAGATGCAAATTCGTAGTGATATAGATTAACTAGATAATCAACGACAGCCAATATTATATCAGAGGGAGTCCCGCAACCCACAGGGGCTCCAGCACAGCCAAATATCACAAAGAGAGCCAGCAAATATTCGACGACACAAATTGATATAATATTATCTCCAATGTCACGACCAACTAGCAGCAGATAAATCAACAAGTGTTGAACTAAGATAAATAAGAGCTCGGCTTACAAATAATTATAATCCAAACTCTAGCAATGTTCTTCCACCCGCAGCCACGACGAACCACGATCAGAAGATGGGGAACTCCAAGAATTCCAAGCGACGTGCTCAAGCTGTAGCAGCTCGATCACGCAACTCCACACAAATCCATGAGGATCCGGCAACAACCAACTAGGGTTTCACGAGCGGCGGCTCGACGAGAAAAATAACTCCACAATAAAATCTAATCTGCCCTCTATACAGCCAGCTTAGGCCATATAAGTGCACGCAGGCACATGACGCAACTTGGACTCGACCACAACATAGCCAGAGCCTAACACGTACGTGACTCAGCCCAACCCATATGAATCAAAATATAACTAATTAACTAATTAATACTAATGCCGTGATTCAATCCAGCCCATGAATTAAAATATAGCTAATTAATATTAATACCGGCAACTATCCAAATATATAGTAAAATATCCGGCCACAATGCAAATCAAGTTGGCCCCTCACGCATAGAGACAATCTGCACAGATATATTTGACGCCTTCCTTGCCTTCCAATACTTCTTGGCCAAATTATTTCCAACAAATATTCTACTTGACAATGCAAGAGTAGAATCCAATTCTCCTTCATGCGTCATCTTGATTTGTTTTCGATCAATAGAAATTGAGCCAAACTGAATAACTCGACAAGCCATGGGCTCATCATCCTCTCTCTCTTGAAACAAAGCTGTCCTCGGCTTTGGCATAATCTCAACAGGCTTCTCTATCTTTGTAACAACTATATTTCCATCTTTCTTGTTGTCTTTGTGTTGCACCAAATTAGACAGAGAGCCAAACTGTATGGGAGATTTATTAGCAACAACATCTACATTTTCCCACTCCTTACCATGACTATCAGAAGCTTCACCCAAAGAATTAATAATCCCAGAAGAATTCCCCTTGATGGTTATATCATGCTCTGATGGCTTACTAAGTTGAGCATTGAGCTCGGAAACCTTCTTTGCAGCAAGAGTGCCTTTTCTCATCGCCACATTGTTCCCAAAAATATTATTGGAGATAGAATCAAATTGGATTGATGATTTAATTGGCTTCTTGCAGCAAATCGCAGACTCACTAGCAGCAGCAAGAGTAGGGATATTCGCATCATTCTTCACAAATTTGGACTCATTGTGGTAACTTTCACAACCTTTACCCAAATAATTAACCATCACCATAGTGTCATCTCCATCAACAGGTATTTCAGAATTACTAACTGTAGAATCCATGCAGGAATTGTTAGGTGCAAGAATATTAGCAGCTACAGTCACATCATTCTCGCCCTCTTGAAACAAAGCCGTCCTCGGCTTTGGGGTAATTTCAACAACCTTTTTCTTCACTTTTGAAGTAGCAAATACCTCAGCCTTAATAGCAGTCTCAGGCAATGGTTTGAGCACATGAGTAACACCTTTGTGCACAAACGAATAATGATTAGAACGACCACCATGAGTAGCATCAAGATCAAACTGCCATGGTCGACCCAACAACAAATGACATGCACTCAATGGTGCAACATCACAATCCACAGTATCAATATATGTTCTAACTGAAAATTTAACTCTAGCCTTATGAGTAATTTTCAGTGTACCACTTTGATTCATCCATTGTATATAACGCGGCATTGGAAGCCTCCGCATAGATAAAGACAAAGCATGAACAACATCTGAACTAATGACATTAGCGAAACTACCACCGTCAACAATTAGTTTGCATACCTTATCCTTAATTGTGCACTCCGATTGAAATATGCTGGAGCGTTGCCCCTTCACAGTAGCAACAGTACCATCACTGTGTATTTCACTTGCCATCATAGATAATCCATCTGACACATCATCTGTATCATCAACGTTAGGCTCACACTGAGTATCACAAGCAGAAGCACTACTATGCAGCCCCGATGTAGAAGAAAGAGCAGCACTCCCATGTATAATTGGCGGTTCGGGCACTGCAACATTCTGCAACTTCTTCAGTTTCTTAGAAGAACTAGCAATTGGCTTGGTGGTTTGAGGTTTTGAACCATAAACTTCAGCGACCATTGTCCTTGAATAAAATGGAGAAAGAAATAGGCGTTGTAGCACAACCTTCATATCGCTCCATGTCCGACAAGGAAATTCTTTGTCATAGTCAACCCACCAATAAAAAACATCATTAGCTAAAGTCTCTTCGGCATAATATATCTCTGGGAGTCTACGACTATAGAAGAAATTATCCAGACTTTCTTCCCATTCAAAATACTCCAAGGGACTACATGCTAGAGATAGTTTGGGCAAAGATTTAACTTCTTTGAACAATTTCAAATCAGCCATTGAAAAAAAAATCCAAATGCACCGTGAGCAACCCAGAAGCCGATACCAACTGATAAGGACACGCCTACAATGTCCAAGAATGTGTCCGATCTTTCACGGTACAGACGAATTAAATAATCCTCTTCTGAATTTCTAACACCACTTAATCAAAATTCAGATCAGTTCCTCTATCTAGAATAAAAATAGCTAGTACCGGACAGCAGCTCAGCAACAATAGTAATCTTAATTTTCACGGCAATAAATCAAATATCCAGGTGCAAGTTCACTTTCACGCTTCAACTAGAATTCAAGCACTTCTTCATTCACCAAGAATAAAATAGTAGATGCAAATTCGTAGTGATATAGATTAACTAGATAATCAACTACAGCCAATATTATATCAGAGGGAGTCCCGCAACCCACAGGGGCTCCAGCACAGCCAAATATCACAAAGAGAGCCAGCAAATATTCGACGACACAAATTGATATAATATTATCTCCAATGTCACGACCAACTAGCAGCAGATAAATCAACAAGTGTTGAACTAAGATAAATAAGAGCTCGGCTTACAAATAATTATAATCCAAACTCTAGCAATGTTCTTCCACCCGCAGCCACGACGAACCACGATCAGAAGATGGGGAACTCCAAGAATTCCAAGCGACGTGCTCAAGCTGTAGCAGCTCGATCACGCAACTCCACACAAATCCATGAGGATCCGGCAACAACCAACTAGGGTTTCACGAGCGGCGGCTCGACGAGGAAAATAACTCCACAATAAAATCTAATCTGCCCTCTATACAGCCAGCTTAGGCCATATAAGTGCACGCAGGCACATGACGCAACTTGGACTCGACCACAACATAGCCAGAGCCTAACACGTACGTGACTCAGCCCAACCCATATGAATCAAAATATAACTAATTAACTAATTAATACTAATGCCGTGATTCAGTCCAGCCCATGAATTAAAATATAGCTAATTAATATTAATACCGGCAACTATCCAAATATATAGTAAAATATCCGGCCACAATGCAAATCAAGTTGGCCCCTCACGCATAGAGACAATCTGCACAGATATATTTGACGCCTTCCTTGCCTTCCAATACTTCTTGGCCAAATTATTTCCAACAAATATTCTACTTGACAATGCAAGAGTAGAATCCAATTCTCCTTCATGCGTCATCTTGATTTGTTTTCGATCAATAGAAATTGAGCCAAACTGAATAACTCGACAAGCCATGGGCTCATCACATTCTGTTGGTGGAGAGGTGGAGTCTCCTCTTCAGCATGGCTAAGGTCATCTTCATGTGACCAGTCCCTCACAGGGCTTTGTTCGCCTTGTGCATGCTGACTTTTGGACCTAGTTGGAACTACAAGATGCTGCAATTCTGCTGGACTAGTTGGCTTCACTCTCTTGGATTGCCATCCCCCACCCATATTGGTGCTGCCTTTTGCATTGCTTGCTTGTAGGGACTTCTCTACTTCTTGTTCAACCCACAGCCTAAAATTGGAGAAACAAACTTAAGCGGTAAGCATGTAAAAATTGCATTGCTATCCACACAGCAAAGAATTGAATTGCACTGCTACCTAAACCAACCCCCTCCCACCCCAACATGACAAGATAGAACAAGCACCTCAAATGCAAGGGGTACTCGCTCTTCTAAATCTATATCTGTATCACCATATCCCTAAACATGCTCCCCTGCTTTAGGGAGATATTCCGGATGTCAACATGTAGATCACAAAGGCATTTATTGAGTTAACCTTGTACCGAATGTCAACAAAATAGAGCAGGAGCGTGCAAATTAGGCGCCTAAACTATAGCTTATACAAAAGCCATTACTTGAATAAAGCACATGTGAACTATAGCTTATATGGAAGCTATTATACTCGAATAAAGCACATGTGAACTACAATCAACTAAGAAACATGTAACCCCGTCACTATATGTCGAGCTAAAGTTGCCAAATGGACTGAAACCATCTATGGCGACGGCAAACCTCAAGTTCATTGGATAGTTGGGTGCTTTCTATTAAAGTCCTTCCAAGCCTCACCATCTGTTGGATGGCTCATTTTACCGGTATTCTTCTCTCGCTTAGTCTCGTGCTATTCAGCGTCCGCTGCTGTTCCTCAGTAGCAAAGATCCACTGTGACCTCGATATTAGAGGAAAATGCCTCAAAACCTTATGAGGAACATGCCTGCTACCATCTACATCCTCCCATCTAGACACTTTGCATTTTGGGCACGCTTGCAATTCCTCACGATCACCCAAAACAACACACAGTTGTTCTTGCACACATGGATACTTTCATAACCTTGTCCTAATTCTCGAAAATATTTGTGGGCCTCCTCACATGATTTTGGTACGTTGGTACTAGGGAATGTATCTGACAGCAACGCCAATAGTGCATCAAAATAGCTGTTGCTAACTCGATAGTGGGACTTGATATAGAGCAACCTAACAAGGAAGGAGAATCTTGAGAAGGTAGATCTAGAAGAAATTGATTGCTTCAACTCATCCAACACTCTTTCAAACTTTGGGACTCTTCCAGCCCGCTCTTCAGATGTCAACAGGTTTTGAACTAAATCATCAAAATCTGGTAATATGTTATCGTCGCGGTCCTCCTGCTCCTCCTCCGCAATCCAACCATCATGATGAGATCCATCCACATCTGATGGCTCTATAATGTCAGTACCTCCTTCCTCTTCCCCATGATGAATCCATGTGGTGTATGTGGGTGACATTCTATTTATAAGTAAGTTGTCCTTCACCTCCTGCTAAGTTTTAACCACTTGGTTAAGACAATGTGTACACGGGCAAGGGATGTTTTGCTCTGGGTATTTTTGTTTAACCATATCCATGAACTCTTCAACTCCTATGATGAATGTCGACGAGAATGGTCTCCCATTAGGAATCTAGGATCTGTCCATCTGTTGCAGCAAAAGTATGCAAAGTCCATTAGAGTTTCGACCATTGGGTGGACAATGGCAAAACTAGCATTAGAACAAAGCATATAGTGTTCAAGAGCACTAATCTATGCATTTATTCATATCATACTATGGGATAGTCTGGTTTTCTATTTTTGTGTGACAAAAGCATTGATTTCAAATGAAATTCATACATAATAGTCTTTCTTTATGTGTTTTTTACTTTATCGTGTACAGAAAATGGAGTCCTATAATCATAGAAAAGGTACTCATACCTTTGTTCTACGAATTGGCATGGCTCGGCTGCAAGCCGCCTCTGCCGCGGCACACACCTGATCACGCGGACGCCAATGCCGCCACGCTCCACCGGGAGAGCCCCGCCATGCCACCAAAAGGATGCCTGAGCCACCATAGCAAACCGGGGATCCTCCGCCGCCGTCGCCGCCGTAAGTCCAGCGGGCACATATTTGTTTCCACTGGCAGGGATATATCCAATTTAGGTCAACCTGTAACACGACCAATAGGATACTATAGCGACTCCAAAGAGATGTCAGCACAGCCAGGCATCTAGCACAATGGTAAAGACGCTCCAATCCATGGTCCAGATCCCGTGTTCGACTCCCAGGTATCAGACCTTTTTTTGAGAAATTAAACCCCGACGACACACATGGTATAAGTGACACGTAAACCGTCGGGTCTCATAGGTCAGATGGAGATGGAGAAAAATCTCATAGGTACACGTGACACGTAAGCCGTCAGGTCCCATAGGTCAGATGCAGAAGGACCGAGCGGAGACTTTTATAACGAATTGCAAGCGTCAAGTGACACGCAAGCTGTCGGGTCCCATAGGTTGGATGGAGAACAGTCCCACAGGTACACGTGACACGTGACACGTAAGTCATAGGGTCCAACAGGTCGGATGTTGAAGGGTCCCGCAGGTACACGTCGGACATAGAAAGGACCAAGCGAAGACTTTTATGACGAATTGCAAGCGTCACGGATGAGTAACTACAGGTCTCACAAGTACATGTCATATGGAGAAGGGTCCCACAGGTACATGTCGCATGGAGATATGATCGAGCGGAGACTTTTATGATGAATTGAAAGCGTCACATATGAGTAACCGCTAATCCCATAGGTACACATCAGATGGAGAAAGTACCGTGTGGAGATATATGATGAAGCCATTCGTTACAAATCGAATATTGTTCATCACAGATGTGTAATTAATTTAATGACGAAGCTCTGTTCGTCATAGTTTTAAAGGAGATTGTCACAGATGAGTCGTGCGAATGATCTGTGACGAAACCCAATGCTCTTCTATGACGTATTTTTGTGACGATGCCTGATTTCATCATAGAAAGGGAAGGTTGCAGGATCGTCACCACCGATCTATGACGAAACAGAAATATTCGTCATAAAAAGCGCTCTTCTATGATGATTTCGGATTTGTCATTAACATTTTCGTCATAGAACTGGATATTTCTAGTAGGGAAAAAGTCTAATTGACCCCCTCAACTATTGGGGGTGGTCTACTTTACCCCCCAAACTATGAAACGGTCTAATTTACCCCCTGAACTTTGCAAAACCGGCCAAATCACCCCCTCGAGCGGTTTTGGGCGGTGGTTTTGCTACAGTAACAGCGGTTTTGCTACAGTAACGTCGGTTTTGTCTTTTCCTTTTTTATTTATTTCGTCTGAATCTTTGAAAAATCATAGTAAATCACAGATAAATCATAAAATGGAAAATCCAGTTTTGTTGGACTCCACATGAGTAGATCTACATAGTGAACTTATAATATAGTATGCTTTAATACAAAGTTTTTGTTGTGTGAATTATTTAAATTAATTACAGAAAAAAATAGATCAAAATTTACAGCAAAAACTTTGTACTAAAGCATGCTATATTATAAGTTCACTGTGTAGATCTACTCATGTGGAGTCCAACAAAATTGGATTTTCCATTTTATGATTTTTCTGTGATTTACTATGTTTTTTCAAAGATTCAGACGAAATAAATAAAAAGGAAAAAGACAAAACAATTGTTACTGTAGCAAAACCGTTGTTACTGTAGCAAAACCACCGCCCAAAACCGCTCGAGGGGGTGATTTGGCCGGTTTTGCAAAGTTCAGGGGGTAAATTAGACCGTTTCATAGTTTGTGGGGTAAAGTAGACACCCCCTAATAGTTGGGGGGTCAAGTAGACTTTTTCCTTTCTAGTAGTTAATCGTTTTCTCCATGACGGCTCTATTGAAGATGAGGGCGGCAACTGTGACGTCAGCATCCTCACCAATATGACATGGAGACATTTATTTCCAGAAGGTGACATCAAGACAGAGATGGTGTCGCCGCCATGGAATAATCTTCTCCGGTATTTTCTCTGTTTTATTGTGGTTAGATCTGGCCACGATGAAGGACTTGAGAGATTAAGTTTCAGATCGGTCTACCTCATTCTTCAGTGGCAGAAAGAGAAAGAAGGAAGACACCAGAAAGAAGAAGTTTCTCAACTCCGCCTACATGAATGTTGGCCGTCATTCGTTGGGCATATATTTTCAGGCCCTTTGCCGAGTGTTTGCCTGTGCGGTCATCTATACTGCAAAGCGTCGTACATGTTTGGTCTTGATATCTGGAGCTATTCACAGCGTGAGTATAATTTAGATGAAAATCAGTTTCTGAATATTTGTGTAATCCAGAGTGCTCGTATGTATTGATGTACCAGCTATTATTTAATATAATTCTTATTTAGTAAAAAAACAGCATGATATTATTGGATGTGATAGCTGGGGTCACAACTTTGCAACAGTTGCGGCTTATTATTGCCCTCTTGATAGGGTCATGCTCCCTCATTTGTCTATACAGTACAAAATAGATTTTAATGTTTAATTTCTCTTCTAACATACAATTAGTTGCTAAAAAACAATATCATCTCTGAGACACTTTAAATATAAAATCAATTTGTAGACGTTTTATATCTAAACCCGCATATAGTTTGACTAATCGTTGATCAAAATTTATAAGATTCAATTTTTTCTCCTATCAAATATGCTTATCATTCCGTTCAGTATATAATATATCTATATATACCTAATATTAAAGAGCCAAAATTTCTACATTTTCTTGATCCATCTTCCCCTGACCAACTCCGTGAACATGGAAACTATTGTTTCTGTTCGTCTCTCTATAATTCTTCTATTTTATATGACATAATGGACACATTTTCTTAACTAAACCTGGATAGTTAGGAATCCTAATCAAATATATCCCTCTGCTCCTAAATAAGCTTTTTTGTCTTCCTGTTTTTCATGTCCGAGTCATTTTTCTTTTATTTTTCATTCTTTTGGACCGTAACTTTTTTTCTTTCCATCGATTCTGTTTTTTTTACCATGACCTCCTGCGTCGGTTGATAATTTTGCTTTGCATATATCCTTTGAGGGTTTTTTTTCGAAGTACATAGCACAACGCATATACTTATAACATATGCACACTCACCCCTGTGAATACATGCACATTCACCCCCTATTAACACACGCACACAAATCCTAAGTCTACGAGCATCTTCAAAGACTGGGCCGGTAAATTCTCGAGACTGACAAAGCCACCACAGTCATCGTCTACCACTAAAAACACAACACCCGATGAAAAATTCACTACCACAGGGAGCCGAACCCAACACTTGACACTATTGTGATTTGTGAATGCGGCTTGACAGATCCTGCATCATAATAAAGACTCCATCCATCCCACACGCCATTCAAGTCCGTCACGTTTTTATCGTTTTTTGGAGCCAATAATGGTCATAGTTTCGTCTCTTTTTTTCGATAATGATACTGTGCGGGCGTTCGTCCTGTCCAGGCACCGCACACCTAGGCTTGTGGCCCAATTAGACCAACAGTCATGCCACCGAAGAAAAGAAGGTTGCATCGATTCCTCCGAAGCCTCACCATTTCCATCTGCCACCGCGTGCCCCTGGCCACGCACTGCTGGCCCATCCGCGCGCACTCTACGGGACAGACGCCGCGCTCGCGTCTAGCTCACTGCCACCCCGCTCGCCCGCGCTCCCTCCCTCTCTCCCCCCTCAGCGACCTCCATTGTGACACGGCTCCTGCTCCCCCACCGGAGACGAGGACGACGACAGCGGCTCCGACAAGGTAGGTCGGTCCTTCTCTAGATCTGAGCCTCCTTCTCCTCTGGATCTGAGCCCTCGTCCTCCTCATTCTCATCCTCTTCCTTGATCTGGATTTGAGGGACGCAGCGGTGGCTAAGGTTCCGGTGAGCTCTAGGGTCCTATTCCCTCTTCCCTTTGGCGAGCTCGAAGGTGATGGGCCAGGGCTGGAGCAGAGCCCATCCCCTTGCAGTTTTTGCACATCTTTTTTTGCTATTTCTCTGTGTTGCAATGGATTTTTTTAGATGTTACAATAAATGATTTAAGAATGTTGCAATGGGATTTTTGAATTGTTGCAACAGATGATTTTTGAATATTTTCATTTTCATGTTTCATGATTGATTTTTGCGATTTTTGAATTGTTGCAGTACTACTATTTTTGAATTGTTGCAGTACATAATTTTCGATGTTGCAGCACATATTTTTTGATGTTGCAGTACATGTTTTTTTCGATGTTGCACTACATATTTTTTCAATGTTGCAGTACATGATTTTCGATGTTGCAACACATAATTTTTGATGTTGCAGTATATATTTTTTCGATGTTGCAGTACATGTTTTTCGATGTTGCACTACATATTTTTGCGATGTCGTAGTATTTTGCTAGTTTTTCCATATGGTTGTGATGTTACACTTGAAGTGTTTTCGTGCTCTTGGGACAGGGGGCGTGGTGGGGGAACGAAGTGTGTTGGGGTACATGGACAGGAGCGCGGTGGGGGAACGGGACGCCGTGGGGGACGACGGCAGGGGGACGGGGCGCGGTGGGGGAAGGGGGACAGGGGCGCGGTAGGGAACGGGGATAAGGGCACGGTCGGGAATAGAGTTAGGGGCGCGGTGGGGGAACAAGATGCGGTGGGGAACGAGACGTGGTGGGGGAGCGCTACCTGGGACCTGCGCCCGGACGCCGCCAAGGGGTTGGACATTCGGGCACTTGGTATTCTGTTTTTTTCAATTGCTGTTTTTATCCAATCCGATTCCCGAGATTCCCTAAAAAAAGGCGATTCCGGAGATTTTGTTTTTTTACCGTTTCTACGTTGACCATTTATTTTTCCCCCCACTGGTCTGCAATTCTGTCCATTTCTCGGACCTTTTTTCTCATCGGGACCGTAATTCCATGTGAATGAACAATATCTGCATATGCTTAAAATCTTTTTTTTTTGAATTTTTCAGTGTCTTGGAAACAAGAAGAAAACACGAAATCTATCGAGGAAGCATACTTTTAATCCGATTTATCAAAAGCTCAGAGCCCATTACGGTACAGCTCATATCTCTAAGCCCCGAATCGTTCAAGAGACTTCATTGCTCAAAAACTGGTAGAGTATGTTGTAATGTATGAGCATATGCATATCTACCAGTTTTTCGTCCTTCATTCTCTACCCTGGTCTATCGGTCCCTCCACTCACCCAAGCATAAGAGTTTTGGCCAGCTTTTAATACAATAGTATAGTATAGACCATGACAAATTAGGGATTAGAGTCCTGATTGGTTCACTCTCCTGTCATGATGCAATCTCACGCCCGGTGCTTATATGAGTTATTAGAGTTTGCGTCCAATCACAATACAAAGTCCGATTCCAAGACGTGTCAGAACAAATGATGTCATTGCAATGCAAATGCATGTATTAAAGAGAGTGGATTCTTCTGTCCGTACTTTTATACTTCCCACAATGCGTTTATGTTCCTCTCTCTGCCCCATATGCGATCCTGATTCAGGACTCGTGCTTGTACGGGTTAGAAGAGCATGCACCCAACAATCATACTAAGTCCAATTCTCATGCGTATTGAAATGGATGGCATGATCATTATTGAATAAACATAAATCATCTATATAGCCAACAAATAAGGTGTAGTATACGTTCCATTGCAACAGACGAGCATGTTTTGCTAATACATAATAAAAAAAGAGAAACTAATAATGACTAATCTATTCTTTTTTTTTCTTCTATTCGGCCACTCAATTGGAGTTTTATGTCACTGTTTCCGAGACTCCTATGTGTTGAAAACAGTGCAAACAAGATTCATGCCTATGAAACTCATTTTATCCTATGAAACTTTTATCTTATCTCTCTTCGTCAATACTACGTTTTTTCAGCAAAACTTATTTAATGTCCATTAAGCTTTTATAAAATCTCCATTGTGAGACCGGTCTTCGAGGCGGAGGCAAAACCAAAGTAGGAGTGGTGCTGTCTTCCCGGTGACGTCCAGCGCAGCACGCAGCAAACAAAAAACAGGACGTCTGCGAGTACGAATAATGAAACCGGCCCGTCCCGTCTAGCGGTCCGGGTACAATCATGCCGTCCAAGCGGCGCGTAAATTAAAAATCTGCACGTCACGTTCAGGCCCACTTGTGAGGAAAGGAAACTACTCCGCCGACCCATAGGCTCGGCGACAGCCCACCCCAGACCCCCACCCCATTTCCCCTCGCGTCGTCGTCCCCGGCCGGCGCCAGCGCCACTCCAGTGAGCCGAGGCGGAGACGGTCACGGTGGGCAGAGTGACACGCCGCGCGCCACGCCCGCCTCTCGACTCCGCTCCGCTCCAGATTTCGCCCAGCCACCCACCCATGGCGCTCGCCGCCTCCCACCACGGCCTCCTGCCCGTCGCCCCCGCCGCCACCCCTACCCCGTCGCGGGGGCACCTGCGCTTCCGCGCCGCGCGCCCTCTGCCCCGACCCGCCCGGAGGTGAGCGATCTGATCCCCGCGGTGCCCGGGGGCCCGTTCCCGTGCCGCCGTGCTCTGCTCGCCCTGGTCGGATGTTGCTCGCTCGCTCGCTCGCTGGCAGCCGCCAGGGATCTAGTCGCCGACTCTCCGTGCTGCGCGGCTTCGCGAGATTATCCACTCGCGTTGCTCGTAACAGAGTAGCAATGGTTTCGTAGAATCGTAGGTGCCGGCTTTAGTTCTCTCTTGCTATAGGGGATTTCTCGTCCCGACGACTGGAGATTATGGTTTAGCCCGGGTAATTCAGCCTGGTTCGTCGTTCGACGGTTTCGCCGAGTTGTCGGTTGATGATTTTGTTAGATTGGTGTATGGAAGTTTTGCCTGCGCCTGTGATAAGTTGGGCAGTAGTAGGATTCGTATGGGATGTTCTGCCTGCACGTCCTGTATCTGTTCAACCCTCAACTCTGTCGTCTCAATTCCTAATAAGTTATATATAAAACTAGCAGGGCACCCATGCAAAGCACGGGGTGTTTTTTTTAGGGGAAGGGAAAATGGAAACTGTGGAACAGTAATGGGTATGTTTTACAGTAACGAACCCGGAAACGTTCGTTAACGCATATTTGGAACAGTAAACCCGTTACTGCTACGGCTTTACTATTACAAACGGGTGGGTACTGTTTATAAGACCCAGTACTGTGTTTAGAACAGTGTGCTGCAGTGATCTGTGAAAGAGGCCGGTGCCACCAGGCACCAACTTTTATATATATAGTTAGATGATAGTACTAAATAGATCTGTCTTGTATAATACTCTTACTTACCTGTTCTATACACTGTACGTACTAATCATCTTTATCTTTTTCAAATCTTACCAGAATTTGTTGCCAATCTATCAACTCAGCTAATGTGTTGGGAGCTTCTTCAAAGGTATGTTTCCACATAGCTGTTCAAAGGTATAGCTGGTTTCCATTTCTTTTACCCCTACTTTTGCATCCACAGTTCATGTCAATGTAACATGCCCTTGTAGTCTCGATTATAAGATCTGTTTACTTCTTTATCTGGCTGTCATTAGTGTTGTAGCACATATATGTTCTGATATACTGTTTTAATAAATGTTGGCTTTACTGCTTTAAGAACTCCATTTTTCCCTCATGCTTTATTCTTGCACGTGCTGCTATTAATCAGTAGTAGATGCTACTTTTTTGTTTATTCAATTTGCTGATGTGTATTCTTGGGAAAATTCTCATCCTAGACATCCGATGAGGCAGTCCCAGTCCCAGTTGTCCAGATAGATCAAGAATCAGACCGTGATGCTACCATTGTGCAGCTAAGTTTTGGAGATCGTTTGGGGGCACTACTTGACACGGTATAGATTTTACATGCACCACTGATGCTTTGTCTTTACATTGGTGCTGCTCAAAAAATTGTGACATTTTTTGTTGTATCTGCCAATTATTTTGCCTGGTTTTCACTGTTTGCAGATGAAAGCACTCAAGGACCTTGGCCTTGATGTCACAAAAGGAAGTGTGACAACTGACTCAGCTGTCACACAAACAAAGTTCCACATCATGCGATCGTGGGTGCTTGCCCCTTCCTGTTTTATTTTCATGTGCAGCATCTAGTTATGTGTGTCTGCGTGGAAAACTAAAGAGAGCATTTGCTATTCCTGCACATATGCATTTACATTCGCTTTAATGTCTAAGTGCATAGCATCGGCACATTTATGCTATCTTTGTTCAGGCTTTCATGTGATAAGGTTTCTCAACTATACTCTGTAACCTGTACACACATAGATATCTTATACTGTTCCACTATTTTTCCTCTATTTTTCATCTAGCCTAGTGTTTTCTTGAGATATTTGATAGTAATCATATAAATCCTCGCACATATGCTTTGTCACATATCAATCATTCAGAGTATTGGTATCCCTTCTTGAAATCCCTTGTTCAGTCTTAGATGAAAAAAGGGTGGCACCCTAAGGACTTTTGTACCAAGATTCCATTTAAATGATATAGCGTTACTTTAGCACTACAGAATTTTTATTTGGATTAGTTCTTACAGTAATATTTTCCCCTCCCTTTTGTATGTATTTAGTGGACGCAAGGTTGAGGATCCTGACATGTTAGAAAGGATTCGGCTAACCATCATCAACAACCTTCTCCAGTATCATCCTGTATGTTTCAGATTCTTGTGTGTGTTAGTTGTTACTCTGCATCGTTATTGCTGTGCCTATTTTTTACTATTTCATTGAATGTAACTAACATAGTAGTCATGTCATCCTTGTATAGGAATCAAGTGAGAAGTTAGCGATGGGTGAATTTTTTGGAATAAAGCCTCCTGAGAAGAAGGCAAGTATAATGCATTCCCATTCTGTAATTTCAGATGCTGTGCTGCATCGTGTTATCTGGGTTTAGACATCTTTTCGACTACAATCTGTGAATTATCTCTATTTTACAAAATGGAAGGCTTCAAATTTACTCTGTTATGCTATTGGTTCGTGCTTCGATCTTCGATATTCGATATGTTATTAAGCCTGAACTTGCATTCTTTGATCTTTGAACTGGCAGGTTATTGTCGATATTGCAACACGTATAGTTGTTGAAGATGATGGACCAAAAAGAAGGTTTGATTCTGCTAGCTCCTTTATTTAGCATGATCCAAGCACGTACGGCCACTTCTAGATTAACTGTTATTTTGCATGCTTCTTGATGTGTCAGGTTATATATGTCAATCTTATTGTTTGCATGCCCATGTGTATTGTTTTATCCTAGCAGAAGTCCTATACATTTGAAAATAAGTACTAACACCAAGTGATATATGTCCCAAATATTTTGTACTACAGAATGAATTAGCTATTCGTGTACACCTGTACAGCAAGACATAAGCCAGAACCTCTTAGGATTGATCCATGCGGTCTGCATTATGTAGTATCAGTTCCTGTAGAAAGACTTGGAAAGAGCTATGCATTAATTTTCACAAACCAAATAATAGTAAATTGGATCTGGTTACAGCAGAAAGTTTTAAGTATCACAGATAGGCTGAAAACATGTAGGCATGGGCAACACAATACTACATGAGGCCATCAAAGTTGTTTTTCCTCCTTCAGCCTATGTAATTGTGTGCTCTGTAATATGTATCATTAACTGTTTCAGGATTCTTTTAGCCCTATATTTTGCTTTTGACGTAATAATCAGCTTCAAATCAGTTTTTTGTGCCTATCTATTAGTTGTATCCTTTGTTCCTTTGAACTTTGATGCATCTCAACATGTTAGAAATGCATATTTGTCCTTCCCCAAGAATCACTTCCAACATAAGTAGAATCTGAATCTTTTTTGTTCATACAATGCTGCAGCACTTGCTTCCTCATTGATTTCTGTTGAAATTCGCAGCATGCTTTACATAGAGACAGCTGATCGGCCTGGCCTACTTCTTGAGATAATCAAGATCATTGCAGACACAAATATTGATGTGGAGTCAGCTGAGATTGATACTGAAGTACGCTACATTTCACTTCATTGCTTTTTCAGCTAAGACCATTAAAGCCTGTTTGATGATATTTGGCTTATTTATACAGGGTTTGGTTGCGAAGGACAAGTTCCATGTAAGTTACAGAGGTGCAAAACTAAACAGCTCCTTATCTCAGGTCTGCTTCCTTGGTGGTTTCAGCAACATCATAATCATTTCTACTTAATGTGATTTTTTTGTCTTCATTGTGTTCACTTGCACACTTTATTTTGCTTTTGTATAGGCGCTGATCAATTGTCTGCGTTATTACCTCCGAAGGCCTGAGACAGATGAAGACAGTTACTGATTGTTGTGTTGTTGAACCTTCCTAGTAGTACATTAAAATCAGAAACTTCAAACTTTGGCTTGAGTTCCTTCTCTATGAGCCCCTTGTACTGTTGCAAATGGAGTTTCCATTGTAGCATCCATATATTATATATGTACATAAGTGGCATTGAAATTTGGCTCACTAAACCAGTTTGATATTTTGTAGTCATATACAGCTGGGAGCAACAGAATTAGGTTTCAATCATCGTCATCCCATTTGATTCCTGTTATAAGGGATCACATTGGAAGGTCCTCACATGATTGATGTTGTCTGTAAGTTGGTACAATCCAATTGCATGTAAAACTCAGCTGTGGACTGTGGTGTTATCTGATGAAATAAATAAAACAGCATTACAAAATCACCGACCACCTTGGTCCTCCTTCCTACTTGTTATCGTCAATTGAAATAGCTGCATTTATACTGAACCTTTTGTACTAATGGCAAAATTGAGATGAGCGTGAAGTTTGGGTTCAGATATCAATCTGTGCATATCCCAGGTCAGGGTTGTGCGGCATGTCAGAAACGTGCTCTGTTATATCGATAGAAAGGGTCCAACTTGAGTATATAGTAACTGAAAATGTAAAATGCATCGAGTTTGTCGTGGATTTGAACCTCTCTCTTTTTTTTCACTAAAGTTTTTTGTGGTTTCTTCGATGCCCTTTGTAGTTTGGACATCCAGGTTCATTGTATGTTTGTATTTGTATATCACCATGCTCGAACCCTAAGATTTGAATTTGATTTTGCAGCGTTCATACTCCTGGTCGGATGGATTTGATTTTGCAGCGTTCGATTTTGCAGCGTTCATACTCCTGGTCGGATTTGGTCAGGATTCAAGTGTGTGTGAAGTAGACTGTGAAGAACTGAATCTAAGACAAGATTTTTGCACACATCTTGATGCAAATGAACGGTGCAGAGGGCTTATGCACCTCCGGCGCCAGTGCCAGCGCTGCGCTGGTAAACGTGGACGTGGCCTTGGTTTCCTCCGATCCCTCTTCCTCTCCAACCCGCGGCGCCTTTTCTGTCTCACCAGCCGCCGCCGCCGCCACTGCCACTGCCGCCTAGGCATCACCGCCGTCAACGCCGGCTCAGCCGCCGCTTCCCGGGCATCTCAGTCAAGGCCCCCCTCCGCCCGCCCTCCACTCCAGGTCGAGGGCCGCAGCCTGGGGCGCGCGCCCTCGACCCCATACGGGCGCCGGAATCTAGTGGATTGGATGCGTCGCAGCCTTTGCCACAGATTCCTTCTCACCGCCGCCGCGCCATCATACATGGCGAGGCGTCGCCGGGCGGTACCAGAATCATAATCCATGCTATTCAACATCCCACACTGCAAATCACAAGCTCCTGCCGCCGCCGCCGCCGCCGTAGCAGCTGTTTCCAGCATCCGCTTCTCTTCCTCCTCCTCCCTGCCGGCGCTGGTTCCGCCGCCTCCGCTCCTGCACGAGGAGAACCCGTTCGCCGCGCTCCTCACCTCTGACCCCCCACCGCCGGAGCCTCTCCGCCAGGTGCTCGCCACGGGCGACGTCCACTCCGCGCTCCGCGGCCTCCCGGGCCTCGCGCGCCAGCTGTTCCGGTGGGCGGAGACCACCCCGTGTGGCTTCCCCCGCTCCGCCTCCGCGTTCGCCGCCGTCCTCGTCCCGCTCGCCCGAGCCAACTACATCCGGGCCGCCTACCCTGTCTCCCTCCGCGCCCTGCACCTCGGCCTCCTCCTCCCCCTCGTGTCCCTCCTCCTATCCGCTCCCCTCTCTCCCGCCCCACAGTCACTATTGGGCCTCCTCTTACGCTTCTCCACCAAGTTCTCGAAGGAATGCAAAGCCCGCGACGCCACGCCCGACACCTGTTCGACGCTGTGCCTGTCTGCCTTCCGCGAGATGGCAAGCCACGGCGTGGCCCCTGACGTTAAAGACTGCAACCGTGTGCTCCGTGTATTGCGTGATGCGGCCAGGTGGGACGACATTTGTGCTGTGCATGCAGAGATGCTCCAGCTCGGGATTGAGCCGAGTATTGTCACGTACAATACTTTGCTGGATTCTTTCTTGAAGGAGGGAAGGAAGGACAAGGTTGCCATGCTACTGAAGGAGATGGAGACCCGGGGGAGTGGTTGCTTGCCGAACGATGTCACGTACAATGTGGTCATTACTGGATTGGCTAGGAAAGGTGACCTTGAGGAGGCAGCAGAGCTGGTTGAGCGATTGCGGTTGTCCAAGAAGGCTTCATCCTTCACTTATAACCCACTTATCACTGGGTTGCTTGCAAGGGGCTTTGTCAAAAAGGTTGATGATTTGCAGCTGGAGATGGAGAATGAGGGCATTATGCCTACAGTAGTGACGTACAATGCAATGATCCATGGGCTGCTTCAAAGTGGGCAGATAGAGGCTGCACAGGCAAAGTTTGTGGAAATGAGGGCGATGGGCTTGCTACCAGATGTGATCACCTACAATTCTTTGCTAAATGGGTATTGTAAGGCGGGTAATTTGAAAGAGGCGCTTTTGTTGTTTGGCGATTTGAGGCGTGCAGGGTTAGCACCAACAGTTTTGACATATAACATTCTTATAGATGGTTATTGTAGATTAGGTGATTTAGAGGAAGCCAGGAGATTGAAAGAGGAAATGGTAGAGCAGGGTTGTTTGCCTGATGTTTGTACATATACAATTCTCATGAAGGGTTCGCATAATGCGCATAGCCTTGCTATGGCAAGAGAATTCTTTGATGAGATGCTGAGCAAAGGTTTGCAGCCGGATTGCTTTGCCTATAATACAAGGATTTGTGCGGAGCTGACCCTAGGGGCTATTTCCAAAGCTTTCCAGTTGAGAGAGGTGATGATGTTGGAAGGCATATCTTCCGATACAGTGACATACAATATTCTTATCGATGGACTGTGCAAAACTGGTAACCTGAAAGATGCCAAAGAGCTGCAGATGAAGATGGTCAGTAATGGTTTACAGCCTGACTGTATCACATACACCTGCTTGATTCATGCGCACTGTGAAAGGGGACTCCTAAGAGAAGCAAGAAAAATTTTTAAGGACATGATCTCAGATGGTTTGGCACCCTCAGCTGTGACCTACACTGTTTTTATTCATGCATATTGTAGAAGAGGAAACCTTTATTCAGCATATGGTTGGTCTCGGAAGATGCTGGAGGAACGAGTTGAACCTAATGAAATAACATATAATGTCCTCATACATGCATTATGCAGGACGGGCAGAACTCAACTGGCTTATCGTCATTTTCATGAGATGCTAGAAAGGGGATTGGTGCCAAACAAATACACATATACTTTGTTGATAGATGGGAACTGTAAAGAGGGCAACTGGGAAGATGCAATGAGATTCTATTTTGAAATGCATCAGAACGGTATTCATCCAGATTGTTTAACACATAAGGCCTTGTTCAAGGGATTTGATGAAGGTCGCATGCACCATGCAATTGAGTACTTGGAGAATATCGTTTTGGGTGAATAGATTGATCGATCTCTGAAAGCTTGTCCTTTTGCCCTTGCTTCGCTGATATCGCCCTGTAAGAGCTTTCTCCTATATGCATATTTCTCTTCATCAGTGGCTTGTTACCTAGCTTTGCTCATGTCTGCAACCAATTTCCGTTTTTGTTTTCAGGCCAGAGGTGATAGATGGAGTTCATGGGCCATTCATTTCAAAATGGAAAGAAAAAGAGAGTTTGAAACAACATTCTCTGAGTTAAGCTGCTGGGTGCTTTCTAAACGAATAGTTAAGCATAAACAGGCTTTCCTCTTGCTGCTCAGAGATGATAGATGGAGTTTGGGGGCAATTCCATCCAAAAGAAGAAAAGCAAGAATTTGGGACCTTGTTCTCTTAGTTAATCAGCTGGGTGCTTCCCAAATGAATAGTTGATCACAAACAGGTCTTCCCCTTGCTGCTTAAACCTTGTCAGAATTCTTTCCTTGGCAGCATAGCTATGGAGATACGTTTCTAGTGAAAATTGGGAAGTAGGCATCTGCTCCGTTTCTAAAAACCTCTCTTGATACAATTCTGTCCCCTTTGTTATTTCCTTTTGATAAGGTATACTGGAAACCTGTTGGCCTTCAATTCCTTACCCAACTAGCTGAAATAGTAAATGGCCGTGGGCCTTTGCGACTGAGCTTTCTTCAATTATATATAGGATCTCTCTTGGTAAGAACATACCGAGAATTTTTTGTAACGAATAATTCTTGTATCACCATCAATTTTGCCATAGGCATAAGTCATAGTATATTGACCTGTCAGATATGTAACTGTATTCTCATTCATTGAATCATTTAATGAGAAGATTATTCATTTAAAAAATTCAGCTGTGTCCCAACTGTTATTGACATGAACATTTTTTTTGTCAAAAAGGTTCTTTTAGTTTTCGTCCCACATCAGCATTTGTTGTTTCACTTGTGTTAAAACTTCAGAGCTCCAGAGTTCGCAAGAGGTTGGATCTGAGGTGCAAACCTTTATCTGAATATATGTACTAAATGGTACTTGCTCTTGGTTAGTGATTTTACCAAATAAGTAGAAGTCGAAAGTGTATGGCCTGTATGCAAGTGAGTTTTGACAACATACATAATAATGTCAGAATCATGGACGAGCTAATACATCACATGATATGCTTGTACTCATATGAAAGCTTCAATGGTACATTGGTACTAATGCCTAACATAGTTAGGCATGCTATTGTCTAATTCAGTTTCACTCATTTGATTTGATCAGTTGTGAGCTTTATTTTCTTCTATGGTGGTTGTTGATATTTGTTTTTTTTTATTGATAGACTAACTGTAGAAATGAGGCATGCACATGCAACCTTATTAATTTATCTATTCGTCTTATCAATTTCACCATAAATTTTAAGAAAATACTGAGAGAATGCTCATGTACTGAAGCCTTTCTTGATCTTATCTAGACAATGACTGCATATTATTATAATTTGTTTTCTTCTTGTGTTTGTTGTGTCTAAGGCTTGTGAACAGCCAAGTTATAGTACTAACAATGGTCTGATCCACTTGTCATTTAGGTCACCAATATGGCCTCCATTGCACAGTATTGACCATTTCTTTCTTAAGTATATGCTATAGAAGTAGTAGATTTAATAATGACACTGATGCAATTCTGATGACTCCATTGATGTTTTCATCTAATAAAACTGAATATTTTATGTTGGTATAATCATACAAAAAATTGACTCTTTTAGGGAAAGACGAATGTTTTTTAGATCATAGCATTGGTCCTGAACTACTGCAAGCAAAATATCATCCTCTGGGTTACCAGCTGTTACAAGACAAGAACAAGAGTTTAGAGCTAAATGCCACAAACTAGGAAACTAGGACTCCAACCATGTGGTGATGTTGAATTAACTTTGGACCCAATATCATCCTTCAGCTAGTGATGTTTAATAACTTTGGGTTTGCTTCAGCTTTTCGGTGAAGCATCTGGTCTAAAGAGTAATGTTCACAAGAGTAGTGTGCTACCCATCCAATGCACAGAAAGTGAAGTTAAAGCTATACAAGGACTCCTTTGTCAGTCCATGGACTTCCCATGCAAATATCTCGTCCTGCCTCTTTCCTTGTGCAAGCTAACAAGGGCTCAGATTCAGCCAATCATTGATAAGTTAGCAGACAAACTTCCTGGATGGAAAGCCGACCTTTTGACAATGGCTGGAAGTTGAATGTTAGTTCAATTTGTGCTCACTTCCATGTTGGTTTATCTGCTCATGGCCATTGATATTCCACCTTGGGCTCTCATGGCCATTGATAAAATCAGGAGAGGTTTCCTATGGAGAGGAAGAAAGGATGCACAAGTTAGTCACTGCTTGTTGGTTTGGCTGAAAGTGACTCGGCCTTTTGAGCTTGGCGGACTTGGTATCTTCGATTTACTGAACTTGGGATGGGCTCTCCATATGAGAATGAGATGGCTTTGGCTGTGCAAAACTGAGCCAGATCGCCCCTGGGCAGCCTTACCTATTCAGGTTCAGAGTTTGATCAGAGCTTTCTTCTCCATGCCGTTGTCTCAGAAGTTGGAGGTTGTAAAAAATACACTTTTTTTGGTCAGACAGATGGCTGCATAGTCAGAATATATCTACCCTTGTGCCTCATGTGTTTGCACTTGTATCTAAAAAAAGAACTGTGAACAAGAGAACAGCTTATGAGAGGCTCTCAGTAACATGAGAAGGCTCTCTGATATTAGAGGAGCATTATCTATCAGGGCCATTGCAGAGTATCTTGATCAATGGGACATATCTTCCCATTTTTTCTAATATAAAATGATACGCAGCTCTCACACATTGAATAAGATGGGCGGCCCACAAGACAGACACCGAAAGGCAGTCAGGGCCTTTTTTTTTTTTTGCAAAATAGGCAACTTTTTTCTGAAAAAAAAAACATACTACACTGCAACCTTTTTTTTTTACCACGAATTGAAGCGCTAGCCAATGCCAGTGTAGCAGCCAGGCCAAGGCTTGTGCTGTTGTGCGAAGGAGCCTGCACCCAGCGCCCGGCGGGCCTCATCTCCACGGCGGTGTCGGGGGGCGAGGATCCAAGGCGGCCATGGATCGCGGCACGAGAACAGTTGCCCGAAGACGGAGGCGAGGCCCACTTCTGCCCGGCCACGCCCACGCCCCACACGGGCGCTGGCGTGGCACACCACTGCCGTCGGTAACTTGGGTGCAGACAAGGCGTTCGACGGAATGCCCTCCGGCTCCTGAGCCGCCAAGGCCCAGCGCGGGGCGCGAGCCGGAGCTCCTGTTGTGGTCCTCCCGGCGGACATCCTGGGGCTCGTGGTCGGTCGCCTCCCCTGCGTCGACGACCGCACCAGGCTGCGCTCCGTGTGCCGGGCGTGGCGCGCCACAGCGCGCGTCCACTGGCAGCCGCCGCCGCCGCTCCCGCTGCTCGTGCTCTCCGACTTCTCCTCCTCCGCCTTCTGCGCCGACGGGGCTATGACGGGCGTGCGACGCATCCCCTGCCCTCGTGGGAGATGGCTGGCGTCCGCTGCGTGGGCTCCTTTGACGGGTGGCTCGTCGGCGTGCAGCTCAACAAACGTCGCTACTTTGGTGACGGCTGGTGCTTTCTGATGAACGCTTTCTGCCAGGACGTCGTCCGCCTCCCGCCGCCTTCCATAACCACCCACTCCCTCGATGCCTACAGTAAATCTCTCCCCATCGCCAACGGCTCTGGTGCAGTGCAATGCACGGTCAATGGCGCCCAGAATGTGATGTCTATCTGCAAGGTAGTCTTGTCCTCCTCACCTAGTCTCCTGACCGTGATTGCAAGTGCAATGTGGCTGCCGTCTCCGTGCACAGGAGCACAGCTAGCCTTGCTCTCTGGCGGCCTGGGATGACGTCGTGGGGCGTGTGCCAAGGTGGCTGCATCAGTAAGTTCAGTGACATTGCCTTGTACAAGGGAAAGGTCTGCATGGTCAGCAAGGTCACCACGAACCTCTTTGTCTTTGACATCTCAGAAGACGACAGTGGCCTGATGGTTTCTGGTGTCGAGCGCTGTGTGACTCAACTGCTGGAGGTTAAGGATAGCTATGGACAGAGGTGGAACATAGTTGAGTGGCACGGGAAACTATTGCTGGTTGTGATATACTTGGGACCTGAAGGCTGGCACAATATTTGTAAGATTGGGGTATTTGAGGTGGACTTGGGCACAAACCCATTCAGATTCACTGAGATCAACAGCTTGGATGGCGCCATTTGCTGTGGAAATAGCAGCCGACAACCTTCGGGCACCAGATGGCAGCCTGATGAATCCAACATGGCTTTTCCCTTCTGAATGAACAGCTGCTGTAGATCAATTCTGGTCGTTGCAAGTCTGATTGAGCCGAAGCACTGCAGCTACCTGGTGTGAGGCACCATGCTATTTCATTTCCAAGAACTGGATTCAAGTGTATGCTGTTTGTTTTTATGTATGGTTTCCATTTCCAGGGTGCTTATCTGACAACTTTTATTGGTAGTAAACTGATGTGTACTTTCTTTTAATGTTTCTATGTAGACTGTTAGTGCCTGCGCACTTTTAGGATTCGTCTAGTGCTCAAAAAAGAAAGGACTCAAAACACTCCCCTCTCCAATTTGAATGTTTGACTACGCGCTTTCTAGGATGAAATCAATTTTGGACCAAAGGTAGCATGTGTATGGGACGAGTACAATGCTCTCACTGCTGTTGTAATGACTTGATATGCTGGAAAGTCTATCAGATTATGAATTAGACTAGTCTTGGTGTTGTAGGAATACAAGTGTACAACTTGGGGGACAAAATTAATAAGCAAAATAACAGCTGGCAGCTGCAGTTCTTCAACATTTTGAAAATGGACCTACTGTCACACATCTAGGGGCTCTTCTCCTAACAAGAGTGCCTTGAGAATTCGGTCGGTCCATCCATCTACCAGCATGAACATGTGTCCACCTTCTGGGATTTCATGATACTTGATCCATGGAAGCTTCTTGGAAATGTACCTCTGCAGCTCAACAAGCACCAACCTATCTTCGTATCCTTGCCAGATGTGTACAGAACCCTCATTTTGAGGAAATGGATTGGTAATGTTCATTGGATCAAACTCCCAGCTTCCAAAAGTGACAAGTAAATCACGGTGGATTGATTCATAAATGCCTTGCTGCCTTGATTTATTCTGAAAAATGCAGCACCAAATCAGTGCTATGTCAAGAAATCTTTAAAAGGGATAAGTTATTTTTCTATATAACATTGCTTCAGGTCAGCTTTGAATACATATGTTTTTTTGATACTCTTTCTTGGTGTATTTTTCATGTAAATGTATTACTATATTATTGTCTCTATGGCATGAATGCTTAGGAAGCTAATCCTTGTATTATAATCTTATTAAATTGACCTGCTCTGACTCTGTCAAGTAGCACTTCATGTTCTGCTATCTTTCTTCTACATTTATCTCTGAGGCTGTGATTTACCTCAATGGTTTTTGGCATTGCCATCATCTTCTGAAGAACCTCCATATCATGCTTGCTAAATATTTCAGGGTGGTGCATGGCTGCTGCAGAAGAAGGGAACCACCTCTGGGTCATCCACATGTAAAGCAAGGATGGTATGTTATGTGCAATCCAAAGAGTTCTCTGCTCTGGCACAACCAGTCTCTTGAAAGCCTGCCTGGATAATTCAGCTGGGAAAGAAGGCCACCAGTAGTTGATAATTGGCACAACCATTGCAGCTCCTGCAAGCCTGCACACAAGGCATATGGAGCTTTTACATATATGAAGGGTTGCATATTTCATTAACAATGCGTGTGGTTGAAGTTTATGTTTGCCTGTGTGGTATATACTGGAGGCATCCCCAAACTGAGTATCCTCCCATTGAGGCCCCTAAGACATAGAACTTCTGCCCAAGCCCCAGCTGGTCAGCAAGCTCCTCGATATCCAGTGCCTCGCTCTTGACATGCCGCTTGGGATTCGGGTCACTTTCCCCATATCCAGCTCTATCATAAGCAAGGAGGTAAATTCCCAATTCTTCCACAAGCTCCTGATTGATAGTTCCAAGAAACCAGCTGTAAGCAAAATATGAAGTGGGGAAAAGGTATCTCACTTCTAGTCATGTTGTGCTGTTTGATTTACCTTAGAAACAGGTAAGGGGAAGTCCTTGGTGCTATCAAATGCATGGACTGTGATGATCTTGTACCTGGCCTTGTCTTTCTGTACTCCATCTTCTCTGTATGCAAGGTACCTTCCGTCCCTGAGTTTGATCCTAGGAGATGTCAGAGGAGGGCCACCTGGGGATCCACAGAGTTTTGGGGGCGGTGGCCGGAGAATCGCCTGGAACGCCAAGCCGAGGAGCACAACTGGAAGAACAAAGACTAATTTAGGGGCCATTTTTTCTCCAAGATCTGGTTGTGATTTGAGGTGAGAGAAGGTAAACGTGAATTTAGCTTTGAGTGGCTGGGAACACTTGCAATGTCGGTTGTCCTTTATTCCACTGGTGGCCTGATTACAACAGATGGACCGCACCGACCCCATCTTGCTTTAATTATTTGTTTATTTTGCCTAATTGTACTTTAGCTTTTGCTGCTGAGTACATATAACTTATTACATCCTCATGGTGTACATAGACCCAGATGACCAGATCTATGTTCCTGTTTTACAGGAACTATGTAAATCTGAATATATTTGCCATCTTTCAGAATTTTGGATTTCTGGGTATGCAACCATGGGAGAAGAGGCACAGATCTGGCGTGACAACTGGGCAATAGCATCAGAACTTTTGTCTGTGGACGGTCGACCAGTGCAAACATTACAGCTTTCTGTTCCGACTTTACCATGTAGTATCTCTTTGTGGGAATGATTTTGCCCCCTATCATTTTCCCCACTGTGATGATATTTTTTTCCACACCGGTAAAACCGAATTTCATTACCATGGCAACGAAATTACAACGTCAGAGTTCAGAAACCATAACGTGACGCATACGAGAATAAAACCATCCAGACATATGATCACCAAGGGAACATATGTCTGAACGCACCGGAACAAGCTACCATCATATCATAACTTCTCCCTAACAACGAGAAGTACAAAAGCATTCCTCATGAACTAAGTTTAATGTCAAACTGTCATCCTCGCTTTCAACTGACTAAGTCTTTTCATCCAGCGAACGGAACCAGCTGATACTCCTCCCGCGTACGCGATTGCAGATCTTGCTTGTGGAAGAAAAGTGCCGTCGATTTCACCACCTCAGCACCTTGGATCACTTGCTCCTTCAGGCCCTCTTTGAGTAGACCTGCCCAATATGTCAGGAAAGAACAAATCAAACAAACAATCTCCGTCGGAGATTTTATCCTTTTTTTATCAAAGCATACAGTGTTTCTTGTACGCCAAATGGCCCAGAAAACAACAGCTAACCCAACTGCATGCAAATCTGGAGCTTGAGGTAAAATTTTGTGAATCCAAAACCAATATTGTTCCATGCTATTCGGTCTGCAATCAGACCCCAAAGAATAGGCTAAAAGGCTCCAAACATATTTGGCCGTCGCGCACTCAAAGAACAAATGACCACCATTTTCATTCTCAGAACAAAAAGCACAGGAACTGTTGCCCTTCCATCTACGCTTAATCAAATTGTCTTTAGTAAGAATGACGTTTTGAGATACAAGCCACATAAAAATCTTAATTTTCAAAGGAATCTTAGCTTTCCAAATCATCTTGAAACTGGGCCCATAATCATGTCTACATAAGAACTTGTAAGTTGATTTAACAGAAAACAAACCAGATTTTTCTCAATCCCATTTAGCCTGATCTTTATCAGAATTAATGCCATACCGGAACACAATGTCACGTAGTCTTCTAAATTGACATTGAAGGTCTTCATGAAGCCATCTCCTGAAAGAAAGTCTCCAATTTTTCAATTTCATGTATTCAACCGAGCACTCCTGCTCGCAACTAATCTTGTACAAATCAGGAAACTTGTCTGCTAAGGAGACAAGCCCACACCATCTATCATGCCAAAAACTAGTAGATTTACCATTTCCCACTATCATGGATCTCCCTTTTAAGTAAATATGTCTCACCTTTAAAAGATCATTCCACACAGGGGAATTCTTGGAATTTTTAGACAGAAACACAATCATCCCTTTTTTTCATATACTTTTTCCTGATAATATCTTGCCAAATGCCTTCACCATTTTCAGCTTTCCACCACCATTTACACAATAAACTGATATTCATTCTCCTCAAGTTTTTAATACTCAGCCCACCCTTATTTTTAGGCTTTGTAATCTTAATCCATTTAATCAAGTGATACTTCTTCTTCATATTACCTCCTTGCCAAAAGATTTTTTTCCTAGCAGTATCCATTTTGTCAAGGACTGACACAGGCAGCCAAAACATCGACATAGCATAAACTGGCAGGTTACTTAAGCAAGAGTTAATTAACACCAGTCTACCCCCTAAGCTCAAAGAGCTACCTTTCCACCCATCTAGTCTTTTCATTATCTTTTCAATAATTGGCAGCCAATCAGCAATATGTAATCTGGAGCTAGCCACAGGGACTTCTAGTACTTAATAGGCCACTTACCAGTTGCATAATTGAACATGTTTGAGAACTCAAGACTCTTAGTCTCATCTTGACTCACCATAATGACCTCACTCTTAGCAAAGTTGATTTTAAGACCAGACATGTCTTCATATAAATACAAAAGAAGCTTAAGGTAAGAAGCATGCTCTTTATTATCCTGGATACACAAAATTGTATCATCAGCATATTGCAGGACAGCAACACCATTTTCAATATATTCTGGGACCAGGTCTTTGATTAAGTTGTTTCTTTGAGCCAGGGAAATCATTTTGGCTAGGGTGTCAGCGGCAATATTGAACAGTAAGGGAGACAAAGGATCACCCTGTCGAACACCTTTTCCAGACTTAAAATACCTACCAATGGTATTGTTCAGTTTGATACTAACAGTACCAGAGCTCATCACAAGTTTAATCCAATCACACCATTTAGCCCCAAAACCCCTTTGTTTGAGACATTCATACAGAAAGCCCCAGCTAAGCTTGTCATAAGCTTTTTCAAAATCAAGTTTAAGAATCAAACCATCTTTCTTCTTGATCCTAGTATCATGGAGTATCTCATGCATGGCTAAAATCACATCCATAATGTTTCTGTCTTTAAGGAAACCAGACTGACTCCTATTAATAATCCTACCCATGACCTTATCCAATCTAAGCATTAAAGCTTTAGTGAAAATTTTGTAAATGACATTTAACAGTGTTGGCTTCTTTGATTTTAGGCAAAAGGGTTATGATGCCACCTGATTTAGGACTATTGCACCTTGCATTTCACCTCATGAATTTATGAGTGCGATCTGATTTAGGACTAACTTTTTTTCCCCACTGTTGTTGCTTATGTGCTCTGTGCAGGATTGCAGCTGTGACGGGATCAGTATGTCACTGCTGTGAATAAGAGATAAGATCTTGTGGTGCTGCCTGTTGCAGTACACAGGCCTAGTCATCTCTGAGCTGTTGTTGCTGGTGCCGCCGATGGAGCAAACTGGCAACAGATCAGGCATGCATCAAAGGTGCTTAGCACAGTGGATTATTCAGAGGCGTGCTCTTGGTATCAGGTGACCATCAGAGCTGCACTATGATCCCGGCCCCATGACTGCTGCTGCGGTTCAGTTTCTTTGCTTGCAGTGTACAAGTGGGTACTAGAGAGAATCTGAAACCTCACCATTCACCAAGGATCCAGCAAGTGTTGTTGTACTGAAGTGTCGAGCCTCCAAAGTAGAGAGTTGTTGTACTGAAGTGTCGAGCCTCCAAAGTAGAGAGTGACTGACACGTCCTGGTTGCCAATGGACAAATGGTAGATGACTCAGAAAACTGGCGACCATTTTTAGGTGCACGCTGATAGCGAAAACGCACTGACCTGAATCACATGACCTCCCCAAGAGTGCAAGTTGGTACTGCTTGGTAGGGTATCACGCGGATGGATCCCAGATCAGAGCCCAGCTCTCTCTGGATTTCAGTACAGGAACAGGAGCGCGCACGTACGGGTTCGTGCTGAGTTGTCGTGGAGACAAGAGAGCAGCAGCACGTTGCTGCCAATGGGCTCTGGTCCTGGTACAGCCCCAAAACACCAGCTCATTGCTGCCAATGGGCTCTGGTCCTGGTACAGCCCCAAAACACCAGTGTTCGTCGCTTTCGGTTTGGTACCACAACACAGGAGCTCTTTCACGAAAGAAATTTACCATTTTTTTTATCACGACACATTTGGTGAATTATTACATGTAGATAACTCGATGTTTATGAAACATTTCCATGTTTTACCAACTAATAAAATATATAAAAAAGAACCGTGACAGTGGCGATACTGGGCAGAATTGGTGCAGAATATTATGAATCATGAATGAACAGCTCTGGTGCCCTGAGCCAGCCAGTTTTCAGATACAGGATGATTTGGCCACCACTGCAAATTTCTGCTCGTGTGTATGAGCCTCCACGCAACGCGCGCAACGTCTGCCAGCATTCCAAAGCCGGGAGATCTTCTCCAGAACCATGAGCAAATACTTCCACTTTCTGAACCAAATCCTGCGGCTTCCCACCAAAGTGGGATATAAACAAATAAAAATGTAATATTTCCAAATCTCGTGGCGTTGACTGCCCAAATTCCACACGGAAAACTAGCCCAAACCCACACGGAAACTCGCCCACTGTCAGCCCCCACATTCATAACAACTTTTGCCCACTGTCAGCCCCAACATTAAAAATTTTGAGTACAGCATTAGCATATCATCTTGTGTGCTTGGATTCTGACTCGTACTCAATCAAGTGGCGACACCTTGATCCATGGAGATCCGTTGCAGCATGGCCCTTGCCCCTCCAAATCTTCATGCCATGATCCGAATATCTAATTGCCTCCTGGCGGTTGCCCCCACAATGATCCTCCTGTCATTCAGGTTGGTTACTTACCACTCATCTGCATGTCCGGTCCGGGGGCAAAAGGCTCAGTGGACGGCTCCTTTTTGCCGAGGTGCTTCAGACCTCCGAGGTGTCAGATAAACAGCTCATGCCAACAACCAAGAAACATTGCCATCTGCATGGAGGTGAAAGATGATTATTGTGCCCTAAGAGATGTTTACATTAAACTTGCTAGTGAAGCTCAACTCTGGTAAAGCAACCTTTGACCTTCTTTTATTTTTTTTGGATTTAAA
Organism: Saccharum hybrid cultivar R570; assembly: GCA_038087645.1. Classification (NCBI taxonomy): domain Eukaryota; kingdom Viridiplantae; phylum Streptophyta; class Magnoliopsida; order Poales; family Poaceae; genus Saccharum; species Saccharum hybrid cultivar. The sequence goes on along the minus strand of JAQSUU010000493.1, from coordinate 8,945,665 downwards.
TGTAAGTGGAGCTAGTCAATAATTACTATTGTGGAAAACACACTTGGCAGCTATTTGTAAAAGCTTGGCAGCATATATCATAGTTAATTTCTGTAACTGCTTAGCACCTGCAGCACGCTGCACGCCACAAGGTGCCTTCCTCTGAAATGCTCCTGACTACCAGCCATACATTTGGCTTCGTTACATTAAAAATGCAATCATTACGATGCTTCCAGGTTTGCCATGCAACTAAGATGATAAAAAGAAAAATTGAGGCCTTCCCCTCCCTCCCCCCCCCCCCTGATTTAGAGCTTGGTACCACCGTGAGGAGAAACCTGCTGAGCTTGGCTGGGTAGCCACCTGCTGCAGTCCCAAAATTGGAGGACAATAAACCATGCTTGCCTAGAGAAACCAGCATGTGCTGTATAGTTTCATACATTTGATCATAGAAAGGGAAGCAGTTAGGGTGTGGTAGCCCACGTGTGGCGAGGCTATCAGCCTGTGTCGATGTTATGTAGGACTTGACCCTACATTGTCATTGACTAGTTTGGTGGTATAAATGAAAAAGTGCACCTGAAGTTGTGTTATGGATGAAAATTCCCCTTGACAAAGCCCTGACCACTCCATCCATCCATCCATCGCCATACTTGGTGCCTGGACCTTGTCGAATCACTGCAACCAGTGTGTGTTTGATGTTGTGTCCCAGAGATAGCTAAAGCTTTACTGCTCGCTGGTGAAGAGCTGCAGTACTGGTGTTTGGCTGGGGCAAAGCATTACATACCTCTTAGCCATGGTGCCAAGCATGAGTTGTTGCTAAGGTCGAGGTCGTTTTATAAGTTGTAAAAGGTGCTAATGTGCGTTTATTAGAGAAAAAAAAGAGAGCCCTGACCTGATATTGATAAATAAACTAGTCAAAGTTGCCAAAAACCAGACCTGTTGAGATTTACCTACCAATGGTGCAATTATATGCACTCACCATTGGTTGGAACAACTACGAGATTCCACTACACTAGCTAGGTTCAATCAAATATCATGGCATTGGCCAGGAGTAGAAAATTGTCACCAAGCCGTACTTGACTCCACTTCTACCACTCGGGCGTGGTGCCATGCAAGCATGATGGCAATTGACCATAACAGAAGAATGCATAGAACTGTACTTGGCTCCACCACTTATGGAAAACTATAAAGATTTTTTAAATGCTCAATCAAGAAGAGCCTAGGAACTTTTTATAACTGAGTTGACATCTCTGCACTAGACAGCACCCCTACATGATGAAGTGGTGGTGGCACTGCATTCTGTTGCTTTATTCTCTTTAGTGACTTGTCGTCATGGCATTCCAAAGAAGAGAATAAACAGATGTAATTGTAAATCAACTGGTATCACAGTTTGAGCAAAGATTCTGGCAGCAACTAAACTCAAAGCTTCTCTTTTCCTTAACAGAAAAAGGGGCAGCTAAATGAGGGTTGCCTAAACAAATAAACCAGCAAAGATAAACATTTGAGGGTTGAGAGGCTTCCATGCGGCATCTTGTCTCCCAGATCATGAAAAGGAAATATTAGAAAACAGGAGGATAAGAATATAGGCAATTTAAGTAAACATCAAATCAAGCATGCCAAATGGAATTGATAGTTTCACCAAAACCAAATTCTAAAGAACCATATTCCTTTTTTCCATTTAGATTTAGAAAAGTCACACTTCCCTATTAGACTTTTTTTCATCTAGATGTTTTTCACGACAAGGTATTTTAATGTGCTCACTAGAAATCAGATACTACTACACGTTTTCCAGAATAGCTCATATGTTTTTTTTTAAAAAAAATGCAGAGCCAATACACAAATTTGATAAGGTGATTACGCATCACATTCTGCAGAGCGCAAAGGCTTCCACGTCAACAACGCAGCAATTTTTTGTCGCCAAGCCAATGAAAAAATCCCCTTTATTTTCTATTTTTTCTCCACAAAATGATACTTCCTAACTTGCCATGAACAGCTACATAGATATGTCATTTTAAGGAAAAAAAATGGAAAATGATAAGGTGCTTGAATTGTGCTCTCCAGAAATCTGATGGTAACGATTTTATGTAAAAGCTCACTTTTTTCTATTCCAGAAGGGAACAGAGACAATGGCACGTGACAATTTGATAACATCATTAAGCAACAAATTCTGCAAAGTAACTGTCATGCAGACCCTACATGTAGATAGGGAGAATGTTTCCCAATAATACCAGATAGTTTAGCACCGTAGTCTTTACTGGCCCACTTCCTGGAGGTGTGTTAACGTTTTATAAAGAATTAAACATATTGGTCTATCACATATTTTCTTGTGGATTCCACGGTGACCTGAAATACTTTGTTTGTCATGAAAGAACAATTTTGCACATATGTAGTCATCAAAGAGAGAAAAAATGCTTTATCCCAAGAACTTGAAAGATGAGACATGAAGCATTGCTTGCATAGATTTTATCTGTAACCGTTCCAGAAGATATGACATCCTTTGTTGGCTTTCTTGGAAAAAACGGTACAACCCTCCTGTTGCCATTTCAGCTGCATCCACACCATACCCAACTAAAAGATACACATGCCTCACATCCTCTTTTTATCCTACACTCAGAAGCAGCCTCCTAACCGCTATAAATAGAGGCTTGTCCTCTACCAATGCCCAATAAGCAGCTCACTGCGTATCATTGAGTGCATTCACTTGCTCCATTCAGTCAGAGCATTTCTTGTGCAAAATACAAATACCTGTCCCTCCAACCATGTCTAGGTCTGTGGAGCCTCTCATAGTTGGGCGGGTGATTGGAGAAGTTCTCGACTCCTTTAACCCATGTGTGAAGATGATAGTGACCTACAACTCAAACAAACTTGTATTCAATGGCCATGAGATCTACCCATCAGCTGTTGTATCTAAACCTAGGGTAGAGGTTCAAGGGGGTGACTTGCGGTCTTTCTTCACATTGGTTAGCAGTCAAATGTTCCATCATTGATAAACATTCTACAAATGCTATTCCTTCCCTGATGGCCATGGTCATCAAATTTCAGGTTATGACAGACCCAGATGTCCCAGGACCAAGTGATCCATATCTAAGAGAGCACCTTCATTGGTAATATTCAGCATTTCTTACCTTAGTAGGGGTGTCAAATAGCATATATTGCTGAGGAAGATAGAACCATATCTTTCATATAACAAAATTGCATGTTTTTTAGCATTTCAATGAGTAATCTGGCTAAATGGTATCCTTTACATTTGCAGGATCGTGACTGATATACCTGGGACAACAGATGCCTCCTTTGGTAGGTTCTGCTGATTCAGGCTTAGTCTATTCCATGTTTTATTGTTCTTTGAATTAATAACCATGCATCTTTCAATTGCAGGGCGAGAGGTCATAAGCTACGAGAGCCCAAGACCAAACATTGGTATCCACAGGTTCATTTTTGTGCTCTTCAAGCAGAAGGGTAGGCAAACTGTAACTGTGCCATCCTCCAGAGATCATTTCAACACCCGGCAGTTCGCTGAGGAAAATGACCTTGGCCTCCCTGTAGCTGCTGTCTACTTCAATGCACAGAGAGAAACTGCTGCTAGGAGACGCTGAAAATTCCAGCTGTTATTGTCCACCTGATGATAAATAAGGGCCTTCTGATCTTCTTTCTAGGAAGTTAATGAACTTATTCTACATTAAATTCTCCTAAGTCCTGAGCCCTACCCTATAATAAACCAGATGCATTTTGCTGATTGTATTAGTACTATAATGTTTTGTAAGTGGGAAGAATGAGAATTATGAATGATTCATGCTTGTGGTAAATTTTTATGTGTAAGATAATCTGCCACTGAAAGTCAGAGACCAGGGTTGGTGGATACCCCCCACAGGGAATAAAGTTCATCTTCTGTTTGCAGCTTTGGACTATGTGCACTTTTTCTAACAGGCAATCTCCTGGAACAAAAACTGTTGGATCTTGTTGTCTCAACTTGTAGAACTATTAAGACACCCTAACTGCATTTGACTGCTATATTGTTAAGAGAGGCATGGATAGAAAACGGAGATATCCAATATACCCAGAAGATTGCCCACTGGACACATGAAAAGTATGGAGATGTCAATGTGGAGGGCCTTTTTTGCCCCTATCTTTCCTTCATTTTGTCCTTAAGCCAAATGACCAGAATTCTATTCCATGCATGTTAAATACAATCCATTTAATTGAATCTGACTGTAAACTTTTTTTCTCGAACATGCAGAAGAGACGCGTATCTTTGCATTAAAGAGAGGAAAAGGGAAGATAATCCCATACAAACCTCCTTACCCGCCTAGAGGGTATGAGGAGGTCATGAGCTAACACTACAAAAAATCATCTGGACACCTAGCATACACCAAGAAACAACCCAACTAGAATATAAAAGACTCACGCCTGACCCTCTACTTGACCTTCTATGCGACCAAATCTGACTGTAAACTGAATGCTCTCTTTCCCATTGGTTTCTCTATGTGTTTATTGGCGACATACAAACAACTATAGGCTGTAACAATGTAATATGAAGAATTGTATCTGTTTATCTCTGTCGATGAGGACTGAGGAGTGGACTCCTAGTTCCCTTTGCTAGTTGAAGGAAGATCTCAGGTACTGAAGATATTAATCTATATACCTTTTGGAGAAAAAGGACTAAATTAGATGTTAAAAATTTAAAACAATCAGAAATTCTCACATAACTGATATAGGCATACAAAAATATGCAACAAAAAAAAATGTCCACACAATTTGAAAATTGATACCCAACATAAATATAACTGTTCAGATTTTAGACTTCTAATAACTTATCTTAGGAACCCACAAATGCATGAAGCAAACCAATCAAACAATTGATATTCATGTCGCTCCTTTCTCTCCTGATGAATGTGAGTATGTTCAACAGAGAGAATGATTTATATTTTCATATGATAACGAAAGTAAACCAACCAGAGGCTCTTGGCAGTATGACATAGTGCTTCCTTAGTAGCCATTGACATTTCCTCGAACACGTAACCATTGACAGTGTGTGGCCAAAGCTGCAAGATGACAAAGGAAGCACTAGATATAATTAGGACGAAGTCTTATCATAGGTGACAACTTCAACATCAAGTATCGGTTGCAGATAAAAAGTTACACTACATATATTTTTCTGATTCCGAAATGCTTTAAATAAAATGTTTTATGAACAACATCTATGATAACAGTTCTGAATGATGCTAAGTTAGAAAATTCTCTTCCCCAGATAGGTCATATCCTACAGATTTGTTTCTTTGTCTTGCTTTTCCGTTTCCTGTGCTTAGTGGAGGAATGTCACAGAGCTATATATCATAACCATAGTAGGCAACTTTGTCCTTTCTGAAGTCTAGGTTCATTGCAGATTTCAATGATAGTAGACAACTTTGTTCTTTCTGGACTCTATAGGTTCCTTCTATAGTTATAGATTGTCAAGGCCTTGTTTAGATGGCTAGTTTTTTGAATCTATGCTACTGTAGCACTTTTGTTTGTATTTGGTAATTAGTGTCCAATCATAGACTAATTAGGCTCAAAAGATTCGTCTCGCAAATTACCGACAAACTTTGCAATTAGTTATTTTTTTACCTACATTTAGTACTCCATGCATGCGTCTAAAGATTTGATGTGATGGAGAGAGAGTGAAAAAATTTCAACTTTAGCCTTAGATCTAAACAAGGCCCAACTTTCAGGTGCATAGTTTTGCTCAAGGAAACGTGGAATGGAACACACACCACATCTGATGTGGACCCGTTTTATCAAGGATAAATCAACTCAACCTTTTTATTCTGCGAGGAAAATGAATAATCAACTCAACTTGAGTAAATCAACAGTAGACACTTTGAAGAGATGTCATCAAATAAGTACGGAAATATCAGATATCTGCTGGATTATTAGGGAATAATCAAAGCAAAACTAGCGCAATTGTGTCCAAGATGATATGGCGCAGTGGAGGACCCAGCAAATGGAGATGGATTTACACATCTACACCTGATAATTTTTGCAAAAAAGCTCGAGACTAGTAGGCATCAGTCAATCAAATAGCAAAATATCTTTAAGTTAGGGTTCGGGTGCTCGGCTTCGCACACCAGGAAGGGAAGAGAAGGGTGGGAATACCTGCTGGTGGGTGCTCGTCGCCGGCGAAGAGACCGACGAAGGCCTCCGCCCCTGGCGTAGGACGGGAGCGGCGGATTCGTCGTCGTCGGAGACAGAATCACAGAACGCATGCGGGCTGCGGTGGACGGGCCGGGGTTTCTCAAAAAAAAAAAAAAAGGGGAGAGCCCACCCGCACCCGGCCTTCTCCTGGCACGTCTTTTACACGAATTTCTTTTGCAAATTGTTTTTTATTTCTTTCTTTATCTCCTTTTTATCTTTAAAATTCTGGAATTTTTAGAAAAAATAATTTTATTCCAGGCACCAATCTTTATTACAGTTTTAACCTTTGGCTATAAAAGCATGTTTTCAAAAAGCAACACTAACAAATGAGACGTAGTCTAGACAATTATATTAGGCGATACCCTTTTTCCTCAATAGTCAAGGTTGTGGATTTGGATCGATTTCAGTTTTACAGGCTTCATACATTGTGAATAAAAGTACTCGGAATTGGAAAGTCCGCATCAACCTTTTATCTAATAAATGCATGATTTAATGAGCCATTTGCTGGCTGCACACAAAAGATGTCGGTGGAAGGTATAGAATTTCTTGGTTGAAGGTCTAAAAGAAGTAATCGCTAGTGTTTTCGGTTTTAGCAATGCATCTTCTCTCAGAGAATTAAGGAAAATAAACTAACCTTGTCTATCTATGTTCACCTTGACATGACAACCATCCATGCTTGGCATGCCCATTTCAATCTTGGTATGTTGCTTTTCTTTTGGAGTATGGTCGAGAAGCACGTCCAGTATGTAGTCCTAAAAATAACATGTAAATAAGAATATAACATCATTTCTGCTCAATCAATTAGACCAAACAAATGCACTTGCTCTCACAAATTTGAGAATGTAGTTTCTTGTTGAAGCCAAACTCCTAGGAAGTTTGCCATCCTAGTCGGTGTACCTACTACACCAAAAACTACTTCAACAACTCTTCAAATAAATCTTGTAACATAACAATCAATAAATATAAATGTTGGATGATCTCTTTGTTGTAAAAAAATCTACCGTCCCCTTTCCAATTTCTCTTTATAAGGTTGTCCTTTGTTAAAATAACCTCTTTTAATAAGAACGAAACAAAAATCTTAATTTTGAGAGGTAATTTTATTATTCTCGACTTAGTATATATCCCATTCATGGACAGTGCCAATGTCTAGTGGAACATTATTAGTTTGGATAAATAAATAATAATGATATCTATTTATAGTACATTAGAGATAAGAAAATTGAATATTTTTTATATTTTATTAAGGTTTGATATTTTTTAAATTAATACTACAAAATCTTTTCACTTTAACCTAGAAAAATCTTATGAACCTAGAACGTTTTTCTTTGTAAAGCTGTAACACCATTTTTCTGAACTAGAAACAATTTTCTCTATATGATAATTTACAAGTGAACGTGAGATATTTTTATGCTAAATATCGGAAAGTGGTTCTCATGAACAAAGAATATTTGTTCTGCTCAATAAAAAAGGATGTGGACTCATTAAAATTTTTTCTAGATGCTGGTAGCTGCAAAACAGCTCATTTGGATGGTCCAGGAATATAGAAGGTTGGGCCAGAATGAATTACACTTCTACTGTCTACACTCTGTTGAAGCAAGTCAGAGGGCCAAACAACGCTCAAGGCTTTTTTTTTTGAAACGGTCGGCGGGAGCTCTGCCAAACTTGTATTGATATAGAAGGGAACAAGCACAATACAAAACAATCACACAAAAGAAACAAAATGCACAAAAACTAAGCTATGCCTCAAGCAAGGGAGACAGGAATGATCACACAAAGTTTTTTTTGGCTCCTGCTGCACACCAGAGTCTAGCCTTTCCTTCATCTTCAGTGCTTCCATTGTGTTATGGCGGCGATCAAATATTCTCGCATTTCTCTCTTTCCAAATCTCCCATGCTACTAAAATGGCAAGTTGCCACCCGTCCAAGTACGCACGACATTGCAAACTCGGAGGCTATAGCGGCAGTGTGCAAGTAAGTGAATGGCAGATTCATCCGTGCTATGGCAGAGGGGGCAGACCTGTTGATTGGGACAACCACGTTTTTGGAGGCGATCTGAAGTCCAAAGGCGATTTTGGAAAGAAAGCCAGGCAAAGAATTTGCATCTGGGAGGGGCCCAAGTGCGCCATATGAGCTTGTCGTGGCCGGTGGAAATGGATCCCAAGAATTGAGCCAAGTTTACCGAGCGTGCTAAGTATTCACCAGAAGCACAGAAACGCCAAGTGATCTGGTCCTGTAAGTTTGGGTCAAGGTGAGTAGAGGGGACCTTCTCCCAGAGGCTCACAAACTAGGAATTTTGGAGGATTAGCACGTTCAAGTCCTGGCCCCAAACATTTCCAGCTACTGCTTGCTGAACTGTCCTGTTCTTTTTCCTGCTCAATGCAAAAATCGTGGGTGCCAGGTCCTTTGGACAAATCCCATCCAACCATGTGGAGTGCCAAAATAAGGCCTTTGCTCCATTTCCAATTGTAATTTTTGTCGCCGCATTGAAAAGCCTTCTATCTGTATTGGTGCAGGGGATCTCCATCCCAACCCAAGGCTTATTTTCAGACTTCCAAGATTGCCATAGCCAACGCAGCCGCATGGCCCGTGAAAATTTATAGATATCTAGCACTCCAAGACCACCCAATTTTGTTGGTCGGCGCACCTGTTTCCAAGCCACTTTGCATTTCCCTCCAGCTAGCCGTGTTCCGCCCGTCCATAGGAAGCATCGTTGTTTGGCATCCAGCTCCTTAAGGATTCCTTCAGGAGGTCTAAGCGATGTAAGGAAGTAGATTGGCTGAGCCGACAACACTGACTTGACAAGCGTCGTGCGTCCGGATGTTGAGAGAAGCCTGCCCTGCCGGCTGCCAATGTGCCAGCTTGCTGGAAGCTTTGTCAAGTAGGGGATGGCAATCGACCTTTCTTAAACGCATCAAGGTGAGAGGCAGACCCAGGTACTTTAATGGGAATGTAGCACGTGCAGCAGGGAAACTATCCAGAATCTGATTCAAGTTGAGTCCCCGACAGCGAATCGGCACGAAGGAGCTTTTTTCAAGATTGGTGGATAAACCAGAGGTTGTGCCAAAAAGTTCCAGAAGGGATCTCAGGTTTGTGTCGTCTTACGATGTTGGATCAAGGAAGATTGCAGCGTCGTCAGCATATAGCGAAATTCGCAACTGAGCATGGTGATCGCGCAAAGGGGTGAGGAGGCCTTCCTGAGTAGCACACTCCAGCAGCTTGACAAGGGGATCAATCGCTAGCACGAACAGTAGCGGGGAGAGGGGGTCTCCTTGCCTCAGTCCATGACCACGCTGACTTTTGAGGTGGATGACAACCAGATGGCAGCAAGCCAATTCCTCCATCTTGTTGGGAAGCCTCGCCTATGAAGAAGGTCAAGCAGGTAATCCCAACAGACCGAATCGAAGGCTTTTGTGATATCAAGTTTGAATAGCAACGCCGGAGTGTTTGATCTGTGCAGTCGCCGTGCAAGATTTCTAACATACATGAAATTGTCGTGGATCACTCTCGTCTTGATGAAGGCAATCTGATTACTAGAGACCAGTTGGTTCATGTAAGGCTACAACCTCAATGCCATGATTTTGGTGATGATTTTGGCCATGCTATGAATGAGAGGCTTATTGGCCGATAGTCACCAATCCTTTCAGCACCTTCTTTTTTTGCACCAGAATAATGTTTGCAGTGTTTATCATTGTGAGCCTATTTGTTCTCAGATCATAGAAACTTTGGATGACACTCATCAGCTTGTGCTTCACTAGGTCCCAACAAGTGAGGTAGAAAGCCATAGGGAAACCATCCGAACTTGGTGCTTTGTCTTTTGGCATTTGCTTAATAGCACCAGAACTTCTAGCTCGTTGAAAGGGGTGTCTAGTATGGTAAGGTCAACCTACGGTAAGTCCAAGGTGTCCTAGTTGAGGTCAGTCGTTCTTTCAGGAGGACGACTCTGAAGTGAAGTGCTCCTGGACGATAGTCTGTTTTTCCACATGGTTGATGGCCCAACCTTGTTCGTTTTGCAGCTTCTGTATGAAATTTTTGCGCCTTCTTGAATTAACTTTGAGATGAAAAATTTGTGTTGGCATCCCCGAGCTTTAGATTTTTAATGCGCGAGCTTTGGCGCTTCCTGGCCCGCTCTAGGATTGAAAGGCCCACAACTCTGTGTTTTAATCTTGTGCGCAAATCCCTTTCCAATGCAGTGAGAGGTCTGCTCTCTTGGGATACATCCAGCCGTAAGATGACCTAGCAATAAAAGCAGCCAGCACCGACTCCAAGTTGTTCTTCGTCAGAATCAATGCTAGATGTAGAAGAAGCTTCATTCAAAGTTTACAGTCCAATGAAACAGTGGTATATACGCAAAATGAGAAAGAACAAACAGTGCTTCAACACTTCAACAACCTATTTGGCAGCCCAAAACCCAGAACCCACACTGTGAATTGGGACATGCTTGATTTACAATCATAGAACCTATCTCATTTTGAGGAACAGTTCTCAGTTGAGCAAGCTAGAGCAATGATAAATGATTTGCCTACGGAGAAAACACCAGGCTCGGATGGCTATATTGGGATTTTCTACATAGCGTCCTGGGAAATAATCAAACATGACATAATGGGAGCAGTGAACTACTTCTACAATCAGCATGACTAGCACCTAAAGATGTACGGTCAACACTGCACATATTGTCCTCATACCAAAGAAAATTGATGCAGCCTCGTGGTCTGACTTTCGTCCAATAAGTCTGATGCATAGTATGGCCAAACTGATATCCAAACTATTGGCGTCAAGGCTAGCTACCTCCTTGGGTTCTTTGACCTCGAGAAGCCAGAGTGCTTTTACTATGGAACAGAGCAGGATGATAACTTCCTGTACATTCAAGGGTAATCAAAGATTTACATAAAGCCAAGTATCCAGCTTTATTCGTCAAGTTGGACATCATGAAGGCTTTTGCTTCGATCAAATGGGATTACTTACAGGAAGTTTTATAGAAACTAGGATTTGGCGCACGGTGGCGAGCTTGGGTGTGTGCCCTCATGTACACAAGTTCCTCTGTTGTTTTGATTAACGGTTCAAGAGGTGAATGGATATGATCATGGGAGGGGTTTAAGGCAAGGTGATCACCTGTTATCTTTACTATTTGTTCTAGCAATTGACCCCCTATAGAGGCTCTTTGAAAGTGCCACCCAGCTCAACATGCTACAACCAATTCAACACAGACCTGTGAAGCTAAGGGTGAGCCTATATGCTGATGATGAGGCAATGTTTTTTGAATTCGACGGTGCAAGAGATCAATGCAATGCTTGAGATTTTATTGGCCTTCGGTCAAGCATCTGTTCTATAACCAATCTTTATAAATGTGTGTTCCATCCAATTGCTTGTGATCCCTCACATCTCTAGTTGCTCTCCTAGATGGCATTCCGTCTGAGGTCAAAGCCTTTCCATGCAAATATTTGGGTCTTGCCTCTAAATGTTAAGCCACTGCAGAGGGTTGAGGTTTACCCGTTGATTGATAAAGTGGTTGTGAAATTGCCGAGTTGGAAGGCCACGTTCTTCGATAGACATGGGTGGCTTAATTTGGTAAACTATATGAGCTTTTTCTTCAATTCTAGTGCACTTCCTAGTCTTTCCAATCAAGGAATGGTCAATAAAGCACATCGACAAGATTAGGAGGGGTTTCCTTTGGAAAGGGAAAGCTAATGCGAACGGGTCACTATCTGGTGCAATGGCCAAAAGTAGCAAGACCAAAGAACCTTGGTGGGCTGGGGATCCTTGACTTGGGCAGATTTAGAAGGGCTTTGAGACTTATATGGCTTTGGTACAAGTGGGTTGATCCTGCAAGACCATGGGTGGCGACTGTTCTGCTGTGCGATCAAAGGGGCAAAGCTCTTGTTCGTGCCTTGATGGTGGTAATTGTTGGGCGAGGAGACAAAGCGAGCTTTTGGCACTCATCTTGGCTAAATGGTCGAGCACCAGTTGACACATAGCACCAAATCTGTACCCATTGGCTTGGAGAAAGAACTAAAAAAACGAATGATGAGCTTCTGAATATGAACTGGACATGGGGTTTATGGAGGATAGAATCTGTACAACAAATGACGGAGTTTGTGAAACTCTAGGACCTTGTGTAGGAAGTCCAATTGGTGGAACAGGACAACACCTTGTGCAAGATCAGCGTAGCTAGCGTAGTTTAAAGGATCAGTGTCCCCCTTTCAATTCCAAATCTATATACCTGGAGGGCGCATGCTGAGGAGAAACACATGTTCTTCGCATGGTTACTATTACAAGCAAAGATCCTAACGATAGATGACTTAATACAATGGAATTGTCTATGCAATATATTGGTATTTATTAACGCACACAGAGAAATCCGCAAGCGCACGGATACCGATGTAGCTTTCACCAAGGAGTATTCCAAGGTATCGATTTCCACGAGGAACGCGAAGTGAACTAGTAATGAATCAAGAACGTCCCAGGAAAGACTAAATGAAATGTTTTGTGGGCAGAGAGGGTCTCCTAAGATTTTATAAGATGAACTAATTAATCAAGGCTAAGGCTTACTACACTCATTTATTTTGGAGCAATAGTACCTTTCTGACCCTCGAATGAATTGAGGAGAAGTAGTAGGGGGGAGGCTGCCAAAAAGTTCTACGAAGATACCAATCCTGACATGGTGGATTACAAAGGCCTTACAGAGCTGTCACCTCTGGGGCTACCACAACTATCCGTGGGATTGGGTGCAATCTCAGGTAAACACTAGCCTAGACACCACGTCTACACTAACGATTACTACTCTAATTCAACATTAAAACTAGAGCACTCAATGCAAGCAGAGATCAAGTAAGTAAAGTAAGAACTGAACTTAATTAAATAGAAAACTTAGAAATACTAGAGAAATAACCTGAATATTACTCAAAGATGAGCTGCACCCGCAGAGATACAAAGTCGAGGAGGATCTGACAGGCCTAGCTCCTCCCCAGCTCTCTCCTCTTCTCTCTCCATATTCTCTCTACTACAACTAGATGAGAGCCATCTAGAGAGACACTACTGTAACGGAACCGTCCAAATTATAAGAGCACAAATACAAAAACAATCACCGAAGTGATCAAATTCTCGCACTTGAGCCCATATAACTCTGGTAGTCTAATGAAATCACGAGGGATTTCAAACCAACCAACATACCAGCCAAGATCGTAGTGATTCAACATAACAAGTCACATGTTACATCCATTTCACAAGTAATTCAATATACATCGGAGTTCAACGTAGTTATTACAACTTAATTTGAAAAGTAGCGGAAGCAAAGTAATTTGAAACTAACATTAATCTTATTTCAAATACATGTCAGTACCAAGGTCGACTTTCAACAAAAGCATTAGAGACAAGATAAATAAGAAGGATCACGCCCGTGATCACACTCCACCTCTAAGGCAGGAGCCAACCCACTCTTGCAGTCGCCATGAAACAGCACAACCTGCAACAAGTGGGGATAAAACCCTGAGTACGAGAAGGTACTCAGCTAGACTTACCCGTCAGAAACCAGAAATAAAGTGACACCAAGGATCATGCAAGGCTGATATGAAGTGGGCTAGCTTGACAACATTTTGCATAAAAGCTTAATATGGATAAGTAATCATTAATGCTTAAGCATCAAGTTAATTATCATTAACCTGTCATCTATATTAGAACCTGTACTAGAGCACTCACTTTATTAGGAGCAAACAATATTAACCATAGCAGGTATAAATTGAGGCAACCTTTCCATCGTTATCCAATTAACCATCCGTTCAATTTAATAGAATCTACGTTGCCGCTGCTCAAGTCAAGTGCTCACTAACCGGGAGCGACGACGATTCGAATCGAATTCCTATCCAGCTGGAGGGGTATTTCTAACACTCATCGCGCAGGCCCCTGCCAGGGTCGCACAAGCCACCTTTCGTACAATTCAGGAATCGCGGGTCCGAATGATGTCGCAACCCCAAGGGCGACACTCTGCCAGGTGATAGGGACTCTAACCCCCTTGGTCTCACGCCAATGTCCCCAAGCACATCCTTTCTCTCCTCCAAGATGCAACCTACCATTCGATTCCCGGCCTGAACCATATTACTCGGCTTCGCAGTCGGAACGACTTATCCGGCTAACTAAGTGTTAGACTGCGTTCAACATGACTCAAGGACGTACAGCGAATCGGTCCTTAAACGACTCAGACGGGGATAGATCCACACCCAAGACCTCCATGCCTTGTTGCTTCACTATCTTCATCCTGCCCGGTCTCATTTCATTTTATTAACACATGGTTCCATTCCACGATAGCAAATATAGCCAACCGTACCATATATGAATATCCCTACATCTCACAGGTGACAGAAAATCACCTGACTTCTACCGCTTAAAGCAGGGCTAAGCATCTACTCGATCCTAGTCTATGTAGGATTCAAGAATTCATATAACTGAACAAGGAATGATATAATGCAGCAAGGGTTTCCAACCAACTCCTACCACTTAATGCAACAATACTTATAACATATATATATAATTAATTGCTTTGAAGATAGGAGGCTTATAATGCTTCGGGGCTTGCCTGGGATCCGACTCAAGTTAGAGTATGTCAGAAGAAACTCGCTTGGCGAGCATTCTCCCATCTAGCACTTGCCCGATCCTTCTATCTTTGGGATGGATCCACCAAACACCGTCTTCGGGTTTGGCTCCAACGCCACATCCTTCACATGTTTCTGCTAGCGTACCTATATGAGATGCAACCATGCACATGTGTGAATGCATAGAAGTGCAATAAACAGAGTAATCAAACAAGCATACCAAAGTTCTCATAAACACCTAGAGCTAATTAACTTAATCCACATTAGGGCATAACATAGAAGATGGCAAGCACATCAAGCAAGACACAAGCCTCAAGATCACAGGGTACTAACCCAAGTACTTTCAAACGTATGAGTCACACTTCAACACACTAGCATGGCAAAGTTAATCAAAGCACTACAACTAAAATCTATCACTTTCTGGACATACATACAGTAGCTCAGTAAATCAATCATAACTAAAGATCCCTAAATCCAAATGACTTGCAAGAAGATATTCTGGAAAGCGTATGAAATTATCTATATTTCATCTTTAATCATCTCAACATGATTCCCAAGTTATCATGACCAAACATGCCAATCTTTAAAGTTTGCACAGAAGGTAATTAAAATCTGACAGTAGACTTATTAAGCATGCAACTCTTAAACTATCAGACCTGGGATCATGAAAATTTAACACAAGCAAGATAAGATAATTATCTACAACTTTTGTATTTACCAAAACCACAGTAAACATCATTTACACCATGAAACTAGTTGCACGAGTAACACCACACATGCAGCCCAACAGCAGTGGTACAATTATAGACAGAAAACTGATAGAAACTTCAGAGAAGCATAAATGGAGTTCTAGACCTCCAACAAACATGATTCTCAACTTTATGGAAAGCTTATAATGTTACCTACAACTTTCTTGTAATCATCTTAAGATGATTCTACAGTTAACATGGTCAATTAATTAAATAATTGTATCTCTGTCCAAAATATGGATAGAATCTGATATGCCACTTTAAACCGCTATAACTTGAGTTTTATAAATCCAATAATTATGGTTCTAGACTTTTTAGAAAGCTTAACAAATTGTGAACAACTTTTCTATAAACATCTAGAACTAATTCTGCCACTAACAAGGTCACAGATGGCACACAAAGCAATGCTGTCTGGGTTTGGGCAGAAACTGCCACAGTACTTTAAACAACTATAACTAAACATATACTTAACCAAAAATTGTGATCTTTAGCTTTTTGAAAATATTATGAAAAGTACTACCACTGATTTATTACCAACAAGGCATGATTCATAACTTAACTGAGCCAAACAATGCATACATGCAGCACTGTCCAGAATATAAGCAAAGCAGCATATGGCATTTGTTATTTTTATAGCTCCTAAACTATCAGTCTTAAAATCCTGAAATTTTTACCAGACATCACACATCACAATAGTAGCATGCCACAAAAATTTCACTTCATTTAGATCCCTATATCTGCAGTTATGAAAAATAACAGATTCTACTATAATTCAAAACCTAGTTGCATATATTGATTTTTACAGATAAAACTTTAAACTAAAACATGCTATATTATAGATCTACTGCATAGACAATTTCACAAGGATTCTAAAAAGTCCTCATTTGCTAATTTACAATTTTTCTATGATTTTACATGATTTTCCAAAGTTCAGCCATTTAAATGCAATAATTATTCCGAAAAAGAAAAGGGAAAACATTTTTACAAAGTGAACACATGACTTCTCTGAAATTAACTAAGCCCACATTTGTAAATCTATGTGTCTAGTATTTATGCAAAGTGAACACACCAAAGAGCTTCTATTTCTATTTTACTCCCTCTTCTTCTTTCTCGACGGCAGAGGACGGAGGAGACCGGGGAGGAGGAGCCGAGGATCAATGAGGTCACCACCGGCGACGAAGGGAAAGTGGCCGGTGAGGCTGCTGCGGAGGAGCAGCAGCAAAGCATGCCCACCGCAGGCCACTGCCCTGCCCGTGACTGGTCGAGGCCGCGTGCCGCGCCCCACAGCTCGCGCCCATGGCTGCCTTGCCGCGGTCGACCGAACCAGCAGGCGGCAGCGGTGAGGGCCAGCCTATAGCGGTAATAGGCAGGAGCAGCAATGGAGGAGGAAGAGGATGAAGGAGCCGGAGGGAGCATGTTGCACAGGAGGAGCAGCGACGGCACAAGCTCTGCTCGTCGCCTATGGCGTGCTGAGGAAACAGGAGGGAGCGACTGGGGAGAGGGAGGAGTTTGAGCCCAAGAGGGAGCAGAGGAGGGCGTCGGGCTCTCTAAATGACACGCGTGGGCGAGGTGGCACGCGTGCGAGTGATCGTCGGAGCCACGCGGCGCTGCGTGCCTATGGTCGTCCACGATGCCCTGCTGATGGCGTTCAGATTCAAGTCAGGAACTAATACCACCGCATAAATCAACTGAAACAGTGGATGGTTTGTTTAACCGATTTCACCTTTGTATAGAGCTACGTGTATACTACAACTTTGGTTAAGGGACCTTTGATTGATTTGGCTTGGTTTATGAGTTAAAAAGCTACGAAGGAGGGTACTCGAAACTTGAAAACTGAATTCAGTTTCAAACCGACTGAAACTGCATTTTTCTCCACTTTGTATCTCCTAAACTGAATGATGATTCGGCTAACCAATTGTTCCTGATGATAGAGCTGCATGAGTACTCCAACATTGCTTAAAGGATCATAGTCAGATTCGAGCTGGTTTGCGAGATATAACTCCCCAAAATAGGGTATCCCGAAACTGAAAATTCAGTTTCAGTCCACTAGGGACTTAGCCAAATTTCAGGGTTCCAAAACAGCGGTTTGTTGATTCTTGTGAGCTCTATTTGACTAGGTTAGAGGCCAAACTAACTCTTGACCATTAAACAAATTTTGTTCTACACAAGAAGAACTACAAATTTTGTTTAAGGTCAAACCTCATAACTGGTACAGAAGTTAAACTTGCACTTTGGTCAAAGTAGTAACTCGATAAAGCCTAAACTAGGGTTTTAGGCCAATCGGGGCATTTTCTTGACATTTGCTCAACATGAACCCTTCATGACTTTTGTTGTAGAGTTCATCTAGAGTCATTTGGGCAAAGTTGCAAAGTTTGGTTGATGATATATAATTCCATTCACTTAATCACGCCGTTCCAAGAAGGATATGACTTATCATTTTATGTGACTTTTTGATTCCAAACTTCATGAAACTTTTCCAGGGATCAATATAGATGGTTATTGATGTGAGACATGTGAAGATACTCTGATAACAACACCCAAGCATATATCTTTTAAAGGGGCCTATATATAAAGCAATGGTGCAACATCCAACTTTAGGGTAGGCTCACCTCCGTAGGTTAGCCTTGGCATCGTCATCTCCACTTAATCTATCATGTTTGAGCTCAAACCCACTGCTTAATTGGTGATAAACACCTGGGGTGTTACAACTACCACTACAACTATGATGAAGAGAGTGGAGCTCAAGTGTGTAGGTGTGTCTTGAGAGTGAGGGGGTACCCCTCCATTTATAGTGGAGGTGGAGTAGGGGCTACTCCACCGCCATGTCATCAATCCGCGTGACACCCCTTCTCTTCCCTTGATGAAACCGCCACAAAAACAACGCATAGGATTGATCTTCAGTGTGTTTCCTTGCATGTGAAGAAGAGTGAGGCGGTTCGGACACTGGGTGGCACCGGGCGGCGTGGTGAGGGCGCCGGCCAGCGCCCCACTGAGGGCTGGGCCCTCCATCTTCTGTGTGGTGGCCCTCCAGGTGTAGAGCATGGGCATGAACATTTTTTGTGCATTTGATCACCGACGGTTGGATGGTGGGAACATGGATCCTTATACTTCCATCCTGGAGCGTTGATCAACCAACCGACTTTCCACCAACGAATGGATTCACTTGGGAGTGTGTTGCTATGGATCAGTGATGTGGAGGGGAGCCCAGTGGCGCGGGGCGACGCCAAGTGGGCCCTAGCCCCCCTGCTGTGTGGAATGCCTTCTAGAAGCCTTGTATTGACATGTGTTGACCATTTTTGCCCCTGCATACACAATCTTCCAAGTACAAGTGGAACCAAGTAAAATCTTAATATAATGCTTTTTATCTTGATTTTATGCTCAAATGAATATCATGTTGATGGTCATAAATGATGAATAAGGAACATCAACAAAATCCAACATGTCTAATGTGCAACCAACATCTAAAGACAACATGACATCTTTGTGTACTTTACCCTTTGTTTTAGAAGTCTAGCTACTTGTCAGAAATTGTGTAGGAGATTGTATAAGGCTATCATCACCAAATGTGGAGACAATGCAACAATGGTGCACTACAGGGGCAATCCGCTTTGTAGCAAAAAACAACGATAACAATATTAATGTACATGACATGGAATATATGGAAGGAGTGGAATTGAAGAGCTTTCCAAGAAATAGATATCACCTTTACAAGTGATGGGATTAATCAAGGAGGAGTTGGGGCTTAAGCAAGCATGCGGACACCCATATGTTCCCTAATGTTTTTTTTGCTTTATGTACTACGTTTGTGTCCCTTTTTTACCCATGTAATTTACTTATGTAAAATTTTGACTTGCTTTCTTCTTATGATATGGCAAAGCTCCTACTAAGGTTTCAAGAAAATTGTAGATGCTCCAATAAAGACTAGTGAAGAGTATCAACACTTCAAAATCTCATGAAAAAGTTGAGTCTTCCTAACCCTCTCTTTGCATTCGCCAGTTTACTTTATAAGAATTGTCATGATACAGTAGGGTCAAAATCTAGGTTGCATAACATTTTTTTGTAGTAAATTAGTCACGCTTTGTCAGCATGTGGCTAAGTGGCACGTTTATATTCTGCAAAAAAGGTTTGTAAAAGCCCAATCCAATCCACTCCTTATTGGGTGTATTGTCCTTTGAAAGAGGACAAACAATGAGAATAATGAAGAAAATTTAGATGTACATAGTGGCATTAAGCCCATAGGAGAGCTCCAACTAAAGGCAAAGGTATATGAGTTGAAAGAGCATATCTCGTTATGAGGGCAAGAGCAAAAGAAAACTTGGCATGACAGGGTAGGAGCAAACATAATCTGACTAATAGAGACAATAATGCATTTGGGAGAAGTATTGAAAATAACAATATTGATCCTCTAGGTATTGACACGGTCTCTTATATAACACTATAACTTGCAATTGTGATAAATATATCGTTTCAAACAGTAAAAACTACATACTATAAAATTATTTTTGTGATGAATCTGGTGCCTAACATCAATCATGAGTTGTAAGTGTAATTAACTTTTCATATATTGATGATCCAATTTAAACATATGTGACAATATAAATTTCAAAACAACCTTGAGAGTATTTATCTTTTGGTAGGAAAAAAGGCGCTCCTCGAGAAGCAAAATCCTATTGCTATCAGCCGATTGATGCAAAATTGTTAAGGCTATACATGCAGATACAAAAGAATTTTTTGGTCTCTGGTTCTAGTTTATACCTCATATTAAAGAGTGAAGTGATCCTTCTGTACATCCTTTTTACTTCTTACCATGCCTAGCGTCTCTCTTGACCCATGACCTGTGCCCATACGAGTCAGAACCACATGCTTTGTGCATCCAACAATGGCTTGTAGTCCTATTATAATATGTAATAGAATAGATGGCACAACCATTACATAAATCTCTGAGCCACAAGAACATTCAGATGACCGCGCAACAAGGTGTACATTCCTGTTGTAACGCATGGACACATTTACTTGTCCCTTTAAAGTATAAAGATAGTTCCATTTCACGGAAATAATATATTTACACATTTTCTATGGAAACACATTATAGACCAAACAAATGAGCATGCATGATAAGTTGGAGGCTCAAATCGAGGCAGAGATATTCTATCACACAAGGAACAAATGTTCAATAACTAGATCCTTGTTGATGCAATGACTAGGATGTTTTTGTGCCATGACTCTACCCACTAGGGTTTTAAATCTTGGTGTACTCCTATTTAGATATTTGTGAACTTAATGATTATGTGCATTCTTAGTCACAAAGGTGAAAAGTCAGACTTCATCAGTAAGAAATAAATTAAATAAATGAAAAAGTTCCTTAAAGTGCAGAGATAGTCATGGCAAAATGGGAATTTTTACCGCGAATAGATCGAAGTATTGACATGCAAAATTAAATGTTTTTTTTGAGTTTGATAGTCGAAGATATAAAAATTACTTTGTCTTCATAGTTAGTGAAGTGCTCGGATATAACAATATACTTTTGAGATTTCTATTAATTTGTTTTATATTATGACTTGGATTTTGATGCACTACTCAGAACTTTTTGAAGATTTCTAAACATTTATTTCCTTTCATGATATGGAGATTCGATATGCTCTCAAAGATTTCTTAACATTTATTTCCTTGCACAGAGATTTGATTTTCACATCTATCTCTACGTACGTCACATGGATTTTAATGCAATGGTATCGAATCACAGATTATTGCATATAGGTCCAAGTTAGCCTTAGGTTCTAATACTCTATAAATACAATGGTCCAATACATGTCAGGTATACACAAGCACCTGGTTACCTAGAAGAGATACTTGATTATAGCAACATCAACACCATACTATAGTACATGATGGCTACAAAAGTGACCCTTGAAGTTTTGATCTTTGCTTTAGTTTTCATCATGTTTACAACACATCAAACTCGGGGTGAGCCATATTTTTATCGCAAGAAAGATTTGGTTCTATACAAATGCAAGTATTCCATAAAAATTTCAGGCGACTATATTGGTCCAGATTCCACTTGTCGTGAACTTGTGGAAGAATGTGATATGACTTGCATTTGCCAAATTCTCACCATGGAAGACGAGAAGACAGTAAGCATAGATAAGATTCTTCGTCTTGCACGCGATTGTAACAAGCCAGTGCCAGTCGGAAGCATATGTGGAAGTAGTTAATATCATTTGTGTTCCACTAACATCTAGTACATATATCAAGTACTAAATGTAAACGGTTGTATTCTCACACTTTTATCGATTTAGCATTGATAACAAATATGATTTATTTTGTTTCTCAGGTTTTTCTCTTCCATCACTGCTATCATCATCGTCATCGTCATCAGGAGGAATAAATATGGGCACATCTATCTTTAGTATCATATCTTAGTTATAGCTAGTTGATGAATAATAACAATGAAGCCAATGTCCTAAAACGTTTGATTGCATTTATCTATGACATGGACCTCTGGTGAGATTAATCTTCAAAGAGATGCAATGATGACCTCATTTGCATCTGAGTTTTTTTTCATGAAAATCATTAAGAGATTTGTCATACCATTTTATTAGAAGATCATAAAAAAATAACAAGAAAACCAAAAAATCTTGACTACATAGGCCGATTCAACCTGACCCAACCACATGGGGCACCGATCACAAAAACAAAAACAACCATCACACACTGGCTACAACGATGGAAATAAGACCAAAGGTTTGACAAGAAGCAGGGCAACAGGAAGAAAACAAATACTCTTAACAACTAAATACTACTCCCTCCATTCCAAATTATAAGTCATTCCAAGAATCTTGAAGAGTCCAAACATCTCAAGTTTGACCAAAATTATAGCGAGAATTACAAAGATTTATAATATCAAATAGGTATACTATAAAAATATAATTAATAAAGAATCTAATGATACTTAGTTGGTGTCATAAATGTTATTATATTATTATATAAATTTGGTCAAACTTGAGATGCTTTGACTCTCCAAGATTCTTGGAATGACTTATAATTTGGGATGGAGGGAGTAGAATATACTAACTATCGCTATCGCCAAATGGTATCAAGTTAGGAAGCAACTTCGGCAAGCTTTTGGGCTTGATTCTAGAGGGTACCATTGTTTCACTCTTTCTAATTATGCCACTAGAAGTACACAATAAGCCATCATATTGTCAACCTTGATTTTGTCGATTTTTGCTCGATGTATGTTTCCATGATTTATTAAACTTTATCCATTGTCATTCAAGGCTGTGAGGAGGGTTGACCTGGGCTATAAAAATTAAAAGTAACAAACATTACCTTTGTAGTTCTACTCACCCCTTATTTGGTTGAAGCTCAAGACTAAAAGAATTACACTAAGAATAAGTCCCTAGGGCCATCACATCAAACATGTCCCATCGATGCAAATCTAGTCACACACACAAAGAGGTAGTGTGCTCGGCACAAGGATCAAATTGAAGCAGGGCCAGAGAAAACCGCCCTATCTGGTTTCCAAAACCATCTTGGCTCGTTTTGGTAGATTGACCATGATAAAAACCAATGAATGCTTCCCGAGAAGGATCTCGCTAGGAGGACACACCTAGGGCTGTTCTGGGTCAACAAGATGAAGGGATCGGTTGATGGCTAGAGGGGTGAATAGCCTATAGAAATTTCCTTCAAAAGCACAATAGTAGCAAAAACTAGTTAGGCAACTATAAGGCCCTAAAAAGCACTAAGCCTAACTAGCAAGCAAGCCAAAACAGGAGCAATCCCTACAAAATTCTAGTATCATAGGTAAACAACTAGCTACACTACTAGAACTAGGAGGTACTCGAACAAGCAACTTGACTACTCAATCTAGCAAGAACAACTACACAAGACAAGCAAACTAGAGAGCTAAATAACTACGCAAGCAAGGAGTGCACAAAGTAAAGAGCACAAGTGTAGTAGGTGCAAACCACAAGGGGAGACACAAGATTATTCCCTGAGGTTCCATTGTTTGTCGTCAGGTACCTATGTCCCCATTGTGGCATATCCAAGGATCACCGCTCCTCTACTAGCTCAACAATCCCTCAATCTTGGCTCTGACGTGAGCGCTAGTGGATGAGCTGGCTCGATCATGAGGTACACCAACAACACCATGAATCCACTAGAGTTACTCTTCACCTCCGCTAGTGGGGATGAGCACAAGAGATCCTTATTGTTCATCCTCCAGAGCCCCACAAAATCTCCTTGCGATGCTTGACAGATGTCCGCTGCCTCTAAGCCATGTAGGTGGCGGTTCCACAACTTCAACGATGAACTAGTGCCACTAGATGAAAATGCACTAGATCCTCTCTAATCTCCATCAAATGTGATTTTCACTAAGAAAATGTGAGCGGAGTGTTCTCTTGAGCTCTAATAGGTGCGGATATCTAATGGGAGTACCAAGAGAGCCAAATAGTCTAGCCACACCATCTTTTTATAAGCCCACAAGAGAAAGTAATCATTACCAAATTTCAATAGATTTTTCATGTGCATCTAATAGATTCGGTGAGCACCCGAGTGCTGCCACCATAGCTCTCCAACGGTCAACTCAACAATAATTTGAATTTAGATGTTGCACCGATGAACACTTCGGTGGTTCATCCAATGAACCACTAGAGAGATCCGATGCTCGATCTTGCCCAAACTCATGATGAAAAACTGTCTCTGGACGCAACCTCTAGTGTAATCTCTGGTGCCACCACCAAAGAGATCTAGTGAGTTTTAGAAACTATGCAAAAGGTTCTTAGGCCACCTAGATTACTCTGGTGCTCATTTCTAGTGAGCACGGGACATATCTGGTGCCTCTTTTGAAAATATCCACACATGTCAGTCGCCACTATTCCAAAGGTTTGGTTCCAAGCACTCCGGTGCCACCAGAAGAAAATGTGGATGCCCTGAAAACTTGGCTAACAATAGCGCTCCAACGCAACAATTACAGAGAGACGTTCAAACCATCGTGTATATGCATGTTTACTCTCCGGTACGGTGCACCTCACCGAAGAGTTCTGTTGGGTGTAAAAATACCCCACTGAGTGCCTCTCTCAAACCTTTTTAAAATGTGGTAACTCTCAAATGTGTCCCACGGGACAGCAACACCTTTAGCACTGAGTTAGCATTTTCAAAGGTTTTCACTTGCTTCCTCACAATGCCACTAGACCTAACTCATATGCATTGTTAGTTCTCACCTAGTGGCACTAGATAACCATATTAGACCTAAACATGGCCGCACTTATCTACACACCTTGGGCTGGTGAAATATAAACATACGCGTATACCTTAGCCTTAGGGCTTTTGCTTCCAACTCCATCCATCTCCAACATATCCATCTCCATGTTGAGCACTTGCATTTTGTGGTTATCACCATCTCGGCATCTCCACCATGCTCCATGCCTTGCTCAACGCTATCTTGTGGACCCTAGCTTATACATCTCCAATGAAAGCATTAGTCCACTAGTTGTCATCAATTACCAAAACCAAATTTGGGACTTTCACAAGGCCACCTAGAACACCCACAAACATCATCAAGAAGCTTGCAGAACATTAGATATAGGGTTTGGAAAGGTCAAATAGTATATTGATTGTGTTTTTGATCGATTGGCCAGATGCCCTCAATTGTTTGTGGACCTTTATATTTATAGGGTGGGGTGGACTTTCCCCCTGGGGGTTATAACTCTTATAGAATCTATGTAAATATACAATTCCAATTCGGTTTTAGGCTAACAATACCATATCTGATTTCCACGAGTGTGGATCTTCCTGAAGGCCATAGTTCTCTTATCTTTACTCCAATGGGTGTTATTTATATATATTTTAATCGTCTCAATGAGAGGAATGCAATTGTGAAGTCCAATTTGTAGTTTGACAAAGATGCAAAATAGGACTTGCCGGTTTTCCTAGATTAGCTGAGATCTGTGAACATATGCAGCCTATTTTTT
This sequence comes from Saccharum hybrid cultivar R570, assembly GCA_038087645.1. NCBI lineage: Eukaryota > Viridiplantae > Streptophyta > Magnoliopsida > Poales > Poaceae > Saccharum > Saccharum hybrid cultivar. The sequence goes on along the minus strand of JAQSUU010000493.1, from coordinate 8,920,220 downwards.
TAGTAAAGTTTGCATGCTAAAAAATATTCATCTAGACCATAGTAGTCTAAGGGCTATGATTAACAACATTCATCAGCCACAATTTGTTCTAAGGGCGATAATCACGTTATCGGCCATAATACTTTATCAAACTCAAGTTGATGAAGAAACAATATGTGTCAGCTTCCAAACCTTCTTTGTAAATGAAGAATTCGCTGGAATCACCTCCACTTGTTGCTCCATTTATTATGTCATGTGAATCCACTGCAATATCCCATTTTGTGTGTGAGATAAGCCTGAGGAACACTACCTTGGTTGTAGAGACGTAAAAATGTTCTTATTGCCTTTATCACCTTATTTAACACTAGAGGATGTATTTTTGATTATTGCTAACAACAATCAGATGTGGTGATAAACTATAGTTTGTACATGCAATAGGATATTTAATTAAATATGGTTGCATATGCATACTATTATAATCCGAAGGTGAGTAACTGCAATGATATAAATAAGACTACGGAGTAATCATCCTAGGATAGGATAAGGTGCAATGGCACGATTACCTTGTTCTTGGTGACTCGGCCGCTCTTGGTGTCTTGTCGATGGCTTCAAATCCACCATCCATGGACAATTCTCTCTCTTCTAGTTATCTTGTTTCTTCTTGCATTTGGCCAAAAGTTCCTCAAAGCTTGGCCTCACCTTGTTCTTGGATTTGGAACCATTTTAGTTTCCTTGGACAAATTGTCCATGCCAGTTTTGAAACCGGCCAAGCCGGTCTCTACGGCACGGCTATTGTACTTATGTCTTTGTCCCCCGAGGGTGTTGAAGTCTTCAATGTAGCATCAGGGGTCTTCTCCAATAGCTTTTGCTTGCCTTTCTTCAGAAGTTTAAACCTTTCTTCTCCAATGATCTCATTCTTGCGTTTAGTTGATTTAGCTTGATTAATATGTTTATTTTGCAATTCAAGGGCATTGGTTGGGAAGGGATCATTATCAATTTGCATACCACTAATAAGCAGTCGTGCTTCATTGTATTTGCCTACAAAAAAGATTGCAATCATTGGTTTGGATGAGACTATGAGGTATGACATTTCTCGGTCTGGGATTTTTAAATTGGCATGATTTTAATCTTAGTGTAGGTTCCTCGGCATTGGATCTGATTGGTGCCTTATGTGGTGTATCCTAGTTATAGTTGTCAATTTCCATCTAACTGGGTCCTCCATCTCCAGTTCTCTCATTGTCTCTTGGATTGCTTCCCACAAATAAAAAATTTCCCTCTCCTCATTGGGAAAGGACTGGTGTAATGTTCTCGACCCATTTGTTTTGTGTCAACGCTTTCTAAATTGTTGCCTCCTTTCTTATGGCCTTTTTATAAAGAGTGGGTGCAATGTTTTTGTTGTGTTTCCATTGAGCCAACTTCAAAGCTAGAACAATGTCATTTTTCCATTCCCGACGGTGATGACAATAGAGGCATTGAACAGATCATGGCATGAGTTGTTACAACGGACGTCCAATATATTCCAGATTATATCCTTACTCGTTCAAGCACAGAGTGTCACTTTGGTTCAGCTCATCAGCAGGCAACGATGGTCCATTGAAGGCCCAACCATAGTCACAAAGTTTCTGGGTCGATGGGGTCGAGGTACGGGGTCGTGGTACGTGGTACGCTACTTGCGAGAGACTTTTACACTTCGGGTCGAAAATAAACCCGTGAACCCGGGTCGGGGTCAACGAACCCGGGTCGAGGGTCGAAGGTGATGAACCCGTTTTATGTGACTATGGGCCCAACCGCCCCACACAAATGATGCCTAATGGTCTCTTCCCCCATCAACATCGACACATTGGGCATTCTCCGATATTCCGTCCTCGTATCCCAACCCGCCTGGTCGGTGAGCACCGAGGGCTGACCGGCTAAGGCATTAGGCAAGCCACCGCCAGCCACCCACCGGATGTCAGACTGTTGAATTCCGGAGGCCTGATGCCCGAGTGTCCGAGCGCGAGGAGCAGCTGAGCCGGTGCCTCGTCCCTCAACGGCCCTGCCGCCATGTAGCTAGCCAGCAGCCACACAAGCGTGTGGTCACATGGAGCGATTAGGAAGGCCCGCAACAATGCCGGCGACCAACTGGAGTTGCACCTTTGTGAGTGGCGATGGAGAGAGGAATGGAGGAGGGCAAGCTAGAGCAACCTGGTACTGGGGCCAGCCGTGGCCACGGACAAATTAGCGGAAGAGCAGTGGCAACAGCTGGATCTGGTCAAGGCCATGATACAAGCAGAGGTGTGTCTAGGATCGCCATAATTTTTATGGTTGTAGCTTTTTTGCCATAATTGTGTGATCGAAGTATATGAATGCGGTGTGACTTGATTCACAAGACTTTTGGTTATTTTCTTATTAGAACTCATCTACCTATATTTTTTTCTGGCTCCGCTGCTGTCCAAAGCTAACCCTAAATTTCCATTCTTAGCAATCTTGCACAAAACCCCCTGCATAAATATTACTAGTAGGTGCGAGCTACCTACTGAGAACAACTCAAAACCAGGTTGAGAGGTCAAATCTGAACGGTTTTGATAGTTGAGGTGTAGAAGTTACCCAGTTTTACGGTCAGGAGTTAAAATTAGACAAAGACAATAGTTGTGGCAAAAATGGTGTTCCTTTTATTTATAAGGTCAACACACTCATTATTAGGGGTATCACCACTATTATAGCTAGCTGCTACACATAATATTTTGTTTGACGATGATTGGCGACAGCGATGACTGAGAGCAAGAACCATAGCAAATGGAAATTTTGGGCCCGGTCGTCTGTCACTACCAGACAATGATGGTGTATATACAAGCCGGTAGTGATATTACTACTACCTGATTTTAATACAGATCGGTAATGTACTTAGAGGGGTCCTCTCTCACTATTAAGAGGTTGAGAGGTTAATGAACGGCAAGGAAAAGGAACACTATTAATAGTTGAGTGTATAGGTTGTTTCTCGATCGACGTCTCTAGCTCAAAACTCGATCAGTACCTCTGAAAGTAGTTCCCCATGGCTTCGAAGCCTCTGCTGGAGAAGCAAAGCCTCGCGGAAGAATTCCCAGTTGACCGTCCAAGGAAAAGGAACCTCCTACTGCTGCGGGGCGTGAAGAGCCTCCTGGAGCTGTAGTAACCGGAGTAGGGGTACGACGACGACAGCCTGCCGCTCGCCGCCACCGGCACCGCGTTACTCACCGACCGCAGCGGCAGCAGGCAGTTAGCCAGCAGGGCGTGCTCGGTGTCGTCGTCGTCGTCGTCAGCACCAGCAGCAGAACGGCGGGCACAGTGATGGTCGTCGTCGCGGCTGTCGAGGAGTGCGATGTCGAGCTCGAACAGCTCGTCCTCGTCGACAACGACATCGGCGATGGTCTTCGTCGTCGTCGTCACCTTCGTCGCCGCCTTCTGGTCGTCGTCACCGCCGCTGCCCGGCGGCGTCGTCGCGCTCCAGCCGCTGGTGGTGGTGACGACGGCGGCCTTCGCTACCATGTATGCGGCCATGTCGTCGTGATCGTGCGTTGTGTTGCCAAGCTGGATTAGTGACCTAGCTAACTAGCTCGATCGATGAAGGTATTAGGATTTAGCAAGCCGTGCCGTGCAGGGTAATATATATAGGATGCTTACCTTGCTTGCACGTACGTGTGTGTGCATGCGTGTGAGATGACATGAGTGGGTGGGTGAGTTTGTTCTACTGTCTTTTTGGTAGAGATGGTTGGAAAGTGTCGCGGTGGATACGCGCGCCCAAGTTAGGTGACGATTTTTGCTGACCCGGTAGAGTAGCTAGCTAGGTTACCTACTTCCAAAATGTTAGTAGTGTCTACTATTTTCTAGGAATTGCTAGCTCTTTGTTGAAACCCTCAGGTTTGGGCTAGATTAATACTGGTAATCCAAGGGTTTCGTCACACGACGACGACATGATTAACTAACTAATCGTCCCTGACATGAGTTGCTGCAGAGTAGTTGAGTGCATATATACCTCTAGTTGGTGCAGAGTTAATTTAGAGATTACCTTCAATTCGTTACGAACAACTAACAGTGGTAAGTGCATATATACCAGGTATAAAATAAAATAGATAGTTCCACATCTGAAATTGGTTGTTTCAGTTCTCAGGAGTACAAAAGGAACTGTTCCAGCTGCAGATCCATGCTCAAGTACTGTATGGGAATTGTGATATATATGGAGCAGAAGCAAAGAGAAATTTGTGGCGTAAGAAGTAGAAATCCAGTTGTAAGGTTTGCCATTAATGATTTTTTAATATTTGGCGCTCGATTCAGAAGACATCCACGTGAGCAAATCCCAGACTATGCACACCCCCTTCGTTTCCCTCCTTTTTTTTCATTTCTTCCTTCTTCTTTTCTTTTTTTTCCTCTCTCCTTGTTTCTTTTTTTCTTTATTTTTATTTTTTTTTAAAAAAACCATAAGAGCTCGGTAGTATAAGGTTGTGTTCGATAAGTTTTTCTTGGTAATTTGGGTTGTTATAAAAAATGTACAAACATAGTTGAATGAGTTATTATTTTAGAAGCTTAAATAAGTTTTCCAAATAGGTTAAACAACAAAAAATCTTAATTATTTATATAAGTTCATAAAAAATCCAAAACGACAAAGTTTTCCAAAGATGTTGAATAGCAAAAAGGAAACCTTATATGTAAAAGTTTCCAAAAATAGAAGTTTTGAGTAAAATACACCGGCGGTCCCAAAAGTTCAGAGGCGGTGTTATCTAGGTCAAACTTTCTTTTTTTTTTGTCTCTAAACTTGTCCAACCCGTTGAAACCTGTTTAGACAAGTTTAGGAATCCAAAAATAAAAAAATGGAAGTTTGGGGCCTAGATGACACTCGAGGGCAAGTAGTGATCATGTACCCTTCATTCTTAGCTTCGGTGTAAATATTCCTAAAATAGCCAAGCTCTTTAGATTCGAAAAATGGTGTCTACAACAAGATGAGTCCTTGAGTTCTATGATGTGGTTAGACAGGTTTGGAACACTCTATGTGTATTTTCACAGATCCACTGGATATTTGGCAGTTTAAGATTAGGTTGTTGAGAAAGAAATCCAAGGGTTGATCCTTGAATGTTAACTCAGAAATTAGAAAACAAAAGCAAGAACTCATTAAGGAGTCTGAGAGGCTAGACATTAAACAAGAATCCCATTTGCAATACAAGGATAAGATGAATAGTATTCTAAAAATAGAAGTTTTGAGTAAAATACACCGGTGGTTCCTAAAGTTGGGAGGTGGTGTTATCTAGGTCCCAAACTTTTTTTTATTTTTTGGTCCCTAAACCCGTTTGGACAAGTTTAGGGATCCTATGTAGAGGGAGCCCCTGGCTCTGATGGGTTGAACAAAATATTTGCCATTGGAACTATAAAACCACAAAAATATTTTATGCTAGGTGAAACTCTACTTTCATTGTCTTGTTGCATGTTCTCCCTTTCAGTATGTGAGTTATCATTACTCGGATCATTTGTAGTTCTAAATTTCTGCATTTTAGTAGAATCATATTATTGTATTGTTGTCAATTCTTGACATTGTGGGCTCAGTCTACTCTAGATAAGAATACGTAAATTTCTCTAAAACCAGGTTAATTGGGCTTACTGTTATCAAGCTCTGAGCATTGAAGAACGAATGACAGAACCATGATCTCATACACCAATCCTAAAGTCACTGGCAGGTAAAGGTAGCTTTTTGTGCAAATACCATGGTTATATTGACCAAGAGCTCACTTGTTTCATAAATATATTTTATGTATATTTTGTTACTCTAAAATGTCATGATTTTCTTTCAATTTAGAACTACTTACTTGATTTGAATGGTAGTGATAAAGATATCATGATCATATGGCTGAGGAGAATGCGTGACCTCCGATCCTGGTGCTTTAACCGCATGAACAACCGCTATAAGTTTGGGAAAGAGTCATACAAGTGTGCTATGATCCGAGGAAGGGCACTTTTTCATACATCTTCAATACAATGACAAGTGGATGTGCTTAGTCATAGAACGGTCTACACTTTATTTGGTTGGTTTCATCGTATCAAGTGTGGGGCCAAATGTGCGTGTTTAGGAAATGAATAATGTCCCAATCATATATATTGAGGGGTTAGTCAAAATGATGTGGACAGAAGATTACTTCTATGCAGAATAATCTAAGGTTGGTGCAGAACCTTTGAGGTCAGCATTTGGTGTCATGTAGAGGCACACAGTTAGACAATGGCCTAGACCCTCAAATGTCGAGGTTTGCAAGTGGTGTGACATATGTATTATTCATTTTCTTGAAGTTACAAGGTCTGATTCACTGATGTTATGTAATATCAATCTTCGTTTCAGTGAAAGTGGCAAAGTTGGGAAAAAAAACCTATCACAAAAGCTAAGCAATGGTCAAAGGATTGCCAATTTGCTTTAAAATAGCTGATCGTGACTATGACAGAGAGTGAGATTTCTAAGAGTAAAAGCAAGAAGGGGAAGTTAAAGAAGGCCAAGATTAGGAAAAGGAAGGCACTAACAAGTGAGGTATCAGGGACAACAAAGAAAAGATGTAAAGTTATGAGTGATGAACAAATCCAATGTCATAGAGAGTATGTAAATTATTTCACCGATCAGATCCATGTCATGTAATTGCTACCTTGTCCTTATTGTCTATCCAGCTACGTGATGGAGAGGCTTTTGGTATTGAGGTTTAAAGGATGAAGATTTGGATGAAGAAATGGAGTTTCTAGTTTAGTTAGTTATAGTAGATCTAGTTTCAAAAAAAGTTATAGTAGATCCAACGACCTGTGACGTCGTTCCCACGCCCATGGAGAGCCAGAGCCTGCCTTAGTCATGCCACACTATTATCCAACAATGTCAGTTCAATGTCCTGTCGTGGGAGTTCTTGGAGCAACCTCTTAAGAACCTCCATAATGGCTTGGATACTAGTCACGTCCATTTCTCCCATGGAGAGCCGAATCATGGGGATTCGATAGTTACTGTTGTGGGCTCATGAATCATATGGTTATGTGGATAGTGGGTGGATATGCATTCAATATTTAAGTGATCTGAGTAGCCAACTATGGAAGTGAAAACCTTATATTCTATTAATACAAAACAATCAAATTTGGAAGTTAAGAAAGTAAGATTCTCCTAACTTAAATTTTATGGTTTGGATTATTTAAGTCTAAGTGAAAATTTTTTTATGATAAATAATATATATTTTACTTGTTTTGATATTATTTAGCTTATCTAAAATTAGCTTGCCTTTCTGCTTTCTAGGGACACAATGCTGGTCTTCGTAATTTGGGGAATACGTGCAATGCCAATTCTACATTACAATGCATGTATTCAATTCCAGAGTTGAGGTCATCTTTATAGAGGTTTAAACAGAACCTAAATTAAATAATTTCATGATGTTTCTACATTACAAAAGCTAGAGAGATAGGTTGGTGTGGGCAGCCTTTCCTCTTATTTGTAAAGCTATTACAGAATCCCCAAACTTGCCCTTAGATATTTTGCTAAACCACTTAACCTAGGGCAAAATGGTTCATCTTTTGATCGGTGCATCTGACGGCCACGAGTTCTTCACGGCTTTGCTTCGCCTCAACGCAAGCTTCGCAATGACGCCATGTGCTGCCCCAAAGTCTATCCTGAACTCCATCCTAGGTTTTGAGGCCCAAACCAAGCAAAACCGCCCGGCCGTGGTTTTGAGGCCCAAACCACCAAACCTAGCTGGAGAAGCATATCCTCTACGCCTCCTCTAGGATCTCAAGACCTGTCACCGTTCGTCCTCGACCACCCAATCACTAAGTCATTCGTGCCCCGGGCAACCGCTGTCTTGACTTGGTCTACTCCTCCACATATATACTTGCTTGTCGGTGTCCCCAGGTGTCAACCACCCACGGTTAGTCTCTCGGCCCTCGATCCAAACCTCTCGTCCATCCTTCACCGCTCTATATCGGCACGACACGACCTTACTTGACCTTGTCCATAGCCGTCGATTGTCTCTGTGCTGCACATCTGTTGACAAGCCAAGAGACATGTTGCATAACACCACACTCACACCATGGTTAGTCTCCAAACTCAACCAAAGTTTAGATCATCTCCTGACAATCACTCATTACATAATCGACACATGTGGGCACATAACAACTATGTGTTCGCAGAGGGAGACCATTGATGGGCTGAATTTAATGCTAAGCCTAAGCTTATTCATCTACGTGGGGCCCATATTGGGATTGGTCTACCGTGGGCTTCTTATGAAACGAAGCCCAAACCTTTACGCGCGAGGCTCTGGACTCTGGTCATGGACCTGTTTGATCTCATCCGCTCTACCCAACCTAGTTTATTGGCCCGTTGTCCCGGCATCATTCATTAATCTAAAATTTCAGGTTGGGGCTCTCGTATCGTATCGTACCCCATGTTCTCCAAAAAGAAGTGGGAAAAAGCAAGCAGTTCCCGTTTCACATTGAAAAAGGTAGCCATCTACTCGAAGTTGATTCACAATCTATATACAACCTGATGTATTAATATATCTCCTTATTTTCTTCTATATATAAACTATATAATAACTATAACTAATTAAACAGAGGATAATGCACGATATATATGGAGAATGAAGCGCTGGAAATTGACATACGGCATCGAAGCATAAGCATCGTCAACTATAAGCCGAATGATGGTGAAATTGCTGACTGACAAGCTAAGGACTGCACTGCTGCATACATACATAGCGCAAAATGCTGCCACTGCTGGCTGGCTTCGCTCTCACCATCTAGATAGCTTCTCCTTGGTTCTACGACGACATCCACTCCACTCACTGCTAAATAGAGTAACCAGCTACTACCTGCTACAACACTACTAGAAGTACTAGCACTTACATTTACAGATAAGAAAGACAAGCATGCATGCGTGCATGCACACGACCGAGCAGTGGCTAGTGGCTACTTCTTCACTTGGGCTGCTGCTGCTTGCCGGCCGCCTTCGCCTTGAGGTTGGTGGCGGCGGCGGCGGAACCAGCAGAACCGGAGACGACGGAGCCGGAAGGGCCGGCGGCGCCCTGGCGCTGCTTGAGCTCGGCGAGGAGGGCCTTGTTCTCCTGGTCCAGCTGCTGCGCCTTCCTCCGCATCCACTCGTTCTCCTGCATGATGAGCAGGTTCTCCAGGCACTTGCCCTGCGCCATCCTCCGCAGCCGCTCGTTCTCCGCGCGCTCCATCGATCGGTCGATCCCCCTGCGCTCGATCTGCGCCCCCAAAATTAAACCACCTGTACTGTATGTATGCAAAGAGAAGAAGGTAGCATCCAGAGAAAACAGTTGCCGATCGAGCAGACAAATTAGAGCAACGGAACAAGAGAGACAGCAGCTAATACTAGCGTTTGGATGCAATGTAGCTAGAGATTGAGCGAGAGGACGTCACCTTCACCTCTCTCGAAGTCTGAAGCGGTCGATCGGTTGGCCTGGAGCTTCAAAGGCAGATGATGATGTGTGCGTGTACGTACGTGGTGTGTGGAACGAAGGAGGCTTGAGCAAGAAGAGCTCGATCGGTCTGTGTTGTTGTGCTGCGATGCGATCAGGTATGCTTGGCCTGGGGGGCCTATTTATATCCAGCCGGAGCCGGAGCCGGCCCTCGAGGTCAAGGACGAGCAGCGGATCGGTGTGTGTTCAAGTTGAGCCGTTCACGAGCAATGCTGGTCGTGGTCGTCGTCACACTCTGGACTACTGCAGCTGCAGACACGACGAGGCTGTCAACAGCAAAGTGTGATGATGGAGGTGAATTGATGACGCAGTCTCTCCCTGGGGAGAAGAGAAGGTCCAAAGATACGCCATCATCATTCGTCTTCCTCCGGCCTCCTCGGTCTTGTCACCCTTTGCATGCATGCATTGCTCTCGCCTGGCCGGACTTTGCGCATCTTCTCCGGCGCTCTCAGTTCATCATGTACATCTGCTGAACAAGATAGATACTGTTATCAATAGCGGAGCTTAGAAATAGACGTGTAATAGAGTTGGACTTACTGTGTACTAGGCCGTGCGTTGTTCGCCGGAATCGGCGTTTGCCGAGTACTGTGCAATACTGTACAGCACTTTAGTATTTTGTTTTTATTTGGTAATAATTGTCTAAACATTGACTAATTAGGCTTAAAACGTTCGTCTCGCAAAGTACAATAAAATCGTGCAATTAGTTTTTTATTTCATCTACATTTTACACTCCATGCATGTGCCGATATTTTGATGTGATAGGAATCTTCTTTTTGCATAGTAAAATTTAGGAGGCAAATTTGGTATCTACACAAGGCCCCACCGTGTCCTTAGGCTCTGTTTAGTTACCAAAAATTTTGTAAAATTTTTCAGATTTTCCATCACATCAAATCTTTAGACACATACATAAAACATTAAATATAGATAAAAAATAAAAGTAATTACATAGTTTAGACGAAATTCACGAGACAAATCTTTTAAGTCTAATTAATCCATAATTAAATAATATTTTTCAAATAATAACGAAATTGTTATAATAACGTTTCCTAAAAATTTTCGGGAACTAAACAGGCCCTAGCTAATAGGCGTATCAGGACTTAGTCCTGAACTAAGTACTATTTTAATTTGGTCATGCACCTCTGTATCATATCCTAGTATGGCCCTATTCGGCTGTGCTGATAAGCCGGCTGAAAAATACTGTTGGCTGATTTGTTGTGAGAGAAAAATACTGACTAAAAAAATAAACTGAAAAGTACGGATTATAAACTGAATGAACAGGGCTACGTTGATGTTGATATGACCGGCTTCCTCAAAGGCTTGAGCAGCCGTTCCAATTAATGTCAGGGGCCGTTTGGATCTTTCGACCCGAGGAATTTGAATTTACTTAATAAATTAGTCTATTTAGCTTGGAATTTAACATTTCACCACTTTTCAAAGTTCACATATAAACTTATTTTAAATTTGTAGTGTGGAAGATGAAAATTGATTCTATAAACTATTATCCTATATTTCTATTTTACAACTCATAACACCTTCTTCAACTCACTCTACTATGGCAGAAATACAATATATAAGTATATCTTTCATAGAGCCAATAATAATATACAAAAATAATCTATTTATAACTATATTAGCTTAATCAAAATGTGTCCAAATTATAACTATTAAAATAAATTTAATTCCAATGATCAAACGGCACCTCACAAGTTTTATGCCTATGAACATTTCGGTTTCGAGGAACTAGGGTGTAACTGTAACCCGTCAAAAGGTCAATGGCATTTAACCATTGCACTCGATGATGCCTAGCAAGTAGGAGTAGACTGCATGCAGTGCAGGATGGGGTGAAGTCGTCTTGCTGTCAACTCAAATGTTCCCCTGCTGATCTTGAACATCTGCTCTTCGCTTGCAGTCCCGAGACCTGAACTAATCATGACCAACATTCAAGCTCATGCTCAGTCGCGCGTCATCCCATCTCAACAGCTGCCTTCATTTACTGCTACAAGGAGGTGGAGCAAAAAAAATGGTACTACCACTACTAGTACCATTCTAAAGGACGTTGCTGATGTGCTGCCCCTAGGTACTTGTTTAATTCCAAAATATTTTATAAAAAATAGTAAATTTTTTTGTCACATCGAATCTTTGACATATATATGGAGCATTAAATATAGATAAAAAATAAAAGTAATTATACAGTTTAGATGAAATGGACGAGACGAATCTTTTAAGCCTAATTAAGTCATGATTGGACATTAATTACTAAATAACAACAAAAAATACAACGGTAGTATTTCATAAAATATTTCAGAAACTAAACGAGCCCCAGCTTGGTTCGGCAGCTCATTTGCAAAATTTAAGCTAGCTCGGTGAGGCTCGCTACCTCAACAGAACACTTCGAATCAAATCAAACGTGCACTAACTGCATCCCGCAACGCAAAGTATCTTTGTCCTAAGAAAACTATCTCAATTTTAACCAATATTAATATTTATGATATCAAATAAATATAGTTAGATTTATCATAAAATATACTTTCAAACTCCCCAAAACTTTAGAAACAAACATTTGTGTTTAACTAAATTATTTTATTAGAAACAATCCATGAATCACCATCTTATTAATGTGAAAAAAAGGAAATACAAACAAAAAGATGACCCATGCATAACGTCCTCAGCGATGACCACAGAGGCTATTTTTTTGGTTTTGGTGTCACAGAGGGATTTGATATATCCATTCTAGGTTTTAGATGTGATTCTTCCATCGTCCTTGTTTAGTTCCTAACTTCTCGCCCTAAATTCTACTATGCAAAAAGAAGATTCCCCGTCACATCAAAACGTCGGTACATGTATGAAGTACTAAATATAGATGAAATTAAAAACTAATTACACAGTTTTGTTGTACTTTGCGAGACGAACATTTTGAGCCTAATTAGTCAAAGTTTAGATAATTTTTACCAAATAAAAATAAAAGTTGCTACAGTGTGATGTGCCCTGCACTATTCCAAGTTGAGGCACTTGAGAACTAAACACGGGCTAACTTCTCCCTCTTCTAGACCTTCAGCCTCCATCCCCACCCCATCTGCTGTAGCCCGCGGATGCACCCACCTTGTCCACCGACGCCCCAATATCTGCCGACCTTGTCCGCCTCTGACTTCAACCTGACCCGTCCCACTAGCCCTGCAACTGCCACCGTCCCGTGTGGCTCCTTAAGACTGTGCGCAGTGGCATACTTTAAACAATACTCTAAAGCGTTAGAGTATGAATATAGAGTAAAAACTGCTGCCCTGGGTACTCTAAAACGATATTATATCCTTTCTCTCACTCTATATTTAGAGTAGTACAGTGTTTACTCTATAGTGCGCAGTGGCGGACCCCACTAGCTAAACTAAGGAAAAAAATGCTATAACTCACAAACCAAAAATCCAAATTAAATTTCGATTGCACTATTAAATTCGTCTCAATAAATCCTTCAAAACTAGATCACACATGGATATATTTAGATAAAGTGACAAGTAGGTCCCATAGTGGATAAAGTAGATAGAGGATGATATAGAGGATGGATAGGTGCGGAAGAATTAAGTATAGAGGAAGGAATCTTGCTGACTAGGACGTATAAAGGATGAATATAGAGGTCCATGAGTGCGGATAGCCTTACCTACAGCTTTGCCCACTCATTCGCGCAGGGCTATGTGTGCAGAGACGGAGCTTCTGGTCCGCACCTGGGCTAAGGCACCGTTTGGATGTCAAAATTTTTGGCAAAACACTACGGTAGTGTTTTCGTTGTTATTTGGCAAATATTATCCAATCATGGTCTAATTAGGCTTAAAAGATTCGTCTCGTCCATTTCGTCTAAACTGTGTAATTAGTTTTATTTTTTATCTATATTTAATGTTTCATGCATGTGTCTAAAGATTCGATGTGACGAAAAATCTGAAAAATTTTGCAAAATTTCTTGGAACTAAACCGCCCCTAAGCCCAAGCCCACCCATCCACGTCGTCATCGAGGCCACCCACGCATGTCGTTGTCGAGCTCGCGTTTGCATAGGGAGGACATCGTTTGGAGGGGACAACTGCGTACCTATAATTTCTAGGGATAGATTGTCCCCAAATCTAGAGGAATAATCATCTATAAGAAAACTCCATCCTTAATTTCCCTAAACCAAACAATGGGACGAAATGAGATATCTCACCTTTGAATAAAAAAATCCTAAAAATGGGTAGTTTGCTAAGAATGTGTTTGGATTATTACATCTCCTTTTAACCAGGCTTATGGGATGCAGATTGGTTTGCCTATGGCTATATATCAAGTTTAGTTTGGCTCACCTCGTGCAGAAAAAGTGTGAGCCTAGTTCTAGATAAATTGAAGAATTAACCAGATTGAGCGCGCCTGGCTCGCTAATTATACTATTTTTTAAAGCAATGGCTGTTAAAGTATTAACCAGATTGAAAAATTAACCAGATTGAAGAATTAAAGCAATGGCTGTTAAAGTATCACTCCGTCCCAAAATAAGTGTCGTTCTGCTCCCCGATGAGTCAAATGCTTTTAACTTTTACCAAACATATACAAAAAAAGATATTTATATTTATAGTACATAATTAGTATTATTAGATATTGTTGAATCTATTTTCATAATAAACTTATTTGAAAATACAAATGTTGCTAATATTCTCTATAAACCAAGTCAAATTTATTTAAATACCATAGCGACACTTATTTTTGACTGAGAGAGTACACTAATGTGAGATTAAGTTTTCATCTTAATTTTATACGACATATGCCTTAGTGCAGGTAACCGAACACCCTTTGCCCAACCACAACCATACTGAATATAAATAGATATAGGCAATCAAACACATTGTCCTCATGTAAAATCAAGTTGGCCCAAGCCGTCAAGCCGTGCCATGAACTATGATCATGCGGGCAAGTGGGCAACTAACCAAAAGCGCCGTTAACACGCTCTAGTGAGTCCACCTCCACTGCTGTTAGGAGACCACGTGCGTGAGGATTTTTTGCGCAAACTTGCTAGTACTAATGTAATTACTCTTTATTTTGTTATATACAAAAATTAAAATTAAAATATACTAACCCTAGAATGTGCTATCTCGATCCAGTCAATCAAATTTGATGTTAAATACCTCCGTCCCATAAAATGAGTCGTTCTAGACTGATACACGGCTACCAAGGCAGAAAGCAAATGATCAAAATGCCCCTATAGAGGAATCTAAGGAATGGGGCGCCGATCGCTCGGGAAGCAAGCTTCTCGCTAGGAGTTGGGGTCGTCTTGAGGCCAGCGGGCCGCTCTGCCTCCATGTCGGCCGCTTCGCCCTGGGGCCAGTCGATCTCCCTTCAACAACAGCGGCCCGCTCGGCCTCGTCTCGACGCCGGGCAACTCCACCTTGAAGTAGCCAGATCCAAATCCACCAAGTGCGGGCTGCGCTGATTTCGTATCTGGACGCCCAGACGAGCACTCCTCGCGCGGCGGTGGGAGGTGGGACTCTCCCAACGCGGCGCTCTCGCGCGGTGGTGGAAAAGAGCTGGGGCGCCGGTGGTGGAAAAGGGGAGGGAGGCCAACCAGGGAGGAGAAGAGGATGGAGGGCGCCGGATCTTGGCGGAGGACAAAAGGGGGTGAGCACTGGACTCTCGCCGACAGAGAAGAAGAGGATAGCGCCAGCGGGATGGAAATGGGCGCCGGCCATAGGGGTGGAGATGGGCGTCGGTTGAGGACGAGGGACGAAGGGAGCAGAGCGTAGAGAGATGGAGGTGGGAGTGGGAGGGATAGAGGAATAGACCATAGGACCCACGTTAGCTAGCTAAAATAACACATTTAGTGGGACAAGGTTTGAACAATAGAACGACACTTTTACGGGAGCAAGGAGTCCTAGGCCCTGTTTAGTTGCCAGAAATTTTGCAAAAAAAATCAACATTCCCCATCACATCGAATCTTTGACGTATGCATGAAGCATTAAATATAGATAAAAAATAAAACTAATTACGCAGTTTAGATGAAATAGACGAGACAAATCTTTTAAGCCTAGTTAGACCATGATTGGACATTAATTACCAAATAAAAACGAAATTTGCTACAGTGTCATTTTGCAAAAAAATTTAGAACTAAACCGGCCCCTAGCAGTTGTGCTACGTGAAGGCGAAAAGGTTTTCTTAATTCCTCCATGAATCCAGGTCTTTTTGACTCTACTGTAGACTCCATGGGATGATGGGACATGGCTGATGTGCCGATATCGATCTTCAGGATTTGGATTTTATTTGTCCGATTTGACATGTTGACCTGAGAACCCGAGCAGCTGGCAGCAGCAGCTGCTTCTGCAAACCCAACAACCACTGTTTAGTTCTCGCAAATTTTTCAGATTCTCCATCACATCGAATCTTTAGATACATGTATGAAACATTAAATATAGATAAAAAATAAAACTAATTAGACAGTTTAGACGAAATGGACGAGACGAATCTTTTAAGCCTAATTAGACTATAATTGGACACTAATTACCAAATAACAACGAAACTTGCTACCATGCCATTTTAAAAAAAAATTTGATCTAAACCGGCCCCATGATGACGGGCGCGAGAACTGCAGTTGCTGTCAGGCAGCCTGGATCGCTCCTTCCTTCCTTCCTGTGAAGGCTGTGAAGGCTGTGACGATGATGCGATGCATTTCATGATTTGGTACCAGGAGATGGATCGTGTCTGGATTCTCACAAGCCCTTTTTTTCGTGTGTTTCAAAGGGGGAAAAAAAGACTGGCAGGAAGCACGTATTCAGGGTTCAGGCCACAAGCAGGGCACAAGTCCAGTCTTGGAACTTGTTGTATTACACTGTACATGGCGTAGTAGAGTACTAGGAGTACTGCACTGTGAGTTGGGGGAGCTGTGGCCATTTTAACAGAGGACTTGAGCTCGCTCTACTGGAACTAGAAGCAGGGCCGTGTTTAGATCCCCAATTCAGGGGGCTGAATCTACACAGTCCGTATTAAATGCGCACTATAGTAATTCGTTTGTATTTGGTAAAAATTATCCAAACTTTGACTAATTAGGTTTAAAATGTTCGTCTCGCAAAGTACAACAAAACTGTGCAATTAGTTTTAAATTTTATCTACATTTAGTACTCCATACATGTGCCGACATTTTGATGTGACGAGAATCTTCTTTTTTCACAGTGGAATTTGGGGTTGAGCTCAGCATGGCCTGTCGCGTGCAGTATCTGGGCCTCTCGGGTAGTCAGGTGTCCGAGAATCTGTATTGCAGATTTGCAGTCTCCTCTTTCGTGAATGGAGTTTAAGGCGAGGGTTAGCGGACACATACCAGCACATCTGCATGCATTCCTGTCAGCAGTCAAGGGAGAGCATTGGAGCTTGATCTTTACAGCAGTTTTTATTTCTTGCTGTCCCAAGGCAACGGACCTCATGTAGCAACATTCAAGTTACTGCCTCCATCTCCTGGCTTCACGTCCCTTCCCAGTTCTCTTCAAATTTGGCTTTGAACAATGGCTCATGCATGCATGATGTATGCTACTCTGACCATATCAGAACCACCATGGCAACATGGCGTGGCATGGGTTTTGAGCTGCCTCTCCATTATAGTAGGAGTATTCAGTTTCAGTAAACCGTCAAGAATGCGACTAATATGTGTAAGTTTTTTTTTTTGAGATTGACTAATACTCTCTCCGTCCTTTATTATCTGTCGTTATTGGTGTGCGTGTCACAAGTTTGACTCAATTTATAGAAAATACATGCAATATTTGTATCTTCAAATAAATTTATTAAAAAACTAGATTCAAAGACCTTTTCAATGATACTAATTATGTACCATAAATATTAATATTTTTAATATATATTTAGTCAAAGTTATTTCTTAAAAAACACAAACGATAGATATTTAAGGACAGAAGGAGCATGTGTAAGTTGGTTGTTGGCAGAATGATATACGGTGACGTTCTGTTTTCTTCAGGGATTTGGAGCAAATGGACCTTTCTGCAATCCACGACCTGGGCTTTCATCCCACGGCCCTTTCTAGTTTTGCTTGCTTTCACATTCCGTTGAGGTAGAGAAGATAGGTACTCGTTCCGTTTAAGAAAAAATACAATTCTAGTACAGTATCGTAGTTTTGTATTTTAAGTTTGATTAATTATAGATAAAAAATTATCAATATTTATGATATTAAATAAATATCATTAGATTAATTACGAAATGTATTTTTATAATAAATTATTTTGGAGTCGTAAATGTGAATATTATTTACTAAAAATTTAGTTAAACGTGAACTACTTTTGTTGGCACGTAACAAATAGTTGTAATCTTTTTTGTTTTGGAGGAGTGAGTATAAATCTCGGCCCCAAGATTTGGATTCTTCCATCTGATTGGACATGTTGACCCACACTCAAGTACTGTAGTACAGTACTCCGCATCACGATGACAGTTGACAGAGAGAAGTGAAATGCCCGTCAGGCCATTCTTCCGCTGCAGTCAGACAGAGGCTCTGTTCTGCTGGTCATATTTCGGCTTGTTTTAGCTTGTTTCAGCTTATTTTCTCTCACAGAACACTATTGAATTAGCCAAAACCAGCCGGCTTTTCCACCAGCCGAACCAGCCCAGAGCCGAACACACAAAGTGTTTGGCAGGGCTTCTCGCGGCTTTGGCTCTTCCTGCATTTTATACTATAGCAATATTATTTATAGGACTCGTTTTTTCTCTTCGGTTAAAATGAACTAGGAGCTAGGAGAAACTATGATTTGTAGCTCCTTTGAATTCGGCTCCTCCGGTACTGCAGCGAGGAGCTAGAGTCCGAAAGAGCTCTGCCAAACACACCCATATTATACTACTCTCTCCTTTTAAGGGTTCTGCATCTAGTGAAAATAGATGTATAATTATCTGTTTTATCTGATTTCATATATGATAAAATTTAAATATGGATATATGTATTGAATCCATTTCTGATATGGATGCTAAAATAATAAATGTACCTGAATCTGTTTCTCGTAACTTTTCTCTATTTAATTCCAGATCTGTATTAGAAAAAATCATAAAATATCCAATTGTATCCTGATTCGTGAGAATTATGCACATGATAAAACTATTTAAAAGTTATCTCCAATGGCAAACTATTAATGTCTAGTGATACAAAACCTAATATTGAAATATAGATATTAAGTTTAATTTAATATTGTCTTCATTAGTTTGAAGCTTGTATATTTGGTGTCTATATTTCAATGCATTATTTATTTCATCGTGTTGAACAGTATTTTCACATAACTTAATTTATTAATTTTTTTATGAATGTTTTTATATATGATTGAAATGATTATTTATTTATAGATTTTCATTTTTATATACTTAATAATTAAAATATTTATTTTATGAATACAATATGTTATATACTCTTACTTTAATCTTGACTTGTATAATGATATTGTTATTCCAAAACTATTGATACTAGAATGCTGCCCATGCTAACGCTACAGTATCATCTAGAACCATAAACTAACCAACCAAAGGATAATATGATAGTTGATCATGAATAAAAATGAACAGCACAAAAAAGTTCATGTTACCCTAATAAAAAAAATAGAATTTAACAACATTAATGACCACATCCATAGCCTAGGTTTTTTTATTTGTTTTAAAAACTTAAGTCACAAATCTTTATGAAGACCAACAGTGTTAAAAATTCAATCCTTCATCCAAAGATTCATACCATAGCCAAGGTTTTCTCCATCTTAATAGTATATTGCTCGAGGTAACGCTACGGTGATATTTAGGGTATGACATATTAAACAACCAAAATGTGGTATATGTTTTGAAAACATAATAAAAAACACGAATTCGATCACAATCAATTATATATTAAATATTTGTATTCTGTAAAATTATATCATCCCTAAAACATTAACCACCCAATGTTGCGCAATAAGAGAGTTGTTTTCCGCAACCAATTCTACCACCTCAGCCATCCACAGAAAAAACAAGCACAAAACAGCACACACAATGTCCGAAGTAGATGGTCAGATGCATCAGTGACACCACCCATCCTTACATACTAGTCTCAGACAATTCTAAGTTCGATGGATCACCACATCCAAGTACAAGTAAGCAGCAGACGGATCTAAACACTGGATGAAATCACACCAAACATCCGCTACAGCAGTCGTATACAGCCACAAACACGAGAGGGAGGGTGTAACAACCTAGGTGTTAGAAAGGCCGTTCACACTAAACATGAAACCATTAACTTGGTTAATGATTGGTTATGAAAGAAACATGAGAAAAAGAAATAAAAAATTTCGAAGGAACAAAATTAAAACAAATTTGTTAAATAAGAATGTTGCATGTTAGGACAACTCAATTATGCCAACTATAAAAAGCCTAACTCTCAAATTACATCTTAAGTTGGTCAACCAGACATAAGAAGGTTATAGAAGCAAGCTTAGGCAAAACTAAAAATCTATCACATGGGCCATGCATGGAACACAAATCTATATATAGTCACACTTGAAATAAAGCATTTTCAACCTACTAATAACAAAGAAGGTACCTTGACTAAATATTCTACAAATGGTTCTCATGATAGGCTCTAATTGAAACAACTATAATTCACTTAAGTCAACACTAGTCAACAAACAACTTATGTTAATGTTTCTCTACTATGG
Source organism: Saccharum hybrid cultivar R570 (assembly GCA_038087645.1). Lineage (NCBI taxonomy): Eukaryota > Viridiplantae > Streptophyta > Magnoliopsida > Poales > Poaceae > Saccharum > Saccharum hybrid cultivar. The sequence goes on along the minus strand of JAQSUU010000493.1, from coordinate 8,900,139 downwards.
TGTAATACCCCAAGAATGAATGCCATAAATATGATTTTTATTATGGGTCAAGTGTTTTTCAGCAAAGGTTGACTGGAATTAAGGAGAGACGAAAATTTGACTTTTTGATCCGTTGCTCGGATAGATAAATAGAGACCACCAATGCGTAGAACTCGTCGAATACTTGCCGATTGACTATCCATTTGCTTTAATCGGACTGTGAATGGTGGAGTTATGTTAATTCTTAGTTTTAAGAAGAAAAAATAAAAAAAGGAAATTTAAAAACCTCACGTACCTGATAGGGAGGAGTCGATCCTTTCCTCTCGTGTGTTTCCTCTCTCCCTGAAAGAGAAGAGGGAGAAGGGAGAGGAAGGGAGGTTCTAAGGTTTGCTGCCGTCATCCGCCGCCGTCGTAGGCCACAGTGCAGTTCTTCCTTGGACTGTTGGTTAGACATCATCTCCTCTCCTTGTTTTGGCCCTCATATTGTTTGTTCCCTCGCTGTTCATGATGGATATACCATGTTCGTCGTAGATCGGAATGGTGAAAGCCCAAGTTTGGTTTTGGTAATTAATGACACCAAGTTGCTAATGCTATTGTATCAAGTGTGATTAAGCTAAGCAGAAGCAACATGTGATGGAGGTGGAAATGGCATGGAGAGATGGCCACAAGACCACATGATTTGGTGCATGAAATGATTAGCAAGATCATGGTGGAGACGCACATAATATGATGGACATGATGATCAAGTGGAAGAGAAGGATCTAAGAGCGTAAGGCAAAGGTATAACCATAGGATTTTCCTTTTGCCGGTCTAAGATGAGTAGAGAAGTGATTGACCGGGTTTAGGATACATAGCCGACTATCAAGAGGGGCAATCACGGTTAGCTCGGAAATCAAGTACCACTAGATCATTGTCTTGATCATATGCATTAGGATCTAGTAGAGAGCTAACTTAACGCCTTGAAAAATGTTTGTGAAAATGCTAACACACATGCACATGGTGTTTTTCACATGATGGTGTTGGCACTTTTGCGAAGGCGATGGTGTTTGAGCGGTAGTAAGGGGTTTGGGGTTCGCTCTCCCTCCCGCCGAGCTTGCGAGCGCGGGATTCAGGCGTTTTCGAGAAAATGAAATGCCTATTTTCTATTGCGCCGGAGTCTAGAAAAGGTGGCGAAAGTCCAAATTGTTTTTCACTGAAAAACGGCGATCGGACGCTGCACCGGACGCAGTCCCGGTTTGACCGGACGCGTCCGGTTAGTTCAACGTGGCGCGGGCACTAGGGTTTGTGACCGGACGCTGGTCTGGCCTGACCAGCGCGTCCGGTCAGTTCACCTGTGCACAGAAGTAGAGCGCGCGACCGGCGCGTCCGGTCCCTCACGGAACCGGAGCGTCCGGTCAGACGTCCAGAGGGGCAGAGCGTAGCGGAGTGACGATCGGACGCGCGGCGCGTCCGGTCACATGCGATCGGACGCGTCCGGTCTCGACGGGAGCTTACTGGAACGCGACCGGACGCTGGCACTGTCGCGTCCGGTCAAACGTTTGAGCGCGTCCGGTCACGGCAACGGCTAGTTCTGACGCGCACTGTTCACGGTTGTCTGGTAGTGACCGGACGTGTCCGGTCACCCTGACCGGAGCGTCCGGTCAGCACGATTTTCGCTGCGTCATCCGTAACGGCTAGTTGCGTACCCCTTCGCTATAAATAGAGAATGTCCGGGGTTTGAGGGTAACTCTTGCACATTTTGAGACATAGAGACATCCTTTGAGCTAGAGAACAACCCCTCCACTCATCTCTTTGCATAGTTGCACATCTTGAGTGAGATTGAGTGAGATTCAAGTGCATTTCTTGAGAGTTGCATTCTAGAGGCACTTGATCTTCGAGTTGCTGCGGATTTCTTGTTACTCTTCCGTGTTTCCCGACACGGTAGACGGCTTAGAGCAGCGGAGGTGATTGAGCTCGCAATTGGAGATTGTTGGAGCCCTCACCAAGTGTTGTAAGGGGTTCTTGATCCTTCCCCGCGGGAGTTCGCAAATTGGATACTCTAGTGAAGCTCGTGGCTTGGAGGATCCCCATCTTGTGTGCGGTTGTGCGGCGCCCGCCGAGGGCTCGACTCTTGATAGTCGATTAGCTCGTGAACCGACAAGTGGGTGCATCGCCACAACGAGGAGTAGCTTGCCGGGAAGCAAGTGAACCTCGGTAAAAAATCTTGTGTCATCTCTTTGCCGAGGATTTCTCTTGTGGTTGATTATTGTGATTGATTCTTCAAGTGCATTACTTCTCTACATCGTTGGTATAAGAATCAAGTCACTTGCTCTTTACTTTCTTGTACTAGTCCTTGTGTAGTTTGCTTAGTGTAGCCTTTATCACATAGGAGTAAGTAGCTTAGTGACTTAGTCTTATTGGTGTGTATTAGAGATCATAGCCTTGCTTCACTAGTATTGTATAGGTGGCTTGCATAGTATAGTTGAGCTAGTGCTAGAATTAGCTTAGCCATCTTTTATTCTAATGTGGTTGTTTAGTGAAACTTGTAGAATTTTAAATAGGCTATTCACCGCCCCTCTAGCCATTTGGACCTTACAAATGGTGAGATGGTCATAGTGGCGTAGATCGCCGTGAGGTGGAGAAGAGAAAGGAGGGAAGGAGTGGATTGTCGAGAACTTGTCGTTGTGTTCGCTGTGGTTGACCTATGTGAGAATGTGAGATGCCAAATCCTAATCCCCTTCTTTGGAGCCTGTTTCATGGATTGAATCATCTAATTGGAAAGGGTTTAGTTGGAGTAAACCCCAAAATTGATCTCATTCACGTTCTGAATTTCCATCAGACCGAGCAGTTTCAGTTCATCACCATTTTAGGGTATCTTAATGGCGATAATAAATTTTATCACTTTGGACAAAGTTGTAGAGGACTTCAATATGTTTCCTTTGACACCAAGATCACCCTCATAGCCTCTGCAGTTTTGGACATATGGTTTTTCTAAGAACGCTGCTTGGCAGTGGCGAGAATCTGCATAGTTTTAGATCTATCCAGTTGTTGGCTCTCTTAATGGACGAATCTGAACTTGTGATATAAATGAAAGTTGTAGAGTTTTTCTTAATCTTTCTATAGTGTTATAGAAAACATCTTTTGGATGAATATATCTCCAGTTATGGATTTTATAAGATTGTTGTCCTGTTTTGGTCGTCAGAGAACTTCAGTTGAGTTAAGAGGATGTTTAGGCTATCTTGAAACTCTCATATTCCGAATCTTTATATACCAAAGTTGTAGATAATCAAGTTTTCTACCATCTGAAGGATTTTCAGATTTTTTGAATGAATGGTTATTTGTCTATGGCAAAGAGAAGGGATAGTGCTGCTATCATGATCGATAGCAATTCAGTTGATGCTTAAACGGCGGGTTTGGGATGTTCTAGTGTGTTATTTGTTGTTTGTACTTGTTGGTATAATGATATCGGTACTGATGTTGGCTTATGATCAGGTGGCTTGCCTTCGGAGCGTGCCTAGCTCCTTTCTTTGATCATCTGTAAAGGTAAGTAAACGTGGAGTTGTGGTCCACATGCTTTAGCTTTGTTGTTTGAATTGCCTCTACTAAATTTTCAGTATCTCACACTAGCCATATAATCTAAAATTTGAAGTAATTTGCTTTACTTTGAAGTATATGATTTCATATCTTGTGGTATTACTTTTGAATTATGAAGTATATAAAGTGCATACGTGGCAACATTTGCATTTGCACTTCTTTCGTTGATATGCATGTGAAGAAACTGTAGCCAAATTGGTGCGGTAAGTACCGGTACAGTAACGCACGTTGATGAGCAATGTGGTTGCAGCCCTCACTCCCTCTTCTTGGGATATGTGGGTAGAAGTGAAGTCAAGCATTGCATTGCATCAATTGCATTGTACTTGGAAGTATATTAATATTACTATGAAGTAGTTCATGTCTCTATTATTATGCTATTTAAATATGATGCTTAATCAAACTATAATTTGAATAACTTGGTTGAAGTAGTATGCTTGCTGAGGGTTTCCATAAACCTCACATGCTTGTTCCCCCATCTCAGGTACATGAGCTTCCAGAATGCTTGGCGGGATGGGAGTAGCTGCACGAGTGCACACTTGTTGGCCTAAAGTTGAAACAAACACATTTGTTACAATAAATTAGTTGGTTGTCGGAATTTTTTTTTGTACATTGTATTAAACACCTTAGTTTTGCTGGCTGTCTTTGAAGATATCTTTGTTTATGTCATCGTTGAAGACTTAATTTAATGTTCAACTTAGATGACGTTTGTTGCTTCCGCATTCTCTGATGATGTGTTCTTGTTAGATATTGGTGTGGTAATACTCCAGAAGGAAATTTATGTTGTTTTCTTCTGGGGTGTTTTATATGGATATAAACCCTAGACATCCTAGCTAAAAAACAATTAGAGGTTAAGTTAAGTAACTAACATAAGTAAGCACTTATGACAATGAGAACATAGAGGTTAAATTCTTTTAAACAAGGTCAAGCCAAATTTTGGTGAAATAGGTGAATTAAATAATGATTAAATACTATTGATGACCAATATATAAAAGCAACTCAAATCACCCAACATGTGGTTTACAAACCTAAACTCATCACCTACTTGAAGCTAAAGAAAAGAAAAGAAAAGAAAGAAAATGAATAAAATGTGGAATCACATAAAATAAAGCACTAAAAGCTTTAAACTAGATTTATTAAATAAATAACATTATAATATGTGACTAAAGTCAACTATGTGACTAGTAAATCCTAATTAAGTTAACAAATAATTTTTATCAAGATGATAAACCCTAATTACATGGAGAAGGTGGTTAATCAACCGAAACCCTAATTTTCAATAAATAACCTAGCGTTTTGTGAGGCTAATTAAATGAATATTTTATTAAACACTTCAAAATTCACCAATATATGAAACGTAGTACAAGTCATGTATTTTAACATGGTGTAAAGTTTTAATGATGAAATAGTGCTTAAACAACTCAAACTAAGCCTACAAGATTGAATCCAATTCAACTCAACATATTCTAAGTACTGAAATTCAGTTTGACAAAGCCATTTTCAACCTTAATTAGCCGCCAAACCATAACTCTAATGACCATAGTCACCTAATCAAACTTGTAGATAAAGCTGTGATCTTGGTCTTTTGTGTTGGCCGCCACACTCATGTCTATATAGTTTTGGCTATAAACTCGATCACAAGACGAGCACAATGAAACCACGTCAACTCTTCAACACAATGCCAGATATGACCTTGCACATGCATCGTAACTCTCTGCCGCGCGTCCCACACGCATGTTCAGTGCTCTGCCCTCCTGCGGCGACCATGCCACATGCCTGTGACTACCCTAGTCGTGTTGCCCAAGCCACCACACGTTTGCCAATCCCTAGTCACAATGCTGCTTTTAGAAATATTCTAGTGTTGCATCCATGTCTTTGTATCTAAAACCCACTTGTTAGATACATCCTTAGTGTTGAATGCTAAGTTTCCCAAACATCATTTGTTACACAGTTGCTTTACCAACTACTTTGTATATTTTTCTATCCCTATTATATCTTTCACCTTTGCATTGTACCTCCATATGTGTTCGACATTTGTTTTATCAAAACCTTAACTATATATTGGCTTGAAAATTGACATGTTCATTGCTTCATATACATATGTATATGCATAGTGACATGCATATATCTAAGTTAGTTTTCCATATATTAATAATAATAGCATGAGTGTTGGTCTAAGACCTAACCGAAAAAAGGAGGGAGAGAGTGAAAGGGAGAGACCAAATGAGTGGGAGGCTAAGTGTCCCTCCACCATGCCTTTGTCCCCTTTTTATTGGGAAGGTGAGAGGTGGTTATTTTCATATACTTTCTTGGTGGGGTTTATAATTATAAATGAACCTCCATAATTTACAAGCATGCTCTAAGTTGTTACAATTATTCACCTAGAGCCAATAAATGGGCCTTTTCTCTCACTTAGGAGGTCCCCAATGTATGATGCACCCAAACACTGAGTGAATAATTTAGAACCATTATAAAAGTATCTTTGGAAACTCCTTTATAATGATTATCGTAGATAGTTTAGATTTAGGATACTTTATATTGTCGTTAATGATATAGTGCAATACTGGCCACCCCTACCTATATAGGGGGTGTTTGGGACTGCTCCACAAACTCCATTGAGGAGCAGCCTCAAAAAAATTGGAGTTTGTGGAGCACCTCTTTAGGTGCTCTCACAATTTCACCCTTTTTCCTCGAACAGAGTGCGTGGAGCTGAAACCGTTTGGCTAAAAAACGTGGAGCGAAGCTAAAAAAACGTGGAGCGGAGCAGTCCCAAACACCCCCATATTCTCCTAGATGCCCCTCTCCACTTCCCCACGAAATTAGAGGAGACACCCTCTACCTTCTCCTCCCACATGGCTGACCTCTCCTCATCCTCTTCTTCCTTCTCCACCAAAATGGAGATCCCTCGAGCTGCGGTTCTGTATTCCAGCTATACCCCCCTCACTGCTATATACATGCTTTTTAGATGTGGATAGGAATTGTTTGTGCCTCTACTCAAGTGTGCAACGATCAGAAACATGTCCTGCCTCTAAAATTCATTTTCTAGAAAATCAAAATAGGCTATAAAAATATCCCCTAAATTCAAACAAAATATATGTGCCTACTGGGAATTTAAATCTAAATCCAAGACTTATGGGTTCAGATGAGTCTCTCCTATACACCACCACACAATCACTTCTGATAAGTGAACGACCCTATTCTCCTGTACTAACTTTAGAGAATCTAGTAGTGAATATTTGGGGCATTAAATAACTTCACATAAAAAAGTTTGAATTAAAAAATTTTATATATCAAGCATTACAACTTTGATATTGGACTTATGCCCATTCGAGATAGTTTAAAAAAATTAAAATTTTGAATTTCAAAATTTAAAACTTTAAAACATTATTTGGGGTACTAGACTATTTTAAATGAAAACTCATCAACCTCAAAGTTGTAGATCTCTTTGATATATACATCTTTGGTACAATGTTTGTCTTCATTTGACTTAATTTGAAAAGATTTTGATTTTTTTATAGTGCACTATTTTTTTGCTACCACTAGAAATGCCCTCTATTTGTAGAATCGGCCGGTAACACCTACCACCAAGTTAGAGTTTTTAGCTACCAGTAGAAATGCCATCAATGTCCTGTTGTACAAGAATTGATCACCAAAACAAAATAAGTTGGACTTAAAAACAAATTCAAATGTAATTATTTTTCTGCTGGGGGAAGCATATGATTAGTTTTTTTTTTCTTGAAGAACATTGTACTTTGTTCTTTTTTCTCTTTACTAAAGAATGCTACATATCTCAAGATTTGGCGATAAGAATCTCTTAGAGATGCGCATAGGATGGGGTTTGTGTGTGCGCATGAGGGACAAGTGTCTATGTTTGTATTGTGTTTTGAAAAAAAGAATAAAAATACTTTTAGGCATAATCTTGATAAGGCCCCTTTGGAACAAAGGATTTATGGAGGAATTTTGTAGGATTCTAAACCTATAGGAAATTTTTCTATGTTGCCCTTTGGAACAAAGGATTTGCCATCCTAAAGTCCTACAAAATTCCTATGGAATGGCTCAATCCATAGGAATTTTGGAGGAAATCTAATAATATGAGGTCTAACCTCTTGGAAACTTTGGTTGCAGTTCGCTTGAGATTTTTGTTGGTTGCAGCTGCAGCTAAAGCTGCAGACACATAGAATACTATGCACAGCTGTAGCTGCAGCCGCTCCAGCTGATTCGAACTCTCCCTTTCTTTTGTGTCTATCTCTCTCTTCTAATTCGTGTGTTTCTCCTGTGATGTATCTAATAAATGCTCCATTTAGAGAATTTACTGTGTTTCCAATTCTTTTAGGATTTCAAATGATATGCAACTCTAATCCTGTATTTTTCACAGCCCCCACGTCACCCACCCGCACGGGCCACTCGGGTGGTAGGGAAACCTAGCTGCCGCTGCCGTCAACCTCCCCTTCCCTGCCCTCGCCGCCACCGGAGGAAGCTGCCGGGAGGCCCGCACGGCTCCTAGGATAGCGGCGGCGAGGCTCTCACCCAGGAGGGTCGCAAGCGCCACAGTGCGGGGTAGGAGCTCGGCGGCCAGGATGGCACCATAATCGGGTGCAGCGGGAGTAGCGCGAGGAGGCACGGGGAGGCTGCCGGTGGGGGCATGGCGCTCGGCTGCTGAGACGACACTGCGGCTAGGACGGATCTGGTGGGCGTGTGCTCCCCGGCCGCCTAGAGGCGGCTCCGACTCCTCTTCCTCCAAATTCGGCCATCCCACGGCTGTAGCTGCTGCCACCCACGCGGATTCGGCCAGAGCTCGCCAGTGTGGGCGGCGATGCGGTCGATGCGGCGTGGGGCTGCGGTGGAGGGCAGGGGCGGTGTGACTTCAAGGCTCCCTGTTTTGATTGCATTGGATGTGGGCAAGCACCGACGAAAGCCTTGTCAGATCTACCGGCAAGGCGATGGCGACGCCTTCGGGCGCCATCTTCCTCCTTGGAGGCATTGTCATGGTGTTTTTCCACTCCGGCCGCCTGCAGAGGTGCGTCGGCTGTGCCGTGGTGGCATGGCCGATAGCAGCTTGCTTGGATGAGTGCCAGTGACATCGTGGTGGTGTGGCTGGCAGTAGCCAAGCAGAGGTGCTAGTGGTGCCATGGTGGCGTGGCTGGAGGAACCTGGCTGCTTCTTGAAGGCCAAGGGGCTGTGGCTCGGCATGGCACGGGGAAGGCACATGGGGGCCACGAAGGTGGTTGTACGGTGGTAGCGAATGGGCAGCGCAGCGCGGCAATGGCAACGAAGTGGATCCTCGTGTCGATATCCCAATCTGACCGAGTGGAGTTTTTTCGTTTAGGCTCGTGTCGATGTCCCAATCTGACCGGGTGAGGAGAAGGCCAAGGTGGTGAGCTGTGTCTTTGGAAGCTTTGTGTCTGTGCACGTGGTACAACTGAGATTCCGGTGGCAGTGAGACGAAGGTGAAGTTAATGGAGCGGCTCAATGGTACCAAGTCACCCCCAACGGAGAAGCAAGCCTAGATCCTTAGAGAGTCTAGCGGTAGGCGTGGTGAGGCCCTGTGCGCTTTAAGGTGGTGTGTCCGAGGAGTGGTGTGCGGTGGTGGATGTGGCGAGGCCCCCACGTGCTTGAGTTTCCTTGGAGGTCTAGGATTTGGTACGGTGTTTCGGTCGTTTGGTGTGTAAGGTGCAGCAGTGGTACTTCGGTGAGGGGTCCTGCATGGCGGTGGCCTCTTCGGTGTGGAGCGGTGGGCTTCTCTTCTTACTTCTGCCAATGCATGGCCATGGTTGGGAGATTGATGATCATGTGTGCATGACCTGAAGACGACGATGGTATGGTGGGGGAGTCGTGGTAGCTATACGGCTTGCAGTGGACTGCGGCGGCTAAATCTGCATGCCAGCGACTAGTTGGCGTGGGACATCGTTGGCAGCGATGGCGCTTGTGGTGGGGCTACTTGTCGGCTCTATTCTTGGTTTGTGGGGGTGCAATGTGAGGAATTGTTTGAATTGAGTGGAGTTGGTGCGCCTGTGTTGATATCTCAATCTAACGGCAGTTGTTGAGTCTGAGTGTTGTTGTGTGGCATGGGTTGAGGTCCCAGTCCAATTGACCGCTGTCGATACAGGACCCATAGGGTTCCTTGTCGGTACTACTACTAGCAGTGGGCCCTGGCCTGGCCCACTAGCCTGACAAGACAGGCGCGACATCAGATGACGCCGACTCCAAGTAGAATAGGCCGGACTAGCCAGACTCATAATAGAAAGCACCTTCTGTAATTAAAATTAGAACACTTTCTTTGGATTCGACTCGGATTGTAACCGCGCCATAGCCGTCTCTCCCTATATAAAGAGAGGCTATGGGCACCCCATATAACACGATCATAACAATCAATCCAACGCAAAGGCTAACACCGATTGGACGTAAAGGCAATTACTCGATCGCGAGGGCCCGAACCAGTATAAATCGACTGCCTCTTGCATTAACCGTCGAGTTCAGCATGCGCTGAAGCCCAAACAACTGTCCCAGGTACCCCTATGGCAGGCTATCATTGGTAAAACATCGACAGCTGGCGCGCCAGGTTGGGGCTTTCGCCATATTAGCATCCGAGACCTCGACGGACCTCGACGACATGTTCTTCCTGGTGGGATCAACCATCATCTTCGGATCTTGGATTTGCGAGGCGGACGATGATGGCAAGCTCCAAGGTCATCTCCTCAAAAATTCAGAGCACCATGAAGCCCATGCTATCTCGGCGACTACGGCGGATCGACTCACCGAGAGGATCTCGCTGCTCACGATGTCTGATCCAACTCGGATTTCACGGATGACGGACTCTGACTCAAACTCAGACTCCGCATCCGGCTCAGAGTCCCATCCGAGTTCTTTATATGATGGTCCGAGTCCTCTCCTGTATGGACTCCGCAACACGGCTGCATCTTACCAAGCACTACTCCATCCGAGTTCTTTATGTGGTGGTTCGAGTCCTTTCCCGTTTGGACTCCGCAACACGGATGCATCTTATTAGGCACTACTTCAAGATTCAGCCAGTCCCTCATGAAGGATACCCCTGACAGGAGCTCAGGAAGGCCTTGTGCTGACTGTAACATCTCAAGATTACATCATCCACTGGTCAGCTTCTATTTCTGAAGACGGCAACACCGGGCTAATTGACGCAACTATCATCCTACCCTACCAGGAAGGAGATTCAATAAGCGACGCTGAAGTTTCCACTGAGATCCTCAATAACTCTGATACTACAAAGGACGGAGCAATTCACACTCGAGAGGTGTTCATGGTTCGTCGCTCCCATTCACCATTAATCCCGCCAGAACAACCCGACATCAAGTCATCGGACGAATCCAAATCCAATATATCACCCGATGCCTAGGGAGATGATAGTGAAGCTGAAAGCCAAAGACAAGTTAGAGAGAGGAAGAACAAGTTAAAGCAGGGACGCCGATGTCGGGCCAAACAGCGCAAGGAAGCCTGGGCCAGATACGAATCTGATCTAGCCGAGCACAACAAGAGGAGATCAGAACGAGAAGCTAAAGATAGGTGTGTGGCCGGAAAAACACACAACTCACCATATGCCAAGATTCGAGAGTTAGTCGAAGAATATGAAGCTATTTCTCTTCCCAACGAAGAACAAGAGCGCCTGCAAGAAATCCTACGGTCAACGGCCTTGCGGATGCAGGATAGAAAGACTCATTCGAAACAACCCGCCAGGATAGTTTCATAGAAACAAGACAACCAAAGTCAGTGAAAATCCTCTTTTGATAGGTTGGGTCCAACTGGAAGCAGCAACAAAGGAAGCAGGGGGAGACCAACACCGAAGTAATCGAGTTGAGCAACCAAAGGACAACAGGAGCATGCCACCAATTCCTACGATTCCTCGAAACCACTCTCACCACGTCGACTGGTGGGAGGGCGGAGCCGAGTCAGAGTACAGGGAAGCTGGGATACCTGACAAGTTCCCTTGTTTTGCAAACGGACTTCTTTCGATACGACTACCTTACAAGTTCAAGCCTTCCAACCATACCAAGTATGACGGCAAGACCGAACCAAAGCAGTGGCTCAGGATCTATTCTCAATCAATCGAGCTAGCCGGCGGAGATGATGACATCAAAGCACTCTTCTTTCCCATGACGCTAGAAGCTATGCCGCTCTAATGGTTTGACAAGTTGAGCCCTGAATCGATCAGGGGCTGGAAGGATTTGCAGAGAGCTTTTTATGAAAATTTTGCAGGCATCATCACACACCCTATCACTCAAGCGGAATTAAAAGGACTCAAGTAGAAAAGTGGCAAAAGTCTCAAAGACTTTTACTGACGGTTTGGTGAACTACGTGCTCAAGTACACAACATCACTGAACGAGAGGTCATTGCGGCTTTCTCCTATGGAATCCCGGCTAAGTGGCAATTCCATGATTTCTGCAAAGAGAACCCGCAAAGCAATGAGGAATTCAAGCGCACGGTGGAGAAGATAATCACTGCGGAAGAAAAAACTCGGGAAAGATTTCCAAATCGAAACAACCGGGAAAACTCTGACAAGCGAAATCATCAAAGCAACGAGCAGCAGGGCAGAAAGCGCAGACCCGACAATACTGTGGCAGTAGCAGACAAAGCCAAAAAGTTTTTCAAACCAAGAAGGTTTTCGAGTTCAACCATGAAACGCTCGAGGGCTTGTCGATACGGGACCCATAGGGTTCCTCATCGGTACTACTATTAGCAGTGGGCCCTGCCCTGGCCCACTGGCCTGATAGGAGAGGCGCGACATCAGACGACGCCAACTTCGAGTAGAATAGGTTGGACTAGCTGGACTCCTAATAAAAAGTACCTTCTGTAATTAAAATCTAAACACATTCTTTGGATCCACTAGGATTGTAACCACGCCATAGTCGTCTCTCCCTATATAAAGAGAGGCTATGGACACCCCATGTAACACGATCATAACAATCAATCAAACGCAAAGGCTAACGCCGACTGAACGTAAAGGCTATTACTCGATTACGAGGGCCCGAACCAGTATAAATCGACTGTCTCTTGCGTTAACTGTCGAGTTCAGCATACGCCGAAGCCCGAACAACTATCCCGGATACCCCCGTGGCAGGCTATCGGTGGTAAAACATCGACAGCCGCTTTCAGTTGTTGCTCCTTTCTGAGCTTTGTTGTTGTCGTAGTTTTCTTTCATTTGTTGTTTTGCCCAATCTAGGTTTACTTTTGCTTTTTAATACTCCTGCCTGGTTCGTTTAAAAAAAATCTTGTATTTTTTCTATTCCAATGTTTTAAGATTTCTGCATTCCAAAAGAGGCCTAAATTATTAAATTTGATTGGAAGCCCAAACGACACTTCAAAGTTTAAACTAGGCTCCTGGCCCATCTTCAAATTCAGGATGTTCAAAAGTGTTATTCTCTATGCGTTTATGGGCCACTCTCGGTGTCACGTTACCGTTAGCAACAAAACACAATCGAAAATTGAAACACACACACACACACACAAAATCGAAGTATATGAATATTTACATTACACAACCAATTTATGAATATGTTTTTTCGACGAACAACAATTTTAAAATTTAATCTCTAATAATAACCCCAAAGCTAGTAAAGACAGCCGCCTTGTCCTCGTGCCGTCGTGCGTTACATCTTTTTCTTGCCTTTGTTGAAAGTCGGGTTGGCAGCGAGGCTGGTGATCCAGACCTGGTCGGTGATCACAGGCTCGTCGTCGTCGTTGCGGTGCCACGTCCACAGCGCGTGCGTGGCGTTCACCACCTCGAGCCGGCCGTGCCCGAAGCTGGCCTCCCGGAACGCCGAGATCGGCGGCTGCGGGTCGATGTACTTGTCCGCCAGCCCCTCCCGGTTGCCGCCGTCGCCGATGGTGACGTACACGGGCGCGCAGGGGTCCTCCTTCCCGGCGTAGACGCGCTTGAACCTCTCGTACGCGTGGACGTGGCCCGCGAACACGGCGTCGACGCGCGCGCCGTACAGGAGCGCCTCCATGGCGTCCCGCATGGCGTCGCCCTCCCCCTGGTGCGCCTCGTTGCTGTTGTACCACGGCGCGTGCACGAGCGCGAGCACAAACGCCGGCCTGCCCCTCCCGCGGCGCTTGTCGAGCTCCGCGAGGTCGGCGCGGAGCCACCGGAGCTGCGCGCTGCCGGCGCCGTAGTCGGTGTAGGATCCCAGCATGAGGACGTGCAAGGCGCCGCCGGCGACGTCGAAGGAGTAGTAGAGGTTGTCGCCCGACGGCATGGCGCCGGCGTCGAACGGCATGCGCCACCGGGCGTTGTAGGCCTTGAACGGCGTGGGCTCCACCAGCGGCAGCTTCTCGACCTCGTGGTTGCCCTGCGTCACCATCCACGGCCGCGCGCTCGCCAGCGGCTCCACGAGACGGCCGTACGAGTCCCACCGGGACTGGACGAAGTCGGCGTACGACAGGTCGCCGGGGAGCAGGAGCATGTCGTAGTCGGCGGCGGCGACGTGCTTCAGCGTGGAAGCTGTCCACCCCGTCTGCCCAAGGTCACCTGCAACGTACGTACAGCGAAGCCATTGCCATGTCCATCAAATGACGCCCATGATCGATCGAGCACTCGAGCTCAGCTGCGGCGGCACATGCACAAAATGTACAAGATTATGGGCATTTACCGATGATGACGAATTTGAAGGGGAGGGTGGCCGGCGGCGTCCGGAAGGAGAGCTCCCGCGTCGACGGGCTGGTGGCGCTGCAGCGGTAGTAGTAGGTGGTGCTGGGCTGGAGCGGGCCGATGACGGCGTCGTGGATGTTGCCGGAGTGGTAGAACACGTAGGAGTAGGTCGTCGTGTTTCCTGTCGCGGAGAACGGGTACTGGCCGGATGTCGTGCCGTAGTCGACCGTCGCCGGCGCGTCGTCGTCGGTAATCCATGATACCCGCACCTTGTCTGGCCCTACCATTGATATGTGCACCTGGAATTCCCAAGAGAAAATGTTGAAATTATTTGCAATGGCTTGTTCCGTTGTTCGAACGGTTTCCAGACGGAGGAAACGAAAGAAGCAGGTGGTTCATGATCATGATTGTGACGACCGACGAGTGCAGCATGCATTAGCTCTGACGGTCAATGAATTGCCCCATCAGCAACAATAACCTAAAACTAATCACCCTGTTCGCTTATGATGAAATTTAGCTTATGTTGATGCTTATCATGGTTTTAAATAGCTCGCTATTTTTGCCGCTATAGCCCGAAATAGCTTGAAAAAAACTGTGCCGCTATTTGCGTTCATGCACAATTTTATCGCTATTTTGCCGCTAAAGTCCGCTAATTACGGTTTATAAAACGCTAAACACTTTAGCCTTAGCTCGCTATTTAAAACCATGATGCTTATATTGAAATATTGTAAAAGAAAAATACTGTTTCATAGCTGAAAAGAAGCTCAAGTTTCATGCGTTGTCAGGGACGATACGATACCAATGACACGGTGGCGTGGGGATGAATGGGAAAGCAAGAAACCCAGAAGAGTCCCAACGGAGCTTCTTGTCTCTTCTCTTCTCCCCTTGTCTCTGTCTGTCAGTGGTGCGGTCACTGTCTCAGTCTCTCATCCCCCGGGCCGTTCTTGATGCTAACTATTTAACTAAACAGACGCAAATCATCAGGTCAAGCTCTCTCCCAGTCCCAAATGTGTGAACTCATACATATATGTGAACACGTACATATTCTAACTATATTTGTTCCTGCTCCCTAGTAATCCAACCAAAAATATCGTGACAGGCACCACAATTCCTTCCTACCTTCAACTTCCCTCGTACAACAGAAACGCCACGCTGTATCACATCACATGACGAAGGAGGATGCTCGTGGGGCACGCAGGCAGGATGCTTTCTTTCTGGTCGGAGTTTTTTTGACTCACTGAATGCGGTCGCAACAGACAATCGCTTGTGTGCTAATCCTAATCGATCCAGTGTTTTTTTAATATAAGGCTAATCGATCGAGCTACATAGCAAAAAGAAACCACCCGACAATCGTCAGTAGTCAGCGGTAGCACAAATGGATCGGATAGCAACTTTCTGCAACAACTGAAGCTAAATCGCTGCACGAACGCAGGGTTTGTAGTGCCCAAGCCCAATGACATGGCAGCGTTCAGATTTCAGAATTCAGAACCCGGTGGTCAGGTCTCCGCTAGCTCGGCCAAGACCATGGGAAACCGAAGCACATCTTTGTTTGAGACTGAGAGCAAAGCAAGATGAGCAGCGGCCGTACCTGCTGCGGCGTCTGGTCGTCAGCGTCGTCATCCCGGGGCAGCGACAGCGTGGCCCTGGGCGGCGGGCGCACGTACGGCGACGTCACGGCGAGGGACGCGGGCAGCGCGGCGGAGGCGAGGGCGAGGAGCGCCAGCGCCAGCGCCGCCGTGCTCCTGCTTCTTGCCATGGCAGTGGCCATTGCCACAACCTGCTCGTCTCGTCGTTGCCTGAATCTAGACACAGCTTTGTTTGTAGCATGCAAGCGCCAAGCGGGAATGCAAAGTGGAGGGGAATGGGTGGTCACGGGCAGGAATTTATAAGAACAGCACGAGGTGAGGAGGCGACCATCCAGCATCCAGCTCGATGGATATATATATATATAATATGATCACTAATCAATGAGGTAGGATGAGTGAACGGACAACTATTTCGTCCGGCGTGTCAGGCACGAATCTGTCGTTCGGATATGCCGTTTTTTGTCAACCATACTGGTGACTTGTTTGTTTTGCTAATTAATGTTTTGGGCGTCTGAACAAGAAACAGGGAGAGGAGGCAGAGAGGCTTTTGTTGACTGCTTGAGTGCAGCAAGAGGGAACTCTCAAATTGGGGGTGAGGGAGTGGGCGGCCGTGTTTCTTCTCGGTGGGCGGCGGTTTTGTTTACGCCGACTAGAACAACGCCGGTGATGTCAGTCACGTGTAGAGATGGACCAGCTTGACCAGGTAGTATATACTACCAGGTACGTGTCCACCTTTGACGAAACCTAGTCCATATTGGCATAACTATTTGCCTCCTTTGAAGAAATGTCCTTGAATGGCTGTTTATCTATGGCTTGGTCTCATGTATTTTTTAAAAAAATATTGTTAGATTCTTTGTACTAGTAATTTGGGACCATGGGATGGAGGCACATATTTGTTGGCAAAAATCTCACAGCAACTCTATTTTTACTTAGTTTTTGAGAATGGAGGTTATTGTTTTACTTAGATCTTGTTTCGGTCCATTAGTTGCTAAGGCCATGTACAATGCACAAGCTCTTGTAAAGGCGCTTCGAACACTATACCACAGCCCAGATTCAGCGTCGGTCGGTGGGTCGTTATAAGCCGTTTCAGCATCTTACGGTCGGTCGTTATAAACTTATAACGACACATATATGAGTCGTTGATACTGGCGACGTTAAAAACTTTTAACGTCGGACCGACTTTTAACGTCGGACCGTCTAACGATATGCAAAAGATATAACGACAGATCTTCTGACGTGGTTTATAAACTTATAACGACGCACCGCCTGATGATATATATTTATAGCGACCCACTGTCCATCACTATGCATACAAATAATTAACATATAATATTATGTGCTACTGTTTATATTTTAATCATACAATCAACAGTAGCATCTCATACATTCAAATAACACTGTCATGAAACACATAAGCTAGACCAGAAAGAGCTCACAAGTTATATTAAATTCATCATAATTTGTCATGCCATTTTACACACAATTCATGGCAAACAAAAGCTAAGATGAAACAAGTTTGGCCAAAATGGTAGACGTACTAGAGATACGGTTCCACAACCTATATCTCATAGTTTGCTTCCACACTTTACAAAATGATCCACCTCTAGTAAGTCCAAACAAATATTTTCATCTATAGCTAGGATGTTCAAAACACGTCATCATGAGCACTTTGATCCAATCAGTGGCTGCACTCTACTTCCAGCTATTTCCTCCCACCACCTGTAAATAAAAGTTGAAATTCATAAAGAAAACTCAACCAAAAACTTCATAAAAGGCACCAGTCAGCTGGAGGCACAAGCACCCAGCACAAGGCAGCAAGCAGCACAATTGGTATTCATGGAATGAAAATTCATTTATGATGCATATTAATTTCAGATTTCATTTCACAGCCACCAGACAATACATTGACTATGGTTTCAACCTAGCAGGCACTATGCACACAGCCACAACATGGAGGGATCACATCTACTCAGGCATACAGCAGGGATCACATCTACTAAATAAAGGAATTGTTCTTCTGGAATTTAGAATTTCTGAAAATATTTAGATAAATAATAGCAGTTCTCCATATGACTCTTCTACAACATGGCAGCAATAGTTGTTTCTATAGAAATTGGTTTAGGTTATCACAGACCATCTGAAAATCAGCAAGATGCACACATAAAAGAAACATCGAAGCACCACTGCATGTTGGTTAGATCATGTCAGCATGCTTGGAAGGGGCACCAGTCACCAAGCACTAACATGTAGGAGGTACAACTATACTCTAGTTTTCCATTCACACAATCAGCATGCTTGCTAGATCATGTCATTTTGGGCAAAGTTTCAGATTGCTAGATCATGTCATTTTCATTTTCATATGTACAAAGGTTCATAGTTTCATGCAAGATGTATGATCTCCTAAATGACATGTAGATGGAAAAATTCAGAATAGCACACCTGTTCCATGGGATGATTTTTTAGTCTTGCTGACCTTGAGCTGTTAGAAATATCAACAATTAGAAAATCTGGGCACTCATTACATATGAAAACGACAAACAATGACAAGTGTTGTTTGTTACCCTGTTATATGGCCATGCAATTGACAGGTCCTTAGCATCAGCCATGTCTTGCACACCAGGATATGGACGAGGTACCTTTGCTTCCCTTTTCATCACATACCTGATAACAACTTCACAGTGTTTCCTTCCAAGAGTGTGGCCTGCACACATGGTGCTAGGATTTACTGAAATAACTATTCCCTTGGCCACAGGTTCATCTCTTTGGAGTGCATATAGTATAACTTCGTTGCCACACTGAAACAAACAATGTACTTATGAGAATTGTATTCATTAAAAAATCACCATTGGACTATAAGCAAAAAAAATGAAAAACAATGAGAACATTACAAGGTCAGCATGTGAGATGCGATTTGCATCACCTGATACTCCTGAGTCAAATTCACGAGATGGCTCCTACTACTTGGTGACAAGGCGCCTGTAGATGCTACGGCTTTTGTTAGGGCAAAGGTCCAAGGAGCAACTTATTCTTGTACGCCTCAGTCAACCACGAATATAACCTGCTGGATAAAGGAAACCACAGATCCATGAATTAGCGAGTAATTAGGAAGGGAAGTATGTCAACAGCTGTGGTATAGAGGGGGCTGGACAATGACCAAACATAAATAACATAGTATATTAATCTTAGTATATATAGGGATCAACTATATATTTAATATACTGAGTTTGTATGATATAAAAAGTACTATTTTTTTTTGACTAGTCAGGGTCATTTAATTTGTCCTTGATGGCTTTCTTCCTTCAAAAAAAAATTGAAATGGCTCTCTTTTAGGTATTAGGATCATCCTTCAAAAATAAATAAAAAAGCATAAGCTACAGCATACTAGCATACTAGCTACAGCATATAAGCTACAGCATACTGCTGGACTAGGCAATTATAGTATGCATCGATCAGCTGAAGCTTACAAAAGCACAAATTATAGACTATAAAAATCTAGTGCTGAACTTGGGAGGGGCCGTGGCCACTGCTGGCCCCCTTGCCTCCGCCAGTGTGCAGAGGAGCATGCAATCTTGGCCGCAATGGCCTGAGAGCCGGAGCTGCAGAGTCCGAAGAGATCCTACATTCTCATGAACCTGATTAGTGAAGTAGTACTAGCAGCTAGCAAATCAGATGGCTTTGGAGGCCCTCTTGGGATCTACCGAATACAACAACAGCAAATACAAGTGCAGACGGAGATGCCATACAAGTGCAGATGGAGATGGCGGCTCCCTTCTTTGGATCTGCTGTGCAGAGCGAGGCAGGGGGGAGATCTGCCTGTGGCGGCAGTGCAGAGGACAGGAACACAGAGGGGTAGGGGTGTGGGTGCAGAGGAACCCGGTGGGGCTGAGGTGGGCGGAGGGAATGGCGAGCTACCTGGAGACGACGTCGAGCTGAGGTCGCCGGCCGAGCTGTGGTCGCCGGTGGGGAGCGGGCGAGAGCTGAGGTCGCCGCCGGGAGGGGCCGAGCTGAGCTCGCCGGCCCGCAGACTGACCGCGCAGAGGAGATTTGGGGGCACCGTTGAGAGGGGCCGGTGGCCGGTGGCCGGCCGACGGCGGCAGGCAGGCCGCTCGTGTGAGGGCGTGTGCAGGGCGACGCTATTTTTTTTTCTTCGATTGGCTTCGGGTGGCGGCGTGGTGTGCGTCAGGGGAGAGGAGTGCGGTGGATTTTGGGGTTCCTGCTCTGAGTGCCCAGCAGGCGGGAGATAGAAAATGGGCTGACCCATTGGCGGGCTTTGATTTTTTTTCTGTCATGTGGGCCTATGTTAAAAGGTTAGGCGGGAAGTGGGCTAATCCAGTGCGCGAGTGGAGTCCATCTGTGGCGACGACCGGTGGGTCGTTAAAAGAACGATATAACGACCGACCATCCGACGTTGAATCGAAATAGAATTAACGTCCGACGACCTGTAGTCAAAATGAGATATAACGACCTACCGTCCATTACAAATCATTAACGTCTAACTTTCCGACGTTAAATCGACATTTTTAACGACCCCCAACTGACGTTGATTTTGGGCTGTGGTGTAGTGGAAGGAGACCGAAAAAGTTTTGTCAGCAAGCGTCTATCCGGAGCTCAAGCTCCAGTGGGAAAATGTTAGCAACCTGGTACCTGGATTGGTAGAGAGACGTAGAGTATTTTAGAATCAGCAGTGGAAGGTAGGATTCGAGAGGAAGAAGATGAACAGTAGAAGAAGAGGAGGAATTCTAGAGGAGAGAATAACCTATATTTGTTTGTCTGACAAATTGTTTGATGGATTGTCCCGCTCCTGGCCTTTGCATTTGTAGTCTCCCATCTAAGCGTGACTGGACTGGCGCAGGCCCATGGCCCATGTGAAGGCCCAACCATAGCTGATCCCTAACATTGCCCCCTTTTTAAGCTTCGGCTTGCCCCCAAGCCGATGGAGAAGGATAGAGCCTCCGGGATCCCAAGGAAACTGTTGCAGCTGTTTGTGGGAATACAGGCCATGATCAGTGCATAGAGCTCTTAGAATGTAGATATTGTCTGTGGAAGCACCAGCAGTAAAGGAAGTAGAACCAGTGTGATCCTTGATCTGAAACAAAAGCAGGCACCTGGACTCCCAATTTATAGTGCGCGGATTGCAGTTATCACAGTACCATGTCCCATCACAATTTCTCGTCACCTCAATGTAGTATCGTTTCCCAGTAAGCTCCAAGGAACAAACTAGATAGCAGGAAGGATGCCCTCTCTCGAGAGCCCTGGCGATGGCGACCCGGGTGGCGGCACCCCGCCGCCTCCCCCTCCTCCTCCGCCACCGCCTCCCCCACCTCCGCCCCCTCCCCCACCTCCACCCCCCCACCGCCTCCACCTGCCCGTGCGCCCCCCGGCGACCCTGGACCTCCGGCGCCGCCCGCTCAGCGTCGACCTGATGCCCTGGGGCCTGCCGCCCGCCCGCGACGCCTCGTCGTGCCGCCTCCGCCAACCCGCTTCGACCTCCAAAACCAACTCCTCTCCGACTGCTTCGACACTGCGATCCCGGACCTCCCGCTCCTTCTCCGGCTCCGGCTCACATTTGGGTAACTCCACCTTCCCGCGATCCCCGGTACAATGTCTTCTTCATCAGGAACTCGCTGCACTTTCTGTTAGCGCCTTGTCCGAGTCACCTTAGTGTGCGTTGCGTTAACGATGGTGTGTTCGAAGTTGCGGTGTCAAATCAAAACATTGCGAACGTCCTCGTCGTTCGTGGTGTCCTGCGGTTCTGCTCTATTGAGCTTCTTCTTCATCACTCCATGGTGGCGGCGACGAGCGCTTTCAATCGCCTGCCTCCTTTCAAACCTCCAAGCCAGGCTGTGGAAGATGCATTTACTGATGGCCGTACTGAGCCACCGACCGCTGTAACTTCCGCTGAACTTTGCAATGCAGTGACACAGCCTGGCTGCCTTTCACCGGATTTTCAGTTAGGAAATGTTCCATCGGATCTTTTAACTGTACCTCCTCTGCCTTTCCCTTCTCATCCCTCTCTGCTGCCTTCCAGGGGCGCGACGTGCGGTCGTGTCTCCGCGCCTGTGGCAGGCATGTCCGTCTCGTCACGCGCGTGCGCCTTCAATTCGCAGCTACCGCGCACGTACCTCCAGGCAGCCCTTACTCCACCGCCCGCGTCGGCCGTGGCTGCCAAAACCCTCAAACCCCTTGCTCCTGCCAAAGGTTGTTTCCGCTGCCTCGCCTCTGATCACCTTGTGCGGGACTGCCGGGATCCAGTCCGCTGCCGCCGCTGCCGGCTCTTCGGCCACCGAAGCCACGCGTGCAGGATGTCACTCCGCCGTGTGTTCCGCGCTGCTGCGCGCCGTTTGCCGCCGGCCATCCGCAACCTTGCCTCCTCGCGCTCTGCGTTTGCTCGTCGCGCCCTGCCTGACAATGCGCCGCCTACGCAGCAACCTCCTCCCTCGCCGCCTTCCTCGGGGCAGGAGGACGACCTACCGCACACCACTGCTTTTGATCCTGCCAACATGGTGGCGTCCACCTCTGCGGGGCCGCTCCCTGTGGAGGTGCTGAGCTCGCAGTCCCTCCTCGCTCTTGCACGGGAGTCCTATCCGCCCTCGCCACAGTGCATTGACAAGTTCGTGGTCCATGGCACGGCGAGCGTTGAGGCCACGCCCGCGGCACCGACTGCTCACGCCCAGGCCTCGCCAACGCGCTCGGGGCTGCCGCCGCCGTCACCGAGCATCGACGGGGGGAGGCATGATACGCCGCCACGCCAGAGCTCGGGCGACGAGTACGAGAGTGGCGAGCTGGACAGCCCCGGCTCTGACGGCGACTCCTGGATGCTGGGTCGTCCTCACCATGCCGATGCCTGGGTGTCGCCTGGCCGCGAGGAGCTTACTGAGCGGCTCCTCTTTGCCTTCATCGAGCCCTCCGTCCCCATGACGGAGGTAAGTGCTTTCATTCATTCTGCCCTACGCTCGGTCGCGCCGCTGCTACCTGTTGATCTCATCCCGTCCTCTCGGGGCACGATGATCCTTCATTGCGGTTCGGTCAGGGACCGCGACTCCCTACACCTCCTCGGCCCCATCAGTGGCGAGGGGGGAACACTGTTCCTTCAAAAACCTAAGGAAACCTCCAATCGCTTCTTCCGTATCCTGACATGGCTAGCCTTTGTGTCCGTGATTGACTTTCCCAATGAACATTGGTACGAAACCAAGATTCATGAGTGCTTCCGGGGTTTCAGCAAAGTGGCTGAGATCGATCCCGAATGCTTGACCCAGAACAACTTTGCTTCACTCCGTCTTCTCCTTGAGGTCAACGACCGTCTGGAACTCCCATATGAGCTGCGCATCTCCGCTGAGAAGGGGGTTGGCAGAGCCGGGTGCGTGGCCAAAATCCTGCCGATCCGTGTTTGGCCAAGGGAGTACCAGCTTGACAGCCAGGGTAACTTGGCGCGCTTTTTTGACCCTCCAGCTCCTCCTCCCCACGGTCCAAGCCTTGGGCCCTTGGGTCCTGTCAGCCGCGTGCAGCAGGCGCGCCCTCCGCCTCACTACTACAGCCAGATGTACCCGCCGCCCCCGCCTCGCCACGGCCAGGGGCACAACCTGCAATATGCTTTTGATCCTCTGGGTGGCCAGCAGTTGGCCGCTGCGCCCTCTGCTCAGGCCGTTCTCGGGCTTGCTTTCTCCTTCGCGCGTATGCTCTCCTCGCTGCCACCGCCAAGCTCGCCGCCTTCTGCCTCTCCCGTGGGCACCCCTTCGAGCCCTGCGAGCCCGGCTAGCGTCGCTGCTCCTCCGCCGTCGCTCGCCTCACCTCCTGTCAGCAGCCTGCCACCGCCACCGGGCATCATCACTTACCGTCGCCGCCCACGCGCTGCTGCCGCTGCCGCTACCGCTGCTCCTGGCGCCGCAGCTGCCGGCACCCCCGTGCTGAGGAGGGCCAGCTCGCGCCTTGCCGCCAAGGCACCGGCCAACTTCGTGGACATGACCACGCAGGCGGTCCAACGCAAAGCACTCCTCAACTCCCTGTCAGGGTGCTCCAAGACGCTGAAGAAACACGTCAACAAGCGGAACATCTTGGCGCGGAACATGCTGCCTCTGGGGGTGGCGGAGCTGTGCAAGCTCGTGTCCGCTGCCAACCTCGAATGCAAGAACGCCGGCGCGCTCGGTGTGGTGACTGATGTTGCTGAATGATCTACTACTGCAACAGTCATTTCGGCGGCTTGCATTGCTACCCCAATGGTCGCTGGGGTCCTAAAAATGGCAGTGCATCTATCTTAGTTTACTTCTTTACCTTGTCACTGTCTACCTTGCCTTCGGCAGGTTGTGA
Organism: Saccharum hybrid cultivar R570; assembly: GCA_038087645.1. Lineage (NCBI taxonomy): Eukaryota > Viridiplantae > Streptophyta > Magnoliopsida > Poales > Poaceae > Saccharum > Saccharum hybrid cultivar. The sequence continues at coordinate 8,876,081 of JAQSUU010000493.1, read as the reverse complement.
ACTTTTCGAACCTTGTTGGTGCTATAATACTCAGTGATGAATCAAAACTCTCGCTGCTTTTACATCGTTTCGTGGAACGTTCATGGCCTAGGTGACTCGGACAAGTGTGGTGTTGTGCGCGATGTTTTTATTGATGCTAAACCATCCATAATTTGCCTACAAGAAACCAAGCTCGACACCATTAACTTGTTCAAAGCCAAAGCCTTCCTACCCATCAATTTCTCTTCCTCCTTTGTGTTTGCTCCGGCTGACGGCACAAGGGGGGAATGCTGACTGCCTGGGATCCCGCCCTCTTCACTTTGAAACAGCATTTCATCAGACCTCACACCCTCATCACTGTCTTCGTCTGTAATGCTTCAGACCTCGATTTCACTGTCACTAACACTTACGGTCCATCGGACAGCGGGGGCTCACTTCCATTCCTGCACGGTATGCGCGATTTCATAACCCAGACTCTTATTCAGGGCCCCTGGATCCTCCTGGGGGACTTCAATCTTGTGCGCTGCGCCACTGACAAAAACAATGGGCAGTATAGTGTGCCGCTCTCCAATGCTTTCAACGAAACCATCCATGACCTTTAGTTGTCTGAAGTTGAGCTTTCTGATCGGCTTTACACCTGGACCAATGGCCAGCCACACCCTATCCTGGCATGGCTGGACAGGGTCTTCACAAACAACGATCTCGACTTGATCTTCCCACTCACTAGCCTTTCCTCCCTCCCTAAACCGACCTCGGATCACACTCCGCTCTTGCTGTCGCTATCCACAAGCCTTCCTAAGTCAGGCTTTTTCCGTTTCGAACGTGCCTGGCTTCGACATCAATCCTTTCTTCCGACTGTCCTAGCGGGTTGGCAACAGACGCATGAATGCGCTGACGCCGCCGAGCATCTGGCCTCGTGCATCAAGTCGATGCGTGCGGCGGCTAAGGTTTGGTCGAGGTGCATAAGGGCACCCAATTACCTAATTCAAAACTATAAATTCATTATTCAGCTATTTGATTTCTTCCAAGAGACAAGACCTCTGTCAACACATGAGTTTCAGGTTCACAGACAAGCTCAAGAAACCTTGCAGGAACAGCTCAAGGCCAAAGCAACCTACTGGAAGCAGCGAAGTAAGCAACGAGCAATCAAAGAATGTGACTCGAACACCGCCTTTCATCATGCACATGCAACCCAACGTCTGCGGAGCAACTATATCAGAATGGTAAGGGTTGATGGTCAGGAGGTCGTCAGTCATGATGGCAAGACAGTAGCACTGACAGATTTCTTCAAGACCATTATCGGGGTCCCCGGAAGCTCGGTGCCCTCGCACCTGCAGCACATCTACATGGACAGGAGCACACCAAGCAGATCGATCACAGCACCATTCACTGAGCATGAAACAAAGTCAGCTCTGTTTTCAATGAACTTGAACAGTGCTCCGAGGCCTGACGGTTTGGGGCTGGCCTTTTACAGAGCTGCCTGGGAGACAGTAAAGGTGTAGGTTATGAACTTCATGTCTGCTTTTCATGGGGGACCGATCAACCTTGATCCGATTAACAGATCACATATGGTGTTGATACCAAAGAAGCCAGCAGCGGTGGATGTTGATTCTTTTAGACCGATATGCTTACAGAACTGCAGTCTAAAAATCCTCTCAAAAGTGCTAACCAAGAGTCTGCAGGGTGAGATTCCGAAGCTAATAAACATCAACCAGACAGGTTTCATCAAGGGAAGATCCATCTCAGATACCTTCGTATATGCATTGGAACTGGTTCAAGTGTGTCACAAGAGAAAGAAGCCTGCATTAGTTCTGAAACTGGACTTTGCCAAGGCCTTTGACACAGTAAACTAGGATGGTTTGTTCAGCGTCCTATCCGCGAGGGGCTTCCCAGACAAATGGAATCAGTGGATCAACTCTCTTCTAACCTCCTCGAAATCCGCAGTGCAGGTCAATGGCTGTCCGGGGCCTTGGATCACATGCAAGAGAGGCCTTCGTCAGGGAGATCCTATTTCACCTTACCTGTTCTTGCTGGTTGCAGAGACCCTTCAGGGTATGATTGCTAGATGCTCTGAGATCAAACACCCAACTGAAGATGGCTTACCTTGTGCAGTGCTCCAATATGCGGATGACACACTAATCGTCCTTCAAGGCAACACCACTGGGCCTGCTGCACTGAAGAACATTCTTGATATTTTTGCATCCTTCTCTGGCTTACATATAAATTATAGCAAGAGCACGTTAGTGCCAATTCATATGACTGACTCTATAACCCAGGAATGCGTTCAGGTTCTGGGCTGCAGGCAAGATTCCTTCCCACAGCCTTATCTGGGGTTGCCTCTGTCGGTGCACAAGCTACCACTGTCAGCATACACGCCTTATATCCAGAAGACTGATAGATATCTTAGTACATGGCAAGCAAGCCTTCTGAACCCCATGGGTAGAGCTGTGATGGTTAACTCAGTTCTAGATTCTCAACTTGTCTACTTCATGAGCTCACTGCAGTTGCCTCCATCAGTGATCGATCAACTTGACAGGAGAAGACGTGCCTTTCTGTGGAGTGCAGACAGAACAGGAAAACCCAAACCAGCAACCTGCCTCGTTGCATGGATCAACGTATGGAAGCCAAGAGATCTAGGTGGTCTGGGGATCAAGGACATGGGCACACAGCACATATGCCTGCTGCTCAAACTCATCCATAAGCTTCATCACCCTGAATTTTTTGCATGGGCACAATGGGTCCAGGGACGGGCCTCAATTGCAACGCTCAGTGGCGATATTCATGGTGACCACTGGAAGGTGCTCCGACAAATTTTGCCTCTGTATCAGGCTATCACAACGGTTGCCCTCGGAGATGGAAACAGCTGCTCCTTTTGGTCTGATGTTTGGACTCAAGATGAGGCCCTAGCTGACACCTACCCGGCACTTTTCAGTCATTGTACGTTCAAGGAGGCTACGGTATCCCAGATGTTGCAAACTGGCCTGCAACAGACTCTGGTACCGCGCCTGTCTCAACGGGCAAGCTTGGACATGCATCATCTACTACAGATCATCCAGGCCACCACACTTTCGCAAACACCGGACCAACAGACATCTTTATTCAGCAAGGGAGAGTCAGGGCTGGACAGTGCGGCTATTTATAAACTGCTGAAAGCCAAGGGCCAACCGGATGATCCCAAGGCTAAGTTCGTCTGGGACAACCATGCACCGCCCAGAGTGCAGCTTTTCATGTGGCTTCTAGTTCAGGGAAGAATCCAAGCACGATCGGTGCTACACACCAAGAGAATACTGGATGATAAAACCTGTGAGGTATGTAACGAGGCCGACGAAACACCGGCGCACATCATCAACGGCTGCCTCATTGCGACTCAGTTCTGGCAGAGGCTTCATCTACCAGAAATCCTCCAACTCACAACTGAATCCTTACATACCATCTCAACGTCTGGAGGTATACCAGCTGATGAGTTCTCTGCCTTCGTAGCGCTCGGTTGTTGGCACCTGTGGAAGGCCAGGAACGGAAAAGTTTTCAGACAAGAATCCACTTCTGTTGATCAGGTGCTCATAAGCTGTAAGATTGCTGCAGAACAATGGAGGTTCAGACTTCCAAGAAAGAAAAAGCAAGTCGCCGACGAATGGTGCCAGATCTTAGAAATGGCTCGAACAGGCCACGGCTGAGTTGGACCCTATGTTACTTTAACCGCTTATGTAAGATTGTAACCACCTCGGTGTCTCTGTACATTATGAGGCCGTTTGGGGCCATTATAATCAAATAAATCAGGTGGGGAACGCCTCCCCCCGTTGACAGTCAAAAAAAAACTAGATAGCAGCATATATCAGCCCTCACATGAGAGAGTACAGCCCTGACAGTGATGAAGTCAGGCTTATCTGATCGCCCCACTTTCTCATCCTTGATCCGTGCAATTGTTTCCAGCACATAATTCCTGCTCATGTTTGATAGTTCTGGAGACAAAGAAATGAAAGCGGTATTTTGTCCTTCAGTTATGTCCCACTGCTGCAGCTTTGCAGCAACAGGCAAATCTGGGTTTACTTTGAACTGAGATGTGTTGATTGTGACCACAGAGCTACCATTGGAATCATTCACGCGGCCACCTTTGAGAGACAGTATAGGGCTTGAACCAGAATTACACAGCAACTGCAGATGTTGTCCCTCTGCATCTGAGAATTTGCCCACACCAAGTAGCTGCCCAGTTCTTTTATCAATGATGAGATGCACAAGAAATACAATTATACCCTGAAGCTGCCCAGGGAACAACTGAAATATGTGTAACCTTAACCATGTGCAGGCCAACTTGAAATCTGCATAGGCAATTACGATATAAGCATGATAGGACTGAAACCACTGAACTGCCTCCCTACCATTGAGTTCAGCAACTTGCACTGCACTTTCAAGTAACTTGAGCCAGTGCTTCCAACATTCCCAACAGCTCACACAACGGAAAATGATCAACCTCAATTTGCTCACTGAACAGCTAAGCACACAATTTGCAGAGAGTTGAAACCATACCCATTTGCTAAGGGGTGGTGGCCATGGGAGTTTCGGCCAGATGTCACCAAACTTAGCATCAAGCATATTGCCAACAGACAACAAGGGAGCATCTTCCACACTCCGAAGTTGCCAGAGCAATAGAAAATTAAGAGGCCCTTGGAACAGCAAGTGGAACAGCCTGACTAGAGGAACCAAACCATATGTGCGACCAAGACTGACAGAGCGGAGCACATGAAGGTCAAACTGAGCAAAACCTGATAGATGCAGGAAATAACCCCTCACAATCATTGTTGTAACCAGCAGAACCACCACAGCGGCTAGATGAGCACCATCAGAACAATCATTACCACCAACAGAGACTGATAGAGGTGGGTGATAGCACAGAACCACTGAGAAGGAGGTGTGCAGTTGCACAGAAGCTGCGTAACTAGAGAAGGAAGGCCAAGGAAGTGGCCGGAGTGGAAGAACAGCAGGAGGCCATGGTTGCTGCAACTGAAAAATCCGGACCTCCAATTCATGCTCATCGGGAGAAACCCAGGTGTGCTTCCCACATAGGAACAACATTTTCTTGTCTGAGCCTGCCACTGAGTCTCCAAATGCGTTGACAATTAGGCTGATGAATTCAGGATGAGAATCATAAGTCGCTGGAGTGATGAGAGGGTCATCAACAGTGCATTTTGCCATTGTATCATGTTCTTCCCACTTAGCACCAGCAGCAACCCAAACTAGTGTAACAAATGGATATGCTGTGTATGTACGGTTCTCAATTACTCTCGCAGCAGCTAAAATTAACTGTCCATGACAAACTGAGGCAATAGGCTTACCAGAGAACTTTCTGACTAGAATTCCACCAAGCAGATGGCACTTTCCACGGTCAAACACACAACACCACTGTAAAATAAATTCATGGAATACGCTGAAGGATGACCATGGTATTGATCGAAGGTCAACACTAGCACACATCGCCATAGCACCAAGCACTGGTATCATCATGTATTTCCAGGACACTGCAAGGTCAGAGAGCACGAACCTGATTTGTTGGCAAATTTGTATAGGCCACGGGGCCTTCCAAAGTCGACCACAGGAACTCCTGACAGAGAGCCTCTCAGCCCTGTTGAACGACGGCCATGGTGTAGGCCGTAACTCAGCATCACAACTCATCAACCTCAGGTCGTCAGGTGGTGGCCATGGTTGGTGTTGATCGACTCCTAGTGACATACGACTCGGCAGCTCGAAGCCAATACAGATGTTGCAGAAGATGTCGGCTTGCAGTGACAATTCCTCGAACACCTGGCGTGCACCCAAGCTGGCATGCTCCAGAGATATCGAACTCAGCATGGCAAGGCTTGGAGTTGAGGCCAGTGGCGGGCGCAGGATTTTGACCTTGGGTATTCAAAATTTTGTGAAGGAGGTAGCAACCTACAACTAGTATTCGGCATTTTTTTGAGGGAATCAGTAAACTAGACTCCCCTCTTTCTATTTTCCAAGTTATAACAAATTGCAATCCAGCATATATTGAATGGGATAATGTGAAGCTAATAACACACCAAATTTTGCCGATGCCATGCAGCTGTGTAGCTCCCTATGTCAGACTCCCTGTGCGGCTGTGCGTCCTGTGCCCGTGGCGCTCATGCGCACATCGGTCCGCCATCCACCGCGACGCTGCCGCGCGCCGACGCACCCTTGCCAACCGCTGCAGCAGCGCCTGAGCGTGAGGTGCCGTCTTGCCGATGCCGATGTGGTGCGCCTGTTCGGTGTTGCTGGGCCTTATTGGGCCGTCGGTTGGGAGGAAGAGTAGCAGGAGTAGCCAGAATTTTTGATACGATAGTTTCTTGCTTCTTTTCTTTTTTGCTTTTTCTAATATACACATAGATGTACATACTGTATATACGAACTTTTTTGGCACAAATTTTGGGTATTCAACTGAATACCTTTAAATACAAATGGGCCCGCCACTGGTTGAGGCACATGGAAGTTTAGATGTCGGTGATGATGTTGGTGTAGCTTCAGCAGCGTGTGTCGACCAAGCCATCCCGTGGGACCCATTCACGGCCATGGCTGGCGGGAGGCCACCGAGGACGTCATCGAGGCCGCCAGTCGTGCTCCACGGCACCATCTTGGCGCCGACGAAGACGATGTTCATGCCGACGGTGGCGCAGCCGACGAGGGACGGGAACCTGCCGCGGCCCCTGCGGCGCAACTGCTGCTGCCTCGGAGCCGGGCCCACATGGGCCTGCATGCTGAGCGTGTGGGAGATGGTGATGTGCTTGGAGTAGACCCCATAGGGCGAATTGGCGGCAACACTGCGACAGGAGCCTTGAGAGCGGCCGGTGGGTAGGCTCCGACGAGGACACAGAGTTGGAGACGATTGGACTAGATGAGACGGAGAGGATTTGACCCACGGAGGCCTCGACCTCATGCTCTGGGTCCGGCTCGGCGTCGGCGTTGTAGTGGATTTGGTTGGCGAAGATGGCGGCGCTGGGCGCTGGGTGAGCCGTGGCGTCGCCGCCCTTCTCGATGTCGACGGGGCCGCACTGGATGAGCTTCTGCCGAAGGAAGGGTCGGCGCCGTCAACAGCGTCGATGGCGGAATGTGCGGGTGCGGGCGCGGTCGCTGGCACGACCGAGGCGGCGACGGAAGGCGCGGGTGCGGTCGTGACCGAAGTGGTGACGGTAGGCGTGGGTGTGGGTGTGGGTGTGGGCGCGGTCGACGCGGCAAATCGCCGATCCAACCACGCGTTCTGCTCGGCGAAGAGCTTGCGCATCTCGTCGAGGAGAAGCTGGGTAGAAGGACTCATGGTGCTAGACCGAGAATCAAGGGCTCTGGTACCGATTGTTAGCAACCTGGTACCTGGATTGGTAGAGAGACGTAGAGAATCAGAGAATCAGCAGTGGAAGGTAGGATTCGAGAGGAAGAAGATGAACAGTAGAAGAAGAGGAGGAATTCTAGAGGAGGGAATAACCTATATTGGTTTGTCTGATAATTGTTTGATGGATTGTCCCGCTCCTAGCCTTTGCATTTGTAGTTTTCCATCCGAGCGTGACTGGACTGGCGCAGGTCCATGGCCCGTGTGAAGGCCCAACCATAGCTGATCCCTAACAGAAAATCATTTAAAGGTGCTTAACTACCGTTGGTTGAGGCCGTGCCATCCCCCGCGGACATGGAGATCTCACGAGATTCGGCCCTGGCGCCGCTGCTTAGCGAAGCGGCGACTCCGTCCGCAAGCGTCCAAAGCTACCCGTGGTCGAGTCCACGGTGGAGAAATAACTAAATAACAACAGATAACAGCCTATAAATGTCCTATGTTGTGTAGGCCCTAATAGTTAGCTTGCTAATAGCTCCTATCTAATATTAGTTGTTATTAGCCAGTTTGGTTCAACCGGTGAAATACTTAGTAACGTCTATTTTTACCGACTAGAAGAAGCTTAGTGAGTAATTATTAGCTTTATGATCCAAATAGGATCTTAGTTTTTTTTTGTGAACGGAGATCATTTTTCCTGCCGACTAGAAGAAGCTCAGTGACGTCTGTCACGTGTCACCGCTGGCGGGAGATCGGCAGCAACAATTGCTTGACCAGGTACGAGGCACACGTGTCCAGTGTCCACGTCGAAACCTAGTCCACTTTGCCATAACCATGCAATTGCCTCCCTTCAAGAGCATCCATGGAGCTTAAGTGAATGATCTTTTGACTTTTTGTTATCGCTATTGCTAAGTGTTTTTTTTTACTGGTCTTTCTGGCAGACATCCATCTATTAGCTAGCTACGTGAAGCAGTATTTTTATAGTAATAATAACTATATATATCAATCAATCAATCTAGCTAGAACGTCAGCGACATATTGGCTGGAGGATTATTCTGGACATTTATCAATTATGTTCATCAATTGACAAAGGTTCCTTCCTCACTGCACGAAACTTGCAGGACTCCCTCCCTGTAGTCAACTCTTTCATCAGCACGGCGGATGCATGGCCACAAGATTTGGTTGTTTGGCTCGCTGTGAATTGGACGCCAAAACTTTCCCATTCTGATCTGCATTTGCTGCACGACAGCAGTGAATTATCCATATGCCAAACTAATTAACTTCCATTTTCGGGTCAAATTCTTATCTGTCATCTTGTCGTACGTAGCAGACGCAACGAGAGATTTACGGTAGCTAGCAGCCTAGTAGGTGGTACCAAGAGATCTCATCGCGAAAATCTTTTGGCATCCGACGTCATCTCTCAATCCGTTCAGCTTCAGCGGCACAGCTTGGTGCTTGTACGTTCATGCCAGGCCGCTGATGGCCACCAAGAAATGCAAAGTTTCCTATTTTCCACGTCAACTTCTTTATAGATATAGGAAATTTTTACCTCGGTATATATCTAGGAGGTATACACGCTTAACCTCAACATTCTAGTGAAAAGCTAACAATTAAGAAGATGGCAACAATGAAATCTAATAACACTTATTTAATTAGTTTGATTTTCATAAATTAATATTGTTTTATGCAAAAAAAAATTTAGGATAGTTTGGCTAAGTACTGTGCTACAATTGTATTGTTTTTTTAGACAGAGGGGTTAATAACAAAAATCCAACCACGAAGATGAAGGGGGGCATAGGGCTTTGGTATGGCAGCCATACGTCTTCTCTTTACGACTTGCTAGCGCCCGGACCTCCGATTCAGGGCGCTAGCGGCGGACGGTGCTCTCGAACCCATGCTTGACGCACGTAGCTCCCTCGCCCCATATTCATCCCGCTTCGGAGGCCGCACGGGCCCATGCATGCACGGGACCATTTGAGCCCGCTCTGGTCCATGCGCCTGCATGCACGCAGTAGCAGCACCCCACCAGCAAGCGCGCGCGGTGACCCACGGCGGCACACTAGTAGCAACATGTGCTTCCCCGAGATCTACTATTGAAATGCAAATGAAACACTTACAACATACATCTAAAACAGATGAAACATTTAAAACTTGCGCTTGAAACATGCGTGTATAGCCATAGCAACATGTGCAATACCAGATCTACTTTTGAAAACATCCAGATGAAACATTTGCAACATACGTCTAAAATAGATGGAACACTTTTTTTACGAGACCAACAGATGGAACACTTGAAATATATGCTTGAAATATGTGTATATAGCTATTGCAATACATGCAATACCAAGATCTACTTTTAAAACATCCAGATGAAATATTTGGAACGTACGTATGAAACACTTGAAATGCTTGAAACATAGTCTTGCAACATGCGTAGTTTATCATTGGAATATGTGCAATATCTCGATTTATTTTTGCAACATCCTGATCTAGTTTTGCAACATTGATATAAAACACTTGCAATGTACCTCTAAAACACCTGAAACATTTGAAATATACGTTTGCAACATGTTCTTTCAGCGCAAACATCTTCTTGCTGCTTTGCAAATGGAGGCTCATCAACTCGTGGAGGTCACCCGTGTGCTTGTCAGTGGCGTGAAGCTTGCCGGTACGTGGAGCTAGGTGGCGATGCACAGAGGGGGGGTGTGGGGGCAGCACGAGCAACGGTGCGCGCAGAGGGCGAGTGGGTGGCATGTGGAGATCACTGGTGAGCTCACTGGCGGCACGGAGCTAGGCGGCGGCGCATAGAGGGTCAGGTGGGCGCGGCACGGACGACAGTGGCGCAGAGGGCGGGTGGGCACGGTACGGGTTAAAGCTTTTCCATTCTTTTTTTTTTTTTTTTTTGCTGTGATCGCCATTTAAGAAAAACTCATTTGAGCTGACAACCGACTGCTGAGGGACAGACAGAGGCAAAGAAAGGAAGAAGGGCGCCATCGGGCCGAACTGCCCAGTGCCAAAACATCATGTGGAAATTGGGCCAACTCTATGGGCTCGTTTTTTTTTTGTCAATAATGGACCCTAGTCTGCACATGGACCATAAACCTTGGCCCCTTTCCCTGGCATGAACACTGTCCACAGCGCTGGCCTCCCGGTGGCTCGGCTCCCTCCTCCTCCAGCAAGGACACCTTTTCCCTCGATGCCAGCTTGGACAACTCTTCTCTTGACGCGAGCACACCCTCCCGGCAATCCGGCATGGACATCGTCCCCCGGCGTCCCCTCTCTAGCGACTGAGGCTGATCAAGGAAGAGCTTGGTCTCTTCAGTAAAGCTTTGGGAAAATTAGAGTTACCGCCATGAATATCCTCTTTATTATCTCCATGCTTTTTATGAGTTTGAGTGGTCTTAATAATGTAAGAACCAAATTGTTATAACTGGTTTGCTTCCGTCTTATATGATATAGCAGTGCTCCTGCTAGTTCTTCAAAAAAAATCGTCCCGGCACGACACGACCTCCATCCCCGGTGTCCCCTCCCCCACTGCGGAAATCCCAAATCATGGTGACTAAAAATATTTACAGCCTTAAAACTGCAAATGTCTTTTAATGACTAAAATCTTAGAAAACATACGTATTATAAATTTGTGGATAAATTTAGGACTAACAACAAGTCAAGACTATATGTTTTTGCCCCCTTTCTCTTTGTAATCTCTATTGAGTTGTAATAGGCTTGATTGTCCATCATATTTTTGTAGTTTCCTCTTTGTATTGCACCTTGGTGTATCTTTAATATATGTTGAGTAGAGAGCTTAGCTTGAGTTAGATCAAGCTTTTGTTGTAACCCACATATGTGGTTAATTCATGGATCTATTTTTGTTTTAAAAAATTATTTTATTAGTTATGGTAGTTTTTATAATTAAACTCTAGCGTTTATCTTATCTTTTATTAAAAAAACTCATGTTTTGTATTTTATTGTAAATGTAGATTCTATATCCATTTTTGGTTGTGGTAGACACCCCCGCCGCCGCATCGCTCTCGTCCGGGGTGACACGGACGGTGAACCCGTTATGCTGCCACCAACTCCTTGCCCCTCCCTCTCTTGCCTCACCGCTGCTTGAGCGGGTCGCCGGTAGCCCACGCGACCGCGAGAACGGCGGCGGCGGGGCTCGTGGGGAGGAGTGCGCCCCCTCCCCCACTCCTGTTCTTGCTGTCTCCGGTGACAAATCCGGAAACCTAGTGGCCGAATCCAGTGACGTGGTGGCCTGATCTGTTGATGTGGTGGCCGGATCCGGCGGCCTGCAGTGGATGCGGGCCATCGACGCGGAGGCCAAACTTTTGCCTTGCTGGATTCCGTATACCTGGAACTGCAATTGCTCGGTATTTCCATAAACACTGCACTTAACTTGCTGGACTCAGTCTCAGTATTTCCGTACGGCCGATGGCCACAAGCTAGATGGGTTGATGACTTGATTGCTGGAGGCCAAACTTTTGCCTTGCTGGATTCTCTGCATCGAAGTAACAGTAGTGAATATCCATGCCAAAAACTAGAACCTGTTCGTTCGGACAAAAAGTCTGGATTGTATGTTACTGTGCTGTGAAAAACGCAATGAAAAATTAGCGTGAATGTCCATGCCAAAAACTAGAACTTGTTCGGACAAAAAGTCTGGATTGTATGTTATGGTGCTGTGAAAAACGCAATAAGAAATTTGCAATCGCTAACTGTAACTGGTACCAGAAGATGTCATCGACATCGATCATCACGATCTGTACAGCAGGAGTGCAGGACTTGCTTGTTCGTGTAAACAGGCAAACACCCACATGTTTAGACGATGGACACCAGGCCCAGGGGATGAAGTTTTCGTTGCTCTTTTGTTCACCTTTTTCCGGGTAGAATACTCCCTCCGTCAAAGAATCGTAGTCGTTCTAGTATTGCGACACGGCTACCAAGTTTCAAGCAAATATACCAACACACCCCTATACCAGTAATGTCTGATCTCCTGCCCTCCTTGTCTGTAGTCATTGAATGAGCTCACTATAGACTACGTACTATGAGTGGCTGCGGATTACAAAGCTGTAGTCTGGTGCTGCTCAGGTGTAGGACTGGCATCTAAAATGTCGTTTTTATTGAGACATCCTCTAAACACTAAAACGATTTATACTAGGACAGAGGGAGTAGTCGATTTTGAAGAATACTTGGTATGGTGAAAAGTACAAATCCTACTGGTAATAAGTAACAACAGGTAATAAGTAACAACAGGTTATATAGGTCTTCCCTGACGGTGATGCGATAGGCTATCCTCTTCACCGCCTGGGCCCTTTTGATCGAGAGGATGAGATGTGATGGCCAACAGCTATCACTTTTAGTGAAAAATCATTAGTGACGCCTCCTAGGTGGCGGACACGACTTCAGAAGGTTATCAGCCATGACTATTTTGCTATGGCCAATAACCATCACTTTTAATGTGCTATGTGCATTATATTCTTCCATTTCCTTCCATTATATTTCAACATAAGTGAACAGGGTTACTATATTGAGTTTTCGCATGCAATGAATAAGAGGAAGAAATTTAGAAACTAAGCTCATGTTAATACAAGTTATTAATGCTAAATTAAATGCAAACCATAGCTCAAGTTGTCGTGCAAACAACAATAGAAAGGAAGAAATAAGAATGAACATACTCTCCTGTCCCAAATAAGTGTTATTCTGACTTTCCAAGAAGTCAAATATTTTTAACGTCAATCAAATAAATATAAGAAAACATTAACATTTATGATGCGTATCTTGATCTAAACGTAAAAAGCCAACTCATGGGGAAGGAATCAGCGAATAATAACCCGGCAAGGCATTCGCATTCCCCCACTGCGCTACCTGCAGGCGCTGCAGGAACCCGAAGAATCAAGATGGGGATATCCTGCGGTACCATCCGATATTGATATCGATATTTTAGGGTGTGTTTAGATGGTGAAAAAGTTTGGGTTCGGCTACTGTAGCATTTTTTGTTGTTATTTGGCCAAATTTATCCAATCATAGACTAACTAGACTCAAAAGATTCGTCTCGACATTTACAGACAAACTGTGTAATTAGTTTTTTCTTTCGTTTACATTTAGTACTCCATGCATGTGTCGCAAGATTTGATGTGACAGGTACTGTAGCACTTTTTGGGTTTGCTTTTTGGGTGGGAGGAGCAACTAAACAGGCTCTTAACCATCCATCCAAATCCAAATCCTGTGTTGAGATCTGGACAAAAGTGACCCCTCACACGTGGAGTACTGGAGTGGAATCGGATAGCGCTAATCTTGGCTCTTCGGTGCCACGAAGGGGCAATATATGGGCCTGGGCGCACGCAACCCCATCGGCCCACAGTTCAGGCTTCGTCAGACCAATCAGACTGGTAAACAGTGGAGTGGCTGCCGTTTTTGACTTTGAACTGTGATGCGTGGCTCACAGGCGAGCTCATGCTGTGCACAAGTGGATTGGCAGTCTATGCGCACGCAGTGACATTGCGTATGTATATGTACCCCTGGTTGTGTTCGGCGCATATATACCACGTTATATATCGTCCTTATTTTCGAGCTTTGGGTGCTTTGTGCTTTGGCCCCTTGTTTAGCAGTGATATAAGAAGCTAGCGCTTTGTTATGGCGTGTCAATATACACCATTGACACCGGTGAAAGTTATGCTGATGTAGCTCAACGGCCATGATGTCTTTTAGGTGTGTTATCCTTCTTGGAGGCGACGATTCTATCCTATCCTACCACCACTAGGTCTTCATGTGAAGGATCGGAGGTGGCGACGTGCTTTGGACGACTTTTTTTTTTGGTTATATGTGCTATTTGTGTGTGATTGTTGTCCAGTTCAGATCCTTCAGCAGCTATTCATGTCTGGCATATTCCCACTGCCTATGTAGGTCGAAAGTGAGGATGGCATATTCCCACTGCCTATGTAGGTGGAAAGTGAGGATATGTTATACTGGTGATCTTGGCTCGGTGGTTAGGGTTTCAAGTAGCAGATGGAGTTGATTCTGTTCCGCTCCTAAGTTTGACTTATGTTGATATTACAGGACAAGTCGTAAAAAGATGAATACATACTCAAGTAATGTGAAGATTTTGAATCTCTTCATTTTATTAGTTCCATGTTTTCTTTGGTATATGTACGTGTTATGTATTGTGGCTGAATCTCTTCATTTTATTAATTAGGCCTTGTTTAGATGCACCCCAAAAGTTGAATTTTTTTCACTCTCTCTCCATCACATCAATCTCTGGACCCATGCATGAAGTAGTAAATGCAGGTAAAAAAAATAACTAATTACACAGTTTAGTTGGAAATCACGAGATGAATCTTTTGAGTCTAGTTGGTCCACGATTGAACAATATTTGCCAAATAAGACGAAAGTGGTACTATTCATCGGGTTGAAATTTTTTTCAATCTAAACCCGGCCTTAGTTCCATATATGTTTTCTTTGGTATATGTACGTGTTATGTATTGTGGCTACCATGACTCGGTATTTAGCTGTCACATTTTCTTCAATGGCAGGACACAATGGTAGCTGAGGTTCAATAAAAAAGGACACAATATAGTAGCTACACCTAGAGCTGAAAAGGCCAGCAAGAGGGACCCGGAGCGGACCATCGGAGGGACGGCCCTTGCGCGCGGCGAAAAGCCGCTGGAATATCCCGCCACCACCAGCGGGCCGCGACGTACTGTACGAAAGGGACGGACCATCCAGGAAAGATCCGTGGCATATACACACAGGGTCCAATCCAAAAAGGAAAAAAAAAGATTCTGTTCCGTCACACACGCTCAGTAGCGGGAGATGCGGCACGGGATATTCGAGGGGTGCTGGGGAACATTCCCGATGCCATGGAATCGCTACCCAACCTGGCCGGTGGCCGGTGCAAGTGAGTGGTGACGAGTACTCCGCCTGCCGGCCGAACACCACCCAAGTGCCTGCAACCATGTATTAGGAGTATAGTATATACGAGATCGTTTATCTTTTGAATAAAGAACCGTGTACGAGTTTGTATATTCGTTGGTTTGGCAAATATTCGCTCTATAACAGCGACTAACGTATTGACATGATTTTGCCCCTTTTTTTTCCTTGAAATTTTGAGCATATCATATCCTTTGGGTCATGCTGGCCTCCATCCCGATCCACCATATATGTAATCTTGTCCTTTCGTTTAGTTCTAGTGATAGATTTGTGGCTTTAAATATGCTTTGGTTCTATCTGGCTCCATGCTAGCTAGAGACTAGCCTCGTTGAAAGATCTATTGATAATCGACAACAATGCTCACGATTGCCATGTGATGTCAGTGTAGGATGAAGCATGCACCATCCCCACTATTGAAAACCGTACATTATACACTCAAAATCAAACAGTTCAAAAGTGGTTTTCAAAGGTGGCCGAAGATCCATGGGCAGTGTCAATACCAAAGGGGAGGACACCCCCATGGCTTCCTTGTGGCCACTATAGTGGGATCAATAGAGGCCGCTATAGCGGGATCAATATCAATAGCACATGAAAGAGCTCACCATGGCTCTTTATTTTCGATACAATGATGACATAGTGAGGTCAGTGAGGATGTTAGAGTGCGCAGCAGACCCAACCCCACCCGCTATGCCCACAAGCCGGCACCTCTCAGGTCCAGATCCATCGGAGCCCACAATATTCCAAGGTTTGTGAGCCTAACCAGGTCCACAAGGCTAGCATGATAGTGAGGGCTGCCCCCGCCTTATATGTTGTGCTTCCTCAATATCAATTATCGATGTGGGAGTAAACCTAGCAGGGGGTTAGTGAGATCACGGGGATGATGAGGATGGGCAAATTTGAGAAGTGGTGGGAGAGAAGGGGGGAGAAAGATCTAGGAATATATGTATAGAGAGAGAGGGAAGGATGCTTGCATATGGGATCCACATGCCACATCCAAGGGTGAAAATTACTTTTAATATTGCGAGGGAGTTACTTGTTTTGTTTTGATAGTTGAGGTAATATGATGTAAGGTTTTTAGAGTTGGGGTTGTATGATGTAAGGTTTTTAGCAAAACCACATTGGGAACCACTTTGAAATGCCATAGGGGTTAATTTATATGGTTTTGAAAGTTGGGGAGGGGTATTTATAATGTTTGGCTTTTGAGTTCTTGGAGTTTTCAAACTGTGTCAAGTTCAGGGTGACAAATGAACTTGTCGGGGTTATAACCCTGGGGTGTCTCAAGGCACCGATTAGTTAGCAGGCCAAGCGACCCATGACACGTCCGCTAGCGAAGGCTCAAAAGATCGAGGCCCAGCTGAGCCCAGCGAACCAGGCCGGACGCCAAGGCCAGGGTCAGCCACGACCCCTTCTATCTTCACCGCACGACGAACGAAGACTCGTGACCTCTTCACCATCCCGACCCTCAGGAGGAACGGGAAGAGGTCAAGCCCATCCAAGCGTGCCTACCCTGGTATGGATAAGCACGCCGCACTGACCCCGCAAGGACTGAGGGGACAGCGGTCACCTCGGTCCGGTCAGACGCTACCTCTGCGCCACGTAGCTCAGACAAGACAACACCACCCAAGGCAGTGACGGTCAGAACAACACCCACCGGCCAAATACGGCTCAACAAGACACACGTACGACTCCACCCACTATAGAAAGCCCATCTCCTAGCTCTAGCTCTTCTTCCTCTTCCACCATTCTTGCACCCACATTGTAAGAACTTCAGAGCATTCAAGAGAGGAACACGCAATCGATCATCTCTGAGACTGGACGTAGGGCTCCGGCCTGAACTAGTATAAATCCTCATGTCTTTTGAATGCTACCATCGTCTTCCTAGATCAGCGCGGTAATTGTATAAATTTACTAGTCCGGTTTACAAAACACCGACAGTTGGCACGCCAGGTAGGGGACAATCACGCACTCTTGATTGTTGAGAAGTAAGCAATGGCTCCCTGTACTTACATCGAACTTGCTCTTGGCTCGGCCCCCGATGGCCGCATTCGTTTCGGAAGCCTCAAGTTCACCGACATCGACGGGCCAACTCCCGTCAATGGTCTTCTCCCCGGCCAAGCTCTGTGCTTTAGGGACCTGGACTTCATGACCGACCACCTAGGTCAGCTACGGCTCAACGAAGAGAATGCGGCTCCGTCATACATCTCGATGCCTGATCATGGACCAGCACGAGCCGGTCCCACGATCGTTGACTCTGATGCGCTAGCATGTAGAATCGATTCATTTCTCAGGGCGAATCCCGAGCCAAAGCTAAGCCGACATGTTTTCTATGTGTTGGCGAATGCTTTCACCCAACTCTCTAGAAGTGGGCCCCTGCCGCCAGAGGCTGAATTCTGGAACCCTCGTACCATGCTGCCCTCCGAAATGAGGGACGCGATCACACTCTTCGAGCGGGAGCTCGCCAGGCGAGATGGCCATTCGACGATGCCAGAATTCTCCAGGTTCATGGGGATGATGGAGCAGGATCTAGAGTCCATCTACGACCTCCTGCTGGTGACCCCTGAGAACACAAACTCTGACTCCAATTCTGAGAGAAGCTGCCATCCGCTAAGAGAATGCAACATGTTGCATCTCTCGGAGGATGGGGTGGCGCCGGCAGAGGACGCAGAGGATGACACCTATCCGATTCCACGCACCCCCGGAGAACAGGCTGAGTATGACCAGGAGCGCCTAGAACGAGCCAGAGCCCGCGAAGCTGGTTAGGCCAATGAACGTCACGATGACGGATGCCCGAGCCCGCAACACCTCGACGCTGAGGGTAGATTATGCGGGCAATGATCAAATCCAACAAGGCAAGAGAGAGATGCATGTCTTCCCTCGAGCTAGCCAAAGTGTCACGGCGGTCGCCATGATCATGTAGATGGCCCCTGAACCCTCGACCGACGAGGGAAAACACGTCCATCAGGAGCTGCGAGACCTGTTAGAAACTACGGCGGTGCAGCAGGCTCAAAGCTTCGCGAAGAGGCGGCATCCCGAGGCCAGCCTCGTTCACATCTCCTCAGCATGCGGCGCCCCCGAGGGGCACCACGCGCCAAGCGAGCTCCAGCCAGATGATGGTGATGTGGTGCGTAGGCGGGAAATCTCCCCAGCGTGTAGCCGCTACATCAGAAACTTCAATGCCCATCCAACTCAAGGCGCTAGGCGCCCTGGGCCATATTGTGCGGGCAAAGATCAACTACACTACGGTGCCAGCGACCAGGACAACCATGGCTGACATCCTAGGGTTTGGGATGCTTGATGCAGCTCAAGCCCGAACGCCTGCGGCCCGCAGGCATTTGCGAAAAGGATCCGGCAGAAGCCATTACTGGCGTGTTTCCATGCACCACCGAATATCATCATGTACTCCGGGGACACCCATGCCATCGTATGGTTGGAAGACTTCTGCCTCATCTTTTGAGCGTGCAGGGAGGACGACAACCTCTTTATCATCCAATATCTACCTCTCTACCTTGCGGAAAGCACCTCCCCGCGGACAGCATCCACTCATGGGCGGACTTCAAGCGCATCTTTGTAGGGAACTTTCAGGGCACGTGCGTGCGCCCTAGAAATTCCTAGGATCTCAAAGCCTACAAACAAAAAGCTGCAGAGACCCAACGCGAGTACATCCGCCACTTTTCCAAGTAGTGCAATGAGCTTCCTGATATCGTGGATGCAGACATGATCAGAGCATTCATCTCTAGCACGACCAACGAAGCACTCGTTCATGAGCTTGGACGCTGTAAACCGTGGACGGCGCGGGAGTTGCTCAACCTCGCGACAAGCCACACCTCCGGCGAGGAGGCCATCCGTACAATCTTCTGCAAATACAAGGGTAAGGCTCAAGCAGAACCCACAGACGAGGCCAAAGATCCCAGTTGATGGGTAAAGGGCAAGAAGGATAGCTAGAGGCACCACAACAGCGAGTTCGTTGCGACAGTCGACAAGGCCACAAGCAGAAGACTGGCAAGCTCAACGACGTCAGCTTTGACAAGATAGTCAAGATGTCGTGCCACAATTATGGCTATCCAGTCAAGCACACCCTCGAGGAGTGCGACCTCATCAAGTGCTACTTTAGTGGTGACTACAAGGTACCGGCACAGATGCACCATCCGGGCCCACAGGCAATGAATAGAAGGGGGATGCATATCCCAACCCGAAAGGGTGCCTCGTGATCTTCATTGGACCAGTGGTTTACGAGTCCAAACGTCGACAGAAGCTCATAGCTAGGGAGGTCAATGTGGCCGCCTAGGCGAAGCCGTCCTGGCATTCCTGAAATGGTCGGAGACCGCGATCACTTTCGATAGAAAGGATCATCCGGACCACATTCCGCAACCAGGACGCTTCCCTCTTGTCATGGACCCAATCATCGACAAGACCCGCCTATCTCATGTTCTCATGGATGGAGGGAGCAGCCTCAACCTCCCCTACGCTGAGACGTACGATGTCATGGGGCTGTCGCGAGTAGCGATACGACCATCCGGTGCTCCATTCCATAGAGTCATACCCGGGCTTCAGGTCGTTCCCCTTGGGTAGGTCGACTTACCCGTGGCGTTCGGAGGTCGAGCCAATTTCCGCATGAAAATGCTCACCTTTGAAATAGCAGATTTCCCCGATGCATATCACGCCATCTTGGGTCGATCGTGCTACGCCAAGTTCATGGCCATCCCCAACTACACCTACCTGAAGCTCAAGATGCCCGGTCCTCATGGGATCACAATAGGAGGCGACCTCTAGCAGGCCCACCTCTGCGAATAGGAAAATTATGACATCGTGACAGCCGCGTGCCAAGCCTCGGGGGCTAAACCCAAACATGACTTCCCTACGCGGTAGGAGAGCACGTGGAGGTCACACTCTGTGACCTCGGTCGCGGCATGAGACGAGGCAGGCGACGACGCGGCATGAGGATTGTTGACGATCCTTAAGTATCAAATTTAATTGTCAACTAAATATGGAAAAGGATCAATATGCACTAGACATCTAGAATTAGGGTTTTATCTGACAGAATTCCACGAGTTTTGGTGTTTGTCTATTTCTGTAGGGGGTTATCAGAAAATACGGAGAGAAGGCCCACACGTCGGGTTTACATAGAGATATTAACATGTGCGCTAATTTTCTATCATCTAGAAGACTCCAGAAGACACGTGAACGAACGGGAGGCCGAACGGGGCCCAGCCCAGGGCGCCCGCCCTAGGGTTTGGGGCGCCCGCCCTACTCCCGTGGCCAATCAGCGTCAACTTCGCGGATTATGCTCCACCGACCTAAAGGATCAAGGAAAATCATGCGATTAATGTCGGTTTGATCCGACGGCCCACGATCATTTGAGGGGGCTATATAAGCAGGGCCTCTCCACCCCAGGGGAGGAGGAGAAATCATTATCAGAGGAAGCCATCAAGTTTAGGGTTTAGAAACTCTCTCTCCCGCAGAGAATTAGATTTAGCTACTCCCAATTCTTTCAAGTTTTATAGGATTGATTAGATAGAATTAGAGAAGTAGGGCCTAGCGCTCTGGATTTCGGATCTTCGTCAATAAAGATTGGTATTATTTCATATCTTTCTCTACGACTTTATTCTAATTGCATTGTCTTTATTTATTATGTTCCTAGTTTGCTCTAGTTCTATAAGTGATATAGTTATGATTGATGATGAGTTCATGCATGAGTTTGCAAAGCGCTTAGCTCTTTTCACGTGGGAGTTAAGTGGTAGATCACATGTAGGCGTGGTGCTTAGATGTTATTTACCTGCAAATGTATCCTATTGGCCGGGTCGTATGGTAGTTCGCGATGGTGACAGCTTCGTTGATTCTTATATAGTCCACCCTCCGTTGATAGGACAGGCAGAATTTGTATTGCGGATTAAGTCTTGCTATGTTCTGATTTACTTTAGCAATGTTCCTTATACATGAATGAAGAGTCTTTTGTGCTATATATGATCTTGTAGATGCTTAGAGTAGATTATGACTTAGTAAATAGTAGATACTTAGAATCCATTCTCTTGCTAGTCCGACGTCACCTTACATTTATGTGGAGTAGTCTATTTCTAATCGCTGTGTTATTTACCCATGAGCTTATATTTCATTATCTTTATTATTATGGCTTATCCCCTGCCAAAGTAAGTGACTGTGTGACGAGTTTCTCAGTAGTAATCATGTTCTTGCAAGTTTATCTCTAGTCTAAGCCTTGATAGATTTTACCCCTGTTTTCGCTTTCGCCGTTCTCTTAAGCAAAATTATAAATAACGATACCTGGAATACTTATCCTGGTGAAATGCTACAATGAGGTATTTTATCTGTGCGCTTGCGGATAGAATAGATTATTTTCTAGAGAGCCTTTATGTTTATAAATACCTTAGTACGCTCTAGCACCATGCTAGGGATGACAACCTAGTATTTAAGTGGTGTTAGCTAGTGTCAACAAGCATTTCTGGCGCCGTTGCCGGGGACGGTAAGGAAAGTCAGGAAGTCGGTCAAGGTTATTCAAATAAAATTTTAGACTAGACTATTGAGAAATAATTGCATAACAGCTACTATATAAATGAGAAATCATAGCAAGGCACCTCTGCTTTGGCAGGTTCACCCTGTTGTTTTCCTATGTTTATATTTTTTACAGGGTATATCAGGATTGACTTTGGTGAATTAAATTCTTCATCATCAGAACCAAAGCAATCAAGGAAGAAGAAGCTAGCTACTAATTGTTGAAGTGATGGCACAGAAGACCTTACAGGAATTTTCTGCCCCAAGTCTTAAGAACATTCTTACTGGTCCAAGATTTGAAGTAGAAGGAGTACCTAAGTTCGAGCTCAAGTCAAACCTCATCAACTTGGTGCAAGCTACACAATTCAGTGGGAAGGCACACGAAGATGCTAGTGCACATTTGTAGAACTTCTTGGAGATTGGAAGCACAATTAGCATCAACGGAGTTGACAAAGACGTCATACTACTTCGCCTCTTTCCATTTTCACTAGAAGGGAAGGCGAGGAAGTGGTTCTACACCAATCAAGCAAACATCAAAAATTGGACGAACCTGTCAGATGCCTTTCTATCAAAGTTTTTCCCTATAGGCAAAACAGCTGCCTTAAGAGGAAATATTGTCAGTTTCCAACAGCAGAAGACAGAAACCATTCCAGAAGCATGGGAGCGTTTTCAAGGATACATATCAGATTGTCCTCACCATGGAATGGCCAAATGGTTACTTATGCATACCTTTTATCATGGATTAACCCAAAAGTCTCGTGAGTGCCTAGATGCATCTGCTGAAGGATCATTCTTGGAGTTTACAATTAGAAAAGCAGAGACACTTTTGGATAAGATAGCAGAAAACCAAAGCTGGTTCCAAGACAAGACTCAACATTGTCATCAAACTGAAGAAATACCAGAAGAAGTAAAAGCACTATCAACTAAGATGGAAGATTTGCTCCATTGGATTGACCAGAGGGCCAAGTTCAAAGAAGATCAAAAGGCTATAGAGACAGTATACAAATATCAAACCACCTTAAGTCAACCCAATAGCAAAGGTATGAATTCAGGTAATATTCTCAAACAACCTTCATTAAAGGAGATAATTGCTCAACAAACTAAAACTAATGATGAAGTCAAACAAAGGCTAGATACAAATGAATCATTTTTAAAAGATATACACAATAAAATGGATTTTCTATTAACTGCCTTTGATGAGCAAAACACTCTTAATAAGAGGGTAGAGCTTAAGCTAGCTGCTGTCTTGCCTGTTGCCACTAACCTTGAGCAGGTAAAGAACATAACTACTAGAGGAGGGAGATCTACCAGAGATCCCCCACACCCAAGAGAGAAGCAAAGAACACCAGCCCCAGTGCAACCAGCAATGATAGAAGAAGAGAGACCAGTTGAAGCAGAAGATCTGCTACAACCATCAAGAACTGGAGAAATGAGGAAAGATTTTCACGACACCAACTATTTGCCATTTCCTAGAAGAAACAGAGGACTACAGTCGGATGAGCAGTTTGAAGAATGTAGTGCGGCCATCCTCAACCAACCACTAAGGAAGAAGAAAGATCCAGGATGTCCTACCATTGATTGCTCAATCGGAGACCAGCACTTTAACAATGCACTTTGTGATCTCGGAGCAAGTGTCAGTGTGATGCCAGCATCAGTTTACAAGAAGCTTGAACACACAACCCTAGAACCAACATCAATGTGCCTACAACTAGCAGATCAGTCAGTTCGACACCCGATGGGCATCGTAGAAAATATCCCAGTCAGAATAAGAGATTTCCTTGTGCCAGTAGACTTCGTGGTACTAGACATGAACCCCGACTCAAAAGTGTCCATCATCTTTGGAAGGCCATTTCTGAGCACCGCCAATGCCCACATTGATGTCAGTAAGGGAGAAATCAAGTTCAGCATAAACGGACAAGAAGAACACTTCACATTCAAGCCCAGACCAGAGAGACTCTACAGTGGAGGAGGTTCACGAAGAGAAACCACTGGAGACACCATCTCCAGAGGAAGGCAATTCAGAAGTTTAAAAAGATTTGGAGGTCCAGCTTGGGGGACCTAAAATTCCAAACCCTTGCCGGGAGGATGTTTAAGAAAGTAAAGAGCGCGGCCAAGTCTCTCAGGAGTGGTACGAGGAGTTCGTCTCGACTCTCCTCACGCCAGTCGGAGATGAGTGTCGATCCGGCACCTCCGCAAGCTCCATCGTCTTCATCGGGTGCACCAAACAAGGTCCTACTCAAGACAGGAGACCTTGGGCTCAGGAATCGCAGGGGGAAGGAGATTCTCCAGCAGTTGAAAAACAAGACATTCATTCACACTCCCACCATCGATTTCGCCTTACTCCAAGAGACAGAGCTCCACAGCGCGCGGCATCCGCAAGGATGGCCACCCATCAGGAACATACATGGCAAGGAGCTGATCCCGGGCCAGAAGAGGCAGCACATCTGCACTATAATGATTACAACCCCAGAGTTCTTCGGGACCCATGGGCGCGACACGTCCAGCCAGAAGAACCACCACAAGAGACATGGCCGGAGGGACAATATCACCAGTGGGAGAACCCGCCTTTTACAAGAAGGTACTCCACTGACCCATATGGAGCTTCAGGGTCTAGGCCCCAGCCCCAGTTTGATACAGGAAGATACTCCGACGCCTCCTACGCCTTCTCGGGGGACTACTACCAAGAGACTGCCGCCTTCTACACCCGCACCGACAACACTCTCCTCGACATCCGCACTACGCAAGCAGAGCACGAAAGACTCCTGGAGGAGCAACAAAAATGGAACCAGGAGTAAGCCACTAGAGTGCAAGCAATAAGGGAAGACACCACAACCTTGAACAACAACGTCACGACCATGCTGCGCTACTTCAACATTGAGTGAAGAGAGCCACGACAACAACCAGCTTGGGGGAGTTCCTCCCCAGTTACCGAGTGAGTTTTAATTGTTTTTCCTATTTACTTTTCAGTTTTTCTTTTTCTGTTTTAGATATTTATATCTTAAAAAAAACTTAGAAAACCCAATAAATATTTTCTTTCTTAATTTACTGCATTCCTAAAAAATGAAAACCAAATAAAAAGAGTGTGTAGATAAGTGTGCTTTATTTTCCTGTTTAGTTCAATCTCTAGACATAAATGAAGAAAATCCAAAAATATGTATGATGGAAATGATGAACAGTTGCTCTGTTTACTTACCTTCAAGTGCCTAGCTTTTGTATTAGAGTTCTCCCAAGACTTGCTAAAATCTGAAATTTACTATCTGTGGGAACATGAGCCTAAAACTAAAGTCCAGGTAAAAGATAAGACATGATATAAAGTTTGAGCTGCTGTTTATCTTGTTCTTACAACACTAAGTTCTGGAAATTTATTTTGAAAAAAAAAACCTGCAAATCACATGATGAGTTCCTAGCATAACATTCTTACCACAGCCATACTTGCTATAATTGCTGTATCTTTCGAGTTTCATTGAGCTGTGTAGATCCTTAGGAGCTTTTCATGTGGTTAAATCAAGATACTCACTTGCACACATCTATTACACCAATCATTAAAAATCTGTTAAAAATATTGTTATCACTCACTGTCCCAAAGTATTGTTATTCTCTCTCTCCTAAAAGATCAAATGCAGAAAGAGACATGAGCTATGCAAAAATATGCGAGGAAATAAAAAGGGGCAAGTGCCCGGAACCTCGAAAAAGAAAAGAAAAAGAGTGAGACGAGAGGTAAAAATGGACAAGTGTCCGACAGTAGAATTAGGGGTACAAAGATACCCACCTGAGCGGAAAAAATGGACAAGTGTCCGACAGTAGAATTAGGGGTATTTACTACCCACCTGAAAAAAAAGAGATAGCCCATGTTCTCTCCCAATAAAAGATCAAGAGAGGAGGAGAGATAGCAATATGAGGAACAGTGAGCAATAAGTTTTATCATCACCATCACTATTATTTACTCCACCACACATGCACATCTTGATTTAATTGTATGTTGAGTTCCTTTGGATCCGCAGTTCGATTAAACATATGTATGGGCTGTTGAAGTGAATCATGTCTAGGAACTCTGAGCTTTATTTTGAAAACTTATGCAAAACTCCAGAACAAAGGTGAGGTATAGACAGGAGGAATAGTGCTTGGCTTAATTATTTTGTCTTTCAATTACCTAAGGCTTAAGTACAGGTGCTAATCCCCAAGACACTTCACTCTAATCTGGGAGAATTTTATATGAAAGCATGTGTGCCTGTCAGGAAAGAAAACATCAAAGCAACTCCTAATCCATCTGAGTTTTAGTTGTTTGCTCAGGGACGAGCAAAGGGTAAGCTTGGGGGAGTTTGTTGACGATCCTTAAGTATCAAATTTAATTGTCAACTAAACATGGAAAAGGATCAATATGCACTAGACATCTAGAATTAGGGTTTTATCTGACAGAATTCTATGAGTTTTGGTGTTTGTCTATTTCTGCAGGGGGTTATCAGAAAATACGGAGAGAAGGCCCACACGTCGGGTTTACATAGAGATATTAACATGTGCGCTAATTTTCTATCATCTAGAAGACTCCAGAAGACACGTGAACGAACGGGAGGCCAAACGGGGCCCAGCCCAGGGCGCCCGCCCTAGGGTTTGGGGCGGCCGCCATACTCCCGTGGCCAATCAGCGTCAACTTCGCGGATTATGCTCCACCGACCTAAAGGATCAAGGAAAACCGTGCGATTAATGTCGGTTTGATCCGACGGCCTACGATCATTTGAGGGGGCTATATAAGCAGGGCCTCTCCACCCCAGGGGAGGAGGAGAAATCATTATCAGAGGAAGCCATCAAGTTTAGGGTTTAGAAACTCTCTCTCCCGCAGAGAATTAGATTTAGCTACTCCCAATTCTTTCAAGTTTTATAGGATTGATTAGATAGAATTAGAGAAGTAGGGCCTAGCGCTCTGGATTTCGGATCTTCGTCAATAAAGATTGGTATTATTTCATATCTTTCTCTACGACTTTATTCTAATTGCATTATGTCTTTATTTATTATGTTCCTAGTTTGCTCTAGTTCTATAAGTGATATAGTTATGATTGATGATGAGTTCATGCATGAGTTTGCAAAGCGCTTAGCTCTTTTCACGTGGGAGTTAAGTGGTAGATCACATGTAGGCGTGGTGCTTAGATGTTATTTACCTGCAAATGTATCCTATTGGCCGGGTCGTGTGGTAGTTCGCGATGGTGACAGCTTCGTTGATTCTTATATAGTCCACCCTCCGTTGATAGGACAGGCAGAATTTGTATTGCGGAGTAAGTCTTGCTATGTTCTGATTTACTTTAGCAATGTTCCTTATACATGAATGAAGAGTCTTTTGTGCTATATATGATCTTGTAGATGCTTAGAGTAGATTATGACTTAGTAAATAGTAGATACTTAGAATCCATTCTCTTGCTAGTCCGACGTCACCTTACATTTATGTGGAGTAGTCTATTTCTAATCGCTGTGTTATTTACCCATGAGCTTATATTTCATTATCTTTATTATTATGGCTTACCCCCTGCCAAAGCAAGTGACTGTGTGACGAGTTTCTCAGTAGTAATCATGTTCTTGCAAGTTTATCTCTAGTCTAAGCCTTGATAGATTTTACCCCTGTTTTCGCTTTCGCTGTTCTCTTAAGCAAAATTATAAATAACGATACCTGGAATACTTATCCTGGTGAAATGCTACAATGAGGTATTTTATCTGTGCGCTTGCGGATAGAATAGATTATTTTCTAGAGAGCCTTTATGTTTATAAATACCTTAGTACGCTCTAGCACCATGCTAGGGATGACAACCTAGTATTTAAGTGGTGTTAGCTAGTGTCAACAAGGATAACGCGAACATCGAGCACCAGAGGGCTCGTGACATAGCGCATTCCTCGATTTGACGAGCCACGCGCTCCAGGCTTCACCGCGTCGAACACCACGGATATCGAAAGCCACGACCAGTGGCGCAGACATTCAGCGTTCCCATCAAAGATACTCTCAGCTAATCGAGAATTTGTATATAATGATCAATGAATCATCCTTACACCCAGAGATCACAACACGCCTTAGTAAGCGCACGTCAAAGCGACACTCTGACAATGCATGTGACCCCAAGTGGCCCGTGTCGATCGGCGCGTGCCAGTCGACATGGTCCACTCACGGGGGCTACATTGCGGCATGCCACACGCTGATGCACACTAGAAGAAAGATCGCCATGACCCATAGGAAAGGGGATGACGAGAGGCGCGCTGCCACCAGACCTACCCCACGACACCTCGGTCACAAAAATGGAGTCGCACTAAGCTAATCTTTGTTGATCGATCCCCAAGAAAGGTCACACGACTACAACATTCAAACGATCGGATCATCGACGAGCATGCAAAAAAAAGAAGCATGAGATACAAACTAAGAAATTTTATTCAATAAAGGACCCTAGGTACAACCTAAGGTCCACATTTACGGTGGCCACGACGGTGGCTAAGCCGCTGACCAGCTCCGCCTGCTCCGCCTGTCTAGCATGGTTCGAGAACCCAAGCGCCACCTGACAGAAGTCTTGGCCGGTGCGGAGCTGTAGGGCGGTGAGGGCAACGCCGGCTCTCTGCCAGACTCTGGCCACCATTGCGCGTTCGTGGTCCTCCATCAGGAGAACCTCCTAGAGGCGAGCCTCCTTTGTCTCATGGCAGGAGGCCGCCAGCTGCTCCTCCAACGCTGACGACGAGAAGAAAGGAAGATCAGGAGTGGCAAACAATGAGTGAGACAACATGATAAAGAAGCACCCTTACCCAACGATGCGGGCCTAGGCGTCGGTGGTGACCACCTGCACGGTGGCGATCTCCCTCTCTAAGGCCTCGAGCGCCACCCTGACGGCATCAAGGCAGCACTCTAGCCGACTTGCTTCTCGGGTGGCATCGGAGTAGCGCTGGCGGACCTCATCTACCCTGCGGGCGAGCTCGTGGAACTCACGACGATCATCTGAGAGGACGACGACGAGCTCGACCCCCCTATAGGTGGGGTCACGGCACGAGCGGCGCTGGCGACCCCTCTAGATGAAGTGTGGGAGGCAGCTCTGCAAACACACACAGTCAATATAGGTTGAACCCTCGAACTTGAACATCATCTGAATGTATTTACCCCTGATCACGCAGGCAAGGATGAAGAGGCGCTGGTGCCCTGCCGGCACCTGACGACTCCTCCAATGGTCGTTTGCCATGGTCCATCCCAGCTGGCGAGGAAGGAACTCCGAATGCGCAAGAGCAAGAGCAGGGGAGTAGTGGAACAGGCGACACAAAGTGAATGCCTCCCCGCCATACCTCTCCAAGCATATTTATAGCCACTAAGGACATTCAAGGCACACACGTGTTCATTCACATTTACTAACCGCTTGGAAAACACTGTAGAGCAGGTGAAGTGATCGGGGGGAAGGTAGAACGATGGTTGCCCACGCGGCGAAGTGAACCAAGTAAGCTGCGCACATCCCCACTCTTTCCATATCATTTCGATTTGTGCGCTCGCGTTTCATGGCGCACGACTACTTGTGAGTGGGCACCATTCTACCATGAGGTGACCAGAGAGGCCAACCATCCCCCAAGATCATGCGCAGAGCGACCCACCGCGACCACGATCCCACGTCGTGCTTAGGAAACCCACTCTTGGGTCGGTCCTTAGAAGGGCTCGAGGCCATAAAAAGGATAGGGATAGGGAGGAGATGGGCCCCTGTGGCTCTAATCAGTGGTGTAGAGCCACAAGACCATCTCTCTATGTCCGAGTCGTCCGCTTCGAAGTCGCCCAGGTTGACCCCCTCTGGGGGGAAGCATCTTGCCCTCTGGTCACTACGGAGGCGGTTAGGGACCAACGGGCTTGACAGCCAATGATTTATGGGACATCTCTTAATGAGGCACAGTCAAACTCCACGTCGATTGGGGAGGATATCGGGTCCTGCTCGGATTACCCATCGACCCCGACGAGGTGCACCGCTCTGACCGTGTGGTTACGGTGGACATGCCTCTCCCCGCGTGGGGGAGAAACCATACTTGCCTATAAAACGGCATCACGACCTCTCGAGGTCGGCAGGGACACCGAGAAAATAGGAGTCGGGTCCCCGTGACCCACTAAAAGGGTCAAGGCCAAGCCATGACCAAAACTCTTCCCAGCATCTCCAGTCTAAAGTCCTAAGGCTAGCTTCGAAGGCTCACAAACCATCAGAGGTCCACGACCTCTCCGGGAGAGATCAACGAAGCAGATGGCAAGGGTAACACAGTAGAGTCTTCCTTGTGAAGCGATGTAGGGCTGAAAGCGTGATCATGGCTCGGTCACGTGGAAAAATAAAAGGTCCGAGACCCATGAGCCAACGCGCAATCATAGAAAACCTCGTGAATGCACTAAAAGAGGTCAAGGATACGTTCCCTCGCATCAAGCTGAAGGCCGCGACCCCGATCCCGCAACCCGGGGGCTCGTGACAGGCACAAAAGGAAATCCAAGTGTACAAAAAAGAGCGTTCTTTTTGCTTAAATCCTCGAAAGTATAAAAGTGGTCGAGCCGCTTGAAAAGGTACTGAGCCATGGTGCTGCCACCTAGGCGGCGACGTCGGGGTCCCCAGAGGCGCCTACTACAAGTGCGGAAGGAAGAAGACGAGAAATCACTTCGCCTCCCTTCTCGTAGCACTACAACCTCTAGGGCGAAAAGGTGCGGGGAAGAAAGGACAGGAGCGGGACCAAGCCTGTAGGCCACCACCATCATGCTTCGAAAGGCATGATGGAGACACCGAGGGACGGCAACGTCTCCCATGAACCTCAGGGCGGCCTGCAGGCTCTGGGAGGAGTTGGTTGTAGTCCTTGGTGCTCGTGTTTCAGCGAACCCAAACTTATGGGTTCGAGGGTGTGCAAGAATCATGAGGGCCTGTGGTTGGCCTGAACACTACCTCAATCCTCCCCCACTCGCAAGTCCCCTTCTAGCACCGGTTGTTGAAGAGGCGATGTTGGCTCCGACCACCACAAATGACCCCAGAGAGACATATGACGGGAGCCACGTGGCTCTCCCCAAACTTCTCTCTCACATTCCCTCACTATCTCAGCAGGAAAGTAGAGAGCGATTTGTAGTTATAGCCATGAGTGCCTCAAATGGTGGAAGGGTCTCCATTTATAGGCCAAGAACAAACTGAGCCGCCTGAAACCCCCGTGCCACATGGCGAACTATGGGAGGCCATAGCCAATGTTAGATGACCACGAGAGGTTGAGGACATCGAGACCCTTCCCAAGGCAGGGCCGGTACAACGTCGACGAGACCATTCGGCCCTACTTGGGTCACAAACCCTAAAACACGGCACACTGACGCGGCAGGGCTCAACAGTCACGTACAATGTTGTCAGGGCACCCTAACAAGGCTGAACATAACGGCCACCTACCACATTGAATGCACCAGCCCGCAAGGGGTCGAGCGACAAAGCTTGAACAAGCCGCAAACTACAAACTAGCATTCGATATGCATGCAACACATCGCTTTCGTGACCACTACATGATCGCAAAAACGCTCGAGGGCTACTATTGGGGTTATAACCCGGGTGTCTTAAGGCACCAATTAGTTAGCAGGCCGAGCGACCTATGACACGTCCGCTAGTGAAGGCCCGAACGACTGAGGCCCAGCTGAGCCTAGCGAACAGGCCGGACGCCAGGGCCAGGGTCAGCCACGACCCCTTCGTTCTATCTTCGCCGCACGACAAACGAAGACTCGCGACCTCTTCACCATCCTGACCCTTGGGAGGAATGGGAAGAGGTCGAGCCCAACCAAGCGTGCCTACCCTGACAAGGATAAGCACGCCGCACTGACCCCGCAAGGATCGAGGGGACAGCGGTCACCTCAGTCCGATCAGATGCCGCCTCCATGCCACGCGGCTCAGCCAAGACAACACCGCCCAAGGCGGTGAGGTCGGAATAGCACCCACCGGCCAAATACGGCTCGATAAGACGCACGTACGACTCCACCCACAACGGGATGGGATCCGCGATGAAGGCCTTGACTTAGAGGCCACCAGACTGACGAGAGCCATGACTCAACGATCGGGATTGTGGCCCTCAGCTCCTCCAGCCAACAAAATGACCTACGACTTGGGGCAGCTACCAACTCCCGTACTGTGGCAGAACCGCCTAATTTAACACCCTTCCGGAGTACTTGTCTTCCATTAGGCACTAAGTACTTCGAAAGAGCGCTAAACTGAGCAGTTCCGTTGAGCACACCCAACGGGAGAACTCAAAAATCCACATTTAACATCAGGATCGTGAATGAGGGAGTAAAGCTTCTAAAGTCCTTAACCATTTCTTACATCACTTTATTCCAGCATCAGAGTAGTTACAATTTGAATGCAATAGCAGAATTGCATCAGGTTACGTGTGTGTAAAAGATTTATACATGGCATGTTTACAAGTTTTGTTTTGGAACAAAAACACATATAAATATATGATCAGAGTTACAGCGGAAATAAAAGTTATCTAATTATATAGGAGGCATTCATATGGTGACTATTTATATACAAGATATGACAACATATTATAAAGCTTTTCTTTGGAAAGCATTGAGTGAGAGTTATAAATAACACTATATCCGCAGCGTAAAAGGAAATCCTCTCTGAGCCCACCAGGAGGAATCGACACACAAGGGTCAGCTCTAGCATCCACCTGTCACCTGCAACAGGGGGAAATAAAACCCTGAGTACTCAATTGTACTCAGCAAGACTTACCCGACAGGAGAAAAATAAAAGACTCCAAGGATATGCAAGGCTTATCGGGCTTGCTGGTTTATTGCATTGCAGGAAGCATTACTACCTGTGCATCCTTATATTTATTTTTATTAGCAGTCGTCATTAGTTCATTAGCTATCCATTCTAGGTAAGCACCTGTTCTACTTTCAAGCAAGTGGTAAGCAATCAGAACCATTTTATCTTCTCTTCCAACAACTTTCTTGTTCCACTTCTTACTACGATGCCATGTCATAGTCAAGCCGTACCGTCTAAGCGACGGCGATTCACAAATCAATGTGCCCAGCTGGGTGCCCCGAAAACACACGCCTCGCTTGTACCCCGGGCACAAGCAAGACCAACCCGTTCCACTCCCGTCAAGGGGTCCAGGTCCCCGTCCAAGCTCGGACTCTAAGCCTCCAACACTGCAGGCCCGGCCTCAGTATGGTGCTTAGACCTCCTCAACCCAATATATATAACCACCCTAAAAAGCCGGTCCGGAAAGAGCCGGAACCCATGACAGGAGAGAAACAAGTGTTCCCGCTCCCATAAGCAAGTATATGCTCGGGACAATAAATCTGTGACTTGACCAGGGTCCCTGCAACGAACGGTCCTTAATTGACACAGGCGGAACAAATGCAACCAGAGCCCCGCTCTGTTGCCCAACCAGGTCCAAGTCCATCCAACCTGTTCCGCCCGGTCTCCAATTATCCATATACATTTATATTCCATGCGATAGTGACATGATAATAGTAACAATATTATAACTCCTATCTCTCGCGAGTGACAGACAATCACTCGGTGTCGGTGTTCGGACCCCGGGGGGCCCTAAACCAACGAGTAAAATGCTGCGTGTCCCTTTCCTGGATGGTGATGCAAGGAGAACACACGGGGGTTTATCCTGGTTCGGGCAAAAGAAGGCCCTACGTCCAGCGGGGGGGGAGAGATTTGTATTTCCTTGCACCGAGGTGCTTGCGTAGGGGTTACAAGCTTGCGAGAGAGGGTGTCGAGCCCAAGTCTCAAAGGAGGAAAGAAAGAGTACAAGATGATTGCTTGAGATGTTGATCGCTATGCTGTGTATGGCTAGCTGTTCGTCTGATGTATGCTTCTCGTTGCCTTGCACCCTGTGAAGCCCCGGCCTCCCCCTTTTATAGGACGCGGGGAGGTCAAGACAACGGGGAGCCTTGAAATGATGTTTTGTCGATCCCTGTTCAGGTGACTGTAGCGACGTGCCCTAGGAGTGGGGGGCCATCCCTGGGCACGTGATGTCGTAGAAGGTGAGGTGCCGAAATGACCCGGAGCGCCGTGCCATACCGTCCTTTCTTCCCTGTAGCGCTGTGTCGAGGGTCGAGGCCTGGTCGAGGTCGGGTCGAGGCCGAGCGGATAAGTCCGAATCCCCGGAATCACGGCATACGGGCCTTGTCGTATCCTCCCTCGAGGGTTAATAGTGACGCACAGGATGAGGTATGGTGGGCATAGTGACGTCTTTCACCTCCCATCACGGGATGGGCGGTAAAACAGTGAAAACTGACACTGGTATTGTTCCCACGTCGACCCAGGCCGTGACCATGCCGGTAGGTGGTGGTTGGTAGTTTGCATTAAATGCTTTGACTTTTCGTCCCGCGGTAGGTGGAGACAGAGGGGGTCGAGCGCCTCGACCCGGGCTCACGCGAGTCGGAGCGCCCGCGGGGGGCGGTCGAGCCCCGTGCGGATCGGAACGCGGTCGAGGCCTCCCGTCGAGGGGGCCTCGTACGAGTCGGAGACAGGACGCGGTCGAGGCATTCCGTCGAGCCGGCCTCGTACGAGGCGGACCTGTCGCACGTAGTGGGCTGCGCTTTATCGTGGCTTAATCGTTTTAGTTTTTATTATCGTTAGATGTGGGTACCCCTATACAATTGGTACCGACAGTAGCCCCCGAGCCTTTAGGTGAGTGTGCGTTCACTCTCCTAGAGGCTTTTTTCCGATGAACCGGAGTCATAGCGCCGTTTATCTTTTTAGTAGGGGTGTCTGGGCGTTCTCAGTACTTCTCCGGTGGGGGCGCGCGAGCGCACCCGCCGGGTGTAGCCCCCGAGGCCTCGGTGGAGTGTTGAGAAAATCTCCTCCGAGGTCTTATTTGTGTTTTATCAGAGAGTAGTTAATGCGGCCGAGCCCCCGAGCCTCGCGCGCGCGAGGTCGATCAGAGTCCCTGCCGTCTTTCGTTGTCCGTCCCTCACGCTCTTCCTTTGGAGAGGAGGAGGAGGGGTGTGATGCGGCCGAGCCCCCGAGCCTCGCGCGCACGAGGTCGATCAGAGTCCCTGCCGTCTTTCGTTGTCCGTCCCTCACGCTCTTCCTTCGGAAAGGAGGAGAAGGGGTGGAGGACGTCGTACTACCCCGTTTGGGCGAGTACGGCGGTCTCCGGTGAGCTGCTAGCGGGGAGATTCGAGTGAGAGTCCGTGCTCCAGTCGTTAGGAGTCGGCTTGTGGCCCGGAGGCACTCTTCAAAAATGCCAAGGAGTGGTCGTGCGGATGTCGGTTCCCTTCGACAGGATCCGAGGGCTCGGTGCCTCCCCCGAGGGGATTCCTGCTTCGACCTCGTCCTCTGGCCTCGAATACATCCTGGGATGCCTCGAGAGCGTGGCTCGAGCCCTGGCTATGTATGAGCGCATCCCTGGTCGTCCCTTGCTCTGTCGCTCGAGGGCGGCTGTCGAACCCAGGTCGAGGGCCAGCCTCCGTTCCCTCGAGACTTAAAGCGGGCCCGGAGCCCGTTAGCGGAATCTCGGAATATCCGTCCGCGGATCTCGCTCCGCCCGTTAGCCAGGCGCGCCTTTTTAGGGCGAGATCGGCGCGGTAGTGGGCGGCGTGGCGTTCGGTTACTGCGTGGGGACGGCCACGTGCCCCGCTCCTGTAAGGCGAGAAGGACGGTTAGGTGAGCGCATTTATGACGGGAAACTGTTCCTACCTTTTCGCGCGGCCGTTGAACTTCTTCCCGGTCTATAAAAACGAGGCCCGGGGGTCCGTGTTCCCCTCCGGCTCTCTGCGTTCTTGCCATCCCCTGCCTCAGGAAAACTTAGCCCCCTTGCGCACTCCGTCCACATCGCCGCCGCCGCCGCCTTTTCCTCCACACTTCCCCTTCCCGTCGGCGCTGATGGCTGGAAAGAGCCAATTCCTTGCTACCGACGGCTGGGCCTCCTCTTCCGTGACGGAGAGGAAGCTGGAGGAGCTGGTCGCGGATGGGTTGCTGCGGCCGAAGACGAGTCGGTCGCGGCCGGAGTGGATTGCGCCGCCGTCGACCCATCGGGAGCCGGCCCCCCCGGAAGGCTACGTGGTGAGCTTCGTAAGCTTCCACGAGCGGGGGTTCGGCATCCCGTCGTCGGTCTTCATGCGGGCGCTTCTCCACTACTACCGGGTGGAGCTCCACCACCTCGCTCCCAACGCCATCGCGCAGGCCGCCATTTTCGCGGCGGTCTGCGAGGGATACCTCGGGGTGGAGCCGCAGTGGAACCTGTGGCTCCACCTCTTCAAGGCCGAGCTTTTCGCGCGGAACGCGGGAGGGAAGGGCGCCTTCTACGCAGTGCGAGTAGGAAGCTGCGTTCTTCAGTTGAGGTCGAGCCGGGCGGAGCAGTACATCCCGGCGCGCCTCATCTCTTCGAACAGTGGGTGGCACTCGGGCTGGTTCTACCTTCGCAACGACGACAACCAGCTGCCGAGGTACACCGGCCGCGTGCTGACCGCCCGGGAGGACCGCTGGGTGTACGGCGTGCCGGACGTCGAGAAACCGCGTCTGGACCCGTTGCTGGCGGCGCTGCAGCAACTTCGTGCTCGAGGCCTGACGGCGGCGGGGGTAGCGACGGCGTTCCATCGCCGCCGGGTGATGCCGCTGTGCCGACGTCGCCTGCGCCTCGACCAGATGACCCCGGAGGTGTCTCTGGAGGGGAGCCGGATGTCGCACGAGGCCCTCACTGTCGAGGAGGGGCTTCGTCGAGCCCGCCGGATGGTGGGGACCTTCCCGGCGGAGGAGGCCAACCGGCTCCCCATGAGGCCCACCGAGGGGTTCGAGCCTGTGGTAAGTCTCTTGGTACGTTCGTTTTTCAGTTCCATTCGTCCTCGAGACCTTCCCCTAATCCGGTCGAGGTTGATGCGCAGGACCTATCGGCGCTGCGGGAGATACGACCGCCGGTCCCGGAGGACCAGCCTGCCCGGGATGCTCGGCGGGAGCAATCCTCGAAGCAGAAGGCGGCCAAGGAGTCGACTAAGAAGCGGGCGGCCCGCAAGGCTAAGGAGGCGGAGGCGCTGAAGAAACGCCGTCGCCAACAGGCCCTCGACGGGCTCCCCTTGGAGCCGTCGCCCTCCGAGACCATGTCGGGGGAGGACGTCGGTAGCAGCGGCGAGGATGATGACGCCTTGTCGCGGTACGAGGCCGCGACCGGGCTGGGGAGCCTCCCCGACATCCGCCCTCTGTTGGAGCCCATCGCGGGGTCATCCTCCTCGGTCATCGTGATCGAGGAGGTCGAGGAGGACGACGAGGAGGAGGAGAAGAAGAAGAGGAAGAAAGAGGAGGGAAAGAAGGAGGCGGGCCCCTCAGCAGGAGGGGCCGCCTCGCCCCGGACCCGGCCAGAGGGGTCGACGGGGGCGGCTGCCCCAGCCCAAGCCCCACAAGTTCAGGCGGGGACGGGGGCGAGGGCGCCGACCTCGTCGTCGGTGGCGCCATCGCCGGGCGTGAAGACCCGAGGCCAGCTGGCCTCGGAGGCACAGAAGGCGCGCGGCGGCGCGTCGGCGAGAGCCCCACGGAGCGCTCGGTCCGCGGGTGGGGCTGCTGCGAGGCCACAGCCTGCCGCCGCGAGCGGCTCGGACCGTGGGGGGTCGAGGCCCCTGGTGCCAATCTCCGGGTGAGTTTTCGAGTTCAAGGGGTCTTGCCTTATTTTTTGATTTCGTCGATTGATTCATCCTTTATTTTTCAGGCTGAAGCGGAAGGCAGAGACCATGGGGCCCACCCCCGTGAAGTCCCTCCGGGCCAGCGCTGCCGTCCTTAACCGGTCGGCGGAACAGGACGCGGCCTGGGTCCGCGAGGTCGAGGCCGCGAAGAAGCGCCGTCGGCAGCGGGAGGCCGCGGATGTCTCGACGGCTGCCGGCCCCGATCCTGCAGTGGCGGGATCAGAGACGGCAGGGACGGTGGCGCCTGGTCTGGCCGAGGCGGGGCCTACGGTGCTGCCTTCGGTCGAGGCCACCGCGGAAGTGGCCGCGGTGGGGGCGGCCGCCGAAGCGACCGCGGAGGGAGCTGCGCCGGCGCCGGAGCAGGAGGTGGCGCCGGCGAGGGAGCCGCAGCCGCGGCAAGACCTACCGGTGCAGCCGGTGGGCACGACCGAGGGCGGGGCCGTCGATGCTTCCGCCGGAGCCCCCGAGGTGGCGGCGCCGGAGGTCGAGGTGCCGGTCGCGAGGGCACCGGCGGCCGGAGCGCCGGCTTCCGAGCCGCCGGCGAGCGAGGTACCCGCCCCAGAGGCGTCAGTGGCGGGGATGCCAGCTCCGGAAGCGCTGGTTGTCGAGGGGCCGGTAACCGCCGAGGGGCGGGCGCCTGTGGTCGCTACCCTCGACGACGCCCCCCTGGACAAGGGTAAGGAGATAGTGGGGGCGGAGGAGGGTGAGACCACGAGCCGGGCTGAGGCCTCGACCCCTGTCGGAGCGGCGGGCGAGGGCAACGAGGTCGGTCCTTCGACCGGACCGGGAGGTGCTCCGGCCGCGTCGTCGTCGTCGTGGCCAGACTTCGCCGCGCTGGCGATAGCGCGGGCCGAGGAGGAGATTCCGAGGTGGGGAGGGCCGCCGCTTCAGTTCAAGGATGCCGCAAACCTCGACGGCGAGCCCATCCTCACCCTGAACGACAGGGATGAGGTCCACCGGTGGCAGTACCTCGAGGGCGTCCGCCGGCATCTCGCTCGGCTGCTCAGCGTGGCGTCCGACACCGTTTCGCGGGGCATGCTGGATGCCACAGAGGTATGGGTAATTTATTTAGCTTGTTTCGTGGTTCTTGGTGCTCTTTTCTCCTCGGCCATTTTATCTTTTTTGGTTTCTATGAATTAGGAACTCAAGGAGACCTCCCGCCGCAAGTCGCTCTTCATCCGGGGTGAGAGCGGTGTGTGGGCGTCGCTGTCCCGGCAACGGGCTCTGGTCGAGGAGACCCAGAAGAAGCTCGCCGATCGGACCGCTGAGATGGCGGAGCTGCGCACCGCCTACTCGTCGGTGAAGGAGGATGCGGTCCAGGCCTGGGCGGCTGAAGCCTCGATGCGCACCGAGGCGGACAAGGCCCGGGAAGAGGCCGCCCAGGCCCGGCGAGACCTCGAGCCCTTGTCGGCGCGGGTCAAGGAGCTCGAGGAGGACGTTTCCCAGGTTGGCCGTCAGCGGGACGCCCTCAACGTCCAAATCGGGCAGGTGACAGCCCAGCTTGGCACGCTGAAGGGCGAGGTCTCGGCGCTGACCGGGGCTGTCCAGGAGAAGGACGCGGCGCTCCAAACCGCCCTCCAAGAGGTCGAGGCCCTGAAGGCGGCCGTTCGTGAGAAGGACAGCGCCCTCGTGGGGCTCGAGCGGACGTGCGGTGGGCTCCGCGATGAGGTCACGGGTTTGAAGACCCATATCGAGGGTAAGTATGATTTGCTGTAGTTATGTCCTCGAGGCCTCGTATCGAGTGCTAATTTTAACTTGTCGTATTCCAGAGCTGGAGAGCGAGAACCGGGAGGCCCACTCGACCGCCAATTCCCTGCAGAGCCTCCTCGAGGCCGAGACCCGGAGGACCCAGCTGCTCGAGGGTGCGATCACCACGGTGTGCGACGGTCTAGGGGTCGGGCCCGACGCCGACACCGGAGAAGACGCTCCAGGGAACTCCTTCGTTCGTCGGATGGCGGCGCTAGGTCACCTTGCCCGGGAGAAGATACGGGACAGCCTCCACCATGGCGTGAAGAGGGCGCTGGCCGTCGTCCGCTCGGGCTTTGTGTTCGACATGGAGCTCGTCGCCGACGGCTTCATCACGGACCCGGATCGATCGGACGCGGAGAACGCGG
The DNA here is from genome assembly GCA_038087645.1 of Saccharum hybrid cultivar R570. NCBI lineage: Eukaryota > Viridiplantae > Streptophyta > Magnoliopsida > Poales > Poaceae > Saccharum > Saccharum hybrid cultivar. Next base: position 8,836,633 of record JAQSUU010000493.1, on the reverse strand, counting down.
ACGCTTGCTTGGATCTGATCGAAGCCGCGGAGGGGCCTGGGAGCCGTCTGGCCTCGCTCTTTGAGCCCGAGGTGGTGCCGCCCGCCGACGACGAAGGCCTGTGAGCCAAATCTGGGCGCAAGGGCCCATGTAATAAGTTAGTATTTTGGATTTTGGTCGTGGTGGCCTCGGTGGCCCTAAAAACTCGAAACATAAACCAGTTCGTGTTTAATTTAGTTTTATTCGAGCCTTTGTTCCCTCTATCGCTTGAATCGTGTTCTCGCATAATCTTCTTAACACGCAGTTGCGCCCTTTGGCGTAAGGGAGCGAGTGGGGGTACCGTAGCCTCGGAGGCGTAAGTGATCCCACGGCTCGACTGCCCTCGAGCTTCAGGGTGCTCTTGCGGTCTCGTAGATCGTGTAAGAACCTGATCTAAGCGACAGTGGGTGTATTCTTTTTTAAAGTTACGAACCGTTATAAGACCTACTTAGCGTGCGGTCGCGCCCCTAGAAGGCATGAGGGGTGAGTGGAGGTACCGTAGCCTCGGAGGCGTAGGTGATACTCCTGGCTCGACAGCCCTTTCGAACCTTAGGGTGCTTTTGCAGCGGAGTCGATCAAAGAAGCGGTTCTTAAATTTAAAAAAGAGTACAAGTTTTTAAAGGGACTGGGGGGTTTCCCCCTTGTAGCCCCCGAGGGAGGGTCGATTCTGGGAGTGCAGAGTCGATCCTTCCTCATTGTGAAACGAAAGTGTGAACATCGCTGCATTCTTTATTGACAAAAAAGAAATTACAGAGCCTCGAGGCTTTTTAAGGAAAGAAGCGACGTAGCTGTTCAATGTTCCAAGCGTTGGTGAAGATTTCGCCCTTCTCGTTGGATAGCTTGTAGGTGCCCGGCTTTAGCACTTCTGCGATGATGTACGGTCCTTCCCATGGTGGCGTGAGCTTGTGGCGCCCCTTGGTGTTCTGGTTCCGCCGTAGCACCAAGTCGCCGACGTCGAGGTCCCGCCTGCGGACGTGTCTGTCGTGGTAGCGTCGGAGACCCTGCTGGTACCTGGCAGAATGTAACAGAGCCACATCTCGGGCTTCCTCGAGCTGGTCGAGGGCGTCCTCTCTTGCGGCGTCGTTGTTTCTTTCGTTGTAAGCTTTTAGTCTTGGGGACCCGTATTCGATATCGGTTGGGAGCATAGCCTCGGACCCGTAGACTAAGAAGAACGGAGTGAACCCCGTGGCTCGACTCGGCGTTGTCCTTAGGCTCCACAAGACCGAGGGTAGCTCGGCAGCCCATCTTTTGCCATGTTTGCTTAGCTTGTCAAAGATTCTAGGTTTCAGGCCCTGTAGGAGCATGCCATTGGCACGTTCTACTTGGCCGTTTGTTTTTGGATGAGCTACGGCCGACCAGAGCACGCGAATGTGATGGTGGTCACAGAAATCCAGAAACTTCTTACCAGTGAACTGGGTACCGTTGTCGGTGATGATGCAGTTGGGGACCCCAAAGCGATGAATGATGTCGGTGAAGAAAAGCACAGCTTGTTCGGACCTAATGCTGGTGATGGGGCGAGCCTCGATCCACTTGGAGAATTTGTCGATAGCGACTAGCAAGTGGGTGAAGCCGCCTGTTGTCCTCTTTAAAGGTCCGACAAGGTCGAGGCCCCAAACGGCGAACGGCCATGTGATGGGAATGGTTTGCAGGGCATGTGCCGGAAGATGTGTTTGTCTCGCATAGTACTGACAACCTTTACAGGAGCGTACTAGCTGGACAGCATCGGAGACCGCGGTCGGCCAATAGAATCCTTGTCGAAAGGCGTTCCCGACAAGGGTTCGAGGCGCAGCGTGGTGACCGCAAGCCCCCGAGTGCAGGTCGCTGAGCAGGTCCCTGCCTTCCCCATTCGTGATGCAACGTTGGAGAATGCCCGTAGGGCTGCGGCGGTACAGCTCCCTACCGTTGCCAATGATCACAAAGGTTTTGGCCCGGCGAGCGATCCGTCGAGCCTCGGTCTTACTCGAGGGGAGGTCCCCTTGGATAAGATAGTCGAGGTATGGCGCGCGCCAATCAGGCTCGAGATCAGATGGTGGGGTCGATCCTTCCACCTGCATGGCTTCGGCCCCGGTCGAGGGGGCTTCTGCCTCAGGTGGGGGGTCGAGTGACGTCCCGTCGACCCCTCCATCTGGCCCAAGGTCGACGGATGGCCGCTGGAGATCTTTTGCGAAAACATCTGGTGGAACCGTAGTTCGACTGGACGCGATTTTCGCGAGTTCGTCGGCGGCCTCATTATACCTGCGTGCGATGTGGTTGAGCTCGAGGCCGTGGAATTTGTCCTCGAGGCGCCGTACTTCTTGGCAGTAAGCTTCCATCTTGGGGTCGCGGCAGCTCGAGCTCTTCATGACCTGATCGATCACTAGCTGGGAGTCGCCTCGAACATCGAGGTGTCGGACCCCGAGCTCGACGGCGATTCTCAGCCCCGTAACGAGTGCCTCGTATTCGGCGACGTTGTTGGACGCGGGGAAATGGAGCCGGATGACATAGCGCATGTGAACCCCGAGGGGTGAGATGAAGAGCAAGCCCGCGCCTGCTCCTGTTTTCATTAATGACCCATCGAAGTGCATGGTCCAGAGTTCGGCCTGAAGTTGTGCGGGAGGGAGCTGGGTGTCAGTCCATTCAGCCAAGAAATCTGCCAATACCTATGACTTTATAGCTTTGCGTGGCGCATAAGATAAGGTTTCGCCCATGAGCTCGACCGCCCACTTGGCAATCCTACCCGAGGCTTCCCGGTTCTGGGCTATCTCTCCCAGGGGGAAAGAAGAAACCACAGTAATCGGGTGGCCCTCGAAGTAATGTCGGAGCTTGCGCCGTGTCAAGACGACAGCATACAGCAGTTTCTGGATTTGAGGGTACCGGACCTTGGTTTCCGAGAGCACCTCGCTAATGAAGTAGACCGGCCTCTGGACGAGCAAGGTATGAGCCTCCTCGGCCCGTTCGACGACCAGGACTGCGCTGACTACTTGCGACGTGGCAGCGACGTAAAGTAGGAGCGGTTCTCCTGGGCTCGGAGGGACGAGAATTGGCGAGTTAGAGAGCGTAGCTTTGAGTTTTGTGAGGGCTTCCTCGGCCTCGAGGGTCCAGGAAAAGTGTTCCGATTTCTTCAGGAGGCGGTACAGAGGGAGTGCTTTTTCGCCGAGGCGTGAAATGAAACGGCTGAGCGCCGCCAAGCAGCCCGTGACTCTCTGCACGCCCTTCAGATCTCGGATAGGGCCCATCTTGGTTATGGCTGAGATTTTTTCTGGGTTGGCCTCGATGCCATGTTTAGACACGATGAACCCCAAAAGCATACCTCGAGGGACGCCAAAAACACATTTTTCTGGGTTGAGCTTGATATTCTTCGCTCGAAGACATTTGAAAGCGACGTCGAGGTCGCTTACTAGGTTATCGGCTTGTTTGGTCTTGACTACGATGTCATCGACGTACGCCTCGACAGTTGGCCCGATGTGTTCTCCGAAAACGTGCTGCATGCATCGCTGGTACGTTGCCCCTGCGTTCCGGAGACCGAAGGGCATCGTAACGTAGCAATACATGCCGAAAGGGGTAATGAATGAAGTCGCGAGCTGGTCGGACTCCTTCATTTTTATCTGATGGTAACCGGAGTAAGCGTCTAAGAACGAAAGAGTTTCACATCCCGCAGTTGAATCAACGATTTGATCAATGCGTGGCAAAGGAAAGGGAACCTTTGGACATGTTTTATTTAAGCTAGTATAGTCTACACACATCCTCCATTTCCCACTCTTTTTCTTAACTAATACAGGATTAGCTAGCCACTCGGGATGGTGAACCTCCTTGATGAACCCGGCCTCTAGTAGCTTGTGGATCTCTTCGCCGATGACCCTGCGCTTCTCCTCGTCGAAGCGGCGCAGGCGTTGCTTCACCGGTTTGGACCCGGCCCGGATCTCCAAGGCGTGCTCGGCGACTTCCCTGGGTATGCCCGGCATATCCGAGGGACTCCACGCAAAAATGTCGACATTTGCGCGGAGAAAGTCGACGAGCACGGCTTCCTATTTCGGGTCGAGGGTGGCGCTGACGTTCAGCGCCTTCCCGTTGGGCTCAGCGGGGTCGAGGGGCACGAGCTTGACGTCCTCCGCGGGCTCGAAGCTGCCGGCGTGGCGTTTCGGATCGGGAATCTCGTTGGCGAGACCGTCGAGGTCTGCGGCCAAAGTCGCCGACTCCAAAACCGCCTCGCCGTGTTCGACGCACTCGACGTCGCACTCGTAGGCATGTTCGTACGAGGGCCCCACAGTGATGACGCCGTTTGGGCCTGGCATCTTGAGCTTGAGATAGGTGTAGTTCGGCACAGCCATGAACTTGGCGTAGCACGGGCGCCCGAGGATGGCGTGGTATGTCCCACGGAATCCGACCACCTCGAAGGTGAGAGTCTCCTTCCTGAAGTTGGCCGGCGTGCCAAAACAAACGGGCAGATCGACCCGTCCGAGGGGTTCCGCCCGCTTTCCCGGCACGACTCCGTGGAAGCCCCCGACGCTAGGTTGGAGGCGCGCTCTTTCGACCCCCAAGAGGTCGAGGGTCTGGGAGTAGATGATGTTGAGGCTGCTTCCGCCGTCCATGAGTACTTTGGTGAGGCGTGTGTTGGCGATGACGGGATTAACGACGAGAGGGTAGACCCCTGGGCTGGGGACGTAGTCGGGATGATCATCACGGTCGAAAGTGATGGCCACCGCAGACCAGTCGAGGAATCGAGGGACCGCCGTTTGTACGGAGAAGACCTCTCGCCGCTCTCGCTTGCGCTGGCGCGCTGAGAGGCGGGTCGAGGGTCCTCCGTAGATCATGAAGCAGTCGTGGATCTCGGGGAACCCCTCATCCTTGTCGTCACCCTTTGGGTCTTCCTTCTTGTCGGTGTTCTTGCTACCCGCGCCCTCGAAGTACCTGCGGAGCATATGACAATCCTCGAGGTTGTGGTTAATGGGTCCCTTGTGGTAAGGGCATGGCTCTTTAAGCATTTTGTCGAAGATGCCCCCGCCGGGGGGGGCTCGAGGCTTCTTGCGTTCGGTAGCGGCGACAAGCTCGTCGGCCGGGGCCTCGAGCTTGCCATGCTGGCCTTTCTTTTTCTTGCGGTTGTTCCTCTTGGAGCCCCGGGCGGAGCTCGCGGGATCGTCGGTCCTCTGCTTCCCCGTGTCCTGCTCGCCGCCAAAGATGGCACCAACTGCCTCCTCGCCGGCGGCAAAGTTGGTGACGATGTCCATCAGCCCGTTGGCGGTGAGGGGGGTGTGACGGCCTAACTCTCGGACCAACTCTTTGCAAGTGGTGCCCGAGAGGAAAGCCATGATCACGTCGGAGTCGGTGACGTTGGGGAGCTCGGTACGTTGCCTGGAGAAGCGCCGGATGTAATCCCGGAGGGATTCACCAGGTTTCTGCTTGCAACTCCGGAGATCCCACGAGTTGCCGGGGCGCATGTAAGTTCCCTTGAAGTTTCCCTCGAACACCCTCACGAGGTCATCCCAGTCGTGGATCTGTTGAGGCGGAAGATCCTCGAGCCAGGCTCGAGCGGTGTCGGAGAGGAACAGGGGGAGCTGTCGGATGATGACCCGGTCGTTGGTGGCCCCGCCCAGCTGACACGCCAAGCGGAAATCGGCGAGCCAAAGTTCGGGTTTGGTCTCGCCGTTGTACTTGGCAAGAGTCGTGGGAGGGCGAAACCGTGCCGGGAGTATCGTTTCACGGATATCCTTGCTGAAGACCCGAGGGCCCGGAGGCTCGGGTGAAGGGCTACGATCTTCCGAGCTGTCATAGCGCCCGCCCCTGTGCACATGGTAACCTCGAGCCACACCGTCACCGTGCTTGCGCGTGCGGCGCTCGACGATGTTGCCACGGGTGTCTCGAGGTCCATGGTCGTGAGTAGCGGGCTCAGGGGCGGGAGCCATCCGAATCCGTCGAGCAGGTTCGGGATGAACCGAGGCTTCTCTCTCTTGCCGGGAGGGCTCTGCGAGCCGCTCCGAGGCGGGCTCGCGTCGCCTCGAGGCAGAGCTCTCGGCCTGCTGCAGGGCAGCGGTCTCGAGGAGTTCTCGGATCTCATCTCGAGCCCGGCGGGCATCGGGGTTCGACGGCTCGGGCATGTTGCGGAGGAGCATGGCGGCGGCGACGACGTTCTGGCTGGCTCGAGCGAAAACCGGGGGGTCGACGGCCCGGTCCTCGTCGATGCGACGGTTGACGTCGCGAGCTCTCTCGCGAGCTCTCCCGCCAGGCGCGCGTTCCGCACGCTCGCGCTCGAGGGTTTCCTGAAGTAGACGCAGGTTTTCTCGTTCCTCGTCGAGCCTCTCTTGCAACTCGTGGATTTGCTCGAGCTGCACTCCTTGGTCCGCAAGGAGTTGAGCCTCATCTCGGTTGGCGGGGTGCTCGACATGAGGTGGCGTGTGCCCTCCTCCGGTCAGCTCCTCTTCCTCCGAATCCGACGTGCTTTCAACGTCGACGTTGAAGCACTCGCGAGTCGGATCGTAGGTGTCATCAGCCGAGTCGGAGTCAGGGGCGCCGAAGTAATAGTATGACGGGGGAATGCATGGCCGTTGCGGGTCGCCACTGGGGTTACGTCGTGGGGAAGCGGTCACACGGGGTTCTGTTTCTGGCGCCTCAGTAGAGTCCAGATAATCGGAAGCCGGTGTGGACGCTACGAGGTCCAGAGTGGAGCGTAGATGGTGCCCGGGGAGTTCCTCATAAGCACTCAAGCAAGTGCTCACGGAAGAAGCATACACCCGGGCAGCCGAAACTAGCCCAAATGGAAACGGCGAAGGCGATGTTGCTGCCCACGCCGGAAAGGATGCACCGGGCAATGGTATCGCACCGGGCGGAGGAACGGCGGGGTTCTCCGTCGGCATGTTGTCCTCGGCCAAACTTATCCTTCCCAGACCTTCCACGAGGAGATCTGGGCCGGCGCCTGGCTGGGAAGTGCCGGAACGGGGAATTCCATCACCCTCCGCGAGGTGGAGACGATGGTTGCGCCGGGCTCGCCGCCGCCGAGCGGCACGCGCCTGCCTGGAGCGATGATACCGGCGGATTGCTCCCCCAGGCTGGGAGAGCTCGTAATCCTCGTCGGTAGGGTGCCTAGGCGGGAGTAGGACCATATCGTAGCCGTAGCCGAGCGACATGAACTCCAAACTCCCGAACCAGATCACCGTAGCCAACGGGATAGGGCGTTCGGGGTCAGCCATCCAGGAAAAAGGCGGGAAAGCGACGTTAGCACGCAGCGCTCCCCTACCTGGCGCGCCAACTGTCGGTGTTCGGACCCCGGGGGGCCCTAAACCAACGAGTAAAATGCTGCGTGTCCCTTTCCTGGATGGTGATGCAAGGAGAACACACGGGGGTTTATCCTGGTTCGGGCAAAAGAAGGCCCTACGTCCAGCGGGGGGGGGAGAGATTTGTATTTCCTTGCACCGAGGTGCTTGCGTAGGGGTTACAAGCTTGCGAGAGAGGGTGTCGAGCCCAAGTCTCAAAGGAGGAAAGAAAGAGTACAAGATGATTGCTTGAGATGTTGATCGCTATGCTGTGTATGGCTAGCTGTTCGTCTGATGTATGCTTCTCGTTGCCTTGCCCCCTGTGAAGCCCCGGCCTCCCCCTTTTATAGGACGCGGGGAGGTCAAGACAACGGGGAGCCTTGAAATGATGTTTTGTCGATCCCTGTTCAGGTGACTGTAGCGACGTGCCCTAGGAGTGGGGGGCCATCCCTGGGCACGTGATGTCGTAGAAGGTGAGGTGCCGAAATGACCCGGAGCGCCGTGCCATACCGTCCTTTCTTCCCTGTAGCGCTGTGTCGAGGGTCGAGGCCTGGTCGAGGTCGGGTCGAGGCCGAGCGGATAAGTCCGAATCCCCGGAATCACGGCATACGGGCCTTGTCGTATCCTCCCTCGAGGGTTAATAGTGACGCACAGGATGAGGTATGGTGGGCATAGTGACGTCTTTCACCTCCCATCACGGGATGGGCGGTAAAACAGTGAAAACTGACACTGGTATTGTTCCCACGTCGACCCAGGCCGTGACCATGCCGGTAGGTGGTGGTTGGTAGTTTGCATTAAATGCTTTGACTTTTCGTCCCGCGGTAGGTGGAGACAGAGGGGGTCGAGCGCCTCGACCCGGGCTCACGCGAGTCGGAGCGCCCGCGGGGGGCGGTCGAGCCCCGTGCGGATCGGAACGCGGTCGAGGCCTCCCGTCGAGGGGGCCTCGTACGAGTCGGAGACAGGACGCGGTCGAGGCATTCCGTCGAGCCGGCCTCGTACGAGGCGGACCTGTCGCACGTAGTGGGCTGCGCTTTATCGTGGCTTAATCGTTTTAGTTTTTATTATCGTTAGATGTGGGTACCCCTATACAATTGGTACCGACACTCGGCTTCTACCGGAATCCTATAGCATAGCAATCTACACGATCCTGACATGCTAGTAAGACTCATGGGATCAAGATATTTATATGCAAGTGGGTTTCATTCAAATCCTTTAAACTTAATGCACAAGCATAAAATAAAGTGCAGAATAATAGGGGTTATGCACCGGGGCTTGCCTGGGTAAAAGATAACCAAAAGTTAGTATTCCATCTCCGGGACCTGTTCACCATGGCACCATCTTTGATTAAACACCAAGTCATCTAGTTGATCCATCGACCCATCAACCATCATCGTTCCTATTATGATATGCAAAAATGCAATGCCTGCTTAAGCAGAACAAGCATAGCATAGATATTCTCATTAAAAGACAAACAACACATCGTCACTCTCACTCCGACTCTCATCCTTTCTAAAAGAGATTTATTCGTGAGTTGGTTATTATTAAGAAAACACAAATTAACAATACAACCGCATCGCAATCTAATAAAATTCATGTAAGGTAAAGCAACATACTAAGCATAGACCTATCACCATCAGAGATGCATAACATTCTGTTTAACCTACATGTGAAGCAAGCAACACGGACAACATATTTGAGATATAGGATCACTAATTACTGTATATAAAGGTATTATTACTGGTAAGCGTGGAATAAAAGGTGACAGTCCAAACATCTCCGTTGTACATGAAACTTTTATGGAAGGTACATCTTGACTAATTATAAATGTTGTACAAGTTTTATAATTTTCAGATAAGCATATTATTTACTAGCAATTAACAAAGATTTCATATCGACAAAAAGCATGTGACAAAGATAAATTAATAACTCAGTAATTATACAAGATCTGGACCTCAAATTTTTATCCTAAATTAAGCATCACATGAATAACATGCCATAAAATTTTCATCTCATTTGAAGCATAGCATCTACCGGTATGAATTTCTCTATAATTAATCATAGGAAAAATATAGTGCAATATTTTTCTACTAAAACATGCAATATTATATATCTAATGCATAGAGATAAACGCAAGGGTTCCAAAACATCTTGATTTTCTATTTTACGAATTTTCTATGATTTACTATGAATTTCTAAAGGTTCAATACATTTAAGAAAAGACAAGAAGCTAATGACATAATTAACTAATCACATAATTTCAAATGAGCTCTAAAAATCATGAAATTAATATGAAAGATAGAGTTTGATTTTAGATGAATTCAGGAAGAAGAATTCATGGAATCCGAGTTGATATGATGGAGATATAAAATTCGCAAGATAGCTGTGCAGGTAAATAAACACGAACTTTTGAAAGAGACGTACATGTGCTTGCACGTGAAGCTGAGCTTCGTGCTCGCGAGGCACGTCCGCCATGGATGACCGCTCGAGCTAGTGGATGCAAGTAATTGGAGGGAGGTGAGTGGCAGCTCGGAGCTCTGCTCGACCATAGCGGCCATGGCAGCGTCCGCGGCCGCGAGCAGCAGCACGAGCGAGATGCGGATGGGGAGGGCGAGGTGTTCCATTTAAGCACGGCAAGGCGCGGGCAGCACAGTAGTGCGATGATGTCCTTGGATGTGCCAGGCACGGTGCGTGGATGGCGCGACGCTGCAGTCGACCTTGACAGCAGGGCAGCCGGCCATGTCTAAAGGACGACAGCGGGCCAACGAGGAAGCAAGCTCGCATGGTCATCTGCACGTCTAGTACAGCAGCAACAGTACCAAGCAGAGAAACAACCACGAAGAGGACAGACAAGACTGAGGCAGGCAGAGACAGGCAAGACAAGACCGCAGACGCAGAAACGTGAACGACCCGGCCAACATCATTTAAGGCGATCATCAGAGAAGGGACGCGATAGAGAGGAAGCGGTGGCACGACGAAGGAAGTTAATAATGCGGCGCGACGCTAATAAATCGTAGTTGATTGATTTCAAACAAGGGGGAACGCACTACTGACGACAAGCGATGGAGCAAGGCAGGGAGACGTCCCGTCATCGTTATGGAGTCGTTCGCTCGCAAGTCAATAACTAAACTCAAGGCCTTTCAACTGAGCGGGCTTCTCAGAATAAACACATGAGCATATACATATATATATATACATATATATATATATATATATATATATCGTTCAGCGTAATAATGGATTTTATTTTATTTATACAAGTCGCTTTTCATGCTTAATCTACCGGAAACTACCGTTTGCTGGCATCATCGTTCGTCATTTCCAAATATTTCTACACACTGTGTAATTTAATCTTGGGCGTTGATTCGAGTCCCCGAAACTAGGTCACCGGATTCACTTATCATGTCGAGTATGTTTTAAATCAAAGATTCGAGAAACTCGTTTCGTATTTTTTTTTGCTTAGGCCTAAATCGTGGTGCTAAAAAAACTCGTAACACCAGGGGTGTTACACGTACGACGCCCCAGGAAACCAGGAGACGAAGACAAAGACCACGGCGGAGACTACATCGCACAGGATGGTTGGCGAACCACCATCGTGCCTATAGTACCGCCACGGTCGACACAGTAGCACCACGTTACATCATACCGCGACGTGGCCACAAGACCATTACGACAACCATGCCTAGATGTACTCCACAAGATGGCGTAGCTTGTAAGTCAAGTTAGCTAGGCTCTCCCTCAGGCCCATGACCCTTCAGTCGGGAGAACCTACTGCTTTGTATAAGCTCTGGCCCCGAACTCTATATAAGATAGCTAGGGCACCCATCCAGGAGAGATCCTGATCCTCTACCATTTTACTCATTCTCCATCGTAGTAGGGCTCCTGAAGCTTCCCTTCGGGCAGCCCATCCCCTAGTTTGAGGTATCCTACCTCTTCCACCATTCTTGCGCTCCCCATTGTAAGAACTTCAGAGCATTCAAGCGAGGAACACACTCGATCATTTCTGAGACTGGACGTAGGGCTCCGGCCTGAACCAGTATAAATCCTCGTGTCTTTTGAATGCTACCATCATCTTCCTAGAGCAGCGCGGCAATCATATAAATTTACTAGTCCGATTTACAAAACACCGACATAATTTTACTCATTTTGTTTTAAGTTTTATTTGTCTAGTCTATAGGGTCTAGTCTATAGGAAGATATAACACCGAATTGTTCCACTTGTATACTTGTGTGTTGTTGCAAAATTGTCTACTTTGAAAAAAATATTGCTATGTTTTTCAGTTAATTTAGTCAATCTTATAGACTTAAGATTGATCTAGCTTAAATACCTTACATTTTGGAATGGAAGAGGGGAAAACACCGGCCAAATCAGGGACAATAACAACACCAAAAGGAGTATATCAAATCAACATTAATATTTAGGACTTGTTTGGATTGTGGGAAAGAATTCATGTTCGTGTGTTTTTTCTATAAAATTGAACTGATTTCTGTAAAATTCCTGCGAGATTCCTGTGAAATTCCTACGTTGCAAACATGCCCATGCGATACATCACACAGAGAAGCATGATTTCATTTCTAGCTAACCAATCAGTCCAAGGATTCGATGTACACGATCATCCTTCCCAACCGTGCAGCGCATCTCAATCAAAAGAAGTTAATTACAACAACATACAATAAGGTCTGCAGGGTGCATATCACTAGTATTTTTTTAATTTATTCTGGTGTCTTATTGTCTTACTCACAAAAACAGAGGGCAAAATGCATGCTGGATACATCTATTCAAGCAGCAATAGTAAGCTAGCACGAAGAAGGGAACTCTCAAGTTTACATGTCTCTGTACAGCTGGACGTAAGCTAAAATTAGAAGCAAAGTTGGCGATCGATGGCGTTCATTAACTACGCAGAGGTGGTCTGCGACGACGACGACACGGCCGGCGACCCAGAGCAGGCGTCTCCGCTGCGCCGCCCGCCGGAGCAGCTGCTCGACTGCCTCTGCGGACGCGGCTGCAGCAGTCCGGGCGTCAACGCCGTCGTCGCCACTGGAGCGTACACCTTGTTGGCGGTTGTCGTCGTCGTTCCTGACGCGTCGCCGGGTAGGTCGTGCACCTGCTGCGGCTGTGCTGCCGCCGCCGCCGCTGCCGCAGCAGCAGCCGCCGCAGCGTACTCCGGCGGTGGCACCCAGATTCCTCCCACCACGACGAACTGTGGCGCGGCCGGCGGCGCCACGCTGGTGCCGCTGCTTTGGACCGCCGCCGTCGAGTTCGGCCGCCTCGTGTGCAAGCGATACTTCTAAACTCCCAAGAAGGAAGAGCGATGTGAGAACAGTGAACAGTGGAGCTGCAAAATACAATCTTTTTTGAGGCAGGCAGTTCCTGACCTGCAAATGGCTCTTGACCTCATCGTTGGTGAGACCGTCGACCTTCATGAGCTCCCGGATCTGCTTCGGGGTCGCCGCTGCATGGATGTATGCGCATACATCAGCAACAACACAATTAGGCCCCGTTTAGTTCCTCGAAAGTTTCAAAAATTTTACAATATTTCCCGTCACATCGAATAATTATAAGCACGGAGCATTAAATATAGATAAAAAAAATAACTAATTATACAGTTTGATTGTAAATCATGAGACCAATCTTTTGAACCTAATTAGCTCATGATTAGACACTAATTGTCAAATACAAACGAAAGTGTTACTGTACTTCTAAAAATTTTAGAGGTGCGACTAAACACAGCCTTAGTTAGGCCTCGTCTAGATTGCATGTTTTTTCATTTTTTTTTCTCCTATAGCACTTTCGTTTGTATTTAACCATTAGTGTCTAATATGGATTAATTAGGTTCAAAAGATTCATCTCGTAAATTACAAACAAATTATAATTAGTTATTTTTTTACCTATATTTAGTGTTTTATGCATGCGTCTAAAAATTCGATGTTACAAAGAAAAAACGTAAAAATTTGAAATTTGGAAGGCAGCTGAACAAGGTCTTGGTATACTCGTCCGAGTCTGTCAGACTAATTTGTACACAATTTTTTATTTGATTTGGAGTGTTGGTGATGAGGTGGTAGGATAAGGATGAGCAACAAACCGTGGGACCCGCCGAGCTGCTGCAGCGCCTGCAGGAACCGGCGGTGGAGCTCCGGCACCCAGCACCGACGCGGCTTCCGGCCGGGCGCCTGCGACGACGACTGGGCCTCCTTGTCCTTGCCGCCTTTGATGCTCGTCTCCTTGTCGCCGCTGCGCTTATTATTCCCCGCTGTGTCGGTGTCGGTGGCGCCCGCCCTGTCGCAGCTGTCCCCGACCACGGCCGAGCTCGCAGCGGCCGTGGCCGACGACGAGGCCGGCTGCGGCAGCTCGGCGCGCTTCTTCTCCTTCTCCTTCTTGTCCTTGTCCTTCTCGAACGGCTGGAACGCGCCCCCGGGCTTCCGGCAGGCGTTGAGCGCTACCGGCCTGCACGGCAGTAGCTCATCCTGGTGCTGCGGCGGTGGGGGTCGTTGGTTCTGGGTCCAGAGCTGCACGGACTGCAGCCAGTCCGGCATCGCCTTCTTGGTCTCCGGCTGTGGCAACAACCGCCGCCTGCTGCTGGTTCTGGCTGCCGCCGTCCCCGGATCTCCCGGCGCCTCGTCGTTCTTGTCGGCATCGACGCCGTCGGCAGTGGGTTGGTGGTGGTGGGAGCTGTCGTGGTCATCGTCGTCGTCCTCGGAGGAGGAGGACGAGAGGGTGGGCTTGAGCGGCATGAACTCCTCCAGCACGGGCCCGCCGTGGTCGCTGACCGTCTCCTCGCTGCCCCCGATGACGCTGTCCATGTGGCTCCTCATCCCCTCGATAGCTGCACATCCACACCACACGTACGCACAAGTTAATGGGAAATGGACGACGACACAGCTAGCAGACGAAGCTGAGGGCGAGACGGCGAGTGAGAGCGCGCACTCACTCTGCGTGACGAGGTCGAGGCAGAGCGGCAGCTCGCGCTGGAACACCTGGATCTTGCGTCGCTCCTCCTCCAGCGCGAGCAGGTACTCGCGGCAGCGGCGGCGGCGGTCGGCGTGCAGGGGCGGCGGCGGGTCCATCTCCATGCTCCGTCCTGCGGCGTGCCGGTGCTAGACTGCTCGAGGGCCAGGCAGCGGCAGCTCGGCGCGCTGATTTCTGCCCAGCACTGATTGTTGTGCAGGCCGTGGGAGAGGTAGAAGACGAGAGGCGCGGCGCGGGAGGGGAGGGCAGGGTTAAAAAAACCGACCGGTTTACCGCGGTAAACCGCGGTTACCGCCCTAACCGGACCGGTCCGGTCCGGTTAGGTATTCCCCAAATTCAAATTTAAAATTTGAAAAAAAAATGCTGAAAAAATTCCTAAAAATAGTTCATGATTTATAGAAGCCAATGGTGTAAAAATTTTTCAAATTCGAGTTCGTTTAGTATTTATTTATACGTATAGAAGTTTGAAAAAAAAGAAAAAAAATCTCGGTCCCGGCCCGTTAAGGCTCCCAAATTCAAATTTAAAATTTGAAAAAAAAATAAAAAATGCTAAAAAAAATTCCTAAAAATAGTTCATGATTTATAGAAGCCAATGGTGTAAAAATTTTTCAAATTCGAGTTCGTTTAGTATTTATTTATACGTATAGAAGTTTGAAAAAAAAAAGAAAAAAAATTCCAAACTCAAACCGAGCGGTAAACCGGTCAAACCCCAGCCGGTTTACCGGACCCAAACCGAACCGAAGCAGGGTTTAAATTTGATTTTGAATTCGGCCGGTTACCGGTAAACCGGACCGGTTTACCGCTACCGGAGGCCGGCGGTTACCGGAAACCGGTCGGTAAAAAAAACCCTGGGGGAGGGGAGGGGAGGGGAGGGCCGGAGGGGAAAAGGAGCGGGGAAATGGAATCGAGGTCGAGGCGTCGCGTAGGAAACGAATCTTTCTCGGTTATTCTCACGCGCACAGTGGCACAGGAAGGCAGAAAAAGGCGAGGGCGTGGAATATTCGGCGGGATTCCAGTTCCGCTGCCGCGACGCGGGTGGGGCCCCGGCCCGGCCCAACGGGATAAGACCGTCTGCACTGCATACGGTAAACCGGCACTGGAGGACCATATAGCGTAAAGAGATGCTGCAGCGGCTACGGCAAAACAAACGCTACCGGCACAGCGTTCGCTATATTTGGAGGAGTAGCGTTCGTCCTGTACAGAGCCAGAGCCCCACCACGCGCGTGAGCAGAGAGGCAGGAGGGGGAGAAAAGTATGCACTGCTCTGTCATCTAGCGCGGGCCCCACTATTTAACTCACAATTCAACTCATTAAAAATGTTATAACTTACAAACCAATACACCAAATTAAATTCCGATTGCACCATTAAATTCGTTTCAATAAATTCTTTAAAACAAGATCTCATATGGATATATTTAGATAAAGTGACAAGTAGGACCCACTGTGGATAGAGGATGATATAGAAGATGGATGAGTGCGGGAGAATTGAATATAGAGGAGAGAATCTTGATGACTAGGACGTATAGAGGATGAATATAGAGGTTCATAAGTGCGGATAGTCTAAGACCAGGAGCGGATGCCGCGGATCAATACGGAATCTACCCCGGGGCCCACCGGCAGCTGTGGTACCAGCACCACGGTCTCTGGAGTCTGGAGGGGAGCGCCCAACCAGACAACGATGCAAGGGAAGAAGATGGAGATAATTGTCTCTACCACTAAAATCTATACCAATTTTCTCATTACCATTAAAAATTTTAGATTTACCTCACTGCCATCCATTTAGAATTTTTGATCTCCTCATTGCCATTACCGTTGCATGATCAAGCTTTATTCCCTTGGTTGCCATCCAAATAAATAATTTGTTCTCTTCAATGCCATCGAGAGAACAGAACACCGTTTCAAGGTGTTCGTAACATAGGACTAACTCTGTAAACACTGTTAATAACTAAATTTAATTATTTTTTATAGTATAGGCTTGATAGTTGCTTAGGTGATTTATTTTTCTGAATTAATTAAATTCAAGTTTAATTCGTTATATCTCTACGAGTCTACATACACATTTTCTATTTTTTTATCTCTTAAAAATCTAGTGTAGTAGGCAGTAACCGCCAACTAACAAAATACAGTAATAATCTGAGAAACAAAAAATGATCAACCAAATGCTGATCAGCATAAAGATTGTTGATTATAATATAAATTCTCACCGGCAGCTTTCTTTTGTCCTTATATTGATTATTAATATATATGCTAATCAAAGTTATGGTGGCCAAATAAACGAAAGCAATTTTATATTTTAGTATTCGTACAAAGTTGCAGTTTGCATTTCTCATTTGTCCAATATTAATCTAATATTAGTCATAATTAATACTACATATATAACCAACTTCATTTGTCTATTAAACAGGTGAGTACATCCAAAATATATTCTGATCATTAATTTCTAATTAGATTAATTAGTCATTAGCAATACTGGCCACCCTATTAATTATTTTACAAATCATGAGAGTTTTAATAATCACAACTAAGTTTAATAATTAAGCTGTATTAAACTTGAATTTAATTAATTTAGAAAAATAAATCACCTAAGCAACTCTCAAGCCTAGACTCTAAAAAATAATTAAATTTAGTTATCAACAGTGTTTACGGAGTTAGTCCTATGTTACGAACACCTTGTAACAGTGTTTTGTTCTCTCGATGACATTGAAGGGAACAAATTATCTATTTGGATGGCAACCAAGGGAATAAAGCTTGATCATGCAACGGTAATGACAATGAGGAGATCAAAAATTTTAAATGAATGGCAGTGAGGTAAATCCAAAATTTTTGATGGCAACGAGAAAATTAGTATAGATTTTAGTGGCAATGAGGCAATTCTCTCAAGAAGATTCCGGAGAAATCCCCTTCCCTCTCCTGCTCCATTTTTACTCCTTTTTTTCCCAAGTACTTGAATACATTTTGTAGTTAGGAGTGGTCCAATTTTATTTCAATAATACGGAGTACAAAATAAAATCCATGGTCCATATTTAGAGCTAGCTGCAATAAATGATAACCCCCCATTGAAAATTGACTAATGCTTCACTCAACTTAAATACATGGTTATTTTATGCATTCATTTATTATAAGGTAGAGAACGGCCGAAGGTGACGATGAAACGAGGCACAGGTATCTCATGGAGGACGAAAACCCTGTTTAGTTGCAAAAAATTTTGCAAAATTTTTCAAGATTTCCCGTGACATCGAATCTTTGGACGCATGCATGAAACATTAAATGTAGATAAAAAATAAAACAAATTACATAGTTTAGCCGAAATTCACGAGATGAATCTTTTAAATCTAATTAGTCTATAATTAGACACTAATTGCTAAATAACAACGAAAAATGATACAGTAGCATTTTGCAAAAATTTTCACCAACTACACAAGGTCAAAATCGGCTTCCTAGACATAGGGTGGGCCAGATGGGCTACTCGAAGGCCAACATCTACACGAGGGACCATAGGCTTAGAATAAAAGGCATAGATATGCAAAAACCCAAAATGATAGGGTTCAATTGTAAGTGACTAGAAAAACAATATGTAAATGAAAAGGGTTATGCATAAAAGGCTTATTAGTTGGCTCCGTCGATAGGTTGGTGCAACATGAAAACAAAAAGGATAAAAGAAAATAAAAGAACACACGTAAAGGTGCTACTAAAGAAAAGGAAAGGAGGACTGAATCTAATCAACCATGAGTAAAACAACGATAATGATAGAGTCAAGGTGTCCGTCCGCCCACCCGGACGCTTTGCTTACTAGACCTGCGGACCGGCCCAGGCAACCGGCATCTAGCCTCCTCAACTCCTGCAGAACATTTCCCCACTCTCGTTCGTTCTCCTGCAGAACATTTCCCCACTCTTCATTCGTTGCAGCCGCTTCCACCGTGCCATCTGTCCACAGCGCCGCGCCACCATCCCGCATCTGCCCCCCATCTCACCTCGTTTATCGCGGCTATGGTTTTCATCTCGCCACCACCACCCGATGCCACCAAGAGGAGGTCATCGCCAGTACGCCTATGCCTGGGTGTACGTTGGGCCGTTGTTCCACACCAGGTAGGTTGTGGCTGCCGGCGACGCTATGTTTTAAGTGTTTTAGACGTTTCAGATAGATGTTTCAAGTGTTTCATCTATTTGTTGCCAAAGTAGATATGGGATGTTGCATATATTGCAATGACAATATATGCATGTTGCAAGCGAATGTTTCAAGTGTTTCATCTTAATGTTGTTTTAAGTGTTACATGTGTTTATATGTATGTTGTAAGTATTTCATCTGGATGTTGCATATGTTTTGCAATTGCTACACACGTGTTTTCAAGTGTTTTAGGCGTTTTTGCAAGTGTTTCATCTAGATGTTTCAAAAGTAGATCGGGATGCTACACATGTTGCAATGCGTCCCACCTACCACAACTTCCTGCTACAGTTGCTGGGGCGTTGTGCATGCGCGTGGGAGTGGAGGGATGGAGCACTGCTGGGTGGCAGGAGCGGGAAGCGGAGGGAGATGGCGGCCAGGGCGTAGGTGGTCCCCGCATGCGTGCGGAAAGCAGGGGAGTAGCACAGGTGCAGTAGGGAAGCGCTTGGAGCGGCAGGGAGGGGAGGGGTGCGGGAAGCAAGAAGCACAGGGAGCGACGCGAGCAGTCCCCCTCCTGTGTGTGTAGCAGGAGCCCGTGCGGGCGTGTAGCAGGCACGGGTGTCCGGACACTCGCGTCCGTTAGATTGTTCGGGTGCTAGCACTGCCGGTAAAAACAATTAAGGTTGTGTTTTGCTTCCCTATTCCCTCATAGACAGCACTACGCTTCATTTTTTTGTCTTTTTTTATAAAGGAAGCTTTTATTAAATTCTCAAAGCATTACATGCATTGTCCTTGTTGCAAGATTTAAACGATGTCCATGCAATTTTTTCTTCACTTTATCCTATTAATCATGGCAAAGCCAATTGTGAAGAAATTTTATTAATTATCTTTGAACTCACTGGTCGACTTCATCCTATGTCATGATCCTTGGTCTTGATAAGTTGGCCCATAGGTCATTATACCCAAGTATTTCCATATAAGACTGAGCATGGTTGAGATAGTTGATCAAGCTTCCTCTCATGCTTAACCTTGATCCATCAGTGTTTTTCAATTCTATTCGGGGAGCATTTCTTCTAAAGTGAATCCTGCAGTCTTTTTCAAATACTATACCATCATGGGGAAAAAAATCTTCATGCAACTAGTCATGCATGGTTCACTTATAGCGCCATCTTCATTGTGTTATATAAAGGTTTATAATTAATTGTGTTACATAAAGGTTGATTATATATGTCTTCCTGTCACTTTGGAGGAACCAAATTGCTAGTCCTAAACAACAAAAATCGACACAGCAACTTACCTTGTATCACTTGTGCCTTCTCATTCTAATGTTCAGGAGAATTTGTTACGTTAAACTTATGGGTTTACCCCCTGTGTCATTACCTTTGCTGCACGCTGCTGCATCTTCTCGTGGATTACCCCCTGTGTCTAGAACAGAACATGTGCAAAATATTGCCCTGATGAAAAGCTTATGAAATTACCTTTCCAACGAGTTACCAGTTGTCGTTCACCCAAAACAGATTCTAGACAAGGGAGTTATGTCCTTTTAACTTTGTCACCATGTGCTGTCCAGATCTTGATTTTTTTGATGCAAACACTGGCTCTAGGGCCTTGTCATTAAAACCGATGGCTCGACGACATTGTTGATGCTATAATTTGGCCGGACAGGGTTTGTTGCTAAATTCGGCTTTATTTATAGCTTATTTGTTTGTTAGCCGATGAAAGCCTGAAATATATCCAATGGCCAGGTTAATTAGTGATTTAGTGAACAAGACAAATCCACCATTAACAAGAGTATTTTGATTAATCTGTACTTAGCTACTCAAGCAGCAGGATTTATGAGGAGCAGAAGGATGTGGAGTTACAATTAGCAAGTGCTGGCGACTTGGCGTTTGTCATATCAAGTTGTATGGACTATAATGACAGATCAAGATATCATGCGTGGATTAAGGATTGCGCTAGCTGATGAACAGCACATTCAGGAGTATGTCCAGCACGGAGACCCTGGCGCCACTTTGATGCACGTTGCATGCTGCTGGAGTGTACGTGTGTGAAGATAAAAGAAAATCAGGAGGAGGGATCAAGAGAGGTTTTTGCAGTTTTGCACAGAATAATTGTTTGCCCAGAGGATTCAAATTCTACTCGGATTAGCTGGTAGTCACAGAAGCAATAATTACTTAATGCAGTCTGGCCTAGGAGATAAACGCATAACATCCCTTTTTGCTTGCAAACAATAGCTAAGCAAAAACCATGGTTGGAAGACGAGGAAAAGCTAGCAACATGCTACAAGCCAAGCCATCAGGGCTTCGTCGTCTGACTCGTCTCCTCATCTTCCTCGATCTTTGGCGCCAGGTAAAATCTATTGTAAACCATCTCTGCGATCTTGTACTCGACCACCACTGGTAGCTTGGATGACAGGCTGATAGTCACTTGTTCGGACAGTGAAGATGCCTTTGTGAAGGAGTTCATGTACCTCAGGGCAAAGGTCAGGGAAACTGGCTCTTGCATCTCTATGATGGTAGCCTCTTCTGGCTTATCAATAGTTTGGTTCTGCCTGCAGACAATGTTTCCACCCCCAATTTCTCCAGATGTGGAGAACTTCACGCACTCCCTAGTCACCGAGATAACGACAGTGTCCCCGATGCTGCTGCGGACCTTGCAGATCCTCATAAACTCAGCAGAAGGCATGCGGATGATAGCCTGGTACTCAGAATAATCCGCGATTCGGAGGTGCTCGCTATCAATATCCATCAGTTTCATTTCGCAATCCGTAATCTTATCTTGCTTGGGCGACTCGAACATGAAGGTGACGGTGTCAGAGCCGCCGTCGCCATCCTTGATGGTGATGATGCCGTCGTTGCCGAAACTATCAGAGGTTCTATTGAAACTCCGTGTGTAGAGTGAGAGCTTAGAAGGAAAACTGGTTCCGCCACACCGCTGGCGTCGCCCATCTCCGCCTAGCGACGACCGCGCCCCGCCGGCCGGCCCCATGGCGCCGGCGCACTCGGCTGCGGCCTGTCTCCCCCGTCCTCCCCTCCAACTCCTCTCCTTCGGTTCCCTGTCTCCGCTCCTTCTCTGCCCCCACAGCCACCTCCCACCTTTCCCTTCGGCGCCCCATTCCGGTAAGCTGCTGGGGAAGCCAATACAGCCCCCTCCGACGAAGACGCTCAGGGTGGCGCCACTCTGGGAGCCGCCACCACTTCACCCGCCGAAGAAGCTCCGCCCACAGGAGTCTGCGCCAAGTTTTCTGGACCTGCCTGATGCCGCGCCCGGAGGGTGTTGGACGAAATGCCTTAGCGTTCCAAGCGCCCTGGCGTGCGCTCCCCGCAGCATATGGCGCCGCGGCCTCTGCAGAAAAGGCTTAACGGCTGCCCGTGGAAGCATTACCAACTGGGAGCGGCCGCTGCGTCGTCCACGGCGGAGTCGCGGACCTTGCCGGCTGAGCACTGCAACGTCTTCAAACCGGGTACGCACTTTCAGACCTACGCTCTGGAAAACTGCTACTGTCCGGTTGTTAGGCCGCTTGTTCCATCTTCCCTGCTCCACCCTCTGTGGATCTCTCAGACGAATGGAGCCTCCTCCGCTTCTGTCAGTTTCATTGTTTCTGCCTTAAACTTCTTCTTCTGTGCTCCCGCGGAGTCTTTCGAGGTCAAGAAGGAAGCCCCCTTCGTCTTCTCCTCCTTTGCTGCCTCCAACTCTGTCAAATCGCACCTTCTGAGGATTGGGGTCTTTGCGTTTGATGGTATAATCTTTCACATCCATGGCGATTTGATGGCAGCGAGCCGCGATGTCCCGCCGGAGACGTTGCCTACTACTGTTCCGGCGACGCGGGGCTTTTCAAATTTTGAATCGGGCCGGGCCTATGCTGCCATTAAGGACGTTGGATTGGGCCACTTTGTCCTGCCCAACCTGCAAGACGGTTCCTCTAACATGCAGCTCACCCAGAACCTTTTGACCACTGGCACCACATATGAAAGTCCTCTGCACCACCGTAACAGTGCCTCCTCTAACTTTCCTGTTAATGCACCGCCCATCTCCCCGTCTGATAATCCAACTCACCCCTCGGTAACCCCCTTCCTGGTTAATTCTCTGTAGCGCAAGAGATGTTTTCGATGCCTCGCCTCTGACCACCTCGTCTCTGATTGCCGTGACCCTTTAAAATGCGCTCGTTGCCATTGCTCCGGTCGTAAGAGCTATGAGTGCAAGAAAACTAGCATGACTGACCGCTCCTCAAGCTTCTCCGCTTCCATCCGCACCCAACCCACCTCTCCCCTCCGCTCCGCCACCGCCATGATCGCCGCTACTGCCAATAACGCCTGCACCTCCACTCGGATCACCCATGATCCTCCCGTGGTTCTTGCTCTTCCATGGTATGGCATTGCTGGCATGCCTGATGTTGTGCATGCCAACGAGTCGGGGCCCGATCCCCCTGCAGCCTTCCTCTCCGGGGGCCAGCCCAGATGAGGCTGCTATCAGCGTGTTCGGCGCCTCCTCTAACGTGGAGCATGAGAGCCAGGCCCGCAAGCGTCATGCTCGACGCAAGCGTGCTGCTGACAATGCCCACAACCTCCGACGCATCACAAGACTGATGGCCAAGGAAGAGCCTTCCTACGAACCTCCTGCTGCGAAGGCCTCTCGTGTCCAGCAAGCCAAATTTGACTACTCTGGTGCATCCCGTCATCTTCGCACTGCTATCTCTCGATCCCATCTCCTTTCTGGCTCTGATTCTCTTCTTGGTGATGATGATGCCCTTGTCGAGATCGCGGCGGCTTGCGGTGCGACTCAGGAGGACCTGTCAACCTTTTCTGGTGAGACGGCTGGGCCGTCCGGAGAAGCATGATCTCCCAGTCTGTCACTGCTCATTCGGAGCGCGCCAACTCCTTCGGCTGCGCCTCCACCATCCCTTCTTACCCAGAAGCTCATCGCCATGCCAGGATGCATCATGTCTCTAATTTTATAGTCCCCAGGCTATGTAATAAGTCCCTCTTAGCTCTTCACTTGTACCCTGCTAGTGACAGCAAGCTGGAAACGCTATCTTTTGTTCCTTGTGTCTGCTCTATGACTTTAGAGGTCATCAGTCTGTACCCCGTTTCCTCCAAGTTTCCTGTTAATGTAATCCAGACAGTGCCGTGTGGTTGTGGGCTCTGTCTGTTGGTTGGTGGTGTTCACCATTCCTATGGTTAATAGAACTTTTACGGTTATCTGCTGGAATGTCCATGGTTTGGGTGACTCTGTCAAATGTGGCGATGTCCTCTCTGAACTCCTTGCTGCGAACCCGGACATCGTTCTTCTTCAGGAAACCAAGCTGTCTAGTATTTCCCATGCCAAACTCCGTTCCTTCTTACCTCATCGCCTGGATGGTCTGGAGCTCGCTTATGCCTCTGGGAGCTCTGGTGGCATTCTTACCGCTTGGTCCCTCAGCTCGTTCTCCTACTCTGGCAGTTCGTCCACCCCCCATTCTGTCTCTGTCTACCTCACCATGACCTCCTCCAACATCTCCTTTCTTCTTACTAATGTCTATGCTCCTTCTACGCCTGATCTTCGGCCGGCTTTCCTGGACGAGCTCTTTTCGGTTGCTCCTCCCCAAGACACCCCCTGGATCATTGCCGGCGACGTCAACATGATCCATTTCTCCCATGAAAAGAATAATGATAATTTCAGGATTGCGGAGGCCCAAGCTTTCAATGACTGTATCAATGAGCTGTCCCTCATCGAGCTTCCCCTTCTTGATAGACAGTTCACTTGGTCCAACCGTCGCTCTTCTCCCACTCTTGAGCGCCTTGATCGAGCCTTCATCAATCTTGCTTGGGATGTTGCTCTCCCTAGCTCCATGCTCTCTTCCTTGACTAGAACTACTTCTGATCATGTCCCCCTTAAAATCAATATTTCCACTACCATTCCCAAATCTACTATTTTTCGGTTCGAAAACCATTGGATTCAGTCCACTGGTTCTCGTGACGTCATCTGTAATGCTTGGGGCACCCCTGTTCAGTGCAATGACCCCGCTGCCATCCTTGCGGCCAAGCTGAAAAATACCCGTGCTGCTTTTAGAACTTGGAAGAAAAATAAACCCCGCATCTCTCAGCAGGAAACAGATTGCAAGATTGTCATTAATCTTCTCGATCATGTTGAAGAACATCGTCCTCTTCACCAAGCCGAGCTTAGGCTGTGCTCTGTAATAGTTACCATCCTTGGAAGAGTGACTGAAGCTAAACTTGCCTTCTGGAAACAGCGCAGCAAGGTCTGTCACACAATTGAAGGTGATGAGAATACCAGATACTTCCACGCTTGCGCCAACCAGCGTTTCAGAAACAACAAAATTCAAATCATTGAGCATGATGGCTGAAAACTAGGTACTTAAAAGGAATTACAACAGAGCAACTATTCATCATTTCCATATTAAGAGATTATCCTCAGAGTCCTTTTATTTATTCAGCTCTTAAAAATCAAACTTAAAGAAATCTAGACACACCATCTATTTTACTTTCATTTTTAAATCACACCAAACTAATATATAGTTATCACAAAGACGAGATTTTTATTTTGCTTTTAGTTATGCATCTTTTTTTAACTAGGAAATGTAAAGCAAACTTAAGAATAACAAAAGGAAAGAAATACTTAGCTAGATACATGGGGGATGCTCTTCCCCTAAGATAAATGTTGTTATGGTCAAATGTTGAAGTTGAGTGATCCTTCTTAGAGCAGTCTTGTCAGCTGATGTCCTTCTCATTCATCGGGTGAAGTGAGATGGATGCAATTGGGTAACTTGCTCTTATTCTTGTGCATCATCTTGTAAAATGTCAACAACACCAAAACTCGTGGAGCGGATTAAGATAAAAGGGTTAGCGGTCAGCCGTCCTGAGATTAGTTGTTCTTGAGATTAGAAATATTTTTGAAGTGGTAGAATTCAGCAGGATGTCTATCTAGTATTTTTGGTTTTTTTCGAATATAATGCATGCATGGTATTTTTAATTTTATGGCACCACAGTGTTCTTACAGGTCTTTACACGCCATAGAGATTATTCATATGAGGCTTAAGATTTTATAATGCAACAATGAAATTTTTATTTTATTTTCTAAGTGCAAAGCAAATGCAGAAAAGTAAATATGCTAAAGTAAAATAATTCACGTAATGAGAAAAAGTAAGTATGGATAACTGCCAATTTTACCTCCTGGTGAGGGTTCAGATTTTTAAGTCCTCCAGACAGGACTCTTCTCCTATCTTGTTCATTCTTTGGGTGCATCTGTCGATCCCGGAGATGGAGACCTTGATGGTTGCACCTCTCATGATGGTGATTCTGATGACAACGCCACCTTTTCCTTCCACACCTGTTTGGTTTGTGGACTCGAATTTGGCGAAGTAGGTTCATCCTTCACAGGTTCTTCATCTTCTTTATTTTCATTCTTTGGGGATTGATTCCTCCAGCGTCGGGATGTTCAACGTCTCCTCTTGGAGCGGGTCTTTTTTGGCTATTCATAAGTGGTATAACTATTGAAATAGCAGTGTACCTTTTCTCCTAGGAATTAGAAGTGGACTTGTCCAGATCTGATGTAGATGATCGCATTAGTCATGTTGAGAAACGGTCTTCCAAGGATGATGGGTACATCTTCTTCTTCTCCCATGTCTAGAACCATAAAGTCGGCAGGGACATAGTGATCAAGTATTCTTACCCTGATATCTTTTGCTATTCCCTCCAAAAATTGAATTGATTGATCCACCATTTGCAATTGCATATATGTAGGGGACAAAGGTTCATCACCAAATAAATATTCATACGTTACCTTGGACATTATATTGACACCTGACCCAATATCGCAAAAGGTCTTGTGAAATATTCTTTGTCCAATGGTACACTCAATCATGGGTACTCCTGGATCGTCCTTCTTGGCAAGGAATGGTGAAGCGAGGAGGTGGTCGTACTCCGATCGAAGTGTGTTTATCATGTTGACTTATTCTTCTTGTGGTTGCCTAGCCTTGTTCTTCCTTCTTCTCTAGTTATTTTTCTTCTTGCTCACTGTTGTTTCTTTGGGCAGGTACGGCATCTGTGGATGATCAGGAGATTGCAAGATATGATTCTTGAAAGTGAATTCGCCTTTCTATTCTTGATTGTGAAGAAGATCTTTGCACTGTTCGCGTAGATGATGCTTTAGCGGTGCTTAGGAAATGTCAGCCCAAGATAATGGGTGCCCTTACTGAAAGGTCTTTGTTTGGTTTTGGTAATTGAGTGACAACCCAGGTGGACTAATTGTATTTAATGTAAGATACATAGGTGATTAGTCCACAAGTACATCATGTGTGAGCAACCTATGCCATAGAGATGAAATGGCATGGATATGTTGCAAGGCTCACACATGTGATGAAGGAGCTCATTGCATATAAAACACGATATGGAGTCATGTGATCAAGGTGGAGAAGGTCAAGATAAGGCTTGGCTCGACGGACCGGTTGCAAGTGTGAAGGACAAGTTGAGTGGTGACTTGGTGCCGATGGACCGAAGCAACGGTGAAGGGCAAGTGAAGTCAAAATCGATGAACCAATACGGTCACGTGATGATATGAAGTGGATCATATCATTTGTGATTGGTTGGTGCATATGTTGTATCAACATTGGAGGAGATGGAATGGAATGTGTAAGGCAAAGGTATAACCTAGGGCATTTCATTTCATGGGTCATAGGTGTGTAGATAAGTTTATGACTGGGTTTAGGATAGATGGCCGTACTATCAAGAGGGGCAAACTTGTTTGCATATCAGTCATCTAGTGCCACTCGAGTGATCTAACTTTGCATCGTTGCTAGGATCGAGCTGCGTGGTGAATTGAGTGCTAATCCTTTCAAAAATGTTTGTGAAAAGCTAACACACGTGCACAAGGTGGTGATTCACTTGGTGGTATTGACACATTTGCAAAGGAGAAGTTGTTAGAGTTGATTTGGATTAACTTGGTGAAGTTGGAGAAGAAAAGGAGAAGAAAAGAGCTAGTTTGGGTTGTCCGAGGTTCGAAAAATGCAACCAAACTTGTACCCAACGCGCAGTCCTTCCTAGGAGGTGGCACCGCCCTTTCCGATGTGCATCGGATAGTCTAGGGCGGTGGCACCGCCACCCCTTGCACGGTGCACCGCCACCCCCTGCAACGTGCCAATTTCAGCAGCACCACCCTTTCGTATTTTGGGCATAACTTTTAGCTCCGAACTCCGATTTCGATGATCTAGGACTTTTCGAAAAGCTAATGAAATGCTCCACAAGCTTGATGTTGAGGAAGTTGATTTGGAGAAAGTTTTGGTCACTAGACTGTCCGGTGACCATAGCAGCCCCTTTTTTCTAGAGAGGGGGAAAACTCGTCGGGGGCACCGCCACCCCCTAGGGTGGTGCACCACCCCCTATGTCTGGTGCCAAGGTCCCAACGGCTAGTTTGAAGCCGTTGCAATTTGATAGTTGGGCACCGCCACCCTGTGTCCGGTGTTCGCACGTTGCTATCTGGTGACCACGCAGAAATGTGTTACTTGGCTCCAACGGCTCTATTTTGCTAGGGGCTATAAATAGAGGTGGAGCTCAGGCTTGGGTGAGGTTGAGCACCTTGGGGATGTGTTGCCCTTGTGTGTGCTTGGTTTGAGAGCCCTCTAACTCACTTGTGCTTGCAAGAAGTGTGAATCCATTGTGAGTGAGTGATTCTAGTCCGTTGCATTGTGAGATTGCATTGAGTGGCACTAGGTGATCGAGTTAGCCGGTGGTGCTTGTTACTCTTGGGGGTTGCCACCTCCTAGATGGCTTGGTGGTGGTCTCTGTCGAAGCACGCAAGAAAGATTTTGCGGTGCTTCTTAGAAGAGATTGTGAGGGGCATTGTGCTCGCCCCGCGGGAGGTGCGAAAAGCAACTCTAGTTGATCGTGTCATTGAGCTATCCTCACTTGTGGGTAGGTTCTTGTGGTGCCCAATGTGTGGGCTTAGCGGGTGATGCCAATTAGTTGCCGAACCACCAAGTGAGCGGTCGACACAACGGGGACTAGCATGTTGGCAAACACATGAACCTCGAGAGAAAAATCACCATGTCAACATTGTTCTTCCTGTTGGTTTGCATTCCCCATACACAAGCTTGTATTTACTTTCATATATACTGTGCTTGTCTAGTTACTCTTGTAATTAATTAGCTTGTATAGCTTGCTAGTTACTTTCTTACTTGTATAGCATAGAAGTAGCTTCCTTGCGTGACTAATTCAGTTTGAATAACCTTGTTAGTCACATTGCTTAGTTTGTGTAGCTGAGTAATTTGTGCTTTATAATTTGGCTTGTGTAACCTTGTTATTGACCATTGCTAGTGAGCTTAGGTGGCTTTGTGCTTTTGCTTACTAGAATGTGTAGGAGCTCCCCCATTGCTTGAAGTACTAGTGGCATAGGTTTGTGTGACCTTGCTCCTATAATTGGTTAGGTGAGCTCTAACTAGCCTGACACCTTAGTTGCCTAATTAGGATCCTTTTAAGATGCTTGTGAACTTAGATAGAGGGGTGTAGTCTTGGCTAGACCGATAGTTTTAATTCTGTATTTGTTTCGGTTAGCTGGCATGATTAATTTTAGAACGGACTATTCACCCCCCTCTAGTCCACCATCTCGACCCTACACTTACATCTCCACCTGTTTCCAAAACCACAAAATCTACAGGAACATATGATTGTCCCACTCGAACAATGGTATCTTCAAGAACTCCCTTGGGGTAGCAGAGTGACTGATCTGCAAGCTGCAAACGCATATTTATGTACAATAAAGTATCTCCATTAATTTTATCATAGATTACCTTTGGCACGATATTGACACTTGCTCCGAAGTCACAGACAGCTTCTTGAAAAATGTGAGGTCCAATGGCGATGGGGATGACAAGTCTTCCTAAATCACCTTTCTTTTCAGGCAAGGAATAGTCTATCCACCTTCCCGTCGATGGTTGTATATAGTAGTATGTTGTATTGTGAATATCGATAAGATTTGTAGTTTCTAGATCTTCTAGTTGCCCTGGAATCTTACCTTTGTCGGTCAAAGGAACAGCGGCCGCCAGCTGAGCTATTTATGATTCTATCATTTTATTAAAGCCACGCTGGTTTTAATGGCAGAGGAGAAGCTATCCATTCCATTATTTATGTTTTCTAAGATTTTATCATTAGAAGCTAACTTTCTATATAAGCCCTCCATAATTTTAGCTTGGTCAAAAATTAATTCTCTCAAGGGTGGTTGATTATTAAAATTATTGTAATTATTACCTTCATAGTTACCTTGTTAATTACCTTGGTAGTTCGGCTTTTGTTGCTGATTCCATCCTTGATTCTGCTGAGGATGATAGTTCCTGTTGTTGTTGAAGTTCACATCCTCGTGGGTTTTAGGACAGTTGTTCCCTGAATGCCCAGTGTTTCCACACTCTTCACATGTCATGGAGGAATCACGAATGTGCATGACTTCTTACTTCTCATTAGCTTGGTCTTTGAGTTTCTTCATCTGCGGATCCATCTTGGCAGACAGCATGTCTACCTCCTTATGTTGATGCATACCTCCACCTCTCTTGCGGGTCTGAAGACATTCTTCATTCCAACCTTGGTTGGAGGCCATCTTCTCCACGAGAGCTGTTGCACCTGGGATTGTGAGTGACAGGAAAGCACCTCCAGCAGCAGCATCCATATTCTCATGGGTGTTGTTGGTCAACCCATGGTAGAAAGTCTGCATGAGTAGCCAATTCTTCATCCCATGATGAGGGCATTCTGATATGTAATCTTGAAAGCGTTCCCATGCCTCAAGGACAGATTCATTGTGTTGCTATTGAAAGCTTGCAATTCTCACACACAAAGCATTGGTCTTGCCTGTGGAAAAGAACTTTGCTAAGAAGGCAGTGGAGTAGTTCTCCCATGTAGTATTTCTATCTTTGTTGGCGTAGAATCATTGCTTCGCTTCCCCAAAAGTGAGAATGGGAAGAGGCAGAGTAATATGGCGTCTCTAGAAACCCTTTGATGGTGAAAGTGCTACAGATCTCTAGGAAATGTTTGAGATGAGCACTCGCATATTCATGTGCCGTTCTACAAAACTGGCTAGCTTGCACCATGTTGATGAGAGCTGACTTTGAGTTCAAAAGCATTGTCTCTGACATTGACCATCAGTCCCGTACGGATGTTGGCCGTAGTTGGAGCAGAGAACTCACAGAGTGTCTTGTCAGCCATGGCTTCGAAAACTGGTGTTAAGCTTCGCCTTATTTGGTTGTCTTCCGATTCTAAAGCTAGAACTTTTTTGAGTTTAGTTCTAGTT
The DNA here is from genome assembly GCA_038087645.1 of Saccharum hybrid cultivar R570. Classification (NCBI taxonomy): domain Eukaryota; kingdom Viridiplantae; phylum Streptophyta; class Magnoliopsida; order Poales; family Poaceae; genus Saccharum; species Saccharum hybrid cultivar. Next base: position 8,806,060 of record JAQSUU010000493.1, on the reverse strand, counting down.
GTCTTGATTAATGCTTCTGGATCTTCAACATAGTTTGTCGGAAGGTCAAAACCGGTCATACATTACCCTGCATAATATATAAAAGGTAGATAGAACAAGGGTAAGCCTGTTTGAGCAGGGGTATAGGTTATCTCGATCACATCAATAAGTACAAGTTTATCAATATTTCCTTACTGCCTAGCTACCTTCCCCGGCAACGGCGCCAGAAATGCTTGTTGGTATTTATTAACTTGTCACTTGTTTATGTAGCCACCTAATGTTGTTGACATTTCTTAATATCACTTTTGCTAAGTTGTCATCTCTAGCTATGATACCAGAAATGCTTGTTAGTACTACCTAGTGCCACCTCTAGAATGACACTAAGAAGTACTTTAGTATTTTATGTGACTAGAAAGAATATAAATATAAAGGGATCTGCAAGCACATAGATAATTATACCATTGTAGCACTTCACCCGGGAGTATTTTTGGTATCGTTATTTATATTTTAACCACAGGGAAGGACGGCCAGTTGGAATATATTGATAACTTATACTTTTGATGGAGAAATAAACTATAACCAACTTCTACTCACAACAGGGGTAGGTCAAGAGATAAATGTATATGAATAGTAAGTAATAACTGATCATTAATCACTCAGAATACTCCTTTCTATGGCATTAGCATTGCTAAGTAGAATATTAGAGGAATAATTCCTAAGTCATTCTTAATTACAAATCAAAGCATACGTTGATTAGTGTAATTACACTTAGTAGTCATGGCTAAAATCAACTTCATATCTACACATAAAGGATATTACTAAGGAAGATTAAGAACAGATTTTGTCTTTCTTCGTAACTAGATCCTACTTGTCCTATATTCGGGGAGTGGACTACAAATGACTCAACGGAAGTGTCACATCTGCGATCTACCACATGGCCCGGAATATAGGGTGCATCCGCAGTTAAACAACGTATAAGCACCACACTTACACAATGTCGAGACCAGTCACCCCTGGTACCTTAGAGCGAGCACTATACGAACTTATGCTTGAACATGATGATAATCTAACTATACTAAGCATATAATCAAAGTAGACGATGAACATGATAACTAGGAACATGAATAATATTAAGAACAATGTCAAATTAATTATAGAAAACATATGAATAATAAAAGATACAAAAGAGGATACAAGGGGCTATACCAAGCCACGCTCTTGACAAGATCCAGAATCCAAGCGAAGCTTGCCTTCCTCTAGACCTAGCCTAGCTAGCTATGCCGTATAATATGGTGGAGCTCTGAGGATGATTAGGGTTTCTGTCTTCTTGACTGACTTGATCAGGGTTTGATGATTGAGGGAGGGGTAGGGCTGGTATATATAGGGCGTAGCATCCATTTTCAGCCCTCAAATCAAATCGACTTGAAAGGACGGCGTAGATGCAAACTCTAAGACGGTGGACAACCAACATTTGAAGGAGGAGGCTGATAGTGGGACTAGGGGGCCAACTGGCCTGCAGGTGGGGCCGGGCGTCGTCTCATTGTCTTCTTTGGTGGTTTGGCTTCTGGTGTCCTCTAGAACCTTCTAGAGTTGTTTTCGCCATGGATAAGCACGATTACTTCTGATATCTTGGTCCATCTTGACGGTTTTATGGATAAACCCTGCTAAAAACACAAATTCGCTAAAACTCATGGAATTTGTTAGTTTAAACCCCTAAACCTATGTTGGTGATTATTTGCATACTCTTATTCAAGTTCTATTGACGGTTTATAATGTTTGTTAACCACCGTCAACAGCGGTGCACCGCCACCCTTATGGCGGTGCTCGAGTCCCCCTTCGCTGCTCTCCGGAAACTTAGGGCGGTGGCATCGCCACCCCCTATACGGTGCACCGTCACCCCATGGTGGTGACCAGGGCGGTGCACACAGTGCTGTCCGGTGCCCCCCTCTTCTCCAGCTACAGCAGCCCTTTGTTTGGAGGCACCACCACCCCCTGGCGGTGCACCGCCATGCCTAGGGTGGTGCCCCCTCTTGTTGTTTCTTCGCGTTTCTTTGTCGGGGCTTCGTCATCTTCGCGTCTTGGACTCCTTGCCTCACTTCTAAGCTGTCAACACCTCCTCCAATGTCTTTTTTTTTGAGTATTGATCATTTTCTTCGCGTTCCAAACTTGGTCCAAGTCCGCGTTGCATCCTATTGAACTATGAAATAAACACTAACAAACACATTAGTCCAATTTGGTCATGTTGATCATCAAATACCAAAATCCAAACTAAATGAGCCTAGGGTCCATTTTCCTTACACCTACAACGCTGGCAAATCTCGTCGAGAGAACCATTGGACAGCAAGGGGTTGAAAAGACTAGAAGTGGAAGATTAAAAGTAAGATAGGTTAGTTCTTATCGATTGGATAGATGAATCTCTCAACCATCCTTGCATATAAATAAAGAGGATAATCTTATTCCAGCAGAAAACTTATTCTGCATGTAATTTACGAGTCTCCTGTAAGATCAGATCACCTGGACCAGTTTTCACTGGTCATGGAGTGACCTCTGCTAAAGCCGTCATGGGACCACTGTCCTAAGCCGATTTCACCTAGCTCTACGGCTCTGCCCACATGCAAGCACAAACCAGCCTAGGCTGATGTTTCCTAGGTTTTGTCAATCTTAGCCAAATTGAGCTCAAATAAAAACCTTTTCATGTGCACAAATTTTTTTAGTCCGTCTTTAACTCTTCCAATCATATTTTAGCTGTCAACAGGAACCAAACCTCTTGCACTCCCTTTAGGGGCGGATCTAGAACAAGATGATAGGGGGGCTAAGATTATTAGACATACGAGTGTGCTTGCCCAGATCGCGTACAGGTCGTCTTCAACCTCTGGCTCAGCTCCGGCCCCTTCTAGACAGTGCTCCCATGGCAGAAATTCTTGAGGGGCTAAGGAGGGGTTCCATGGACTCGGCGGCGGTAGGAGGGGCTGGAGCTCCCCCAGTCCCCCCTGTAGATCCGCCCCTGACTCTCTTCATTTGCCTCGTCTCAGCCACTAACCAAACGGCTCCACCTCCACCTCGCCGAAGAAAGGTTCTCGCTCCACCACACGCTCATATGAGCAGATGAGCCCAAGCTACCAATGCGAGGTCAAGCCTGTGTTGTACGGTTGAAGCTAGCCCATGTCAGGCTAATTTTTATTTGGATTAAGTCTCTTTTTAAGTCCTTAAATTATTTTTAGTTGTCTGAATTTCTTCTTTGGACTATAAAAATGGAAAATCTTATCCCTCCTTCACTCTCAAAACCGTTTAAATTACTTCTCTGGCCACAGTTAGAAGTGCTTTTCAAGGTAATAATTTCATATTTTTTAGTAAAAGTAATCTAATAAATACTAAATAAGGCTTCCAGCTTTTTAGTCATAAGCAAGTTGGGGTAGGCTAGAATTGAAACCCAACATGAGACCCTAGTCACGGTTCAGGCACATCAATAGTTGCTTTCCAAGCACTCTTATCTAAACAAAAATCTCTAGGTATATCCCAACCTTTTAAATCTCTATTTAGATAAGGTTTCCAAGCCATGATAATGTCTCTAAGCTTCTAAAAATTCTAAAAAAAGTCTAGAGATAGATTGGGACATGACAAACCAAATAAAATATCTAAACCTTGTGAGAATATCTCTAGAAGCTTCCAAAAACCATATTCATCTCTAAGAAAATGGGGAAAATATCTAGAAAACTATGGAAAGTTACGAAAATTTTCTAATTAGTGTCTAAGCATGTTTTGAAAAGATTTTCACAACAAATAAGGAAGATGCAACATGAATGCATTAACCGTTAAATATATGTTGTATTCATGCCGGTTGCATCTCAAATTTTTGGTTTGGAAAAGTTTTAAAACACATTTAAACATTCATTAGAATGTTTTGCTCATTTTCTAGATTTTTGGGATATTTTTCCAATTTTCCTAGATCTAATCTAATTTTTGGATGATTCTAGAGATATTTCATGAGCTCTAAATATTTTATTTACATTTATCATAACCTTATATTTCTACGAATTTACTTGAAACTTTATAAATCGTCAAACATTTTGTGGTTTAAAACCTTATAGGGTTTTTATTTGATTTTTTTAAATTAAGAGAGGATGAAACCGCCTTGAAATCCACCACTAGCTGGAGCAGGTGAAAATTTAAACAATTTTAAGAGTTGGGAAGGTTAGATGTCGGTTTTGGCGTTTGAAGAGGAAAATGACCACGACAATGGTCAAAAATGACTTTTCTCTCCTTTTCTTTATCCACATATAAAATGATTTTTCTCTTCTTTTTCTTTATCAACATACTGTAAGGGCCAAGGGATTGCAACCTTTTCTTATTCGCATGTTCCCCTATTTCTCAAGGTTGATTTTATTGTTTCTGTGTGAAGATCGAGTAACAGACAACTAATATAATAGATTTGAAAACATCGTCAAATTCTAGTTTAATTTTGTACCAATGTTATCAAAACCTTCCTGACATCATAGATTTATTTTGTCCACCTATTTGCAGAATAGCATAAATTTTAAGGATGCTAAATTGCCAGCTCGCTTTATCAAAAAGCTAGCAGCCGTGTGCCGTTCCTATCTTACAAGTAGGATCAACGCACTGACAATTCGTTAGGTATCAACAAATATGCATGATGCTGCCCAACACCAAAGAATCCATAAGAACCATATAATCAAACACAAAAGTATAACATAAGACCATTTAATCAAACACAAAACTTTAACACAAGCTCATGATAATGCAATAGAAGAAAAGCCCAACACGTTAGCCAACATTTAACATAGCAGGATGCTATGCTAACAGAAGAAAAGCTCAACACGTTTGCCAACATTTTACGTAGCAGGCCGAACACATTAGACAACAGTCAACACACTCAGCAGGCCCAAGTTACAGAATACTTCAACATTACAGTCTCAACACGTTAGAAACTACTTATTTACAGTCCAATAATAACCTTAACATCACTACTCTGATGTAGTTAAACCGAGGCATACAGATCCTGCCATGAGCTCACTTAAAAGTCCATTATTGACCAAGCAACCTTCACCCGCATCTTAGTGACACCAATAATTATGACTTTTTCTTCTCTACCGTTGATCTTGGGAGTAAAATCAATGGCTCGTCTAGACTTACCATCACTGGTTTCAGCAACAATTATCAGCATATCCTTCACATAGACAGATAAGATGGATCGCATAAGCTTCATAGCTCCAGTGCCATCACCAGTCATGCCACCAACCACTTGACTATCGTAAAGCACAACGCTGTTCAGGATACTGGTGGTATGGGCAGTGATCTTTCCATTAAAGTCTCCTTGTAGAACTTCAATAGCAATAGTACCCTCCACTGCATCTTTCACAACTCCATACAGCACATCCACGGTACTAAGCCTGGTAGCAAGAGAGCCACTTTCGATCTCACATTGCTCCAAGTCTCGACGTTCTATGCCAGGGATCGATAAGATTCCTTTACTGAGTTCTTTGTCCTGCCCCTGATGATCCTTAATCTTCAAATCAATTTCAACATAATTCTCACCTATCAACGCAAGTCCCCTTTTCGGACCTGTCAAGACCAAAGAATCATCCTACGAAAATGTTTATATAATAGGTTAGTGTTATATTATATTTCAGTGAATACAGAATGCTGTAAGCAAAATAGAAAATATTAAAGCAAAACTGCATAACTGCTGCCATAGATGAAACAGTTAATGATCTGTTTACGTGTGATATCATGAGATGTAGGTTCAAATAGTAGTACCATTAAGGTTGATGTCAAATATAATAAAAATGTGATCTATAATTTTTCCAATATAAGAAGAGATATTATACCAAAGGATCTAAATATGTAGTTCATCGATATTACACATACTACTTAGATATTAGGTTCACATAAATTGTTGAAAAATGTTAACTTTAGATTTACTCTGTTCCATACAATATCCAAACCACACCATAAAAACAGTAATATACTTCTATTGGACAACAATTGGATGTTGTCCAAGGAGGATGTTGCACCATCTAGTTCTCTCTACCAGTTCACATGGACCTTGGGATGGTAATTGTGTCTACAAACAAGCAGTAAGAAAATAACACATCACAAGTTTATGCTTCATCCTGGACAATGCAATTTAGTAACATTTAGATACTACACAATTATCTAACATTGTGATGATTATTGATCAGGACAGTGTAAATCTCCAACTTTCAGCACCATAAATGAATTCAGGACAAGGGACGAAGACGAACATCACAAAACTGATGGAACAACTGATAAACATTAGCAGTTACATTACTGAACAATAGAAACAAATTGCAGGCCAGTATAATTTTAACTTAGCAATCCGTGGCTAACTCATGTAATGTGTACAAGCAGATCATTGTTTACAGGAATAGTGTAAGCATGTGGCCAATGTACATACCTCAGAGTTGATGAGTTGGCAATGATCTCTGCCACAGCGGAAGACATAAACACACTTTTTGTCCAGACTGTCTCGAGCAATGACAGTGCCGTACACATGGATTGGGAAGCCAACATCAGAGGTGGCTATTCTCACAGAGAATATGTTTATTCCCTCACACAGCTCATAGTCATCCTTATTTTTATAGACAGCATCAGTAAATCTCATCGGACCACGTGGCGCTGTGGTGTGGAAAAAAATAAAGTTAGGTCATCTACAAACTAGATTCATATATATACTCATCAGTTCCAAACTGTAGGCCGTTTTTGCATTTCTAGATACACAGTGTATATCTAGTGCATATAACAAAAAAATATATATTGAGGGAGTACTAACAATTGAAGATAGTATAAACAGTGAAGTCCACATGCACCAATTTAAGAGAAAAACTAGCATAGTGATAACCTCTGCTCGAATAGACAAACAAACAATAGCTTAAAGTGCAAATTAAACATACAAGTAGAGTATAATACTTTGATCGTGTAAGCAACAATCAAGCAAAACTTTTGTGATTTTTCAGGGATAACAAACAAGAAAGATGCAGTAGCTATGACCAAAGGTCAGGGCAGCGGGGACTGATCTGATCAGAATTGAATCGACCGACGGACATACACTCCTCGTCGAGATCGAATTTTGTGAGATCGACGAATTGTAGTCTGGTGAAGTATTCGCCCCCTTGCTTGGGATCGAAGTCGCGGATGCGATCTTCCGCCATCCGCTCCCGATCGCGTTGTTCCTTCCGCCGTGCCTTCTCCCGCAGATACCGCATCCGCTCCGCCTCCTTGGCCAATCGCTCTGCCTCGTCGACAAAAGGTTCCAAGCCTGCCAGATTCATACAAGAATCCTTCACCGTAGAGGCGAGGCTGTTGGCGCCCCGGGGGAAGCAGTCACCCCCGCGCATGCCTGCTTCAGAATCCAATACCAAGGAGGTGCGCAGGCTGGACAGCCGGGCTGTGAAGTCGCGGCGCCCGCAAGACATGGATACGCTATCATCCGCCATGAACACGCCGCCGCCGTCGACCAAGGAAAGGGAAAAGAAGCGAACCTATCCGGTCGTCTGATCTAGGGTTTGAGATTTCCGCTCTAACGAGGACGAGAGCGGGCCTTCGCACTGATATGGGCCTTCGCACTGATTTTGGGCCTATCCAGCAATTTTTTTTTGACAAGGAAACAACTTTATTATCAGCAGCAGGATGCTGCTAAGAGGGAGATCGACTACCAAGTTACTAACGTCATAGCCTCCTTGAGAGGACAGCTGTGTACATGTCTCTCATAGTACCTAATGAGTTCCTGAAAGCCTGATTAGCTAAAACTTGAGCGGTGGTGTTTAGCTCTGTGTGAATCTTGAAGACTTTCCAATTGAAGCTTGCTGCAGCATTATAAAGCTCTGAGTGAAGGGTTTGATGTCCCAATATGATGTCTCATCATATCTTGTTCCATTGAAGAAATTTGCCAGGAGCTGGTTGTCAGTGAGAAAAGATATTTCACTGATGCCCAGCATAGAACTAATCTTTGCAGCAAGGGCCATTGCCGCAGATTCAGCCATAAGGACAACCTGCTCAGTTTTTGCTCTTATGCAGCATTTGAGTCGTCGGTTGGGGTCCAGGAAGAAGATTCCTAACCCAGCAGATCTTGTGACATTGGACTTTCCATCAGGTGTAGTTGAAGCATCCGAATAGCATCTTGGACCTGCAATCAAAGTAGGTAGTCTGCAAAAAATAGTGTCGGGTACCATGATTAGGGGTACCCAAATCATGAATAACACCTTTTCATCAACCCAAAACTAAGCAAAGCCGCCCGCGAGCAGTTATCCGTCTCGCCCGAGACCGGCTCGGTCAGCAACCTTCAACAGGTCGATTCTCCGCCTCGCCCGAGGCCCCGATACAGGGTCTCGGACGCAGGAAATTCTCCGACTTGCCCAACCCCAGCCTCTGATGCCGCTCTCCCATTGATGCGCTCGAGACCCTATGTGACGTCACCCACGTCCCTACGCCCACCAACCGGACAAGCCAGGAGAGACGGGGGTCAAATCACGATGCCGTCGCCCATAACAGCATGGGGAAAAACTGCTGGTCACTATGCCGCCCATACTGCCACTATACGCACGATCCGGGCCTACGCGGCGTACGAGGCGCCGCTTTAGGCCGCTATTCCCTCGAACGGGGTGAAATCACGCCATGATTCACACCTCCGAGGCCTCAGCTCTCTACGCCAGTCACACCACAGGGACAGGCGCGTCGCCACAGGGATAATCACGACTCTATGCGTCGTAGCTGCGTCGTCCACAGGGCCACGTACGACAGGACATGTCGCTACAGCATCAAAGGGCAGGAGTCACTCCTCCAACAGTGGTACGTCACCGACTACAGGAGACCGCGGATCTTCCTTCCCAGGAAAGACGTCACGTAGCGTATGCATGTAACCCTGCGTTCCCCTTACATCTAAAAAAGGGGAGGGCAGGGACCATTCCAGGGACAAGTGACAGAAGGCAAATCCATACGCAGCTAAGGATGGCAGCGGATCGGGTTCGGGGCGGATATCCGCAGGTTTCTGGTCCTGCGGGTTCGGGTTTGGAGATGATTTCTCACCCACAGTTTTCGGGTTCGGTTTCGGGTTTGGTTTTTCACCCGTGGATATCCAATGGATATCCGAAATAAATTATTTGGAATTCAAACTCATGTTTTATAATATGCTAATAATAACTTGTTTACTTAGATTATTAAATCTATTCAAAATTGACTTATGAAAATATTTATTATTTGTTGCCTCTTATTTATACATGTGAATATTTGTATATTTATCCGCGGATTTCGGGTATCCATTTGGGTTTCGGGTCTCCGTTCGGGTTTCGAGTATCCGCGAGTTTGGTTTTGGTGATGGATTTCCACCCGAATCGGTGTTCGATTCGGATTCGGGTTTTGACTTCGGGTTTTGGTTTTGGGTGCACAGACACTCCACCCGATCCGAACCTGACCCGTTGCCATTCTTATACGCAGCTTGACTCATCACGAGCAAGCGTTCCACACTTACACGTCTTGAGACCTGGAAGCTCCTCCCTCTCTCACCAGCTTGTAACCTCCTGCTACAAGCACCTCAGTGCAAGACAATACAAGACTCTCCTTCCCACTGGACGTAGGGCATTCTTCGGCCCGAACCAGTATAAATCGCTTGTGTTCTTCTTGCACACCATCCGGATCTCATACACGCAAACGCTCATTCACTCATTGGGGTTAGGGCCGCTGGTCCAAACACCGACAAATAGCATCAGGTGGGGGACCAATTCTGATTGGATTTGAGGGAGGGGCCTGAGATTGAGCTTGTCCTCTTGACTGAAAGCCTGCACAGAAAGGATTAACTTGCCCCCTGTAGTAGAAGGGGAGTTGATTTGAGTAGCATCAGAGTCAAGTATAGAGACTTTTAGATCCGCCTCCACCGCATGATGTACCTGCAAAACAGTCCAATCCTTTTTTTGGAAACGTAAATCATTCCTTGCCTTCCATAAATACCAGAGAGTAGTCATGATTCTCTGAAAATGAATCTCTGTGGTGTTCGAATTGATAATGCTGGCAAGAATTTCCTGTATTCCATCCTGTTCAAAAGGTAACAAGGAAGAGTGGAGTGGGGTTTTTGAAGAGAACCAAACCGCTCTAGCAAACTGACAATGAAAGAAAAGGTGAGCATCATTTTCAAGCATGTTACATCTATCACAATTTTTACTTATCCTTGAAGAAAGATTCCCTGCTCGTGCTCCTGTAGCAATGGCTCTTCTAATGACTCTCCAAACAAAAGCCTTGATGTTAGGCGGTAGAAATTTATGTTTCCAAGTTCTTTTGAGAATGAGCATAGCTCGATCGTTGATACCTCTTGAGCCTTGCCTAAAGTTATGAACCTGCACTCGAGAGTTAAGGAAATTGAAAGCTTCTTTAGCAGAGCAAACCCCTTGGCAGCAGGCTTCCAGGTGATGATATCAAGGTTACTGGAGTGAACAATTTGGGTATTGCAGATCTTAGTAACAGCATGATTATCAAAGATTTGGGAAATGAAGTTATGATCCCATTGATGGGTACTATTGTCCCAAAGGTCAGAGACAGTGTTCAGCATGTTGGGAACAATGACAGGTAGCTTAATATGACCATGGATTTGTTGCCAAATGGGACACCAAGGAGTAGACCAAATGCTGGATTGAACATTGTGAATTTGAATGATGCAGTTATCAACAAGGATGTTTTTGACTTGAAGCACCGAGGACCAGAAAGCAAATTTGGTGGGGGAATTGCTCGCTAACCAGAAGCTGGTATTGGCAAAATATTTAGATTTAATGATAGCTGTGAGAAAAGGGTTCTTACCGGTAGCAATGTTCCATGCAGCATAAACAATAAGACTTCGGTTGACAGTGAGAAGATTCCTTATTCCTAGCCCACCTTCATTTCTTGGCCTGCATATATCCTTCCATGACCTGAAATGAAAAGATGTAGTGGAATTGTCTTCTTTCACCCCAGCCCACCAAAATTTCCTGATGATAGCTGTGATCATCGAAATGAAGTTTTTGGAAAAAAAGAATGGTGGACATATAATAAATAGGAATTGTCACGCGCCTAATGGAGGGGCCTGGCCCCCATGCTAATGGGCCAAGCAAGGCCCAAACGAGGGCGCTGGGCCCAATGCGGACCCACAGGTACTGCTCACCATGCACTGTAGCACCGCCGCTGCCGCCGCCCCGCTGTTTCCTTCCTTTGGAAGGAATTAGAAAACAAGGAATAGAGATTGGAATAAATTAGGAGATTAGAGTTTGTGTTATTTAGGAAAGAAGGATCCAATCTATAAGGATATTCCTCGAAGTTGCTTGAGATACAAGTTCATTAGGGACTATAAATATAGGGGTATTGTACTCATTGCAAATTAAGAAAGAAAAGAGCTTTTTGGCTTATCCCTCAGCTCTCAAGCTCTTGGCGCCTCTCTCCTTCTCCCAAACCCTAGCTGCCACCTCTCCTTCTCCATTACCGACCACAGCCAGCCCCCACCACCATAGTCGCCGCCCTCCCCAAGGGGGCCAAACTGCACATTACATCTGGTATCAGGAGACCAGACGATCCGATGGCCACCACCACCAAGATCATCGACATTGACGCAATCCGCAACGACATCCAAACGGTATGCGATGTTTGGCAGAAGAAGTTTGAGGAGTTCTTCGCTAGCCGCGAAAATTCTCCTCCAAGGCCTACCATCGTCGCCAATTGCAGCAGCAGCCCACTGCTGCCCGAAGCCGCCACGCCCTCGCTGCCTGCTGCACCTCGCAGTGAAGACACAGCCAGCCACGTCACCGTCAGCCATATCCACAGCGACCTTGCCGCCAAGATCGGGAACAACGACGTTCGCCGCAATGGCGAGCGTCCACGCCCCAACCTAGATGAACGCCTCCACGCCACCAACAGCCTCGAAGTGGAGATCAAACACGTCATGATCACCGACGGCGACTCCTTCCCCAACAACAAGATGGAGGAACCTCACCCCTCCAACACCTCAGAGATCATCATAGAGGTGTCAAACACCCTGCTCGTGGCACCACCAGAACTGCAGTCACCCCTGATGTCATGCCTCCATGCGCCTGGTCGGCGCACAGCCACTCCATCGGCTGCCTAGCCAACCCAGCACGGCCGCCGTCCACCCCAGTCGGCCATCTGGCCGCCAGCTCCCCGGGCGCCTACAGCCGCAACACCATAGGCCCAGATTTCTGCGGCATCGCCGATGCCACCTCCACTCCAGCATCTCATCACGACTCGGCTGCCAACCCCTACGTTTGACGGCTCGACGAATCGACTACAGTGGCTCCCACGGCAACTCCTCTTTAAGCTACACCACGTACCAGACGGTCAAAAAACCTGGTATGCAGTTTTTCCTCTAACAGGACCGGCGCAAAAGGGTTCATCCGCTCAACGAAGGACGGACCTATGACCACGTGGGCGCGCTTCACCAAAAGCCTCATCCGCGTCTTCGACCCGGGTCAAGATACGATCCACGACCTCGCACCCCTGAAGCACAATGGCTCCGTGAATGCCTACAAATTCACCGCCTATGTGCTACATGTCGGCATTGCCAGCAAGCTTCACCAGGTCACCCTCAACATCACGGCTGTCAACAACTACGACAACAATGACGATGGCACCGACATCGACAACAGCCTCCTCATGATGATTGGAACTAACCAATCCCTAGTCCAGGGCCGCCCACCCATGTACCTGACGGGGGTGGTGTCCGGCACAGGCGTCCACATCCTCGTTGACACAGGCTCCACGCACAACATCATTGACATCAATGTTGCATGTCTCATCGGCCTTCGTGAGTAGTGCATTGACACCACCATCCTCGTTGACAGTGGCAACGAGGTCACCTATCGGGTGGCTTCCTTCAACATTCCGCTACAAAACGACAACGAGGTCTTCAACACCGACGCCTTCCTCCTCGACATCAGAAATGACATCGATGTCATCTCGGGATGCCTTGGCTGGCACGCCTAGGGTGCCTCACTGGGGACTTCACCACCATGGAGCTCCAGTACCACGACCACGGCCGTCCAGTCACCTTCGCCTCGCTACGGCCCCAACGCCGACCGACGATGGTCCTCACCCTTCCAGCGCCTGCACCAATCAGGTGGGCAGCCCGCGAGCACCAAGCGCCATGTCTCCTCCATGTGACATCACACTCCATGCAAGCAGCTCTAGGCGCCCCAATGCCCTAGATCAATTCAGCTCCATCTTCGTCCCGGTCTTCACCGAGCTTCGTGGCGCTGTCCTCCAACAGTGCGAGCTACGTCACATCGCCATCGCCATCGACGACGGCTCCATAGCACCTGCTTGGTCAATGGACCAAGGCTTGCTCTTCTTCGATGGACGTATCTACATCCCCGCCGTTTCGCCACTCCTACCAGATCTTTTGCAGATCGTCAAGCGAGAAGGACCAGCCGGGTGGGAGCTCATTGCCTTGGGGTGCCATTCGACCCCGATGTTGGCCCACCACAACACGACACCAATAGGCATTCTCCTAGGATGTCTGTGGCCAACAGGCACCTTTCCCTCGGTCACCATGATCTTCATCGATGACCTTGGCCGCCAGCTGTTCCGCGTCAACGTCTCCATCGCCCTTCACCACGGCTCCAACCGACAGCGCCTCTCCCCTGGAGAATTCGACCCTGGGCACTTCATGTTTGGTGTCATGCTGGACCTCATGATGTCTCCACCAACTCAGTCCAAGGCGATGATCTGGCGCCGTGTTTCGGTCTACATCACGCCCAACACCGACAATCGCGCCATCAACATCATCGCCCCACCCCGCGACATGCTTCGATTCGCCATTGGCGGCGCAGTCGGACGCCCCCTTCTCATGACGTCACGCATGAAGGTCTTGGGCACCGCAGGTGGCAATGGACCACACAGCTACTACTTCTACGGCTACATTAGCAAACTCCTCTACAGCTTCAAGTTCGACACCCACCGCACCATCAACAACGTCATCCTCTCCGACCCAGTTCAAGGCAGCCTCCACATCAAGGTTGAAGGCATCCTGCAAGGCGACAATCTCCCCTCTAACGGTGTCACCACTTGGACGTGGTTTCAGCGCGAGGACGCGCTGACTCGAAATGGGGGAGGTGATATCACGCGCCTAATGGAGGGGCCTGGCCCCCATGCTAATGGGCCAAGCGAGGCCCAAACAAGGGCGCTGGGCCCAATGCGGACCCACGAGTACTGTTCACTGTGTACTGTAGCGCTGCCACTGCCACCGCCCCGCTGTTTCCTTCCTTCGGAAGGAATTAGAAAACAAGGAATAGAGATAGGAATAAATTAGGAGATTAGAGTTTGGGTTATTTAGGAAAGAGGGATCCAATCTATAAGGATATTCCTCGAAGTTGCTTGAGATACAAGTCCATTAGGAACTATAAATATAGGGGTACTGTACTCATTGCAAATTAAGAAAGAAAAGAGCCTTTTGGCTTATCCCTCAGCTCTCAAGCTCTTGGCGCCTCTCTCCCTCTCCCAAACCCTAGCCGCCACCTCTCCTCCATTGCCGACCACAGCCAGCCCCCACCACCATAGCCGCCGCCCTCCCCAAGGGAGCCAAACCCCACTGCGCATTACAAGAATGGATGCAACAACAGAGTTAATGTAAACAAGTCGGCCAGCATGGTTAAGTTTATTGGCTTTGATAGTGGTCAGCTTAGCTTTGAACTTTTGGAGAATAAACTCATAAGCTTTAGTCCTATCATTGTGATTAAAAATAAGAGGATGGCCAAGATATATAGCATCAGGTGCAAGATCAGGCACTGGAAAAATAGATTTGACCACTTCTTTGCTGTGAGCATCAACACATTTGCTAAAAGTGATGGACGACTTGGAGAGATTTGGCGTTTGACTAGAAGCTGCACAAAATGATTGAAGAATTGAATTTATTTTGGTGGCGTCCTCTCTAGTAGCCTGTCCACATATAATCAAATCATCTGCAAAAAGAAGAGCATGAATGCATGGACAGCTCGGTCCCAGAGTAATGCCTTTTATATTGTGATTGCTCGAATGTTGCTGCAAACAAATACAGAGCTCATTGATAGCAATAATAAACAAATAGGGTGAAAGAGGGCAACCTTGTATAATACCTCTCTGAGGATAAAATCCAGGACTAGGTTCTCCATTTATGAGAACCGAAAGATTAGTAGTGGAAATACAAACATAGATTAAATTGATAAAATGATCATTGAAACCTTGTCTTTTAAGGGCAGTTACAATGAAATTCCATTCTATTCTGTCAAAAGCTTTAGCAAGATCAAGCTTGAGAAAGAAAGCCTTTTGCTTCCAACTTTTCAGATTAAAACTATGAATGATTTCCAAAGCAATAATAATATTGGAAGCAATATGCCTGCCCTGAACAAAAGCTGCTTGAGATGGATGGATAATGTGAGGCAGGTGATGTCTAATTCTGTCAGATAAAGATTTTGTAATGATTTTATAAATGACATTACAGAGACTAATAGGTCTAAAATCTTTGGGAGTAACAGGAACTTTGATTTTAGGAATCAGAGCAATGTGAGTTTTATTAATCTCAAAAGGCATATTAGCAGATTGGTAAAATTCAGTCACTAAATCAAATACATCCTTACCTACCCAAGGCCATGCTGATTTGTACAAAGCAGCATTGAGTCCATTTGGACCTGGGGCTGCATTGCTTCTCATACACATAACAATATTTTGAAGTTCCTGCATATCAGGTGTAGATCTTGTGTATGCATCGTCACTTATACCTCCTGTGAATTCTAAGTCCTAACTCCATTCTTGAATCACGATTCCTGCATCACCATCAATTTGTGACCTGAAAATACTTTTGAAATACTCATTAGCAGTTTGAGCCAATTGCTCCTGGGTGGTGGAAAAGGTGTCATCAGGGTTCTGAAGGTGGGTGATGGTATTTCTTCTGGCTCTTTTGATAATGGATTGGTGGAAGAAACTGGTATTCCTGTCACCCTTAATAGACCAGCTCTTTTTGTACCTCTGCCTATGGTAAGCTTCTTCTTTGGCAAGTAACATTTCATGCTAGTGGATGAGGAGCTTTTGGACATTGGGATTTTGCTGATGGGGTGGATGCATTTGGAATTGGAGGATTTGATCCTCAATGGCCTTAAGCTGATCCGAGTTTTTGGGTTTGGATTTGCGCCACCTGGTCAGATCCTTGGCTCAGAAAAAAGTCTTGAGATGAAAAGGGCAGTTGCATGATTTTTGTCAGCTCTGATTGGCAATGTTCTAATAATCATCCTCCAATAGCCACCAGTTCTCAAGCTTGAACGGTTTTGAAATTTTCCTCCTGCAAGAGTTTAGAACAGCAAGAATCGGAGCATGGTCGCTCTTCATCATCGGCAGATGGTAGACCATGGTGGTGGGAAAAGTTGTACACCATTCTGCATTTCCAAGACAACGGTCTAAACGTTCATAAGTGGGATTAGAACTGAAGCGCTGGTTAGTCCAAGTGTAAGCTAGTCAATTGTAACCCAAATCAAATAAACCACAATTCTTAATCATGCAACAGAAATCAGCAATACGTTTGGCATGAGTAGGTTTAGGACCCAACTTCTCATTAGCATTCATTATATTATTGAGGTCCCTCATGCAGAACATAAGCATACGAGGATATGTTCCAACAAAACCTTGCACATCAGACCAGATCGTAGCAGTGTTACGGTGGTGGGGGTCCCCATACATGCAGACTAAACCAAACTTAATCATGAATTGATTATGAATGAAAAGAGCAAAGATGAAGTTGTGACTAGAGGAAACTATATTAATATCAATATCCTGTTTCCAGAGCAGCCAAAGCCCCCCTGACAGGCCTTGGGGAGGAACAACATGAGCATGATCAACTTGAAAACAATTTATTAGAGCAACGTTTGCAATTTTGGAATTTCTAGTTTCTAAAAGAAAAATTACCTGCGTGTTAGTAGATGTTATGAGGCGGCCAAGGTGCAGCATTTTGGAATTGCCGAGGTTGCCACCAGAGCCCTGACAATTCCATGCCAGGAAGCTCATTGCACCTGTCTGGTGCCAGACCCTATTGTAGGATGATCTGAGCAGGTTGATTCCTACATCAGTGACATGATCCCAGCCCCCTTCACTCTCCACAGGTATGGCCAATGCCCCCACGTCTCTCGCAACTATCAAATCCAAACCCCAGCGGAGTCTGGAGCTCACTCGCCACACGCCAGACTGGCACAGATGAGATGAACAAACAGGGGCTCGGAGGTTACGACCGGAGACAGCGAGACCATGTAGGACAACGGGCGAAAGGCGATGGCTCTCTTGCAGCACCAACACCAGCAGCAGTTGGAAGAGAAGGAGAAGATTCAACGATAGATGAACGGCCGTGAAGCAGCGTTCCCAGCCGGTGCCGTGCACAGCCAGTACACGAACACCTTGCCGAAGGACATGCGCCAGCGGGCGAAGTAGTGGAACACGGTGGCGTGAATGTCGCTGGAGACGGCGGACGAGGACGGCGGCTTTTTGTTACTGGTGACGGAGGCCTGCAGCGAGGCCGTGATCTCGGGGAGGTTGCCGAAGGGGAAGGATGGGCGGAGACCGTCGAAGCCCACCCCGCAGAGGCGGCGCCTGGCGGCGGCCGGCGACAACCACACCGCGTTGATGAAGGCGCACAGCAGCAGCATGGCCGTTCCTCTAGCAAGGCCTCTGTAGCAACCAGCAACACCAAGTGCCTCACTGGCAGGCACACTGCACTCGTGCTTGCTGGAGCAGATGGAGGGAGATGATGGATTCAAGTCAAGGAGGATTTGGTGAAGAGAGAAGAAAGGGATGCTCCTGGAAACAGTATGCAACTTCAATCGATTCAAGGCCAGGAGACAATCCCAGACAAAACTAATCTGATGGATCAATAGATCAGACGAGCAATCACAGATATGGAAACAAGTTGGGGATGGATTTGGAAACAGATACGGGGAGATCGTAAGGAGAAGGAAGGATAGCTACAGCAGTAGCTAAGGAGCCGGCAGTCCACCCACTTCACAAAATCGTGTCAGTCGATGATTGAAACACACCTGGGATTGCAAAGAAGATGAATCAGACTGATTGAGCGGTGAGATTGGAAGATTTTTGGGGATTGAGAAAGGGGCGGTGCCGGGAAGGACGGAGCCACTCTAGGGTTTCTCGCAGAATGACTTAATCACGTCCCCACCTATCCAGCAATTGAGCATGATCGGTTTGATGGCGAACCGTCCGCTGTCATATACTCCCGTGCAGTTTCCCATATTTTTTCGTTTATTACTAGGATAGGATCACAATAATGCCTGACCACTATAGGGCCGATCAAGCGGCGGCCATGGGTACATGTGTCTTAGGGCAGTCCCAACCTGAAACCACATGTAGTTTCCATAGCATTAAATACCCTGTTAATTAAGCAAAAACGCTGATGTGGTGCCTTAGTTAAGGAAGAGAGAGAGGAGAAAAAGTAGAAACCGTTTCTCATATGAGAAACGACGCGTGGCCCAAGGCGGATGGAAACGATATTTTTGCGTTGGGCCGGCCCGCATCGTTTCCTCAGCTGCCGTCCGGTTCCCCTGCGACTCGTCTCTATCCATCGACGCCGCCGCCGCCGCCGCCCCGCGCGTCAGCTCTCCTCTCCCGCGCACGTGAAGCTCCGCGCGCTTTTTCTCCCCTCCTCGCGCGCGCGAAGCTGGCTCCCGCGCGTCCTTTTTCCCGCGCGCGCCGCTCACTCCCGCGCAAGCTGCTCCATTAAACTACATCAGCGCTCGCTCCTTCTTGCTCCTGGCGATTCTCCTGCTCGTGGACGATTGGCTTCAATTCCCTTCATCATCGACGCCACAGATCAGATCAGGTTTGCCTCATGACCCAACAACCTCTGGTTCTATTCCCATTGGATCCCAGCCCCCACTAATTTGACCCCAACCCCAATCTGTCACAGTATGAATAGTTTGCGGAGACCAAAGGCAAGTCGAGGATCTGGTGCTCAATCTCGCGGTGCTCATGACCCTGCTCGTCATGCTCCTGTTGCTCATAACCCAATTTGTCAAGCCACCGGTGGTCCTCAACCTGTTGCTGCAGGCGTCAGTGCTCCACTCATGCACGGTTTGTCTACTGGCACAAGAGATAGGTATGCCCTTCTTTGCAATCATCAGTAGATTTTTTTAGAAAAAACAATCATGAGTAGATGTGGTTTAAATATTTCAGTAGTTGCTAATTTATGAGATTAAATAATATTCAGATATAACTAGCAATGTCTGAGTTCTAATATATATTTTGTTTGAGACAAATCACTTAAATTGTCTTTTGTGATCACCAGCTTGTATCCTCCTGTTTGGTTCACAAACTTTCTGCAGCAAAATTCATTTTTGAATAATCCAAGTGCTAGCCAATTACCAGAAAACTCCCATTTTGTTGGTGCTACAAATAGTCAACATGCAGTGTCACCAGCTGTAAATGTTTCAATGCATACTAGTTTTGTTGGTTCAGCGGATACAGAACTAATTGACATCGATGGCGATGAGACTCCCCAACCTAATAGGTCTGAAGTTCAATTGAATTGGACACATAAAGAAGATGAAAGATTGGTAAGACAGCTACATTTTATTTTCATAACACTTGTATGATAGTCTGATGTAATCTGCGATTGATTATTTTATTTGTTCATATGCTTGTTGTAGGCTAGTGCCTGGCTGCTTTGTTCTAAAGACCCAGTTGATGGAAATGATAAGAAGTCGGATCAGTATTGGGGAGATGTCACTACGACATACAAAAATACAACAGTTAGTAATAGAACAAGGAATCGTAACTAGTTGAAGATTCGTTGGGAGCGCTTAAAGAAATCTGTTAGTGAGTTTCATGGCTGCTGGACAAGAATGGACAAAGTATATGCAAGTGGAATGAGTGACGATCAAATAACTGATCATGCAATGGAGCTGTATGCTTCTGAACATAATGATAAGACTTTTGTACTGCAGCATGTGTGGAAGATACTGCGCCATGAAAGGAAGTGGTCTGCATATGTGAGAAAACTAGAGAAGGAGAAGGAGATGGAGAAGCAAAAGAATAAAAGGGCAAATCCATCAAGTGTCCTGAATATTGAAGATGATGCATCACAGCGTCCTGTAGGTCATAAGAAAGCAAAAGAAGAAAGAAATGGTAAAAAGAAGACTTCAGATGGTATATCTGCAATAAGTGAGAAGCTTGAAAAATTTATTGAAGCAAGACAGATGGCTGCTAAAGATCGTGAGAAGATGGTTGATGTGCAAGAAAGTTTGGCAAATAAGAAGTTGGAAACAGCCAAGATTGCTCATAAAACAGCACGAGAGAAAACAAAGTGCAAAATGCTAGAGATGTACAAAGAATTAATGTTTTCAAGTACAAGTCAGTTAAACGAGCAGGCCTTAGCTGAAAGAGAAAAGGCAATGGAGGCCATGCGGCTGAGTTTGTTTAGCAAGGATGATTGAGGTATGTCTCTTATCTAAATACTATTTTTTTCTTGCTGCTATAGTGTGAACATTTATTCTTGCTGTTGGTAAAAATTAATAGTCTGAACACATGTTGTAGTAGTCTGAACACATGCTGCAGTAGTCTGAACATGACTGTACACTTGTTTTGGCAGTCTGAACACTCAAATAGCAGTAGTCTAAGCACCACTACTAGTGTATATATGTACATGACGACCAGATTCTTCCCTCTGCTCTCTACATTCTTCCCTCTGCTCTCTACATGTATACTCGTGGTGACCACGGTGTTCCTACTATCATTCTAGAGGCAGTTGCCTCACATGATCGTTGGATATGGCACGCCTTCTTTGGTGTTGCTGGGTCCAATAATGATATTAACGTTCTTAATCAATCTGATTTGTTCATCGAGCAGCTAAAATGATTTAATTGTGGTTTGTATAAATGTTCATTTGTTTTACTGAAAACTCATTGTTTGACTATTTTCATTGTAGATAATTGCTTTTGGAGTTCTGGGCATCTGCGGAGTTACATTGCATCACTGAAGTACAAGCACTGCGAGAGATGGATGGATGGTGGCTATTCTATCTAATTATATATATACTATGCATTATCATTACCTAGCGAGATCTGACTGGATGATGGATGCCTATCTAGTTATTTATATATATATATATATATATATATATATATATATATATATATATATATATATATATATAATGCTTATGGATATGGCTTATTTGGTTACCTATTCTGCTATCTATTATTTATGGACTGCTATTATATATAGTTTACTATCAACGTGTTTGGTATTATTTATATTTGCTATCAACGTATACATGTGCTGTGCGAGTGCCACAGCTGATCCAGCTCGTTTTTACGGTGCATTTAAGTTTTTCTGTGTATAGAAACTGCTATAGGACTCATGGGTTGGGAAGATTAGTTTCTAAGGGTAATTAATTGTACTCTTTTTTTCTTGGAAACTGTACATGAAAACCATGGGTTGGGACTGCCCTCATAGGTCGTCTTTGCGGTGCCGTATGGAATTTTTTTATGACAGGGAGAAAGAGAGGAAGGCAAGAGAAAGGGGTGGTTGTTTCGCGAAGGAAAGCACCTAGTAAACTAAAAGTTAGGACTACGATACAACTTATACACATTATACAAAGTGGTTGTTGTCAAAATATTTCTTTATTGTTTGCACAGATAATTACTATGACACAACTTTTTTTTGAGAACTACTATGAAACAACTTCAAAGACAACCTATTATACATGTTACTCCGTCCGTCCCAAATTATAAGTCTTTCCAACTTTTTTATAGAGTCAAACCATCTCAGGTTTGACCAAATTTATATAATAAAATAATAACATTTATGATATCAAATAAGTAACATTAGATTCTTCATTAATTATATTTTCATAGTATAGTTATTCGATGTCACAATGTTTTATAATTCTCTCTATAATTTTGATTAAACTTGAGATGCTTTGACTCTCTAAGAAAGTTGGAACGACGTATAATTTGGGACGGAGGTAGTACCTCTTAACTCGTTTCATAATTATGTGGCACTATGATAGTATCCATGAGACAATCCCAATGTACTTTTAGAGCCTCAACGAAAAAGCTTTTAGAACGCTAAAGTTTGGAGAGAGAGATCAAACAGACCTTTACTTGCGATGAGTAATTTACCCAAATCCCAAATATTTCGTTGCAGCTACCACCTGCGCATGCAGAAAACTCATCGATAGATTGGGAAGTAATTTACCCAAATCCCAAACATTTAGTTACAGCTACCACCTGCGCATGCAGAAAACTCATCGATAGATTGGGTAGCAAGCAAAGCACATTGATGAGACAAAACGACAAACATTCATAGTTTGGGATTAGAAAACGTATGTGTACACGAGGATGGAAACGGAATGGGTTTGCATGGAATCGGATTCGGATAGCACCTTTTACCACATTTTGATTCGAATACGAATATGAATACGAATTCGGATATTTTCGAATACCGTATACAAAATGAATGTCATAGATTCGGATTTCTATTCAGATATTTACTCAAGTCAACTCAATATGTATATTATTATATTTAACATAATTGAATAAAATTTAACTACTAAGTACATCGTTAACCAAAGTGAACTAAATGAAAGTATACTTTTAATGATCTCCAATATCGAAGTAAACTAAATTATAATAGATAATATTGTTAACCAAACCAATCAATATTGTATTTATATAAATATTTATTATGAAATTATATATTTATATAAATATTTATCATGAAATTATAAATTTATATAAAATACTTTACATCAATAAATAATTAAACTAAAGTATTAAAATAATTAAAAAACAAATATATTAGGATTAGACTAAATTAGAAAAAATACTAAAATTAATTTAATCTTATCTATCACTAATAATTTTAAATTAATACTAAAAGTTATTTATATATCTCTATATATCTCTATATATAACTAAAAAAAGCAAATGATATCGTCTCCGCACAGTAATCGGCCTGCCTCCTCTGATTTCCTCTCCGTGCGCGGTGCCTCCGTTAAAAAAAATCGGCCGTAGCTACCCCGCAGGCCCGCACAGTCGCACACGCCCCTGCCTCGCCATGACCCCACGCTTCCCACATCGACGCCACCGCCAACCTCTGCCCCATCTTGCACGGCGCACCCACTCCCACGACGCACCGAGCCCCTGCACGCCGTTGTGGCAGCCTCTCCTGCGTCGCGCCATTACGGCCTCTCCTCACCTGCACGTCGTCGCAACATCGTCCTAAGGTTTTCATTATTGGAAATTAAAATTTATCGGACGTCATGGATAAAGAGGATAAACAAGATATATCGGAAATATCGGACGGTCCACCCCAAGCCGCAAGCCCGCGATCCGGCGCGGCCTCATCGGACGTCGAGGCTGTCCTTGAGCCGGCATTCACGGACACGACTGCCACACGGAAGCGAGGATGCGGCTCCGGCGTCCCTTCGTTGCATCGCCAACCATCTGCGGGCACGACACCTACTGCTCGGCCGTCGGCGTGCCACCCGAGGACGCGGCTCCGGCGTCCCTGCGCTGCGCTGTGCCGCCAACCATTCCGCGGATCTGTGCGTGACACCCTGCTGCTCCGCCGCCCAGCGCGGCGCGGCGGCCCCGGCGAGGGGGCCTCCCAGCGCGAGCGGCCCCAACATCCGGAGACGAGCGTCTAACTCCTGGGCCACCGTCTGCCCGTCTGCGACACACTCTCCATCAAGGTGACGACTGACGACCTAGCCCCCTCCCAAAAGTCCCCCGTATCCACTGTGATTTTGCTTGATTTACCGACGCATGCGCGTGCGCTCTTTCGATGGCCCGCAGCAAGTGTTCGAGAACCACCGTATCGTCTTCACCGTCGGCACCTCCATCGCCTCCGTCCTCACTGCTTGGGCCGGTACGCTCCTCCCTGCTCTGGCACCTCAGCTATAGCTCTAGATTTCAGTATTGGTCATGGTTCAGTCATTCAGTGGATCATGTGTGAAAAATCAACAGTCTGGAGGTTCAGGATGATTCATGAGGCTAGGTTTCTCGATCAGTCAATCACTTCAGGTTGTGCTTGTGTGAGGGGTAGTGCTGCATTCATGCAACTATGCTTTTACAGCTTGCTTCACTTTGATAGGGGTTAGGGAATGACTCGATCGGAACTGTACAACAATAGTTTTTGCAGTGTCCACTGTAGCTGAGATAGAAACTTGGAGTCTGTTTGTATCCCATTTTTCCTAGGACCATATGAGTTAGGCTTGGAAAAGCGTAGTTTACCTTTGGTGTTGAATTCTTTGCTGATTCCCCCCAATTTAATAATTTGCATGAGGTGTTCCTACTTGCACGGTTGAACTATCCAATTATCCTCTGTGTCCTCAATCTTGATCATGTCGTCCTACTATAGTATAAAAAAATGCTTACAGGCAGTGAGCCCTGAGATAGACAGTTTATTGAGTTGATTATTCTGGTAATATGCAGTGACCAACAATTGCAAGCCACGTTACCAACCAGTATCACTTTGTATGTTGTAAAAAAAACAGTATCACTTTGTAAGACATTTACTAAGAGGTGATATTCATGTGCAGGTACATCTACCCTAGGTTGTTTGACAGTGAAATTAGAGCAGCAAGGTTAGTATTCTGCAGTTCAATATTTCTTTTCTTTTGTAATTCATGATTAACAAAAAGGCATATCCCTCTCTCAGTATTCCTCGAGCATCTTTGGCTGATGCGAAAAGGCACTTGATCTCTATGGATTTTTGTACTGAGTGGATTTTGTCCTTTGCTTCCTAGGTTTTGTTTGCTGGCCTCTAATCTGCAGTTAATCCTATGTCCACACTTCTTTTGGCATCCCCCCTCTCCAAACCCTGCCTCTAGAATACAGAAAACATAAATAACACCTGGAGAATTATGCCTACTGCTGCTTATATGGCTATGATGAGTTTGCAGGTTGGTGGCTTAATAATTGTATAATATATGGGTATGATGAGTTTGCAGGTTGGTGGCTTAATAATTGTATAATCCCTGCTTAATTGCAATGTTGATAAGAGTCAATAATCCTGAGTTAACAACTTAACACATGTGCTATTGTATTTGCTCCCTTGGCTTGCATATGAAAAAGTAGTATATATATTCCTCTGGAGAGTAGCCTATATTAATGGCTAAGTAGTATATATATTCCTCTGAAGACTGAAAAAACATTCAGTCAATTAAAAATTAAAAGACATTCACATTATAATAATTGATTTGATGAATTATCAAGGCTGTGGTAGTGGCAAGATACAGTTCAGGTGGATGATTACCTTTTGAGATGGCTAAGATTGTCAGGATAGTCCTTGTCTCCTTGCTCAGCAATGTGGAAACTTTTCCCGTTTTCCATGCCCAAATCACTTGAACATGTATTTTGTATTATTTTTCTTTGCGGAGTTCTACAGACAATCCAACTTACCGACACTTGTAGCTTCAGTTCTTGCTAATATTGGACCAGGGGCATGAATCTAATAATTTAGAGCTTCAGAGCTTATATTGCAGTGCTATATGTGCATCCCTGAGTGGATTCTTGCTTGCACTAGATGGAAGTTAGGACATTAATTGTATTAAACTCTCTGAGCTGTTGGTTGTTAATGCAATACAGAGTCGGCCCCTGTCCCGTAACGCTGACTACGATGACGAGAGTGGCAATGATGGCGCAGCAGCAAGAGGTTCAAGGCAGGGCAAGGGTCCTAATCTGTTGTCATCGACGGCATTGCCACTCCTAGGTAAGCTGAACCATCCATACACTTTTTGTCAACTTTACTTTCCTGCGGCAGTGAAGAAATAGTTGTTGTTTAAATTTTGATGCATTCATGTTTGAATACTATTATATGTAGTTTGTGCTGACCTCAGTAGTCAAGTATTTGTCATGATGAAGGCATATAGGCTTGAGATGTGCTCACTTCACCTATTTATTCCATAGTAGGTCCTTTATGTTCAAACTACAGTGAAGTATTTCCTTTCCCCTTTTTCCAAATTATTGCTTGGGTCCGAGAAGTGAGAATAAGTAACTTGATAAAAATAGTTACTGAATGCATCTGTGACCCTGGAGTTTATGATTGGTGGCAGAGAGAAGAGAACACGTGTTGGTCCTGAATTGCCATGGAGCCCAATATCTGGACCTCACAAAGCCAACTATATTTGTTTGACCCCCTCCATTTAGGCATTAATGAAGCTGCTACTTTTTCGCTACAACTAAAAAGGAATGTTATCTCATCTTGATAGAATTGGGAACATGTCACTGCCAGATCGAACATTAGGATCCTTGCCGTCCCACCCAATGATAAGAATGATAAGAAAAAAAGATAACAATAGATAATACATACACAAAAAAAATATTGTCTACAAAGAGGTCCTAACTAATGAAAAAGTATTATCTTCTGTTTTGTGCAAGTGTTATATTTCGTACATGTGTGTACTTTATTACTGACATTGTCATATCCATCCGCATTTCAGGTAATAGAAGTCTAAGAACAATAAGAGACGAGTAGCGTATGATGACTCGTGGAGATGTTACTGATTAGATATATAATAATATATTTTCAGCAACTATGTGTGAATTTATGTTTAATTTTTAATATGATGGTTATTATTTCTAACACGCATCTTTTCTTCCATGGTTAAAATTTAGCTCTATGTCAAATAAATTCTTAATGAATGGATGAGATTTTGCGTATGGTATACCCGTGCAGCTATCTGTTATGAGATTCTATGCGTACCCGTAGCAACGTACGTGCACTCAACTAGTATACTATTAAATGGTTCAATGCATTATTAGTAATAATAAAATTAAATAATTGGTCACTTGTTATGTAGAGAAAACTTTTAAGTAGGTTCATGATACCTTGCTTTCTTTGCGTATACGGATATTATCGGATATTGTTGAATATGGATCTAAAATCAGATAGAGAAAAACACTAAAAAACGAATTCGGATATATCCATTTAGTATCCATATTAGAAATGGATACAAATACGGATATCCATATTACAAGTTTTAGCGGACACGGATATCGGATAATTTGGATATTCATTTCTATTTTCCATCCTAACATGTACATGAGAGGTGGTGCTAGGTTGGGACCGGCTGCCAAGGAAAATGGGAGGTGGTGCTAATTAAGTTGGGACCGGCTGCCAAGGAAAAAGCACTGCTCATCATCCTCCTCTCACAGTCTCACCTCCATTCCCTTGCTGCATTGCTTTCACCTCCTTTCTCTTGCTACATTTCTCCCTCATGGAAATCCTCTATGTAAGTATTGTGACGTCTAAGAGGGGGGGTCCAATTAGGCAACTTAAAATTCTACTTCTAACTGTGGCCTCAAATTTTCTCCGTGTGGGCACCGAAGATCAACTTGCCGATATATTCACTAAGCCACTTGATGAGAAGAGGTTTTGCAAGCTAAGCAATGAGTTGAACATATTGGATTTCTCAAATATGTGTTGATGCACCCCCACTTATATGACATGCCTCTCCTTCGAGCAATCTAAGGTAAAGTTGATTGGCATGCATACATTCCTTGCTAAGGACTTGTTTAATGCATCTAGTCATTTCTCATGTTTTAATAGGCTCATTCATGAAATTCAAATGAATTTGATGCTTGTATGGTACCACTATTGCTTCTATGCTTGGCTTGATCTAGTGGTAGCATATGACATGTTTGTGGGCTTGTGAATCTAGTGTTTTATCTAGAAAATGAACTATAAATATTTAACTCAACATGGTCAAGATAACCCTTGAAACGAGGTGTGAAGAAGCTTGTCCTTGGATCAGAACGAGTTAAATATCTTTGGCAATTGTTCTAGATTGAACCAAATTTAGAAAAATGATCCTCACCCCATTGATTGACATTGATAATCTTAATCTATCTAAAATTGAACCTTTGTGGTCATTGATGACAAAGGGAGAGAAGTAATGCACAAAGATAAGAAAAAGATGACAAAGGGGGAGAACTTTGACATAAGGGGAAAATATGAAAGTAAGGGGATCAATTAAAATTTGAGCACACAAGTAGGGGGAGCAAGCTCATGAACTTGTTTGATGCATTTGAATGTGCATTCACATATGCTTGCTTGCATTTGTCAAGTTTAAATTTGATATACATGCTTGTATGGTGTATGCTAGTTGTAGGATTGATTGATGAAATGAAAAACTAGCATGCATAGGTTGATAGTTAGATATGACTTGCTTACTTTCAAGTGGTACTAGAACCTTGCATATAATGTTGATCACATGGGGTATCTAGTTCTTTGTCTTTGCAAGAGCTATCTAAATAACCATGGTGCTAAGGATGGTATTATTTGTGCACTCCGATTGGTATCATGCTTCAAAGGTCCATCACTTACACCTTAGCATCATTAGGTAGACATTACTCTCTCACAACTCCATTTCATGCATATGTGCAAGCTTCAATCCAAACTCTTAGCACATATGTAGGGGGAGCTAATGCTACCAATTCAGGTTCATGAAACTTGTCCAAATCCTTTACACATGGTAAAAATGGTTGGGCAAGCAATATGGATTCAAAATGTTTTTAATTCATATCTTTGTGAAAGAGTTGTCATCAATTACCAAAAAGGGAGAGATTGAAAGCTCTAGTTTGGTCTTGGTGAATTGATGAAACCCTAGGTGCTAACATTTGGCTATAAACGTTTATGAGATATGTTAGTACCAATCCAAGTGGTGGAGCAATTGAAGTCCAAAGTGATGGTGTTGGACATGTGATGATGATCAAGCTCCGGACTTAGAAAAGAAAAAAGAGAAAAACAAAATGTGATCAAGGCAAAAGGTGATATCCATAGGGCTATTTTGTTTTGGTGATCGAGACACTTAGAGAGTGTGATCACATTTAGGATAGACAGCCGTACTATTAAGAGGGGTGAATCCACCGAACTCCGGTCACGAAGTGACCGGATGCTGGCCAAGTGAGTTCGGTCATTGTGGCAAAGTGGCACAGTCTGGTTTGTTGACCGGACGGTGGTGCAAGGAGGTGATCGGACGCGCAGCATCTAGGTCCGGTCAACACTGACGTACGCTGACGTAGCGCAGTGAAGCGAGGGGAAAGGAGCAAACGCTGGGGCGTGTCGGATCTCAAAAAACCCTCTCGGGGTGCTTACTAGAAGTGACCAGACGCCACGTTGGTGGAACATCCGGTCGGTCCTCGGTCCATCAGGTCGACTGCACGATGGCTCGGGCGAGCGCGCGAATGGACGCCACGTTGGCGCGTCCGGTCTCTGCGTGCTGCATCCAGTCGTCACTTAACCCTTGAGCGCGACTAAGTTAGCCATTGGGATCGGGTGGCGCATGTTCAAAGCGGTGACACATGGCGAGGATCCCGCGACTGGACGCTGGCGTGGCTACATCCGATCGATCTAACCTTCGAGTCCGGTCGCCTCGAAACTAGCACAGTGAGGGGGCCAACGGCTCTATTCATTGGGGCTCCCTATATAAACATGGTAACCGGCCATGGCTCACACTCTTGGCCATTTCTATTCAGAATACACCCTAGTGAGCCTAGCCATTCCTCTCTTATTCTACTTGTTTGATTCATTATTTGGTGAGATTGGAGAGCATCCAAGTGCATTGCTTTGAGTGATTGCATCTATAGTCACTTGGTGATTGTGTTTCACTGCTGGATTTGCTTGTTACTCTTGGTGATTGTTGTCACCTAGACGTCTTGGTGCAGTGAGGATTGTCGAGTAGAGGAAGGTGCTTGTCTCCGGCTGAAAGCCCAAGTTTGGTTTTGGTAATTAATGACACCAAGTTGCTACTGCCATGTGTTAAGTTTGAGTTAGGCATAAGAAACACATGTGATGAAGGTGTATGTGGCAAGGAGTGGTGGCCATAAGATCACAAAGAGATGGTGCATGGACATGAAATGACGATCATGGTGGAGATGCACATGAAATGATGATCATGGTGATCAAGCATGAGGAGATGGACATGGAACAAAGTGATCAAGACAAAGGTATAATCATAGGGTTTGCTTTTGCCGGTCTAAGATGAGTAGAGAAGTGATTGACCGGGTTTAGGATTGATAGCCAACTATCAAGAGGGGCAATCACGGTTAGCTCGTGAATCAAGTGCTACTAGGTCATCATCTTGAGCATATGCATTAGGATCTAGTAGAGAGCTAACATAACGCCTTAAAAAATGATTGTGAAAATGCTAACACACATGCACATGGGGATATACACTTGGTGGTGTTAGCACATTTGCGAAGGCGGTGGAGTTTGAGCGGTAGAAGTGGTGAAGTCGTGGGACGTTTTCTTGTTGAAAACCGAGCGACAGACGCGGCGTTCGGCAGCAACGGATGCTGGGCTAGCGTCTGTCGCTTAACCCTAACAGCGCTATGCTGGCGAGTGTGCGACGGACGCGCTGGTGGTGCTACAATAGACGCATGGCGTCAGCGTCCGTTGGCGGTGATGTCAGCCGCTTCCCAAGCCAGTGATTGCGTCGGACGCGGGCACGAGTCTGTTGCTGCACCGACGGATGAGTCTGTTGCGCTCGGGCAAACACAGACCTTACTAGACTACGTCTGTTGGTGCGACGGACGCTGGGGCTAGTCTCGACGGACGCGTCTGTTGATCGTCGTTTCGACCATTGGAACTTCGAACGCACAGGACACGTGGCGACTCAGGGTGTGACGGACGCGGCCAACCGCGTCTGTTGCCTAGGCAATGGACGCGTCTGTTGCCCCCGGCCAAGGCATAACAGCTACCCCTTGAATGTTTTGTTATAAATAGAAGAGGAGTGGCCTTGGGGGGTTCTCTCTTGCACTTCTGAGATATTGAGACATCTTTTGAGCTAGAGAACACTCCCTCCACTCATCTCCTTGCTTGATTGCTAATCCTGGTGAGATTGAGTGAGATTCAAGTGCATTGCATTGAGAGTTGCATTTAGTAGCACTTGATTTTTGAGTTGGCTACAGATTTCTTGTTACTCTTGGGTGTTTCCCGACACCCTAGATGGCTTGGAGCAGTGGTGGTATTGAGCTCATGATTGGAGATTGTTTCGAGCCTCACCAAGTGATTGTGAGGGGTTCTTTAACCTTTCCCGCAGGAGTTCACGAATTGGCTACTCTAGTGGAGCTAGTGGCTTGGAGGATCCCCATCTTGTGAGTGGATGTGCGACACCCGCTGAGGGTTTGACTCTTGATAGTCAATTAGCTCGTGATCCATCAAGTGGGTGCATCGCCACAACGAGGAGTAGCTTGCCGGGAAGCAAGTGAACCTCGGTAAAAAAATCTTGTGTCATCTCTTACCGAGGATTCGCTTTGTGATTGTGTGTGATTGATTCTTTGGATACATCTCATCTCTACACTGTCGGTATAAGAATCAATTCACTCCCCTTTTTCATTCTTGCACTATATCTTGTCTAGTGTGCTTAGAGTAGTTTGTATCACATAGGAGTAAGTAGCTTAGTGACTTAGCTTTATTGGTGTGAATTAGAGATCATAGTCTTGTTCAGTAGAATTGTATAGATGGCTTGCTTAGTATAGTTGAGCTAGTGCTAGAATTAGCGTCGCCATCTTTTATACTAACAATTGTTGATTAGTGAAGCTTGTAGATTTTTAAATAGGCTATTCACCCCCCTCTAGCCATTTGGACCTTACACCGGCTCCGATCATGGTGATTGTGAGAGGTTCTTGACCTTTCCCCAACGGAGAGCCAAAAGGTACCCTAGTGGATTGCTCATAGCTTATGGATCCCCATTTTGTGTTGGTTGTGCGGCACCCAACTGCGGGTTAGGCGTGTGATGCCTATTAGCGCGTGAACCTCCAAGTAGGTGAATCGCTACAACGAGGACATAGCTTGTCGGCAAGCAAGTGAACCTCGGGGATAAATCATTGTGTCATCATTGTCTCCGGTATTCTCTTATGATTGATTGTATATCTCTTGCCACGATGGTATAAACTTCACTACCTCTCTTGCACTTATTTTTCTAGTGTAGCAAAGCTCTTTAGTGTAACTAGTTTTGGGAGCTAGCTTGTGTCTTGTTAGTGGTTAATGAGGCTCTTTAGTTAATCTTTGAGAGCTACTAACTTAGAGAGTAGTGACCCAGCTTCTTGTGTTGACATCGTTTTTAGCACGTGTCAAGGTAATCAGGAAGGGTTAATCAACAAAGGAAAGATTACCGTGTAGATTGATAGCCAAGGAAAATAAGTTTGTTTTTGAGTGGTGGCAGCATATGGATTTAATTTGAAGGATTGCCGATGAGGTTAAGGGTATTATTGCCGATGCCGATGAAAGAGGGTTTGGAGACTACTGCCGATGAGACAAGGGATGTACCGATGAAGGAAGGTATGAAGACTGCAGCCGATGAAACAGGGAATGTACCGATAGAAGGAGCACGAAGGCTGCTGCCGATGGAACAAGGACTGTGCTGTTGAAAAGGAGGTCGATGAGAATACCATCGTGATTGAGGCAGACCATGGAGTAAAATAGGAGTTAATTTCCTTGTGTACGTTTAGTAGAGTCTGAGTTGTATCAAAGTCATGTTTTTTTCTTAGATTTGGATTTAGTGTCCTAGTCGTATTAGGTTATGTTTCTATAGATCAGGATATAAATATAGAGTGAAGGGCAATGTAATAGGGAATCAATCAATACATCAAAAAACAGCTTTTATTCTTATTTACATCTACTTTCGACGACTTCGTCAATTTGCATATTTTCCTTTTTACGAGTTCTCATCGATTCGGCGAGTTGCATTGCTCTAAGTGCAATCTTCGACGATCCTCGAGTTCCGCGTGAGTACCTCTTGGCCGTGACTTCCGGGCGTATCGCTGTTGTCAGGACCAAAGTGCTCGTATCTTCGTCCTTGTCGATTAACAGGTCAAATCGACTGGCACGCTTTGGATATCGACTTCGGGTATTAGCCCTTTGTGTTTGCAGATTCACTTTTGCATCAACATCTTGTGTGAAATAGAGATCATAGCAACTAGAATTGTGGATAGGAGGCTTGCATTTTGAGTAGGCTAGCGCAATATTTGCTTCGTCTCATAATTGTCTAACCACTTGTCTAAGTTGGAGCACTTTATCTTCACTTGTGGTTACTTCTATCACCATAACCATCATCTAGCTCCACCACTTGGTGTGTACCAACCTAGCTCATGTACATCACTTAATGACAGTGGTTAGTACACTAGGTTTCATCAATTAACCAAAACCAAACTAGAGCTTTCAGTACCCTCTAGATCAGATTTGGGCAGATCCCGAGCATGCCCATAGCCTCTGCTTAGGGCTCGGAGCCTCACCAAGGCCCCGGGCTCTGAATCGACGATAGCCTGAGCCTGACTCTAGCTCGACCCTAGCCCGAGCTAGCGCTCGGGCCAGCGACCGATGCCCCATGCGTCGGCCAACCCGCTGGGCTTCCAAGGGCTCGGCAACCTCAGGGGCTCCACGACGCCAACCCATTTAATGGGCACGAGGCATTATCGGCCACTCCCTCAACAAGGTCACGCAGATGGCATGACATAAGAGGACAAACTGCT
This sequence comes from Saccharum hybrid cultivar R570, assembly GCA_038087645.1. Lineage (NCBI taxonomy): Eukaryota > Viridiplantae > Streptophyta > Magnoliopsida > Poales > Poaceae > Saccharum > Saccharum hybrid cultivar. The sequence goes on along the minus strand of JAQSUU010000493.1, from coordinate 8,772,572 downwards.
CGACCAGCACCAGGGGCACTAGGCTCCCAGGCTCTCTCGTCAACCCCCGAGCCGAGACACCTTCAACACCAAGGAAGCCTCAAGAAGGCTCATCCGATGGAGGCCGAACTGTAGCAGACAAACCCTAGTGGTCAAGAGTCAGGGGCCTTAGCGATGTTAGGCGGCGCCACGGCTCCCCTGACTCCATGACCCTCCACGACCCTAGCGCATGAAGACCATAGACCATAGCCCCCAAACTACCTTGTACCTGACCTTCCTCAGGATATAAGGGGAAGGTTGGCTCCCATAGATGGGGGGCTGAGCAATTTGAGTTCAGTCGAACAACGAGCAACCAAGAGGAACAGCAGAGTGTTCCTCCCCCGATGACCTAGCAAGGGAGAGGAGCATTTTCCTTACTCACTAGGGAAGAAACCTCTCATCGCCAATGAGCCATAGGATAGCACCAAGCGATCCCCTAACAAACTATCATTCTCCTTCGATGTAACCCCCCGATTTGGGTACTCTCAAAGAACTACTCACTACTGGATGTAGGGCCTCCATATCCTCAGACCAGGATAAATCAACGTGCCTTCTCTAGTGTTCTTGAGTACCCAAGCCACCGGAGACCCACACTTCTGACATCCAGTGAACAACGATGCTTGTCGCGATGACGAACTCGCGACACCTGTCTTAGAAGGGTACAATAGAGAGGTTTACCCATAATTATTATATCGCCACTTGGCAGAACCACACACCACACAACATCTAGAATAGCATGAGATTAGACGTAGCACCTCACTAGGTGAAGCCTCCTCCTCCACAGGCAGACTCGAGCGTAGGACAAGACCCTCTAATCCTCCCATCCGTCAGTGGTGTAGTCATACTCGGGCTCCTCACCACCTAAACAATTTTCAGTATGATTTATACTGGCCACTGGCTCTCTACCTGTGCTTTGCTCATTGCTTTGTGGAAACTGGTATGCAAGGGTAAGAGAAAAAGCCTACTAATTGGTTGTAGTTTCCTATGCAATCATCATTAAGTAATTAATTTAATTCTCAAGTTTTAACCAATTATCCATCCATCCATCCCATCCATATCCACACACAGTCACCACACAACTCACCACCACTCTCGCTCTCTAGGCGACAAGGATAACTCCCGCTCATCCTTGCCTCATTGGCCTCGGGCCATATCCTTATCAAAACCAGGGGGAAGAGAAGAAGGACACCACTCTCGCTCTCTAGTTGTAGTTGTAGCCCTAGTTGGTAGAGTAGCTAGTTTTAGTTGTTTTGCTAGTTTAGCTCAATTAGAGTAGCGCTAGCCTGTTTGCTTGCTTGAGTGTGCTAGTAGTAACCTTGCTACTACAATTGTCTAGGAGACTTGCATTGGTGTGAATTAGGCTAGACAAAGTAGTTGTTATTAGGGTTGCTTATTGTTTTTACCACTTTGCTCTAGTGTTGTGATTTATAAAAAATTTCTTAATAGGATATTTACCTCTAGCTATCTAGATCTTTTCAGATGTAACTTAGACCAGGGCTTCAACCGGTACATTAGTTTCCGGTGGCCGAGAGGCAAGTCCACACGGAGAAGCCTCTAGAGGCAACTGACGAGAAAGGCTGCAAAGGGTCAACCCTAGGGTTGATTGGGTTCAGTTGGTTCATGACCTTGGGGTCGAATTTAATTGGTTCGGCCCATCAGCTAAATTAATGATCAGATCATAGAAAGGGGCGGGTCCTTCCTAGCGTAGCTGTGTTGACACATGTAAAAGTTAATTTACAAATTTACCTTTTATTTAATACAAAAAAATATATGCATGTACTGGTCTCACTTTTTTTACGGGCCCACGTAGTTTTCTTTTGAAACTAGCGTTGATATTGAATGTTCGTTAAAAAAAATTGTTGATACCGATTGACAACTAAAACTAGTTTTGTAACACAATAGCAGTGCATTTTTTACTTTAGAAAAACCACCGTGTGCAGAGTGGAATGATTTAGATTATTACATTTTCTTTTATAAAACGAGCGCAGTTATTAATTTCCTCAACTAGTTATCTATCTATACTATAAAAGAGCAAAGGAATTGAAAAAAATACAAGTTACCTAAAAATTCCTACCCACCCTATGTTTTAAACCTTAAATCGTAGATCCAACGCATCTAATCCCCCGTCCTAACCTGACAAACGAACCCGGCCGGAAAACTTTTAATTCTTTACGCGTGTTTATACGTGTGGTTCCTCGGACTATTTTTTTCTCACCAAAAAATTACCCAACCCACACCCTAGGAACGTCGGTCTGCTCGCCGCCAACCAGCGAGATCCAGGCCAGCACGCCACAGGGAATTGAAGGCTTCCCATCCGCCGTCAGGGCTTCATCATCAAATCATCACCTGTCCAACATTCACCACCATTCACACGCCCAAAGTTTGCCGCCTGACCGTGACCGAAACGTCTGCATGATCATCATCGTCAGCTTATTCACGCGCCCAAGCTCAAACTCTGGAAGCCGTCGTCGTTGCTCATCAGTCTGTGTGTCGTACGTGTCCCATTCATTTGATCATCATCTTCATCTCCCTCTCGCTTTCACTCTCCGGGGCAAAGCAATCCAACGAACAGTCAGATCGATCGGTCTGCGGATGGCGATACAACAGGTCGGGTCGCGCTCATGACATCTCAACGTAACGTGCACTATTGCTGCCATCCATCTCAGCTGCTAGCTCAATTTCGGCGCCCACAAGAAACCCATCGGGGTGCCTGTCACCACACAGACGATCTTCGTATTTTATCCACTGTATCTACAACTAACGGGAACAAGCTGATGATGTCTCGTTCTCGTCAGCAAACAATAATAATAATAGCTACAATAGCTTGATGAATGACGATCGAGATAGCTGTTCGTTTTCCTTCTGCTGTTGATCGATCGAGGTTTTGTTTTAACTGGTACCTCTGGCATGACGTACCTGAGGCCGATCGTGTGTAGCAGCCCGTCGATGTGCGCGTGGGCGGCGAGGGAAGCTAAGGAGAATTTCAGTGACCAACCGTCGTCGGCGAGCACGACGCCGCTTGCCCCGACTGCGGCGTCGATTGGAACCGTATTGGAGCCGTCGTATCAAGGGCCTGAGCGTGCAGCGTCGAGGAGTCGCCTGGTGGAATCGCGAGTTGCACGGGGCCAAGGAGCGGCGATCGCGCACGGGCCTAGGTTTTTCATGTGTCAACTGTCAAGCGGGGCAGGGAAAAACCCTAAAAACCCGATGCAGCCTGCGTGATTGATGGGAGAGGGGCGATGCGGGTACACGGACGGGTCAGGAACAGGTATAGGCGGGTTCGTTTTGAAAAAACAAGAGAGACCGACGTTCTGTATAGGCGGGTACGTTTTTTTGGAAAAAACAATTGAGGAGACCGACGTTCCTACCAATAAGCTAAGTAGCAACATTGCTTTTAGTCAGCACAAATTTTAGCTACAGAAATTAAATTTTAAATATTAACGATTTTATAAGAATAGAGGGGGGAGGTGGTGCTTTCCGCTGATCACCGCAGCTGATATTGAACGCTGACCAAGAACTATAGGATGTCAGTTTAAAAAAAATATAGGATGTCCAAATTCTGACAAGGCATGTGGTAACTTATTGTACTATATGAAAATAAAAATCAATTAAGTTTTTGTGACCTCTTGAAAACCCCTCGCTGAAGTTGCCCTCAATACTGTTTATTAGTTGTATAGTTAATTTTTAAAATTTCCAAAAATTATTTAATAAAATATGTACTTATTCTCTTGCGTATGAATTTTTCTAGACACGTGCGTGTCACACGTGCATGTTCACTAGTATATTAAAAAGGATATAATTTATAAAAACTGGAAACATTAAAGATTCACAAATTCTTCTAGCCAATGCCTATCTTCGGCTCTATGTCTGCAAACAAGCAAGCTAGCAGAATTCATATTGACTCAAATCTAGTAGTATAATTGTATAGATTAATGTTTCACGGCTGCAAACAAGCTATACACGAGGTCATAATCAGCCACCGGCCCACCAGCTCCACATCGAGGTTCTGGCTCCGCCGGTGAGCCCAATTCACCTGCGGTCGAAGCCAGCCCAACCCAGGCTAATTTCGCCCCATTTTGTCAACACAGGTGGTATCTCACCTGTACAGATTTCCTAGATTGTTCATTATTTCTGTGTGGACGAGATTGTTCATTGTCTCTGTGTGAACTGTGAAGATGACATGATAACGTTGTCACAGATTCTGGTTTAACTTTGTACCACTGTTGTCAAAACCTTTATGACATGTCAGATTTATTCTGTACGCCTGTTTGCACAATAGCGTGAATTTGATGAAGGACGCCGACTCACCTGACACGTTAGCCAATAGCAACACAGCAGGCCGAACACGTTAGACAATAGTTCAACACAGCAGGCCCAAGTTACACAATAGTTCATTCAACATAACAGGCTAAACACGTTAGGCTAAACACGTTAGGCACTACTTACTTAGGGTCCAATACATACTGATCCTAACATCGCTACTCTGATGTTGCACCGAATCATACAGATCCTGTCATCATCAAACCTTTAAGGTGCAAATAGCTCACTCAAAAGTCCATTATCGACCAAGCAACCTTCACCCGCATCTTAGTGACACCGATAGTCATGACTTCTTCTCTACCGTTGATCTTGGGAGTAAAATCAATCTTAGTGACACCAATAGTTATGATGTCTTCTTCTCTACCGTTGATCTTGGGAGTAAAATCAATGGTTTGTTTAAACTTACCATCACTGGTTTCAGCAACAATTATCAGCTTATCCTTCACATACACAGATACGATGGATCGCAAAAGCTTGATAGCTCCAGTACCATCACCAGTCATGCCACCAGCCACCTGACTATCGTAAAGCACAATGGTGTTCAGGATACTGGTGGTCTGGGCAGTGATTTTTCCATTAAAGTCTCCTTGTAGAGCAACTCCAACGGTTTTGCATTTTTTGTTTGGCAAAAGATGGAGTTTGCCAACTCTCAAATCAATATGGGGAGGAGAAAAAAATGTTATCTCCAATGGTTTGGCAAAATTGACTTGCCAAAATCTAAAAAAAGGAAACCCGACGGCGCGGGAGGGAAGAGCGCACGCAGGAGTAGTGCGTGAGACGGAATGCCAAGCCGATCGCGAGCTTGCATATATGCCAATCCATCCCAGGATTTTGCCAAGTTAACAAAAATTCAAAGCCCATTTGCCAAACCGTTGGATAAGAGTTTTGTAGACTTTTTTGCAAAAATATGAATGCAAAGTCCATTTGCAAAACTGTTGGAGTTGCTCGTAGAACGTCAATTGCAATAGTACCCTCCACTGCATCTTTCACAACTCCGTACAGCACATCCACAGTACTAAGCCTGGTAGCAAGATTGTCACTTTCAAGCACACATTGCTTCAACCGTCGACGCTCTATGCCATTGATAGATAACATTCCTTTACTGAGTTCTTTGTCCTGCCCTTGATGATCCTTAATCTTCAAATCAATCTCAACATAGTTTGGACCTATCAATGCGAGTCCTCGTTTTGGACCTGTCAAGATCAAAGATTCATCCTACGAAAAAGTTTACATTTTTTTGATATATTAGTGTTATGTTATATTTCTCTGAATACAATGCTGTAATCAAAATAGAATGACTGCAGCCAACCAGCATATGTAAACTACTACCATAGATGAAACAGTTAATGATCAGTTTACATGTGGTATCACGATGCTGTAGGTTCATATGGTTGTATCATTAAGCATGATGTCGATATAATAAAATGTGATAAATAATTTCACTAATATAAGAAACAAATATTATGCCAAAGGGTTCAAATATAGTTCATTAATATATTATACATACTTATGTTCACATAAATTTTTGTAAAAAAATGTTTAGGTTTATTCTGTTCCATACAATATCCACACCACACCCTAGAAACAGCAATGTACTTCTATTCGACAACAATTGGATCAGTGTGTAAACATTTCGCGGAATCCCATAAGACAAAGGATGTTGCATCACCTAGTTCTCTCTACCAGTTGTTCATGGACCTTGGGATGCTAATTGTGCCTACCAAAACGACTTGAAAACTAACACATCACAAGTTTCCCCTCCATACTGAACATCTGCAATTTAGTAACATTTGGAAACTATACAGATTGTGTAATATTCTGGGGATTATTGATCAGTAGCGTGTAAATTTCCAACTTTCAGCACCAAAAATAAATTCAGAACAAGAAACGAGGATGAATATCACACAGGTAATTGACCAACTAACCACTAGCGATTACTTTATTGATCAATAGAAATCAATTGCAGGCCAGTGTAATTTTGCAATCCTTGTCTAACTCACACATAATAAATACAAGCAGTTCTTCATTTAGAGGAACAGTGTTGCCAATCGGCCCAATGTACATACCTCAGAGTTGATGAGTTGGCATTGATCTCTCTCACGGCTGAAGAGATAAACACACCTCTTGTCCAGACTGTCTCTGGCAATGACAGTGCCATACACATTGATGGGGAAGCCAACATCCAAAGTGGTTATTCTCACAGAGAAGAAGTTTATTCCCTCACACAGCTCATAGTCGTCCTTATTTTTGTAGACAGCATCAGTAAATCTCATCGGACCAAGGGGAGCTGTGGTGTGAAAATTAAAATAAAAGAATCAAGATAGGCTCTATACAAATAAGACTCAAGCTAACAGTTCAAGATAGTATAAATGTTGAAGTACACATGCACTTGCCGATCCAAGACAAAAACTCGGACAGTGATGACCTCCGCTAGAATAGACCAACAAAACATATTTGAAAGCACAAATTAACATAGAATGGAGTATAATACTCTGATCGTGTAAAATTTTGTAATTGTTCATGGACGGCAATGCAGTAGATACGACTAAAGGTCAGGGCAGGGTAGGGCAGAGCAGAGGAATTGATCTGATCAGAATTGAACACGGAGGAGAGTCTGTTACCAGAATCCTTTAGTCATATAAGATTCATACTAATAGTTCAAGATAGTATAAACGGTGAAGTACAATTGCAATTTCGAATTCAAGAGACAGAAATTCAGACAGTGATGACCTCTGCTCGAATAGACAAACAAAAAAATATTTGAAAGCACAAATAACATAGAATATAGTATAGTATACTCTGATCGTGTAAGCAATACAGTAGATATGACTAAAGGTCAAGGCAGGGGAATTGATCTGATCAGAACTGAACCGATGGGGTTGGACTTACACTCCTCGTCAAGATCGAATTTTGTGAGGTCGGCGAAGGTAAATCTGGTGTAGTACTCGCCCCCTTGCTTGGGATCGAAGTCGAGGACGGTATCTTCCAGCATTTGCTGCAGATTGTCCTCTTTCTTCTCTCGTGCCATCTCCCGCAGATACCGCATCCGTTCCGCCTCGTCGGCCAATCGCTTTGCCTCGTCGACGTCGACGAAAGGTTCCAAGCCTGAGAGCTTCTTACCACAGTCCTTCACCACGGAGGAGAGTCTGTCCGAATCCGATCCGAAGGAGGCACGCAGGACGGACCGCGGGGTGAAGTCGCGGCGCCCGCAAGGCATGGATACGCTACCATCCGCCATGAACACAACAAAGCTGCCGCCGACCAAGGAAAGGGAAAAGAAGTGAAGGAAGTTCCGCTCACACGAGGATGACGAGGATGAGATCTTCGAGTATCTTGTGCATCATTGGATCAGGGCCTTCACAATGGTTTGGGCCTATGCAGGTTGCACGTAGCTCAGGCACCCAATCTCATCTATGCTGTTCAGGGCCTTTTTTGTGGGCCTGATTCCCTTGTGAGCCTGGCTGCTCACTGGCTGTGTTTGGTTTGAGGAAGGAAAACGTCCACTTTTTCTCTCCCAATTTTTGTGGAAGTCCGTTTTTTCTCCTGGACTTTAAAATCGGACAAACCATCTCCCTCAACTTTTCAAACCGTGCGTTTTACCTCCCTAGAGCGGTTTTGTCTTTTTCTTTTTTATTTATTTCGGCTGAATCTTTGAAAAATCATAGTAAATCACAAAAAAAATTATAAAATAAAAAATTCAAATTTGTTAGACTCTATATGAGTAGATCTACATAGTGAATATATAATATAATATACTTGGGACAATTGCATAACTGCCCTAGTTTTGAATCCTAATTGCACGTTTGCCCCTGTTTTTTAAACTTTGCATGTTTGCCCTTACTTTTGGTAAGGTAAGCTGCCGTCTGCCCCTGATTCCAAACTCTGTCAGGTGCTAAAAAATTATGGCAAAAAAAACGTTTGGGAAAAACGAAAAAGAAAAAAGGACTAAAGTGCCCCTTATCAACAACACACAGGCATGCGCCTCGGTTTCTCCCGTTCGCACGGACCAAAATCGCGAGGCGAACCAGTGGTGGGCGGCGGCGGCGATTCGGCAGGCTAGGGCTCGGCGGGCGGTTGCTGCGGCATTAGATCCGGCGCCTAGCTGGTGGTAGGTCGCGGCTGGCAGGGCCTGGGCGGCGCACGGTCATCGGGCGGCGCCGTTGGGCAGGGTCTGGGCGGCACGCGGGCGTCGGGCGGGGCCTGGGCGGCGCGCGGTCGTCGAGAGAGCCCTGGGCGGTGCGCGGCCGACGCGCGCGGCCTGGCATGCGGGTGCCCGGCGTGATGGGCTAGCGGCGCGGGGCGGCGGCGGGCGGCTCGAGCGGCGCGGCCAGAGTCATGCCGTCGGGCGGCCCAGCGGTGCGGCGTCGGGCGGGCCGAGCGGCGCGGCGCGGTGTCAGGCGGGTCAAGCGGCGCGGCTGCGGGCGGGTCAAGCGGCGCGGCCATCGCAGCTGCGGGCGCAGGGCCATGCCGGTGGGCGTGCAAGCTGTGCGCTTGTACAGGGCCTCGAGTTCCAAGGGGTCTCCTACACGCTCGCGGAATCCATCTGGTTCTCTCCCATCATGGCTTCTCAGTGTCTCCATCTTTTTCTTTGAGGGGAGTGTCTCCATCTTGCAGAATGCATGTACATCAATTTTCCTCCACAGCTCTCCCATCCTGGCTTCCCCATCTCTCTGATCAAGCAAGCCGGACAGTGGAACCCAATTGCCATGAGTATGCCGCAAGGTGCCTAATTCCTGATTCCTAGAGATCTGAACCTGCGGAAGGTAATTATCTAATTTTATTTTCTATTTATCAGTGGAAATATTTCTTTGTTCTAATCAATAATTACTAATTTATTTGTCTTTAATTACAATTATGTTGAATAATTCGAAAAACACTAAGAGAATGGTGTTGTCAATATACAACCAAAATGAATAGATACATTTTTTATTTATCGCAATTCTACATTTTATTTTTCAAGGGGCCCATTTTAGAATTCGGAACAAGGCCTCAGATTTTGACGGCACGGCCCTGGCGGGCGGCCCCAGCGGCGCTTCGGACGGCCGCCGACGAAGCAGGAGAGCTGACGAGGCGGCGCACTGCTTGCTGCGACATGGAACCGATTAGGTAAATTTCCTGGACTTCATCCTTTGTGCAGTATGCTCATGGTTGTTCGCTTAGGTCTGTAGGATGAGCTGGCTTATCAAGCATGCTATGAATTGTAGGCCAAATGAAAACCACATAAAACTTGTTCTGGTTCGGACACATTGGAGCTTGCCGGATGGGGGTCCAAGACATATAGAAAGAGGGAAACCTTGACTACAATTGTTGACAGCCATGACTATAGCGTGCTGAAGTTGGTAGATTTTAATGGTGAAAGCTTTGTATGGGGTTCAAAGCAATACATTTCTTTGTGGCAGAGGAGGAGGGAGGGGTAGAGGCAGAGGCAGAGAAAGAGGTGGTTCAAGGCTTGCTGCTTTGCTCAATGTGAACAATTGACCACTGCTTGGGATATGTAATAATTAGTGGATGATTAGTTGTGTATGTGCTAGGCCATGTATGACTTGGACATGATCTTAGCATGTGGTGCCTTTATTTTGGTATGCTTAGATGTGATCGAGACATGAAAACTTAATGTGGTTATTGTCAACTCTTGCATTATGATGCAAATATTATGCTTTATATATTATCTGGATCTATCTTCATGTATTGTCAATTGTAAATATATTGTGCAAATATTATGCTTATATACTTTCTACAAATATTATGCTTGCAAAATATGTACTTTGATATTTATACAAAATATATTGTCATTTGTCCAAGATAAGTGCATAGTAAGTCTGTAAAAAAAATCGGATTGATTCTTGGGTCATTCACGTCGAGGGCATTTATGTCTTTTCAGCTTGTACTTAACACCATTAAGTCCACTTCACGGAACAGGGGCAACTGGAACCTTCATATTCAAAAAACAGGGGCAAACATGCAAAGTAAAAAAAAATGAGGGCAAACGTGCAATTGGATCTCAAAACAAGGGTAGTCTTGCAATTGGCCCAATATACTTTAGTACAAAGTTCTTGCTGTAGATTTAGATCTATACTTTTCTGTAATTAATTGGAATAATTCATAAGTGTAGTTTCTATGGTCTAATTGTGGTAAAATTTTTATAGTAGCCTAATTATTGTATGCTTGAACTATAGTAAAAATTTCATACTCATTGGATCATGTATAATTTAATTATAGATTTATTTAGTTATAGATTTATTTAGGGTTTATGCTTGTTAAATCTAAATAAATCTATAACTAAGTTATACATGATCTAATGAGTATGAAATTTTTACTGCAGTTCAAGCATACAATAATTAGACCACCATAAAATTTTCACCACAATTGGACCATATAAACTGAAGTTATAAATTATTCCAATTAATTATAGAAAAGCATAGATATAAATCTACAGCAAAAACTGTGTACTAAAGCATACCATATTATATATTCACTGTGTAGATCTACTCATGTGGAGTCCAACAAAATTAAGTTTTCCATTTTATGATTTTTCTATGATTTACTATGATTTTGTAAAGATTTAGCCAAAATAAATAAAAAAAGAAAAAGACAAAAATCTCCTTCAAAACCGCTCCAAGGAGGTAAAACGCACGGCTTAAAAAGTTGAGGGAGGTGGTTTGCCTGGTTTTGTAGTTCAGGGAGGAAAAATGGACTTTCGTAAAAGTTAAGGAGGAAAAGTGGACTTTTTCCTCTAAGGAATGAGGTGGTCCATCTTCTTCTCACTTCTTACTTTTTTTATTTAGTTTATAGAATGGAATGAATTGATCCATCACCATCTCATTCCTCATAATTTAATCTAATAATTAGTATATGCACGAGGAATGAGTTGATTCCACTAAAATTCATAAGCTGAACTCATGATGCATCACCTCATGAAGCATGGGACGACTCCACGAACCAATCACATCATAAAGCTTGACCCATGTTGGACAACCGTACTATTTGTCTGACCAGCCCAATCAATTGCATAGCGAGGTCGAGCTGTGGCGGAAATCTTTACATCCCAACATTCAGATGGGAGCGTATGATGCACGAGCGAGCACTGTTTCTCTTCCTTTCGCAGCCCATGATGCGGCCCACGACGTTCCACCACTCCTCCATCATCTCCATCTCCGACAGCTCTCTCCCTCCCTCATCTCTATCTCCAGCGGGCTTAGAATAAAGGGGTCCGGGAGAGGCAGGCTGGCCAGACGGTGGGGATGGTGGCCGGGCAGTTAGGGCCCCTGGCGGTGGTGGAGGCGACCAAGCCAAGTTGGGGCGGGGGCGTCACTGAAAGGTCTTGATGGCTAGAGGGGGGTGAATAGCCTTTTAAAAATTTCTACAAAGACAAGCTAAACAAGTTTATCAATACAACAAGTAGCGAGATGCGAGTTTTGCTTAGCCTACGGGGTGTTTGCAAGTCACCTATCCAATTCACAATTCTAGTATATTGGCACTCAACCGCACAAGTCAAATCAAGAAGGTAACTACAACTACAACTAGTAAGCTACACAAAAGAGCTACTCTAGCAAAGCTAACTAGCTAGCAAAGATAACTAAGAAAGTAATGCGGAGTTGAGTTAGGAGAGTTTCACCGAGGGGCGAAGTATTGAGCCAACCAAACAATATGATCAAGAGATGAATTTCACAATACACAACCACCGGGATCGATCAATCACAATAAGAATGATGACACAAAGATTTATCCCGAGGTTCACGTGCTTGCCGGCACGCTAGTCCCCGTTGTGTCCCTCTTCACCACGTGGTTCGGTGGCTAATCGGTCTCACACCGAGCCTCTCAAAAGGCGCCACAAGAACCTACCAAATGGCAAAAGGTTGCAATGACATGAGCAATTTACTAATGTTGCCTTTTGCCACTTCGCCGAGGTAGACACAAACCCCTCACAATCACCGGAGGTGGCCAAGAACAATCACCAACTCTTGCCAACGCCTCCAAGCTACTCCAAGCCGTCTAGGTGGCGGCAACCACCAAGAGAAACAAGAATTCCGCAGTAAATCAACCACCAAGTGCCAACTAGATGCAATCTCACAATGCAAATGCACTTGGATCACTCAATCTCACTTCGAATATGCAAAGAAGCAAGAGAGATGAGTGGGAGGGGAGTTGCTTAGCTCAAAGTGCTCACAAGTATGTCAAAAGTCCAAGGGTAAGAGCCTTGAGCCGGCCAACGAGTATTTATAGACGTACCCCTTCGAATATAGCCGTTAGGAACTTAAACAGCCGCAGTTGCGCTGACCGGACGCGCTGGTCGCGTGGACCGGACGCGCCGATCGCGCAACGGCTCTTTTTCAAAACACCGACCGGACGCGCTGGTCGCAACGACCGGACGCGCTGGTCACGACCGGACGCGCCGGTCCCGTGACTGACCGGACGAGCTGGTCAACCCTGAGCCGCGCACAACGAAACAGCGACCGGACGCGCCGGAGAACTGACCGAACGCCACAGTGCCAGTGTCCGGTTGGAGTCCAGTAAGCTCCCTGATCGACCGGACGCGTCCGGTCGACTGTGACCGGACGCGTTGCGCGTCTGATCAACCAACTGAAATACGCGCAGACGCTGAACACTGACCGGACGCGTCCGGTCAAACAGTGACCGCGTCCGGTCACCACTGTGACCTCCGTTCGATTTCCAACTTTCGGCGTAGTGGAAAATAGTCGTTTCAACTCCTCGAAAACGCCTGAATCCCGCCTCGCAAGCTCGGCGGGAGGGAGAGAGGACCCCAAACCCTCTCTACCGCTCAAACTCAACCGCCTTCGCAAACGTGCTAACATCACCAAGTCATCAACACCATGTGCATGTGTGTTAGCATTTTCACAATCATTTTTCAAGGCGTTATTAGTTCTATCCACATGCATATGACATGAAATGCACACCTAGAGGCACTTAGGAGTTCAATAGCCGCGTCATTCCCCTCTTTATAGTACGGCTAACTATCCTATAATGTAACCACACCCACTAGGTGTCTTGGTTACTAAAACACAACCCTTAAGCATATACCTTTGCCTTGATCACGTAGGGTTGCATCCAAATCCAAGTGTGGCTATCATGATCACCATGTCCATCTTGCCACTAACCTTGGAATGTACTAATCCTCATATGCTACATACAACTTAGGCATAGGATTAGTACTTAGGCATTGTCACTAATTACCAACACCAAACATAGGACTTTCAGTCACAGTGGTGCTCAATAGCGAGCATGGCCATGGCCATGTCGGCAGTGGGAGTGGGGGCAGGGAGGGGAAAAAGGAGACCGCCACGAACACGGTAGGGTCTCGCTGGAGCTTCGTGGCGGGGCGGTGGGCAGCACATCTTTGACGGTAACTTAATATAAATTTCAAATACTGTACAAGAATAGAAATAGAAATTCGGACAGTGACGACCTCTGCTCGAATAGACAAACAAAAAATATTTGAAAGCACAAATTAACATAGAAATACTCTGATCGTGTAAGCAATATAGTAGATATGACTAAAGGTCAAGGCAGGGTAGGGCACAGCATGGGAATTGATCTGATTAGAATTGAACCGACGGGGATGGACTTACAATCCTCGTCGAGATCGAATTTTGTGAGGTCGGCGAAGGTAAATCTGGTGTAGGACTCGCCCCCTTGCTTGGGATCGAAGTCGAGGACGGTATCTTCCAGCATCTGCTGCCGATCGTCCTCTTTCTTCTCCCATGCCATCTGCCGCAGATACTGCATCCGTTCTGCCTCCTTGGCCAATTGCTTTGCCTCGTCGACATCGACGAAAGGTTCCAAGCCTGAGACCTTCTTACCAGAATCCTTCACCACGGAGGAGAGTCTGCCGGCGCCCCGCAGGAAGCAACGACGAATGCCTGCTTCAGAATCAGATACCAAGGCAGCATGCAGGACGGGCCGCGGGGTGAAGTCGCGGCACCCGCAAGGCATGGATACGCTACCATCCATTATGAACATGAAGCCACCGCCGGCAATCCGATCGTCTGATGTAGCAGCACCCTAATTTTTAACAGATTTACTCAAGCGCAGCGCCTGATATTTAGTTTACCTGTCAGTCGACGGAGAGGAAGAAGACGGCCACGCGCCCGCGCCCTGCCGGAGAGGAAGAAAACGATGGCGAGGAGGGAGATGGAGACCTCGTTGGCATTAGGGTACCAACATCTCCTGCTCCTGTGCTCTTCCTCTCTTCTTCTCCATCTCCGGCAGGCATAGAAGGGGGTTCGAGGGGAGGAAGGCTGGCCAAGCGGTGGGAATGGCGACAAGGCGGTTTAGGGCCCTGGCAGCGGTGGAGGCGACCGAGACAGGTCAGGTGGGGAGCTCCAAGGCCGGAGCTCGCCGTGGAAGAAGGATGGGGGCGGGGGAAAAGGCACGGGCGCGCCATGATTAATGCAGTTTGTATGAAATGTATTAAAGTAAATTTAGATTTAAGACCAAATTTGTAAATGAAGGAAAAAATTAAATCAAATCAACATAGACATAGATTATAGAAAAATTGTTGCGTTGATGCTGCTTGTGTATTATAGCTGTGAGAAATGAGTTCAAAACTTGAGTAGGAAAAAAAGGGTTTTGAGCTTAAACTTCAAATCCTAGTTTGAAAACTATTCACTATAATATTCGGTTCAATATTTGCTAAGATAAATACAAATGGATTGTAGTTGACTATTTTTTCATTTGAATTTATTTATGGCTCCAAATATTAATTACAAGTAAGCTAAATACAAACGCCACTTGGTCATAAGTAATTTGAGATGCTGTGGTAAGGAAGCAATGCGTGATGCCAGCGGTCTTGAGTTTGATCCTCGCGGCTGCACGTGCGTGTGTTTATGTAAAAATTGCATGACTTATGACCTAATCGCAGGGTAATACTTTTGTTACTCCAAAATAATTGTGGACCGTCTATTTTGGTACTCCCCAGGGTAATTTTTTGTACTCCCAAGTCACGCTAAGAAGGCGGGGTGAAAGACGGAGCTGAAAAATGTAGCTTTAACATTAAAGATTCACAAATTCTTCTAGCCAATGCCTATTTTCGGTTCTATGTCTGCAAACAAGCAAGCTAGCAGAATTCATATTGACTCAAATCTAGTAGTATAATTGTATAGATTAATGTTTCGCGGCTGCAAACAAGCTATACACGAGGTCATGATCAGCCACCGGCCCACCAGCTCCACATCGAGGTTCTGGCTCCGCCGGTGAGCCCAATTCACCTGCGGTCGAAGCCAGCCCAACCCAGGCTAATTTCGCCCCATTTTGTCAACACAGGTGGTATCTCACCTGTACAGATTTCCTAGATTGTTCATTATTTCTGTGTGGACGAGATTGTTCATTGTCTCTGTGTGAACTGTGAAGATGACATGAAAACGTTGTCACAGATTCTGGTTTAACTTTGTACCACTGTTGTCAAAACCATTATGACATGTCAGATTTATTCTGTACGCCTGTTTGCACAATAGCGTGAATTTGATGAAGGATGCCAACTCACCTGACACCAAAGAATACATGAGAACAATTCTGTCAAGTGAAGCATAGAAGTATCACACACGTTCAAGATACAGCAGGATAAGAGTACAACACGTTAGCCAATAGTTCAACACAGCAGGCCGAACACGTTAGACAACAGTTCAACACAGCAGGCCCAAGTTACACAGTAGGTCATTCAACATAACAGGCTAAACAAGTTAGGCACTCCTTAGGGTCCAATACATACTGATCCTAACATCGCTACTCTAATGTTGCACCGAATCATACAGATCCTGTCATCATCAAACCTTTAAGGTGCAAATAGCTCACTCAAAAGTCCATTATCGACCAAGCAACCTTCACCCGCATCTTAGTGACACCGATAGTCATGACTTCTTCTTCTCTACCGTTGATATTGGGAGTAAAATCAATCTTAGTGACACCAATAGTTATGATGTCTTCTTCTCTACCGTTGATCTTGGGAGTAAAATCAATGGTTTGTTTAAACTTACCATCACTGGTTTCAGCAACAATTATCAGCTTATCCTTCACATACACAGATACGACGGATCGCAAAAGCTTGATAGCTCCAGTACCATCACCAGTCATGCCACCAGCCACTTGACTATCGTAAAGCACAATGGTGTTCAGGATACTGGTGGTCTGGGCAGTGATTTTTCCATTAAAGTCTCCTTGTAGAACTTCAATTGCAATAGTACCCTCCACTGCATCTTTCACAACTCCGTACAGCACATCCACAGTACTAAGCCTGGTAGCAAGATTGTCACTTTCAAGCACACATTGCTTCAACCGTCGACGCTCTATGCCATTGATAGATAACATTCCTTTACTGAGTTCTTTGTCCTGCCCTTGATGATCCTTAATCTTCAAATCAATCTCAACATAGTTTGGACCTATCAATGCGAGTCCTCGTTTTGGACCTGTCAAGATCAAAGATTCATCCTACAAAAAAGTTTTCATTTTTTTTGATATATTAGTGTTATGTTATATTTCTCTGAATACAATGCTGTAATCAAAATAGAATGACTGCAGCCAACCAGCATATGTAAACTACTACCATAGATGAAACAGTTAATGATCAGTTTACATGTGGTATCACGATGCTGTAGGTTCATATGGTTGTACCATTAAGCATGATGTCGATATAATAAAATGTGATAAATAATTTCCCTAATATAAGAAACAAATATTATGCCAAAGGGTTCAAATATAGTTCATTAATATACTATACATACTTATGTTCACATAAATTTTTGTAAAAAAAATGTTTAACTTTAGGTTTATTCTGTTCCATACAATATCCACACCACACCCTAGAAACAGCAATGTACTTCTATTGGACAACAATTGGATCAGTGTGTACACATTTCGCGGAATCCCATAAGACAAAGGATGTTGCATCACCTAGTTCTCTCTACCAGTTGTTCATGAACCTTGGGATGCTAATTGTGCCTACCAAAACGACTTGAAAACTAACACATCACAAGTTTCCCCTCCATACTGAACATCTGCAATTTAGTAACATTTGGAAACTATACAGATTGTCTAATATTCTGGGGATTATTGATCAGTAGCGTGTAAATTTCCAACTTTCAGCACCAAAAATAAATTCAGAACAAGAAACGAGGATGAATATCACACAGGTAATTGACCAACTAACCACTAGCGATTACTTTATTGATCAATAGAAATCAATTGCAGGCCAGTGTAATTTTGCAATCCTTGTCTAACTCACACATAATAAATACAAGCAGTTCTTCATTTAGAGGAACAGTGTTGCCAATCGGCCCAATGTACATACCTCAGAGTTGATAAGTTGGCATCGATCTCTCTCACGTCGGAAGAGATAAACACGCCTCTTGTCCAGACTATCTCTGGCAATGACAGTGCCATACACATTGATGGGGAAGCCAACATCCGAAGTGGTTATTCTCACAGAGAAGAAGTTTATTCCCTCACACAGCTCATAGTCGTCCTTATTTTTGTAGACAGCATCAGTAAATCTCATCGGACCAAGGGGAGCTGTGGTGTGAAAATTAAAATAAAAGAATCAAGATAGGCTCTATACAAATAAGACTCAAGCTAACAGTTCAAAATAGTATAAATGTTGAAGTACACATGCACTTGCCGATCCAAGACAAAAACTCGGACAGTGATGACTTCCGCTAGAATAGACCAACACAACATATTTGAAAGCACAAATTAACATAGAATGGAGTATAATACTCTGATCGTGTAAAATTTTGTAATTGTTCATGGACGGCAATGCAGTAGATACGACGAGGAATTGATCTGATCAGAATTGAACACGGAGGAGAGTCTGTTACCAGAATCCTTTAGTCATATAAGATTCATACTAATAGTTCAAGATAGTATAAACGGTGAAGTACAATTGCAATTTCGAATTCAAGAGACAGAAATTCAGACAGTGATGACCTCTGCTCGAATAGACAAACAAAAAAATATTTGAAAGCACAGATAACATTAGAATATAGTATAGTATACTCTGATCGTGTAAGCAATACAGTAGATATGACTAAAGGTCAAGGCAGGGGAATTGATCTGATCAGAACTGAACCGATGGGGTTGGACTTACACTCCTCGTCGAGATCGAATTTTGTGAGGTCGGCGAAGGTAAATCTGGTGTAGTACTCGCCCCCTTGCTTGGGATCGAAGTCGAGGACGGTATCTTCCAGCATTTGCTGCAGATTGTCCTCTTTCTTCTCTCGTGCCATCTGCCGCAGATACCGCATCCGTTCCGCCTCCTCGGCCAATCGCTTTGCCTCGTCGACGTCGACGAAAGGTTCCAAGCCTGAGAGCTTCTTACCACAATCCTTCACCACGGAGGAGAGTCTGTCCGAATCCGATCCGAAGGAGGCACGCAGGACGGACCGCGGGGTGAAGTCGCGGCGCCCGCAAGGCATGGATACGCTACCATCCGCCATGAACACAAAGCCGCCGCCGACCAAGGAAAGGGGAAAGAAGTGAATGAACCTATCCAAACATCCTGATGTCTGATCTAGGGTTTGCGAGTGCCGCTCACACGAGGACGACGAGGATGATCCTGTGGATCAGGGCCTTCGCAATAATTTGGGCCTATGCAGGTTGCACGTATCAGGGCCTTTCTTATGGGCCTGATTTCCCCTTATGAGCCTAGCTGCCCTCCGTTATTAACTATAAAAAGACTGTGTTTACTATACTTAGCCTGGTTGTATATATATAGGGAGAGTATACTCTATAGCTAGCTACAAAATAAGTTATTTTATAGCCACCTCTATTTACGATAATTTTATATACTAATTTACGACAATGTCAGTATATATTTACGATAGTTGAATTACTATAACACATGAGGATATTTACCATAATGTTATAGTAAATCACATAGTAAGGAGTTACTATAATCTCGTAAATTAGTATAGCAATTATCGTAACTCCAAGTGGCTACAGAATAAGTTATTCTGTAGCCAACTATAGGGTAGTGTGTGTATATATATATATAATATATATAGACACTAATTTGGAAAATTTGCATGTTTCAATACCTAACTAGAAACAACGCGTGGGGTTGCCACGGGGCTTCGTTGGATGGAACCAGTTGTGCAGGAGCACAGACAGGGTGTCTAGCATTTTGAGGAAGTTTGTTATACGTTTATGTTGCTACAGACCTCCTTTTTTTCAAACAATGTTTTATAATCTGGAGATTAGCGATTATTTGTAGGCGTAATAGAATACGCAGTATGTGTTATGGAGTATTATTTTTTTGTAAGAAAGAAGAGGCGGAAAATATTTAGATACGTTCTAGATTTGTTTTAGTGTATTTACGAATTTTTTGGAATTTATTTGCAAAGGAAAAGGGTCTACTTTGTGTGTTTGTGAAAATGACCGTAGAGTACCAAAAAGGATTTTAATATTCAGGGTTTTTTTGTGGTAAAATTATCGGAGTCGGAGGTAGGATGGATAAGGTATGGATTTTGTAAATTTATCGGCGAAATGCGAACGAGAAGAATGTAGAAATTTTTTTGTTTGATGACAGTGAAGAGGCAAAAAAATATTTAGGTACGTTCTAGGTTGCTTTTAGTTTATTTACGAGGTTGCTTTTAGTTTATTTACATTTTTTTTGAAATTTTCTACAAACGAGGAGTTATTTTGATGTTCCGGGTACGTTTCTCGCGTGCGCGTAGCAAAGATGCTTGAATAGTGGCAAACAATTTGAATAGTGACTCGGGTACTAAATATCTAGAGAGAGATAGATACTCCCTCCACCCTAGAATATAAGGCATTGAAGTATCAAATTTTATCTTAAATTATTACAAGGTATATACTCTAGCCTAGGTGAAATGACTTTCTCAAAATCTCAATCACATATGTTCGCCATTAGAGCAACTCCAACAGAGATGCTATTCTTAGCTTTGAATCTATTTTAAACTTTTTTTGGGCCACAAAATAGCCACCACCAAGTTGTCTATACTGTCAAATCCGGTGGCCAAAGAAAGCAAGCCGAGGTGGCTCGCCAAATGCCCTCCTGCGCTGATTCCCTGACTTCCTGCATGTATATTTCTCGAGCGCATGTTGTCCGCCCCTCCGCCGTCGGGGATGTAACATCCATGATGTTAAGAAATAATTAAAATGTGATAATAATGCATCATCAAGCATAAGTATCAAGTATTATGCCATAAATGCATTCATATTGCAATAATAAATATCATATGTTGCATATGTAATGTTGCCATATGACATGTTTCCTATGTTTCTTTGTCATGTTCACATATTGCAAATCTAGTATTTTAGATAATTCCATGAAATGATGGCATGTTGATACATTAGGTTCTTTATGAATTTTTATTTGAGAATTGGCTTAAGCAAATAAAGTTTCATTGAAATAAAAGTTGTAGTGTTAAATGTTCTTTTATAATATGGGATCAAGGCTTGATAGTAATTTGTAAGTCAAACATGTTTAAAATGGAGCTTTAAGTTTGAGTTTAAATTTGAAATCTAAAACTTGTCGCAAGTTTTCCGAGTCGAATTTGAATTCAAATTTGGGGAATTATTAAAAGATTTTTAAAAGTCAAATTGGTCAACCAAGAGTGGCATTTGGTCAAACATGTGATGCTTAACTCAATGATGCCCTTGGGTGATGGTGTGATCACTAAATAACCACCAATTAATAGAGTACCAAGTTTCAATTTAAAATCTTTCCGAAAACCCTGAAAAGCAAAACCCTAGTTTTACCCCTTTTTGAATAAATCAAAATCTAAGCAAAATTTGGGAAAATGTGTAAAACCAAGTTTGTAGATATTTTCAAGGGCTACAAGTTTGGTGTTTTGAGTTTTCAAAGTTTCAGTATAAAATTTGGAGTAATTTTGAAAAGATTCAAATCTCAAATTTGACCCCTTTTCATCTCCCCTATCCAATTTCAAAATGGAGGCATAATTTGAAAATGTTTTGAATAGCAAAGTTATAGGTCTTACTTAGATGTACAACTTTGGTATTTTAAGTTTTTGAAGTTTCAATATAAAAATCAAAGTAATTTTAAATTTACAGAATTCTAGAAAATGTCCCCTTTCAAATTCAAATTCAAATTCAAATTTCAAAATCTAGGCCGAATTGGAAAATGTTCATATTGAGAAAGTTGTAGAACTTTAAAAATTGAACAACTTTTGTATTTACAGATTTTCAACTTTTATACAAAATTTGAAAGTAATTTTGAATTTAAGTGCAATGGCATTCTCGTAAATATTTCAAAATCAGTTCCAACCACAGGGCGCCA
The DNA here is from genome assembly GCA_038087645.1 of Saccharum hybrid cultivar R570. Taxonomy (NCBI): domain Eukaryota; kingdom Viridiplantae; phylum Streptophyta; class Magnoliopsida; order Poales; family Poaceae; genus Saccharum; species Saccharum hybrid cultivar. Next base: position 8,750,965 of record JAQSUU010000493.1, on the reverse strand, counting down.
CCTCCTGCTTGTCGGGGGTGACTTCTTCGGCCTTCCAGGCGCGCCCGTGGCTGCCAGCGGCTGCTTCGACGTGGCCTGGACGCCCAGAAGCTGCACAGACGTCCCTAAGTCACTGGGCCGGTCATTTCCTCGTCTTCTCCTTTCCACCGACGGCGAGTTCACCTCACCGACGAAATTCCTGGCCGCCACCGCATTTCTTTCCAATTCCCTGCGTCCTCTGCTCTGCCTCGCAGTCGCGCGCGCGTTGAGCCAGCTCGCAGCACCTCGCTCCACCGTGATCGCTCACGTGTGCTGCCTCCGTCGCAACCGTGTCGCCGTGGCCACTGCAAACCGCCCGCCATGGCCGCCGTGACCGCTCTCACGCGGCCGGCTCGCCCCAGCTACTCTCCGCTTCCCCTCTCCTCCGTCTTAGCTTCACAGTGAGGCACTGAAGCTCAAGCAGGAGCCCGCTTGACCGCTACCGCGCTACCTTCGCCAGAACAGGCTCCGCCACCTCCGTGCTCCAGCCACCGCCGCCATGCGCGCGGTCCTGCTCCGCCCGAGCCACCTGGAACCCTAACTCGGACTTGGGGGCTTCATCGCTTCTCCCTAAAGCTCCTGCACGTGCCCTCCGCTCACCTCCCCGCTGGCAACGGCGAGGACGCCATCCGCCGCCGTCGCCTCGCCACGGTCAGCGCCTCCCCTGCTCCGTGTCTCTGGCGGGCGGGGTCCTTTTGACCGCAGGCCCCGGCTGTCAGCCCGCGCCTGGGCAGGCCTCGCTGGGCCGGCCGGTTGCCGAGCGGTCGGAGAAGAGCGGGAGTCGGCCCAGGTTGTTGTCTTTCGTTTTTCTTTTTTCTAAAAATATTAAATAGTACCAAATTTGTTTATTTCTGTTGTGAATTAATTAGATCTCCAAAAATAATGAAATTTTTTGTGTAGCTTGTTCATGATGTTCTCTTTCATGGAAAAATATGAAATGTCTAATTTGGTTACTTTTTGAAGGTCAATTAATTAGCTTCATTAATTAATAAATGGCTTTTCCCTAATTTTTCTAGGCTTATATAATTATCCAAAAATTGTGAAAATTGTTTTGCCACTTAGTTATGATATAAGCTTTCAAAAATAAAAATTTGAGATTAATTGGATAACTCTGATTTTATGCTTAATTTATGCTTAATTAATTAATTAGTTAATCAAATGATTAGTGCTTAATCATTTAGGGCTTTGTGTGACTTTTGGATTGATTGTTGAACTTGGGTCATTAACATGTGATGATCCATGGTATCTTATTGAATTGCTTGAGCTCATGATTAACTTGTTAACTATGATTTGTTAATGCTAATTAATGTGTCAACATAGATCATTATTGACTAATGATTTCTTGTGTAAGTAATTAGTGTTCTTGTGAAAGACTTACTTGTTATTAAATGCAACCTCTTGGGTAAAAACAAAGTTATGATTAGTTAACCTTTAAATTAACCTTGTTGGCTTGTAACTGTACTGCGAAGGAAAGTTGTACTCAAGTAAATAACTAATGTTTATCCTTTCTAAATGTCCCTTTTATACTATATCTTGTTCACCATCATGCATCATGGCATGCATTTCATCATGCTAAGCAGAGCATCATTTATTACGTATAGTGTACGAGAGTGAGAAGATGCGTGTTGATCCAGTCTCAGAGTAGGGCCATTCACCGGAGGTGCTGGTGTCTATTGGAACTCTCTGAGGGAACTAACTTCTCTGCAACGCAGGCAAGCCCCGGTTACATTTAACCCTTCCTTGCGATTTGAAAAGTTTTACTTCACTTATATTACTGTTTTATTGCACTAAGTGATAGGAGTTGAGTGATAACCTAATTACTGCATTACCATCCTTGATACTTCGCTATCATCCTTGATACTGTTTTTATTTGAAAATGCTTAGTATGCTTAGCCATGCTTAATGAGAAAACTTTAAAACTTTTGAGTAGAGTTTGAAGGGTTGTTGGACAACTACTTGATGAATATTGATGATGATAATTGAGACCGGTCGGTGGACTTGCATCGGGAAAGGAATCCCCATGTAGTGTCTCCGACTGAGTCAGTTAAGGACCGTACCGTTGTAGGCCCACCTGTGTTTCGAGACTTTGCAACTGATCACATGCTCCGGTAAGCCTAAGACCTCGGTAACGCCAACATGTGAACGGCTAACCGCGCACTGGGAGTGGAGAGATGTCGAGAGTAGTGTGTACCCTCGTAGCCAATGGCTGGATTGGAGGTGTACTGTACTCTCGGGTGGCGCTGGACCCGGTCATGCGTTGGAGGATCCGAGTGAAGGTTGATATATGTTGGTTAGAGTCATTCATATGTCGTGTGGTTAGGAATCCCCAGCTGGGTATAATCGGTTCAAATCGTCGCTGCTCCTCGGTTATGGAGACTCGATGACCTGACCTACATCGTAGTTAACAATGGAACATGGTGATTATGGAAATGAGATGGAAAAGAGATGGATATGAAATGTGATGCTTGATACAAGTGATTGAGATAGAACAGGTGCAAATCTATCTATAATAAGCTTCACTAAAATTGATGCTAAAACTTGTTTAAAATATTGAAAGTAAGGATCCACTTATAGTAAAGCTTTTCTGTAAAACTCCTCTTTTCTAGCTCCACTACTTCCCTTAATGCCAGCATATCCTTGGAGTCTTTTCTTTTCGTCGGGTAAGTCTTGCGGAGTATAATTGAGTACTCAGGGTTTGTTAACCCCTGTTGCAGGTGCTGACTGGTGCTGCTAGTCAGGTCATGCCGGTGGGTTCGATATGATCTAGTTGTCCTCTCCTAACTTAGGTGCTCTACCTAAGTTATCTTCTGTAGTTCTACTCGACTTCCGCCATTTAAGTTAAGTTTGTAAAAAGTTAACTTAATCATGATTTGTAAATTTGTTGTTATTCTTCCGCACTCTGATGTAAAGTTTTGTAACAAATGTTGTAATGTTGTAGTTACTCCTTTATTGATCCTGGTATGAGTTGTAAAAATGTGGATGATTCGGGTTTCCCGAGGACACCCGACAGACTTCTTAAGTACTGTGGTACATATGTATGGTGGTTAGAGGTCTTTTAAGACGATAACAAGTATATGTGGGCCATATTATTTAGGAGGTTCTGCCACAGGGGACCATGGGGAATGCCATGGTTTCCGCTTTCTGTATCATCTTGATTTAATTTACCTTCGAAATTGAAACTCTGAATGCTAATCCACCAAAAATTCCTGATGCAGCCGATGCGCTCAAATCAGTTGCAAGAGTGATGTGTGGTTGATGGAGCCGGCACACGCACGCACATGTGCTCAGCTAGCCCCCTCTTCGATGAGTGACCCCGATGGCGGAGGGGCGGACAACATGCGCTCGAGAAGTATACACGCGGGAAGTTAGGGAATTAGCACAGGAGGGCATTTGGCGAGCGACCTCCGCTTGCTTTCTTTGGCCATCAGATTTGACAGGATAGACAACTTGTTGGTGGCTATTTTGTGGCCCAAAAAGTTTAAAATAGATTCAAAGCTAAGAATAGCATCTCTGTTGGAGTTACTCTAATGGCTGGCACATATGTGATTGAGATTTTGAGAAAGTCATTTCACCTAGAATATATACATTATAATAATTTAGGATAAATTTTGAATACTTCAATACCTTATATTCTAGGGCGGAGGGAGTATTTAGTACCCGCGTCCACCCAGTCTAGGGAGGGCAATTCAACTTGCGGGTGCGTGTGCCTACGGGCGCCACACCCGCTAGGGTGGGCATGGGTGTCAAATCGTACCCACATTGACATTGAGTTAGGGTCCGAAATAAATGAAAGTCGGGTGTAGGTGCCAAATAGGTATATATCGGGGCCCGAAAATAAGGATCATTCTATGTAATCATGTGTATTGCCTTAGCTATCTAATCTATTTTAAGAACTTATAAAATTACTTGGTACCTTTGTGTTGTATGACTAGATGTGTGATATAGAGGTGAGAAATAATTGCCTTCTTTCACCTTTATATACTTATGAGTTCAATTTTGATGATAAAGTAAATATGCCATAAATATTGATTTTTAAATTTTCACATGCAGGGTGTTGTGAGGACGGATGTGGCAAAGTATCACGGATCTTGTCGCGAGCAGGTGCATACTCCACCCGCACTATACCCGATCTGTTGCCATCCCTAACCTAGCCTGCGCCATCCCTACACACCGGTCCAACTCAAGCCCAACCCGCAACCTCTCCATGCTCTCGGGGTCTTTTCCTCTCATGTATGTATCCACCCCTCCGGCCTCCATTTCTCCATTTGTCAACTCACATTTTTTAGTGTGTTTCCCTATGTGCTATTATAAAAGTTCAAAATTTCTTGAGTTATTAGAAAAGTTTGCCGGTCTTCAATGACATTCTCGAAATTTTTATTTCTCTCATGCCACTATCGTCCACTTCCATCGCGTTTGGACGATTTGTTGGCTTTGTCATGTGGGTCCAAGCAGGGAAAAGGTCGAGACTGCCCTCCCCTGAGTTCTCTTTGAAAGGTGCTTTTAGAAATTAGAGTGCAAAGATTTTTAATATATGATTATATGTTCTGGATCTAGAAGTACAAAGATTTTAATATGTGATTATAAGTTCGGATCTAGAAGTACAAAGTTTCAAATGTACTAGTAAAAAGTTCATGAATTTAGAGTATATAAAGTTTTGAATCTAAAAGTATAAAGTTTATAATATAATAGTAGTTTCTAAATTTAGAGTATAAAGTTTTGATTATAAATGTTTAGATCTAATAGAAATATAATATTCAAAATTTATAGATAGATTAGGAAAATATAATATTTGATATTTGTACATATAAATTATTAGGCCCAAGCGAGTAGGTCGAGAAGAAAGGAAAATGGAAGACACGACCCAGAGCCACTATGATCGGACGCGCGCACTGAATAATGCTTTGCGGTGAGAAACCGTGCGCTGCTAATCCCATCTGTGTACGTGTGTCTTATTAAGAGTTATTGAAAGAGAGCGAACTGATCATACATCAGCTGATTAACCTACTCACCTGAGTTTAAGTCTTCGACTTGATATGGGTGTTCGTATTTTCCTAGATTTATTTTAGGATCTAATGGCGATATGCTTTCATAGGTAGGGGTAAGGCTGGATAACGAGCCGAGCTGGCTCGGCTTGGCTCGGCTCGTTCTGGCTCGTTAGGATAACGAGCTAGCTCGGCTCGGCTCGGCTCGTTATCTTAACGAGCCAGAAAGCCAGCTCGGCTCGGCTCGTTATGAGCTCGAGCTGGCTTGTTAGGCTCGCGAGCCAGATATAAAAAATACACAAAATATAATATTTTAATTTATCTAAAGCTTAAAAATATTAATAATATAAAAATAATATATTTAATAACCTTAAATCGAATAAAATATTCATATGAGCTAACATATCATCCATTTGTGAAGTGGAAGACATAAAGTAATACAAAACTAATATAAGTTATGATGACTTTTTTCCTAAAACTACGGCTCGTTTGGCTCGCGAGATGCTCACGAGTCAGCTCGAGTTGACTCGTTATAGCTAACGAACTAAAATCCTGGCTCGGCTCGTTATCCTAACGAGCCGAGCCGAGCTGAGCCGAGCCAGCCACGAGCCGAGCGAGCTAACGAGCTTCGAGTTTTTCGTCCAGCCTTAGGTAGGGGCGACGTCCCCATCGACAGCGAGACGCCTTTGGTGGCTTCGTGAATCTCAAGATCTACCGGCTCAGTCCTTCGGAGGTGCTCATAGGAGTAGGGTTTATATATATGTATTCATAGGGGTGAGTATACGTGCGCATTATGAACGTCTGCGTTATACTGTGTAATTTTAAAAAGAGTTAATGAAAGAGATCGAATGGTGAAAAAAATAGGATACCAACGAAATAGTACGGAAAGATACTAAATAGATAAGGATACTATCAAAATACATGGGACCAGTGCCTATGTTTTTCTTATATTTTCTTATTAAATTATTTAAATATAGAGGTTATTTAGGTAATTGCACTAGGTCGTGGCGTAGTGGGTTCCAATCCTGGCCTAGTGGATCAGCTTGCTGGGGCGACTGAGCACGATCGAGGCAACTTGTGTTCCTCCAAGATGGACTGGATGGATAAAGCCAGAGTGAGTTAGAAAATAAATAGGCCCAACGTAAGCACAACTTGAGTCGATTTACCAAATTTCAATTAATGTACAAGGATAGGAATACAAATAAAAATGGATTATTTTAATTTCTGTGTACTAAAATGTCGTTGATTAATCGAATTACTTTGATGTTAATTTGAATAATGTATTTTGTTAGCCAAAACCAGTATAAAAAACATATCATAATTTTTTACCATTATTTTGACAAGTTAAGACATCTAATAATAAATTAACACTAGAATACAAAATTATATTAAGGTACCTTTTTAACATCAGCAAGATCATAACAGTGGCACTCAACAAACAAAATATCAAACCGAACACTTGTTTCCTTATGGTATACCGTATACAGCAACTGTGGCGAGAGTCAGTATACACGATGGATGTGATTACTTACATGCAGGGAACTGAGCTATTGATCAATGATGAAGACCATGTTATTAAGGAAATACTATTAGCCTAAGCAACTTCTTTTCTTCCTGCACTCTAGGTGAGTGAGCATCAGTTCTTTTTTTTTTTGAAGGCAAAAACTGTGGGGGAGATCCCCACAGCACTTCATTTTCTATTTATATTTAAACAAAAGTTACAGAGGACTAACATTGCAATCAACTAAAAGCATCTAACCAAAAGCAAAAGGTTGATCTAAGATCATCCTTGAAACGGAGGGATTGTAGTAGACATTCATTCTTAAAGTTTCTAAACCATATGCCAACATGTACAGGACCATTATTGAAAACTCTATCGTTTTTTATCTTCCATATTTCCCATGTCGCTATAGGTGAGCATCAGTTCTCCCTGCAGTCAAAGGTGCTGGGAAGTTCTTCCTGCAGTTAAGGTGCTGTCGTGCTGAACAGGCTTCAGGACAGAGCACACAACGTGTGGCAACTTCCTTTGGGCACGCCCGTTTTGTTTGTTTGTTTTTGAAAAACGGCAAGAGTGTGAGAAGCTCAGAGAATCAGCTTGAGCAGCGACGAAAGAGGAAAAGAAAAGGAACTCATGTTTCGAAAAACGGCAAGAGTGTGAGCAGCACGATGACCAGCAGACTGAAATTCAGTTGTTGCGCTTGCATCAATATTAATTAGCACTTGTAATGAACTCATGTTAAGTAGCATTTGCATCCATGTCCGTTTGGTTGCCTTTACGTGGAGTTACTAATATGAAGACTTATATGATTCAAAAAGTCACTTAGCGGGTTACAATACAAATTGCGGTATTTTTTGCATGCAGCTTGATGTGTGTACTGAATGATGGATTGAGGGAATTTACACCCAGAGTGATTTTTTTGTAATGATTGTATATGTCTTCATTGAAAAAAAAAACAAGAAGATAATACTTGAATGGAAGAGAGAGATAGAACAGGAGAATGGCTGGCAGCAACCGAGGGCAGTAGGGGTACATACGTGGCCAAAGTGTGTGCCCTGGGCGGCAACGGCAAGCAGCAAGATGAGGAAGAGCACGGCGAGCTTGGTGCTGAGGAAGACCTCCTGCAGGTTGGCGAGGACGGGCCAGAGCAGCGCGATTGTTTGACTGTTAACTCTGAACTTATCTGATTTTTTTTTCAATGTTAACTCTGAACTTCTGAATGTTATGCTGAACCTGATGGGAAGGTCTTAACGGACATGAAGGAAGACCTCAAATTAACCAAATGCTTCCTTCATCACTCTAATCCCCAAAAATCAAAGTCCCTCTTCCATCTCGGATTACAGGCCTATATCACTTCTGAACAGCTCTATTAAGCTCATTACCAAGCTTCTGGCTAACAGACTGCAAACAATAATCACTTCTCTGGTTCACAAAAACCAATATGGTTTCATAAAGAATAGAACAATTCAAGACTGCTTGGCATGGTCCTTTGAATACCTCCACCTTTTCCACCATTCCAAAAAGAAAATTATCATTCTTAAACTCGATTTTGAAAAAGCTTTTGATAAGATTGAGCACTCCACCATTCTGAAACTGCTACAGGCTAGAGGTTTTGGGATACTTGGGTATCTTGGATCCATAATGTTCTCTCTTTTAGGACTTCCAAAGTCCTCCTCAATGGGGTTCCGGGGAAGACAATACATTGCAAAAGGGGACTAAGACAAGGCCCTCTGTGTCCCCTCCTTTTTGTCCTAGCTGCTGATCTGTTACAGTCCATTTTAAACAAAGCCAAGGATGGGGGCCTCCTAAATTTGCCCATTCCTTTGAATTCTTCTCCAAATTTCCCAGTAATCAAATACGCTGATGACACCCTGATTATTCTTGAAGGAGATGCTAAACAACTTTTTTTCCTGAAAGCTGTCCTTCACTCATTTACTGAGTCCACTGTCTTAAAGGTCAATTACTCCAAATCTGTTATGGTCCCCATCAATCTATCTGATGACAAACTCAACCACTTGGCCAATACCTTTGGTTGCTCTATGGGCTCTTTCCCACTCACTTACCTTGGACTACCCTTGGGTCTGACTAAGCCCAAAATTGATGACTTCCTCCCTCTGATCAACAAGTGTGAGAGAAGGTTAGCTTGCTTCCCCAATTTCCTCTCCTAGGCTGGTAAACTTGAGCTCACCAATGCAGTCCTCACTGCCTTGCCCACATTTCATCTGAGTACTCTTGCTCTTCCTAAGGGAGTCCTCAAGCAAATCGACAAATATAGAAAACATTGCCTTTGGAGAGGTTCTGACCTTAACTCAAAAAAACCTCCCAAGGCTGCCTGGGAACTAGTCTGCAAGCCTAAAGATCAGGGTGGTCTTGGAGTCCATGATCTCAAAAAACAAAATGAAGCACTTCTCATGAAAAACTGGGATAAATTTCTTAACAGAAAGGATATCCCTTGGGTGGATTTAATCTGGGAAAAACATTACAGTAATGGGAAGCTTCCTAGGCACAAAAAAAATTATCATTTTGGTGGAAAGACATTCTAAAATTACTAGACAATTTCAAATCCTTCTCAACTGTTACTGTTCAAAATGGCCAAACCTGTCTTTTTTGGCAAGACACATGGATCAATGAGCCTTTCAGTAGGCAGTACCCAGAATTATATTCCTTTGCTAAGACAAAAATGATATCAGTGCAGAGTATGCTAAATCAGCATTCCCTATCTATTCAGTTCAACCTGCCACTCTCAGTTGAAGCCTTCGAGCAGCTGCTACAGATTCAGTCTTTGAAAGATCACTTCCCTCTGACAGATCAACAAGACTCTTGGCATTCAATCTAGGGAGATTTCTCAACATAAAAAATTTACAGATTTTTGATAGGGCAGTCACAGGTTCATCAAGCTTTCAAATGGCTCTGGAAATGCTTTTGTCAACCTAAACACAACGTTTTTTTTTCTGGCTACTTCTAATTGATAGGTTGAGCACAAGAAACATCCTAAAAAGAAAAAAACATGCAGCTGCACTCTTACAACTGTGTCATGTGCACCCTGATGGTTGAGGAAACCTCTGAACATCTATTCTTGGAATGTCCTTTTGCCAGAGACCGTTGGAACCTGCTGGGTATAACATTCCAGAATAACCTGAATATCTCAGATGCAGTTGTGCAAATAAGATTACAAGGCAACCAAAGATTCTTCATGATCTCTGCAATTCTAATGAGTTGGGCAATCTGGACAGTTAGAAATGACTTCATTTTCAATAATATCCAGCCTCAAGTGCAACGCGCAAAGGAAATTTTCCTGAAGGAAATTAATCTGCTGACCCTGAGGGCCAAAGCAAAGGACTCGATAATCTTCGACTTATGGATCCAAAATCTGTTGTAATCTCGCTTCTTAGCTTTATTTTCTTCCTCTCTTTTTTGTGTCTTAATTTTCTCTGGGTTGTGTTTTGTTCTTTTGTTCTCAATGCTTTGTTGTACTGCTTGAACTCTTTTTCTTAATAAATACTTGTAGGGGCTTTGGCCCCTCCAGTTCTGTCAAAAAAAAAAGTTAAGTCGGTGTCCTACTTTCACTGAACTAGTCGTTGTACTTGCATTCAACAACATGCAAATGAAAAGAAGCAAAAGAACAAGAACGTCAGGGTTTTGGACCTGACCTTCTGATTCTAGAAGTGTTCCTGAACCAGCTAACAATGCTACTGAAAACTTGATGCATCACACTGATGCTGATAATGGTACATTGAAAGCAAAGCACTGAACAAAAGAAGTGGACTCTAATAAAATAAGTTAAGGACTGATTTTCATCGAGTAGCGGTTGCTATTTAGAGCCAATCAAGTTCGCATCAAACTCCTCCAGATAAGCTTTACTATCACACGCAAAACAGCAGGCAGTGGCCTGTGCTTCCGCCATTCCACTTGGCCAACAGATGTAATCAAGCTGACAGATCTCTCTTCGCGTTCAGAGACACTAGTTGAGAAACACCCGAACGTTTTGGCTATGCTTCTTAAAAACAAAAAGGAAAATGATAGTGTGCATGAGCAAAACATCACGAGCACAGTAGCATGGTGCTTTAGATGGATACTTCATACTTGAGTAAACACCATGCAACAGCGTCAGCGATCATCAAAGCTGGTCAGCCGGTGGCCGGCTCAACGCCACACCTTCATGTATGGTCTGCACGAGGCTCTCAAAGGTGGTGAAGTAGTCACCTGGCCTTGCCACAAACCTGTCTGCCCCTCGACGAGCCTTTTTGCAGATGGTGCTCCAATCTTTAAACCAAATCCGGAACTTCTTCCTGATTGTCTCAGTAAACATATTCTTTAGTATGAATTGCACACGGCTGTGCCACTCGGGAAATCTGCATGCCTCCGGTATGATAACAATATAGCGAAATACGGCCACCATGATCTCATTTCGGGACCTATTTGGGTAATGCATGAGTGAATCATAAGACTGAAAAAGATTGTAGTTGCTTAACTCAACGCTTGCGAAGTGGGTGTCGACATAAGAGCCCTTGAAGTCCAACAGTTGATAGGCACCAGGATGTTCCAGGTGGCCGCTACCCTCGAGGTCAGCATCATTGAACAGATACCAGGTCGTACCGTGAAAGAATCCCAGAAGGTATAAGTCACGAAAGCTAAAGACCAGCACCAAGGGCCGTTGCTGATCAGTGAAATCTGATGCTGGTGTGATAACAAGCTTGAAAAAGCCCGAGTCAGCAGTAAGCCCGAATGAATAGCTGGTGCCATTAACCTCTTGAGTGACAACCTGTGCGATCTCATTGTTTTCGGCCTTTGCCTTCTTAGCCAGTTCATCTTTGATCCATTGAATCATGTCATCGTGCGATTTTGCCATCCTCTCCTCATCCAAATGTTGCTGCCAATGGTATCTCAGGGCCTGCACACATGTGAATAAAAAAAAAACTTAATTTTGGGACAACTCATACCAAAGCCTGATAGTTCAAAGATTACAACGTTTACTGATCTTAATTTGGAACAAAGCAAGTAACAAAGTGTAGTCCCAGAGATTAATTTTGCGATACAGCGCGGCGAAGCGCACTTAGCATGCTAGTTTTTGTCGTATACGTGTAAACCTGTGAATGGCTACAATAGTCTGTATGGCACTCAATTGTATGGAACTATTTGAAGTAAACAGCCAGAAATGTGTGCAAAGGAAGCTGAGCTAGCTCAGCGGGTACAAGTCCTTGTCACGAATTTAGATGCATATTTTCTTCTTAATGAAATGCCACCTATTTCCTCCTAGGTTGATCTAGATTTTTTTTAAAAAAAATAAATGTATGCATGGAAAGGTTTAGAACTGTTAAAGCTTCAGATAGCTATAATCAAACTAGGCAAGTAGCTAACAGAAAAAAAAACTGATTTACAGGTAGGAACTTCAGTTTAGTTAATTCAGATTTCATTGCCTAAAGGACCAAACAGATCATCTTAAAAAGGATTCCCTGGAGTAAGGAAAATTCAATAGTCTAATTGTGCACAAATCTATCATCATATGGTCGATATAAAACAAAAAAATTTGTAGTAACTAGCTCTTATTATTGCAGGTGCCCTTAGCATGTTTTTGTTGTATAGGTGTAAACATGTGAATGGACGGACATCCAAAATCCAAACAGATGAATCCAACTAGCATCCAACTAGAAATCCTATCCAGTCTAATCCTAATAATTAATGGAGACATCCAATCCTATCCAATCCGACTCCACCTAAATCCAAATCGATCCAATACTAGTTGCATGTTTTGTGCAGAGTCTGCACACAGCCTAGCAGCTAGCAGAGTTTCCAATCCAATACTAATCAGACTGAAATTTACCAAATCTGTTCAGAGTTCTACGACACATTTTGCTAAAAAATGTAACAAAAAAATTCCAGCGAGGAATATAACTTTTAATCAAATTAGTTGTTATTAAGATCAACCAATCCAAAGAAAAAGATCATCAGAAAAGAAAAAACATGAAGGACCAAAATTGTATACTAGCAAATGCAGAAACAAATCATTGTTCCTGAAACATTTCAGGCGCTCATCATTTGTACATCACATGGGTGCTCAGAGTTTACATGCAAACAAAAACTACAGAATAATCAATATATCTTTTTGAACCAAATAACTGAACTTCAAGCTCTATATGGTAATCAATACATCTTTCTGAACTGAAGCAAAAACAGTGTCCATTGGATCATGAGGACTTAAACATGAGATCTGATGCTAATGTGAGTATTCTTTTGAATTGAAGGGTGTGCAACTACTAGAACCTAGAAAGCTACTGAAGCTATAAAGCGGTAAAACCTCCCAAAATATTCTATAAATTAAGCAAATTTTGCTATCCTTGTCATCACCTTCAGTTGACCTACAGCTGCCGTGGTGACTAGTGAGTTTGCTGTGGAGTTTGCTGCTGTCAAGTTAGAAGTCCAATAAAATGTGGATTGTCGAATTTTTCTTTCCTACGGAATCCTATATATATACGGTGGATAGAAAACCCAAAAAAAAGAAAATCATCTGAACAATAAAAATGCTGTTTTTTCCCCTCCACCCTCTTTCCTTTTTTAATCTGGGGTGTAGCAGCAAATTGAAAGTAAAAGACAAGCGCTAGGAAGAAAAAGACATGCTTTTCATTATTATAAACAGCAGTAGCAACATCTTGATTGGAGTAGTACTAATTATTATAAACAGCAGTAGTAATAAATAGTTAGAGCAGCCGGAGAGAGACTGGAGTGAGGGAGAGGGAAGCACGTAGCAGTACCCCAGGAAAGAGCGGGTTTGTGCTGTCGGGCATCGGGACCGGGGCCTGGTCCTCCTCCTCCTGCTGCTGGTCCGCCATGATGCGGTGGCGGGACCGCCGACCAGATGGCGACGGATGAGGGGGGCGGCGGCGGCGGAACGATGAGACTGATATGCCGCCGGCCGGGTTGTCTCTCTCACGCTACACTGTTTAGCCAGACAGATGGAGGAGGAGCAGTGGGTGGGCAACGATTCGCATCGGACGGTCCACGTGCGAAGCAGTAAGAAGCGCGCTTTGAGCTTGTCGTGGGGCCCCAGCCATGCATGCATGCAGCAGTCCAGTTGTACATCCAGTGAAGTAACAGCTTCATACTCCGTAGACACCAGTAAGGGTGTGCTTACTGTAGTATTTTCATTTGTATTTGTTAATTAATGTCTAATCATAAACTAATTAGGTTTAAAAGATTCGTCTCATGGTTTTCTACCAAACTGTGTAATTAGTTTTTTTCGTATACATTTAATGCTCTATACATATGTTCAAATATTCGATGTGACGAGAAATCTTGAAAATCTGTAAAAACTAAACATGGCCTAAGTGCATTTCTCTGTGCATATGTAGTACATACATGCTTACGGTAGTCGCCGCACCACATGTAAGGAGCTATATGGCGTTGGCTCGCGACGAGCGAATCTCGTCGTGGCACCAGTGCGCGCGCAGCCGCCGCCCTGGCTGGCGTCGGCGAGCCCCAGCAGGCCGAAGGGGCCGAGCGCGCCGCGCTCCGCAGCCGGCGCCGCCGCCCGTGCGGCAGCTTGTAATGCCCTTCGACGTCGACCTCGTCGCTGTCCACGGCGCATGCATCTCTTTGCGATGATGTCCAGCTGGGTAGCGCGGCGGAGCCTGAGCGGGACCACGGCGCCGGGGCCGACGTTGACGCCGCTGAGGTCGGTGCAGCCGAGGCGCAGCGCGGTCCACGTCCACCTCCTCGACGGGCCACTGCAGCAGGTTGGCGCCGGTCTTGGTGTCCCAGCAGACCAGCAGCACCGTCCGGGGGATGGCGTGCACCGATGCCCACCATTGGCCACGTCGGCACGCTCCGAGTCGCCCTCGCCGACCCAGCCGCAGAGCACGCGCCGGCGTCGAGCGGCGTCCACGCGTTGCCCGGCGCGCCGCGTCGAACCTTCCAAGCGCGTAGTAGTCGTCGTCGGCCTTCATGACGTGGAGCACGGAGGCTTCGGCTTCAGTTTTATTGGTGCTCTCCTTGTTGGCAGCGGCGGCGGAGACGGCCATGGCGTCTGCCGCATGTTGATGCCGTTGCGCCAGCTGGGCGCTCGCCTCCACGGGGTACAAGTAACAGAGAAAAAGATTAAAAGAACATCACATGGATGCTTTTTAAAAATATCCTATAATATACTATATAATATCACATGTATACTAAGTGAACATCATTAAATACATCATTAAATATCACTAAATATATTATATAACATCGCATATATATTACGTGAACATCACTAAATACATCATAACACCACATGTGTACTCCCTCCGTCCCAGAAAAAGTGTCGTTTTAGGTTTTTCAGACATCGTGTTTGACCGTTCGTCTTATTCAAAATTTTTTAATAAATATTATTTATTTTGTTATGACTTATTTTATCATTAGAGATACTTCAATAATGATTTATTTATTTTATAATTTGCACAAAATTTTTAAATAAGACGAACGATCAAACACGATGTCTGAAAAACCTAAAACGATACTTTTTCTGGGACGGAGGGAGTACTTAGAACATCGCATATATTATATATATTACGTGAACATCACTAAATACATCATAACACCACATGTGTACTAAATGAACATCACTAAATACATCATAGAACGTCACATGTGTACTAAGTGAACATCACTAGATACGTTCGTAGAACATTACTAAATACATTATACAACATCGTATATATATTACGTGAACGTCACTAAATTAGAAAAGAAACTAAAGAAAGTAAATAAAAAGAAAAAAGAAAAAAAAAAGAAAAAATAGAACATCAAATGTACAGCATGCAAATTCAAAAAATAATATGAAAAAAGAAAAAAAAGAAAAGAAAAAGAAATAAAAAATTAAAAATAAAAGAGACATAAAATATACAAAATTAAAAGAATAATTAAAAATACATAAAACATGGAAAGAAAATAAAAAGAAAAAATGAAACACGAAAAAGAAAAAGAGAAAATAAAAGAAAAAGAAAAAGAAAAGAAAAGAAAAGAAAAAGGAAAAGAAACGAAGAGATACTAACGTACGTATTGCTTGCAGACTAACGTACCTGCTTCCGTACGGTGGGGCTTTCCGCACGGGCACGCGCCTCGTTTTCCCGCAAGCTCGCTGGGGCTTTCCGCGCGGGCACGCGCCTCGCTTTCCTGCGCACTGTTCGGCGGACGGCTCCGGTCCGCTCATTCGGACCGGAAGATTTCCGGACGCACGGCGGCGGGTATAGCATCGGGTTGGCGTCGTGCTTGGTCCTGCACCTGCACCTGGACGGGAGGCGTGTAGAGCATGGTGATGCAGCTGCCGTCGGGGAAGGTGGTGCCGGAGCCCGTCCAGACGGTCGAATGTTGCGAGATTGTGCCAGTTAGATATTGAAAAAAAATGAAAACTGGTTGAACGACGAGGCAGCATCTGCACTTGTGCAGCGGAGGACTCGGATCCTCAATAAATCCTGGTAATATTGCGAGATTGTGCCAGACTGCCAGTTATAGGCCTTGTTCAGTTCCCAAATTGGGAACCCGAACTTGGAATAGTAAGAGTCACATCGCACTGTAGCAAATTTTGTTTTTATTTGGTAAAAATTGTCTAAACATTGATTAATTAGGCTTAAAATGTTCGTCTCGTAAAGTACAACAAAACTGTATAATTAGTTTTTTATTTCATCTATATTTAGTACTTCATGCATGTGCCGGCATTTCGATGTGACGGGGAATCTTCTTTTTGCATAGTGAAATTTGGGTGTATAAATTGGGAACTAAACAAGGGCATAAATTGTTGAGTACTCCTACTCTTCTCGCTAATGCGTTGGGAGCACAGTAGAGGAATACAGTAAACTCATCTCGCTAGACGTGGAACACTCGTACCGTAGTACAGTGCACTTACGTAGTAGTACTACTCCGTACACGTCAAGACCCCTTGTATACTGTACGCGTCAATCAAAGGACCTGCTTACAGTTACTACAGTACATCTGATAAAGACAACACAGTCCCGAGTAGTACGCGTGCAGGTAGTGGCAGAGCTAGTCCACCGGCCAGTCGCCGACCGCCGTAGTGGCAAGAAGCAGGTCGCCATCCAAGCCATCCAGTGTCAGCTGCCTTATTGTTGACGCCGCGAGCGCATCGGCGGCTTGCGTGCTGCTAGCGCATCCGATCGAGCCGCGTGCAGCCAGCGCCGCCGTTCCGGTTCCGGCGTACGTCGCGCCTCGCTCCCTCCTGCACTCGTTGCCAGTTGCCACTCAAGAAAGTATTGATGCATGGCTTCTGGTTCTGGATCCTTCGCTCGCTCGAGTACGTGCCTAGGCCTCCCATGCATAGGCTTCGAAACGACTCGCTTTTCTTTCGCTAGGCACCCAGACCCAGGCAAAGACGCGACGGACGGGCACGGCTCGGCTCCACTGTCCAGTGTCCACTCCAAGTCTCCTACGCGTCGCCTCTTTCTCCGGGCCGCCGCCGCGGCGGAGCTCCGTGCTCGTGGACGGCGCGCCGATCCGCGCGGTTGCTGTGCAGCACGGACAGGGCGAAGCTCCCCGTCGATGTTGCGGCGGTGGGGTCAGAGGAGGCGCGGCAGCCCGCCGGGCGACAGCTAGCGTGCGTGGAGGCCTCGCGTTGGTTGGAGTCGAGTTGCGGCCATTCGTCGCGCGCGTGTGCATCTGCACCTGGGAGCGGAGCGTCGGGAGCGACGAGACACCGTTTGCTCCGGGCCTTCGTCCTGGAAAGAAGAGAAAATTAGGTGCGGCCAGGGCGCAAACGCCTTCCCGTGCGCGCACACCTTGGATACACGCCGCGTGGCACAAAACAAATCATGTGGCCGCCAAGGAGCGCCTCCACGATGAACCGGTTAGGCGGCCCACCGCCCACCGCCCACCGGGAGACCCAGCATGTGCCCAGCGGTTTTGAACGTGGCCACCTTATATCGTCAACCAAATCACAAGATTGCTCATATACTACATCTTGTACGGTAAGGTTGAGACAATCAAAAAAAAAAAAATCAACAAGATTGCTCAAAAAAATCAACAAGAAAAAAAGCACTACTAGCGCCCAGAGACAGACGCCTATGGCGGCAATCCGTTTTCGCACGTCAATGCGTGGGCCCACGCCATCCTGACGTCGCTCGCTTGTGCCTGCGTCTCATGCACCCAAGGGGCCGTGCCACCGAAACGGCACCCGTGCCGCACGTTCACGAGGACCACTCGCGCTCTCTCCCACTTAATCCCATATGAAACACCCGGTTTACTTTTGAAATATCCAGATAGAACACTTGCAATATATAAAAAAGACAGATGAAACATTTAAAACATGCGTCTGAAACACTTGCAAAAAATACTTACGCAACATCCAGATAAAGCACTTGCAACACATGTGTGAAACATATGCAACATCCAAATAAACACACTTGCAACATACGTCTAAAAAAACAAATGAAACATTGGGGACAGACGCTTGCAACATATGCAACACCCCGATCTATTTTTGCAACATCCGTATGAAACAATTGTAACATACCTCTAAAACACCTGAAACATTTGAAATGTGCACTTGCAACATGCATCATATCCTGGTGCGACATCCTCCGCCGTCTGCATCGGGGTGCCGCAGCCATAGTAGGAAGCAAGGCCAGAGGGCTTCCACGTGCAGGACCAGGTGCTTCTCTTTGCGATGGCAGCGGCTGTCGGCGTCGCCGGGCGGTGCTGGGCAGGCAGATGAGTAGGAGCAGCGGGACAGGCGGCGATGCAGCGACAGGTGCAGCGAGGTGGGCGCGCAAAGCAGCGGCAGGAGCAGCGACGGTGGAGCAGGAGCAGGAGCAGGCGGGGAGGGTGGTAGGAGCAATTAATGGAAAGGACACAGGTAGCGGGGCGTGGAGTAGAGCGGGATGGGGCTGGGTGTGGCGCCACTACGCTGGAGAAGGCTGCGGTGAGCGGACCTCGCGATGGAAGCTCCTGCGGCGGTCGCATGCGTGCGGCACGATGGAGGAGCTCGCTGTAGTCGCATGCGTGCGGCGGTGGGGGAAGGATCGCATGCTTGCGGTGGTAGGGAAGGAAATGTCGCTGGCCTTTTGTTCCTTTTGGAGAAATCTGATGGTGGAGCGGAGCAGGCCTATTGGCCCGATTGCTGCACATGCTAGGAAGAGGGCGTCCAGGCGGATGCGCTATGATGGACGTCCTCACCGGATCATTATCCAAAAAGAAAAAATCCATTTTGCCTCATTGCAATCTATCGTCCGAGTCTAGGTCTTCTCAACGAACTTCAGAGCCAAAAAAAAAGGTAGTATGTCTTAACCTTCAATATCGTTTAGTTTACCCCTACTTCGGTTACAACTAGATTTCATCCTTTTATATTCAAAAATTGATCAACTAAACACCTAATAAGGTCGTCAAACCCATAAGAACATCTTTAAGCTTTAAAAAAATCTGAGAAAAATCTTAGTGATAAATTAGGATATGAGAAACACAACAAAAAAACTTAGAGCCTATAAAAATATCTCTAAAAGGTTTCAAAAATTGGGTTTAGCTCTTTGTTATGGCAAAAATATGAATTTTTCCTAAAATATTCTAATTAATGTTGTCTAAACATGTTTGGAAACCTTTGTGCAAAAGAATATGCGAGGCGAGCAGCATGAATGCAATCAGCATACATTCATGCTTGGTGCACCGCTTGTTTTTGTTGTGGAAAGTTTTCAAGATGCAACGACTAAACATCGATTAGGATTGTTTAGAAATTTTCCATATTTTCTACTATTTTCTCATTTTTATAAAGATAAATCCATTTTTGCTCATTATCTAAAAAAACTTCGAATCTTCTAGAGATATTTTTCATGAGCTTTAACTATTTTGTTGGGGGTTCCTTGTGTCCCAATCCATCCCTAGAATTTCTTGCATAGTTTTTAGAAGCTTGAAGATATTTTTGTGGTTAAAAATCTTATGAGATGTTTCCGCAAAAAAATAAAATAAAGAAAAGCTTATGATTACTGGATTTGTTTTTCTTGAAACCCACATCTAACCGAGAACAGTTTTTACAGTCGTTGAAGGCAAGGAGAAAAGTTGGACTCTTCAGGAGGTCAAATTTAACGGACGGAAATATTTGCTGGAGCTTCTAGGCCACTGAGAGTCAGAGCTGCTCCAGTGTGGTTAAAACTCGAACCATGGGCTTGTCCAACCGAACCATCAACATTGGAGTGATCGAACTGTGGGTGTTCGAGTAAAAATCGAACTCTGCAGATGATTTTAACCGAGCCATATAAAGTACTGTTGGGTGGGACGGGAAGGGAGAGGAGACAGAAGACGCACAAGAGTCGTTCGCATGTGGACCCTATAAAAGGCGACGTTTATGCTGGAGCTGTCGACGCATCTCGCAGAATATGCTCTCCTCGATCAATAAAGTCGTCGTCTTCAACCTTAATCTATCTTTTTAAGCTAATAATAACGTGCAACCAAGTTCTTATGCCGCACCCGTACCAGCAGCAGCAGGTGGTCTCGTCCTCCACGCCAGGCTGGGCAGCGGTGGCGATGGTGACCGCGACCTCGGAGCCGACCTTCACCTCCCATCCTCATCCTCCTCGCGGCGACACGCGTAAGCAGCTGCGCACAAAATTCCTCCTCCGCACGCTACTGCTCATGTGCTGATGTGCAAGATAACCCCCGTGGTGGCCGCGCTGACCCGTGTCCTCTACCCCTACCTCGTCGCGGTCGTGGCCGGCCCCGCCAAAAGCCTCCTCGGCGCCGCCAGGGCCGCCTTCGCGCTCGCCAACGCGCCGTGCCTCCGGTACATGAGCGAGGCCGCCGCGCGCGGGCGCAGCAGCAGCTTCACCGGCACGCTCTGCGGCGACCTCCTCGTCGGCGCCATGGCGCATTCGTGGAGGTTCCTCGTGCAGGGCCTCACGTCGGTCTTGTTCCTCTGCGCCCGCGCCGACGAGTACGTCCGGCCGCCGCCCAGCCCGCTCGTCCTCCTCGGGCACGACAAGCCGGCGTCCCATCCTCAGCAGGTACACATCTCAGTTGTCGGGTCCGACGGCATGCGCATCTCATGGGTGACCGACGACCGGAGCGCGCCGTCGGTCGTGGAGTACGGCACGTCTCCGGGGAAGTACACAGCATCATCAACGGGCGACCACACCACGTACCGCTACTTCTTCTACAAGTCCGGCGCGATCCACCACGTGACCATCGGGCCACTGCGCCCCAGCACGACCTACTACTACCGGTGCGGGCGGTCCGGCGACGAGTTCACCCTGCGGACGCCTCCGTCCACGCTGCCCATCGAGTTCGTCGTCGTCGGCGACCTCGGCCAGACGGGGTGGACGGCGTCGACGCTGTCGCACATCACCGGCGGCGGCGCGGACTACGACATGCTGCTCCTCCCGGGCGACCTGTCGTACGCGGACACGCAGCAGCCGCTGTGGGACTCGTTCGGCCGCCTGGTGCAGCCGCTGGCGAGCGCGCGGCCGTGGATGGTGACGGAGGGCAACCACGAGGCGGAGGCGCTGCCGCTCCCCGTGCTGGAGGAGCTCATCCCGCCGTTCGTCGCCTACAACGCGCGGTGGCGGATGCCGTTCGACCACGAGGACAGCGGCGGCGGGTCGACGTCGAACCTCTACTACTCGTTCGACGCGGCGGGCGGCGCGGCGCACGTCGTCATGCTGGGGTCGTACGCAGCGTTCGGGGAAGGGTCGGAGCAGCACCGGTGGCTGGCGCGGGACCTGGCGCGCGTCGACCGCCGCCGCACGCCGTGGCTGCTGGTGCTGCTGCACGCGCCGTGGTACAACACGAACCAGGCGCACCAGGGCGAGGGCGAGCGGATGCGCGCCGCCATGGAGCGGATGCTCTATGAGGCCCGCGTCGACGTCGTCTTCGCCGGACACGTCCACGCGTACGAGCGATTTGTAAGTCGTAGTGCACTGTTCGTTCTAGGAGTAGTTGTTTCTGTTTCTGCTTTAGACCATTCCTGAACAAGAACTGAACACGTTTCCATTTTTGGCTGATGAGTGATGATCAGACGAGGATCTACGACAACGAGGCCGACAGCCGGGGCCCGATGTACATCACCATTGGCGACGGGGGCAACAGGGAAGGCCTTGCTCTCAAGTATGCATGTGACTGCTGGCACCATATATATGCGTATGCATAGAGTCAATTAGAATCTGATGATGCTGACTCAGTTCGTGTGTGATTCTCTCGATGTTGGTCTGAAGGTTCATCAAGGACCACAAGTCGGCGCACCTGTCGGAGTTTCGGGAGGCGAGCTTCGGGCACGGCCGGCTGAGGATCGTCAACGAGACGACCGCCGTGTGGACGTGGCACCGCAACGACGACGCGTTCGCCACCGTCCGCGACGAGGTCTGGCTGGAGAGCTTGGCCGCCGCTGCAAAACCGGGCCTGGCACCTTCGCCACCCACCGGTCGTGACAATGATGAGCTCTAGAATAATGCTACAGGAATACAGGATACGACTGCAAAAACGGGTACTCCTACGAGGGTATCCATGGCATTTGTTGGTTATCACTTCCTCATGTCAGAAATATAATTTCACCAAGATTCGTTCCAAGTCAAGCCTGTTTATCGTTGACTATCAATATGTAAATTTTACTATATATATAGATTGACAAGGTAAGGTTGGTATTACTGGATTTATTATTATGCAAAATATTTTTGTAGTATAATATGTAACTCTGGCAATTAAGATGATATTCTTCGCTATGTTCGCTTGAACTTATCAACCCGGATTAGTACAATGTTTTTCTTTCACAACAAATTCAAGCAGCTTATGTGCTCGTATGTGTATATACCTAATAATAAAGAGGCAAAATTTCAGACTCTTTTTTTTTCATCCATTCATTTTTCCGTCCACCTCCTTCTAACCAACTCTGCGTTGTCTATGGCTCTCCTGATTTACATGATAGGTTCAGGATAGCTATAAATCCAAATCCAAATAGAACTCTAAGATATCAACTAAGCTCAATAGGAATCCTAATGTTTATCTAATATCTATATCTATCTATACCTAATATTTAGCCTCCAATCCTGACCGCCCTGAATAGGAATCCTACTCCACTATATCTTCTAATATATCTTATTATAATCTATTTTTTCAAGCCAAAATATTAAAACATCATCTCTACGGCTTTACCTTAATATTGAGACATGACAAGTTTTTTAGTTTTGGTCTTTTTTATTTTTCAGTTTTTTCCAAACACGGTGACCCTTTTTTACCTTTTTTTTTTGGCCGTAGAGGCCCTATAGATCATGAACGTGAGGACGTGCTTTCGTTGGCCATGAGATGTTCCGATTTCTTTTAGATGTCCTTTTCCGATTTCTTTCTTTCACTTTCGGTTTATTTAGTTACGTCCAATTCTTTTTTTTCCGGTCCTAGTCCAGTTGAATTACGTTTTCTTTATTTTCAACCAAACATTATTCTATGTTCTTCATCCGATGACACTTATTTTGTAACGGCAAATGCTAGTACTTTTTTATATAAGTTTGGTTAAACTTTAAATCGTTTGACTCCTCAAAAGTGAGAATTGCATCCTCACGTAGAAAATGGAGAGAGTAAAATAGCAACTCAACTATTCCGTATATGTGGGCAGAATTAATTACAAAAATACGATTTCTGCAATTCAAACAAAACATCTCCAGATGAGATCGACATCCAGACTTTTCATACTATCTCCTATATCTGGAGATGGGATTCCGAGTCGGACGCAAAAAGTTCTCCAGTCTCCGATGTGCACTGTAGCCTGATCTGCCATGCTGTCCGACTTCGACTCCCAGTCGAAAGACGATCTGCAATGCTCTCCGACTTCGACTCCCAGTCGAAAGACGAACGCCCCTCTCGTCCGTATATAAACATGGGCACCCCATAGCCTGCCACTCCAATCGCTCACGCACGGAGTGTTTGGCGCCGCTGCAAGCTCACGTCCACGTCCACATCCACACCGCGCGTCGCGATGGCAGTCGCCGACACGTCGTGCAGCGTCCACCCCGAAGGAGGCAAAGGCGACGACGTCCTCGAGACGGTGGCGAGGATCGGTAGCAAACTAGCGAGCGAGGAAGGCGGAGAGACGGTGGTGGTCGAGTCGCTTCGCGAGCTCCAGGGCGTGCACATCACCTTCGAGGCGCTGGAGGCCACCAAGATCGGCCGCGCCGTCAACGCCCTGAGGAAGAGCGCGCCGTCGGAGGAGGCGCGCCAGCTCGCCGCCGCGCTCTACAAGGGATGGAAGGCTCTGGTCGACGAGCGGTTCAGGAGCAGTAGGGCGCCGCCGCAGCAGCCAAAGGCTGATAAGGGCATCGAGAAGGGTCCCTCGACGCCACCGCCGCCGCCGGTCAACGCGAAGCAGTCAGCTCGGCCCGAGGGCGAACTCGAGACGATAGCCCCGACAAGTGTCGTCGTCGAGGCGGCACCGGAGGCGAAGCTCCACCTCCACGAGGGTTCGACAGCGCGGCGACGATCCTCAGGAAGCCGAAGAGCTTACGGGTGATCAACACCAACGCGCCGGGGAAGACAGAGCATCGCCGCGTGATGGTTGTCCGTCGTACGGCGGCGGCCCCGGCGCCCGCGCCGGCGTCGAACGCAGCAAGGCGAAACGGCGGAGGCTCCAAATCCAACCAGCAAGCCTACTGCCCGGCGACGGCGAGCAACCTGGGTACCAATGCTGCTACTAAACGTGTCTCGCCGACCGGCACTGCGCCCTTGACGACCGCGAATAAGCCGCCGACTGCACTGCCAAAGCCGATCGGTTCGTCGGGCGCTTGCAAGCGCAAAGCAGAGACCCCCGCGGTTTTCGACGAGGCGAGGCTGGCAAGGGCCAGGATAAGGCTCCACGAGGGGTACAAGGAGGCCTCCGCCGTCAAGGAGAAGAGGAAGATCAAGGAGATCAACGTCATTGATGCACTGGGGAAGAAGGCGAGGCAGCGTACTGCTTGCCATGTACGGGGTGCACGGCTGCCCACCGGAAAGGAAAGCAAGCTCCGGTGCCTTGTCCGCCCAGGATGCCTTGAGCAGTAGCAGTAAGTGGGGTTTTAGGAACTTTAGCCAAATTGAGCAGTAGCAGTAGACGTTTTGGCTTTGATTGAGTATTCTCGTTCTGATCTGATCGGACGCCGGAACATCATGTAGCCATTGTTTGTTGTTGGCTTGGTCATGGTTTTGGTTCATTGTAAGTTTGATCTTCGCTATGTTGTGTAGTAGTGCATAGTAATGTACCTTCATTTCGTCATGGAGACATATCCACGATCAAGACACCAAATCACACACCGGCTTTGTCCTTCGCTAGATGAGTGCCCATCCATTGCAGCACCTTTACCTCCATCCCAAAGAAGGTTGGAACTGAGTTTGGTCTAAATCAAACTATCTTAGATTTGACTAAGTTTGTATAGAAATATTACAACGTTTTGATACTATCCATGATTTTGAAAATATATTCCATGATGAATCTAATGAAACTTATTTAATATGTACTCTAGTTTTTTTTATTAAATTTAAGATAATTTTACTTAGGACTGTGCTAGAAATTGTATTCTTTCAGGGACGAAGATAGTTGCTAATTGATTATCTTAGGATTACTAATCGAGGCATTAACATTAGTCCCCACGAAACACAATAGAGAAAAAAAATACTAAGTTCTCACAAAAACTAGAAAGATTTGGCTATCAATATTGTGGACTTTAATTATATCTTAGATCAGTCATTACTTTGGTAGACTATAATCACCATTAAGGCATTAATGGTACTCCCCTATTCCAAATTACAAGATATTTTGGCATTTCTAGATATATTATTTTTATTATGTATTTAGATATAGTGTATATCTAAGTGCATAGCAAAAGTTATATATCTAAAAAAAGCCAAAACGTCTTATAATTTAGAATGGAGGGAGTAATAGCCATCATATGTATTCTTGATTTACGAAAAGTTACACATTTATATGACTATGAAAAACAACATAAAGTAACCTCTAAATCCACGTCTAAGTTATAAACCTATGCCATTATGAAACATAATAAATTATGAATGCTCTAAATTCACTTAGTTAAATTAACCTACCTATGCCATTATGGAAAAAATTCTAAAGCAGTCCTCTAAATTTTATATAAACTCACTCACCAATGCCATTGTAATAGATACTCTACGTAACCCTTAAATTTACACCTAAAATTCCACTTCTATCGTTACTAAAACAAATTAAAATATCGTCTCATATTTATAATTAAATTGCTAAAATATGCTATTATGAAAAATGTTTAAAAACCATAAATTAGCCTGTATATGTTTCTAAATTAACTAATTCTATTACTGTTAATATATAAAAACTATTTAAAGTACAAATACATGTTGTGCCCGTTAAGATCAAGTGTACATGCATGCATGGTCGATGAATATATATTTTATGTTTCAATGATCATGAGAAATGTTCTCTTAATGACTCATATACCAATTATAAAAATACTGATATTATATCCACATGTTAGTTTTGGTAAATAAATATATTTTAACTAAAACAATATGATATATATTTAATGATAGTACTCTTCTGCTATTTTCTAAAATGAATACTATTATGCATATAATTGTATAATAAGAAATCCAATATCTTAAGCAATGAAGAAATAAGTGCTATGACCTCCTAGTCTATAAGATTTCTTTGCAGCAAACAATAATTACTATGCTCAAATATAACATTATTTTGATCATTACCATCCTTGCCCTCCTATATCTCACCTCAAACTACAATGTCCAGCTTAAGTGTAGGCTTAAAAGCAAGGGCAGAGCTAGAACTTTATGTCGCTAGAGTTATTGGGTCACTCTTCAAGTTGCAATGCTATTTTTCTATTATAAAGAGAGTTTTGTAATTTAAAAAAAGGAGACTGTAATGGAAATAAGAAAAGTCATTGGGTCAACTGCGTCCAATGGAACAACACAGCTTCACCCTACTAAGACAACCATTTATACCATAATAGCAATAAGAGGGTGGCCTATGACCTAAAATTCTTATTTTTAATAACATACACAATGAGATTTTGAATAAATGTATATTAAGGACAATAGTTTCAATTTAAGTTTAAGGATAATAAAATTTGTAGAAACAAGTAAGATAAAGAAATGGCAGGTCAAAATCTATATTGATGTCATGAGGTATGGGCTGTAATAAGAGCCAACATAACTTAAGCTAAGTGCCAACTACGCATATATTGAATAAAGATCAAGTATAATTTTATCACAGCCATATAGAGATTACAGAGCATCTGTATGTGTACTGAGACAGAAAATAAATAAAGATTGCACAAGAACTAATTTGGGAACCATTGTTTAATTTGGACTATAATAAATACCACTTCCATAATGGCTATGGACACCTACCCATATATAAGAGTTTAAAAAGACTACTCATATTTCGACATGCTGCTTCCCTTATGAGAAACAACAGAAATTTATCACCTAAATTTACATCTAATTACCCACCTATGCGCTTATAAAACATGATCTTTGCCTTGTTTGATGATGCAGATATGTGAAAATGAAGCCCATATAAGCCCATAATGACCCCAAGCCTTGTTTGATGATGCAGACCATATATATGTGAAAGTGAAGCCCATATAAGTGGGTGACTTTTTTTTTTCGTTTCTTTTTTTCCCCCGATATAAGGTGTGGCCGTGTGGGTGACGTTTCAAATATCACCTAGGCTAGAGGACACCTGATGCAACATGGAACACGCCGCTACATGGCGATGCCCTTGACCACGCCGTGGGTACGCTACGGATGCTGTGCCGCCCTAGGAGTATTTTATATTCGGAGTCTTGATTAGGTATTTTTTCTGAAGAAAAAAAAAGAAGAACTAATCATTCATGCGGGTCAGGCTGAGGGCCCTTTCCCCGTAGCCCATCATTTTCACAGGCCCTACACCTGCTGCCACTTGCTTGTGTTGATATAAAGCCAAAAGTTTTGCTGTTAGCAAATTGCCAAAACGGCCTGAAACTAGCTAACACTACTTCAGAGCAGAGCAGAGAGGCATTCAGAGGAGCGCAGACGGAGAAGAAGATGGGAGTTCTCGGAGAAGAGGTGAGCGTCGTGATGAGGCCGCTGCTGCACCTGCTGGTGGGGATGGTGCTGTACGAAGCGGCGGAGGAGATGGCGGTGCCGGCGCTCGTCGACAAGATCACCACCGCGCTCTGCCCGGCCGACAGCCGGTCGTGCCCGGAGGCCATCTACTTAACCGGCCTTCAGTCCTCGGTATCTATATATCTATGACCTATCCAGCTTGCTGCGTTTCTTCGTCTTTGCGTCTCTCTGCACTCCGACCGTGGCCCGTGGCCGTGTGATGGTCGATCGCCAGCAGCCTTCAGGCTGCAGTTGCAAGCCGTAGATGGGATGAGTGAGTGAGAGAGAGATATTTTGTTTCGTCTTTCTTCTATAGTCTTCTCTTTTCTGTCGCTCGCTCAACCTCAGACGCAGCCAGGCAGCAGGGGCAGTAAGGAGGGTCTTTTCAAGAGTCACCTTCCAGGCTCCCACTCGCCACCAGCACAGGACCACGACGACGCTCCGGTCCGGTAGTTGGTGCTATACTAGGTGGCCCACAAGTTGACGGTGCCGGACTGCCGGTGCTCGTTGATGCCATGGTGTCGTCCGCGCTGGAATCCCACTATCTCATTATATTAGAGCAATGCTAATAATATAGTTTGCAACTGGTTGCATATAAACTTACAACTAATTAATTTATCAATTCACTCGTATAATAGTTAACTCAACTATAGGTCACTTATTTCCCTTACAAAATTTTTAGTTCTTATACATAAAAGCCGATTGTAAACTTACAGTCCGTTTCTTTCTCTCTTCACCTGCAACCCACTATTATACTTGGTCTTGCTTAGGGATGCAAGATGGATATAACCCACAAAATTAAACATATTTACAGGTTTGTGAATAATCCGTCTTGCATCATATACCTCATCGAGCCTAAAAAATGGCCCGATTGCACCTTACACATCCTACCACTGTAATACAACGTACCGGCCAGAATTCGGTCCTTGCAGTTGGTTAGTGAAACGACACAGCATATATAGTGCAATTTTTCGTTTCCGTGGCAACATGTATAGTCTCTTTTGAGTGATCTGGTGAAACTTTACCATCGGTGTTTCATGATTAAGTTTCTATTACGGCATTATTATATTGAAAATAAAGTAAAAAGTTCTGGGTAAAGAAAGCATGGTTTTTCAACCCCATAATAGTCTCTTTTTTCAACTCTAAAAGCACACGCTACGCAACCTTGAACAACCATGTAACAGCTCCTCTCCTGATTTTCATCTCGCATGAATGGTACTTGCATAGACTATATATGTGTGACACATGAACCACCAAACGATTTTTAGAGGCAACTCCTTTTTTAGTAGAGGTGCCTCTGTCCGCCTCTAGAAATCTATAGTTTCTAAGCCAGCCCACCTCTAGAAAATTCGTTATATTTTGGGACGAAAGGAATAGCTTTTTTTCTCATTATGTGAATACCAAATTTCATGTATAATTTCTAGAAAAGAAGGATAAAAGTTTTTATTATATCAATCAATCTTTCTATTTAAGGATAATAATATTTATTTTTGTTAGAGAAGTAACACATGCTGTTTATTGTTTGCTTGAGTACAGGTAGGGGCGATTTTTAAGATAATAGGATTCCCTCTAATGGGCCAGCTAGCTGATGAATATGGTCGGAAGCCTCTTGTCCTCTTAACTGCCTCCACCTCCATAATACCTTTTGGTAATTTGCCCTGTCTTGTTTTCTGCTCTTAAGGTATCTCTCCTTCAGCGTGTAGGCCATACCATTCACTCTAAACATGGTATTGTTTTTGTCTATGCAAACTTACACCACTTGCACTATAGATACTAACTTTTTTTTTTTGTTTATGCATGCAGCTGTGCTTGCATGTAATAATTCAAGGACTGTTGTGTATGTCTATCTTGTCCTGCGCACCCTTTCATTCTTGATTGGTCAAGGAACATTGTTCATCATTTCAGTTGCATACACGGTTAGAATTACAACAATTTTCTCATCTTTGTAGCAAAATGTGTTGCATGGTCACTGGTTTAACTAATATTAAAAGCCACTAGATTATGGCGAGAGACAGATCTAAGAGAGGGTATTATATTTTTGAAACGAAACAATTTTTTTTGAAATGAAGAAAGGGTATTATATTGAACCCTTAAGATAGTTACTTAGGGGTTGTTTGGTGAGGAGTTACACCATTCTAGATAAGGTGGTGGTGCACCATGAGTCCAATGAACTAAATTTAACTTATGAAGAATGAGGTGGCGATGAATGAACTCAATCTGTCCGACAAACTAAGTAGAAAGGTGAAGAGCGAGAAGAGGATAATTAAATGATATGCAAGCACCTGGCTTCAAGCCCATGTCTCAATTGGAGGCTTTACCAACCATGCTATTGCTCGGTTCACTCATGTATATGCGACATGCATGTACATGATTTTCTACAACAGGTCAACAACGCCAACAAATTTTTTTGAATGCTCATTGTTGTACCTAGTGTAGGTGACTAGGCAATGTTTGAAGTTCAACTGTCCATTTTGATGTTCTTTATTTTATTTTTAGTTATATTATTCAAAGTCGTAAAGATAAGATCCCCAAAGCTATCATTTACTAACATTAGAACACAACATTGATATCATAGGCGGATGTGGTTGAGCCGTCAAAGCGAGCAACTGCAATTGGCTTCATAACAGGAATTATTTCTGCGTCAAGTGCTTTGGGGCATGTTTTCTCAAGGTTCCTACCCAAGAATTGGATTTTTCAGGTATCATTATTAGTTGGAACAATATATGATTGCATTAGCATTGTTGATTATTTAGTAATATAAGTAGTAAACATGGTTTCACAGGTGTCAGTGGTTTTGTTGATCTGTTCGGTTCTCTATATGAAAATATATCTTGTGGAGACACATCCGAGAGCTCCAGCATCTTCATCTTATCGATATGCATCATTGTCATCTTTGGTTACTAGGGTAGCACAACAGCGTTGGGAATCTATCAAAGCGAACATTACTCTATTCAAAAATAGGTAATATTCTATATAGAAGTTAATCAACTAAGGGAATTTTTTTAAGATTCATTTAAATTCTAAAGCATTTAATTATTCTTCCTATTTGTTGTGAAGAAATGGAAGTGACACATTGGCATTTGCAGTTCCTACAACATAAATAGGATTGTCATAATGTCACTAGTTAAAACTTGCAAGGGTATTTTGCTTATGCAGTCTTTAGCAATAAATTAAGAATGCATAAAGTTTCATATGAGTACAAAGATATATCGTGAAGGTTTGTTGTTAGGATTTAAGTGAGACTTTTTCCTTCGTTGTTGAAGGGATTAAATGAATAAATAGTACAATTGCCTCATGGATTAAAGAGATCTAATAGAATCCTACTTCCCATGAATGGAAACTTTGATGCCCCCTGACTAGCAAGTTTTGAAGTTAACTACAATAGCTAATATAATTGTTCATGAATTTTCTTGTTTGTTTTGTTTGTAGTGAATCACTTAGGCGAATAGTATATGTTGACTTCTTCAATAAATTAGGCATGAGTGGCATTATTGACGTCCGATTGGTAATAATTTCTATCACTTATACTATATGATATGATGTTTGACATTATGTGGCTTGAATTACAGACAAATCTAAACATTTTTATCATTTATATCACCTTATCACTTTTGCCAGTATTACTTGAAGTCTGTATTTGGCTTTGACAAGAATCAATTTTCAGAAATTTTGATGGTGGTAGACATTGGTTCCATCTTTTCTCAGGTGCTACATTAAAAGTCTTCAACCACTTTAATTAAGATCCATATATTTCCAGTGTTTGTGTTAGGTTGATTATTATTATGTTTTGTGACAATGTTACTGAACTCATAGATTTTGGTCCTTCCCCTTATGAGCCACATTATTGGTGAAAAAGGAATCATATGCGTCTCAATCTTGGCATCCATTGCTTACGTGAGTTATTCCACCGAGACATTTTTATATGTTTTCACTAATCTCATCTAAATTTTTACAAATTTTGATTTATTGATGTAAGGAATCTACTTTTTTCAGGCTTTTCTTTATGGTGTTGCATGGGCTTGGTGGGTATGTATTTAAGCACATACTTGCTACAAGCAAGTGCAGTTCTAATCAAAATTATGCACACAGATCAAGGTTTAGTGGGTACAACTTTGATAGTTTCTTGCATTTTCCTTGTACCTATATTGCAGGTTCCTTACTTTAGCTCTTTATTGGGTGTCATCTTTGTGATGGCTAGACCAGCTGTAAGTCAATCCTGTATATCTATCCTCTAATAACTGTAACATCAATTTTTTCACAGTTCATAATTACTATAAAAGGGAGGCAGTAAGCCACTAACTGCTTTTTTCCTCACAAACAAACTCTATATGATATTTGATTAATTATGACTTTACTATCATGAGACATATACAGATCCATGCAATCGTTTCGAGGGAAGTAATCTCAACTGACCAGGTATATACATACAGACACCACCAGTCTTGGTTCTATCTGCAAATCAATCCTGAAACATATGTATAATCTTATGTGTCATCAATTCATTTATTTACTTCCACAGGGGAAGGCACAAGGTTTCATTGCGACTGTACAATCTGTAGCTATATTGCTGGCACCTCTGTTTATGAACCCACTAACTTGTGAGCAATCGTTTCTCTTGTACCAATTAGGCAATTTCCTATAATGCACCTGGACCCTGACCCTATACACCGATTCCTCTTATATATTTTGATGCCATTCTATCCTGCACCTTTGTCGTTTCAGCTTACTTCATTTCAGAAGAAGCCCCTTTCAATTGCAAAGGTTTCAGTTACCTTGTGGCCAGTTTTGTCTTGGTTAGTCCCTTTCGTTATCATCTTAGTATGGTAGG
The DNA here is from genome assembly GCA_038087645.1 of Saccharum hybrid cultivar R570. NCBI lineage: Eukaryota > Viridiplantae > Streptophyta > Magnoliopsida > Poales > Poaceae > Saccharum > Saccharum hybrid cultivar. Next base: position 8,718,567 of record JAQSUU010000493.1, on the reverse strand, counting down.
AATGTGGCAATAAAGGATATTATTCGAATATAGAATGTGAACTAAGAGATGTATCCCAATGCTAAAAATCTTTGCAGGCAACGTCTGTATGCTTTGCTTGGACCCTGAATCTAGTAGGCGGGAACAAATGCACAGAAGTTTCAGTTCCAGATGAGCGTAATGAGGAAACATTGCAAGCACCGATATTGGCTTAACAGTTAGCTTAGGATTGTGAGTGAAAAGCTGAGGCCATTTGGAAGTGGCACTGTAATGATGAAGTAGAGTTGCCACTGTTCGTGGCATGGTTGGACTGATGAGCTTGGTATTTGCAAACTAAAGCCAACTAATTACTAGTCATGTATTTAAAATGAGAGGGTATCCTGTATTACTCTACATATGGGCCTTGAAATTAGGAAACACATTCCACGTATCCTCTAATCCTCTATCATAGTATCTCTATGTAGTTCATACCCATTAAGCAATAGTAAATTCTTTGTACATATTCTTCTAAAGCTCAGCTCTCGTGCTTCCACGTCACTCCTATAGTCCTATTTGTCCATCGTTGATCATAAATGCACCATTCGCTCTATGCCTCTTCAACACTTCCTCTTTGAAGGCAACTGACAGTGACAGGTCACTCAGTGCTTCTCTTTATCCTCACACATTATCACCATAGTATATCATTTGATTAGTAGCATGAGACTATGAGAGACATGCTCTTCATCAGTTGAAGAAAAGTAGATTATTATGGGCCTCGATGATTAATATTTGTCTTCAACCCCGGCAATGGCTCTGGCGAGGTTATGTTTTGGGGGTTCAGGAGTTTAGGTCTCTAGTGAAGAATCCGCCAGGCATAGAAAAAAATCTAGGGATCTGGGGATCACACATCAGCCTAGCAGTGGTGGTGAGAGTGGGGGCGTAAGGCAAGGTGGCGGTGGTGCCGCCAGCCGAGAGGAGGATGTTAGTTGGGTGGGGCAGGGACAGGGGTGTCACGATGATTACCTTTAAAGCCGGGCTAGCATTGCAGTAGTCGTGGGTGGTGGTGGAAACGGCAGGGTTTGTCGAAGCTAACATGATCAGAGGTGGTGATGGCGGGGGAGCTCGGTTGGAGATGAAAAGAAGATAGCGCAAAGGAGGCACGTTGGATGTATTTTAGAGTAGGCCGAGAAGGTGCCGTTTATAAACAGTTCTTTGTAGGTGCAGGTAAGGACGAGTGTTGGGACGTGAAAAAGATAAAGGAGACATAAAAAAAATTAATCTAGGACGTTCATCTTGATCCAACAGCCCAATCAGAGACCCTCGAACACACTGAGTATTTACTATATAGGCCTAAACTAAAAAGAACATATATACTCTCAGCACAAGCACAACTAAACAAATATTTAACACGGTCAACTGAACTGAAGCCCTCCAACGACTAATGACCGCTCACTAGGAAAAGGAACACAAAGTTCAACTGGAAAAAGAAGAAAGAAAACTCCAAACTACAAACGAGGTAGGCAAAAAGTTAATGCTGCACTTCAATTGTGTGTTCCCAGTGCTTCCAAGCTACCAAGGGTATCACTAGCAGTGGCAATGTGGCATCCTCCTTGCTCCTTGCTGCTTCGTTGCCCAGCTGCACTACTGCACGCCTAGCAGGCAAGGGCAAAGCGAGAGCCGCGCTGTACTTCAGCACTGTTAGTGGACTCAGTGCCGAACTGCCGACTCTGAGCTCGAGTGTGGTCAGGCGCGGCACACAAATTAATCCACTCTCTGTCTGCCTGAGGGCATATTTGGATCATCTAAAACTATTGTTAGCTTATTGAGTGTTATTTGGATAAATGTGCTAATAGCCTAATAGGTACTTGTTTTAATTTCCTAGCAAAAGTTAGATTTGTCTCTCGTCCATGTGAGTGCAGGGAGAGTAGAGATAAAAGTGAGAAATGGCAAGGTGGAAGGGCAAAAACAACTTTTGTCTAACCATTAGCTTATCCCAAAATCAGAGCTAGGTTTGTCTAACTAATGTGCTATTAGTTAGGTGGGGGTGGGGCCTTGGTAACAAATGGTCCTTTAAAGTGAAGCGAGGGCTAGTTTTAGCAGCCAACAATTAACCCTATGGATCAAATAGGCCCTAAGCACAAGCTTTATATTCTAATGCGCGTAGTATATTCTTAGGCTAATTACTTCAAACTATTAGTTACATGTGACTAAAGCTTTTTCCTTACAAAGTGGTATTGTCCAATCCAATCTTATTTATGCAACTATTTCCATGAAAGTATGTAAATTGACTATTTCACTAGAGGCTGACATTGCTTTTCATTCCTTGTATTCATTACTAATATTAATTTTTTTTCATATACATATCATAGGAGAACAGCTTTGTACCACTACTAAAATATCATTTTTATTAGTGCACTGACTTTTTCCATCAACGGTTGACAATTGGTTGCACCTGTAGTGTAAGCCCGACAGACCCACAATCAACAAGCAACAGAATAAATGATTTCTAGTGGTGGTCGTTTTAAGACAACTACCGCTAGAAATAGGATTATTTCTAGTGGTGACTTTTTTTAGCAACTGCCGCTATTTCTAGGTGAGACAAGCCTAGTGGCTTGCAGCGTAACTCTATCTCGATGGGGCCTTTGTGGCGAGTTGACACCTTTAATGGTGGAAGACTTGGTAACCATGTGCATAATTCTTTGTAGAGCACCAACGTGGATTACATATGACATTTTGTTCACCGGTGCCATGGGATGTACCATGCATCTCTCATCAGTAGTTTGACCCTAATTGCCTAATCGTTGTACTTGTTGCACTTCACTTTCCACATTGGGTTACGTATTGTCTATGTGCCATTACGTCACAGACTACACCAAAGGATAATTTGTTAGGATTGGATATAGGTTGCAAACCTTTTGGGGTGGGTAGGTAGAGTTTGGTATGGGGTTTTTGCAAACACATCTTCACCTAAGAAGCCAGAAAAGCAATGTTTAGGTGGCTTCATCCTTCTAGGACAAAAGACAACTTCTATCCTCTGCAACTTTCCTCGTAGAGCTGTTTCATGAGCTAGTGTTTGGCAGGGCTTCACCCAAGAATTCAGAGAATCCAGAGCTAAAGTCTCTTGAGAAGCCCTACCACAAAAGGGCTAGATAAACTTTAGGTGCACATCTTGTTATCAATAAGTTAGTATGTATAGCGTAGTTTCAACCCTAAGAGTTGAAAAGTTTTTAGTGACCTAATTCACCTCTCCCCTCTTAGGTTACCATCGTGTGCCTACTAGCACCCTAGATTCTTTACAATTGGTACAAGAGAAACAACTCACAATTTCACAAAGTTTAGTAGTTCAATTTACAAATTGTGAAATCTGGTTCATTTGTATTGGGTAGGCTTCACCACATAGTAGTTAAGATGTCTAGATCTCAGTAGGGCTCCACACTTTTGATGGTAAGGGATTTCCATGATGGAAAGTGCTTATGCAAACACATCTTCAAGAAAAAGTGGCTTGATATTCGGCATGTGCTTGAAGAAGGAAAGAAAAAAAATATGAGACTTAAGGGAGAGGAAAGCTGATGCGATATCTAAGAGGCATATCCAATTATGTGTTTGCTTGTGAAAATGATTATAGGCTAAGGAAGACTTCAATGTGAATCATGGAGGCACAAGAATGTGCAATAGAAAAATATACAATGTTCTCATTAGAAATTAAATAGCTTCAAATCACTTTGATAATTAAAATGCTCATACTATATGTTCCTACGTTTCAGTATTCTTGTCAATGAGATAGATGGCCTAGGTTTGAAGATATTCAAGCCAGGCGAGTACATATATAAAGAAGATCATCCAATCACTTCACAAGCCTGACTACAACTTTGTGAATTGTGATCTACATCTTCAATGAGAAATATCTTGATAAGTTGACCACAAATGAAACTATCAACAAAACCAATTCTCATGAGTTCCACATGGGTATTGGGTCCAGTAAGCATGAGAATTTCTTTCATCACCTAGAACTCTAAAGAATTGGAGGACACATGCAAGAAAAAAATACAAGGCGTGAAGGCGTTGAAAACATTTAGAGCTGCAATTTTGGTTTTGGTAATTAGTGACAACGATTGTTGACTTACATTGTCATTTGAGAAGAAAGATTTGTCCACATGGAGAATTGAGCTACATTATGGAGATCATGGTGCATGGAATTGGAAAACATGTTGGCTAGCTCAAGGCAAATGTGTAACAATAATTTTTCTTATTTAACCGCTCAAGAACTAATTAGAGGATAAAATATGACAAACACATTCTTAGGGTTGACATAGGTAACATCATCGCCATCGGCCATTTGCGGTGAATATTTCTTTGTACCTAGCATTGTTGCCAAAAAAGTATCAACATAAATGTTGGTCACACTAAGCACTCGAACATGTATCAATTGCTGGCGCAAATAAAAAAACCAGACCATCTACTGTTAGTAGACAAACGCTGAAAACCACAAACACTTGCCTAGGAGGGACCATACTGAGGCTAGTGCACCTAGGGTTGCTCTACGTTGGCAAGGCCACCTAGAAGACCTCAATTCACCATTGAGATGAAGAGAGAACAACAATTAAAGTTGGAATTGAAACGAGAACAATTGTTTGATCTGATCTTTCTTGTGTCATCCACTTTATCACATCTCATTCTATCTTGGTTCTTAAGTAAACATACTTTCTTGTATAAGAAACTATTTCCTTCTCTCTTACTTAAATCCCACAATAAATCATTTTGTTTAGTTGGCATCAGGGGCGAAGCTACATTGGCTTCCCCTGGTGCACGTGCACCATGGTAAAGCAAAAGTTTGCTAATAATATATTCCTCACAATTTTGCAAGTATTTCCCTTTAAAATTGTATACACTCCTTTATATTCGATAGAGTGTGCACCAGCAGGGTCTATTTAAGCAGGCCTGACCCGTAAGCAACAACCATGTTACTTGATTGGGACTGCCTTTATATCTCTTTTGTACTCTCTCTGTTCCAAACTATAAATTATTTTAACTTTTTTGGCGAGTCAAATCATCTCAAGTTTGATCAAAATTCTAGAGAGAATTACAAAGATTTATGACATCAAATAGGTATATTATGAAAATATAGTTAATGAAGAATCTAATGGTACTTATTATGTTATTATTTTATTTTATAAATTTGATCAAACTTAAAATGTTTTGACTCTCTAAGAAAATTAAAATAACTTATAATTTGGTACGGAGGGAGTAACAGAGAACATGTTCCCTTGCAAACCTTTGGTGCTGCTCCTGTTATCATATTAACTACCCGCTCAAGTTTTCTTTTCAATAATTTCCACAGTCTGAAAGCGATCATGACTGCAACTGCAACAGCAACAGGAGAACACAATAGGACTGAAAAGAGCCAGCCATGCCAAGAGGGCCTATAAGTAAAAAAACAAACAAAAGATCAAAATAAGTATCCGTATAAGGAGATTCGATATTTGATTGCGCGCAAGCAACGCGACAATACGGGATGCGTATTCTACTATTCTTTAATCTGATCTTTCTGGCCTATCATTTTCAGAGCTCACGTCACCTTATCATTTTCTCTCCTTTTGGTGAGGAGTATCAATTCTTTCCTCTGTTCCAGTAAAAAAAAAATCATTTTTAATGTGAAGCTGATGGTGCTTGATACGAAGTGCTCGCACAACCTGTTGCCTACCGGCTTGCAAGTTGCAATTGCAACCAACAGGCAAGGAGATGAGAGCTTTTGGAGGCGGTGAGGTGGCGATGAGGCCGCCGCCGGTGTTGCACCTGATCGTGGGACTGGTGCTCTACTTGGTCGCCGAGGCGATGACCGTGCCGGCGCTCGTCGACAAGGTCACCGCCGTGCTCTGCACCGCCGCCGATGGCAGCAGAACGTGTCCGGAGGCCATCTACCTCACCGGCTTGGAGTCCTCGGTATGTTCCCAAATCTCAAATTCTCGATCTCATGTAGCTAGTCGGCTGCGGTAGATTTCCAAATTCCGGGACCAGGATGGTTTCTTCTTTCCGTTTCTGTGCTACGATTGGTGTTCAGGGAAGTGGATCTCTGTTTCAGTTTCTTCCTTCTTGTTTTTCTTCTTCTTTTGAGATGTGGACCTCTGTTTCTGGGCATCGGGCTATGGGGCCAGCACCATTTTCCTGGACATGGTCACCGTAGCCCACTAGCCCGTAGGTCTCTGGCCCGTCCGGTCAACCCAATCGGACTTAGAAAGTTTGTTAGACGAATCTGAACTGCACATCTCAAATTGGAAGGCTACAAACTCAGATGTTGAAGGGCCCTTGGGTGTTGTATAAACACTATACCTTAATTTTCGTTTCTACCAGGACAAAGTGCTTACATGAAGTTTCAACAGAACACATCTGGATTATTATAATCAAGATTATGAATTATAATAATGAGTGTTTGGGTCCCTAAATTATGTTGATTTATTATGGTTGGTTAAAATGAGAAGTGGATCTCTGTTTCAGTTCCTTCCTCCTTGTTCTTCTTCTTTTGAGATGTGGACCTCTGTTTCTGGGCATCAGGCTGACAGGCTCTGGGGCCAGCACCATTTTCTGGACATGGTCACCACGTAGGTCTCCGGCCCGTTCTGTCAACCCAATCGGGCTTAGAAAGTTTAGACGAATCTGAACTGCATATCTCAAATTGGAAGGCTATAAACTCAGATGTTGGAGGCCCCTTGGGTGTTGTATATAAAGTATAAACTACCTTAATTTTCGTTTCTACAAGAGGACAAAGTGCTTACATGGTGTTTCAACAAAACAAATTCAAGTTCACAAATCACAACAAAACTTTTTCTAACTTCAATGTTGATGATCTTCGACTCTATGGAAAGTTAAGAGTTCTATGAGATTTATTGAAATTCATCCCATTTGACCACGTCAAAGTTTAAGGGACAAATAATCTAATTAATTCCTCACTTGATTTGTCATGCATGCTGACTTCGTTGGCTTTACTCTTGATGCATCCATGAAACCTAATCTTTCACATTATTCTTAGCAAAAAATATGTTCATCCAACTTAATATGTTTCCATTAACCACAAAATAAGATATGTGCCCCTAAATGGGGGGCCTTTTTCTTAAGGCAGTGAATACTTGTTTGATCATCTTTTGCTCAAGTGCAGGTAGCAGGGATTTTCAGAATTATAGGATTTCCTTTCATAGGCCAGCTAGCTGATGAATATGGTCGGAAGCCTCTCCTCCTCCTCACTGCCTTCACCACCATAATCCCTTTTGGTATTTTGTCTTTGTCCTGTATCCTGCCCTCAATGTGTGCCATTAATTTTTATTCATTAGGGCATAGTACCATACCATACCATTATGATTTAAGTATTCATTAGTCTGTTTGTGTTTGAATCCTTCTGTTATACTAGATTCTATCAGTTTTATATTACACTATTTGCACTGGATACTAATTATTAATTGCCTTTTTATGCTTGCAGCTGTGCTTGCGTGGAATAATTCAAGGACTGCTGTATATGTCTACCTTAGTCTCCATTGTACATTTTCATTCTTGATTGGCGAAGGAACCATATTGTTTCTTTCGGTTGCATATATGGTGAGAACTATTGCAATTCTCTCGTCTTTGTGGGAACAAACTGCATACTATTCGTTGAACTGCTGCTAGTTGTGCATCATCATGTTTTTCAAGGGCATTCACTAACTATGTTATTTCTTAAATGAACTCTTCATAGCATGCTGACTTCGTGGACAAATTAGTTGACAACATCTCTCACGACAAATAAAGGTGGTCCACCCAAACTAAATATTTACTTTTATTCTGAAATAAGTCTATAAGAAGTGAGCCTAGCTCAACTAAGTTGGTGTGGGGATGTGTGGTCCTGCAGCCCTACTATATAGGTTCAAGTACTCTTCAACTCAATTTGTGCACCTCTTTATTTCTTAATAATGAAAACCCTTCTAGTTCCTTCTAGTTTGGTCCTATTTTTCTAAAAAAAGTTTGGAAGATTATATGATATCCCACAGAATAACTCCATGGTTCTACAATATTCCATTAATGTAAGGCTGACATGTAGGCCTACAACCCAAGATCACACATGTCACCGTAACATCCAGTGTGTATACTAAGCGCTATTCAATGGTATATAGTAAATTTATACAAAAAGTTTATGAAGTTTATCATTCATTCATTTGTATTATAGCACAACAAATTTGTAGGTTGTTTCATTGGCATTCACTCTTTCTACTAAGTGTGTGTTTGGGACTGCTCCATCAACTCCACCGTACAATAGCTCCATAAAAATTTTAGAGTTTCTGAATACCACTTTAGGTGCTTCACAAACTCCACCTTTTTCTAGAGTAGAGCTGGTGGAGTGGTCCCTATTTGGCAAGCGAAGTTGGGAGCGGAGCTGTAAAAGGTGAAGCTGAGTAATCCCAACAGACCTTAATATAATGACATGCAACTCTCATGCATGTTCAAGAAAAAATTATTGGCACTCACTACTACAAAAATGACTTTTTCTGATACTCCACTTGTCTTCGCATGAGCGGCTCAATTTTGGGCCGCTCATAGCTTTAGATGGTTCTGCTTATGTAAACCACCTCTGTAAATGAAATGAATTTCAGAATCCAAACATGGCACACATAGGTACCTCATGTGGAAATAACATTTAATATTTCGTTCTTTATGTGAGCCGTCTTTAGAAATCATTCCACTTCCTCCAAACATTTTGTCATTTTGTATATTTTAATTAATTGAGTTGAACAAAGGATGCATTGCCAAACTCAAGTTAACTAAAAAATACAAAAAAGACAGATTTTTAGAGGAAATGAAACCACTATTAGAGGTGGTTCACATAGGAACCCCTGACTACATGTGACAACCATTTCTTCACAAGGATGAAAAAGGAAAGCTTATCCTACTCTGGATAGCAACAATTCTTTGGTTGGATAGTAAGAAGGGATCACCCAAGGGGGAAGGTCATGCGTTTGAATCCTAGTATCCTCACACGGACATAGTTTGCACAAAAAAGTGTGTGTGTCTCACGACCATGCTATTGGCCATTAGGGTTGGCCGAGATGCAGACTTTTTTTTCCATTTTTTGTAGTTTTTTACAAGATTTTTATAGTCAGTTTTTCATTTTCGGCCTTTGGAAATCCACTGATTTCTACAGGCCATATGTTATAGATGGTTGGATATATGGCTATTCAATGGGGTTACCAATAGCTTGTACACATTTTTTTAGTTGTAGTGATTGTTTCAGGTACTTTTGAAAATAATTGATATAATAAATGGTTGTTGATCATTTTGTGACAATGAACAAATAGTGTTTTTGCTATCATAGGGAGATGTGATTGAGCCATCAAAGAGGGTACCTGCATTTGGCATCTTGACTGGAATTGTCTCCGGTTCAAATGCTCTAGGGGATATGTTTTCAAGGTTTCTGCCTGAGAAGGATTTTTCAGGTATCACTAATTGAATACAAACTATTTGTAGTTGTGACTATTTGTAAGCTGACACAAGATCTATACCATGATCTTTTAGGTGTCGGTTATTTTGTTGGTATTTTCTGTCCTCTACATGAAAATATATCTCATTGAGACAGTTCAAAGAGCTCCATCTTCACCTTGTCAACACATGTCACTAACATCTTTGATTGTAAGATTACCAAAACAGCGTTGGGAATCTATCAAGGAGAACATTAACATATTTAAAAACAGGTAAACCTTTATAAAATAGTACATCATTGTAAAATTTCATTTAGAATCCAAAAGCAAAAGTTTGTCCTAATTATTGTGGAATTATGTGGACACTACACTATGCATGACAAAAATCATGATAGCAGGAAAATAATTCTAAATACAAATTCAATTGCATTGTTTTTGTAAAAAAAACTACAATTAATTGTTTGGTTAAATAAGAAATCAACAATCACTAATCTTGAACCTTGAAAATACAAACACACCTTATATAAAGACATGGGGGAGTACTTAGTGATAGATTATGAATGTATATAGTGTTAGAATTTATGTGAAATATTTTGTCATTAAAGGGATTAAAAAAGGTGGGGGACCATCAAGTAGTTGGGACCTTTCATACACTGTTTCTAATGAGAACCTTTGATACAATGGCCGGCTAGTTTTAACGCCAGCAAGAGCTGCCCCTACTAATTTTGTTGAAATTTTCTTTTTATTGTTTGTTTATAGTGAACTACTCAGGCGAACCGCGTATGTTTGCTTCTTCTATAAATTGGGTATTAAAGGCATTAGCGATGTCCAATTGGTGATAATATCTCTCACTGCTACCATATGATATGCTGTTTAATATTATACGGCATTTAATTTCACCTTTCTTTTCCTAGTAGTATTACTTAAAGTCAGTATTTGGTTTCAACAAGGATCAGTTCTCAGAAATTCTAATGGTGGTAGGCATTGGATCAATCTTTTCTCAGGTGCTGCTTTAAAAAGTTTATACCACTTTAAATGAAGATTTTGCACATGGCTTAGCTTCAAGCTTTATTAATTGTGTGTTTTTAAATAATGTTACTCAAATTGCAGAGCTTGATCCTTCCATTTATTAGCCACAAAATTGGAGATAAAGGAATTGTATGTCTTTCACTACTCACATCTATTGCTTATGTGAGTTATCCTACTGAACTTCCATCGAGGTGCACTAATCTCCGCTACACTATTACAAAAATTACACTTTATTTCTTAAATTATTTTTCAGGCTTTGCTTTATGGTGTTGCATGGGCTTGGTGGGTATGTATTAAACTCAAGCTTACCTTAGCAATTGATTGGTGTTCTAAGGGAAAATTGTTGCACATACGCTGATGGGCTTACTTGACGTAACTATGAAAGGTTGCTGCATTCACCTTTTACGTATATTGCAGGTTCCTTATTTTAGCTCTTTATTGGGGATTATTTATGTGATGGCCAAATCAGCTGTAAGTAATAATTTATATTCATCTAGGCAGCAATATGACATAAGAATTTTCTTGGTTAACAATTAGTACAAGGGAAGGCATTGACTAAAGCTTTCCAGGGCCAATATTTTCAGTGCATTCAAAATTTCCAATGATATTTCATTGTTGCATACTTAGTAACATTAAAATATGCAAATACGCAGATTTATGCTATCATTTCTTTGGAAGTACTCGCAACTGATCAGGTACATGTCCATATGCCACTTAACATGGCTTTTTTTTATTGATTCAATCCCGAAACGTTTTATGTACATACTCTGATATTCTATGTTATCTGTTCGAGAAAAAAATATTCTGTGTTATCAACCAGTTGTTTCTCTCAGGGGAAGGCCCAAGGTTTTATCGCAACCATAGAATCTGTGGCTAGAATGTTGGCACCACTTTTAATGAACCCACTAACATGTGAGCAATCACCTTTTGTATCAAATTGGAAAATTCTAGCATTTAATTTCTTAGGGACCTTACACACTACATTCTGTATTTGATCACACCTTTTTTATTAGCTCCTTTGTTTCATTTCAGCTTACTTCATTTCACAGGAAGCCCCCTTCAATTGCAAAGGTTTCAATTTCCTTGTGGCTGCTTTAGTTTTGGTGGGTTCTTTTGCTCTCGTAGTATGATTGAAATGCGATAATAAAGTGATGCAATATATTTATATCTCTGGATTATGGAATATGAACCACCAATAGATTCCTTCTTTGCTAAATATTTATACAGGCTACCTCCTTGTGCTTTGCTTGGACACTTAATCCCAAAAGCAAGGATAAATACCGAGAAGTTCCAAATCCAAATGACCCTGACGAGGAAGCATTGCGAGCACCACTATTATCTTAATGGCCAAAACCATGAATCCACGAAATTGAAGATCTTTCAACCAAATGGAAGTCAAAAGCGCCTGTACTCATCGCATTAGCTAAATTAGCCGTCAAATCCAATATAGTGTTCATATAGTAGATTCTGTACATACACTAGAAGGCAGCTATAAACCTGTAATGATTGAGTGGTCTAATCATGTACTCCGTTTCTGCAAATGAATTTAGAACCCAAATCAATTATTAGCATCCCCAGTGATGTACATATTGGTGATATAGCATGGCAGTATATAAATGTAATAATTTTTTGTAGTTGCTTTGCATGGAGTAATGGATTCATATGTGACACTTTGAATGTGCTTATTTAGTTTGCAACATCAAGATGATCCAAATTGTGAAAGTATGGCTCTAGCTAGGAGTGGATAACTTTAGAGCAATATGATGAAGAACTCGCCCCTAGTACGTTCCAAGTTAATTAATCCTCTGTAACACCCAAAAATTCTAAATTTTAGAATTAGTGAATTCTAAATAATTTAGATAACAATTAATAGCAAATTAAAATTTTAAAACTAATTGGTGTTGCATTCATGCTGTTGTATTTATTTTATTTTGTGGTGTGGATATATTTGTTTTATTTGTTTTGGTTTAGGAAAATTTGATTTGAAAATGTGTTTGGAAAATTAGAAAAGAAAAGAAAAAAAAGAAAACTTACCTTCAGCTGGTGGCCGACGGCCCGTTCAGGGAGGCCTGCTTCTTCCTCACTGTGCCCGCGTGGGCCGTTCAGTGACGTTGCGGACCGGGCCAGCCGAGCCCAGCATCGCCGCGGCCCAGTCGGCCGATCCAACAGCCGCGCCTTCCCTCCTTTCTACCGCTAACCGGTGGGGCCCGGACGTCGGTCTTCTTCTACCTCTCGTATACGTTCCGGACTCCAAGCCGAACACGACCATGTCGGTCGGTTCCGAGATTTCCGGGCAAGTCTAACCGAAATCAACGATTTGAGGCTATAAATAGGACGCCTTGACCCTCTATTTTCCGTTTTTCATCTAAACCGTGAACTCTACCGCAAGGAATCGAAGGTTTAGGGTTGAGGTGGTTGGAGGTGACGGTTGCTCGTGGGTGGAGCCGTCGGGTGGATTCGGGGCTGATTTCGTGGCATTGGTGAGACCACATTCTTCTCCTCTTTAGTTCTAGGCTATTCCTTTGGGTGGAGGCGGTCCTAGTTGCGGTTTTGAAGCTCGCCGATGGTGCGGCAATGGCGCCGCCGCCCTTTGTTGCCGTGCGTCCCGTGTGGTTCACGTGGCTAGTTTTTCTTAGCGTATTTGAGTTCGCGCGAAGCTTCTCATTCGTAGGATTAAACGCGGGCTCGAATGGTGGTCTCGGTGGGGAGAACCGCCATCTCCGGCCATGGAAGGGCCGCCGGCCATGGGGTGTTGCCGGCCGGACTTGGAGATGGAGGCCGGACTCTTCACTGTAGGGTTGAAGATGATTGTGAGCCGTCCGTTTTTGAATCAACGGCTCGGATTAGAAGATACCCCTTCGCGGGGTAATCTTTCTAAAGAGACCCTTAACTTTTTAGTAATCAACCCGCCATCCATAGCGTATTGCTGAAAGTACGTTTTCGCGTTTTGAAAGCGTATTTTCTTCCGGTTAAATCAAAAATACGTTTTCAGGTATTTACAGTTTTGCCACTAGGATTGTTTTGGTCATAAAATCTTCGTTTTAACTCCGATTTGATCCGTTCAAGTTGCGTTAGGTTCGTATTTGCGAGCTCTACATGTTAGTGTAGTTGTACAGTTAATTTTGATAATTTATTTTTCGAGTTTATAATTAAGTATTTATTTATGTATAGGAAATCTTAGAAAATTTATAACTTTCACGTTTTAACTCCGAATTTGGTGCTGGCTAACAATGCTATAACCCTAAATTGCGCAGTAGAGTACTGCTACTACTACTACGAGATGATCCAATCGTACTCCTTTTCCACTAACTGGGCGTACGATAAAAGTTGGAAGTTGAGGATGTCTCGTCCCGTACCTCCCGACGAGGGCGACACGAGTGCCCCGCCATGGGTGCACCGCACCGCGCCCCCTGTGCAGCCACGCCTGGAGAGAGGGCCCCGCGGATGCTCCTTCGATCCGGGGACCGCGAGGCAGGTGGTGGACCGTGGCTCCGTTTCCGTAGGCGCGGTGCAGGGCTCGGACGCTGAGCCGCTGCAAGCTGGGCCATGGCGTACACAGCAGGATAAGTCGTCGAGCGAAGGCATCGGTACCACGAAATCCCCCATTCTCTCTTCTCTCACCTCTTGCTCTCCCTCCGCAAACCCTTCCTCCCCAATCGCATCGAACCCTAGCAGTCACAACTTCCCCGAATCCTTTAGATCGGGCGAGTCAATTTTGGTGCGAAAGGATGCGGATGTGAGGCGGCTTCCACACGAGGTTAGAGATCACCCTGATGCTGATTTGAGTTCACGTTTAGAGCATCTATGGAGACGAAGTGAAGAAATCGGAGTTTGTGCGGTGGTTTTGGTTGAGTCGAAGGTTAAATCTCTCTCTTCTCCGGTCAGTTCGACTGCTCCCCTTTGTGGAGTGGTCCCTGCAATTCACTGGTCTACTCTCGGAGGGGATACTCGCTCCTTCTCTCAGGTGGTTCAGGCTCCTGCGAAGCCAAGGAACACCATGAATCAGAGATCTAACTGGAACCAAAACTGGGGTGGAAGGGGTTACGATGGTGTTCGTGGCCATCCTAGCAATCAGTTCTGGAATAGAGGTGGCGGCAGAAACAGAGGTGGTCGCGGGTATGGGAACAGAGGTAATTATTGGAATCGGGAGTACAGAGAGAGGCCTCAGAGAACTGAAGAAGAGAGGCAACAGGAGGTTCCCCAGCCAGTTGAAGAAGATCGGCAAATTGAGAACAATTCTGAATTGGTGGATAAGGAGCATTCCGGAAATCAAGATGGAATGGCTAACACAGGACAAGAGATGGAGAGGAATGTAAGTGAAAATGTCAGAGACAATAGAGTGAATCAAGGGCATAATGTACTTGGAGTTTGCATCAGGTGTGGCAAGCCAGGTCACGCGTCTGATGCTTGTCACAACCCTATAATCTGTGAAAGGTGTAACCAGGAAGGACATGTGGCTAGAGTTTGCATGGAAAAAATGCCCTGGGATTTCAATGTGCCTTTCTTTGGGATATCTACTTATGGGCAGGGCTTTCATTTCATCAAAAGTGCTGTGACAGAAGAAGGAATCAAGGATATGTCCAATATTGCATTAATTACAATCACTGAAGGAGTGGCAACAGCTAAGCAGATTGAAGCTGAATTCAGGCTTAAGGCTGGACCTGAATCCTCTTGGAGGTGGTATGCTAAGAAAATTGATGACAACAAATTTCAGATGAGATTTCCTAACGCCAAGACCATAGAAGATGTGAGTTACTTCATGGAAATGAGAATGAGAACACTTCCAACTGTGCTAATTAAAGTTGAGAAATGGAACTCCTCTGCTGGTTCCAAAGGACCTCTGGATTCTGCCTGGTTCAGGATACGAGGGATCCCTTATGAAAAGAGATCTTATTCCAATGTATGTTTGGTTGCTTCAAAAGTGGGAGTTCCACTGGAAGTTGATAAGACCAATCTTACAAAATTTGAGTATGTCAGAGTTAAAATTGGATGTAGAGACATCACTAAGGTGCCTGCAACAGTGGATGGTGTACTGGATTTTCACTGGCATGACTTTCACTTTCAGAGAGAGGTTGAGCAGGAGGGGTATACAAATCCAGCTGGGAACAAGTGGATAAGAGTTTCTGATGAAAAATCAAATGATGATATACCTTCTCCTAAGAAGCTTAAATTGGGTACAAATTCTCAAGCTCACAATACTGAGGCAGGTCCAAGTAACTACAATAGCGCCAGTAGAGGAAAAAAAGTGAATGAGGCTGTGGAAGGAAACAAGAATGACACAGAGGAAAGTGAAGATGAGGGTTTGGACATAGGGGATTTGTGTATACCTGGGGCAGAAAAACTATCCTTTGGGAATTTTGATAATGCGGAGATCAGTAAATTGACTTGCTTGACTTTTACTGAAGGAAGGTCAATAGCAATCAATGAGTATGGTACCAACATGTACGGTGGAACTTTTGATTCTCTGGCTGCGATTGAAGCAAAAAGAGCCATCCTAATGGGATATGCTAATACTGAAATAGAGCTCAAATGCTTGGAGAAGGATCAACTCAGTGGCAAAAAGGTGCTATCACCTGTGATGGAGAATAAAGATAAGGTAACAGAAGTGGAAAGAGCAATTTCAATGAGTCCAATTCATGGTACTCTAGAACCACCTTTTATAGTCTCAAGTCAAGAAGAGGCTGATGACACAAAGATAAATGAGAAAGGAAACAATCATATAAACTGGGATGAGTTATCTCAAGATGAAGATGTGGAGATTCACAAGAATCAAAATGTGGACAATGTAACTGAAGACAAGACAGGTCAAGCTGGACAACATCAAGAAAGTTCAGAAAAGGAAAACAAGCAGGACAAACTTGCGGTTCAGGAATGGAAACAAGTAAGGCAGAGCAAGAGAGGAAAGGAGCAAGAGCAGAAGATCAATGATGAGGAGAAATCTGCGGAGAAGGCTGAGATAAGTAAAGATGAAGGTAATAATCTGCTATCTAAGAACTCCTTTGCAGTTCTAGCTTCTAAGAATTTAATAAATATTGCAGTTAAAATGGGTATTGATCAAGCTGGGTTATCTTTTGATAGCATTAATATTCTAAAAGATCTAGAAGCAGCAAGAGCTGCTTTGAATAACCCTATGTCTACTGTAACTCTGGATACTAATGTTGAGTTGGAGGAAATCCCTCCCTTATCTGAAAAAATTACTGAGAGCTGGCAGACTGAAGAATCTGAAGCTGAGGTTTGCCCTGTTGTCAGTTCTTTGAAAAAAAAAGAAGAAAACAAAAACTATAGTTAGAAAGTCTAATGTACAGCAAAAAAGAGGCAAGGAGGTCCAACCTGGGAATGGGTCCTCCACCTCTGATGGAGATAAATCCATGGTTAGCCCTAGATTTAATCTCAGAGACAGACAAAAAATCAAAAAAGTTATTAAATGATAGGTCTCATTTGGAATTGTAGGGGGGTATTGAAGAAAGGATTGAGCACCTTTCTTAAAGACATGATTGGGGAACACAAAGTTGATTTTGTTTGTATTCAAGAAACTATGAGAAAGAATTATACTGAGAAATTTTTTAGAACATTGGATAGTCAGAAAAACTTTAATTGGTTTTGGACCAGTGCAAAAGGAAAATCTGGTGGAATGCTTAGTGGCTTTAAAATTGAGAGATTTGATCTGGAAAGCTTTGAGAGTGGTGATTTCACCATTATTGCTAACATTCATGACAAGATGCTTAATAAGCAATTGTCCTTGGTAAATGTGTATGGGCCTGCTCAGGATGAACTCAAAGATCAATTCTTATGTGAATTTGCAAATATGTGCCTAAAATGTAAATATCCTATGTTGATTGGAGGGGATTTCAATATCCTGAGATTTAGTGAAGATAAAAACAAAAATTTTGTCTCAAATAGATTTTCTGATACTTTCAACAGAATTATTAACTTGTACGAGCTTAGAGATTTGGCTTTGCAAGGTGGAAAATATACCTGGAGTAATAATAGAAGTGATCCTACTCTGGAAAGGCTTGATAGAGTTTTTGTCTCTAATAGCTGGGAACATGAATTTCCCCTTTGTAATATCAAGAAGATTCCTAGATACTTTTCTGATCACAATCCTATCATTTACAGTAGAGAGCTTAATCAAATCAAGATGGCAAAGCCTTTCAGCTTTGAAAATTCTTGGATCAAGCATCCTGAGTTCTTCAGTAAAGTGAGGGAAATTTGGAACAAGAAAGTAAATGCAAAAAGGAACATTGACAAATGGTGCATTAAAATTAACAGAGTAAAGAGGTTTCTTAGAGGTTGGGGGCAAAGTATTAAAGGGCACAGTAGAAAATATAAGAATCTTTTGCAAGATGAGTTAGTAAAACTGGAGATCCTTGAGGAGAACTCCAGTCTGCCAACCAGCCTCATGGAGAGGAAGATGTTCATCCAGAAAGAGTTAATTAAATTTTTGGAGGAGGAGGAAAGTTACTGGCATAGAAGATCAAACTCAAATTGGTTGTTAAAAGGGGATAATAACACTGTTTACTTTCATAGAATTGCTAATGGGAAGAAGAGAAAAAATACTATCTTCTGTCTTCAGGGTGAAAATGGTAATATAGAAGGGGATGAGATGATTGCTGATCATGCTACTCAGTACTATAAAAACTTGTTTGGGTCGTCGGATAATATGAACTTACAACTTGATCCTAGTTGTTGGAATCCTGGGGAAAAAATTTCGAAGGAAGATAATATTGAGTTGACCAAGAATTTTACTATTGAGGAAATCAAAAATTCAATTTTTTCTATGGAAAAAAATACTGCTCCTGGGCCTGATCACTTGCCCATCGAGTTTTATCAGAGTTGTTGAGACATTATTAGCACTGATCTTCTGTGTCTGTTTCAGGAATTTCATCAGAATTCTCTTGACATTGGTAGATTCAACTATGGAGTGATAACTTTGTTACCAAAAATTAAAGATGCCAACAAAATCCAGCAGTACAGACCAATTTGTTTGCTGAATGTGGTGTTTAAGATATTTACTAAAACTCTTATGTTAAGACTGGAGAAGGTGATGGACAAAATCATTAATAGATGTCAATCTGGTTTTATCAAATCTAGAAATATTATGGATGGAGTGATGACACTTCATGAAATTTTACATGATACTAGAGTTAAGAAAAATGATGGCCTAGTCCTCAAGCTAGACTTTGAAAAAGCATATGATAAAATCAATTGGAACTTTCTCTTTAACTGCATGGAACAGAGGGGCTTTGATAGCCAGTGGTGCAGCTGGATTAGAGGTATTGTATCTTCGGGCACCTTAAGTGTGAAAGTCAACAATACTTATGGCCCTTACTTTTCCACGGGGAAAGGTGTGAGACAAGGGGACCCTTTATCTCCATTTTTGTTCAATATTGCTGCTGATACTTTGGCCAAGATGCTTGTTAATGCTCAGAAAAATAAACTGATTACTGGGCTTGTCCCTGATTATGTGGAAAATGGGATAGCAATTCTTCAATATGCTGACGACACTATTCTGTGCATTCAGGATAGTGCAGAACAAGCTGCTAATCTGAAATTCTTATTGTACTTGTATGAATCAATGTCAGGTCTCAAAATTAACTTCAATAAAAGTGAAGTACTGATGGTCAGTCAGGATATGATCAAGGCGGTGGAATATGCTGAAACTTTCAATTGTTCCAATGGTAAGTGGCCCATTAAATACTTGGGAGTCCCTGTATCAGGCTCCAGACTTCATATTGCAGATTGGTTGCCTCTGAATGAAAAAATCATGAAGAGATTAGATGGGTGGCAGGGTAGTTCTTTGTCTATTGGGGGAAGAACTATACTGATTAATTCTTGCTTAAGTAGTATGCCCACTTATGCTATGTCTATGTACTTACTTCCAAGTTCAGTGATTGAGAGAATGGATAAAGCTAGAAAAAGATTCTTCTGGCAAGGAGGGGGAACAAAAAGAAAATATCATTTGGTGAAATGGAAAAAAATCACAAAACCAAAGAAGAAAGGGGGTCTAGGTGTCAAAGACTTGAGGAGAATGAATATAAGCTTACTGTGTAGATGGTGGTGGAAATTAGAAAATGAGGAGGGAATTTGGCAAGAAATTGTCAGACAAAAATACATGAAAAACAAATGGATAGCTCAACTTAGTTACAAAGCTTCTAATTCCCCTGTGTGGAATGATTTGATCAAAATTAAACACTATTATACCAGTGGAAGAGTCATAAATCTTGGTAATGGCAAGAATGTTGATTTCTGGAATGACAGTTGGTGTGGATCTCTATCCCTGAAGGATAGGTTCCCCAATTTGTTTGAAATTTGCTTTGATAAAAAATGTTCTGTAGCTACTATCTGCCATAGAAAATGGAGACTTCATTTTAGAAGATGGTTGTCTGAAGAGCTGCAGAATCAGTTGCGGGATTTGCATAATATGCTTTTTAAATACAAATGCGATGAACATGCTGACAAAGCGATTTGGAAATGGGAAAAATCTGGAAAATTTTCTGTGAAATCGTTATATAAGCATACATTTGGAAATGGTGATGGGGAAGAGAATAAGCAGCTTTGGAATGCGAAGCTGCCTCTTAAAATTAAGATTTTCATGTGGTTGACATTGCAGGATTCTATTCTTACCAAAGACAACTTACTAAAAAGAAAGTGGAAAGGTAGTGCGGCATGTGTGTTTTGTCAAGAAGCAGAAACAGTTAAACACTTAATGTTTGAGTGTCCTATTGTCAAGTATGTCTGGAGTATCATTGCTTTCTGTTTTGGAGCAAAAGTTAGACCAAACTCGTTTACGCAGTACTGGGTGTGGATCAATCGGTTTTTACCGGAAGGAAAACATGTGTTTGTTGTTGGTTTGGCAGCTGTGTGCTGGTCGGTTTGGAAGACGAGAAACAATGTTTGTTTTGAAGAAAAACGGATGAAAACTCCAACTGAAATTATTTGCCTAATTTGTTCCACGCTAATATACTGGGCAGGTCTGCAGAAGGGTCCAGTTGCGGAGCAGATGGAACAAGGTGCAGAAGTGTTTCTTTTTGGCATACTATTAAGGTGCGGTCTGTCTTTTGGACGGCTGCTTTGCCTTGAAAGGCATGTAATAAGTCGCAGTGTTCTGTTCGGGTAGTTAACGAGCGCGGAGACGTTTGGCTAGCTGCTAGTCCTTTAGTATGGTACGTAAGTTCTGTCTTGTCCTTTGGTTTGAACCCTCTGTGTTCAGACCAAGTGGGCTGTTCTTTCGCGAGTACTGCGTTTACTATTGCGTTTATGGTTTTTAAACTCTTGTAATTTCGTTGCTTTCGAGTAATGAAATTCGGCTTTGCCGTTGTGGAAAAAAAACTCCGAATTTGGTGATCTTTGCGTCTGTGTGATCGTAGAAATGTGTAGAAGAGTTTTATAAACTTTTATTACTGTTTTGCTACTGTTGGTGTACTGTTCTAATTATATCTCTTTGTTTGCTTCGTGTATGTTTGATTGGATGCATGTGTGTTGTTGATTGATGATCGCGTATAGAAGGTGAACAGTATCTGGACGATCAGGAGTATTACTTCGAGCCAGATCAGCAGTATCACTCGGAGAGTTTTGATCAAGGCAAGTATAACACAGGACTATCCTTGTTACCTATACATTGAAATTATCATACATATGCATGTGCTTACCTTGACAACCTTAGAGATTATAACTTAGTGATTGTTATCTTGATTCCTTGTCAACCTTAGGAATGCATATGGGTAGCTACTGCTAGTGCTTAAACTATGAACAATGATCTTGTAATTTGATTAATGGATTAAGAAATCAACCATTAAGATGATTTAATTACTATTAAAAGGGGGCTAGAGCTTGTGTATTATTTTTGATGCTCTGGTTACTCTCCATAATGACTTATCTGTACGTGATCATCCGGGACATACAGTACAGCTGTGAGGGCTATATGGCTCTGGCTTTAGTTGCTTAAAGGACCTTTTCTAGCTTGTTAGTGGTTACCTTAAATGGCGTAAGAACGGCTTGCCACGTTGGGTGTAGGGCGAGCCTCTGGCCTAGTGTGTATAGGCTGCGGTTGTTGTGCCACTGGGAAGGGGGGTTCTACATCTGCCTGCCGAGTGAATCTAATGGCCCTAACTTGTTAGACGAACTTTTAAGTGGCTTTATATGATTTTCGGTGTATTGGGCCTAGCTAACTCATGCATTTGGAAGTCATGACTCATAGTGAAAGTGTACACCTCTGCGCAGAGTTAAAAACTGGTATACTAGCCGTGCTCACGGATACGAGCGGCCTTGGAACATTTACAGATAGATGATCACCATTGCTATATCATGTTTACTTATTGTTGATATTATGCTCATGTTAATGTTATTCATTATTCTTAATTACAATTGATCATTTGTTCACTAATGGGAATTGGTTCATCTTGATGCTACACAATTGCTAAATATATGATGACTAAAAGCTAAACACAGTCAAACAGTGTCTAGCCTTTTGAGCCTCATGAACCCTGTGTTATATTTGTTGAGTTCGACATGGACTCACCCTTGCTATTTCCACCATAACAGATGAAGATTATGAGGAAGATTATCGTAATGAGTACTAGTCTTGGTGTCAACCAGTCAATCGTGTCCCTGTGTGAAGTTTCCGCTGGAGATTTACTATTTGTTATTATTATTTATAGTTCAAGACTATGTTTAACTATTTATTCGCTATGTAATAAGCACTGTGATGATACTATGTAATTTGTCTACTTATGTGTGCGATCATGTCCTGGGGCGCACATGAGTACCTTATGCATCCTATTTTTGTCCTTAAAAATGGGTGTGACATCCTCCTCGTGCTCCTCCCATACCTCGCAAAAAATGATCTTCATCTCAAGTTATAGCGGTGACGGAGCTTACAAGGCGAGCATCGTGACCAGGGTTGGTATTAGTGAGCTACAACACGTGGGTCGGGCTCCCGTACTTCTCAGGCGCTTGGGATTTGCATGCAAGTCAGAGCGGAGGTGCGGAGGGCCATGCTTGAGAGACCTGCAAGAAGAGAAATCATCTTATTATGAATTTTATGCCCAAGGTGATGATGATGAATCTCACTATTTTGAATCTGCCTAATATGGTCTTGCATCATAGGATCAAATTCACCCATCATTTGAACTATGCCCAGAAAGTTACCATTGTTAGCTTGATATAGTTTCTCATTTTGCCCTCGGAAAGCCAAATTATGTTTAGCAAGAAACTTGACAGTAGAAACGATTCTTACTAAAACTTGTCTCCAACGCTCTCTCCTTTGCAATTTCTCGTTGCAAATTGTCAACAATTGTTATATTTTTTCTCAACCTCAGCCTAAGTTCATTCCAAGTATTCATGTTTCTTATATGCTCAACACTATTCTCATGTTCCTTGAGTCTTAAACTAAGATGTTTCCGGTCCCTCAATCCATCATGTGCTACCAAACTTTTGTTCTGATTTGATTTGAACAATTTATAGCAAAAACAAAAAACTTTGTCCATATGTTTAGAGTAAACCAACCATTTTCTATCAACCATCTCACCATTGCTTAACTTTCTAGAGTAGTAAGCATATGAAAAACATCTATTGTGAGCATCTACAGGGAACTCAAGATTCAATTCTCTCATCGGTCCTTTTTCAATCAAAATATCTCTACCCTTGTTACCAAGATTCTCCCAAGTTCTAGGATCAAAGACATTATGAATAAAAGGTTGCACATCATCAATTGAATTTTCAGGTTGAGAGAAAGGCTGTAAATTTTTATTCTCTGTAGCATCAACTTATTCACTTAAATTATCATTAACTTGATGTTGCTCTTCTTCTTGATTATCAGGTGCATCTATAGGGTTGTCATCACGCATAGCACTACTTGAAGCTGAAAAAACTTATCTAAAGCACCTTGTTGTGATTGAATAAACTATTCTTCTTGTCTTTTCCATTTTCTTTTTGTAGCCCTTGACAAATGTTTCTTAGGTAACATTCTAAAATTCTAACACTTGACCTAAATTAAAAGAAAAACATGACTATATGAGTAAAAAGTACTAGACAAAAATTGAAAGGAAAAAAATCCTAGGGCCTAGACAATTTGGACATGAACTGAAACTGATTCAGAACCAAGATTCGCAAAAAGGGCAGAAGGCAATAACCAAGATCATTCAGATGTCGTCGTCCTCGTAGAGCCCTGCCTCAGCTGCCTGGTCACCGGCGTCGTCTAGAACTTGGGCATCGACGCCTGGCCGTCGCGATCGCGATCTTGTCTCGTGTGGTGATCGTGTCTGCGTCTCGTTGTCTCGTCTCTCGCGAAGTGCCGAAGTCTGGTGGTTCGGCTTCTCACCTCGTGGGAAAGAAACAGGCCGACGATGCCTCATTGGGCCTGCTCCGCCATCTCCTTACTTTGTTAATGGGCCACCTTCTCATTAAGCCTAATGGAACTGCTATAGCTATAGGGTCTGGGGTCTTATATACCTGGTGATGTGAACTAGGGATCCCGATCTTCCGAAAGGTTCTGATAACTCTCGATTTGGTGGAGTCACGACACAATTCGATCCGGCTTCCGAACAACTCGGCTCTGAACCCCGCAATCGCAGCACCACGACTCCTCTGGTTATCGACCGGCGTTGCACGGTCGACCTCGCTAAGAAGGCTAAGTCCTTGCCTACAAATCGAGAACACAAGCAAGAACACAAAGGAATGCAACCAAATTGCAGATGAATGATTAATCTCACAAAGTTGGGGTCTCACAAACTGACGACGGCGGCGAAACTGTTATCAACAGAATAATCTAAGCAAAACCCAACCCTAATGTAGGCAGCGACTACTTATTATATAGCCTAAGGGACGTCAAGGACCCCTATTCACATCCCTGGGGAGTGCCGACACGTTACAAGGCCCAAACGGCCCAAAAGACGGCGACACAGCGCCCTGACAGATTCTAGACGGTGACTTGTTTCGACGATTCCCGTTGATTCCGAATAGCTTTTGACGTGGGACCACTTGGGTTGGCTTCCTTATCAAATAAGCTTTCCATCCATATATGGATCATCGAAAACGGAGTCCGGATACGTTCTGGGTGTCCATTTTATTGCAGACTGGTCCAGAAGGCTGAAGCAGACTCGAACTCGAATTGGACTAGGCCTCCGGCTTGGCTTGGACGTCCTTGATGGCCTATTAAGGTGGTGGCCAAGGAGGAGGACGTCCTTGGGCATCTCTTAGGTGTTCTCCATCTTCTTGGGGCGTGCTCCAACTTGGGTCTGGGTCCCAAGTGTGAATAACAAGCCCATGACGACGACGTAACACCCGACAGAAAATAGCGGCGGAATGTCTCAATGATTTCGAGGCATTGCCAATGTGATATTAAAGTGGGACCAGATCTATTTGAAAGATTATCAAATAATCTTTCCATCAAGTGCTCATTGACCTCAATCGCACTTCGGATGGATGAGTTCTGGCCTTCCCAATGAAGCACTATCAGGCTGCCGACGAACCGAAAGTTCAACTTTGATGGACTTGTACTTTGAGACACATTTGTACCTACATTCAAATAACGACATGTACATGTGGAACCAAGTGAATTGTACCCAAAATTACTATGCAAATATAGGAACGAATGCACCTTATAATCAATGGTCATATCTGTTGGTGTCATGTCCTCATCACCTGGGCTTGGGCCCCCATCCCGCCTGGGCCCTCAGCCGTCGCACCTCATGCGCTCCCTGGCACTGCGGAGGGCCATGCTTTAGAGACCTGCAAGCAAGATGGCCACTATGCAGTAGGAATTAGTGACATCATGGATCTCCTTTCTACTCTCTCTATTCTAAATTATAAGTTGTTCTAGTTTTTTGATACACATAGCTTTAGCTAGCACCTAGTTATACATTATGTCAACTTACATAGTAACCATAAAAATCAGAACAACTTACAACTTAGAACGAAACTTAGAATCGATAATGATACGCCACGGGCGTCCGCCCCATCCACACACGCTCTCGAAAAAAGCCTCCCCACATGTGGCCATCCGCTTGTCCCGCTCCCCGCGGCACCTCCATCCTATGCCATCCCCCGTGGCACCTCCACTAGCCAGCGGCCACCGCTGGCCCCTTCTTCCTATCCCCCGACCGGCCAAAGCTCCCCGCCAGCCCCTTTTTCCTGACCCCGCCCGACTAGAGCTCGTCGGTAGCCGCTTGTGCCTGCGGCCGACCCCTTACTCCCAGCCAGAGCCCGTCAGCAGCCTGCGCCCATTGCTGGTCTGTCCCTGCCTTCCTCTTCGCCCGCCTGTAACGACGACAGCCCTCAGTGCTGCCAAAGCTTGCCGGCGGCTTGTCCCCGCCTCCCTCTCCGCTCGCCTCGAGAAGGGGTTGCGACGGTGCTGCCCTCCGCCTGCCCATTTTCCGCTCTGCGCTGCATCGTACGGAAGAAGAAGGGTAAAAAACGCATGTTAGAAACGTATGTTTCAAGTGTTTCAGATATTTCACAGGTATGTTGCAAGTGTTTCATGCGGATGCTGCAAAAGTAGATCGAGATGTTGCAATGGTTGTACTAGTATGTTGCACGCTTCTGTTCTTAATGTTTCATTTGTTTTTCCATACACATGTTGTAAGCGTGTATATTTGAATGTTGCATATGTTTCACACATATGTTGCAAGTGCTTTATTCGGATGTTGCGTGTTTTACGATGGTTTTCAAGTGTTTTTCATGTGTTTTTGCAATTGGTTCACATGCATGTTTCAAGTGTTACGTCTGTCTTTAGACATACGTTGTAAGTGTTGCATCTGGATGTTTTAAAAATAGATCAGGTGTGGATCTCCGTCCTTGGTTTCTGCTGCCTTGTCTTGGTGTCTCCTCCTCCCGGCGCCGACTAGGTATCCACCACCCTCTCTTCTCTTCTCGATGTTGATGACGTTCAAGGTAGTGCAGGCCCGCATGGACGAAACAGTGCGAGAAACAGTCTTCAAGCGCCGAAAACGGATGTCTGGCACTTTTTTTTTCGAGAACGTGCTGTAGCACGTATTTCATTAAGCAGAATAAATAAGATTTGTTACAGACAGAGTGAACTTACGGTAATCCGAAGATTACCGAAAATCGTACTCCACGCCCTTACGACACTCGCACGAGCTGAGCCGAAAATAAGATTTGTCCGGCACTTGCAAGCCCGAGAGGGAGTACTGTGGAGCTGGAGCACAAGCTGAGCAGCTTCAGACATGACGTAAGCATCCGTCACGGACTCACGGTGCACCAATGGATAAAAAAAGAAGGAAAAGAAAAACAAATAAAAATACCGCCAAGCTCCGTTCCCGGCTCCCGCCTCCCCTACGCGCCACCTCCCTGCCGTCCTCGCGTCCGGCGCCGCCTGCCTCCTCCTGCGCCTCGTTGGCTCGTCCCTTTCCTCCGCCTCCCCGGACACCGAATTTCTTCTCCGTCAGCTCCGGCGGCAGCGCCACAGCGCACCCTCCTCCTTGTAAGTTGTAAGGTCCATTCTCCGTGTAGTCGTGTACCGGCCCTCGTCGGTGGCGGGCGGTCGGAGACCGTGGCGCCGGAAGGGAGGTCACGCGCTAGAGAGGGTACCGACCTCAAGTAAAAGTCAACTGAAGGTCCGTTTGATCTCAATCCATCGTCTGAATTTACTTTACTGCCTGCCCGACATGGACATGGCACTCGACCGACCCCTGTCCTTTTTTAGCTCCACCTGCTACACTCGATGAAAAGCTACTAAAGCGTTCCTCCTCTACGTAGCAGCTCGTGCATTTTGTGCTTAATTATTTCTTTTTCCAAACAAAAAAAAGATATAAATCCTCCTCGATTGGGTAATTACCAAGTGGGCACTGATCATATATAGGATTGCTCAAGTAAAGGGAAGGACATCTGGAGATATGATGGGTTGCCTTGGAGGCGACGAGATGAGAGTTGTGATGAGGCCGTTGCTGCACCTCCTGGTAGGGATGGTGCTGTACGGGGTCGCCGAGGAGATGATCGTGCCTGCACTCGTCGACAAGGTCACCACCGCGCTCTGCCCCCTCAGTGCTCCTACCAGCTCTGCCTCCACGCCCTGCTCTGAGGCTATCTACCTCACAGGCCTTCAGTCCTCGGTATGTTTCTATACGATTTTGGTTTGTGCACTATTGTTTTGTTTCCAGTATAGCAACTTGGTTTCTCGAGGAAAAGAAAGTGCTAATGGAACACTAGTGAAAGCGAAACACATTGAGCTGCCTTACGAATCTTGCCAAAAGCCACAAGTGCTCAACAGAATGTCAAAGGAGCAATGCCATATACAGATCTTATTGCAGAGCGAGTGTATGTAAAGCTTGGATATATGTTAGGATTTTTTTTATTGACCCATTAATTGAGCACCACTGGGGGTGGGGATGGTGCTGTTCTAGGTGGCTAAAGAGCAGATGGCATTCATCAACTTTATCATCAGTGCGCCCAGCCGCCCACTACGCCCCTGCGCAGGGGACTTTGCCTGGACTCTGTCTATCTATATCGCCTGAGTACACATCCTTCTGTATCAGTGTTCTTCTCTTTGTAGTTAGTTACTAAAACGACCATGCATCTTTCACATAGAATGACTAAGTTGGTGAAATTATGCAATCAGAATTATGTGGTGATCCTGATGGATGTTTCTGCTTTGGCATCAGAAAAGTTGATATGGTAAATCTGTTTGTTTCCTGAAGGATAGTGCTTCTTTGAGCCAAGTACAGTAATTCAGCTAAACAAGTAAAACATTGAAACAGGATAAACAATTTCGTTTGTGCTGGTTTTGATTTGTTTTTTTAATGGAAATCAAGTTTCAATTCAATGTAATTGATTGCGTGTTTGCTCACCTTATAACTGATTGCAGGTTGGGGGCATTTTCAGGACTATAGGGTTCACTCTGATGGGTCAGCTAGCTGATGAATTTGGCCGCAAGCCTATCCTCCTCCTCTCTGCCTCCACCTCCATAATACCATTCGGTAATATTCCCTTTTGCTGTCTCAGCTATTAATGTGATCCCTTCAATTTCTAGGCCACACTACTAGTCACACTAGACAATGCATAAGTAGTCAGTTTCAATTTCACCCTGGAGCACGTCTATGCCTCTTCCTTTCAGTAAAGTGTTAATTTGTCCATAGGAATTTTTTGCGTTAAACCATTTGATGTGGATGTTAATTGGTGTTCATGCCTGCAGCTCTGCTTGCATGGAAAAATTCAAGGACTACTGTGCATGTCTACCTTGTTATGCGTACTTTTTCATACATGATCGGCCAAGGAACCATAATATACCTTGCAGTTACATACACGGTGAGAAATAGTTTCAACGTTTTCTCCATTGTAGAAAAAAATGGCATGTCAGTGGTTGAACTGCTCCCGTATTGTCAAGTGAAGTCTGCTAATGCATCTTTTTTTTTCTAAGGTAAAATCATTTTTCTTTTCTTTTTACATGAACTTGCCTTGACTGAAGTTGGTGACTAGATGGAACCTAGTTACCTTATGTTTTCAATGTCACTAATTAAAAGAATAAACTACAAAAAAAATCAACAATATTTGATACTTGAAAGACAATAAGATTCTTCAAGTGACACTGTTTGTGAATAATTGAATATATCTGATACAAACAGACGGAGGTGTACCACTATACATTTGTTTTGTTGTTTGTGAATAAACATACACAATCTGACAGTCTAAAATGTTCCCGTAAATTAGGCAGATGTGGTTGAACCATCAAAGAGGGCAGCTGCCTTTGGTTTCCTGACAGGAATTTTCTCTGCTTCGCACGCTTTAGGAAATATCTGTTCAAGGTTTCTTCCTGAGAGTTGGATTTTTCAGGTATCACTATTTTTAGTTATTTATTTTTAGTCGCATCACATTGTTAATTATTTTATTCTTCTTTGCAAGTTTCAGTTTATAAGTTCGGACCATGGTTTTTCAGGTATCAGTTGTTTTCTCAATCTTATCTGTGCTCTACCTGAAACTATATCTGGTGGAAACAGTTCAAAGAGCTCCCTCTGTGCCTTGTCAGCGTTTGGCTTTGTCATCTTTGATTGTTAGTTTACCGCAGCAACGCTGGAACTCTATGAAGGAGAACATTAGTATAATAAAAAATAGGTAAGGCTTCTGTGGACAATACATAGTTGACTTTATAATTAAAGAAGTTGAATACTCAAGGAATTCATGAAATTTCATGTCAAATACTATAAGAAGTGTAGGTCACCCTCCTAGTTCTCATGGAATAAATATTGACAATAAACTTGTATTTGAACTATTAACAACAATAATGACTTGTCCCAGAAATATTTCCAAAGGTATTTTCTATGTGGCGTTATTTTAACAAAAAAGTATGTATAAAGTTCTATATGAGTTCATAAATATATATCATGAAAGTTCTGTCAGAGTCTAAGTGAAACTTCTTCCTTCATTCAATCATTCATGAAGGGACTACAGGAACGAGAAGCAGACTTACTGATTCCATTAAGAATAAGGCAGTACTTATTTATCTATTCATGCTCGGAAACTTTACAATGACAATCAATTAGTTTTCAAGTCAGCCAGTGTTTTGCATCTGCTAATGCAATTTTTGCTAAACTTCCTTGTTTTATTGTGTTTATAGTGAAACACTTAGGCGAATCTCAGTCATTTCCTTCTTGTATGAATTGGGAATGATGGGCATCAGTGATGTCCTTCTGGTAATTATTTTCTTGCTTTCTACTTCATGACAGTGTTCTGTTTTGTTCTGTACTTTTGAGGGTCGCATCCCCTACTCTTAATGAAACATGTGCATAGTACGTTCTCTAAAAGGCTTCATGACAGTGTTTAAAAGAATTTTGCACTTCATTTCATTTTTTCAGTACTACCTGAAGTCAGTATTTGGCTTTGACAAGGATCAGTTCTCAGAAATTCTAATGGTGGTAGATATTGGTTCGATCTTTTCCCAGGTGAAAATTTTAGTTTTAACTAGTACCCCGTTGGCCACCATAATTTTTAATGGTTTAATATCATTTGTTAGATTTGCAGTTTGTGATACTGTTTCTAAATTGCAGATTTTGGTCCTCCCTCTTCTTAGCCGCATAATTGATGGAAAAGGAGTATTATGCATTTCAATACTCACATCAATTGCCTATGTGAGTTATTGCTCTGCGATCCTTTGCTATGTTTTCAATCTAAGGTATACTATTGCAAAATTCAGATTATCGATTTCTGAAGAAAAGTTGTTCTGCAGGCTTTTGTTTATGGTGTTGCATGGGCTTGGTGGGTATGTATTTGAGCTTGGAACATGCATTGTGATGGGTTTACTTGGTACAATTGCAAAAATTTGTTTTGTTTAACTTGCATCTATTTTGCAGGTGCCTTATATTTGCTCTTTGCTGGGTGTCATCTGTGTTCTGGCCAAACCAGCTGTAAGTCAATCTTGTATTTTTGGCTTCTGAGCGGTGGTATGGAACAAAAAAATCGTGGTTACAATTTCACAGAAAGATGTTCTGTGACTTAAAACTGTCTCAGCATCAAATTCACCAGTTACATATTCAGTGTGTTCCAATATTTGTGCATGCATGTGGAATAGTATGCAAATCTACAGAGTTTCATGGTTAAAAATTATCTAAAGGAAGGCACAGGCTGAAACTTTTGCAGCACCGATTCATGCATCATACATATCCTCTCTGCATCCAAGTGATGCTTGTACACTTACTTGCGTCATCAATATGCATATCTGCAGACCTATGCAATAATTTCTGGGGAAGTACTTTCAACTGATCAGGTACCCATACAGACGCTACCTGTCTTTGTTTTGTTTTGGTAGTTGAAGAATGAAACCTTTTAGCCTAATATTCTATCTTACTGGCATAGTTTTGTTTTTCTTAAAAAAAAAACAAATTCACAGGGAAAGGCACAAGGGTTCGTCGGAACCATGCAGTCCATGGCTACATTGCTGGCACCTCTATACATGAGCCCACTGACCTGTTAGCACTATTTTACAAATTCATTGTTCCTAATCCTATGGATTACACGCTCCATTCTATATTGAGTGTATTCTGGTCTTATCCTTTTCCATGCTTGTCTTTTAGCTTACTTCATTTCACCCGAAGCCCCCTTCAAATGCAGAGGATTCAGTTTCCTTATTGCTGGTTTCTTCTTGGTTAGAACCTTTTCTCCTTTGCAGTACGGTTTAATATGGCTTTACAACTGGATATCTGAATATGGGAGTTTTTCTAATGCTAAATGCATTTACAGGCAATCTCCTTATGCTTCGCTTGGACGCTTACTCCAGAAAGAAAGGACAAATGCTCCGAAGTTGCTGTTTCAGGCCAGCCTGAAGAGGAGGCAGAGCAAGCACCTCTTCTGGCTAATCGTACTGCTAACACCATCTGCTGATTCTGATAAAAAGCAAGGAAGTATATGCTTGCACCAACTGCTAATCGTACTGCCAACACCAATTTAGAACCGATATATCCAAGCTAGTCAGTGTACATACAAAAGAAGCCAGCTGAAAACCTGCAGTGCGTCGCTAGTGTTTCTGCACACAAATTTAGCTGCAGAACAGTACCGGCAAGTTTAGTGCATGTTGGTGGTAGTATGGCAGCATCTGCAATTCTGGTTGCAGTTGCAATGGTAAAAATGATAAGCTTCTTTCCACCGATCTTAGATGTAACCATCAGGAGCTCATGTAACACTAAACTTAGAAGGCCTTGGACGTGCTGGAAAGAATCAGTTTCCTGTTTCCATCAGTGAGCAATGGTCTATGCTCACTGAAGTGTACATTTCCATTTCTTCCTTTTTCAGCATCAGTTTGAGGCTGTCCGTGTTCCAAACCTTCTTGTGTCAGTAAGCAGTAAACAGATCTCATTTCTCAACTGATAATTTACAAGTTGCATTGCATTGGTAGCAAGTTTGTAACACTTGGCCCAAGAGAGAGCCCAGGAGCACTGAGATAGTCTACAGCCCAAGAAATATATCACCTCTACAAAGGAAGTGGCCAGAGATCTGAAGGGGAAAGCTTCCATCAGCTTCCATCAGCTTCCGGGGGGATGGGTCTCGGTTAGGAGCGGGGAAAGGAAACGAGAGCTCTGAGGGGGCGGAACGGGTGCGCTCACTCCGGCGATCGTCGGCAACGAACCAGCGGGTCTCCGCCGCGGCTCAGCGGGAGAATCGACTCGGGACTAGACGCTGCGTCGATTGACCGTAATTTTTCCTTACCCCTCCTCCTCTGTTTCGAGTTCCCTTGGCTCTGATGGTGAGAAGGTTCTAGAAGTAGTTCTCCTTCCTCAGCCCTTCTCTCTCCAGCAGTTCCCGACGTTTTCTCCGGTGTTTTGCGCTACTAGGAGATTTTACTTGTGGTCTGACGCTGTGATCTGAGTTTTCCTACTGATCCTGGAGGAATGGGGAATCGTAGGTTCACGCTAGCAATCCCCCCCTTCACGGTTTCGCCCCAAAGTCAGAAATCATCATCGAGTTCTAGCGGGCGGGGAACACGGCGTGAATACATGGTGAGCACTCCGTCTCTCTCATCCAGCATGGTCCGATCTGCACCTTTGGATTTGGCGATGGATTTGGAAGATTGGATGAATGCGGAGCATTTTCCACCTTTGAGTTCTCGTCGGAATATTACGAAGGTTGCTTTCGGGCTTCCTAAGCATTCACAACCTAGAGATGAAATTGTAGAAAAACGTTTGCAATTCCAACATCTTCCTCCGATTGCTTCTCTGGGTGCAAGCTCGGTTGTTGTTGGTAATTTGCCGCTCAATTTCTCATGGAGGTCTTCTGGTGATGATGTGAGTTGTAACCGAAATACAGATCAAATTATTGAGGATTTAAGACCTCCACGGAGCTCATTTGGTAAGGTTCAGTTGAATGGTTTGTCTGGTGTTGATCAGGAGAGATTGAGATTGAATCCACCATTACCGGACCGTGGGCCTATTCAGTCACGCGGGAGGAAGAAGACGAATGTTGAGAAAGGCAAACAGTTGGTTGGGCCGATTTGTGTTGGCCCATCTATTGAAGACCTTTTTTCTCACTCCTACTCTCCTCCACTCGTTCACACCAGACCACAATCCTCCACCTCTCGATGGGTCTGGGTCATCGCCGCTAGGGTTTGGGACCCGGAGGCGGAGCAATTTCCGGCGAGCGCAGCGGACATCAGAAGGTTCAGAGATCAAGCAAAGCGTCTACGTCGAGTGCAGCCGTCCACCACCGACAGCAGGTCCTTTGTTGAGGTAACCAAGAAACAGATGGAGAAGAGGTCATATCTAGGTCGTGATATCAGGGATTCGAGGGATAATTTCCAGCGCCGTGATAGTCGTGATGCTTATCAGCGAGATGGTAGGGGGCAACGTGATCTGCAAATCCAGGGAGATAGAGATCTGAGGCAGCCTCGCCAGCAATCTAGAGATCGTGAGCCGAGGGATTTTCAGGGTCGCAAGCGCGGAGGTGAACAACAAAGCGAAAGAGATGTTCGACAGATGACTGAGGCTGATTTGCGCCACAAGATTGAAGATCGCCGCAAGAACTACAACCAGCAACAATCTTGGGAACAAAATCAAGGTCAGTACTCAGGTCCTCCCATGAGATGTTTTAACTGTAATCAAGATGGGCACCATTGGTCGGTCTGTAGAAACCCTCCGTTCTGCTACAGTTGTAGAGATATTGGTCATAAATCAAATCAGTGCCCTATGAAATCCAGCAAAGGTTTACATCTATGTGGTTATGGCATGCCAGGTCAGCTCTTCTATTCTCCGAATTTACCAGAACCAAAAGCTGAACAAAAGCAAGGAGAGGATGAACCTATTAGAGCTATTGTCTCAGTTCTGTAAGGTAGAGGTACAAGGAACAGGATTACTACTGAACTCCAGTATCTGATGGACTCTCAGTGGAATTGGAATGTTAAGAGAATTTTAGGCAGTGAATTTCTTGTTAACCTGCCATCTAAACTTGCCTTGAATGTGCTTACCAAGATGGGGAACATAAAGTTTATCACTTCTGATATCATTGCTGTTGTGGAGGAATCTAATATGGACCCAGAAGCCTTCCAGGTCCTTCAATCAGTGTGGGTGAGAGCTGTTGGCATACCAAAAATTGCCAGATCAGAGTATGCGGTGTTAGAGTTAGCTCATCTGGTTGGGGATCCTGAAGAAGTGCACCTACCATCCCTACAATGGAAATCTGTCTGGGTCAAGGTGTCCTGTAAAAACCCAAATCAAATTGGAGGCACTTCTGAGGTGTTCATTAACAAACAGGGTAGGAAGATCTCTTGGTTTTTCTCAGACAAGCTTAAGCAGCATCCTCCTAACAAACCTGATGAGGATTTGGACCAAGATGATGATGAAGTGACAGATGAGGAGGACCCGAAATCCCAAGAAAGTCATGGTTGGCTTGAGTCAGGGAAAACCCCTCCAAAAGACCCACCCAAATCAAATGAAGCTGGCCCCTCTGATTACCAAGGAAAGAAGACAAGTAAGGGTAGTCCTGCTGTACTGGATGATGTGGTCAATATAGATTTAGCGATCTCTCTGACCAAGAATAGAGATATTCAACACTATGAAGCTATGTGTGTATCTTCTGAGGTTATGAAGGTGTCTGAAGCTATACCCAATTCTCAGGGACAGACTGATTCCCTTAACTCAGACATCATGGATGCTGCTGTGTTTCAAACTGTTCTGTCTAATGATAAAACCATCCATGGTTGTCAGAAAGTGATGGGCTTCGCAGACATTTTTCAGGAAATGAATGATATGGCAATTAAGTTAAATTCTACTCAGCAAGTTGTTTCAGCTAAAGAGATAGTAAACCCACACCTTTCTGCCCCAACGAAGAATGCTTCTGGGTGGGTTGCTGGGAATCTGAGACCTGGAACCCCCAATGAATCCACCTCAGAGTTGGCCAACCTAAATCCTGGGACAATGAAGAATGATTCTGGGTTGGCTGCTGGGAATCTGAGCCCAGATACCCCCAATGAATCCACCCCAGAGCTGGCCAGCCTCAATCCTGTGAGTTCTACTATTGTGGCAGATATAGGTGATTTGGAGGTCTCTAAGGACATTGATAATTGGCAGACTGTAGTTCAGGCTATGGAAGAAAAGGTTGACCATCAGATATGTGTGACTGTGGAAGAAAAGGAGGACGATCCTGTCATCACCAAGAAGGCCAATGTTACTAATATCCCAAGCAAGACCAGACAAAGTGCAAGGATCCAAGATGCTAATGGTCATATTCTGAAGAAGGCCATCTCCCGGAAAGCTAATGCCAAAGGTATAACATTTCCTCCTATTCCTCCTCCCCCTAATCCCTCCTGTTCTTTGGATCTTCTGGCTAGAGTTTGTGGTTTCTCTCTTGGGTATGATGAATCAACCAGAATTGCAAACATTTCCTTGATTCAAGCTAAAGAGGATGCTTTGCTAGCCCTACAGAACACCAAGCAAAAGCTTTCTTCAATTCCTAAGAGCTCTGGTGAAAATGCACATGGAGATAGACTAGTTGATGAGAGTTCTTTGACACTGCAGAATAATGATTTAGAGCTGGGTGAAAATGGAGCTAGTATGGGTTCTAATTTATCAATAATTGATCAAGGATGAAGATTCTATTTTGGAATATCAGGGGCCTGGGTAATGAAGGCAGAAGAAAACTTTTAGTAGAGTTAATTGATAAGCATTTGTTTGATTGTATTTGTCTTCAAGAAACAATTAAGAGTTCTTTCAGACAGCGAGAGCTAGAAAGGTTTGCTGGTCAGAAAGATATGTTTTGGTCTTGGTTACCTTGCTCTGGCCACTCTGGTGGTCTTCTGATGGGAGTAGATAAAGAGCTAGCTACTGTGTCTGAGGAAGTATTGGGTACTTTTTTTCAGAGCTGTAAGCTAACAATGAAGCTAGATGGTTTTGTATGGAAGTTGGTCAATGTTTATGGTCCTGCACATGATGATAGGAAGAGTGAGTTCTTAGAAGATATCCAAACCTTTGTACAGAGTTCTGAAATACCTATTTTGCTTGGTGGTGATTTTAATCTGGTGCGGAGGGTAGAGGAAAAATCGTCAGGAAATGTTGATATCCAGATGATGGATGCCTTCAATGAAATGATTAGCATGACTGAACTCAGAGAGTTACAAAGAACTAGAAGCAGATTTACTTGGTCGAATAAACAAACCCCTCATATTCTGTGTGTTTTGGACAGGGTTCTGGTTTCTTATACCTGGGAAGACAAGTTTAATCTAACCTCTGTACTTACTGCTCCCAGACTGGGGTCTGACCATGACCCCATCATTGTTGACACAGGAGGCAGTGCCCCGATTCAACGCCATTACTTTAGATTCAGTGCACATTGGTTAAACCAAGAGGGTTTTCAACAGTGGGTAAAAGACAAATGGCCTGCTAGATACAAGTATGATATCTTGGATCACTGGCATGTTATCTCAAACAAACTTAGAAAAGCTATGAAGGGATGGGGTCAAAACCTGGATAGTTATCAGAGAAGAACTAAGCAAGAGTTAATGTCCAGGATTAGTATGTTGGATGAGTGGAGTGATAATAGAGATCTTTCACAAAGTGAATGGGAAGAGAGGTATTCTTTAGACAAAGCCCTTCAACAAATTTTGACATATGAGGAAATACAATGGCAGAGAAGAGGTGGTGAGAAGTGGTTGCTACAGGGTGATTCCAATTCCAATTATTTCCATAAGTGTGCTAATGGAAGAAAAAGGAAGATGCAGGTTACTATGCTGGAGATTGATGGACGAGAAGAGGTAGATCAACATTGTTTGAAGGATCACATAACTAATTACTATAAGCAGCTGTTTGGAAAAGCAGAAGTGGCAGACATGCAATTGGACCCTGACTTATGGCCTGTCAACCAACAGGTTCAACAAGCTGATAATGTGGCTTTAACTAGACCCTTCTCTCTAGAGGAGTTAGATATAACAATCAAACAGATGAAGAACAACACCGCTCCTGGCCCTGATGGGTTCTCAGTGGAATTTTATAAAACTTTTTGGCTTTTAGTCAGAGAGGATGTCAAAGAAATGATGGATAACTTGTTTAAAGGACAATTAGAGCTCTGGAGGCTTAATTATGGGGTTATCATCCTTATTCCTAAAGTCAAACCAGCTGTCAATGTTAAACAATTCAGACCCATATGCCTTCTTAATGTCATCTACAAGATAATCACAAAGTCACTCATGATCAGATTAACCTCGGTGATTGATAAAGTTATTAGCCCCTATCAGACAGCTTTTATTCCTGGTAGGAACATCCTAGAAGGGGTTGTTATTCTACAAGAGATATTGCATGAGTTGAAGGTTACCAAGAAATCTGGAGTTATTCTGAAGTTGGATTTTGAAAAAGCCTATGACAAGATAGACTGGGATTTTTTGGAAGAGGTGCTTCACAGGAAAGGTTTTTCTGATTCTTGGATACAATGGATTAGTAAGGTGGTTAGAGGTGGCAGGGTATGTATAGACTTCAATGGTGAGAGAGGTAAATTTTTTAGAAGTTTCAAAGGTCTGAGGCAGGGTGACCCCTTGTCTCCTCTGCTGTTTAATTTGGTGGCTGATGCCCTTTCAGCCATGTTGTCTAGAGCTAGCAGTGCTGGTTTGATTCAGGGCCTAGTCCCTCATTTGATTGATGGAGGTATCACCCACTTGCAGTATGCTGATGATACTGTGCTTCTGTTGCAGTTCTCTGTTGAAAATCTAACAAATGTCAGACTGATCTTGTCTTGTTATGAAGCTATGTCTGGTTTGAAAATTAACTTTGAGAAGAGTGAAGTTTTTACAATTGGTCTGTCAGGAGATGAGCAGCAGCAGGCAGCCACCATCTTGGGTTGTAAGATTGGGACATTTCCCATGAAATATCTTGGCATGCCGGTGAGCTACAGTAAAATCACTAAAACCCAATTGAGATATGTGAGTGATAAAGCTGAAAAGAGATTGAGTACTTGGCAGTGTGATTATCTATCTTCTGGAGGAAAATCTACACTAATTGAATCTTGTTTGTCTAGCATTTCTATGTACACAATGGGTGTTTATGAGCTCTATGAAGGAAATTACCAATTACTTGATTCTATTAGATCTCGATTTTATTGGCAAGGCACAAGAAAGAAGAGAAAATACCATATGGTTAAATGGGAAGCTCTTAGTAGACCAAAAGAGTTTGGAGGTCTGGGTTTCTTAGATGTTAGAGTGATGAACAAATGTTTGCTGGCAAAATGGATTGACAAGTTAGAAAAAGGAAATGATAGCTTATGTTGTTCTTTGCTAAGGAAGAAATATTTGGGACAGAGAAGTATTTTCCAGATAAATAACAGAAAAGGCTCTCAATTCTGGAGATCCTTGTTGGATATGAGATTTTGGTACAAAAAAGGTAGGAAAATGGAGGTCAGAGTTGGTCATCAGACAAGACTATGGCATGACTGTTGGTTGGGAGACTGCCCATTGAAAGTCAGATTTCATAAGCTATACCAGATTGCAGCTGATCAGGACTTAGAGGTTGCAAAAGCATTTGTTCAAGGGCAATGGTCCATTCCATTCAGAAGACAATTGAATGATAATTTAAGGATGGATTGGCATGAACTACTAGGCATGTTAAATGAGGTTCAACTATCTGAAGGAACTGATACAGTTCGCTAGATACTGGAAAAGTCAGGCAGATATACTACGAGTTCCTTGTACAAAGTACTGACATATGGAGGGGTTACTGGTACTAGAGCTATGTTGATCTGGAAAAGTCCCATCCCTCTGAAGGTGAAGATTTTTATTTGGATGGCGGTCCATGACAGAATACAGTGTGGAGTTCAGTTAAAAAAAAGAAGTGGTCAGGCTCTGAGAAGTGCCTTGTGTGTGACAATCATGAAACTTCTGATCATATACTCTTTCAATGCCCCCTTGCTATTTTTCTGTGGTGAGACTGCCTGGGGTGGCCTGTGTCACCAACTAGCTGTTCATCGATGTTCTTAGAGATTGTGGAAAGATGTCGAGGTAAGAAGCAGATGACAACCTTGTTTCTATGTGCAGGTGCGCTATGGTCCATTTGGAAGACTCGCAATGATATGGTGTTTAACAAGAAGATTATGTCATCACCGGTGGCTTTGATTTACAAGATGCTGATGTTGTCCAAGACTTGGCGCCCTTTACTCAAACCGAAGCTGGTACCAATGGCGGATGAAATGATGCTTAAGGTCTCGGCTAATGCCGCTATTGTGATGTGATTTTCTTTTGGGGTACTGAGTAGCCTTTAGTTGCTCTGAGTTAGACTTGTTTTGAGTTAGGAGGTTACTGTCGTGAGCTTTCTGGTGGAGTTGTTTCCGTAGTCGAGCTGGTGTGTTTAAAACTGTCTGCACTTCGTTGTAAAGCTGGTGTCCCCAGCGTCGGATCAAAGGTTTTCGTTACGCTTTCTAATAAAGTTGGGTGAATGCCTTTGGTCTAAAAGAGATCTGAAGGGGGAATAGAAAATATTTGATAAACACAAACCAAGGTCAGGAAGGTGTTCTTCCTCCTGGGTATACCGAGATCCCCTCCTCCGATTTCCCTCCTGTGATAGCTCACGTCACCGGTTTGATCTCGCAGGCGGCCACGGGTGTGGCAGGCAGAGACGGCGGCGGCCGATGAGACATGTGCTCAGTTTAATAGCTAGTCCTGTTTCTGTCTGCACTTTGCATGCATTAGCATTACTAAATTGTTTTATAATAACTGGCATCTTGTTCCAACACGATGAATCACTGATGGAATCAGAGCGACACACACGGGTCGGCACGCAGCACGTCACTAGCTAATTGACACTCGTGTTTCTGATACTCCCACTTGGCAACATGTCGGAGACTTGCAACGTGTGTCAGTATCTCATCTTGGTATATACTATTGCTAGCGTGGCAAGAACCCACAGACAAAAACAAATACATGATCAAAGCAGTTGCTGCACAAGAACATGTCCAGTGAAAGTGACATGATTATTGATTACAGTTTGCAGCATGGCATACATGCGTGGTTGCCTTATTAACATGCAAAGTATTTGCGTCGGTAACTTGCTCAGGCTTTTTCTCTTTTGTATATGCAGCCATTTGAGGGAAGATGCTAGCTCCTCTACCAGTGGTACTGTGATCTGGTAGTGGTTAGTTGGCTACTTGTATTAAACTACTGCATTTAACTCACTGGTTAGCTATCCATTTATCGCTATCTAGTTCTAGGTTAAATGCAGTAGTTTAATACAAATGCAGTGTTCTCGGTCGATCCTTTTGCTTCACTTGGGATATCTCTTTCATTTTAACAATCGTTCGTGGTTGTCCTTTTCGCAAACCTTTTTGCACCAATCAGTAGTGAACACGTTGCATAGCTCAACACCTCGATTCATCGCTTACATTGGCAATTAAAAACTGCTCTGTAGTCCAAAAAATACGGCGGAGGGATACTTAATTGCTCTTACTTTTATATAGCTCCTGTCACTTGTTAAAGAAATAGCTTGTCCTTTGTCTGCTGCGCCAGTAACTTCTCAGTCATCGCAAACGTAACCTTTGATGTTTGCATTACTAATATCCTGTTTTATTAATACCCTTAGAGCGACACCTGTGTCTTATCCAATCTGATAGGATTACCAATTGGCACCTTTCCTGCATGCATGTTCTTTCGGTTACCTTGCTCAGGCTTCAGTCCTTCTTTCCTTTTGTGTCCATCCGAGGCAAACGTTTTACATCAGGCTGCTCCTTTCAGGTTTTTTTTGTTCACAACTCTGCCAAGCTACGATATGCATGATCAGATGGTGTTTAATTTGAGCAAGGATTGTTTTGCTCTTCTCCAGCCACTTTGCAGCCTCATTCTCAAACGTGCAAGACATCGTAGCTGCTGCTACTTTTCCAGAGTGGCGATATTTATGGCCTACGGAGTACACCCTACAAGATGCCGTGCGTCCTCACTACTGTTGCGCTGGTGGCCGGAGAACCGAAAAGCGGCCACACCTGCATTGCTGCCAACATGAACTTCTCTGCATTTGCATGCTTCTTAATCCATACAAGAACATGTACATGCCCCAACCTGACGACCGGCCGGAGAGAGCAAAATGACGGCAGCAATATATTTAACGACAGGCTGCTCTCATTTCGAGTTGGGTCGGGCGCCGCCGCCGACCCGCCGGCCGGCCGCTCTGCAATCATGCCGTCCAAATGAGCAGCATGCATTCCCGCTGCCTTTCTCCACATCATCTGTGCACGGAGATCATGCGAATGCGAAGCAGACGGCGGCCTTCACGAGTTCTTTAATGGGGATGGGCCGAATTCCAGAGAATTCCGAGTTTTTTGCAGGGACGAAATCACGGGACGGGATATGGGCGACAAATTGAACAGCCAGCTCGGCAAGCAGATCCC
This sequence comes from Saccharum hybrid cultivar R570, assembly GCA_038087645.1. NCBI lineage: Eukaryota > Viridiplantae > Streptophyta > Magnoliopsida > Poales > Poaceae > Saccharum > Saccharum hybrid cultivar. The sequence continues at coordinate 8,676,865 of JAQSUU010000493.1, read as the reverse complement.
TTCTTGGGCGTGTCAATGCATGTATGCTTTACAACATGATAACATATACTTGCTGACCTTTTAGTTTAGCTGCACCGTACCTGCACTGATTAGTCGTACTATAGGTACTATGGGTATATATTTAGTATATGGCCTCCGCTGAATACTTGAATATATCTATTCTGTGTTCTCTGTACCGAGAATGCGTGTATCTGAATCCTCTGCATCTATCGGTATCCACTGCGGCACATTTGCCCATGTGAGATCAGATAGTAAAAAATATACTAATATTTATTGTATTAAAGTATATATGTCAAGTTTTTTTACCAAATTGATATAAAAATATACTAATATTTATCGTATTAAATAGGTACCATAAGATTAGTCATAAAACATATTTTCATAGTATATCTATTCAAAGTTCTCGATGTTGAAAACTTAGTCAAACTTAAAATGATTTAGTTTTGATCAAATCTAAAACTGCATTCTTCTTCTTTTTTTGACAAACATAGTACTAGTAAAGAGACAGAAACTACTCTTACCTAGCAAGGCAAAACACAAAATAATGTATATAATAAACAATAAACTCAGTGGAGTGTTCAAAAAGGATAATAGAAGATGAAGAGAAGAAGTAGCGGATGGCTAGAATATAAGGGCATGTTTGTTTCCAATTTTTGGTAGCTTCAGTCAGCCAGAAAATGAAACAAACAATTAAATGTCGAGCTAGCTTTTGGAAAGCTCGAAAGTTTGCTTATATAAGAAAAAGAACTAAAAGCTGAAAAAACGTTCAAAGGTAACTCTTGCTCTTGGTTCGCTGAGAAACTAATAAAAATTTATTACATACAAAAGTCAAAAACTGATAGCCAATAGTGAGAAAACCAGCTTTTGAACCAAAAGCCTAAAAGCTACTGTAACTCAAACACCCTAACAGCATGTGCTGGCACTAGCATTCTACTCGTACGACTATATTAGGTGTGACAAGTGTCATCATTAGCACGTGAGCGTGTGACAAGTGTCACATCAAGCAACTAAAACAACCACTCACACTTACTGCGTGTGCTACCACGCAGCAGCTATACGGACAGTAATCGCCGCGTGCATGCATGCAGGCTGCAGGATCATATATTCAGATACTGTATGTATATGTATGAACGTGTATCTCCGATCCAGCCATATACGTGGCGCCTGGCGGCCGAGACAACGACACAACACACAGCCACCTTCCCTCAAGTGTACCTGGGGCTTCCTCTGTCCAACACTAAATTGAACCTTCAAGCTTTCACTCCCCTGATTGCTAAAGTCGATCGAAGGCTATCAGGATGGCAGTCCGCTCTTGTGAACAAAGCTGGGCGTTCCGTCTTGATAAACTCTGTCTTGGATGGCATGGTCACACACACCATGGCGGCTATCGCCTTGCCGCCGGGCATCCTAGAAAAATTGGAGAGCAAGCGCAGAGCCTTCCTTTGGTCCGGCAAATCAAAAACTAAGGGGGCCTGCTGCCTAGTCACGTCGGACGTAGCCCTGAAGCCGCGATCTGAAGGTGGTCTTGGAGTGAAGAACCTAGCCACTGTTAACTCATGTCTCTTACTGAAACTCCTCCACAGGCTACATCATCCAGGTGATTCCTCCTGTGCAGCTTAGGCAAGACAGAGAGTTGATTTGGCAACAATGACGGGTCTTGGTGGATCGTATTGGGACACCCTTGCCTTCATCCTCCCTGCCTACAGATGCATCACCACTGTTACTGTCAGGGATGGCAAGTCCACTTCGTTCTGGGAAGATAGATGGCTTACGGATCTGCCCCTCCGCGCCAAATTCCCACTACTCTACAGCCACAGTTCTAACAACTCGGTTGCAGTCTGTGCTGTCATCCAGCAAGGTCTCCGAAGTTTCCTGGTTCCTCGTCTGACCCCGGCAGCTGCGTCGGAGTACATTATAATTGAGGGTATGATCTCCTCTGTCTCCCTCACTCCAGGTGAAGATGTCCGATCAATCATGTTTGAGAAGAAGAATGGCTACCTGGACAGTGCTCTGATTTACAGAACGTCTACCTGCTCGGGAGTGAAATCGCCAGATTATCAGTTCATATGGCGCAACCACGCCCCACCAAAAGTCAAATTCTTTGGATGGCTGCTTCTTCAGAACAGGCTGCAGTGCCGGGTAAACCTCCTCAGGAAAGGGATTGTCGAGGAGGACGTCTGCCCTATCTGTCAGAGTGCCCCTGAGAATGAAGATCATATGTCCCGCGACTGCTCCTTTGCTGCTGTCTTTTTGGATGAAGCTAGGTGTCGATGTTGCCTTCATCCCTGACACAACCCGAGCAGACCAAACACTGTCCCCCACCAGCTCTTCCCCACCCTCATCCTACTATGATGTTGGCAACTCTGGAAGCACCGCCATGGTGTGGTATTACGAAGAGCAGACCAAACTTGGACCGTGTGCTCGTCGCCTGCAAGGAGGACTGCAGACTCTGGAGTCACCGCTTCCCACGTCGTCTAACCCACATCTCGAATAGCTGGTGTAGTTTGTTCTCGATGAATTAAGCTAGCTTCCCCTATGTAATATTTGCTACTCAGGCCACTGGCCATGTACTAAACTTCCCGGTGCCCGGGCACCGTCCATCACCGGCTAGCCGGAATCAATGGAGAAAAAAATTAGGTGGGGTCCCTCAACCCCTCCGGTGATTGCCTCAAAAAAAAAAGAGAGAGAGAGAGGAGATTTTACTAGGCTCCGGCTCCTACTCGACGGCCGAAATTAACAGGCACAGGCTCCCCCTCTCCTATGCTGTAAATGTATATTTTAAGTGTTTCAGATGTTTCAGAGCTACATTGCAGTTATTTTATATGGATGTTGCAAAAATAGATCGGGAATGTTGCACATATTATGTATGCTACAAGTGTTTCAGAGACATGTTGAAAGAGTTTGTTCAAAATGTTTCATCTGTTCCAGACGTATGTTGCAAGCGTTTTGATCTGGATGTTGCATATGTTTCACACATATGTTGCAACAGTATGTTTGAAATGTTTTATCTACTCCAGTCTTCCGTTGCAACAAGTGTTTCCATGTTGCAAGTTGCAAGTGTTCTATCTGAATATTGCATATATTTTCACACATATATTGCAAATGTACGTTTCAGATGTTTCATCTGTTTTAAAAGTACGTTGCATTCAAGTGTTTTACGTTGCATGTGTTTCATGTTGTCTGGAGAGTCAGGGACGCGGGGAGTGATGGTGGCACAGCACAGGCGCCGAGGAATGGGGTGTGGCGATCCGGTGGCTGGCCGACGTGGCGCGCTACGTGTTGGGGCCGGCGGTCGGGGGCACGACGGGGCGAGGTGCGAACGGATGGGGACGGTTCGAATCAAGGTGGACGGGATGGATTACGAGCAAGTTGTACAAACACGATGACTGCGCGATGCGCATACGGGCAAGACGAATTAGCGGACATGGGGCAAGCTGTGCAGGCGCGCACCTATACTGCCGTCTGACGGTCTGAGCGCCAGCACGTCCCTAGAGACTTGGTTATTTCGGCCGTCCGTGCGTGCGTGCAAGGGACTCGGACAAATTAGAGGTAATAAAGTGCGCGCGTGCCCCCATTTGCCACGAATGCTCGATCGGATCTCGGTGAGACGGACAGACAGTCGTCGTGGTGGTGAAACCGTACGTACACAATTTCTACGTCTTAATTTCTTCTTAATTCCCTTCGTTCTGCCATTCTTCCTTAATTTTCTTCCTCCACGAGCAAAATATGCGCCCACAAATAAAGCAGACAGACCGTCCGCATGCATGCAGAGGAAGAAATTCGGCCGAAACAGCAAGCAAACAACTCTCAGACAATCCAATTTTCATTTTTCATACGCTTGCCCTTGCAGTGCCGGCCAAGCAATCAACTCGATTTTTACATGGAAGAAAAAAGTCATCATAAGCTTCTAGAGATCCATGCCTGGTGGCTAGAGATCTTTTCAGCAACTATTTGGTCTTCAAGTGCATGTGGTTAATTAAGAAAGGCATTCCCCTTTATCATGCTAATTAAGTGGAACTATGTATTATGTATATAAACCATTCCAAAACAAAATAGGAAAAAAGGCAACATGCTACTCCCTCCGTCCTGAAAAGACTTAATGTCAAACTATCTATGATTTATTTGACCAAGCTTATACAAAATAAACATTAGCATTATATTACCAAATAACCAATATAGGATTTGTCATGCATGGACATATTTTCATCGCATACATATTTGTGTCATAAGTATTGATATCTTCGCTATAAATTTTGTCAAGCTTTAAAAAAACTTGACTTAGATAAAAACTAAAACATCAAGTGTTTTTTTTTTTTTTGGAAAGGGGGAGTATTTTATTTGGGCGTCAGTGAGTGATGCCATGCCGGGTGCCGGCGCCGCACAAGAAAAAAAAGAGAGCAATGTCAACACGGTGATGAATGTGTCAAAGACAAGATTAAGGTAGGAGTATCGTGGGTTAATTTGGCCGTCCGTCGCCGTCCCCATCCACATTCTCGATCGTCGCTCCGCAAAGCAAGCATGGTGCCGGCCGGCCGGCGGCGAAGCGATGAACATGTGTTGCTCGAAGAACATGTGCATAGTACTCTGCAATGGATGTCACAGGAGTCGAGTGGATCACGCACAATCGGCTGATCAAACCGAGTATGCGTGAGATGAGATGACGGGAGGTGATGATGAACTGACAATATAGCTGTGCGGCTGCGGCCATGATGGCTAAGAAGCGATGTGGGATGGTCTCCCTCGGCATCACGTGCCCGGCCTAGCCACACAATACAGTCGAGGAGGTAGAGGCTGGTTTAGTTGATGTCAATGTTGAAGTAGATACATGTGAGGTCGACAAGTAGTGAGTGACTCAACTTAGATCAGCGATCAGAAAAAAAGACATGAACCTATTCCTGTCCCAGAACACGATCCTCCTCCCCGTCATCTCCAACACCAGCTTCAGCACGGCGTGGCAGTCGGCGCACGCCAGGAGGTTCTTGACGATTTTGATCGCAATCCCGGGCGGCGTACTAATGAGCTTGAATGCTAGGGCGAGCTTCTCGCCGACATAGGCCGACAAGGAGGAGAAGCTCCACGGCTCTGTCGTGGGTGCCAATTTCCACGCCGGGGTGACAGGGCTAAATGAACATGTGTTTTTGCATGGGCCAGGATAGAATCTAGCCCGCGGATGATCAGGCCACAAAGCAGGTTTGGAAGGGCCGAACCGAACAAAGCCACCCTCGACAATGTGTGACAAATGTTCCTACAGTAGAAGAGAAGTGCAGCTTTTTTAAGTGTTGCCGGCTGTATACCTGATCTATTGTCAAAGGGTCACCCTCTAGAAGACGACTTTGTAATCAGCTAAAAAGTGGTATTCTGGGACTATCACAGATGGACGAGAGAGTCGGAATTTCAAGTTTTGAAATCCTAGTTCGTTTCACGGATGATATCCTCAAATTTAACGTTGATGACATCACCGGACACAAGTATGGTTGCTTTCTCCTCACTCCAATTCTCACTTTTAAGAGCCTGCATGTAATTTGTTTGACATGTACGGCAGGGGGCTCCCCATTCATGGCATTATATGAACTGCTATCAAAAGAAGGAAAAGGTCGTTCATTGGGCTGTGAAGCCCCCCCCCCCCCCCTCTCATTTCGTCTACATGTGTTGGTAGAGCCTGTTGTCTGTGGAGTTTGCTTTGTCTCGATGTTTTTGGTTGAGATTCATCGTGGGAAGTCGAAGCTGCTCTGTCACTTTTGCGCCAATGCTCAGCAACGATTACACTTGGTGGGGCACCATTTGTGTGTTTATTGATAAGTGCTAGCGGCCTTGGTATTGTGCGGGTGTCTCACATATTTATATGAATATTTTTTTATTTAATTTAGCGGCTGAAATCTTCTACCTTTTCGTTCAAAAAAATGTGTTGCAAAATGCATTTTTCAAAGACGAGCAATTATTGGACCTGTCTCTAATTTCATAGTAGCAGCAATCGTCCAAAGAAATGCAGGACGATCTGGATTTTTAAAATTTGTCAATAAATGTAAGGGCTTCTGGCTAGCCTAAGGGGTGTTTAGTTCGCGAAATTTTTTTGGTTTCTGGTACTGTAGCTTTTTTTATTTAACAATTACTGTTCAATCATGGATTAATTAGTCTTAAAAGATTCGTCTCGCGATTTCACGGTGAGCTGTGCAATTAGTTTTTTGTTTCGTCTATATTTAATGCTCCATACATGTGCCGTAAGATTCGATGTGATGTTTTGGGCTGAAAATTTTTGAAAACTAAACATCTCCTAAAATCCACCTAAATGAACAGAAAGTCGGCAGTGGGCAGTCGGCACTCGATGCCAAACGCTAGAAAGGAGGATAGGTACGCTGCGCCTGCGCCGCGGCTGGCCTGAAACGTGCACAACCACAGCGTGTGGTGTGGCATCTGGCTGCTAGCTACGAGTAGTCGGCTACGACAAGGACAGGCCACCTCATCCGTGCCAGTAGTACGTACAGCAAGGGAGCACTTTACTGTACCTGTACTAGTACTGCATTTTCATGTTTTTTTTACTGCATTTTCATTGTGCCATGGTGGATTGGTGGTCGGCCGGGCCGTTGACTTGGTCACTTGGGCGGCCCGTTGGCCCGCCATCCAATAATCCAAGTGACAAGGCTACACACCCAATCGCGGTTTCAGTTGCATTGTAACGAATTACATTCGCCCTGTTCGGTAGGCTGTTTCTGCAGCTTATAAGCCGGCTGTGGCTGTTTTGTTATAAGAGAAAAATACTGTACCACGACTGATAAGCCGTGTTGATAAGAGCAGCCGAACAGGGTGATTGTCGTTGCCGGTCCCAAGGCTGAACAAACAACACCTTAGTACTTACTGCTCCACTACATTAAAGTATGTCAAGTCTTTTTTACCAAAGTGATATATAAAAATAAACTAATATTTATCGTATTAAATAGGTACCATTAGATTAGTCATAAAACATATTTTCATAGTATATATCTATTCAAAGTTCTCTATGTTGACACTACTTTTATAAACTTATAGTCAAACATAAAATGATTTAGTTTTGATCAAATCTAAAACTGCATTCTTTTTTGACAAACATAGTACTAGTAAAGAGACATAAACTACTACTCCTACCTACCTAGCAAGTCAAAATACAAAATAATCACCCTGTTCGGCTGAGCTTATCAGCACGGCTTATCAGCCGTGGAACAGTGTTTTTCTCTCACAGCAAAACAGCCACAGCCGGCTTATAAGCCGCAGAAACAGCCTGCCGAACAGGGTGAATGTATATAATAAACTCAGTGGAGTGTTCAAAAAGGATAATAGAAGATGAAGAGAAGCAGTAGCGGATGGCTAGAATCTATAGTAGTAAGGGCATGTTTGTTTCCATTTTTTGCTAGCTTCTGTCAGCCAAAAAATGAAACAAACAATTAAATGTTGAGTTAGCTTTTGAAAAGCTCGAAAGTTTGCTTATAAGAAAATGAACTAAGAGCTGAAAAAACGTTCAAAGGTGCTTATCTGGCTTTTGGTGCGCTAAGAAATTACTAAAAAATCATTACAAAAGTCAAAAACCAATAACCAATAGTTAGAAAACCAGCTTTTGAACCAAAAGGCTAAAAGCCATAACTCAAACACCCTAACAGCTGGCGCTAGCATTTTACTCTTTCCGTCCCAAGATAACAGCATGTTTAGGATTAAAATGGGGAAATTATACTGTAGCTGGGATTACATTTCTAGACATCGGTTGCAGTATAACGATTGACGCAACATTGGAACGAAGCCAACAAGTACGGCTAACAGGTAGCTTCTGGAATCCAGCGAAGAGGTAGCTTCCTTCGGTTTACTTTTTGAATTTTTCCCATAACTTAATGTATTTTATTGGCCTGGTCACACTGACTAGTGCGCGTGTTACCTTGGTCCCACCATTATGTGGCCTTTATTTTTGGACAAAATTTGAAATCCACAAGTGCTTTTATTTTGGGAGGGAGGCAGTACTATATTAGGTGTGACAAGTGTCATCATTAGCATCATTAGCACGTGAGCGTGTGATAAGTGTCACATGAAGCAACTCAAACAACCACTCACACTCACTGCGTGTGCGAACACGCAGCAGCTATACGGACAGTAATCGCCGCGTGCATGCATGCAGGCTGCAGGGATCATTCAGTTCCGTCTTTTTTATTTTTTAGCCCTTTTTTCAAAAGATTTTCTTAAATACGCTCCTGACAGAAAGATTTCAGAAAATAGACCCTGTGCTTGGCGCCATCCACGCTGGCGCCAAGGTAACACGGCTTGACGCCGTTAACGTTGGCGCCAAGACCCCATGCCACTTGGCCGACGACGCTGAGCTGACGCTGACGTGACAGCACCTTGGCGCCGTCACCATTGGCGCCAAGCTTAGTGCCATCGTCATTGGCGCCAACCCTGGCGCCACAGACCTGTTACCATATATATCATTTTTTATCTAAGTATTTCTAGGTTGTTCTAAGTGATCAAACAGAAAGTCATGTTAAAATTTTAAATTTGTAAATGTCCAAGTCATGTTTTAAAAAGCTATTTTTTCATATGTCTACCATATGGTAGTTGGTATTCTAACATATACAAGCCGTAGCAAAAATCCAGATTTATTTGGCTAAGTCTTTAAATTTACTATGGGATGGGGATGGAAATATAGCCAATTTCTAGGTTGCCCATCATATGGTAAATATCAAGACTGCCAAAATTTTGTATGTCTATCTCATAGAAAAATAAGGGTGCAAGTCATGTTAATTTAGAGCTTTGTATGTCCATCTCACGGTAAAATTAGGTAGTCAGGATTTTCGTTGCGGCCTGGATATGTTAGAATACGAACTACCATATGATAGCATCAAATTTGTCAATGTCATGGTAAAATTTCAGACTTAACAAATTTCAACATGTCCCATCTCATGGTAAATTTATAGACTTAACAAATTTTCATATGTCCATCTCATGATAAAATTCCAAACTTAAGAAATTCCAACAGCTATGTCCATCTCATGATAAAATTCCAAACTTAAGAAATTCCAACAGCTCGACGTCAAGATCCATGGCGCCAGGCTTGGCGCCAATGACGATGACGCCAAGCTTGGCGCCAATGGTGACGGCGCCAAGGTGCTGCCACATCAGCGCCAGCTCGGCGTCGTCGGCCAAGTGGCATGGCGGGCTTGGCGCCAACATCAACGGCGTCAAGCTGTGTTACCTTGGCGCCAGCGTGGATGACGCCAAGCCCTGGGTCTATTTTTTGAAATCTTTTCATCATGGACGTATTTGAGAAAATCTTTTGAAAAAAGGCTTAAAAAAAAGACGGTATGTTTGTGTATCTCCGATACAGCCATGCATATATCTGGCCCCTGGCGGGCTGAGACAGCGACACAACACACAGGCACACGGATTGGTCCATATCCATCTCTGCATCTGTGCAAACATGAACACGCGGGACGGATAGGAGATACTGACAGAGCATCAGGCAGGCTGGCTAGGCTAGGACAGAGCTCTAGCTGTGCTGGCTTCTTTCTGCCTAACACCGCGGGATCTCATACCTGATTCTGCGTGGAATTGGAGGTCTCGGCCAGCCGTCGCGTGGGATTATTTTGATTTCCGACGGCGCGGCAACGACGCGCGCGTTCGGTGAATCATCTCGGCATTTTGGGCTAGCTACCTCGGCGGCGGCGGCGGCGGCGGCAGACGCAGCACAGCACCGACGACGCGTACACGTCTGCTTGACTGCATGCATGCGTGCATATATAGTCCAGTACTAGGACGACTAGTTGGCTAGTTGCCCGACGAATGCATACACACGAACACGCGTAAAAAGTCCTCGAGAGACTTGGCTAGTTGGGCCGTATGTGCGTGCAAGGGACTCGGACAAATTAGAGGTAATTGCGTGCCCCATTTGCCACGAAAGCTCCATCGGATCTCGGCGACACAGACAGTCGTCGTGGTGGTGCGCGTGGTGGCCTGGTGGGGGGATACCGTACGTATACATATTTTTTTATTTTGACGGAAATACGTATACACAATTTCTATGTCTCAAATTTCTTCATTCCCTTGTGCCATTCTTCTTTAATTTCTTCGTCCTCCACGAGCAAAATATGCGCGCACAAGCACAAAGCAGACAGATCGCATGCATGCAGAGGAAGAAATTCGGTCGACATATGCTTGCAGTGTCAGCCAAGCAATCAACTCGATTTTTACATAGGCTCAAAAAAACTCGATTTTTACATTGAAGGAAAAAAAAGGTCGTGATAAGCTTTCTAGAGATCCATGCATGCCTGATGTCTAGAGATCTTTTCAGCAACTATATATTTGGCCTTCAAGTGCACGGTTAATTTAAAAAGGCATCTCCCCTTAAGATGCAAATTAAGTTGAACTATTTATATTATGTATGTATATAAACCATTCCAAAACAAAATAGGAAAAAAAAAGCAACATGCTACTCCCTCCGTCCTGAAATGACTTAATGTCAAACTATCTATGATTTATTTGACCAAGTTTGTACAAAATAAACATTATTATTATATTGCCAAATATGGATTTGTCATTGACCTATTTCCATAGCATACATATTTGTGTCATATAAGTATCGACTAGCAAAATTGCCCATGCGTTGCAATGGGTTAATAAAAAGCATATACTAATTTTTATTCGACTAAAGATTTAGGTGTAAAAGAAATAATTGTTTATGTCAAAAGATCAAATTTTGTTTAGTGTGAGAACAGCCATGGCAGTTGTAGTTCATCTCATCCACCTCATCGACCTCTCCTCAAACACTGCTAATATCACCTCTAGCTCGCCCATGCAGGGCACGACGTCCTTCCTCTGTACCTTCTGAAGTGTGCACTTCCACCATGCCACTATGTTGTTGCTTTCAGCGTAATGCGTGATGCAGGACAGGGTGCGGCGTGGTCGGAACACCAGCTCCGCACCTAATCCATCGCTGACGAGCAGTATCCCTGATAGAGCCTCATCGTGAGTGCTGGCCCTAACGGGATGCTTCACATATAGCAGAACCACTGAGTTTGCAGAGATTGGAGCCCCAGTTGCCGAGTTTGGCTATGCATCGCTTCTCCATGGCATCGCACCCTGTGAACACCACGCGGTCGCCTCACCGTTGTGGCCTTCGAGCAATGGAATCCTGATCTTCCTGTCAATTCATGTTTCTAATGTCGATGCAATGAGGCGCCTCTGTGCCGTGGTGGCAAGACCAACAGTAGGGCCAAGCCATGCATATACACAAGTTTTGTAAGTGGCTGATGCGGCATCGTGCGGGCCGCCTATAGGAGTATTAAGCCCGCTTGCATCACTATTTGTAGGGAGATAGACTTGTCACCTCTGGTGATGTGGTCTTGAGTGCTTTGAGCTCCTACGTTGTATATTTCATTTGGATCATTTTTTCTTTTTAACTTTAACTCAATCAACATGCGTCCATTGTACATTAATTTTTTACCATAGATTCTACACATCAATATATAGAAGATTAAGATAATAATTTCACTGCAAAAGGAATAAGAAAACATCTTCTATTAGTTTATGAAAGAAAACATAGATCTATAACTACACCAAATATTTTATTCTAGAGTGTAGACCTAGTCAACAAGAGGTCAAAAAAATAATTTTGCTATTTTTTTTATTTTTCTATTTCTATAATTTTCCACATAATTTACAAGTTGGTTGTTTTACCAAAAAAAAATAAAAATGAAAAAAGAAATAAAAGAAGCTAAGCCACAGCTCGCCCCAGTCCACTGGCGCAAAAGGCCCACGAGGCAGATTCCAGCCCAGCAGCATACATAAAATGTTTACCATGGATTCTACACATCAATAGAAAATTACCATAAAAATTTCACTGCAAAAGGACTAAGAAAACATCCTCTATCAATTTATGAAAGAAAACTTAGATCTATAACTACAACAAATATTTTATTCTAGAGTGTAGACCTAGTCAATAGGAGTTCAAAAAAATAGTTTTGCTATTTTTATTTTCTATTTCTATAATTTTCCACATAATTTACAAGTTGGTTGTTTGACCAGAAAAAAATAATAATGAAAAAAAGAAAGAAAAGAAGCCAGGCCACGGCTCGGCCCAGTCCACTGGCGCAAAAGGTCCACGAGGCGGGTTCCAGCCCAGCAGCGAGGCCCAACGTGGACTGCTGGAATCTCCGAGTTTCTCAAATTCAATTTAGATCCTTCCACCTTTTCTTTCCCTCTTGCACTTTTGCACATGGAACCCCTCCTCGTCTTCTATTTCTTTTTCTCATCCTCTTCTCTAAACCTAGAGAACCGCCCGATCTCAGGCCGATCCGTGCCGGCGGGGAACAGTCGGACATGGATAGGCTGGACGAAAATTTGTAGATGGCAGAAATTTTGCCTCTTTATTATTAAGTATAGATATCTTCTTTATAAATTTAGTCAAGCTTTAAAAGACTTGACTTAGGATAAAATGAAAACATCAATCAAGTATTGTTTTGGAAAGGGGGAGTATTTTATTTGGGTGTCAGTGAGTGATGCCATGCCGGTTGCCGCACAAGAAATAAAAGCAATGGCAACACAAACTAAACGTGGCTTGGTGAATGTATCAAGACAGGATTAAGTCGGCAGTGGGTAGTCGGCACTCGATGCCAAACACTAGAAAGGAGGATAGGTATGCTGCGCCGGCGCCGCGGTTGGCCTGAAACGTGCACAACGTACCACAGCGTGTGGTGTGGCATCTGGCTGCTGGCATGCATTCCACGTAGATATAGCGGCCAGGCCATGCTAGCTACGAGTAGTCGGCTACGACAGGACAGGCCACCTCATCCGTGCCAGTAGTACGTACAGCAAGGGAGCACTTTACTGTACCTGTACTAGTACTGCATTTTCATGTTTTTTTACTGCATTTTCATGGTGCCATGGTGGATTGGTGGTCGGCCGGGCCTTTGACTTGGTCACTTGGCCGGCCAGTTGGCCCCTCTTGACCGCGCGCACCGGCATCCAATAATCCAAGTGATAAGGCTACACACCCACACGAGTACACATTTATAATTAAAAAAAGGACAAGAGATTCTCTGGTGCCATAGAAATCTCAACTTTTAGATAAATGGCAATGATATTTAGTAAATCAGATGCCCAAACAAATAACCCCGTAGGCCCAAACTTTTTTTTTCGCACGGTTACACAATTTTCTTGCATACTCGCTACTTCCTTGATGATATCCCACAAAACACTCATTGGTTATAGCAATGTAATACTACTATTTTTTTTTTCCATCTGAGGTTTGCTATCTGAAACTTTGGTCAGGGTCAGCTATTTGGATATCTAAACAGCATAAAGTCAAAAACAAAACTTAGTTAAAAAGTTGTACATCTCATTAAACCTACAATTCTCATTCATAAATAAGTTTATCATCTCTACATCTGAGTAAAAGTGATGAATTTCCTAAATAAGGCAAGGTCAACTTTTTTTGTGACAAAGGTAAGGTCAACTTATGAACACAACAAAGCATTAGTGCCAACTCCGAATAAACACCGATCGATAACCTTTGGAGGAAGGGAGGATATTATTGTGATGTATATAGGGTATCTTTGGTTGCTAGCCACACTTCATCTTAGGTAAGTTTGATCAAGTTAACGAGTAGTGTGTGGTTGGCAACTAAACTGAGGCAAGCCTTGTTTTGGACTCCACATGTCACAGAGTAAAAAAGTGTGACAAGATTCCTTTAGGCATGAAAAAGTATGGCCTGAAATTTCTAGCCACACCTACCTATCTAAGGTTAGTTGTGGCAAATTATAGCCGAGAACCAAATTGTGGCCGGGAACCAAAAAGTGTGACAAGATTCCCTGTAATGTGCCATTGTATGATGTGCACGTCGTGGTGGAAAAATATGTGTCAATTCTAGTAATATTACTGGTAGAAATGGGTCAACTGGAATGAGTGTTTTGTAGTATCTCTAAGAGGAAGTCATTCTATTTTGTTCTATAAGTCAAACCATCTTAGTTTCTATTTACCAAAAAATATCAATTATTTATGATATCAAAAGAGTATTATAAATTCAGCATGAAACATATTTTCATAGTATACATATATATTTAGTGTCATAAATATTAATATGATCTTCTTTAGCTATATGCTTGATCAAGTTTAGAGTGGTTTGACTCAGAACAAACTACAATGACTTTCTTTTAGGGATGGAGTAGCTATTTTCATCCGTGATTGTTGTGTCTTCATTAGTGTTGTCATCGCCTACGTAAGATCGTTGCTTGGATTATAGTACTAAATTTATAGTGTCGGCCAATGAGTCTGTCGGGCCCTCAATTTGAGAGTCCTAGTGCACTTGTATTTGCGCCAGGATCATGCACAAATACACATAGAAATAACAGAATTGGCACACAGATTTAATATAAAGTACCAAGCTTTATTGATATTAAAAATATGGTCTTACGACAGTCAAGGTTCAAATGGCATAGCCACAGGCATTACATAACTAGCGAGGTTGCCGTGAAGCGGCAATTTATTACAACAGGGTGGTAGATACTACAGCGGAAACTACAGCATAGCGATACTCTAATCCACAGGCAAGCTTGAGCGCGGTTGAAACCCTATGTCCTAGAGACTCCTTCTAGCAAATCCGTAAATCTTCACATGGCTCCTAGTCCTCGTGGTCCGCCTCCTCATCGATGTTGTAGTCCTCTTCGGGGTCGATATCTTCGTTGTGCTCTCCTTCCGGTTCAACGTAGTCTAGGTCCTCATTTTTCTGATACTCGCCCTCCTCTGCTTCCCAACCTGGCCGGGGATGTGCTACAGAGGGGAGGATTGGAGCTCAGACTCCACGACGGTGGCGACACCCAATTTGGGGGAAAATGGGATGGAGCTCGGGATGAGAGGGGAAGGAAGGAAAATGATGGGGATATAGCGTGTTCTAGATCTTAGCGGAGCTTGGAGTGGTGGTGGTTCGGGCGGAGGCTCGCCGGCCAGGCCTATTTATAGGCCGGTGAGGTTGGTGGCAGCTGCGAGATCTTTTCCCGCTCGCACGTGCTTGAAGCTGGGCGCAGGACGATGCGCTCAGGGCCGTACCTAAGAATTTGAGGCCCTGGTGCAAAACTTAAAGAGGTCCCTACATGTAAGATGTGGCAATCCAAAAAAAGTTTTAAAGTCATTTTTCCCTTTATCTCAAAATGTAAGCTGCACATTATTTGAGATTTGAAATTTGTTATGTTTGGTCAATAATCAGCCTAATTGTATGAAAAATTGTACAACAAAAGTGGCTAAATTGGACTTATATTTACGAGCACATTCTAATGTCAAAACTTTTGCCATATATGATATACTATGAGAGAAATTAGTAATTATTTGTGACAGCCATAGCTTATAAGCCGTACTTTTTTTCAGCCAACGAACAGTTTTTTTCTTTCACAACAAATCAACGAACAATACTTTCAGCCAAGCCAACAGGGTATTTTGGATAGATGTATAACTATACCATATGCTTTTCTAACCTTACTAAGAATTACATCATATATGCAAGTATTCTTCTTCTCATGTGTCTTCTTTGGCCTTTTGTTCTTACAACATAAAACATTACATGGGGTTATACTAAGAGTTACCTAATTTGTATTAATGGAATTATGTATGTATATATGCACGTAAGTAAAATTTGGGGCCCTAATTTTTGGGGGGCCTTGTGACATCGCTCCACTTGCACTGCCCCATGTACGGGCCTGGATGCGCTGGAAGCTTCGGAGGTGACTTCTCATCCGCGGTAGTCCTAGGAGTGAGGGAGAGCTCGAGAGGTCTCATCCATGGCGGCGAAATTCCCGTACCGGTTGCTCTACTAGCGTTGACATGTTGTGGAGGAATAGGGAAGAATGGGGAGGAGGCGAGGGGATGGTTCGAGGGTGTGGACAGCTAGCCGCCGGGACGGGGCCACGGTGGGGCCGGTATGGCGAGCTCGGACGCAGTGCGAGATTTTTGTTGAAGAAGACGAAGCTGCCACCGGGTCCCACTCGTCAATGAGGAGAGGGAAAGGGGAAGGGAGCTGCTGCTGTGCATTGTTGGGCCGAGGGCGTGCCCACGCGGGGAAGAGGAGAAGGGAGGGGAGGAGGTGGGCCGCGCTCGTGGGCCAGAAGGGAAAAGGGGAAGGAATGAGCCTGAGATGGTTATTTATGAAATGCTTTCCTTTTCTTTTCCCAAAATTCCATTCAAAGCTATTTGAATACTTTTCAAACTGAATTAAAAAATAACTCCTCAAGGAATTGTACCACCATAAGTTCAACAAGCAAAACACAACACATGACATGTGTAACTTGGTGAATTCTATTCGTGTCAAAATAATCCTACGCGGTTAATTAATTGATTTATAGAGAAAAATTAAAAGTTCAAATTTTTAGTGATTTTCAAAACATGGCAAAATTTCAGGGTGTTACAGAGTCACTGATGGTGGGGCACCACTTCAAATTTAAAATTTTTCATACTTATTTAACACTTACTTCTGACCCCAGTGATACCACCGACCGTCAGCAAAACATGTCATCTTGACGACGTTGCCTGCACGGCAAGAATCATGATCATATCAAATTTGCGGCTACAATATAGTGGCGTACGAATAAGAAATCAAACAGAATAGATGTAAGATGTTCAACGAAAAGAAGAAAATGACATGCTTACACTTTGTAGCATATGTATATACACACGTGTGCTTACCAATATAAAATTGTAGATAGAGATGCACTAATTTCGTTGTTTGCTCACGCTTCTCTGCTGCTAGGAAAAAGACCTGCTTTGCATTGGTTGGTTGGCAATAATGTCGTCTTTAAAAAAAATGGTTAATAGAAAGTTTTGAAGCAGATCTGTCTTTGTCTGCGCCGAACCATTTTCATTCTAGCGGTAGCTAGTATCCGTCCGTCCTAAAAAATATCAGAAGTTCACATGAAAAAATATATTTGTAGTTAATCTAACTATAGTTATTTAGCATATAAATGTTACTTCCTTGGTCTAAATTATAAGGCGCTTTGACTTTTTTGGTATATAGACTTTGCTATCTATCTAGACATATGTCATATCTAGATACATAGTCAAATTGATGTACCAAAAAAGTCAAAGTAGCTTATAGTTTGGAACAGAGGGAGTAGGTTTTTTATAGGTTTGGTCAAACTTAAATTTATTTGTCTTTATCCAGAAGTGAGAATTATATTCTTTATAAGATGTGGGAGTAGGTTTCAATTCTTTTTGTTCTTATATATCATAGTAGAATCATATAGGGAGATAAGACGGCGCTGCTGCTATTTTCAAACACAGCCTGCAAAATGTGCTTATTTTGTAACTCGAATACGGCCCAGTAAACTAAAGCGACATGCTGTGCTATTAACTTCTGTACTCCTAGTCTCTCCATATCAGATTATTACCAAAGACATTGTCGTACATATACATTTTAACTATTTGCATGCTAAAGCACACTATATATATATATACAACCTCTAGTAACCAGATTTGGTCAAACCTGACTGATACTCTTTTTTTTCAAAACTTTCAAGTTATTTACATGTGTAGATATATAGTGGGAAATACTTATAAAATTTCAAAAAAAAATTAAGAATAGATTCTAGAATATATTAACAGTAAAGGCGATATGCATTGAAAACTATGCAAAGTTGAATGAATGTGTCAACTATTTTTTGACTAGAGCTACCACCATATGTGGCCTCATCCACTAAAGTCAAGTAGCCTGGCTGGAAAGTAAAGAAGCTCCCATTTCTCAGTTGGGTGCCGTCCATCTGAGCAGGCTCGCGTGTTGCCTGCCGTTGACCTTTTTGGTCATCATCAGCAAATTAAAAGGATCATGCGGAGCACAAGCTAAAATTTACGCCGCCACTGTTTAACCTGCAAGCAACCATATGCATGCATGCAGAGTCCAGTTTTGAGTTGTATTCTGAATTTTTACCGCTGGAATAATAAAAGATGCCCTTAACTATATATATACTTGTCTGTCAGCAGGCACACAACTCCAGGTCATGCATGTGTGCTGATCTTCATCTGATGAATTGAAGTTGGGGCTAGCTATTAGCTAGGAGCCTGTTTAGTTCCCAAAATTTTTCAAGATTCCCCATCATATCGAATCTTTGAGCGCATGCATGAAGCATTAAATATAGATAAAAAATAAAATTAATTACACAGTTTAGATGAAATGGACGAGACGAATCTTTTAAGCCTAATTAGACCATAATTGGACACTAATTACCAAATAACAACGAAACTGCTACAGTAGCGTTTTGCCAATTTTTTCATGAACTAAACCAGCCCTAGGCAGGAGCACAGCCAGATAGGCAGAAAAAATGCGCCCTGTTCACTTGAACTACTTTTCAGTTATGGAACAATATTTTTCTCTCACAATATTTCAGCATAA
Organism: Saccharum hybrid cultivar R570; assembly: GCA_038087645.1. Taxonomy (NCBI): domain Eukaryota; kingdom Viridiplantae; phylum Streptophyta; class Magnoliopsida; order Poales; family Poaceae; genus Saccharum; species Saccharum hybrid cultivar. The sequence continues at coordinate 8,658,489 of JAQSUU010000493.1, read as the reverse complement.
GCGAACAGGGTGATGGCCATTGGCTGACTCTAAATAGCGATTGGTCAGATACTAAGGTAGGAGTGCAATAATAATTGTGGTAGTTAGCAGACTTGTATATACAATCTCCTTGTTCGTTTCGCTGAAATTTAGTTTATGCTGATGCTTATGCTGAAATGTTACGAGAGGAAAACACTGCTCGTTCGAGCAGCTGGCGAAGTCTCCAACGATGGAGCTACAGGTCCGGGGTTCGAACCCCGGCTCCCTACGCTGGCCTCCAGGAAGGCCACGCCCAAGATGATGCTTTAAAAAAAGCAATGCTGAAGTAGTGTTGCAAAACAGAACCAATGATTAATGTATATTTGCGTAGCGATCAATCAGATCCTGCCTCCTGGAACAATGGGCAAGGATTGGGGCCAGACATATAGGCCAATTCGTTCTCGGGGGCTACCAATCACTGGCGGACTATGAACAGTGATTGGTCATGCATAATAGAGTAGGTAGGAGCACAATAATCGAGCTAAGCTAGCTCGATTATCTGGGTTAATTACGTTGTTCTTATCATTATCCATGGCGCATTAGCGCGAGACATGGGAGCAATCTTCGTTCAACGAGGAATACGTTAAGTAGGGCCTAAGCAAAGTAAAAAAGAAGATATATGCATAGTACTATAGTAGCGGCTGTTTGGATCTCATGGGCTAACAACTAGTTGCTAAACTTTAGCCCTTGAGGATCAAACAATAGAGCCAAAGTTCCAACTAATCGTTAGTTCACTAGTACTTCAAACTTATGGCCTATTTGGATGCATCAACTAAACTATAGCTAGCTAAATTTAGCTGCTAGGCATCAAATAGCCCAGCTAAAAGAACAGCTAAAGTTTAGCTAGGTTTAGCTATTTCAACCCAGCTAAAGACAGCTAAAATTTAGCTGAGTCTATTAGCCGGAGCATCCAAACACCATAGCTAAAGTTTAGCTAGAAAACTTTTAGCTGGCTAAAGTTTTACTTTGAAATTTTAGCTAGCTAAACTTTAGTGCGGGTGCATTCAAACGGGCCCTCAGCTAACAAAAGCTAAAAGTGTTACAAATATTTAAAAAGTCATTTGTATCCTCTATTCTTTCTCTAGCTAGGTGAGAGAGAAAAGGCAGGAGGGGGTATTTTTGTCTAGAAGCTAATTTTTAGTAGGATCTAGACAGTTAAGGCCTAACAACTAGCTGACTAATTTTGGATTTTTTTAAATTTAATCCTTTTTTCAACAATATTTTAAAACTAATCCTAAAAAAGTATTTGCAAATCTGACTCTTTTGGTCGCGCCAGCGTGAGTGGCGCGACTGTATCACTCTGTCACGCCATATGCGCTGGCGCGACTAGGGGCGCCACGGTGGCACAGGGCGTTGACCGGAGCTGGCGTGGCAGACCATGGGCCCCGCCTTGTCACGCTGTCGACTCTGGCGCCAGCCGGGCCGGCGCGACGAGCCGAATTAGGTTTTGCGCAGCCCAGCCCACTTTCCATTCTTTTGTCTTGGGCTCACTCACCAGACTAGGCCGCGTGCAGCAGGGCAATGCCGCCGCCACCCCACCTCCTCCGTTCTTCCTCGCCGACAACGCCCACCGCAAGGGAGTTGAGCGGCTGCTGCTGCTGTCCTGTGTCTCCTTCTCCCTCTCCCTCCATTGTTGAGGGATAGGTGCGGCCAGGGTAGGCGCAAGACGTGCTGGTGGTGGCTAGGCGCGGCGGTGCCACCAGCCACCTTTCCCACCGCCGGCGAGTGGACCTCGGCCACCTTCCCCACTGCCAGGTTGAACTCTCTGTCCTCATTTTTTGGAATTCATGAGTGATTTGTTGTAGGAGTAGGGTTTAGTAAATTAGGGATTTTGTGAATGTTTGTGGCATTGGTTGTTAGAATTTGATGCGTTGAATAGGTTTAGAATACACTCTGCCCGTGGATTGGACTACAAGTATTTGTTGCATGGACGTAGATAGTTGATGCATGGAGGATTTACAACGGTATGTTTGTTAGCTATGTTGACATCATTATTTACTTTGTGACATTGTAGTGTTGAAGTGAATAGAGATGATACAATTTCAAATTGTGTTGTTGTTATTGGTGTTGATTTGTTGGTTGGTATTTTGTAGATGGATCGGTTAGTGCGATTCTTTCATGGTGGCAAAGTTAAAGAAAATGGGGATTTTGAAAGCATGCAAGAACATGTTCAGTTCTTTAGTACCACTCCTACCTTTCATGGTTTGGTTAGCCGATGTGGGGAAAAATTTGGGTGCCCACTAAGATTGAGAGGTCGGTTTGACTGTGGCAAGGAACGAGCGCAGTATGTGTTGATGTGTGTGTCATGTGACAATGAATGGAAGAACTACATAGAGGTTGTCAAGAGTAGCAGTGTTAGGTGCTTGGAAGTTGTTGTGAACAAGGGGTCTGCCCGAAAAATGGTGCCTGTGGACGATAATGTGGATGTGGAGCCCGTAGAGAACCTTACCCAAGATGAAGAGTTGCAGGCGCTTGTTGGTGGAGAAATTGATAGGTCATGTGAGCTCGGTGCCTTGAATGGTGATTTCGATGATGAAACGTTTGATGAGGATGATGGCAGTGGAGATGGAACACATGATACGGATGACATATCCGAAGGATTGGAGGATGACAAAGTTGATGTTGCCTCTGCGGACGAAGATGAGTTGACCTTAGGGCCAAGTACTTCAGATGATGTGTTGGAGGAGGAGTACAGGTCTCAGCCTAGCAGTGACAACGAAAGTGATTGTTGTGAAGTCTTGCGGACGCAATCGGAGTCCCAGCTGATGGTTCATTGAGAAAGGAGTACAATGACATCGAATTGAGGCAATTGAAGGTTATCCATGTGGAGGTACCCTTGGTACCTAATTTTATGGACATTAGTATGGTTGACCAGGCAATATGTGACACCGGTTTGTCATTGTTGGCTGAGGAGCTACCAGATAGTGAGGAGGTGGAGATCAAGAAAGGAATGGTATTTGATACTTTGGAACATCTGAAGTATTTCCTTATGGATTATGTCATTCGGTTTCATAGGCCGTATTATGTTAGCCACTCCGACAAGAACAAGAGGTACACGGTCCATTGCAAGAATGGATTTGGATGGCAACTATGGGCTCAGAGGCAGAGGAATGACAAGTGGAAGATTTGCAATGTGAGGCAACCTCACACCTGTTGATCTTCGAAGCCAAAGTGTGTGCACGCCCAAAACACAGCTCGTTACCTAAGTCGTCGTCTTGTTGGCACAGTTAGGGCTGATAGTGACACATCAGTATCAAGCATGATCGAGACCATATTTGGGTTCACAGGTTATAAAGTGAACTACTCAAAGGCATAGCGGGCAAAGCAACATGCTATAGAGTTGCTATGGGGCGATTGGAAAGAGGCAAACAACCAAGTTCCTAGGATTCTAAATGTCATGAAACACTACAACCCAGGGCTTATGTGGTATCCTTATGTGGGTCGCATTGTCACGGACGTGGATGGCGTTCCAAAGCATGTTCTGCAGAGAGTTTTTTGGTGTTTTGCTCAGTCCGCGCTGGCCTTCAAGCATTGTCGTCCCTTAGTCCTAATTGATGGTACATTCCTAATAGGCAAATATAGGGGTGTTTTGATGATTGTCGTTGGCGTCGACCCAGACAATCAACTTGTCCCTTTAGCATTTTCTATGGCTAAGGGTGAGAATGACGACAGTTGGTCTTGGTTTTTGAAACTTGTGAGACAAAATGTGCTCCGTTCATCTCGAAACATATGCATGATCTCAGATCGACATCACGGTCTGCTGACAACTACGAAAGAGCATGTAGATGGTTGCCCTCCTCTTGAGCATCGGTGTTGCATGAGGCACTTTACTGCCAACATATGGAGGAGGCAGAAGAGAAAAGAGGTAATGAAGAAGTTGAAGCCACTATGTGGGTGTCGAACGAAGGAAAAATTCGAAGTGACGCTTGGTGAGTTACAGAAGGTTCTCAATGCTAGGGCAAAGAGTTGGCTTTACGATCAGATGCCTCAAAGGGACAAGTGGGCTCTTGCATTCAATGTTGGCAGTCTTCGGTACGACATGATGACTACCAATTCTTCTAAATCATTGAATAAGGTGTTCAAGGGTATCCATGCAGTCCCCGTGTCAGGTATTGTGGAGTACTCGTTCAAGAAGTGCAATGAATACTTTGTCAATCGATGGGACATAGCAAAGGTGTCCAAAGAGAAATGGGGTAGAGCCGGTAGAAAATATTTGGATATCTCAGAGACGATAGCTTCAAACCAAGTTGGCGAGGCCTTTGGGCCATCGAGGTTAGTCTACAATATCAGGTCAGCCGAGGGAACGAACCCAGGGGGCGAGAAGTACGGTGTAAGGAATTATAGGGTGGACCTTGAGAAAGGAGAATGCTCTTGTAACATCCCACAACTCCTCCATGTGCCTTGCTCCCATGTCATTACAGCTTGCAGATGCAGGGGTCTAGACCATGAAACTGAGAAGTTCATGTCTCCTTTTTACCTCATGTCAAACACTCTCAAAGTGTGGGAGTCGAGCTTCGAGCCTTACCTAGATCCGACACAATGGCCGGAGTACTATGGGTTGGATTATGTTCCCGACCCGGACCTTCTTAAGACAAAGAAGGGTAGAAGGAAGAAAAAGCGGTTGTGTGGCGTTATGGATGCATCTAACGGGTACGGTGAAGATATGTACGGTTTTGGGGACTTTAATGAGGCACCAGGTCAGGCCATTGCTCCAAATGCCACAAAACCCGGTCACACCGTTGCCACTCACGACAAGCATAAGAAGGCAAGGAAATTAGCAGCACGGAATGCAAGTACAAGTGGGTTTAGGGTTACAAAGGTAGATACATACATTTAAATAGGTTGTTCATTACATATTCCATGCATTTCCATATTCCATACATTTGTTTCTTGTTTTTCTACCATGTACCATGTTGCTTTTACTTTTTCCATATTCTAACTTTGTGTCATTGTTTTAACAATTGCATCATGGCGCACGCGCACTTCCCCCTCCTTGAGACATACTACGACAAGGACCACCGAGCGCACTTGATGGTCGACAATGGTAATGTAAATGAAAGTTTCTTTTCATAATACAACGAAGCTTTGCAATTGTGCCATCTCTTAGCTTTTAACCTACACTTGCATATTCTATACTTAGGTGTGTGCATAAGAAAATGATTTTCCCTTGTATAGCTACTGCATGATTAGTGGTCTATGCTGCCCAATAGGAACTGGTATGACTAGAAAAAGCATCCACATAACAACATTGGTTGTCTTTCCTTTTTGTCCAATTATTAGAAAAAAATATCCACTCTACAAAGCTTTGGAATTGTCCTTGTTCTTTTGTGATGTCTGTTTTTCATTGACTTTTACTTTGACATATATTTCACCCTTTTCCAATCACATCGAATTGTAAAGATATACTTCATTTTCATCTATAATGTGTTAACCCGTTATCTATTGTATCATTTTTTTGTAGGCCTTGGGCCCGCTACGTCCCCGAACTCATCAACCTCTCAAGTGGGACGAGCGCTATGCCCCCTACCTCGCAAGAGCAGGAGCTGGTTTTCTAGGCTTGGCTAGAGCTATCAATGTTGGCCTCCTAGACATGGATGGTCCCCTCCTCATGGCCTTTGTCGACAAATGGCGTTCGGAGACCCATAGCTTCCACCTGCCTTCTGGAGAGATGTTTGTCTTATTAGAAAAAAATATCCACTCTACAAAGCTTTGGAATTGTCCTTGTTCTTTTGTGATGTCTGTTTTTCATTGACTTTTACTTTGACCTATATTTCACCCTTTTCCAATCACATCGAATTGTAAAGATATACTTCATTTTCATCTATAATGTGTTAACCCGTTATCTATTGTATCATTTTTTGCAGGCCTTGGGCCCGCTACGTCCCCGAACTCATCAACCTCTCAAGTGGGACGAGCGCTATGCCCCCTACCTCGCAAGAGCAAGAGCTGGTTTTCTAGGCTTGGCTAGAGCTATCAATGTTGGCCTCCTAGACATGGATGGTCCCCTCCTCATGGCCTTTGTCGACAAATGGCGTCCGGAGACCCATAGCTTCCACCTGCCTTCTGGAGAGATGCTTGTCCTGCTAAAAGACGTCGGGTTCATTTTGGGCCTTCGCTTGGATGGTCCGGCTATGATAGGCATGGTAGAGCCACAGAACTGGAAGGATATGGTGGAGCAGGTCACCGGCCACCGGCCACCAGACCCTAAAGAAGGGAAGAAAGAGAAGAAGACTTCAGGTGTCAGCTCAGTTTGGTTGCGGCAACGCTTCAACATGTGCCCTCCTCATGCATCGGACGACGTTGTTGAGAGATACGCTCGAGTGTGGCTATGGCACATGGTGGCACAATTCCTATTTCCATACGCTTCTAGGAACACCATCTCATGGATGGTCCTCCCACAGCTACGTGAGCCTTGGGAGAACATAGCACAATACAGTTGGGGATCCGCAACTCTTGCTTGGTTGTATCGGCAACTATGTGAGGAATGTAGGAGGGCACAACCCAATTCAAACCTAGGTGGTTGCACATACATGCTTCAGATTTGGATTTGGGAGCACATTCCTATCAGACGGGTTCATAGAGGCGAAGTTGCGGTAAGTACGTTGCATTAATTTGGTATTTCTCTTTGATTTGCAGCATGAACTATGTGACTTCATTAACACTATTTTGTTTTTCAGGCTTGGACACATGGTGACAGTCGTCCCCCCGTATGCTACCTTTAGGCGGGAGTTAAGTCGGTTCAGGGATAACCATAATGCCGCTACGTTCAATACTCCAATGACTTGGATGTTTTAACTCCAGCTCAAGTTCGTTGTACCACCTAGGCTTCCTCTATTTATGTTGTTCACAAATTCATGACAAGGGCATATAGTAACTAACACATGGTACAGGTTGAATGGTAGCCATATGATAGGCTAGACGTAAGACAGTTGAACATGGCCCCACATGTTCACGCTGAGAGGGTCCTGTGGCGATCCAATACTCCAATGATCTTCTACTACGTGGTGGAGCACCACTTGCCTCAAAGAGTTATGAAGCAGTTTGGTTGGAACCAAAATTTCCCTCTACAACATGAGTCCACATCCCATCAATTGCATGAGTAAGCTACAGTTTCCATATACGCCAACTCAGCATTCCAAGTATTGTACAAGGCCTACTAATGTCTCATGTCTCGTGCATGCAGGATTTCTAGCAGGAGAAGGTTCGGCGGCCAGAACTGGCTGGAGAGGCATGCAAACTACGTGCAAGCGTGGGAAGCTAGAGAGAGGGTGGAACCCACTAATGGTGCTCACAGTGTGACGAACGAGTACCGTGTGTACCTCGCGTGGCTTCACAGGTCCACTAGAATAAGTGTGCATCCACCGCTGTCCAGCATTCCAATAGATGAACAAGAGAGCGATGATGAGGACCCCTATGATGTGATGACAAGGACGAGCGTGCAGCCACAAAGAGCGCCCCTTGAGAACTACATTGTACACCTTTGAAAATTGAACTATGTCTTATTGCAGCTTCACTTGAAAACTACGCGATCATGATGATTATGCATGTGCTCTAGGCAACTCAGCTAGCTCACCTTTCTAATGAGGCCAGAGTGTACCTTGGACGTGCAGCAAGGATGGACAATACATACCTAAAAGAATTCGCCAAGGTACTACCCCTATGCCTGTGCATTTATCTTGTCACCCGCATCGATATGTAAGCGCTACTCATTAAACATCACCATTGTTGCAGAAAGTGATCAGGACCTATCGACGGATGGCTAGAAAGGTGAGTTGCATGAGAACGGAAGATGTACATGTGCCACCTGCTGCATCACAAGGACCACAGACCCGCACAAGGAAAAGGGCAGCGATTGACATTTCGGAGAGCTCGCGTGCAAGATGTACGGATGAAGAAGACGACGATGATGGAGATGATGATGACATCAATGATATCCAACATATGAACAAGATGAGCTGACGGGTTTGCAACTTGCTGATGCTCCTCTGGGTACATAAACTCAGGTTCGTTTTCATTACCACGTAGTAGATGACGCTGTTTCTTTTGACATATGGTCGACCATTGAAGAGTTCAGCTATGCCCTTCAAATAGTGTGTGTAAAGCCATTACAAGTATGGTACGAAGTACATGCTACTAAATGCCTAGTGTTCCTTATTTGACATATGTCTTGTATGTGTTTTGTGTAGAGTTCATCGCAACGGCCTCCACGAGGTCAAGGAAGAAATGTGCGAGGGCGTGCTCGTGACTGCTCCGATGTGGGCACCCCAAATGTCCTTGCCACCAATCCAGGCCGCCGCCATCATCCTAGAGAGCCCTACACGCCTAACCCCTAGGCTGCTACATGCTTCTTTGGTGAACTATGTGGACATGGTACATTTGTGACATATGACCACTATGTGAACTTGGTCATGTATGAACTATGGACTTTGTGAACTAGGTCGAGTTTGTGAGGAGTATGAACTTTGGACTTTGTGAACTTGCTCAGCTAATGTGGACTTGGTCATATGTGTTCATATATGTGTTGAATATTGAATATGTGTTGAATGTTTTGCTAAAACTGTAGATTTCTGGGCACATTTGAAACAAAAAAATGTTCCTAGGTCTGGGTGGCGTGACAGACATTGACGAACATTGTGCAAATGGCTGTCGCGCCAACCACACCGGTGTGACAGACTGTCGCGCCACCCAGGCTGGTGCGACAAGGCCTCACCCAACAGCCAGACCTTTCTGGTGTCGATGGTTGGCTGGCGCGGCACTATCGCGCCAGCCAGCCATCGACACCAGAATGGTTTGGTTCTCAGGGCCTCCTCTTGTCGCGCCGCTGTGCCTGGCGTGACAAGGCTGTAGTGCTAGTAGCACTGGCATGGCGGTCCTACAAACCTCAACAAGGTGTCTCATCTTGTCTATATTGTCCGAAGTAGCCTTTGCTTGTCAAAGTAAGTGAAAAGGGTTTCAAAAGGCTGTATGTCAAGTATGTCTTTGTATCTTAGCAAATCCAAGAGAATCAAGTATTTTGCATCCACACCACGAGGACTTATATGACAACAATTTCGAAGCTCACGTTGGAACCATTGTTGAACGTGTTCCATCTACCACACGATAAGAAGGTTGCACACATAAGTGTTCGATACAAGCACTACTAACACTAGTAGTCACAGTATTGCATACAACCAAATGCCAACCCATGGGCATCTATAAAATACAAGACAAAGGCATCATCACCACCAAATACAAGCCAACGTCATCATCATCATCACATCAGTTACATAAGTGTTCCATCTACCATATACAAGCACTACTAACACTAGTATTCCATCTATGGTGAACACGTACTATGAAATGACAACCCTAGGCCATTTGCAAAATATGTACGAATGTAGCTGCCTTACCACAAAAGAAGCAGCGCTATTGTACTTGCCTTCTATCTACCATATACAACATATAAGAGATGCCAAACTTATTGGCATTTGCAAAATATTTACTAGACCATGTAGCTGTTGACACACTATGCATGGTCATCTCCATCGTCATCGCCATCGTCCTCACCATCTTCATCATCATGGTCATGGTCATGGTCATCGTCATAGTCATCGTCCTCGTCCTCCTCCATTGGTACGGGGAGATGTCCATTGTTCGGTACATTATCGGGGACTACAACAATGGAACAATGTGTCATTGCCAACATTTGTAAGAAGATGCACAAGTCCAAACACAGTTTCAAATCAATTACTCAAATATGTGACACAATTTGTTGTGGAAAAAGGCCATCTCCCTCTCATCCTCGGACTACTTAAAGTCGTATGCTTCCTTGTTTTGTCACCAAAAGCTCATCAGCTCATCCTCATTATTGTAAAAAATTGAGCTTCTGACCGGTCACTCTAGGAAAATCCTCTGCAATCCAGATACGGGTCTTCCATGATGGCATTTGTACCCCGTACCTCATCCTCACCTCCATCTTCTTCTCCTCCCACATCAAGGACTTCATCTCTTTTTCGAGAGGCGAATGTACTTTTAGCCTCTCCACTAACTCACCACGACCACTAAAGTGCTCCCAATTGCATGTCTTCCCCGCCTAAGCAAACACAAAGCAATGACCAAATAAAGCAGTGGGCTATGTTCATGTAATAACTTTTGTGCTTAAGTGAACTCACCCATAGCTCAGACGGCCCTCCATAGGCATTGCCACAGTAGTAGCCATATCCTAACTCAGACGGAACAACTTCTTCGCGAGCCTTCATGCCACACTTGCACTTACGGTCCGACATCTTTGTGCATGGCCATGGCTTAATGCCTACCTAAAACTTTGCAAATTCATACTCTGAAGGCCAATGCGATTTGGGTCCATAGTTCTACTCCTCAAAGTCACAAGATGGGAACCCTCTCTGCAAAAAAACCAAAAGTTGCAACTATAACATTGTATGTGCAAAACACAGATGAGCTTGGAGATAAATTGCTTTCACGAGAACTTACACAATCTGGCAACCCACAGTATATAGAAGGGAGTGAATGCTCCAGGTTTGCTCGGAGTAGTTAGTCGCGTCGACAATCCACAATGGCATTTAGGAGGATTCATTAGACGCCACAAAGCAGCGGTAAGCTTCTCCGTCTCTAACATTTTCGGAGGGTTCGGTGCCGGCCGAACCCAATGAACAAACTCAGAATATGGAACGCTCTTCCAAGGGTCATACGAAAACAACATAATCATGGGATCAAACATTTGATCCCCATCGATCCATTGATAGAAGTTGCATCCCTGTAGGTAGGCATCAAGTATGTGGGGACGACTCTTCAGTTTACAACATTAGAAAGCTCGCCTAGCTGATGTGGGATGCCTTGACTGCTTCACAAAAGCTAGTAACCCACAGTAACACAGCGGTGTTGGCTCTGCTGATAGGAAAGGACCCATGCCTCCATGGTCCTTTGGATGGTGCACGAAATGTGTGTCATTTGGAACTGCCATGCAACCTATCACGAAGTAGTTGAACAACAATTTTCATCTCAAGTCTTGGGCCTATAAATGTAAATCATGAAGCGAAACCCTAAAACAAATACGCTTCATGTAAATGATGTCTACACATACATAATCCAACCCATCTATACAAGAAATCACCACAAATAATTTCAACTCACACACTTCCAACATACTTTTATATGCACAGTCCAAGCCATACTGCAGTCTAAACCAGTGTATTGAAACCCTAATGAACTGCCAACCAATACCAATCACCAAAACCATAAAAGTTCAACATAAATCATCATATATTATATGTGATTAACCAAACCAACTTTGTTTAAACGAAACGAAAGCCAGTATTGCACACAGCAGTGTAAACCAAAGCAGTATACAGTATATAAGCATCAACTAAACAAAAAACAGACATGAGGGAGTCATACCTCTAGCAAGAGAAGGTTGAAACCTGAAATGCAAATGATAACTTGGTCAATGGGAAATAGAGCATAGGAGGAAAGCAAGAGAGAGAACACAGCAAGAAAACCTCACCTCGAACTCGCCGGACTCAAGGAGAAACAAGAGAGCGACAAAAAAGCAGGTGGGCCGTAGCATTTATATGGGCTCGTCGCGCCGGCCTGGCTGGTGCGACAGTCCGTCGTGCTAGAGCCGACGGTGCGACAAGGCATAAAAGCAGGTGGGGCCGCAGCATTCTGGTGCGACAGTCCGTCGTGCCAGAGTCAACGGCGTGACAAGACGGGGCCCACGGTCCGTCACGCCAGCTCCGGTCAACGCCCTGTGCCACCGTGGTGCCTCTAGTCGCGCCAGCGCATGTGGCGTGACAGAGTGATGCAATCGCGCCACCCGCGCTGGCGCAACCAAAAGGTTCAGATTTGCAAATATTTTTTTTCGGGATTAGTTTTAAAATATTGCTTAAAAAGGATTAAATTTTAAAAAAAATCCACTTATTTTATAGCGTTTTTTTAGCCATGGCTAAAAACTTGTCTTAGTACATCCAAATAGGCCCTTGGTTTAGAGGAGTGTATATACACAGTATGTATAGGCAATGTGAATACATCTTTGATCCATGTCTCTTGTACCTAATAATACATATAAATTCATGTCTAGAATTAAGAATAAATAGTTCTAGTTATATACTACTTCCTCCGTTCCGAATTGTAAGTGCTAGTTTGGCAGAGCCCCATCAGATTCTTGAGCTTTACTTCTTGATTTTCTAATAGAGTGATTTTGGTGAGGAAGTAGGGTGGGGAGCAAGTGGGAATTGATTCTAAAGTGATTTTAACGATGATTGAACAAGAAGCAGTGGGAAGCTGTGGAGAATGGTTTTTTTAGTCGCAAGCTCGTCGTGTAGATAGAGAAGTGATTCTTGTCAGCTGTTCCACCAGAATCCAGCTGCATTTTAAAAGTTTGGCAAGGATCCACAAAATATCCAAACTAAGTTGTTTTAGTTTTTTTTAATACATAGTTTTTTGCTATGCACCTAGATACACATGATGTCTAAATACATGGGAAAAAAATTGTATCTAGAAAGGCCATAACGACTTACGATTTTAAATGGAGGGACTACTTGCAAAGTTGGAACGACGTATATAGCAAGACACGATGCATGAAAATATATCCTTTTGTTTTGCGAAAACAAAACACGTAGGACAAGTTTTGCATTATTCCTACACGGAGAAATTTATTAGTATTAGGTAAGGTCAAAACATACAGATATGATGATGGTCAGATTAATTACGTGCAGCCCTTATACATCATCAAGCAGCACGCCCCGCCGCTCCCATGCATGCGTCCGGCTGTAGCTCCATCTTGTTTATTCTGTGGAATGCATGGGAATGGTGGTGCTAGCTCTCTCCAAAAGGCAAAAGCCATGACATATATGGGCATATGAGCATGTGACATAAGCACCATTTGCACGAGATTAGGAGTACCGGCCCAAGCCCAACCAATGCAATGACCAATGAGCATCATTTCCACGAGATTAGTACTACTACATCAACAGTAAATAGTACTCCCTCCAGTCCATTTTATCTGGCGCACACGCATATCAAGATTTAAACTTTAAAAACTTTGACCAATAATTAGACTAATAATTTTTAACTATTATAATACAAACTTTATAAAATTAGATTTGTAAGGAATTATACTATCAAATGATTATAAGTTTATAAGCATAAATAATATAATATAAAGCAAATGAATGGTCAAAGTATGATCTAGGAGACCGTGTCATTCTAACTTGCGCCAGATAAAATAGACCGGTCCGTCCCAAAAGAAAAAAGTGTCATTTTTTACTTTCAGACATCTTGTTTGACCATCCGTCATATTCAAATTTTTTGTATAAATATCATCTATTTTGTTATGATTTATTTTATAAAAAAGAAATACTTTAATAATGATTTATTTATTTTATAATTTACACAAAATTTTTAAGTAAGACGAACGGGACGGAGGGAGTAATCTGCAATGCATGTCGACCACAAGCAGTTGAATAATGTCGTGCGTACGTGGTGGCCGACAAGCAAGGATGACATGCACGCCTGGCATGCCGCCACGCGGATGCGAGGGAAAAACTAACGCGCACGACCACAAAAGCACACGCGGCCCGCCGCCTCCTGCATGCTCTGCGGCGCCGCACCGCACCCGCATGGATGCATTGCACACGCACGCGGTTTTCTTTCTCTTCCAGATGAGCACGCACGCATGGGCAACACAAGTGATGCAGGCACGTAGTACTGCAGAGATGCATGCCTTTGCGCCCAACCAGGGGCGGACCCACAGGGCACGTCAGGTGGGCCATGGCATACCGTGTGGGGCAGTTTTCTACTTACTTAACAATGGATTATACGTATAGATAGAAAAAATTGCAACTCATGTCATGAGTACATCTTGTTATCGTTACGTCTCTTGCTTTTTAACCAAGAGGTCGCTAGTTCAAACCTTTGCGTCTGCATTTTTTTTGATTTTCCGTTTTGCATTTTTTAATTTAAGGCTTATCTTTGAATTTAAGGCTTATCATGTTTCTTTAATGCACACAGTTTTACTGAATTAGAATATGGTTTTACCGAACTGCATAAGAAAATTATGTACGGCATACCCTGTGATAAAATCCTAGGTCCGCCACTACGCCCAACACGCACCCACCGAACGGGCGGACACCCATTCTGCACGCCACGGCTCTCGCCGGATTGGCCGCCGTTCGGGGATTCTTGACAGCGACCCGTCGTATCTTGGATCGGCGGCGCCACGCGCGGGCTGGCCGGGGCCAAAAAAAAAATTGACTTCGACGAAAGGTTGTTTTCTCCTGGTGGGGTGGTGAGGGAGATTTTACCTGTTTGGTTTGACCACCATGACACACATCATGTCTTTCTCTTTTCGTGCTGCCATTATACTCCTGGTGGGGTGGTGGGGGAGATTTGATACAAGTAGGGATGCAAGTAGGTATTTAATGGTGTTTTTTTAGCTCGGCTAACTATAATTACGGTCAAATGTCATTTTAGTTCATTTTTCCTCTTTCGTCAGATTACATAAATGCCATTCCAGCTTTTTTGATCAAGTTTTTGGGGCGACTACTCGATGATCCAAAATATTTTGAACTTGCATCCCTAGATACAAGTCTTCTCTTTTTAATTCTGTGCTGCCATTATGATAGTTCTCCACTTTTGAATTTTGATCCATCCATCCATGTGTATACTGTGGTGCTTTCGGTGAAATTAAATGTTCTCGGACACTTGAAAACAGTTAAATAAGTTTCATTCTCATGAAACTCATTTCATCTCTGTTTATCAATCTATATCATGTCAACTTTTTAATGTCTATGAAATCACCATTAAGACTGACCTTATGTATACGCAAGCCAATGGACAAGATCGTGTGGCACGAGCGAGTTAAGTTTTGTTGTAAAGGAGCTGTAGGGCCTATTTGGTTCCCTTCTCAACTCGGCTTGCCTCGTGTCTAGAATGCAGGCTCCCGTCGGCCAGACCTAATTCATATCATACTGGACCTTTGTTTGGTTGCCTGTTTTAGTAGATGATAGCTTAGCTACAACAACAATTTGGTTAGTCACATTAACATATATTGCACCAAAATAAATTAAGAACAACAAGTTTTAAGATAATATTTATTTTGCGTGAATCAATGTATAGTGCTTATTTTTATCATATAATCCTTAATCTACATACTAATAACATCATTAACATGATAATACCTGTATCCCACAAGTCTAGCTATGAAAAGAAACGGATTTCATTCTTGTTTCTGGCAAGTTAGGCTCGCTGCTCCTTTTAGACGTGAGGGACAGGCTCTGGCCTTCATCCAACCAACCAAACGCCAGACACCTGCATCCATCCAGCTAGCCTAGTCAATCCATACGTAGGGAACCAAACAACCCCGTATATACTCCTTTCGTCCAGTAATATAGTGCATTCTAGAGATTTTAGGACATATTAAGAGATTATAAAAAAACACATGTGTCCTCATTTTATTTCTTAATCAACCACGATCAGTGTATGCGTGTGTTCATAGGGGTGAGCATATACCTATGTGTATAAGTGCCTATATTGTACTAATTCGCAACAACATGATTAAGAGGATTGGTTGATAATATGAAGTAAAAATATAACACCTGCCACATTCAAATATGTTTTCACCACTAATAAAATCCCTTATATTTAGATACAATTTTTGAAAGTATATATGCACTATATTATAGGTCGGGCGAGTATATTGTACTCGATCATAATGATGACCAAACTCGGTTGGTAACCTATTTTGTTTCAACTTAGGACTAGCCTATTGATTAGGGCTGGAGCGCCGACATTATTGTGCCCATGGCCAGCTTAGGAATGAGAATGGCATACACACAAGAGGATGGGATAGTGTGGGATCAAACGCCAGTGGCTAGCGCTTGCAATGAACACATAGCTCTATCTTCAACAAGGTTTTAAATCTCCGGCTATAACTGTATGAGAATGATTTAGCTATGTTTTTTATGTATAATTTAGTTGTTGTTATAACCCG
Organism: Saccharum hybrid cultivar R570; assembly: GCA_038087645.1. Lineage (NCBI taxonomy): Eukaryota > Viridiplantae > Streptophyta > Magnoliopsida > Poales > Poaceae > Saccharum > Saccharum hybrid cultivar. The sequence goes on along the minus strand of JAQSUU010000493.1, from coordinate 8,642,483 downwards.
CTATAACCAGTTATTTGCTGTTTCAGGAGATAGACCATTACTAAATGTCTTAGCGGGCGATTTAAAACACTTGTCATCAGTTAGGAAATAATTGAAGATCAGAATCATATACAGTACACTCGTCCATTGTTTAACCTTTGAACTGAGTGTGACGACGGACCTCACTTGCCTGGACATCAATACAAAGCGATTTTCAAGAAGGAATTTGCTTGGGTTATACTCAAAGCAAAGGAGAAATATTGTTCTACTTTTCCTTCATATCTAGAAGACCATGTGTAATTTTGTTGATTTTTTTTCTTTCCTTTTTATTGGTCTCTTGACTTGTAACTTTGTACACTTCAGTGTTTCAGTAATAAATCCCAGTAGGGGACACAACCCCTCCTCTTTTTTGTAAAAAAAGAATGGCTGCAAAAGTCAGTGCATATAAATAAAATAAAACAGTTCCCATGAACTTGCAGGCAACAACATGCTATGCGTACACACAACTGTTTCTTTATTTGGTCGGTGATGCCATGAACCTGTAGGCGACAACCTGCATGTGTTTCAAGGGGGGAAGAATGTCAGGAATCCTCTGGAAATATTATGGGTTGGGCTGATCAAGGGCGTGAACTGTACCTAGGCCAAGAGAAGGCAACGGCTGGGCTTCTCGGCGGGCCAAGGAGCAAAGCAACTCTGATCATAAAAGGATTACCATCAGCATAGAGAAAGACGTCGAAGGACAAGACCACGAACCCAGTGGCGAGCGATAGCTCGAGGTTAGCCTCTGACCCGATTCTTATCCCTCCCCTCTTCTCCCCCCTCATGGACTGGTCTAGATCCTTGTTGAACCTTCCTAAAGCTTGTATGTTGTTTCGGTGAGTCCAATTGTTTTTTTTCTCGATCTGTGTTCAGCCCGTTTTTCATTAAGAAATGTTACAAAGGTGATAAATAGGACTCGCAAGTAATCCTTGATTACCAACAAAATCCCACAGGCACAAACAAACAACAAGAAAACGCGAGGGAGGACCCTCCACCTCAAGACCCAACTGACTAAGCCTAATACATAAGACAACACATTGGTAGCCAGTAGTGTGGTGAAACCACAGAGGCGATGAAACAAGCTCAACCTCGGCGGCAAAGCATCCGCCAAGGGCGCCGGTACGACCAGAGCGGCAAAGCATCCGCTAGAGAAGAGACCACAGCGGCAAAGAATCCACCAGAGACGACGACCATCAAGGCGGCAAAGCCGCGGATGGGGGCTCATCACGCTCATAGCAGCAAAGTATCTGCCTGAGAGGGGAGACTGAAGTGACGCCGGCGGCAAGGCAACCGCCCAAGCAACATGACGGCAAAGCATCCGTCTAAGAAAAGCTATAGCGGCAAAGCATCCGCTACAGAGAAGCAATTGACTGCAGCAACACCAACCAACTATGTACTGACAAACCAAAGCAAAGAGTAGCATGAGGCACAATTAGGCACAACATAGGAAGGAGCAACTCCAGGCAGGGAAGCGGAGAAGCAGAAGCACGACAGCAGGAGCGCTCTAACGATGTCTTCAAGAAGGAAACTGACATCCGCAAATGCCATCATCGTTTACAGGAGCACACAGGGATTTTCATCCCAGAACCTGCCCCGACGACCCGAACGGTGAAGACAGGCTTCGACGGCGCCTTCAGGAAGGAAAATGACGCAGACTGCACCACCGCCGCCAGCCCGCAGCAAGAAGCCGGGCAGGGTAGACACCCAAGTACATAGTCGACACCGTATGTCGGGGGAGGGGGCGCCACCGTTCCAAGGGGCTTCCATGCTGGCGAGCAACAAACTTCGGCCGCCGTTCGGGGCGTTGAAGTCATCCCGCTCGATAATCTCCACCGTGCCGATGCCGTGCCGAAGCGGACTCCCAGATGCGCACGAAGGAGGCTTGTCCATGATGGCCACCATATGCCGGACCGAAAGGGGCGGAGCCGGACCAGGGGGCGCCGCGCCATAGAGCAAGACGCCCACCGCCGCAGTAGCCGCAGGCGCAGCGCCTGAGCCATGGTCAACAGGAGCGGCGGCAAGCAAGGACGCCAGATCCGAACTAGGAGGTCCCGGATCTGCCCTGTCGGTCACCCGACCCGTCAGGAGCGAAGAAGTGGACCTTCGTCGCGTCTGCCCCCTGCAGGTCCACTGGCACCGCGACCTTCGCCAGATCTGGAGCAGAGCTCCTAAGATCCGGCCATGGAGGGCCCAGATCCGCCCCGACGATGACCAGCTGCCGAAGTTGCAAGAGAAGAGGAGGGGTGGTGGGAGTGGAAAGGGGAGAGAGGCGAGTCTGCGGTGGGAGGCCTATTTTTTTAGCACTGTTGCTGGCCGCCGCCGCCGCCGCTAGTCGGAGAGAAGCGGCGGCGGCGGCCGGAGGAGAGGAGGGGCGAGGACTGGCGGCGCCGGCAGGGCCGGCTCTAAGGTGGGGGGGGGGGGACAAACAGTGCGACAGCCGGGGGCCCTTGAACCTGGGGAGCCCCAACTTCATATAGATAATCAGTATATACACATAATCCTCTAAAGGCCCAATAAAGATCGGCCCAATAATCCTAACATCAGCCGTATAGTTCTCCTGTACGTACAGGAAGCAGCGATTCCTTTCTTTTTTCCGGCGTCGCTTTCTATTCTAATCTGCCGCAGACGACGCTCGCTATTCTCGGTCGTCGCCTCCGCCTGCCCGCCTTGCGGAGTTGCCAGCACACCGCTGCGGCACAAGCAACAAGCTGCGAGTGTGACTGTTCGAGGAGGGCGGACGACAGTCTACAGGCATCACCAGTGAGCAACACGCCAACATCCCAAATGCCTATTTTTTTTCTAATTATTTTTTATATGCGATTTGCTTGTATAGTGATAGGGTTATGAATGTCTAAATCAATTTATTAATTTTACTATGTTAGATGTTGCCTAAGAAGCATTTATCGGGTGCCCAGAAAAGAAAAAAAAGAAAACAAGAAGAACAGTTTGCAGAATCACAGAGAGGTGCTCTACATAAGTTTTTCCCAGTTTCAAGTAATGCTGAAGTCAGTCAAGATCAAGGGCAGGAAGATCATCTTTAATTGCAGAAGTCGATCCTAATGAAGGGGCTACAGAGGAGCAAAATTTAGATGCAGAAGCTGGTGCCAATGATCATACTTCGGGAGATGAAAATTTACAGCCTTCAGATATATTGCAAAGTAATTTTTGTTATCCATACTATATACTGTAATTTTGATGTTAAAAATTATTTCAATGGGCCCTTATCTTCTTATTTGCCCAAAGACCCTTAAAATGATATAGCCGACCTTGAGCGCTGCCGTCACCCAAAGGGTAGCGCTCGGGGGTCAGGAGAGGAAGTCATTAAGGTTAGATGGCCACAAAAGTCAGTGCATATTGTAAATAATAAGATAAATCAGTTCCCGTGAACCTGCAGGCGACAACCTGCATTGCATGCGTACCACACAGCTGTTTCTTTATTTGGTCGGTGATGCATGGTACTCCTACTTAGTACTATAGTAAACAACAAAAATCAAACGTGCTTAACAATTTCCTGGATTAAGCAGAGTTATCATCAGTAATAGCTTGCTGAAAAAGAAAAAAAAGGTCAGACGGCCGTTTGGCTTAGCCGCCGGCATCGATCAGGACACGTTGCAGCGGACCACCAGTGGTCGGTCGTCGTACTTCAGATGAGCGGCGGCCGTGGCCCTCTCCCCTGGTCCGGTGGTCCCTGGTGACCTGGTCGCGCGAAACGTGGTGGAATCGTGCAGCTGGGCACAGCAGCCACTGCGTGCGGCGTGTGGCAGGGATGTACGGGGAGAAACGGACACCGCAGCTCCGCGCGCCGCGCTGGCGGCTGGCTGGCGCTGCTAGTCGGCGACGGCGACTCGGCGGCGAGAAAGACAAGCTCGGCTCACAGCTGCACGGTAAAGACGATGACATCTCCGTCCAAATCACCAGCTGGTACAGAGCGTGGGAGACGCGGAGTGGACAGCACAGGAGACAGGAGAGTACGTACTGTACTCTGCACCGTACCGGAACTCCGGCCGGAAGCTAGCGCCTAGCGACCGCATGTCGTCTCCATCCGTTCCACGGCGGACGCTGGCTGCACGCTGTATCGATCTCGATCGAGTCTTTCACTGACCGTATCAAAATCCCACTCTCTCACTGGCCGACTCATGCCACGCTGCTGCCAAGGGTACGTACACGCATGTGCTGTGTGCATGTTATCTGCATACTCCACTACTGATCACTGCTGCTGGACGCATGGATCGATTTATAGACGTATTTCGGTACAACAACCGGTGTATTCCAAAGTATATTTTGAAGCCTGTTTTTTTTTCCTGAGTGAGACACGTTACTACGGTTGATTGGATTTAAGGTGCTGGACAGATGCAGCCTAGGATGCAAGGTACCCAGATGACACTGTCATGTAAGTTTAGATACCTCGTATGAGCCTTTCAGTAAGTTTGTGATCTAGATATGCAATGTTGGAAGTTTAATACCTAGATGACACCACCATGCAAGTTTGGGTACTGGACTCAACATGTCAGATCTATAACAAAACTGAGTAAGCATGCCACATAATCATATGGAGCGGGTCAAAAACCATTTGGGCATAGATGACACTCCCTCTAAAGTTTAGGGACCGTGTCAGTGTATTTTACTATTTTTCTCTTTTTTCCTCCTTCCTTCTTGCTTCCTTTCTTTCGGTTCCCTCATTTTCTTTCTACTTCTTTCACAAAAATGTAGAGAAGAGCCTCAAAGAGCTCTGATCCATTGTGCGGGAGACAGTGGGAGGGGCTTGAGCCCCATCCATTGGATCCGCCCCTAAGGTGCATTATGGATCCTTGGCCTATAGCCCTATGCAATAATCCTAATATATACAAGATATGCTAGAAAAATAGAGAAATACGATGTGTACATAAAACAAAATTCCTGTAAAAACAAAACAAATAAAACATCATACAAGTTATTTGGTGCACTCTATCCGAAACCATACGTTTTGTAAGATGGAACCCTAAAAACAGTTTATTTCACTACCTTTGGAACGAGGGATCACCTGACTTGTCTCGCTCTTATATCCCTAACATATAGGGCCTATGATGTGTGGATCCATATGTCAGTGACACCTAGAGTAACTGCTCCCCGATCCATGGCATGTTGCATGTTGATTTCAAAGTAGTTTATCCCCGTGCGTGTACATAGCTAGAGTTGTAAGGCCAGTCTTAATTGGAGTTTTATGTATATTAAATAAGCTGTCATGATATAATATAAATAAAAAAGATAATAAAAGTTTTATAGAGAGATAAAACTGATTACACTTAGGGTGTGTTCAGTTGGTGAAAAGTGGGTGAAAAGTTACTGTAGCATCTTTCGTTGTTATTTGACAAAAATTATCCAACCATAGACTAACTAGGCTCAAAAGATTCGTCTCGACATTTACAGACAAACTATGCAATTAGTTATCTTTTTTACCTACATTTAATGCTCCATGCATGCGTCCAAAGATTCGATGTGATGGGTGGAAGAGGAAATATTTTGGGTTTGCATGTGAAGTGAACACACCCTTACTGTTTTTATCATCTGATATAGTCTTGAAAATAGAGACATGAAAGACTTTCAATCACTCTGGGAACTTGACTCTTTTGCGTGTCAAAAACACATGTGTATATATGTGTGTGCGTGTGTGACTGGGCAGGTCGAGACGGCTTGTGCGTAGATTTTTAATTATATTGATTTTGGTTTTTTGAGCATGCGGCCGGGCAGGGGGACCTCGACGTGCGTGCCGTATGTGTAGCGGCTCAGCACCACACAAATGGAAGTCGTCGTTTTCCATGGCCAGCCAGCCATGCCAGCAGGCAGAGCGAAGCTCACACACGGTACTAACGTCGCATACAGCGGGAAGGAAGGATACGATGCAATCACGCTAGCCTACCGTATCCATACGTACAATGCAATCACGCTAGGCTACCGTATACGTGTTCCATACACCAGGCCAACACCACCGATGCCCAATTTCACAACAACCTCCGTCTACCGTGTATCCATCTTTAACTGAAGGATATACGTATGTATATGTGTATACATAATTATAGATATATACATATATATCGACGTCAGCATCCATGTAAATTTATTACTAGGGCTCATTAAGGAAGACTTCGCCCACACGGCTCGGGAGTTGGTGGAGCCAGAGCCCTCAAAACGAATAAATTTTCCGGCTCCGGCTTTCTCATGCGGAAAGGGGTCCGGCTCCTCCCATGAGAGCAGCTCCAGTGCGCCAGACAAGTGAAAGTTCGATTCATACACTGGAGCAACCGAACTATACGAAAAGATTCCTTGGTTCGACGCAAGGGAATAGAATATCGATTCTGCGTATGCAAGGAGCGAGCCACTACTCACATGTGTTGTGATCTCTCTTTTGTTTATTGTTTGTTGTGGATCCATGGAGAGAAAAGTAAATGTAACACTGGAGCATGCTCGCATGCACAGAGGAGTGGAATCTTTGCATGCGTGGCCTGACGGTCGCAGTTTGGTTCAACGCGACACTAGAGCTGCCCTAATCCCATTCAGGACCAGAAGCGCTCCTCGCTGCTGCATCTGGTGTGGCTCCAGTGGCGGATCTACAGGGGGCTCCAGCCCCTAATGACTTGATTTACCACTAAATTACTTAGCAAAAATCTCAAATCACCATTAAATCTTCATACAAATCAACATCTCTATTGTTTTAGCCCCTCTTGATTCCCATCTTGCATCCGCCACTGTGTGGCTCTACCTAACTCTGGTGTTCGGAGCCTGTGAAGAAGCCGGTGCCGGGAGCCACACACCAAATGAGCTCTTAATTGGGCATGCATGGGAAATTGGATTGGGATATGCATGTCTCGTTCCTTTGCTTGGCTAACTCTTGCCGCTTGCATCACCGGTGACTGCTTGCACGCTTGCGAAAGCTCCCATCTCTATGCTAGCGTCAGCAAAACTAACAGGCACGCACACATCAAAGTTGGCAGCAAGTTGTGTCCATCAATCCTTTTTCGGCTAGCTGGTGATTGCTAGTTGCACAATATGTGTCCATGAATCGAACGATATGCCAGCTAAGAACAATCCTAATGCATATATAGTTTCTACAGAAAAACTCTTAAAAGGAGAATGTCAATTAGACTCAACATTTTTAATGTTTGGTTACTATAAATAGTAGTTTCTATAGAGAAAAACATTTAATGAACACTTACGTACAATAGAAACAAAGAATGGTCAGCTGTGAGATCTTCGGTCCAGTCGCAATATAGATTTGAGAATTTAGCAACATGTAATATTTAACTATTGTTTTCTACACTTTCAGATTAAAAAAAAGCAAATTTGTGAGAGTAAGGCACATGTGTCGTCAGATAGTTGCCCACTTTTTAACGAGCCAAATGCAAAACTAGTGGCACCAACTATTTTCACCATAATATTAGTGGCAGATATAAGGAATGGAAAAAGTCTACTTAACCCCCTAAACTATCAGCTAGTGTTTAATCTACACCCCAAACTATAAAACCGTCTGTTTTACACCCTAAACTTTTCAAAACCGTTCAAAGGTCTGTTTTACACCTTCTGCCTCAACCACGTCTCCTTTAGTAGACATTAAAGAAAAAAGTTAGAGGTATGAATAAGATTTATTAAATAGCAATAAATAAATAAATGAAATGAACTTATTATATATACATGTGGCATACTTTCGCGTGCTCAAGATTTGTTCTTTTTTCATAGACCGTCAGAAATTCGCAGACATAGTAGCCACACAAATTTTTGCCCGGTGGCTGCCGTAGAATCCACTGAAGTAGGATAGGCTTTGAAAGTGGCGCTTTCAAATCTGGACGGTGTTTCTGCACGAACCCAGCCCAAACCCTAGCAATAAAACGATCATTATTAATTATCTATTACCGAGTTAAAGAGCTAAAATTAATATTTAGAGATCGAAGTTACCCTTGAATAATATCTATCATTTCTTGGTAATCTTCCTATGGTTTTCTCAACGAGTCATAGATTAGCAAATGAGATTGCCAGAGATCAATCACAATTAGTATCCAATGATAGCTGCATTTGTGTGTAGGCAAAATAATTATATATCTTCATACTGATCTGATTAATTGGTTTAATAGAATGTAGACACGATAACGATACTTACTTAAAGTCATAGGGAAAGAGTATATATCTTTTATCCTTTTGATTGATCAAGTACCTCCGTAGATTTCTCTCCGTTTGAACTCTCCATAAGACATACGGAGTCTTGGGGTCTTTGAATACAACATAAGGATCTACAAATCCAATCTCCTTGTCATTTCTAACTCTGAGGTCCCTCATCATGTTTCTGCATATGTATAGGCGGTTTCTGTAATTAGTTATACATATACATGATAAGTTACAGTGACATTATTAAAAGAAAGAATCACTGACAGACAGAAGCAGCTGATTACAGCTTTGTCCAGAGCGTCCATGTGGCATAGCTGGTGTAGCTCATTAAATTGAACATAAATAACATCATCACCACGGAAGTAATGATGGTTTCTAACTCGGACGCAAATATAGTCATCTGCTCTTCTGCCACACGCTGCGAGGTACCACTGGTTTAGCAAGTATATTTGTGTGCCAAGTTTGCTGAGGGCCGTAGGGTTGAATAAACTCTTGCCATATTCATATGTCTTCTGCCAATGATCAGTTTCTGGAGCACTTTCATTTGCTGCCCCAGCTATCATTTGGGCTAAGTTAAGACCAGTGTCCGCAAAAAAACTATCAAGATCCTCATAGTTCAAATCTGGAGGTATTTGCTGTTCTAGCACGTCGATGTTTGAACCATATTCATTCCCAATTACTAGCGGGGGCACTGATTGCTTTGATTGTTCCCCGAGCTGTGCTACACCCTTGCGTGCTCTTTTCTCTTTCTTCTTCTCTTCTTCTATGGATTTGCTTAGAGTGCGATCATAGTCCGATAAAGATGATTCTTTCTAAGCTTGACGCCTCTTTTTTTTGTTGAGCCTCAACCCTTTGCCGTAGATCTTCTGGCCGTAGTAAGAGGTATGGCTTGTCAGGGTTTCGCTTGGATTCTCTTTCATCCTTAAGTTTCTTGAAGAAACTGTCCACATCTGACTTTACTGAAGCATCTATTTCTGCAGCAGTCTTCTCATAGGACAGCTTCTTAGGAATGATAGGTTGTTTCTTTTCGGAGGCTTTCTTCTTTGGCGGCGGGGCGGCCGACACTTTTGATTGTGTGGCCGACCTCTTCTTTAAGGGTGGGTCCACCGGTTTTGGATGCAGTGCAACCACCGCAAGGGCAGCCAAGCTGATATATATTCAGTGCCCATCCTGTCTGTTCCATCTTCATCATCAGTGCTAACAAACGAGAAAAGGAGTGCCCCATGCATGCCAAATAAACGTGAATTGAAGGAGGAAACAGATGTGCACGTCATCTGGTATGGTAGGCACGTGGCGTGATGAACACTGGCCGTCAGCTCTTCTGTTTCTCCTTCAGCGTCAGCAAAAAACTGACATTATCTCGGCGTCAGCACAGTCAGTAAGAGCAACTGTCACACCACCCCCAACAATGCTTGCAAGTTGCTAGCTGCTGAAAAATGTGGCTCGTGTCTAAGCCCATTTATTTATAATAAGATCACAAAAAAAGGAGATGGATGTAGAACATAGTTGTGTCATATACTGCTAGCTGAAGTTGGTGCGTAGACTAATTAACTTATTGAGAGTTAAGTTCACGAGTGATTCCTAAACTTGCACGGCTTCACTAAGTCTTGATATTTGAGTCCGTGAACCTATATGGCGGTGTCATCTGGACTCCTAATAACTCTCAAATTTTGATATTTGATTTCCCTGAACTTTTAATTTACAGCGATGTCGTCTAGGTCATAAATCACATTGGTCCTATAATGAGCTGGCCCACTCCATGTGCTGACACGGGATACTGATCAGTTGTTGATATAGAGCGACATGTGGAAACCATGTGTCAGCATATCCCTTTCTCCCTCCCTAACTATGTATCTACCACCCTGAGCTCCCTCTCTCACTACCGGAATCAAGCGCTTTGTCGAGTGTCTAGGGCACTCGACAAAGCCCTAAATACACTCAGCAAAGGCTTTGCCGAGTACCACACTCGGCAAAGAGCACACAGTAAAAAAACTATCGACAAAGTGGCCTTTGCTAAGTGTCTTTTATTGGGCACTCGATAAAGGCTTTGCCGAGTGAGGCCGAACTGAAAAAATCTGAAAAAAATAGGAAAAAATTTTAAAAAAATTAATTGGGAGAGGGACCCACCGACCAGTCATATGTGTGTATATATAGCAGCATTCACAATGTTTATATGAAATATATGTGTGCCTCGTAATAATATGTATGTATCGGGTATATATATCTATATATGCAACAACGGTATGTCCCGCTATATATGTTTAACTTTTGTTCACGTGATTCCTACTGGAGATTGCAGGCGCTGGAGGCCGACTGGGAGCATCGATCCACCACACATCCGGTGGACCAGCGAACGAGGAGCCGAGGAGACACGGCCACACGGGAGTGTACGCGTACAGGCGTGGCGACAGAGCAACAGCAACAACCGTACCACCCGACCCGACCAATGCAAAGCGTCGATATGGCCGGATGTGACTGACTGTGTCCATATATCCTGCCGCGGCACGATGATCGACATGCTTGACGGGAGCCAGCGACGACGACGACGTGGGCAGCTGGAGACCAACCGCGGAGCCGATCGTTTCACCTGCCTCCTGCGGTCCTGCTCCTGCCTCCTGAGCTCTCGCGTCGTCATGGGTGACGATGCATGCATGCGCGCACGGATCATCAATTGGCGCGCGCGCGGTGTCAGAGAATCGGCGAGCGAGCGAGGGATCGGCTGGCTGGATCTCTCGATCGGCGGCCAACGCATGCAATGCATGCACTTTAGCTTCACGAGAGACATGTGGAAGCACGCACGCCTTAGATTATGTATAGTACACGGCAAGTGATCGAGTTATTAGCAGCTTCTTGCATTGTTGGACGACGGTCGACCTAGTATAGCAATAATCCGCCACCGCTTGAGATCCGAATTAAAATACTAACGAAAGTCTGGTCAAGATCGTCGAACGCATGCATGCACCGGTGCACGCACGTGCCACCACCAATGAAATAATGCATGCATATGCATGGATCTGTACGTCCCGGCAAGGCGGCAAGATCTCGCCGGAGCGGCGGCGACGCGAGTGGATCGGATCAGATGAGATCAGGTCGACGATTATGCGCATGGGAGATCAGATGAGAGATATCTAGGTCACAGGACCACACATGCATGCATGCATGCACAACACAGCTATCCTATCCCTGACTGCTTCAGGGGCCGGGCCTATCCGCTTACTAGTACTCCACAGGCCACACAGATCCATCGCGTGATATGATCGAGAGCTCGAGCGCCAAGCGCCGCCAATGCACGGGTGGTGGTCATGCACGCACGCATGTCCTCATCTCATGCTTCAATAAGGTAATATTTTTGGCAAAACACGAGCGAGCCAGCGTGTGAGCATGCGAGCTTAGATTAAGTGCAACGTGACGAAGCATGCGTAATTGTAAATGTGACCTAAGAGACTAAGCGCCTAAGCCAGATCATCAATTAGTATTTTCTCACTTAGATTAAGCGCAACATGCAGACCACGCATGTCTAGCTGTACCATTTTATTTCTCGCTTTACGATACAGTACCTACATTATATTTTAAAATAATTATTTTAAGAAAAAAGAAATAGATCGACCGGCCCTGCAGCCATGCATCCCAAAGCTACTCCTTTCATGTCTACATCAGTCTCGAGGGAGGCATATGGCAGATCGATTTACCATCACGTTACAAGAACGACATTGCATTGCAAACACACATGGACCACAAAATAATATTGTGCCGGATTAGGGTGCCCTAGCCTTGAACTCTAGGAATTAATGATGAAGCAAGAAATCTGATCCACAGCGACCATTTGTACTATAGAATACAAGAAAAGGCACATAACTCTCTCTCTCTCTCTCTCACGCACACACAGAGAGAGAGAGAGAGCTGGAAATCGGATTTCATACAACACACATGTTGGAAGTCATTCCAAATTCGTATGAAAACAAACTGTATGAAACCTAACTTGATTTTATTGCGTTCTTTGAATTAAGCATATCATCGCGAGCATGATCTTGCTTAAAACCCCTACTTAAGACTTATTTGATTTAGGATGAACCTAACAATTTTGTAGAGTGTCGGACGGTCCGGCTATATATAGCCACCAGACGATCTGGCAAGTGCCATGTCAGTGAGCTAGTCAATGGAGTCTAGTCGCTCAACTAAGTCATGACTATCGGACACCAGATGGTCCAACAGCCCTAGTGACACACCACACCTACTAGGGGCCGCATCTAAGTGCATGTGGGCACTTCACCAAAGCATCAGCACACTCTCTCATGCCACACACACCACTCTCCCTCCCTCTAGCAGGAATCAAGAACAAGGAAGAGCAAGCAAGGAGGAGGAGGCTAAGAGCTGCAGCAAGGAGCAAGGAGGCCCCCAAGCTCATCCCATTACTAGGTGGGAGCTTCTCCAAGTTCTCTCCGTCTAGCTTGGTAGGGAGGAAGAAGGAAAACAACGAGGCCTTCAACACACCCTCTTTTCCAAGCTTAGTGCCCTTGCTACTATTCTTGAGATCCTTGGTAAGTTCTAGAAAGGTCTCTAGTGAAGCCAAGCCTAGGATTTCAATCCTCAATTTCAAAAATTGGTAGGTTAGGCATGGATGACTTAGGGCTTTGCGCCTAGTCTCAATACACCCAATGACCTCCCTAGACGTGTCTTAGACCTTCTTAGCAACCTGTAGCAACAAGCCTCTTAGCAAGACATGTCTCGATCCACACTTTGCAAGCCCAAGAGTGAGCCTAAGTGCTTTTCATAGTGGTTGGCAAACAATCCAACTTCATGTGTTGGACGACCTTTCAAGCCTAAAACCCCACACTAGAGACTTGTCAGTGTGTTAAAACCCTTGAATAGTTTGCAGGTTATGCTCATGTGGTCCAAGTAACCCTGTCCATATGTCACTACAGAGAGTTAGGAGTCTTACACCAACCCATCGGAGGAAGACCGTGGATCAAAGTCATCCTCAACAGTCCGAAAACCCTTAAGTTGATGGTGAGAGTTAGAGCCTCTATCCTAAGCAGCCAAACAGTTCAAGCTAGATTCACAATTGGTCGAACCAAACAACCTAGATCGAACTAAAGAAGCACCCCCGTCCAAAACCATCGAACGATCTGATCAACCACAGTAGAGAAGAGCATCCTTTGGACAGCCCTAACCTAACACCTTGGGCAGTTATATCGTGACTTCTAGAGATGACAAATCTTTGTCTAGTCTTACTCAGACCTACCGAATGGTTTGACAGTTCATGTTAACCAGTCTGAGACACATAACAAAACTAGTGAACCAAGCTAGTAAGCTTAAGTCCTATACGGATAGTTTGACCCTAGGGTCAAACAACCCAACCACAGTTGCCTAGGTAGTCCGACGCGTTCCTCAGATGGGCCAAATTCCTAAGTCAAAGACGGTTTGAGACCTAGTCAAGGATGGCTCCATAGACGCATACAACAACAACCATTTAGGCTATAGCCTATGTGTTAACCCTCGAGTGCTTATCTTTAAAGTACTTGTAACCTTTTCATGCATTTTGCATTGGAATCATGTCATCATGTTTAACTTATGCGTAGCTAAGCCAACCCGTGAGATCTAGGCCAATCATCATAGAAAGAACCTATGCATATTTATCTTTTTTTTGTAATTGCATGAACTTTACTATGTGCTATGTATGTGCACGTTAGCTTTTGTATGACCATGACATAGATGCTACTTGTAGTTGTCATTTCTTGTTATTTGTGATCACACCCTAAAGGATTGATTGTTTAATTCCTAGAACATAACATATATTTCTTAACATGCTTAGAACGGTGAAGTCGAGTATTTGACATGATCATCATTACTCATGAGTTTCTAGGGTGGTTTGATTGATTAAGGAACTTGTAGTGAAGGAAAGAGATACAATTTGACCAAGATGATTAATGTCGAACGAGGTTCAGCGAGGGGTAAGGTCATGACGAGACGGGTATCAGGTGACATAACTTGCTTTAGCTAGTTAAGGGCTGGATTTCGTTGAGTCAATTTGAGCACTTACCCATACTTACCACATTTTATATGTATGGGTTATGGCAAGCTGAGTATCATGTTGTGACAGGGTAATCCTATAGATTCAGTTCATTTAGTGATGAGGGGTTGCTAGTAACATGCAAGTACTCCTATGCTTTGCCATTGTTTATTGGATGACTTGGCCAAATGTGAGACAAGTTGAGGCAATGAGTTACCCTTATGGATCAATGGGTCATATGGGCAGCGGCCTTTTTGTTGTGAGGTAAAAGATGTACACTCCTTGCAAGATGTTGATTAATCATTTTGACATGTCAAATTCTTGGTTATGAGTAAGTTCTTTTTCGTTGACACTTTAGTGTTAAGTTTTCATGCTAATAACAGCACATGGAAGATTGAGTTCACTGTACCCCTCATGCTTTTGTATATGTTGTTGTTCATGCTAAACCTAAAATAGATAAGTTAGGTCTTATGCTTATTCTTACTTCATGATCAAACGCTTTTATGCAAATAACATAAGTACACAAAAAATTTTCTGACTTTTAGAGGTGGGCACATCCATTTTATAGAATTCGAACCCATGTCCTTTGGCCCCATGTAGCTATCCCTACCACTACACAATACACTCACTTGTGAGTGAGTATAAGACGCTATCTATTTGTACTAACATTTAGTATAATTTGTATTGAATAGTTTGGCCTTTAAATGAACTCAAATGAAAAATATTCCAACTTCAAAGTATTGGATTTGTATAGCAACACAATTTTGGCACGGGGCATGTATCCACCTGAGATTATTTGAAAATTTGAATGCCAAAATCAAGAACTTAAAAAAAATATTTGAGACTCTAAAAGTCTAAATGAAAAACTTATAAACTTCAAAGTTGTAGATCGGGTCGACTACTCATCCGAGGTTGTTTGTAAATTCTAAAATTTAAATCTTAAAATATACGAAAAGTAAACATATATTTGGGACACTGAATGATTTTAAATTGAAAACTTGTCAACTACAAAGTTGTAATCGGATTGAAAACTATGACTTTGGTTTGGACCATGTCAACATCCGCGGTCGTTCAAAAATTCTAAATTTTGAATTTAAAAAAATAAGAAATTGAAATTAAATTATGATACTCTAAATAATTTCAATAAAAAAATGTATCAGCCTCTTGATAGATGTAGATCTTGTTGAAAACTCTATAATTTTCATATAAAGTTTGTATCCATATGACTTAATATGAAAAAAATTATGATTTTTAGTTAAGAACTATTAATACAGGTGGCATCTTTAGACAACCTCTTTGTGATTTATAGAGGCACTACACTTAAAAGGCACATCTTTATCAATAGCAGTTTTCTTAAGAGGCCCGGCTCAAGTCCATTTACAGATTAAGACGATTGTTTTTGGACTGTCTTCGTACATGGAAATCATTAGATGTTTCAAGAGACGACGACACTTTTTAACCACCTCTCTTAATAAAGGGTTCTGTCTTCTAAAATTATTTCTATACTAGTGTAAGCTTGTTCACCTTGCTAGTCAAATGTATTTCTATACTAGTGTAAGCTTGTTCACCTTGCTAGTCAAATGTATACCCGTCTATATTATTTTAGGTAAATCAAATGGAGTTTAGCTAAGAAAAAAAACGTACTGTTTTAGCCAAATGTACTTTTCACTTGTAACGCAAACAACACGAGGTAAACTTTGGTGGTTTAAGGGCGTATTTAGATATAAAAGCTAATTAATAGCTAGCTAAAAATTACTCCCTCCATCCCAAATTATAAGGCATTCCAAGAATCTTGGAGAGTCAAAGGATCTCAAGTTTGACCAAATTTATATGATAAAATAATAATATTTATGACACCAATTAAGTATCATTAGATTCTTCATTAATTATATTTTCATAGTATACCTATTTGATGTTATAAATTTTTGTAATTTTTTTAAAAAATTTGGTCAAACTTAAGATACTTTGACTCTCCAAGATTCTTGGAATGTCTTATAATTTGGAATGGAGGGAGTAGTCAAACTTAACTCTAGTACTCCGTGCATCCAAACATGAGAAGAATAGGTGGGCTAATTTTTTTAGCCAAGTCTTCAACTAGTTCTTAGCTAACTACAATTAATTTAGACTAATTTTTAACCCTAATTAGCAACCAGCTATGTGTATCATCTGGACCTACCAGGTACCAACTAAGAAAGAACAGCAGGCAAGAGCCGGCAGTTTAACAACAAAAAAAGGAAACTAAGCTGGACTCGACGGTGGCTGTTGATGTGGACCCACCTGTCATGTACTGTTGCTGAATGACGGGAACACATAACATGAGCTGTGCACACCACGGAAAAAGGTAAAAGGCGAATGGCAATACAAACGTTGTTAAAAAAAAATCCAAAACGCACGTGGCCCATGTGCGGATTCCTCCCCGGTCCACCGCCACCCACGTTATATATAGACAAAGCCTCCTCAGTCACAACTCACACACACATTTTCCTCTCCTTCTCTCTCGCCTGCCTCGCGGCGCCGACCTGCTCCAGTTGTCCACTAGCTAATTCTAGACGGCAAGAAGAAGAAGGAAGATCCCGGCGAGGCGCCATGGCAGCAGCAGCTGATGCCGCCTTGCCCTGGGCAGCGCAGTGCTTGGGCATGGTCCTGTTCGCCTCCTCCCTCTGCTTGGTGGCGCTAGCCCTGGTGCTCATGCTCCTCCGCCGCTGGCCGTGGTGCAGCTGCCATGTCTGCCGGGCTTACCTCACGGGGTCGTGGGCGCGGGACTTCACCAACCTCGGCGACTGGTACGCGCACCTCCTCCGGGAGTCGCCCACCGGCACCGTCCACGTCCACGTGCTGGGCTGCACCGTCACCGCCAACCCGGCCAACGTCGAGTACATGCTCAAGACCAACTTCGACAACTTCCCCAAGGGCAAGACCTTCGCCGCGCTGCTCGGGGACCTCCTCGGCGGCGGCATCTTCAACGTCGACGGCCACGCGTGGCGCCACCAGCGCAAGATGGCCAGCCTCGAGCTCGGCAGCGTCGCCGTGCGCTCCTACGCCTTCGGGATCATCGCCCAGGAGGTGGAGGCCCGGCTCATGCCGCTCCTCGCCGCCGCCGCCGACGCCGGCGCGGTGGTCGACCTGCAGGACGTGTTCCGCCGCTTCGCCTTCGACACCATCTGCAAGATCTCCTTCGGCCTCGACCCGGGCTGCCTCGGGCTGGACATGCCCGTGTCCAAGCTCGCCGACGCCTTCGACACCGCCACGCGACTCTGCGCCATGCGCGGCGCCGCGGCGTCGCCGCTGCTCTGGCGCGCTAAGCGCCTGCTCAACGTCGGCTCCGAGAGGGAGCTCAGGGAGGCCATCAAGCTCGTCGACGAGCTCGCCGCCGCCATGATCCGGGAGAGACGCAAGCTGGGCGTCGCCAACAGCCACGACCTCCTGTCCCGCTTCATGGCCTCGGCCGGGGCCGGCGACGCGCACCACGACGTCGACGACAAGTACCTCCGCGATATCGTCGTCAGCTTCCTCCTCGCGGGGCGCGACACCGTGTCCTCCGCGCTCACCACGCTCTTCATGCTCCTGTCCAAGAACCCGGCCGTGGCGGCCGCCATGCGCGCGGAGGCCGGCGACGACGGCGGCGACTCGGAGGCGCCGCTCACCTACGAGCAGCTCAAGCGCCTGCACTACACCCACGCGGTGCTGTACGAGAACATGCGCCTGTTCCCGCCGGTGCAGTTCGACTCCAAGTTCTGCGCGGGGCCCGACGTGCTCCCTGACGGCACCTACGTGTCCGGCGGCACGCGCGTGATGTACCACCCCTACGCCATGGGCCGGATGCCGCGCATCTGGGGCGCCGACCACGGCGCGTTCCGCCCGGACCGGTGGCTCACCGGCGCCGGCGGCTCGTTCGTGCCCGAGAGCCTGTACAAGTACCCAGTGTTCCAGGCGGGCCTCCGCGTGTGCCTTGGCAAGGAGCTCGCCGTCACCGAGATGAAGGCGGTCGCGGTGGCCGTGGTGAGAGCGTTCGACGTCCAGGTCGTCGGGGACAGTGGCAGCGCCGCCTGCGCGCCAAAGTTCGTGTCGGGGCTCACCGCGTCCATCAGCGGCGGCCTCCCAGTGAGGATTAGTAGAAGAGTTCGAAGCTAGAGATTCTTGTTTTCTTTCTTCCAAAAAAAAAAGAAGTAGAGAGTAAGTAGATCAGTAGAGTTATTTCGCGGATAATGTACATAGTAGACTAATTAAAAGAAGAGGGAATGAAATAGCAAGTTGAATCAAAAGTCCCATTCAGGAATTCCATCCACGATCCATTTGCATTTGGTTCCTTTTTCTGATGCTGCAAGCCTGCAACAGAAAGCAAACTGTTATCACCACTGTTTGATGAGTCCACTGGCCTGTCTGTTACTGTTAGCTAACAGTTCTTTTCGTCTTCATAACACGGAACTTGCATATTCTGTTCCGTGATTCAGTTCCCTTTTCTTCTTTCTGGATCTCTGTTTCAGCTTGCTTTATTTCAGAAGAAGCCAACTTCAGCTGCAGAGATTTTCAGTCACATGCCATGTAGTAGCAGATTCAGAGTTTTCAACCATCCTGATTCCTGAATTCCTGACGAGGAATTTATCAATGAAAGAGCCACGATTGCCTCAACAGGATGAGCAGTGCGACGAAGGGAACCTTACGTAAACAGCAACAAAATGGTCCCTCTGTTAATTCTGTTTCCGGCCTCTGCAGATTCAGAGTTTTCATTTGCTGGATGCAACGTCGGATCCACGCAACAGTTTTCAGTTCCTGTTTGCACAATACAAGCAATTGCGAACCTGCAGACGATAGGTATTGGCTGTCTCTGTCTTTATACCGATACCGATACAAACCTGATCTTCAGAGCACTGACAAGTGATGGTATATACAGAAGGTAACGTGTACGGTATTGGTGATCTGTCCCCGTGCTGGCAAATTGAACTATTGAAGAGAAGATTTTGGATGATTGTATTGATGAACAGCTGAGATTTTAGTTGCTGTGGACTCATACATACTGTACATCTTATCTTCTCTTTGTCACTGTCAGGTTGAAGAATGACTCGTATGCTAGAATAAGAGCTCAGTTGCTGCTCTGCAAAGACCTTAAAGGTGAAGCAAAAATCGACACCTAATGGGCCAGTTCCCAAGATGGCGGCGGCAATATGCTATCCTCATGAAAGTCTCCATTTTCTCTTGCCCAATTTTCCTCTAGGTATCCTAGCTTATTCTTGGAATAATGTTCCCAGCTCTTTTCCAACCTCAGTATTTCAAACAATATGGCCTGAAATATAGTACATAGATGATATCACTTTGTTCATAGTTTTAACAGCTGCGTCATTGACAACAACCATCGACGCAAACCTGAATACCTGATACCTCAATTATTGATTGTTTACTTGCTTCCGACACAATTAGTCATTGATGGGATTTGGGACACCCAACAAATGCAGCATGTGAAAAAAGAATAGTACTAGCATACCAGATCCTAGTTGGTGCCAAGTCGACAGCCTTATTTGCAACGTGCGCAATTGAAATCGCCATCATATTGGCTACAAACTGGACGAGATTTGGGGCCACATTAATACATTATTGTAGACCAAAACCCAGAAGAAAACAACCAGCTGTTACAAAAGATATATCCAACCAAAACGGCCCGCGCGTGCCGACGACATTTGTAGTTTCTATAGGAATGCAGTGGTTAGTTGCTGAATCTTCCTTCTCACCATTTGTGTCCAGTCATTTGAGGAAAAGGATCAGATACTAGCTCATCCTCTGGTGAGTGATGAAGCTGGAGGATCTCTGTGATTTGGCATGTTGGCTACTTGTTCACAACTCTGAGTGAGGCCTCTTTTCAAAGCTTAGAATATATGGTTGTAAAGTTGAAGCGTGCTCGGTCGGTGAGATTTGTTTCGCTCTCTCCATCCATCCATCCACAGCTCGCCCGCCCATTCCTGCACTTCCCACTCTCACAACTGAACCGCAATCGGTGTTGTTATCAGACATGACCTGCAAAATGTGCTTGTCACCTTGCATGGTTAAATAGCACATGCAGCATCCACACATGTAAAGGTGGCACCAATAATTCTCGGTTCTCTGTCCCAGCTCGGTGCTGTCCAAATGCGCAGGTAGTGACACTCCAAATTCACCATGCCGAAGAGATCACAGAGTTTGTTTAGAGCAGGCTACAGACAACAGAATAAGAGCAGAAATATATGCCCCCCCCCCCCCCCCCCCCCCCGTGCCAGACGAGCTACAGTAGGTGGGAAAGATAGGATTCTGAATCTTGATAGTTGGCAAAGGGATTGACTCCAATCTTCAGACCTTTCTCTGAACCTGACAGATACTACAAAGCATGCAGCATCCACTTTGACAGCTAGCTCCTCTGAGGAATCAAACAATCCGATTGATGTGCTTCTTCGAGGCTTCCAAGTAGTTGGAACATGTCTTGTGAACTCTTTTTTCGCTAGTCCAATTCCAATAGACGCTTGCAGCATAATATTTAGATCAAGTTGGAGAGAGATTTGCTTTTTTATTAATTTGCACACTGTGTTATGGAATATGGAGTACCAGCAATATGAAACTGGTCAGTCAATCTGTTCTCGGGAGCGTTAAAGCAAATTATCTGCCCACCTCAAAGTCTATGAATTGAGGCCGATACATGTGCATCCAAATAAGGCCTAAGGGGTCGCTTCTAGCACTGAGGCAAAACTGCAAAAGCTCTGTATTTTTCGTCAGTCAGGCCGGCTATCTGAAGTATCTGTATACCCAGTGATTTAGTCTATTCTCAATTATCTGCCAAACCTCAAAGTTGGCATAGCTAAATACTTTGTGTCAGCATCACCTATTCACCATGCAAGGCACACTAACGTATTACATAATTAATAATAGCTCTGTTTTTTTCACCAGAACTTGCATTGCCTATGTGTTGCTGCACAGAAAAAATTAAAGTAAAAATAAGATTTCCATAAAGTTTAGGATCATGGAACTCGCGCACAGTCTGTGAAACAGCTTATGTGCCTGCCACTCTAAACCTACCCACAACAATGTGGACTTTTCTTATTGTATATAAAAAACAAATCATGGAAAACTGGGATAAAATACACTTAAGAGTAAAGTAATTGCAGTCCATGATAACGGCGTTAAATTACATTATCGATAAGGAAGTTTACTTCGAACTAGCTAGGCGTAGCCCGCTCAATTGGTTTAGATGCACCCCAAAAGTTAGAATTTTTTCACTCTCTCTCCATCACATCAATTTTTAGCCGCTTGCATGGAGTATTAAATGTAGGTAAAAAAAATAACTAATTATACAGTTTAGTTGGAAATCACGAGATGAATCTTTTGAACCTAGTTGGTCCACGGTTAGACAATATTTACCAAATAAGACGAAAGTGATACTATTCGTCGAGTTGAAAAAATTTGCAAAGTGAACAAGGCCCAGAGTGGTGGGACACGTGTAACATCGACCAGCTAATGGGCAAGCTGTGACACTGATAAACAAGCGCACCATGCGGCGACACGTGGCCAGTTGATTTGGCAGCAATCCCGTAGCGCGCGGTGGCGGTCGACAGGAAAGGAGACATATACGCACGTGCACGCAGAAGATTCCTTCAGCCAGCCCCAATTCTCACATCACATGCTTCTTCTTTTTTCATTGACAGAGATGGATATGTTGTTTATCAGATACTAACTCAGAAGAATGCGGCCGCACCGGATTTCTGATGAGCGGTGCCGGCGTTCAAATCAGCGGGCCACAGCACTCTCTCAATTTGCTCCACCTGCTGGACCTAATTTTTTTAAAATTTAGCCTTTTTTTGAAAAAAAAAATTACGTTTGGCTCCCTGAGAGATGTAAACTCATCTTTGGACCCGGGGTCGGTGCCAGAACTCGTGGCTCCGAGATAACATGTCTCGGCGCCACAGATCTCGGCTCCGAGGTGCCCGCGCACCCACAGCATGGCATCCTAGGTGGCGCTGACGTGGTCGGTACCTCGGAGCCACAGATCTTGCTCCGAGGTCGGAGCCACAGATCTTGGCGCCAAGGTCAAAACCAGGTGAAAAGACATGTCTGCATGCTTTGTGTCTCAGGGCCTGTTTGGTTAGAGGTGTTAAAATTTAACAAACATTGTAGCACTTTCGTCTTATTTGACAAAAAGTTTTCAATTTTAGACTAATTAGACTTAATCGATTCATCTCGTAAGTTACTCCTAATCTGTGCCAACATGCATACAATTAGTCTACATTTAGTACTCCATACATTTGTCGTAATATTGATGTAATAGAAGTTAAACTTTAACATTCATGAATTAAACATAGCCTCAATCGTAATAACAGTGGCGCATGTAGAGACAGGACAAGCGTGGAGGATGACTGAGGCAACAGGCGTGGGCCCTCTCCTCTCGCCGGCTCACTGCGCCGCTGCATGGACGCCCTCTCCCTATGGTTGGCTCACTGCGCTGCCTGCAAGTAGGAGTAGGAAAGCTGCTAGTTACAGCTGTAGTACTGGCTCAGAGCTGAGAGTAAGGCTCGACGAAAAACTCGAAGCTCTCGGCTCGTGGCTGGCTCGGCTCAGCTCGGCTCGGCTGGTTATCAGGCTGGCTCGGCTCAGCTCGGCTTGGCTTGTTATGATAACGAGCCGAGCCGAGTCAGGATTTTAGCTCGTTAGCTATAACGAGTCAACTCGAGCTGGCTCGTGAGCCGCTCGCGAGCCAAACGAGTCGTAGTTTTAGGGAAAAAGTCATCATAACTTATATTAGTTTTGTATTACTTCATGTCTTGCACTTCACAAATGGATGATATGTTAGCTCATATGAATATTTTATTCGATTTAAGATTATTGAATATATTATTTTTATATTATTAATATTTTTAAGCTTTAGATAAATGCAAATATTATATTTTGTGTATTTTTTATACCTGGCTCGCGAGCCTAACGAGCCAGCTCGAGCTCATAACGAGCCGAGCCGAGCTGGCTTTCTGGCTCGTTAAGATAACGAGCCGAGCCGAGCTAGCTCGTTATCCTAACGAGCCAGAACGAGCCAAGCGAGCCGAGCCAGCTCGGCTCGTTATCCAGCCTTTGAGAGTAGCATGCATGCCTATAGTAGCTATAGCTAGCTTTGGCCTTATTTAGATGCACCATAAAAGTTAAAATTTTTTCACTCTCTCTATCATATCAATCTTTAGATCATGCATGAAGTAGTAAATATAGGTAAAAAATAACTAGTTACACAGTTTAGTTGGAAATCACGAGATAAATCTTTTGAGCCTAGTTGGTCCACGATTGGACAATATTTATCAAATAAGACGAAAGTGGTACTATTTATCAGGTTTAAAATATTTGCAATCTAAACGTGGCCTTAATGGTATACTGGCACAAAATACAAACAAAATACTGTGCATATACATGCTCATCTCGTCTTCAGAAGTATTAGTAATAATTATTGGAAAAAGTCTACATGACCCCCTCAACTATCATACTTGGTCTACTTCACCCCCTCAACTATGAAACCGTCTATTTTACCCCCTGAACTATCTAAAACCGTCTGATTTACCCCCTGGGGCGGTTTTCAGCGGCGGTCTTGCTACAGTAACAGCGGATTTGCTACAGTAACGGCGGGTTGCTACAGTCACTGTAGCAAATCCGCTGTTACTGTAGCAAAACCGCCGCTGAAAACCGCCCCAGGGGGTAAATCAGACGGTTTTAGATAGTTCAGGGGGTAAAACAGACGGTTTCATAGTTGAGGGGGTGAAGTAGACCAAGTATGATAGTTGAGGGGGTCAGATAGACTTTTTCCAATAATTATTATATGGTAGTTTATATATATATATATATATATATATATATATATATATATATATATATATATATATATATATATATATATATATATATATATATATATACACACACGCTCATCTCGTCTTTAGAAGTCAATTTTTTATGTTTGACTGGATATATTGAAAATAATATCATATATATCTATTCAAATTCATGAGAGTGGCGGTTTTCTACTATTGGTTCGCCAGACCTTAACACACCCTCCTCCTTTACCTGGGCTTAGGACCGGCTATGTTGAGATGACTCAAGAAAGTCTTCCAGTCAACATAGGCGGAGTTAATATCATATATATCTATATCTCTATAAATTTAATATAAAAATATAATCAATAAACAATATGAATATTAATACTTTTTAATATATACTCCTTTCGTTTCAAATTATAAATCAATTTGACTTTGTTGATACATCAATTCGTATCTAACCAACGACTAAAAAAAGGTACTCTAGTAGAAATGGTAGAATTAAACAAGATATTTTTGCTGAAATAGCTATATATGTACGTTTTCTAATTTTCATTCACTTATAATGGGGTCTCATCTGGTCGACCCAATCAAACTATTCGACTTATGATTTGCCCATATATCATTATTTTAATTTCTGTAAAGTCCACTGAAGCCATTCTACATTCACCCAATTTTGGATCTTCATACGGGCAACTATATGGTTTCTTAGTTCAATTGCAAAAGGAAGAGAAAGAAACCAACTTGGCTAACCTCTCTCAGCAACATATCAGCTTTCTGTCATGTGCATGTTTGAGAGTTACATTGCAGGACAGAAGATCAGCTATGCTTTTGTTGTTTGAATAAAAAAACACTAAACCAGGAAGAAAGCTAACCTCAAAATAGAGGTTATCTTTTGCCTGTTATGGATCGGCCGCATGCCCGCATATGAAGATGAAAGATTAGTTCCTAAGCCTGTCTCGTCCTATTTCTAGTTGTCATAACCTTTTAACAACTCTAACATTTTTTTAGATGAAAGAAGTTTTGTTTAAATAAAAATCCTGGCATCTGTAATAAGATATATGGTACATCACTTAGTCATTACTATAAAAATGAAATAAAAAAAACAATAGGATGTATGTTGTTCTTGACCATCTATTCATCTAATCATCTACCTAGACATGGCCAACAAACACAAAAGATGATCGACATGACTCACTATAAGATCACTGGTACAAATTTGAGTTGCTGAGCTTCTTCCTTTAAGCGGCAACCAACAACTCTAATGAACATTAGTTGCATTGGCAAAGGGATAGACATCATTTCCCCCCTTCGTGCCTTACAATACCTACTGCTCCCTCTGGTCTAAATTATAAGTCGTTTTGACTTTGTAGAACATAGATTTTGCTACATATCTAGACATATGTTATGTCTAGATACAAGCAAAATTGATGTACCAAAAAAATCAAAATAATCTACAATTTGGAACATAGTGGGTAATTCCTCCGATAAGAATCTATATTAATTAAGATCGTCAAAATTAGGCAATTTTACTGAAAACACAAAGGTACTTGTCGTACTTTAAATCAGCCAGACGATCGTAGTGAAGCATCGGTACGTCTAGAGCATCAGCGGTGATCGAGTTGTGTCCATTATCTCTGCTTGACTCAAGTTGGCAATGGCAGCTTCTACTCCGATCCTACATACTACGTACAACAAGGATCCAGCACCCAGCAGCGGCAGCAGTCACGCAAGTTGCATTGGTCAACAAGTACATAAATTAACACTGAAGCGAAGACGATTTATCGGTCTACCAAGACGGAGACGCGAGCGCATGCATCATTTCCTATCCTATCCTTGCAGGAATCGAGCAAGCACGAGCGCATCAGTTAGCTAGGTTAGGTACGTCTGGGTTCCTTGTGCGGTGGACAGGAGCTGCACGGACCATAGTCACAAAGTTTCTGGGTCGATGGGGTCGAGGTACGGAGTCGCGGTATGTGGTACGCTACTTGCGAGAGATTTTTACACTTCAGGTCGAAAATGAACCTGTGAACCCGGGTCGGGGTCGACGAACCCGGATCGAGGGTCGAAGGTGGTGAACCCGTTTTATATGACTATGGCACGGACGGAAAGGTCATCCTCATCAGAAATCTAGATGCATGGAACATCAGCAGGTGGCAAAAGACCGACGCAGTATCTGCCCACCAGCGCACGCACGCAGCCGGTCTCCTCGTCGTCGCCGCCGCAGCCGTCAAATCCGTCCGTTGTCGTCGTAGTGGGCGTTCACGACGCCACGACGGCAACCTATCCATCATGCATGTATCTATTCGCCGGCGGCCGTACGTGAACGCCCGGGTGGGCGGGCGGGCGGGCGGGGCCCTGTTCACTTGTGCCGTACTTTTTAACAGGGCAAGAGCTGGTCTTATCACCCAGACACAGACAAACGGTGGAGGAGGCAGCTGGGTGCTCGTCACGTGCTCCTCCGACTCCGATCCGGCCATAGTGTGCTGCGCCTGCGGCGGCGCCGCATGGACTACATACATACGGAGTATGCAGCACGCTTCCGGTGGTTCGTACGTACACGTGCGAAACAATGGCTACATCTGTACGTGTTTGCTATCAATCAGTTGAAAGACCTTTTCTTGTGTGCCCGTACACGTGCGAAGCAATGGCTAGCTGGGCACCTGCGGCTGACGCCAGTGCCGACGACGAGCGCGTACGCACTTGCGACTAGCTAGATGGCGAGAAAAATATTAGACTTTACGATCACTGGCAGTAGATCGTAGGGGTACATTTCTTGCATAATCATTATCTTGGGGCTTGGCGGAGGAGGAAGACAAGTCCGCCATGGCGTCTGTGTTGGTGACGAGGAGGCAGCGTAGAGGCCTGGTGGAGCTTCCCATCGCCTTCAGCGCTATCCTCTGGATCGGATTAGGGTTAGGTGGGGTCACTGTGAGCGGCGACGAACCTTGTCACTTGTGCCACTGGCCCCTACCTTCTTTTTATAGCGCTACGCGACAGGGGCCCACCAGCCATCTATGGGCTGGGCACCCCCGATCAGGGCGCAGGTCAAGGTCCAGTTAGCCGTTGGGTCAACTGCTGAAGATCAATTCCAACATTCTCCCCTTGATCTCATCTTATACTTTTAACTTTATACCTTTTACTTCTTTTCTTATTCCATCACAGATTAGTGTATAGAGCATGCTTCATCGTCACGGTTAATCGCCGATAGATTTAACAGCTACAATACACGTCTTTGTTCTGAAAAAGATTCATTAACTTTGGGTCCTTTATTATCCGGAAATCATAGGCTATACCATAAACCCATATCGACTGTATGTTCTCTAAACACACTGGGTGGTAAGCCTTTGATAAGCGGATCCGCAAGCACTTACTTGTTACTTATATGTTCAATAATTTTAATATGATTCTGGATTTTCTCCTTTACAACGTATAACTTTAACGTCAATGGGTTTGACAGCACACTTGACCCGTTGTCATAGGAGCAAACTACTTAAATGATTATTGCTGTTGACAACCATTATCAATTCTGGGTATAAGTTCCTTAACCATTTTATCTGTCCCGTAGCCTCATAACATGCTATACTATAACTTTACATCACTAACACTACACCACAGCTTCTGAACAACGTCAGACTAACTGTCGGTATAAGTCCTTTTACCGTCAGATAGTCCATCGATGTAGAGATATACCGTCAGGCCAAGTCAGTCGCTGTAAGCTCTGTCGGTAAAAAGTTATACCGTCGGACCACACTTTTACCGACAGATGGTCCGATGGCAGAAAATACACCGACAGACAGTGTGTTACCATTTATACCGACAGACCGTGCGATGTTATACATGTATTTTACCGTCAGATAGTCCAACAGGAATTTTAAACCGAATAAAAAAAATAAAATCAAATGTAGCAGAATCATTACATATTGAATGACACTAATTGAAGATCCATCATATCACATTCATCTTCACAAATTTAGTCCCAAATACATGGATCTCCATTTAACATACATATAGGTGTCTTGCACATTTGCACCAAGTCATAAAACACAACTACATACATGGCAGCATGTCCAATTTGCATCAAGTCATACATAGGAGCATACTAGAGTGTTTGCAGTACACAATCACTTTGACACACTTAGCAACCAAAAGGAATTGCATGGATCCAACAGCAGGTTCTTACACGGCAAATGAGTCAAGTCTACAAGTTCTTCCATAAACTCATAAAACAAAAGAAATACTTGGATCCAAATGCAGTAGTTGCGCAAAAGTTAGCATCTCATTCATTTGTATGCAGCTAGTGACGCCCAACGGTACCTGAAAAATAAAATTAAGATCAACCTGATCATTAACTGGAACTGGAACTGCATTAGATGTCCCAACCCAAATTGAGTGAAAGTAGTACAATAATCAGGAACTGCAGGTCTATGTCTCAGCTATTTGCAATCTCACATATCACCGATTGAGATTATATATCTTGCTCTAGCTATTATGTATATCGTACCACATCCATGCATTTTGATCTCATTGTTATGTATATAGTACCTATAGGTCAATTGCAATTCTTTGCTATCACTAATAAGATCACAAGTCTACCTTTTGCGAGATGCATTGAAATTGAGAATCACAAGCGTCCTGCCAACAGATCTAACTCAGATGACTTAGTCAAGACATCACGCTAACAAAATATTTCTGCACCAGCCACTATTCTTGAAGCAAAAAAAACATGGAAAACACCAAAAATAACATTATATCTCATACAGTCACTTCCATGAATCCACGATGAAACCAACACTAGAAGTAGCCTCCATCTTACTGTGTCTCAGCTAATTGCAATCTCTAGCAGTGCAATGAAATTTTTTGATACTTTTACTGATCTGCTCTTCAAAAATTGATAGCATCTCAATCTCAGCTATTTGCAATCTCAGAAAATAGCAGCATAGGTACAACACAACTATGTACAGCTATTTGCAATCTCAGCAGCATATTTGCAATCTCAGCTAAAATATGTACAACTGTTTGCAATCACATCAGCAACATATCTTAGAAAATAGCTGCATATGTATAGCTATTTGCAATCTCAGCTACTTGCATCTCCAGCTATTTGCAATCTCAGAGAACATTCTATAGGAAGCCTTCAATTATATATACAGCCACAATATACCATTCTAACTATGGCTAGCAGCGGCAACATATGCTCAACTATATGTTGCAGCAGCATATATACAGCTATATGTACTACATATATTCCATTCTAGATTTAGATGCTAAAATAGCAGCAGCCAGCAGGCATATGTACAGCTCAAAGGAAGAGTCATAAAGGGGCTAAAAGTACCTGGTGTACCCTTGGAAGATCCAGATGCATTGTTGCAAGGCTTCAGCTATATAAAGTATATCAATTAGAACACTGGATACTCATCAAAAGCCAAAAAGAAATGACGTTAGGTGTAATTTCTTACTCGCTCGTATGGCCACGCAATTGACATCATATAAGCCCCAGCCATACTCTCCATATGATCATAAGGGCGAGGCAGGAGTGCATCCCTTCTTATCACATGTTCCACCATAACTTCACAAAACTGCTTTCCAAGAGGCTGACCTCCTAATATGGTCTTCGGATTAACAGAAAGGATAATTCCCTTAGCTACAGGAAGATCAGGCTTCAGCATAGCAAATAGTATCACTTCCTTTCCAACCTGAAGTAGATGACACATCCATGAGAATTACAGAAATGTGAGGAACAAATATTAAATCACAAATATAAACTTAACAAGAGGATGGAGAACATTACAAGCCCATCATGTGTAAAGCGAGAGGCATTTCTTGCTGTGTTTATAGCGTTCATGCCAGCAGACACTGGTGGGACTTCGATGTCCTGACCATAGTCCTCATTATCTGAAACATTGCCATATTCTTCACGCCGAGCATCATAATGTGCATCAACATTTTCTTCTGACCTTGGGCTCTACATCATGCATTGAAATAATACATATCAAGAGTATGAAGATATATTTTGATTAAATAAACATGGAGCCTTAAGACATTGTATAAGAGACAAAGATATCGAAAGTACTTTACCATGTGTTGTCTTGAATTGGAGCCATGCTGTGACAAAGTTTCAGCATTTTGTCTTTCCAGTGCCATCCTTTGTTGTTCCAGTTGCTCTTCCAGTGCAGCGATCCGTTGTTCCAAGGTTGCTTGCGCAATTTCAGAGTTTCTACGAGCCAAGACTTCCAGTTGAAGCCTTGTGGACATGTATGACTTCAACCCTGGGGTGCGAATCTCTTGGGGTGTTGGTCCTAAACCCAAAACACGGACACGGCCTTTTGGTTCTTTTTCTCCACAAACAGCAGCATATGCATCTCCTTCTTCAATTGATCTGTCCTTCAACTCTGGATGAGCTTCAACAACTGCTTTAAGTTCATTCTATAAAAAAGGAATAAGTATGTTTATATATAACAATACATATTGCTATTACTTTTCTGGAGGAAACTTACAATTGTTGACTGTGCCTGCATTAAAGGTACTCCATTTTTCCTTGTATGAGTTTTGATGTAAACTTCATCTCTTCGAGGGGTGCGACCAAGTTCTTTACCCTACAAGTTTTTTCCAAACTTTGAAGTAATAAAAAATCCTCAAAACACTGTATTTTGAATTAGTAATGTGAGTGATAGGTTTATCTACCAGATCATGCCTACGACAAGCATGGCTCACACTGCCTGATGTATGAAGCTGCTGCACCTTGGCACGATTTGCCTTTCCTCTTGCTGTACGAGCCTAAGATTGAAAACATTTGGTACTTACTTCAGATTCAGGAGTCCCCCAAAAGTTTTTAAAACATATTCATATAATTTGGTACTTACTTCAGATTCAGGAGTCCTCCAAAAGCGAATAAGGTAATCAAAATCAGCAGCATTTACTGATTTACCAATTCTTGCCTTGAGTTCTTCATCCGTCATTGATTCATCAAAATACTTCTCTTTTAAGTCTGCCTTGTAATCCTTCCATTTCCTTGCAGCGGTATCCATGAACCATTTCATGACATCATCATCCATGTCATAGAATGCCTAATTTGCAGGGTAACATGGGTCAGATAATGTTGTATTTGGTATGCCACTCAGTTAAAAAAAGTGCTAAACACAATAGCTGTTGTCAATTAGATATGCCACACAGTTCAGAAAAAAAAATCAGTGCTAAATAATAGGAGTTGTACCTTCATGTCATTCCAAACTGCTAACTTTTTGTTTGGATCAACAAGCCTCCAGTCCTTACAACCAACTGATAATTTCTTTCTCACTTGAGTCCCAATGACACTAGCAAGCTTCCTAGCAGTTTCTGCAACAGGCTGTCCATATTCATTTAGTGTTAATTTGATTTTAGGCATGTCAGGAGTCCTAAAAAGTATGTCTTTCATCTGTGTGATGCCTCTTCCATTCCTCTTCTGTTGTGTTCCAGTGAGCAAATCTGTAGAAATGAATTTGAAATGTGAGAAACATAACACATGTAGCGAGTATTACTTTTCAAAAACAAATAAACCAAGACTGCAGTGCTAAATGTTTACCTTCATTGTTACACAAAAAGTCTCCAGTTGGTATATAGTCAGGAGCATCAACAATCTGCTCATTTACAGTATCAACAGTACATTTTTGTAGCCTTGGTCGCAGATTATGACCATCAGTGGGTGCAGGATAAGTTTTCTACAAAGGATAACACAAAAGCAGCCATTAGTGTTTCAAAAAAGCATGCTTCTTATGTATAATGGTGCTCATAGGAGGAGATTAGGATGACTAGGCAGACCTTTGTTCTTTTCTTAGCTGGTGGTTCCTGCACCGCGTTGCTCAGAGTAGGAATATTCAAAGATTCTAGGTGCTGCTTGTTTCTTGCAATCTGTGCTTGCTGCTGCAGCTCATACTCATTAACGACGCCATCCGTATTCTTCCTTCTTAGGGGCATTTTTTCCGTCTGAGAAGTACAAATAGTCAGCACACTTTATTTTTTATAAGCACTAATAGAAAAAGGGAAATACTTCTAGGAAATCAATAACAACCACATTAAACAAAGGACACTTACTTCTTAGTTTTTTTTAGATTTTTTGGTTTTTTTGGAACAATTATACCATCTATTTCTGTTCTAACAACAGGGACAGATCGATTAATTACATCGACAGTCACATTGGCATTTAGATCAGGCAATGGCACAACTAGTCCATTGCCATTATCCAAGTGCTCACTCTCCAAATTATCCATGTCATAGAAATCTCTTGGCTTTGACTGATGAACAGAAACCCACTCAGTATCAACTTGGTCAGGAACATAGAACACTTGAATGGCCTGTGATGCTAGTATGAAAGGCTCATCAGATTCCTTTTCGCCTGTATTGAACAAATGCTTGAAGTTCACAGTAGTGACCCCCAACTGATCAGTTTTTACCCATTTGTCTTGCACACTATTGTCAACCCAAGCACACTTGAAAAGAACCACATTTCCTTTGTGTTCATAGTTCAATTCAACAATCTCCTTTATAATACCATAGTAAGTCTTGTTTCCTATTATGCTTCTATCATTATTTCCCCTTTCAAAGCATGCTGATTCTGCAACTAGAGCCACCCCACTATTCTGGACACATCTACCCACATCATAGGATTCTATGTGAAAATCAAATCCATTCATCGTGTAACTACTGTACTTTCGTGCGATCATCATTGGTGCCTTAGCTAAAATTTGGATCTCTTTTGGTGCAGCCTCACACAATCCTTCCACCTGAGATTAGTATGCAACACTAACTTTAAGATAAATGTCAAGTTAATGTAGAAAAATATGTTTTTATGTTATCTTCCTGCTTACATGTGACCTAAACCACTCATGGAAGGATTCATGCTGCATACGGTTGATATCTCGTTGGTTTCGAACACCAAGCGATGACAGGTAGTGAGCGTGCTTGCTGAAAAAAGCAATTTATCAATTTATTGTGCAATGGAAACAATAAATGTGATGTGAAGTGCAGTATATAACTTACTCCAAGTAAGGCCCTATATTGGCATAGTTAAACAAAACATATCTATGTGCTTGAAGCCATGTCTTGTGGTCTAAAGTCACTGTGCACTTCCCGACTAAACCTCGACCATTGCTATCAAAGAAAGGAGTTGAGATGCAAATTTCTGTTTGCTGCCCTTCATCACTTCTAAGTCGCTGGCTAAATTGAGTCTCATCATGTAAGTAGCGGGCACACAACTTAAGGCTATCATAAAATAAAGAACCCTCCATAATTGATCCCTCCGGATGGCTTTTTGTACGAACATCACCCTTGCATCTCATCAAAAACCTATACACATATATAATTAGCTCATAATGGTATTAAAACAGTAGGTATTTATTTTCTTCTCTTAAGTTGAACTGTGCCTACCTCTCAACAGGCCACATGCTACGAAAATGTACTGGACCAGCTATTCTTGCTTGGGCAGGAAGGTGAACCATCAAGTGTACCATCATGTCAAAAAATGAAGGAAGGAATATAGTCTCTAGGAGGCTTAAAGTTTCAGCAATATCAGCCTCTAGACTATCCATATCACTTGGTCGAAAAGCAGGTGCACTAATTTTCTTGAAGAAATGACTAACACGAATAACTGCAGCAGCAACTACGTCTGGTAAAATTTTCCTCACAGCAATTGGTAGTAAATGTTGTAGAACAATGTGGCACTCATGACTCTTAAGACCAATCACCTTTCTCTCATTGACATGAACATTGGGTCGTATATCAGATGCATACCCAGCAGGAAACTTTACCCCTTTTAGCACTTGACAAAATAACTTTTTCTCATAAGGACTCATTGAATATGGTGCAGGTGGTAAATACATTTGGTCATCAAGTTCAACAGGGTGGAGATAATTTCTAATACCTAGAGCTTGAAGGTCTAAGCGAGAATTCAGATTGTCCTTAGATTTCCCATCAGTACCCAAGAATGTATTGACAAAATTCTCATACACATTTTTCCCTATATGCATGACATCAAAATTATGCCGCAGCATCAAATCTTTCCAATATGGAAGTTTGAACCAAATAGATCTCCTTTTGAAAATGACTAGTGGCTCCCCTTCCTTAGGTCTCTTGGTCGATGGTTTCTTTCTAGATGGGTCCTTTCCAAAAACTGTAACAATATCTTTAGTACACTCCAAAATTTCTTCCCCAGAAAGAGGAGTAGGTGCTGTCCTAAGTTCAGTTGAACCAAATTTATGTACATCAAGCCTAAATGGGTGATTCTCGGGCAGAAACCTACGATGACCCATATAACACGTCTTGCTGCCATTACCTAGTCTAAGTGAACATGTATAGGAGTGGCAATATGGACATGCTGCTTTGCCAGATGTGACATGTCCAGATACATAGCCTAGACCAGGGAAATCAGTAATTGTCCACAATATTGCTGCACGCAGTTGGAAGTGCTCACCCTTCGAAGCATCATAAGTTCTTACTCCTTTTTCAAACATGTCTTTCAAGTCATCAACAAGTGGCTCAAAATAAATATCCATATCACTACCAGGAGCATACCGGCCAGGAATCAATAGAGAAAGGATGAAATTTGATTGCTTCATGCACATTGAAGGTGGAAAATTATAGGGGATACATATACCAGGCCAAATGCTATAGCTAATACTTTGGGTTCTATATGGGTTGAAACCATCGGTGGCAAATGCAAGGCGGATATTGCGGCTATCTGCAGCAAACTCTGGATGACTTGCATCAAAGTCTTTCCATAGGGGAGAATCTGCAGGATGCCTAAGAACACCATCTCTTGTTCTTTTCTCATCATGCCATCTTGTTAGACTTGCTGTTTTAGAAGATAGAAACAATCTTTGGAGACTTTTCTTTATTGGAAAGTAGCGAAGAACTTTCTTAGGGACCTTATATACATGTTTTCCATCTAGACTCTTCCTAACTGATTTCCACCTAGAAACCTTACATTTTGGACATGACTCAGATTTTTCATGCTCCTTCCGATAGAGGATGCAGTCATTTTCACAAGCATGAATGCTAATGTAACCAAGTCCCACAGATTTGATCAATTTCTTAGCTTCATAGAAGTTTTTAGGTAGTGCAACAGGTAATGCATCATTTAATAGATCAAGTAGAATGTCAAAACTTCTATCAGTCCATCCTCCAAGGAGTTTGTTGTGAAGCAACCTAATTAGGAAGCGCAGTTTTGTATACTTCTTGCAAGTGGGGTACAACTCTTGACTATTGGCTTCTACCAATCTCTGAAGGGCAAGTAGTTCATCACTAGGCTGAACAGAACTGTTGTCTTCAAAATCCCCTCTATCATCCAAACCACAAGCTAGATCCCTAAGCAATTCAGATATATCATCTTCTTCAGTAGACTCTTCCACAAGACCAACATCATCATTATTTCCATCATTCTCATAATAGGTACTTTCTTCTCCATGTAAGTTCCATGTTGTGTACCCTTGTATAAACCCATCACATATTAGGTGCTCACGTATATCACTAGCCTCTCTCCAAAATGAGTTAACACATTTTCTGCAAGGACATAATATCTTGTCCCCTACTGCTGAATTTCTAAATGCAAAAGCCAGGAAACCGTTCACCCCCTGTAAATATTTCTTTGTGTGCCTACATAGAATGTACTATATATGTAAAATCTCATGTTCACTACAAAACACTTTTAGCATTTGTAAAGTAGTTGTGTTGTACCTAGGCTCATTACTGATCCATGTTTTATCCATACGCCTTAACAGGAAGGTCAGACCGCACTCAGGTTATATCTTTCAGAGAGAATACAACCACACAATACAAGCTTTTAAAAAACAATGTGACATCAAGTGATTGAAACTCGAGAAATAGAATCATACCGTTGCGCAAAGCTCCAACACCCAGCAACTATGAATATTGTACTTCTACATAAAAGTTCAAACTGCTTGCAGGTACAGGTTCTGCTCCTGCAAAGGTAGTATGCATTAGATATAAATTATCAAGAAATGGAGCCAACAACCCAACAGTCCTAGTGTTGTAGTGATTGTTTAATAAATCCAGCCTGAGATTAGTTTCTTCCTATATGGCCATCAAACTGAACTATACAGCGAGCTTACTTCAAATAAAAATACACAAAGCAGTCCATAGAATGTCATCACACCCTACTAATTTTGCAACTGCTAAAGTCTCAATTTTTTATGAGAATAACATCATCATATTTATAGTGATTCAAAATATCTATCATTTAAGTGAGGTCTGGAAAGGAGATGGCAGCAGCACCTGGACAAATCTGAGATCGACGATTGGAGCTCAAGCAACTGAAGTAAAATCAATGCTTCCCCTTTCCCACCTGTACAAGTAGCACACATTGCTCAGATAGTCAGATTAATACTGCCATGTTTCATGCAGCATGCAACATGAACCAGATGCAATGGCCAGATTCTGTAAGCTGCTGACACAACACATATAACAAATTATAAGACCTCCATATGCCACACAGTACTTCAGCTCAGGAAGCAAAATAGGTTATACACTAACAATTTTAGCATTTGTCATCTCAATTACTAATAGGTTCCACAATTTTTTTTACATACACAATAGTTTCTAACCGAAATTGCCATCATCAGTTTTGAAAGCTGCATATATGACCAATTTTTGCGAGACAACCATCATGACAGAACAGTTGCTTTTCAAACATCAAGCAAGGATCTCAAATATACTTATGAAAAATAACACATACAAGCAAGTGAAGCAAGACAGGAAACTATGCTTGAGGAACAGGTCGGCAATATATCATAAACTCAAATAGGTCCTGCGCCACGATGAGACCAATCTTTCGAATTGTATGGTTAAGGTGTTCAAGAATTCAAAGAATAAGTCAGATGCATCAGAATATTGTATTCATCATGTTATTGAGATGTTAAATCTAGTGACTAATTGCACAAATCTCCATATATGGATGCTGGATGCTTACAATAGAAATTAAAGATGTAAATTTTGGAGTGGATTTTTTTCATTGTCTAAAATAATTTCAGGAGTGGAGCCAAATCTGCAGAAAGCTTGTTTGCTGATAGCTCCAAAATTGAGGCAAACGGTTTAACGGAGATAAGGAAGAGAACCAAGACTCAAAACATCTCCTGATTGCTATGATTATTGGGTACACAAACATAATCTGATGTGAACAAGTATGTTTAAACATAGTCTAACAACTATTCCCAGTTACCAGAAGATATATACGAAATCCATATCACAAATTGGAGATCCCTTTATACATGATTGATAAGTATTTAACAGTACTAAAAAACAGAGGGCTCATTACCTAATGACTATGTTATTCCACTATTTCTATTGCACATACTAGTCTCAGAACTTCTTTTTCATCATAGTTTCACAATTAAACTGTACACCGAGGAAGAGAATCTACTATTTCAGAGAAGATTAGGCATATTTCTATACTACTGGTCAGTTCTCATATAAATAACCACAGAGTTGAATCAGGATGCAAATAATGTAGATCTTTGACAAAACTGAGTTGTTCCCATCAGAGTTATCAGATTACTTTGCAAGTCAGAATTCTAGCCTTTATAAGTATATGATTGTTTGTACAGAACATGGATTAAATTGACAAAGCATATAACTGAAGTGAACACTAAAAAGGAATAGATCAACCATGGTTCCTGTTTAGAGACTGCACCTATATTTTCCAAATAAAGGAGAATAACAGAATAACTACTGCAGAAGGCAATCAAGGCACTATACTATGCAGCAGAAATAAAGGCCTTGAGGAAAACAACTGCAGTTGCTCCTTTAATACCTATGAGGTGAAAAGGGATTAGTCGATGGAGGGCTATGAAGTTGTAGGTGCCGTCCAAACCTGCTCTCCTGGACGGCGTGCAGATCTGTGCTCCTGGAGGCGCTCAGCTGAGGCAGCTATAGGGCAACCTGACCCTGGGGAGGCAGCAGTAGGGCAACACGACCCTGGGGCAGCAGCGGCCTGACCTGCTGATGACCGGCGCTCGTACGGACGACTGGGCTCCTGGAATAGACCGGTTGGAGAGCAGGATGGCAACCCGTCCCTGGAGGCAACAGGCTGGGGATGGAGGACGGCAACCCGCACCTAGGCCGGAGGCCTGACGTGCAGCAGGGCGGCGGGATTTTAGGCTCAGCCCTGCTCGTGAGGTGCAATGGAGGTCTGCGCTTGGTTGAGGATAGGCAACAGAGGTCTGCGCTCATGGGATTTGGGGGTAGAGGGAGGGAGCGAGATGTGGGATTTGGGGGCAATTTGAGAGGGAGGGAGTGAGATTGAGTGGCGGGTGATTTTGGGAAGAGGAGGGAACCGCGGTGAATCGGTGGAGACGGCGGCGCGGGAAGGAGACCGATGGCGGCTTAGGGAAAAATTTTCGCCTCTTAGGGTTTTGGTGCCACAGGTGGGCTGGGCCTTCATGGGATACCTTGGGCTCTACACCGACAGACCATCCGACCCTGCAGCTTAAAATACCGTCAGACCGTCCAATGCTAATTACAAATAGGTATACCGACAGATAGTCCATCATCTAATCTATAGTTACCGTCAGATGGTTTGTCACACACTTTTACCGTCAGTTCGCCCATTGGCGAATATACACTTTTACCGTCAGTTGTCTGATGCTATATTTGTGTTGTGGTGTAGTGTAATGATATTAAAAATGTTTCTTTGGAGCTTTTCCACAATAAAACTCCAACTGCGGTGTTAGCTACTATGTGGGTTTCACTAAACATCTTGTTAAAATTTAACATTTGTACCCACAACTATTTGAAAGTACTTGTTCTTTCTTTCTTAGCATGAGGCCGACATTCTTAACTCCATTCCAGCGATCTATATCTGAACTGGACTTCTGCCAAAATAACCTGGATACGTGAACTACGTCAAGGTAATATCATACTTGTGCATTCATTAAGCTTCCAACAACCGAAGCATATGGTACCATATTCATTTGATCTATTTCGTATTGATTCTTGAAACACTAAAGTTCCCAAAACTATTACCCTTTACTATATGAACAGGCGTAGGTTTTCTCGCATGTATACTTTATTTCTTTAGAATCTTTTCTAAGTATGCCCATGCGATAGTCCTAATATTCCTTTCTTCCATCTCGGTGAGTTTCAATTCTATAATAAGAGACATTTCACCGAGAATATTCTTATTGAACCTTGAGGACAAAAACTTCTTCTTCTTGTGCAGTAGATTGACATCATTACTAGCAAGTAAAATATCATCCACGTATACAGGATTAGGAAATGAATTTCCCATTCTATAACTTTGTACAAACGCAATTGTCCTCTCATTCTCTTTAACCCAATTATCTAATTGACTCTTCAACTTGAATTACCACTGTCTAGAGACTTGCTCTAGTTCATAAGAGATTTCTACATGTGACATCCCTTACGTTCTTTTCTTTCCACGACAAAATCTCTGAGTTGTGCCATATAATCATTTGTATACAAATCCCATTAGGGAGTGTCGTCTTTATTTTCATCTGATGTAACTCATATCATGGTGTGCCACTAGCACTCGTTGTAATCTATTCATTCTCTTCGCACAAAATCTTTCGTTTCAAGTCGCACTTTACATCTTTACATATTCCCTTTGGAGTAACATTTGTTTTGTAGACCCATTACAGCCTACAGTTTTTGCTCCTTAGGAATTTATTCTAAGTTCCAAAATATTATTGGTGCTTATTGATATCTTTCTATTCTCTTTGGAGTCACATTTGTTTTGTAGACCCATTATAACCTACTGTTTTGGCTCCATTAGGAATTTCTTCTAAGTCCCAAACATCGTTGGTCATTTTTAATTTCATTTCATCTTCCTTTGCTTCTTGCCATTTAGACGAGTGAATGCCTCTCATGACTTCTTCAATTTAGGTGGAATTACCCTCCATTTGAATTTCACTGATATAGACTTTATAGTCATCAGAAAAATCTGATTCTACCTCATCTACTAAAATTTCTCGGACCTTTTGACCTTTATTGCCAAAAGACAATTGATTCTATAAGGTCCTGTGTAACAAGATCCTCGTTTACATTATTCATCCTCCTTGCGGAGTTATGTCTCTTTGTACCATGCTCCTCCAGATTGTCCCATCTTCAAACTTTCTCATTTTTGGTTTAATCTGTTAAAACTCATATGGTGCGTTTAGCACCGCCTTAGTAACTCTGAACTCGTCCAGTATGAATACTGGCCGACTTTACTATCTTCCTATCAAAACTGTAAAAGATCTAGGAATTTAGTTATTTCTTTACTTTAGGGGTATCGTTATTATGACTGTCTTACTCTCCCGACGATCACATTCAACTTTTATTGATCACTTTTGCCTTTAATGCATAGTATGCATCGCATTATCTAAAGTATGGGGAAGTATTTTTCTTAATTGTCTTTCTCAATTGATCTCACATTTTCCCCCTCGAAATGTGGTATGAACTTTTCTACCACAATTTCGAAAAACATTCAGAACTCTTGTGAATGAGGAAACTTTAATTACTTACTTCATCCACATGATTACATCATGCAAAATAAAATTATTTCTTAATTCGTATGGGAGTACTTTTTCCTCGTTTCACTTCAAGAACTCAACAGAGTCTTTCATCATTAGTACTTCTGCAAGTCATAAGAGCTACCCTAAACTTCTCTCCCTGTACGTGATACACTAAAAGCACATGAGTCATCACATCTTTCTCCTGCCATACAGGATTAATTAACATAAGTACTATGCCAACTTTACCCTGCCATGCGGGTATTTTCTCAAACTTCTCCCGCCATGCGGGTATTATCACAAAATTTTCCCGCCATGCGAAATAAATGCCATAATTGGCTCTCAATATATTCAATTATCAAATTCAAAAATAAATCAGAATATTCTTTTAACACACATGTTTAATCCAACGTTGATCAAATTAAACATGTATATGACTTTTACAACTATCATCAGTGAAACTGAAATAAATTCATCTTCATAGAGAGTACATAGAAGACATTTCTTAAACGAGACTCTCAATGATCTATCTCTTTTCTTGGATCAATGTCCCAGAATTCTTTTCTTTTGAAGTCATTCTTTAAAAAGAACACAGTCCCTCATGCAATGGCCTTCTTTCTTTATCATCTTCTGAGTCACAAGTATCCAGCTCATTTTCTTTTCTGCCTTCAAGGATGAAAGCATGAAGTTCTTTGTCTGAAAAACATTAATCAATAATCAACAATAATAAGCATGAAAATAACCCTATGTGGTCTGGTTAAAGACATGCACATTAAACTTTTAAAACTTTAACTTTTATTTTATATCACCGTTAAACATCATTCTTATACATTAATTCCACATCACCGTTGGACAGAAATGAAAATTAACATATGGAAACTCAATTATCTTATAACCCTCTTCAAAATTAAATTCTCTCATTCATTCAAATTTAATTAGAAGATCATCATTGCAGCGGAAACATGAAAATACATTACATTCTGCTCGCTCTGGAGCATCTCTTGTTTCTTATCCATTCTCTGAAAATTGGTCACTTTGATGCAAAATTTATCAGAGATGTAAACATTAAACATAAAACTCATAGAATTATAATATTGTTATCATCAACGTTGGTCAGAAAATAACAATACCATAATTAACTTTAAACTTAAACTCATAAATAAACTTATAATATTGTTATCATCAACATTGGTCAGAAAATAACAAAATGATAATTTATCTTAACTATAAACCGACTATTCCTCCAATTAAAATTTTTCCGTTGGTTCCAATTTTAACTAGAGGGTAAACTTTTCATCATTTACTGAATACCTATAACTGCTCTTCAAATTAAATTCTCCCGTTGGTTTGAATTTAATGAGAAGACAATAATCTTTAACTTTACCGTGGAAACATGAAAATATTCTTAAAATATTACTTACTCAGAAGCATCATTGTGTTCTTGTCTACTCTCTAAACAAAATATCCCATTGGATCAAATTGAATAGAGATGAAATGCATTGTAACTGCTCCTGGATAAATAATAAACATATTCCTTTTTCTTTTGTCTATTTGGCCCGAAGGCCCGTTACCGCGGCCAGCTCATAGCAGCTGCAGCGCGCTCTGCCTAGCAGCATGTAGAAGCGTGCGGCCCAGCAACATTCGCGCGCTGCGCACTATTCTCCTGTGGCCCAGTTCGTGGAGCCATCCGGCCAAACTGGCCCACAGTCGCCACGGCCCAGCTCTTTCGCGCAGAGGCCCGCGGCCCAAGTTCGTGCGCGTCCTCGATCTGCCCCGCGCCCAGTAGGCTGACGCGGCCCAGCGGCCTACCTTGTGCAGCGCCCCTCCCCCCCCTCCCCGCCCAGGTCGCAACCTGGGCCTAGGCCGAGGAAACCCCCTCCCACAGGCCCAGCAGAGAGGCCGGAGCATCCACAGCCATTGATCGGCATCGGAAGGCTATCTACCCCTTTCGGCCGAACAAAAATCGGCAAGCGGCCGTTCCCCATCAAACCCTAGCTCATTTTTCTCCGTTGCCTTCTCTCCCTTTGTCGTTTTTCTTGCGCAGCACAACCGCAGCAGTGCTTGTGGCGGCAGCGGCCGGCGGCAGCAGCAAGGGTCTTCTCCGCCGGAGCAAGTTCCGGCTGCTCCCTCTTCTTCTCTTACCTTTCTCTTTCGCCCTCCTCACCATAGTGCGCAGCATCGCCTAAAGACGAGCAGCGGCGGCGACCGCCCATGGTGGCTCGGAGGAAGACGGCCCCGCCGTGGGCCCCCTCGCCAGAGCTCGCGCTCCCCCGGTGGGTAGAGCCCAGCTCCGTCGAGCGGTCGCCCATCGATGCCCTATGCACCCACGTTTGAGGCCCTTGACCCAAGCCCGTACGATGACGGCTCGAGGTCCCCTTTCCGCGCGCCGGCGAGCCGGTGCCGCGGTGACTCTTCCAGCGCGGCGGCAGGTACGGCGGTGGCGGTGGCGAGGTAAGCCGCAGGTAGGCCTTTGTCCTCGCCGTCCTCATCGCTAGGGTTACGGTTTCTGTTCTTAGGGTTAGGGTTTGACCGTGTCAAAACCGAATCCCCTCCTTCTCATTTTCTACCCAAAAGATCCAGATCTACCACTAATATGACCATTAACCTTAGCTCCTCGCCGTCCTCATCGCTAGGGTTACGGTTTCTGTTCTTAGGGTTAGGGTTTGACCGTGTCAAAACCGAATCCCCTCCTTCTCATTTTCTACCCCAAAGATCCAGATCTACCACTAATATGACTATTAACCTTAGCTCTGATACCATTGTTAGACTTTAGGATCACTAGCAGTAGATCGTAGGGGTACATCTCTTGCATAATCATCACCTTGGGGCTTGGCGGAGGAGGAAGACAAGTCCGCCATGGCGTCTGTGTTGGTGACGAGGAGGCAGTGCAGAGGCGCCGGTGGAGCTTCCCATCGCCTTCAGCGCTACCCTCTGGATCGGATTAGGGTTAGGTGGGGGT
Organism: Saccharum hybrid cultivar R570; assembly: GCA_038087645.1. Classification (NCBI taxonomy): domain Eukaryota; kingdom Viridiplantae; phylum Streptophyta; class Magnoliopsida; order Poales; family Poaceae; genus Saccharum; species Saccharum hybrid cultivar. The sequence goes on along the minus strand of JAQSUU010000493.1, from coordinate 8,599,067 downwards.
CACTGTGAGCGGCGGCGAACCTCGTCACTTGTGCCACTGGCTCCTACCTCCTCTTTATAGCGCTGTGCGACAGGGGGCCACCAGCCATCTATAGGCTGGGCACCCCCGATCAGGGCGCAGGTCAAGGGTCCAGTTGACCGAGATCAATTCCAACAAAAAAAACACTATTTCAGCTGAAAAAATAAGGTGAAAAGTACGGATTATAAGTCGGATGAACAGGACCTAACAAGACAAATCTGTGTATAAATACTGACCAGCAGACTGCGTATTAAATTAAATTAATAAAGGTAGGATACATATAGTTGTGCTAGCGCGCAGAACTGTGTTTGCAGTTGCTAAGACATCATGATGTGAAAACAACAGCTTTCGTGAATTTCACTATCGTACCCCTCAATGCCCCCAACCTTAACAGATGGTGAAGTGCTTCATCATGCTCATTATCAGAGTAATCATGCATATACGACGACAATGCCAGAAGCACTCAGTTAGTGCCTCTGCATCCATGCCGGATAAGCAGACCTTAAACGTGCTGGAAAAATGACATCCAACTCCAAAGATGTTTTTGGAGCAGGCCATTCTTATGGGGTACGGCGGTGCCTGCGTTTCTGTTATTGGCTGCTGCTGTCACTTCTTTTAATTTCGACCTCATTTGCAGCTGATCAACGTGCATTATATATAAATATACAATCCCATTGGCTGTGCCACTATGAGAATCTGAAACAAATTCGGGGGCCACATTGCGGAGCAAAATCAAAGTGTGTATATATATTGACAAGAAAGCAACGAGTTGTTTCCACAAGTGTGCAAAGAAAATGACGTTATTACACTTGGCATTATGACTTACCTGCGTTTTGCATAGTTGGGCCTTGTTTAGTTTCCCTCAAAATTCCAAGTTTTTTCACTCTCTCTTCATCACATCAATTTTTAGCCGCTTACATGGAGTATTAAATGTAGGTAAAAAAAATAATTAATTACACAGTTTAGTTGGAAATCACGAGATGCATCTTTTGAGCCTAGTTGGTTCATGATTGGACAATATTTACTAAATAAGACAAAAGTGGTACTATTCATCGGGTTGAAATTTTCTACAATCTAAACAAGGCCTTGGTTGGCTAAAGTTCACAATTGTTTCAGAAAATGGGTAGAAAATTGTAGCATGCTTGTTCGGTGAGATTTGTTTTGTTTGGCCCTTCCCTTCCATTCCATAATATCGCCCATTAATTCCTGCAGTCCCGCGCGTTCACACGTGCGTCGTTTTATCATACAGTAACTGGCGCCTTGTTTAGATGCACATGAAAAGTTAGAATTTTTTCATTCTCTCTCCATCACATCAATCTTTAGACCCATGTATGAAGTAGTAAATGTAGGTAAAAATAATAACTAATTACACAGTTTAGTTGGAAATCACGAGATGAATCTTTTGAGCCTAGTTGGTCTACGATTGGACAATATTTATCAAATAAGACGAAAGTGGTACTATTCATCGGTTTGAAATTTTTTCAGCATCTAAACGGGGTAGAGTTGCTGTCCCTGTCAAGGCATGAATACAGTACATCATGGCGTAGAAAGCGATCAAGCGGCCGCATCTGTTCAGTTTCAGCTCAACTGTTTGGTCTGTCTACTTGTTTTGCATTGTTAAATACTGTAGAGTTCATTCAGTGTTTACAAGAAGGCTGTGTGAACTAGCAAGAAGTACCAATGGTCTGACCTTTGAGAATCAGGTACCCAGATTGCAAAGTTCAAGGAGGCATCGTCGATAATTCAATAGGCCATCATTATTGCCGTCCAAATGAGCACACTCCTGCTTATTTTTTTAAAAAAAATGCATTGTCATCCAAATGAACACTCTAAATCACCTCCTCACCTGTTTCGCAGATTATGTAGATAGTTTAAATTCTATATAATAAGTTTGGTTTTTTTCAGTCCTAATTTTGTTCTTTTTTAGTAAAATGTATTATGATACTAGTTGTTGCTTAATTGATCTATCTAAGTAGAAAAGGACAGCCTATTTTCCCTTTGTCCTTTGTAGATAACTTAGGGCTGGTTTAGATCCGAAAAATTTTGCAAAATGGCACTGTAGCAAGTTTCGTTGTTATTTGACAATTAGTGTCCAATCATGGTCTAATTAGGCTTAAAAGATTCGTCTCGTCCATTTCGTCTAAACTGTGTAATTAGTTTTATTTTTTATCTATATTTAATACTTTATGCATGTGTTAAAGATTCGATGTGACGGAGAATCTGAAAAATTTTGCAAAATTTTTGGTGAACTAAACAGGCCCTTACACCGACGCACTGCCCGGCCGCCAGCGCACGCACGCGGCGAGATATAGATCGATATATCTCGATCCATCGTTCGGTCTCGTCGTCGTCGTCGCCGCTGCCGCCGTCAAATCCGTCTGTTGTCGTCTTGTGGGCGTTCACGACGGCGACCTATCCATCATGCATGTATCCATTCGTCGGCGGCCGTACGTGAAAGCGCCGGTGGGCGGGCGAGCTGGTCCATCACCAAGACACAGGTAGCGTTTAGTGGCCAAAAATTTGGCAAAATGGCCCTGTAGCCACTTTCGTTGTTATTTGGCAATTAGTGTCTAATTATGGTCTAATTAGGCTTAAAAGATTTGTCTCGTCCATTTCGTCTAAACTGTATAATTAGTTTTATTTTTTATATATATTTAATGTTTCATGCATGTGTCTAAAGATTCGATGTGACGGAGAATCTGAAAAATTTTGTAAAATTTTTTGAGAACTAAACAGCCCCACAGTCAAACGGCGGAGGAGGCAGCTGGCTGTGCTCCTCCGATCCGGCCAGAGTGCGCTGCGCGCCTGCACCTGCATAAATACGGGGGAACTGATCATATCGTAGAGTCAGGGGACCTGCAGTGGTTGTCTGTCGTCTCTGCAGTTCTGCACACAGTGATGTGCTTCTTGGGCTTGGGCTGTGTTTAGTTTAAAAAATTTTACCTCCACCTATTACATCGAATGTTTGATATATGTATGTAGTACTAAACATAGATGAAAAAAAACTAATTGCATATTTCTCGGAAAAATCGCGAGACGAATCTTTTAAGCCTAATTAGTCCATAAAAAACCTTAAGTGCTACAGTAACCAACATGTGCTAATGACGGATTAATTAGTATCAATAGATTCGTCTCGCAGTTTTCTGATGGATTCTGTAATTTGTTTTTTTATTAGTATCCGAAAACCCCTCCTGACATCCTCCGACACATCCGATATGACACTCAAAAATTTTCATTTCACGAAATAAACGCAAATTTATTTTTTTATTAGTATCCGTAAACCCCCTCCCGACATCCTCTGACACATCCGATGTGACACCCAAAAATTTTCATTTCACGATCTAAACGCAGTCTTGATCGTGCTCATTATTACCAGGGTAATCATGCATATACGAAAAGAAGCACTCAGTTAGGTCTTGTTTAGATGCATCCCAAATTCTAAATTTTACACTCTCTCTCCGTCATATCGAATCTTTAGACACATACATAGAGCATTAAATATAGATAAAAAATAACTAATTGCACAATTTGATTATAAATCACGAGACGAATCTTTTGAGCCTAATTAGTCTATGATTGGATACTAATTGTCAAATACAAACAAAAGTGCTACCGTAGCCAAATTCTAAAAGAAAATTTTCATCCAAACACCCTCTTAGTAGCTCTGCGCACGTGCCGGAAAAATGACATCCAACTCCAAAGCCACTCTTATGGGGTACGGCGGTGCCTGCGTTTCTGTTATTGGCTGCTGTCACTCCCTTTCATTTCGACCTCATTTGCAGCTGTTCAACGTGCATTATATAGAAATATAAAATTCCATTGGTTTTGCCACGCTATGACAAGAATCTGAAAGAAACTCAAGGGCCACATTGTAGAGCAAAATCAAAGTGTATATATTGACAAAAAAGCAACGAGTTGTTTCCACAAGTGTGCAAAGAAAAGGACGTTCATATTACTGGCACTATGACTTAGTTGTGTAGAACAGCCAGACCTGCGTTTTGCATAGTTGCATGGTTGGCTACAAGTTCACAACTCTTTCGGAAAATGGTTAGAAGATTGTAGCATGCTTGTTCGGTGAGATTTGTTTTGTTTGGCTCTTCCCTTCCATTCCATAATATCACCCATTAATTCCAGCAGTCCCGCGCGTTCGCACGTGCGTCGTTTTATCATACAGTAACTGGGTAGAGTTGCTGTCCCTGTCAGGCATGAATACAATGGCCCTGTTCGGTAGGCTGTTTTTTTGGCTTATAAGCCGGCTGTGGCTGATTTGCTGTGAGAGAAAAACACTGTTCCACGACTGATAAGCCGTGCTGATAAGCTCAGCCGAACAGGGGGAATACATGATGGCCTAGAAAGAGATCGAGCTTGTTTTTTCTCCCTTTAAACCGAATGTGGCTACAGTGCTAGACAGCCTAAAGCGGCAGCAACTGTTCAGCTTCAGCTCAACTGTTTGGTCTGTCTACTTGTTTTGCATTGTTAAATACTGTAGAGTTCATTCACAGCCTGTTCGTTTCGCTGGTTTATTGTGGTTGAAAGTACTGTTTGTTGGTTTATTGTGAGAGAGAAACACTACTGGATGGCTGCTGATTTGGCTGAATAGCTCAAACGAATATGGCGTCAGTGTTTACAAGAAGGCTGTGTGAACTAGCTAGTAGTACCAATGGTCTGACCTTTGAGAATCAGGTAACCTGATTGCAAAGTTCAAGGAGGCATCATCGATAATTCAATAGGCCATCATTATTGCCGTCCAAATGAGCACACTTCTGCTTATTAAAAAAATGCATTACCATCCAAATGAGAACTCTAAGGCCCTGTTCGTTTGGCTGAAAAGTCATGGCTGAAAGTACTGTTCGCCGATTTGTTATGAGAGAAAAACATTGTTCGTTGGCTGAAAAAGTACGACTTATAAAACAAGCGAACAGGTCACCTGCTCACCTGTGTTCGTAGATTATGTAGATAGTTTAAATTCTATATAATAAGTTTGGTTTTTTTCAGTCCTAATTTTGTTCTTTTTCTAGTAAAATGTAATTATGATACTAGTTGTTGCTTGATTGATCTATCTAAGTAAAAAAGGACAGCCTATTTTCTCTTTGTCCTTTGTAGATAACTTAGATATATACACCACGCAACATTTAAAAAAAAATGGAAAGACAATTGAATTATATTGCTAAAGGTTTTACACATTAAAGAATATAGGATAAAAATCTTAAATGTGATAAATATAAATATAGAAACTATTTGAAAAATGCAACAATATAATTGGGTTATTATTCAAATAAGAACAAATATCAGCAAAAAACTCAATTTTATTAATTATACCGTAAATATAGTATGAAAATAATAAGAATATACTAAAACCTAAAAGAGAAGGAAATGCAATAGCACAAAATAAAGTTAAAATATTTCATATACCACTCACCATTTTAAAAAGAAAAAATGGAGATGAAAAAAGAAGTGATCAGAAATGGTATTATGTAGTATAGTTCGGCCCATAAAGAAACCGCTGGGGAAGGAAAAGAAATGCAAAATGGGCCATTTAAAAAAAAGGAAAGTATGCTCCAGCACAAAATAAGCCCACCACAGCCCACAATGGAGGAGGCATCCGACCAGCGCTTGCTTTCCTCCCTCCTAGCACTAAGGAAGTGTGCCGGTGTGGGCTTGTGGCGTCCTCCCATTTACCCAAATTCCAATGTTACAATCCCATAAAAATATGTAGTTCAACAATGAGAAGAATTAGGGGGAAAAAAGCATGAAGCTCACTTCAAAATCTTGTTTCGACAACGTGTAACTGTTTGAAAATCAAGTTGAGCTTTGTCACATAATTCGTATCTGAGAAGACCAGGTGCATAAAATATATGTCACAAACATATATTTGATATTATAATCAACTTTTGAACACATCAACCAGTGTCAGGTCAATCTTATTTCTACGAATTTTATGACATAAATACATGCTTAGTACAACTCCAACAAGACCATATATCTTTGTAATTCTTTCTGTAATTTTGGTCAAACTTAAGATATTTTGACTTTGCAAAATTCTTTGAATGACTTATAATTTGGGATAGAGTAAGTAGCTTTTACTTAGTTCATACTTGCTTTCATGTGAGGAAAAGATGAAGAAAATAATAGAGTAATATTGCATATAACGTAATGTTATCATAGAGTTCACATAACCATGTCCATTTCAGACAGAGAAGTAAACGTACATACTTGCTTTCAGTCTTGGCGTATAAAAACACCACGAGCCCAGGTTGTCACGTCCGCAGAAGGGCCAATAAACGGGTCCAATTGGGATGGGTCCACTGGTGAAGCCCAGGTTGTACGTAGCCCAGATAGTGAAATGGGTCCTGAAGTTCTCTTTTGGACCTTGAAATCTGGGCTTCTCCTGCATGCTCTGCGGGCCGGCCGTTTCAAGCGTACATAATGTTTGTATCATGCTAAAATAAAGTTTAAGCTATGCAAATGTAGTCAAAGATGACACACAAATGCCGAGCATACTTTGGAAATTGCTGAACTAAAATTCTGGAATTGTTGTCTCAGGTATTTTAAGGCTATGCACCCTGGACGTCCGATGGAATATGATTCTATGGGACGGTACCGTGGACCGGGCTGATTCATTTCATCGGTGCGCGCCTGCACTCTGCGCCCCCTACCCGTGCCGACACAGGGTCCCGCGTGCCGTGGGGACCGTTGGCGCCCCTCTCCGCTTCCCACGCACATCCAATGTGCAACACCTTATCTACTTTTAAAACATTCAGATGCAATACTTGCAATATATGTCTAAAAGATAGATAGAATACTTGAAATATGCATCTGAAAACACTTGCAAAAAACACTTTGAAAACCATTGCTAACGTACACAACATGCAGATAAAACACTTGCAACATATGTGTGAAACATATGCAACATTGAGATAAACACACTTGCAACATACGTCTGAAAAATAGATGAAACATTGAGATAGATGCTTGCAACGTACGTGTACAATAATTGCAACATATGCAACATCCTGATCTACTTTTGCAACATCCGTATGAAACACTTGCAACATACCTCTAAAACAACTGAAACATTTGAATTGTACACTTGCAACATGCATCGTATCCTGGTACGGCCTCCTCCGCCATCTGCATCAGGGTGCCGCCATGCCACAGCCGTAGCAGGAGGCAAGGCCAGAGGGCTTCCACGCCAAGGCCCCGCTGTAACACCCTTGGTGTTACCACGTGAAACAACTCATAAAACCATTCATGAGCATCATATTTATTTGATATTGCATGTGATCTATTGTGTGGATAAAGTTTTGTAACTTAAAATAATCAACAACAATGTTAAATGAAAAGCGATACAAAGTTACATGTTATGTCAAGTAAGGTTGAAAACTAAATTTTCATGAACAAAAATGTTATAGAACATATATTTGGGACCTTGATAAAGTTTGATGTACAAACTTTGTAGATGACCATGAAAGGCTTGCTGTTGAGAAATGATATTGCTACCTAATATTTTTTATTAGCCTAAAAATGCAATTGGAAATAGGGTTCAGCTCAAGACTTAGAACAATTTCCATGTGCGTGGCCGGCTAGACATTGCCATGTTTAGCAATTTATTTTGAGGAATCGGGTTTAGGGGTGATGTAGCGTGTAGCTCGATCTAGTAGTCTCATATACCATCTTGAGCGTAGTGAAGACCATTTAAGTTTAGGAACAATGGTTTAGTCACGGTGAGAGCTTTAAAAATCATGCACGACACATATCTCGGGCCGTTGGCCGAGGCGCGCAGTCACCACACGTGGCTGCCCCCGCGTCCCCACGTGCGGCCGTGCCTTGCACCGCGCTGCCGCCTGCTAGCTGGCTGAGGCCAGCTTGGCCTTGCTAGGTCCTGGCTGCTGCTCGCTGTGTTGCTGCCGCTGCTCCGTTGTCACGCGGGCCTCTGCGCCCCGTCGACCTCGCTGCCATCCCGCTGCTGCTACCCTACCTACGACTGCGTTGTGCTGCTGCTCGCAATCACGCGTGAGTGGGGCTTGGCTCAGCCACTGCGGCGCTGTCACCTCGACGTCGCGTTCGCCTGCGCCTCGTCCCGCTGTTGTGGTCGTCCCGCTGCCATGGTCGTTCGCCTGCCCCTTGGCTTGGCTTGCACGCGGCCCCTCTGGTCGCGCTAGCTATAGCGCTTGCGCATGTGTCACCCCAGTCGCATCGGCTGCATCCTGCCAAGACGCGGACAAGCCAAGCCTGGACCTGCCCTTTCCCCTGTTCCTCTGCCACCATGGCCGTTGGACCAGCATCATCATGGTGGCAGGGTGGAGTCACCATCGCCTGATTCACCGCAGCACTGACTCCGCCTTTAAGCCTCTGAGCCGCCTATCCTCGCCCCTCCTTGATCCACGCCGTGACAAGCTCCAATTTTGGAGTGGCTCGCCGCTGGGCCGATAAGGTCGTATCAGCAAATGTTGAGGGCAAGCACCCACCCCTGACCCGCTCATGTTCAACTAACTGCATCACGAGCTTCACCTTCACCTTCCCTCCACCTTGTGCACCACCGCTAAACCGCTACTGCCCCCGGGACATCGCTGACGCGGCCTTGCCACCGCGGTGCGCCACCGCGCCGTCCGGGCGCATGTGGCCAGCTTCGCTCGGGTCGTATCTGGCCAACCCGTCACCACAGCCAGGTCCATGGTGAGTCGGTGATGCTCACCGCCATCTTTACTGCCTTCCTTAGCCCTGCAGCTCATCGGAACGCCATCGCCATGGTCGTAGGTTGGCCGCCGCCGTGGAGGAGCTGCCCTACTCCATGTCTGGTCTCCGTACCGTTGCCCATCGTCGTGCATCGGTTCATAGGTGAGAATCGGTCCCCTAGCTAGGTTTGCGCGAGCCCAGGTTGGCCGGGCAGTGCTCGATGCGAAGATAAGAGAGTGTGAGGGTCTTGTTGCAAAGTCTCTATCTATGGGAATAGTGCAAATAGTAGTCGCATCAATAGCAGATAGAGCATGGGTGTTTTTGCTAAAACGCCATCGCGCTCGTGGGCAGCCCGCCTGAAAGCCCAAGTTTGGTTTTGGTAATTAATGGCACCAAGTTGCTAATGTCATTGTGTCAAGTGAATTGAGTTAGGCGTAGCAACATATGTGATGAAGGAGTAAGGAGTATGATGGTGATGGCCATAAGATCACAAGTGCATGAAGATAAAGATGATGGTGAACATGCACATAGGTGATGGGCAAGGAATGAGATGATCAAGGCAAAGGTATAATCATAGGATTCTCTTTTGCTGGTCTAAAGATGAGCAGAGAAGTGATTGACTGGGTTTAGAATTGATAGCCAACTATCAAGAGGGGCAATCACGGTCATCTCATGAATCAAGTGCTACTAGTCCATATTCTTGAGCATATGCATTTAGGATCTAGTGAGATGCTAACTCCTTGAAAAATATTTGAGAAAATGCTAACACATGAGCACAAGATGGTGAACACTTGGTGGTGTTAGCACATTTGTAAAGGAGGTGGAGTTTGAGGGGTAGAGAGAGGTTTGAGATTCGGTGCTTTCGTGGAAGTGAAATGCCTATTTTCCACTGCGCCGGAGGTGAAGAAACGGAGACGAAAGGAAGTTACTGGGGTGACCGGACGCTGGATCGGACGTAGCTGGCACGTCCAGTTAGTTCAACCGGCAGGCGCGTGGGGTGAAGTGCTAGGGTTTGTGACCAGAGCGTCCGTGGCTCCACGGGACCGGTGCGTTCGGTCACGCACCCAGGGGAGCAGCGCGAAGGGAAGAGTTGATCGGATGCCAGGGCGCGTCCGGTCTCATGCGACCGGACACGTCCGGTCAACAAAATCGCTCTCTGGACCCTTTCTGTACTCAAATCGGACACCGCGTGTAATGCGTCCGGTTAATTCTAGCGTCATGTCCGGTCATGCTATGACTGAGAAGGTAACGTTTCGTGACCGTTGGAGATCGAACGAACGAAATTTAAAACGAGACACGTGGCGGGCATCAACGAAGTCGCGCAGGTATGACCGGACGCTGTGGCCGTGTCCGGGCGATCAGACCTGCGCGTCCGGTCAGCGCGCGTAGAGCAGTTTCTTGGGCCTAAAGGCTCTATCTTTGAGGGCTGGCTATAAATACTTATTTGGCCGGCCTTGGGAGGGCTCTCCTGACTTGTTGAACACTTGAGACATACTTTGAGCTAGAGAACATCATTTGCACTCATCTCCTTGCTTTGATTGTGCATCCTAGTGAGATTGAGTGAGATTCAAGTGCATTGCTTTAAGAGTTGCATCTAGCGGCACTTGATCCATTGAGTTGGCTGCGGATTGCTTGTTACTCTTGGGTGTTTCCTGACACCTTAGACGGTTTGGAGCAGTGGTGGTGTTGAGCTCGTGATTGGAGATTGTTTCGAGCCTCACCGGTGGATTTGTGAGGGATTCTTGAGCCTTCCCCGCGGGAGATCGCAATTGGCTACTCTAGTGGATTGCTCGTGGCTTAGAGGATCCCCATCTTGTGTTGGATGTGCGGTACCCACTGAAGGTTTGGCTTTGGAATGCTAATTAGCTCGTGACCCATCAAGTGGGTGTATCGCCACAACGAGGACTAGCTTGTCGGGAAGCAAGTGAACCTCAGTAAAAATCTTGTGTCATCCCTTGCTGAGGATTCTCTTGTAACTGTGATTGATTCATTGCTATATATATTTACTCTTCAACGTTGGTATAAGAATCTTTCACTTTCTCATCTCCTTTGTGCTCTATCTCTTATTTATCTTGTGTAGCTTCTATATCACCTAGGAGTAATTTGCCTAGTGACGTAGCTTTGTTGTTGTAGATTAGAGATCATAGCATTCATATCTACTAGAATTGTTTACGTGGCTTGCATAGTGTAGTTGAGCTAGTGCTAGAGAAGCTTCGCTATTTGTTTTACTACTATCTTAATTTAGTGAAGTTTGTAGAATTTTGAAAAGGCTATTCATCCCCCCTCTAGCCATTTAGGACCTTACATCGTCGTGGGCCGGCTCGCGCAGGCCGCGCCTATGTGGTTGTGGCCATGCTGAGGATTTAGTTTTCCTTTTTATTAGAAATTAAAAATGGCTTACAATTTAGTTGCTAAGCTGATCTTTGATAATTAATATAAATTCATATAGGCATCCAAAAATCGTGAAACTAATTTTGTTAGGTTCCTAAATTCATGCTCTATCAGTTAGTGTAATTAGTGGATATATATCTGTGATGATGCTAAGGTCCATTAAATCAATTGAAAATGCTTAATATCATTAGGATAAATCATGTAGGAATTTTTGGGGCAATTCTATGATAGCTTTAGCTCTGAAACTTTTATAGTAGCTTCATTGTATTATTATGTGCTCTATATAATTTTTGTAGCCCTATATTAGACTGTTTGTTAAGGTAACTAAATATCCTCCAAAACTAATATGAATAAAAGCATAATATTGATTTGTAAAATGAAGCACTTGTGAGATGAGTTTGATATCTTGCTTGATGAAGATGATAGATAGCTTACTATCTTAGTCATTAGAGCTAGCTTAGTAACTTAGCGTGTGTATTTGTAGTTTAAGAGTTGATGTTGTCTAAATACTAAGTGGTTGCATCATTATCGCATGTATGTAGAGAATGAGTCGGTGGAGTACGTGATCCCCGGCGAGCAGGAGTACGACGAGGTGATCGAAGAGTACGAGGAGGAGGTACTCGTATAGGAGTTCCCGGAGTCACCTGTGACTAACACCGCTGACGTTGCACCTGTCCAAGACAAGTCCCGGTGCATAACCCGTATTTTTTATGATTATATATATATATATATATATATATATATATAATCACCGGAGACAGCTCACCATGCTGACGATGTGACATGCTGACCACTGATGACGGCAATTAATTTTTCAAATTTCTTTGCACATGCACCTGGCGATTTGCATCCATTCAATTATGACGCTGACTTTGCATTCATTGCTCTGTTACAACCGTGTTTAGCCCTGGTTTAGTTCCCAAATTCAACCTCTAAATTTTACTATGCAAAAAGAAGATTCCCATCACATCACAATACCGGCACATGCATGGAGTACTAAATGTAGATGAAATTTAAAACTAATTACACAGTTTTATTATACTTTACGAGACGAACATTTTAAGCCTAATTAGTCAAAATTTGGATAATTTTTACCAAATACAAACGAATCGCTACAGTGCGCATTTAATGCGCACTGTAGCTTACTGTTCCAAATCGGGAGTAATCGGGCACTCCCGATTTGGGAACTGAACAAGGCCTTAGATCCCCAATTTGGGGAGCAAAATCTGCACAGTGCGTATTAAATGCGTACTGTAGCAATTTGTTTGTATTTGGTAAAAATTGTTCAAACTTTGACTAATTAGGCTCAAAATGTTCGTCTCGCAAAGTACAACAAAACTGTGTAATTAGTTTTTAATTTCATCTACATTTAGTACTCCATGCATGCCGGCATTTTGATGTAATGGGAATATTCTTTTTGTATAGTGGAATTTGGGGATGAAATTTAGGATCTAAACAGGCCCAAAAATGGACGCTGCCAGCTGGTTGGAGTACAGTAAAATCTGCTGCCTTTAATTACTGTGTTTTAATGGAGCTTGTGTCTCCGGCCACCGGCGCCTCTAATTACAGTGCTTTAGTGGACCTGCTCTCTCCGCCCGCCGGAGTGATGAATAATATTCACAGTGGAGGCTGATAAATAGTATGATCCGACAGCGTTATTCTACATCTTAGGTGTAGAATATTATTCTACACCACAAGTTAAAATTGAGTAGAAAAAATACTGAGTACTACTGAACAATGTTCAGTATCACTCAGTACTACACCCAGCACTACGAAAATACTGAACAATACTGAAATGTGAGTACTCATATTTAAAGACAAATCTATTCATATTGTTTTCATATTTCCAAACTCAACAACTTAAAAGTTATTCATGATTTATATTTTCAATGTTTGACCCAAACCTTATCCAAAACGACTTCTTTTACCAACATGGAGGGAGTACTTACTGAATTTTGTTCAGTATAACAGCTCGGTGTAGAATATACACCTAGGGTGTAGAATAGCGCGTATATAAATATATATTAGGACTACTACTCTACAACTAGCTATAGAATAACTTATTCTGTAGACACTTTGAGTTACGATAATTACTATGTTAATTTACGAGATTATAGTAACTCCTTACTAAGTGGTTTACCATAATGTTACGGTAAATATTCCCATGTGTTATAGTAACCCAACTATCGTAAATACATATTGATATTATCGTAAATTAGTATATAAAATTATCGTAAATGGAGGTGGCTACAGAATAACTTATTTTGTAGCTAGCTATAGAGTATACTCTCCCTATATTCTGGTCCATACAGAACGTGGCTCTGTGCACCTCCACGCTAAGCATAGCCCCAATGCTCAGCTTGCATCAACTCCGGCCCTCCAGACTCCAGGAACCTCACCATGGGCGGAGCTACAGTTGTGCCTGGGTATTCCTGGGCATACCTAACATTTTTGAAGAAAATTTTAGTAGTTTGTAGAGGTATATACATGTATAATATAGTTAAGGTCTTAAATTGCTATTATTTGCTATTTTGTGGCTCTGATTTGCATCAAACACAAAGCAGCCCACAGGCCACACCCGACCTGACGGCCCCACGGCCCATCTGGCCTTTCCACTCCCCACTCCCCATCCTCTCTCAAGACAAAAAAAAAAAAAAAAAAACTCCCCAAATCCCCAATCCCCAATACCCAATTCCGTGAACCCTTTGCAGAATCACGTCGCACCGCTGCTAGCCCGCCCCCGCCCTTGCGACCGTCGCGGCGTCACTGCTCACCACCCCGCGCCCGCTGGAACGTCGCCGGCCCTTGTACGCCGCCTGCTCGACGCTCGGCGCGACCCCGCGCACAGCGTGCTCGGTCACCGCTTGCTCGGGGCTCGGGCTTGGCGAGACCCCACCGCTCGCGCGACACACGCTTGCCGCTCGGCGCAATGCTGCGTCGTCAGCCTCTCCGCCTCAGCCGACGCCCGCCCGAGTCTGTGAGCCCGAGTGTCCAGTGCTCTGCTGCGACCTCGATTTGTTCTTCCATCAGACTTCAGACGTAAATCAAAATCAAAATTCAAACCCCCTTTCCACTTTATTATTTGCTAATTGCTATGTTCTGTCACATGTCATTGCCAATTGCAAAATTCATAGATGTGCGTTTGGTTCCGGCATTTTTTTGGCCATGGGCATACCCTACTCTGAAATTCGTGGTTCGCCACTGAACCTCACACCACAGACCAGCACCCATCCTCCATCTCCATCCAGGATTTGCTCCGGCGACACCACCGTCCCCTGTGGCTTCTCCAGCCAAGCCTGGAACATCTCAAGTGATCTTCCAGGGCACAAAAGGCCCCAGCTCTTGACCACTGCGAGGATGGATGGATCGCCGAGATGCTGCACACTTTGCCAATTCCCTGCTGAAAACAAATAATTCCTTTTTAACAGAGCCACAAATACCATGGATAGATTCAGATAATATCTGTTTGGCCACTGTGCACTCAGAAAACACAAGGGCAGAGAGCACTTTTGAGAATAAGCAAGCCGTCTTCAACCTTTCTTATTTTCTCTAATTAGCAGCTAGCTCTTGGATAATAATAATAATAATTAATAATAACCAAAGAAAGTAAGAAACACAGGGACACGCTTTTGTGAAAATGGGAGTCTTCCCTATAGAGGCAATTTGAATAAAATCTTCCCGAAGTCTCATCAGCCTACTACCAGCACTCCGCCTAAAAGTTCATTTCAGATTCCAATGTTTTGAAATAGTGGCTGATTGTTCATCAACCAAAACAAGATACACATCACAAAACAAGACAGCTATACTAGCAGACCCAATCCAATTATCCTCTCGAAAATGTAATTCTTCTACCATTCTCAAGCGTGCCATTTATGTAACATCGAAGTTTGAAACAGACTTCTAGGAAGGTCTAGTCACAGCTATAAGACCACCTAGAGCGCTCATTAGAAGCGTGTCGTTTGTATGGTTACACTCTTCTTCTTAATTACAATGATGCGCAAATCTTTTGCGTATTCGAGAAAAAAAATAATTCTCCTACCATTCCCCACCTACCATATATAACCCATTTTGGCAGCTTGGATAGGCAGCCCACAGGAAACTTTCCCAAAACAGAGACACATCACCAGATTTTCACAGATAAAAACAAAAAAAAAGACTATTAACAAAGAATATTTTAAAGTAAGGAAAATCTAAATGATAGTAAAAAATCTAGCTACCTGTGTAGGCCACTTAACTGATTTTAAACCAGTCTACAGCTGTGTATACTATAGAAAAGGGTAAATTAGTAATAAAAATTATATCTGCTTTAAGCTGTCCTGGCTGTGAGATAATAACAGGTTCTGCACAGAATCTATTTTGCAATGTGATAGTCCACATCTTGCTCTCACTTGGAAAACTTTGCAGCGTCCTATGTCTGATTGAACAACAGGACAAAAGGGAAGCAGCAAGCACAAACCAAGTATCTGAACTTCGCAGTGCTGTAAAATGGAGAAGTGCTATCGTGTGTATATGAGCTCCGAAGCTTCTAACTTGGCTGGGCCAGGGATGCCTGCATTGGCGTGAGCAGCGATGTTGGTGAGGTTGCTGTGGTGGGAGACAAACATGAAGGTAATCTCCTTGACGCTGATGGCGTTGATGCTCTTGGTGACAGATCCACCATCTCCAAAGCCTGCATCCTGAGCTCCATTGGGTAGTCCTTGACACATCCAATTCTTGGACCAACCCCAGTGCTCCATTTAAGGGACAGCCTGTGCCCAAGCTGATAGGACTTGGACTCACTCTTGGATTTCATCCTCTCAAAAATTGCCTTCTGTGGGACGTCGGTGGCTTTGGGGCTTTGCAGACCGCCTGATAAGGTTCTCTGGTATGTTGGCTTGGCTTCTTCTGCAGGAGCGTTCTCTCCCTCGTCGCCTTCTGTGGTGTTTAGAGGGAGAACCACTTGTGGAAAATTTGGTTGTATGATGGCAGAAGTAAAGTTCTGTGAGTCATTAGGCACTGGATCTTCATTGTAGTCTTCTTTGGTAGATGAGCGCACCTGACCCCCAAAATAAGTTCAGTAAATGAATCCATCTACCATTTGGTGACAGAAGCATATTATGTTCTGGTTGTGAATGGTTAGGTGTACCTCAACGTCCTTGAGGTCAACTCCATTTTCTTCAAGGAAGTTCATGAAATTGCCGAGGTTCTCTGCAGTTGGTTTGTAGTGACCACTATATGCCCAGATGGACTATATATCAGAACAGATAAACATAGATTAGCAGAATTCACCCAATGAAAAGGTACACTAACAAGATGTAATAAAAGTATAAACATGATATTACTATATGCTGATAGAAGGACACAGCATAATCCACGGTTTAGAGTTGACATTAATTTGCACAGTGATCGAACCATGATAAGTATTAAGTAGATAATCTGATGCGTACTAGACAGAAGTAGATTCAGGAACTATATGTTCCGTTATAATGCATGGAGTTTAATTTTCTGGTTTACATTCCATATTTTCCCTTCATAAATGGATTGCCAAAAATGGTTATTCATGGTAGTCCATGACACGGGCAGGACGAAGATGCAAAAATGGATACGGTATGGCGACCAACTCACAGTGAATAATCAACTCTATCCTAGACACAAACATAACTTTTTAGTCAAAGGTGCACGATTAAAGAATATAACAAGCATGAATACTAGGAAAGTAAAATACTGTGCATAAACAAAACTAACAATCCAACAGGCACTGGTTGCTAAAGCAAAATACCTTGATAACTCCGTTCTCTGCAGTAAATCTACCTGCAGCTATGGTTGTACCTCCTGCCAAAAAGCTGGAGTGCTGGAATACACCTCTCTCTTTCTGATGGATATGTAGAAATTGATTTAGCAGCACTGAAGAAACAAAATGGGACAAAGGTCCCTGTAGAGTAAAAAAGTTACCTTGCCAGCATAAAGTCTTTTTGCTGTGCTCATAACGAAAATCCATTTAGTCCCTTTAGGACCCCTGCTCGTATCGAGTGGTTCTCCAGACTGTTTATGAATAATCTTTCCCTCATTAATGATGTATTCATAGTGCTCACGCTCTTGCTGCAAAACATCAAACAGATGTTAGAGCTTTGAAATGTGGTAGGTTTAGTAGCTTTGAACTGCTTTCTCATATTCAAGGGCGAGCCTGCTTGCTGCAGCAAGAGAAATGACCCACCTCTGGCACTAGGGCCTCCCAGAAAATGAGTTTATTGTTAGTGACGCCTGGTGTTTGGCTCTAGTTCTAAATATGTAATTGTAATTCTCCCCACTGTAATTTTTCTGACAAACCATCCTTGAAACCTTGGTCAGTATTAACTCTTTATGAGTGGTACTGTTTGGTACCCACTCCTATGCAATGAAAATGAGCTGGGGAAGTATCCTTTCCCCTCCGTTGAACCATAAAAAAGAATGAAGTTTGCTAAAATGAATCCATTTTCCTGTTCTTAACTACCTATAACATTGCGATGTCAATTGTATTTGTATCAATTGTCCGGATTCATGAGGAAAGGAAATAATAATGTGAACGATATCAGCCCAGGGCATGACTGGATCCTGTACAAGTTTTAGATGAACAATAATTCTGATTTGAGGCTATGTCAAATGAAGTTCATAAATGCAGCAATTTGATAGACTAATAAGAAGAAGATCCAATGCACCTTTTATTTGAGAAAATATTTCTTAAAATTCGAACTTGAGGAAAAATTCTACAGTAAAAGGTAGTGAGCATTTTTTTTAGAGAAGATATTGATAGTTAATAACAAAACAAAAGCTTCATGAAACTGGCACAGTATTTTGTGGATGATGTTAGTCAAGTCATCATACATCCTTTTGCAGACATATTCAGCAAGGATATATATTTTTTGAAGGTAACAGCAAGGATATATATCACAAGTTCTAAATAAAGATACACAACCATGGTGAAGGTGTCTTACCGGACCAAGATACCTTATGCATTGCTTTTTCAGCAAAGCTCTTGGACACTCTGGAAGGTCTATATCCTTTCCCTCTCCAACATCAAGCCTACAAACGCACAGCTCACTTAGTCATGCAATCAAACTGATAACTGAAATTTCTATTTTGAGCAGGCCTTCCAATTGTAACATAGATTCTGGTATGAATAGGTATACTTCTATTTCAGATCTGTTATGTAGGTTCCACCACCTCAAATAACAGAATTTGCAAATGTATCAAAGCAAATCGTAGTGAAGTTCTCACCAGTAGAAGAAGGGCTGTCCGGCCTGGCTTTGGCACCAGACATCATAGTAAAAGTGCAGGTTATGCCCATACCTATGCCGTGGATCAATCTATACAACGCAACAACATATGAACATAGTTATGACAGTTGCAATGGATCAGAATCTTGGAAATCGTCACTCTATTTGCTCAATGAAAAACGTGTAATGGCCCAGTCCTGGGGAAAAAAAACTTCATCACTCTACAAAGAGATGGGAAGGAAATCCCATGACGTCAATCAGTGGACCTTTTTTATGATCAATGTTCACACATGACAAAAAGCTGAAGTTAACGTACTGAAAAGCAGGTTCTTTTCATACACCTGAAAACACAACATCTATTCTAAAGCCAAAATGAGAAACAATACTAGCAGTGGATTTTGTACTCACAGCCTCGATCCAGTGCTGGAAAGCCAGCTTGAGAGCCTTGCCATCTCTGGATAAACCCTGACCCACCTGTTGCAAGCAGTTGCAAGCAAGCAAAGCAGACATGAAAAACATAGGACGACATCGATATGACGAGAAGCCTGATGCGCGCATGAGAAGGAATCGGTTTGTGGGAGGGACTAGCTAGGGAGGACCTTGGATGCGTTGAGGCCGACGCGGTTCCAGCGCGAGGCGGCCGTCTCCGGCTTGGGCTCGTCGAAGAAGGAGACGGTGCTGTGGCTGAGCCGCGCGAAGTCCAGCGCTTGCCACCTGCATCAGCATCATTGATCGAAATCAGTCTCAATCAAAGCTTTCTATCCCCGAAACGAAGAGGCCCAGTTAGTAGAAGTGATGTCAACATCAGTAACCATGAACAAGAACAAAATTCGGCACCGTAACCGTTTCGTGGATTTTCTTGGAAGGACGCCAACTCGCGGAGCAGGCGTAGTACAGTAGAGTACAGCGAGAATCAAGATTGAAGAAGCAAAGGTGTGTGTTGTGACAACAAAAGGGGCAACTTTTTATTTATTTATTTATTTATTTATTTTCTTTTAAGATAAGAAGAAGTAAATGGGGACAATCTTGTTTGTCCATGCCAATCGAACCTGGACGCAGGGGGGAAGAAACTAAATAAATCACAGGCTGATAGGCAGGAAGGCAGGAAGGCAGGCGGTGGAAAAGGGTACGGGTACCAGAGCTCCTCGACGACGACGGCGGAGTCGGCGAGCTTCCGGCGGGTCCGGTAGCTGCGGTAGACCTTCTGCAGCTTGGTGGCCGCGCCATTCTCGCCGCCAGCGCCGGCGCCGACGCCGGTTCCCTCCACGGATTCCAGCCTATCCGTCTCCACCTCCTCCAGTCGTTCTGAGATTTGGGAGCTGCGAGCCATCCCGTCGAAAGCAGTGAACTTGGACCGAGGAATTGTTGGATTTGGGTGCGGAATGGAGAAACGGCCGTGCTGCTGCAGAGAAGGTGTCAGGGAGGAGCTGATAGCAGCAGAGTGGATAGTGACTGTTTTGCGGAATGTTGTAGTACAAGTAGGACGGATAGTGACTGCGGATTCGACGACGGCGACGAATCGTTGGCGACTTGGCGAGTGGCGCCATAGCTGCGCGTGGTTGCATGGGCCCGCGTGTCATTGGCTCTATTGGACATACACCTAGCAAAGAACACCGTAGCTGTAGTATAGCCGTAGTATAGTACAGTATTACTCTTCTACAGTAACTCTTAACTACTACCGTAATGGTACAGTTTGACTGCATGCAGCCCCTCGATCGATGGAGTGGAGATTGGACACTAGCTTCACAATCACGTTGACGCCGCGAGTAAACAATAGTTTGGCCACGTTTTAGATCAACTACGTACTACAGCTGGGACCTGGGAGTTTGGACACTAATTATGTACAGTAGTAATGTACGTCCAAGTCGTACCTACTCTCTTCTCTTGAGACTGGCCAGGTCCAAGTCCAAGCTATACTACGGAGTACTTACCATTGCTGTCTGAGCTTCAAACTCAGCTACTACCTACCATTGCTGTAAAAAAAACTCGGCTACCATTGCCCATCGGGTACGTTCACCAGGCATCGGAGCTGTAGCGTCTAGCTCGAATCAATGGACCCGGTGCCCGTAGGCCCATGGCGAACATATTACCCTGCCCTGCCACGTGTTCCTAAGCCAAACATGAACGTACACCTACTCACTAGAGCAGCCTGCCTGTCCTCTCGATCGGTTTCGTTTGCACTTGCGGCAACCAACGTCAAGATCAAGAAACGTCACATCGTTAACTTCCTCCACTTTCTTCGGCCCGGTAACATGCTGTGCCCGTGCGTGATGGTGATGGCGTTTCACCTTGCACGACGGCGGCACCTTTTGTTGAATCTGTGAGTCTGTGACACTATTTATGCCTGACTCAAAGACCATTTTTTATTAAAACACACTAATATTTACGATACTGAAAATAAAGTAACGTTACAGTCATCCTGAAATGTATTTCCATAGCGTGTAGCTAGGGGCTTCTCCAATGGGCGTAGAAAAGCGATTCACCGTCCTACCTGGCACACGGATGAATTGGTTTTACCGCCGAAGCACGTCGACTCGTCGAGGAGAGAGAGGAGTTGACTCAAGATCTTCATCCGAATAAAAAATGAATCGAAGATGTGTCGTTGGGCCCTCCTTGGCCGCGACATTCGCCATCAGCCTCGCTTGGCGCCGTCGCCCGCGCTGCTTGGGTCCCTCCACCACCGGTGTTCGCTCGCGGTGTCCTTCGAGGTCCGCATCGCCGCTCAGGAGAGCTTGTCCGGCCACGACCCATGGCGCCGCTCAGGATACCCGTCCGCCGCTATTGAAGATGGCCGCGCCCCAACATGCTCGCTGATGGAGATGGCCGCGCCACACGGTCCCTCACCGGTCGTGACCTACGCAGTCGACGGTGGAGCCGGCTGCGCTTGCACTAGCCTGCGTTGGTGGATCCGGCCGCGCCCGCATGATCCCTCGACCCTCGCCGGCCGCGCCCGCGCTGGTGGAGATGGCCGTGGATCCGGCCACGCCTGCGCTGGCGGAGATGGCCGTGGATTGCGTCGCTGCTCGCTGCACCATCGGAAGAAGAGGAAGGGGAAAGTAGAAGCCGATAGAAAAGAAAGGAATAAGTCAGTTGGTGGGTTCCACACCGTTGGAGAAGTTTTTTTTAGCGTATGAGTCGACTTCTCCACAATTCGTTTTTGGGCCGACGTGGTCTTCTCTCTCTTCGAAGAGTCAACCCACCATTACGGGTGCCCTTATGTGCCACATATTAAACATCGATAATTTTTGCTACAAATTTTGTCAAACTTAGGTGATTTGACTTGGCACGAGAGGCTCCACTCTTTATTTAAGGATGTCACTCGGTTTAAAACATGTACCGCTCTTTCTACGACGTGGTTAATAACTCTATCTTAAAAATGCTGATCTGATACTGACAGGGACATGTTTATCAACAAATCCATTAAATAAAAATCTTAAGTATCACTTTCTTTCTTTCTTTGGGGACCAACCCGCCAAGATTATTTGTACACCTTGATTTCATTTATATAAGTGTAACGCTCGATTGGTTATGGGTTAGTCATGATCCTTGATGACGATATATACTCTAGATTCATCACTGTCTAGTATGGTTCTCCAATATTCACTCCGTGGCTCTCAATTTCTAAAAAAAAACTTTAATAATAAAAAGCAAGGAAAAAGTCATCATGTCCTCGTTAAACAGCTGAGGTGGTCACTCCTGATTCGCTTAATTGTCGGCTGGCGCCCGTTTGGATCATTCTCGATCGGCTTAATTGTTAGGCTTTCTGCCATACTCGCCAGCAGTGGCCACTTGGTATTCGATAGCCTTATGGAAATGCTGGGGTCAGGACGTTCGTCCGAACGCCCAGTTGCTGTGGGCCGTGACGGTACGAATAGCCCAACTATCCTAGATATCTCCAATCGGCTGTTCAAAAATGTTTGGTTGTCTTCTTCACAGTCCATTAGAACCATTTCCCCATACGCATCGGTCGCATCTGCCGTGGCGTTTGCCACCCCTACACCACGGCCGCCCCGCTGCTCCTGCTCCTCTTCCGCGCGCCCGCCCCGCCGTTCTTTACGCTGCTCCCGGCACTGCTCCTGCTCCGCAAGCCTGACCTGCTACTCCTGCCGCTGCTCCTACTCCTATTCCGCACGCGTAGCCCTGCTGCTCCCACTTCGCTACCCGCCTGCCCAACGATGCCGACAGGCGCCGCCAGTGTAAGGAGAAGCACGGGTGTGGCAGAACCGCCCGAATTAACACGCTTTTGAAGGCACTTGTCTACCACTAGACACTAAGTACCTCGAAAGCGAACTAATTCGAGCAGTTCCGTCGAGCACACCCAACGGGAGAACTCGAAGCAATCTACGTTTTACATCCAGGATCCAATAACAAGTACGAGCTTACAATACTTAATCCATTTCGTACAACATCGAGTCTCAGAAATATTTATACAATACCAAGGTTCAGAGTGCGATAATTAACAGCGGAATAAAAATAAAATACACATCTAGCGAAAGATATAAGGATCCATCTGTGCCCACCAGAAGAATCCTCCACACAAGAACTAGCTTCTCAAGGCGCACCTGCGACAAGGGTAAAGAAACCCTGAGTACACAATGTTAAGCCTGGGCAAAATTATATGAAACCGAAAAACTGAACCGAAAGAACCGGAACCGAAAAATTTGGTTCCTAATATTGAGGACCGAAATAACCAAAACAAATTCGGTTCCTACTCTCAGTTAACCGAATTAACCAAAAGAACCAAATTATATCAATTATACTTCACTTACTTGTATTTTATAAGATTATGTTTGGTTTATGCGTGATAATTCATATTTGAACTATCATAAATTTGTGTTACTATATTGGTATTGTTCACTTATGAATTATTATTATCTAAAATGTATATAGTATTGCATAAATTTACTTTAGAACATGCGTATTTATCATTGTCTTAGCCTCTCCTGAAAAGGTTCGGTTAGTTCGGTCAGAACCGGAACCGAACCAAAATAATCAAAAATCGAAATGGTCGGTTCCAAGAATTTTTGAGAATTGATCGGTTCACATTTTCAAATAACCGAATTTCTTCAAAAATCGAGGAACCGAAACTGAACCAAGAACCGAATGCCCAGGCCTACACAATGTACTCGCAAGACTTACCTGACTAGGGAATATATATTTCTCGACTCTCAAGAAATATGACGGCTATATGGCTGGTGGGTTTCTTGTTTGCAAAAAGCCATATTAAAAGTGTGTTCTTATTTTCTTAGATTATTCGCAAACATGATTAGTTTATTATCCAACCATTCTATGTAAGCACCTGTTCTACTTTCAAGCAAGAGTTGAGCAATCCAATTTCTTTCACCATCTTTCATATTCCAATTCTTACTACGCTGCTAAATCATAGCCAATTCGTATCGTACGTAGAAATAACGATTCACGAATCAATGTAGTCCAGCTAGGTACCCCGAAATACACATGCCTCGTTTGTACCCAAGCACAAACAAGACCAACCCATTCCACTCCTGTCGAGGGGTCCAGGCCCCGTCCAAACTTGAACTCCAAGCCCCACCCTTGAGGCCCGGCCTCAATGTGGTGTTTAGACCTCCACCTATCCCCGCCTCCAATCAGTCGATCCGGAAAGAGCCGGAACCCATGACAAGAGAGCACGAGCCTTTGAAAGGTCTTGATGGCTAAAGGGGGTGAATAGCCTAATAAAAATTTCTACAAAGTATGCTAAACAAGTTTATCAATATAACAAATAGCGAGAAGTGAGTTTTGCCTAGCTTATGGGGTGTTGCAAGCCACCTATCCAAATGACAATTCTAATATATTTCACTCAACCGCACAAGTCAAACCACAAGAAGAAAAACAACTAGAGCTAGCAAGCTACCAAAGCAAAGAGCTACTCTAGCTACACTAAACAAACTAGTAAGATACAACTATGAAAGTAATGCAAGTGTGAGTTAGAGGGGTTTCACCGAGGGACGATGAATTAAGCCAACCACGAATGATGATCAATGAATTCTAAGATAATCGAACACCGGGATCAATCAATCACAATGTAGAAGTAATGACACAAAGATTTAACCCGAGGTTCACGTGCTTGCCGGCACGCTAGTCCCCATTATGTCCCTCTTCAACCACGTGGTTTGGTGGCTAATCGGTCACACACCGAGCCTTTTTAAATGCGCCATAAGAACCTACCAAATGGCAAGATGTTGTAATGACAAGAGCAATCCACTAGAGTTGAAATTTGGAACTCCACCGGGGAACCATAAGAACCCCTCACAAGACAATCACCGGAGCCGGCCATGAACAATCACCAACACGTGTCGGACCTCCTCCAAGCTGCTCCAAGCCGTCTAGGTGGCGGCAACCACCAAGAGTAACAAGAAACACCACAGCAAATCAATCCCCAAGTGCCTCTAGATGCAAATCAATGATCGATGCACTTGAATCACTCAATCTCACTCAAGAATCGCAATCGAATGCAAAGGACATGAGTTGGGATGAGAGGGGATGCTTTGACTCAGCTCAATGTGCTCACAAGGATGTCAAAAGTCCAAGAGAGGGAGCAAAGAGCCGGCCACCAAGTATTTATAGACGTACCCCTTCACAAAGAGCCGTTGGGCAAATTTCGTGGGCGACAGACGCGTCCGTCGCCCCTCAGAGTGCCACGCGTTCACGTGCGTTCAAACTTCAATGGTCACACGCTAACCCGACGGACGCGTCCTTCGCAAATGATCACGTGTCAATCGCGTCGACGGACACTATCTAGAGAGCTCCTAGAGCTCGGTTTCGCCTGACAGACGCGTCTGTCGCAACACCGATGGACGCTGTTCGGCGTTTGTCGCGAACGTGCTTGAGATGCTGATGACGCCATGACTGACGGACGCTGATGCCTGGCGTCCATCGCTCGGACACCCCCGCGTCTGTCGCCTCTGCTGCAGCAAGCCACGCTCAGGGGTAAGCCGATAGACGCTAGGGTCGCGTCTGTCGCTCCCTGAGCCGGCGTCTGTCGCCATAATTTCAGTGAAAAACGATCGTGCGACGTCGCCACTTCTTCCAACTTTTGGCGTAAAGGAAAATAGTCATTTCAGTTCCTCGAAAACGCTTGAATCCTGCCTCGTAAGCTCGGCGAGAGGGAGAGAGGACCCCAAACCCTCTCTACCACTCAAGCTTCAGTGCCTTCGCAAAGGTGCTAACACCACCGAGTGATCATCGTCATGTGCAAGTGTGTTAGCATTTTCGCAATCATTTTTCGAGGCGTTATTAGCTCTATCCAAATGCATATGCTCAATGAAATGTCACCTAGAGGCACATGTGGGACATGAAATGATACGTCATTTCCCCTCTTCATAGTACGGCTACTAAACCTAAATGTGATCACACCCACTAGGTGTCTTGATCACCAAAAGCAAACCCTAACAAAATAACTTTGCCTTGAGCTCCATAGGGTTGCACCTTGTTCCTCCTTCATCACCATGGTAAGCACTTCATCATCCACACTTGATCATCTTACTTCACCATGCTATGTGCTAATCATCCTTTGCTACATACAATCTTAAGCACATGATTAGCCCTTGGGCATTGTCACTAATTACCAACACTAAACATAGAGTTTTCAGCCTTCTCGCTCCCATAAGCAAGTATGTGCTCGAGACAATAAGTTTGTGACCTGACTAGAATCCACAATAACGGATGGTCCTCAATTGAGACAGACAGGGAAAATAGTGCAACCAAGCCATGCCCCGTGCTTGTGAAACACAACCTGTTACACCCACCAATACTCATACCATATCCTTGCCCAGTCACCATTTTTCCTTCCATCATTATATCATGAGAGTTATAATAATAATAACCACCTATTGTGAGTAACGACAGGTTCTCACGCTACCGATAAACCTAAACAAAGCAACTACGCGATCCTGCACTAGTAAGACTCATAGATTATATATATACCTAGGCTTTAGAATAGTAGATGTAGCCAGCTACACTGTAATAGTTATATATATATATATCATTTAAAGTTGAGAGAAACAAGCAGTGTTGCCAAGAAGTGGCACCTGGCCTTGAGCCACCGAACAGCACACAGACAGAAATGAGCAGGGAAAAACACATCAAAGAAACAAAAAACAAGCAGAGCTAAAACAATTCTTTCTAGCAACATGCATATTATCACAAGACACTCTTGTCCATAGCACCAATAACCACTCCACAAGGTGTGTTCCCTAAATCTATATTTGTGGAGTGTTCTCTAAATCTATGTTAGATCCTCACTTACTCGCTCGCTCATGCGAGATGACTACAACACAACGAGCCCCGGATAATATCTTTGTCCATTCTCTAGATGCAGAGCCTGAAATGAAAGTTGTATGTTAATCAAATCAGTCTTGGTGATTTGGTCGCATATGACAAGTGCATGTGTAAGCCTGATTACGGGAGCTCACCTGAACGTATTCAACGGTGTGAGGAGGAAGTTGTGCCTCCTCCACAGCCGCCCATCCATCAATGAAATGGACGCTAATCACCGTATCTGCTTGATCTGTGGCTGCTGCTAGTACTTGAGGCTCGTTATGGTGGAGTGCATACTCTGGGTATGACCTCGAGCTATATGCCTTGAAGCAAATGTTGCAGAAGCGATCGAGGTGAACTACTGGTTCATTAAAGTGTCGTGCAAATTTGACGAGCTGCTGCACCATAGGGAAGCCATTTCCCTACTTATCTTTGGCCTGCGTGGAATGGAAGTGAAATTAGCATAACACTCAAAAATTATTTATATATGCTCACATTATATTAGCTAGATCAAAAAATTAAACACAGTAGGGGATCACATGGTTGCATTATTATTAGATAGATGGACCATGTTAGCAGCATGCATGGGGATCAACACATATGTAGTAGGGAGGGGATCAGCATTGCATACATAGCGCAGGGATCACGAGTGGGGACAGAAGAAGGGGATAGGATCATCAGCAAAGCATTGCATTGTTTATGCAATACAGAGCTGTTGTACTCAAACAACAACTTATCGTATCACTAGAATATAATGGACGGACATTATATTAGTAGAGCCACTGATATGATCTCATTCATAAAACTGACTTACCCTACAAGCGAACGAGCAATATGAGCTACTGGAATTCATAAACTGTTGTCATAGTGTGTGCAGGGCTTGTGGAAACGCAGATCCTCCTGCTGTTGGCACAGTATGAGAATCCACTTCTCTCCATTCTTGCGGAATCGCTGGATTCCCGCAGTGTGTACGCCACGCATGGAACGAAGAATAAAGAACCTAGGTACGTCTGCTGGCTAGATAGCATGGTTTTAAATAGTCTGCTATAGCTCCGCTATAGTTTTGCTATAGCTTTTCTGAGGGTCTACCGCTACACTGTTGCCGCTAATGACCGAGGTAGTTTAAACATTGCTATTTAGTTTAACCATGATATATTTTTAGTACCCTAATCCTAACCAAGGTAGATATCTATTCTTTAGTCTATTGAACTATAATCTATGTCTCTCCCTTTAGGTTCTTTACTTAATAAATGATGTAATAAATTATTAAATAATTATTAAATTGTTGATTTGAGTGTTGATCATAACAATATGTTGATCTGAATGTTAAATAATGCTTTGGATTTGATGGTTCTGAACAGGAGAGAGAGAGAGAGGGAGTAGAGAGGTCGATGGTGGATAGGGATGCTTAGGGTTTTGAATAAGTGGAAATGAGTGGGCAGTAGGTCCCTTACCCTCATGCTTCTAGTCACTTATATAGGTTATGGCTACTTACAGGTGGCCTCTTGATGGGGTTGAATTTCACATGACACTACACTAGCTGCTAGTTGGGCCTCTTCTAGGGGGAGATTTGGCCCATATACCTCATGGGCTCCCACAAGTGTTGGCGTGAGTGAGTCGTTATAATCACTGAAGTGCTGGTGAAGCCCCTTGTGCTAAAGTGTTTGTTGTAAGCAATGTTGGGGGAGTCCATTGTAGGAAAAATCATGGAACCACTTGTAGGATTTGTCAGTTACAATCATTTCTTGAACACTTGCTATCTTTATGAGTACCACTTGTAAGATATCACTTATATTGATTTAGACACTATTTGTAAATACCACGTGAAGAGATCAATTGAGTCTAGATACCACTTGAAATAAACAAACTGGATATCCATTTGCATTGTTGTCTTTTTCTTGTACTATTATCATTGTCATGAGCTTCTAATATGACTTGAACTAAATTGATTCGCCTAAACTTTCAAATCCGGTTTAAACCCTTTCTAAGCTCCTTCACACTCATTATGAGGTTATCTTATCAAGGTTGTACTTGTCACTTGATGGCAATCCAAAATAAATCAAGTACTTGGGTTCACTAGCTCATGAACAAACTCATATACTACCACTAGATCAATCAATCATTCGAGCAGTAGTGGTAGGCTATGAATTTTAAAATTTCATTCGTTATGCATGATCCTACAGGCGTGTACTATATGCACTAACCGCGTACTAGTAAGGGATGAAATGATCATGCACATTACAATGATACCTTTGCTATCTTGGAGTAGAGAATAGTCACATAGATTCCAATTCATTACTCCAATAGCAACGTGAAGTCCAATTTATAGCTTGGTGAAGACCAATATCAATATTTGAAATCTATTCTTCACCCATATGATTTGTGAACCACTTATGATCAAGTGCATTTTCTTGTTGTGGTTGGCTTCATCATTTAGACATTGTTTGCTTGAGAGCACCAAATGTGAGAATACCATTTAAATTATCATGACTATCTCTCTTTTGGGTGTTGCTTGCTTTCTAGATCAACCCATTGATTGTTTCAACTAAGCATCTCAAATGTCCCTTAGATCACCATTTTCATGTTAGCCTTCCAAGTACCACACTTGGTTTACTTACAAAAGGCGACAAGCCCCTACACATAAAGAGAAGTGACCTCTCTTCAAAGAACCATTCTTGATACCCATTTAAAATAACTTGATTGATTGATTCAAATGATGGACTTAACTAGGTGTGAATAACCTTAAATCCTTCTTTAAGCCTTTTTCTTTCAAGTTCAAGCTGCTTGCAACTCAATAAGTTTCAGCTAGTTCTAGTTGCTTCCAATTGATTTCAAATAATTCCAACTAATTATAACTCATTGTTACTACTTGTAACTATTGAGGTCAACTAGTTTCATCTAGTTTCAATTTGTTTCAGCTGTTGTTTCTGAAAAACTGCAACTGATTTCTTCTAGTTCCAACTAGTTGTAATTCCTTGTAGCTGATCTATAAGTTGGTTGCAACTAATTTCATCTTCCTACAATTGCTTTCAGCTTGTTCCAAATGGTTTCAACTACTTGTTGTTGCTTGCTTGATTGCAGCTCCTTTCAACCCTTGTTTGAGTCTCTCCTTTCACTTATTAAATATAATTTAGATCTTAAATCAAGTCAAAACCAAACTTAGGTCCCTCAACCACTTATAAATATGTTTCCAACTTGAGTACCTTTCAATCAAAGTGACTCTTGATCAATCCAATAATTGTCATTTTTCTAGCTATACCCTTCAAAGAAATGTCTATATCTCCAATGTACAGATCCAATTACCATGAAATTTGGTGGAGATGTGCTTCACTAAGTCATCTAGCAGTTGTAAAAATTTGAGCTTCATTTAACTTCTATATTGCTACCAGATTTCACATCTTTCCACACTACTACATGTTGCTGCACTATAACTGATAACATCCACTTCAAAACTGAAGTAATTCTTATCCAATTCTCATGAAATTCATACAACAACTAACACCATAAGTCCAAAGCATGCATACCAAATTTCAAGACAATCCAAATAGATTTTTGATCATTCAAACTCAGACTTGATCTCAGCTAACTCAGATTTTTAATTTTGGACCGATTTCAATACTTAAGCCATTCTTCAACAAATGTGAATCAAATTTGAAATCAGCTTGTTTGAATACTTTCATAAGACATATATCCATTCAATCCATTTACTAAAAGGTCATCTTATGAATTTATCCAACTCAAATCAATCCAAACTTGATTACTAATCAATTAATTCATTCAAACATCTCATAGCAAGCAACATATGCATATATACCCAATTCGATCATCTCATATATGTTGATGGTCACTAACACCCATTTTTACCATCAACATTTCACCCCAAAAGCATAAAAAATCATCATCACATGTGAAGATTTATGTTTAAATTTTACCTAGTTCTACTTGTGCTTGTAGAATTATTTGTATGTAGAAAATATGGCAAAATTTGGCCAAAATTATGACAAACATGGACTTATAGAGCAAGTGGACGTGGCAAGTGGCCCCAGGCCCACAGGTTAGCGCCAGCTAGTGCCACCTAGGCACTGGTCGGCCTCACCTGGCGCCACTTTGGTACCCTGCCATGTCAGTGATCTGTGGGAGCTCCTCCTCAACCAATGGGATGCGTTGATTCAAGTCGGTTTGATCAACGGCCACGATGGAGAGCACATGGATCCATGGACCCATTGTCATAGGCTTGAAGCCTTCTCAACTGACTTACCTGCCAAATTTTGACATGTGCTGGGTTCACAATCGCCATTGGGAGCCAACCAGTGCTATAGGATCAAGAGGCAGTGTAATGGAGGGTCGGGCGGCGCCCCACCTACACCGAGCGGCGCCCCTTGCCTCCACCGACCTTGCCACTCCTACAAGTACCCTCCTCTCACTCTACGGTATAAATAGAGGGGTGTGGAGCACGGTGGAAGTCGGCCCCATCAAGTCTCATTCAAGAGAAAAGCATTCCAAGCTTCTCTTAGCTCTTTAGCTTAGCTGTAGAGTAGTAGTCTAGTAGTGGAGTAGAGCAAAAGCGGAGCTTCTCTCGGTGCCTGAAAGAGTCTTTTGGGTCTGGTATAGCTCCTTTGTAATTCTTTCATTTCTACATTACTTTATTCAGTATTTATTTCAGTACTTTATTCTAGTATTGCTTGCTTTACTTTAAGTACTTTGTCATTAGTGTTCATCATTAGTGAGCTTAGGTGCTTGTTGTTTAGCATTAGTAACGTAGGTTATCTTATTAGTAGTAGTCTTTTGTTAATACCGGTTCCATCGTCTGGTTAGGGTGCTTTGATCTTATTTCATCGAAGCTCGGATCGAAGTAGTAAGTTTATGGATTAAGCGTGGTGCTTAGGCTATAGATTACCTCTAGATACGGCTTGGCCTCTAGATAGATTGGGGTAGGTGGCAAGTGGTGACAGCCTTATCCATCCTCTGTGTTCTCCCACGATAGGTCTAGTTATTAAATCGCAGGGCTCGTGGCAAACCTTGTCTATTTAACTCTCCTAGTTGGTAGACGGGTTGTGCCCTGAAGTACTATCGCATTTCTCCTAGTTGTTTATTTACCCTTAGTTACTAGAAAGATAAATCGCTCGCTCTCCCACTGCAACATCCGACCTGCATGTTCGGTTAGTTCAACAGGCGAGTCCGGTCAGTTTGAAAAGTGCCCAGTGATGGGTACAATGGCTCTATTTTCTTGGGGGCTATAACCAAATATTTGCTGGCCTTGGGCTGGTTGCTGAGCACACCCTTGAGCCTTAGGGATTTTTAAAAAAATTTAATTCTTTTTTAATAAATATTTTTAAAACTAACCATCCCTGAAAATATTTTGTATTAGGTAGTCCCGCTGGCGTGACCAACTAAAGTAGTCGCGCTACATGCGTTGGCGCGGCAAGATACGACACATTCGACGGCGTTTTCGACGTGGAAAGACTTATCGCGCTACTCCGACAAGACTGAACTTTCAAAAAATCATAACTCTTCAATATGACATCGGATGAAGATGATTTTTATATGAAAATTGTAGATCTCGACGAGATCTACAACTTTCAAGTTTTGAGTTTTTTCGTTGGATGATGATAACATGCTCAAAAAATTATATAATTTTTTAGCACTAAAATGATCACATATTGGCCTTTGTCGTATTAGAAAAATAATATATTTTTTGTATGGATTCAAATGAAAATATTTTTTATATAAAAGTTGTAGCTATTAATGAGATCTACAACTTTGTAGTTTTGAGTTTTTACATTTGAGATCATTAAGACGCTCAAGAAAATAATATAAAACTTAACAACCTCAAATTTAAAAACTCAAAACTACAAAGTTGTAGATCTCATTGAGAGCTACAACTTTGATATAAATGGTATCTTCATTTGAATCCATATAAAAAATACATTATATTTCTAATACGACAAGCGCTAATACGCGATCATTTTGGTGCTGAAACTTTATATAATTTTTTTGAGCATCTTAACGTGGTCAAACGAAAAAACTCAAAACTAGAAAGTTATAGATCTCGTCGAGATCTATAATTTTTACATAAAAACTATCTTCATCCAACATCGTATTGAAGAGTTCTGATTTTTCAAAAGTTCAGTCTTGTCATGCCACTCCTAGTGGCGCAACAAGACAATACTGTCACGCCAGTGGGTGTGGCGTGACAAGCTTTTCCATATCGGAAACGCCATCAAATGTGTCATATCTTGCCGCGCCAATGCATATGGCGTAACTATATTATTTGGTCGAGCCAGCAGACTGGCACGACCAAAGGGGCTACCTGATACAAAATATTTTCTATGATGGTTAATATTAAAATATTTATTAAAAAAGGATTAAGTTATAAAAATTCTCTGAGCCTCGGTGGCTTGTGTAGGTGTGCTTGGAAGCCCTCATCTCACATATGCTTGATAGTGTTCATCCAATTGTGTGAGAGAGCGATTCTAGTGCGATTGGATCGTGAGGTTGCATCGAGTGGCACTAGGTGATCGTGTTGCAAGCCGGTGGTGCTTATTACTCTTGGAGATTGCCACCTCCTAGACGGCTTGGTGGGTGATGCCAATTAGCCGGTGAACCACCAAGTAGGCGGTCACACAACGGGGACTAGCGTGTTAGCACGCACGTGAACCTCGAGATAAAAATCATGTCATCCTTGTCTTCCCATTTTTGCATCCCCTTTACATAAGCCTGTAATTACTTTCATATATATTGTGCTTGTGTAGTTGCTCTTGTAATTAGTTAGCTTGTGTAGCTTCCTAGTTACCTTCTTACTTGTCTAGCATAGAAGTAGCTCCCTTACGTGGCTAATTTGGTTTTAATAACCTTGTTAATCACGTTGCTTAGTTTGTGTAGCTAAGTAATTTTGGGCTCTCTAATTTGGCTTGTGTTGCCATGTTAATGAGCATTGCTAGTGAGCTTAGGTGACTTTGTGCTTTTACTTACTAGATTGTGTAGGAGCTCCCCTGGTTGTCAAAGTACTAGTTGTATTGGTTTGTATGACCTTGTGAACTAGAATTGTTTAGGTAAGCTCTAACTAGCCCGGCACCTTCGTTGCCTAATTAGGATCTTTATAAGGTGCTTGTGAACTTAGATAGAGGAGTGTAGTCTTGGCTAGACCGATAGCTGTAGTTCTGTATTTGTTTTGTTAATCGGTGCGATTAATTTTAGAAAGGACTATTCACCCCCCTCCAGTCCGCCGTCTCGACCTTACACACATGAGGTATATGAGGCAAATCTCCCCCTAGAAGAGGCCAAACTAGTAGCTTAGTAGTGTCATGTGAAATCCGACCGCACCAAGGGGTCACTTATAAATAGTCATTGACTATATAAGTGCCCAAAGGCATAGGGGTAAGGGACCTAACCTCCCACTCATTTTTACTTGTTCAAAACTCTAGTGTGTCCCTTTTCCACCGTTGAGCTCCCTCCTCCACCTCTCTCTTATCCTTGTTCAGAACAGTCGGTTCCAACATAATAGACTTAAAAACATATTCTTCTAGATATTCTACATGTATTTAAGTATTTATGTTCATAAAATATTCGTCTAGTTAAAATGTTTATGTGCATAATTCATTAAGAATTTTTATGTTTTCTATAAAACTGCAAATGAGTAGCTTATGCTATAGCCCGATATAGCTTTTTATAGCTTTTGGAGAAGGTCACCGCTAAATATCGTAGCGTGCTATTAAAAACATTGCTAGATAGGCTACTCGTCGTTGATGACTTTGATACATACGCTACAGTAAAGCTTGCGATGCGATGGTACGAATGAACGAATGAATGATTTGAAGATGGAGGGTGCGAGAAGCAAGCTGGCTAGCCGCGGCAGCCAAAGAAAACAAAGAAAATGTGTCCGCCGCGCTAGAAATCATCCGATCCAGGCCAGCACCAGGAATGAAACGCAAGCAAGAACCTACAATGACGCTAGCTATTTAGCTTTCAATTAACCATGATGAACAAATGAGCACGGGACGCAAGAAGGACAAGTGTGGCGGTCGGCGACGCGGTGAAAGAAAACCATGCCAACAAGTAATGCCCGATGCAAAGATTGCATCCAAGAAGCAAGCTAAGGAATGTGGAGCTGACGGTGGTTCCTGCGACTCAAGCAACAATGCGCGCACATCGGCGTGGCACAGCGGAAGCAGAATACGGTCCAATAGCTCTGGTGGAAATCTATTTGCACAAGGCGATGGAGCACTTCCTCCGTCGCCATGGCTGTCGCTTGTTGGTGGATTACCAGAGGAGTCGATGGATGAAGACGTGCACCTTGCTAGCCCTCCCGGCCAGACTCTCTCCCTCTCTCACGACGGCACCCTCGACAATCGATGGCCGGGAATGGAGGCCGGCTCACCGATTCAATTCGTTGACACGCACCGGCTGATGAGACGACATGTATGTATGTTATGTAGTTGTTAGCTAGTTTTATCACATGGTATGTAGCAGCCGAGCCATGCACCGTCTTAAGCTTCTAGCTTCTACCTAGGGGTGGGACCAAGAAAAACAAACTCACGCCACACATGTAGGTAACTCTGCTGCTGTTGTATCTTGCTGCATCCCTGTCTTCCAATGTACCATACCCATAGCACACGCCGCCGATTGCATGCATGGCCCTTTTACTGACAACTAACTGTTATGTTCATTAGTACTATGTGTGTGTTTGGTTGGGTGCACATCCCTTATCCTGGCTCCACATAGCTAAGATTGACTTGTTTGGTTGCCTATAACTGGGCTGTAGCTAGGCCCTAGGAGGCCAGCCGTACGCCTCTAGACGACCGTTCAACTCGTCAACTCGTCACCGGTTAGCTTTTAACAAACTTTTCACAAAGGTTTTTAACTTTTGCCACTTACCACTAACCGTACCTCAACGTTAGAGCTCACAAGTGGCACTAGATAACCGTAATGCAAAACATGTTTGCCCATCTTAATAGTACAACTATCTATCCTAAACTCGGCTATTTATATCTTCTCTACACACTTCATAGCCGGTAAAATGAAACACCCTATGTTTCATACATTTGCCTTCCTCAAAACCAAGTCCCACAAGTTTGATGCCCACAAGGAAAGTGTTGTCCGACATATTCACCAAACCACTTGAGATAAACAAATAATCTTTCGCTTGATCTCCATAGATGATGTGGATCACTCAAACCATCATAGACTCCAAGTCCATCGACCTTGGTCTCACTTGCTCTTCACCGTTGCTCGGTCCTTCAGCGCCAAGTCTCGCTCAAGCTTCTCCGCCACATGTGGTCCGTCGCTCCAAAGCCTCTCGACTTGACCTTCACCATCGCTTCGGTCCATCAGCGCCAAGCCCACTAGCTTGCCCTTCACCATCGCGTTGCACACGGTCCATCACAGCCGAGTCTTGCTTCGGTCTTCACTTGCTTGCTATGTTTGATTTGAACATTCCATCATGCTAACAATCAAATCCATATCAACATCCAACTTTTCTTATGAACTAAACCAACTTTCCTTGACACACTCAAATAGAGAAGTTAGTCCACAAGTGTTGTCATTAATTACCAAAACCCAAACAAGGGCCTAGACCTTTCAGCAGTGCAAAAGATTTTGTGTAGTAGTGTGAATTAATTATAGAAAAGCATAGATCTAAAGCTACATAAAAAAATATGCGCTAAAGCATATCATATTATATGTTTGTTGTGTAGATCTACTCATGTAGAGTCCAACAAAATTGGATTTTCCATTTTATGATTTTTCCGTGATTTACTATGATTTTTCAAAGATTTAGTCAAAATAAATAAAATAGAAAAGAACAAAACCGCCTTTGAAAACCGCTTATAATTGGTTAGGGAGGTAAAACGAATGGTTTTAAAAGTTCAGGAAGATGGTTTAACCGGCTTTAGAGTTCAGGAAGGAAAAGTAGACTTTCGTAAAAGTTAAGGGAGGTAACGTGGTCTTTTTCACGATGGAGTGGAGTATATTCTTTTGTGATAGGGAAAGTATGTTTTTTTAAAAAAATCACCAAAAGGCACCCTCAACCATCGTAAAAGAGCTCATAAAGAAATATGTTTAGGTTTTTTTCCTCATTTTGCTATGTTCGTCACCGTCATTCCACATCTTCACGTCACTGCCGCCCCAACGGTTGGAACGTGCTCCTTGTTCCCCTTTGTTCCCTTCCCCATTTGCTCGCGATTGTATTGCCTTTTTATTTCAAATAATGATGTTTTATTTTCTTTTCTTTGCCTTAGACATTTCATTTTGTTGTTGTTGTCGTTGTTGTGTTCATCGTGGTCATTGTGGAAGCTGCCCTGCCGCTCCCAACGATGGGAACATGCTTCTTGTCCTCTCCGTTCCCACCCCATTCGCTTGCAATTGTATTCCTTTGCATTTCCAATATTGATGTTTATTTTCTTTTTTATGAGAAATTTCAATTTTTAGGGATTGGTGGAGTAATTCTTTATTTAGTTCTTATTTGGTAGGACTCTGGCTCCTCTTAAAAAGGCTCTTATTTTTTGGCTCCTCATGTGAAGCGGCTTCTCTGTGGAGCTTGAAGCCATTTTGTAAAACGTTTACAAAAAATGACTTCAGTGACGGTTTTGTATTAATTTCTATGAAGTTAGTAAGGAGGAACCAGGATAAGACATTTTTTTGGCTCTAGCTCCTTTAGGCTCCTTATGAGGAACCATTTTTTTTTGCGTGTGTTTGGCACAACCACAAGAGGCGGGAGCTAAAGCCCCGCAAAACAGGGCCTATAGGAGGATGTTACCATTGGATTATTTTGGCTTTGTTGAGACATGTAACTCTATGTTATATCTGATATGGATTTTTTATTTAATCTAAACTGTTTAATCGTCATAAAGTTTAAAGGTGTATATTTTTAAAATTTTAAATTGATTTTATAAATTTTTAGACCCTCTCATTGAGTGTAGACCCATTTCAATGCTGCTATATATAGATCTCCTGCTGCCTTTCCAAAATAAAAAAACAGATTGTGCCCCCAGCTTGATGCCAGAGCCGTGATTCTGTCGGTGGCCTGCACACATGGAAATAAAAGTAACCAACGCCTTGTTTAGATGGCTAGTTTTTTTAATATGGCTACTGTAGCACTTTCATTTGTATTTGGTAATTAGTGTCCAATCGTGAACTAATTAGGCTCAAAAGATTCGTCTCGTAAATTACAGAAAAACTATACAATTAGTTATTTTTTACCTACATTTAGTGCTCCATGCATACATCTAAAGATTTAATGTGACGAAGAGAAAGTAAAAAAATTTCAACTTTAGCCTTGATCTAAACAAGGCCCAAGCCAGTTGCTTGCTCACTCTGTGAATGGACATGCATACAGCCTGTGTGAACAGTAAAACATTGGTGTCAATTTCGCATTCTCCGCTGTCTTGATTAATGATTTGCGCGTGATACGATTCCCGTGCAGATTAGTTTAGAGCTTCGATGCCATTTGTGTTTGCTGCTGCTAAAACCTCGGAGGAAGAGTCAGCGATGAACGGAACGGAGAGCATTCAGATCCTCTGCACACAACGGGAATCGTGCTGCCCAGCATGAGCATGCAGCGCTCCAAAATTCGAGCAGTTTCATATTCACCTCTCCCTCGAAGTTCCCGCGCGCCACCGCTGACTTCCACTGCACACAAACGTGCCAACTGAAACAGAACGTTCCTGCCTCTGTTAGCTAGCTCGTCGGCAAGGGCAAGCCAATGCAAACTCTCTCTAGCCATAGTCTCTCCCTAGTCCCTATACATCTACGAGCTCGCCATCACGCACAGCTCCCAGCGATCCAGAGAGAAGCACGTTGGGTGCACCGCTGCACTGCATCTGAAAGTTCTGAACGAGCTTCTAGCATAGCCATAGCATGGGGGTGGCTGGCGGCGGCGGCGGGCGGCTGCGTGCCAGCAGCGCCAAGAAGCAGCGGCAGCGGACGCTGAACAACATCAAGATCACGCTCCTGTGCGGCTTCATCACGGTGCTGGTCCTCCGCGGCACCGCCGGCTTCAACCTCCTCGTCAGCAGCGGTGACCTGGACGGCGCGGCGGCGGACGCCAAGGTCGTCGAGGACGTGGAGCGCATCCTGGCCGAGATCCGCTCCGACTCGGAGGCGGACGACGTCGTGTTCGTGGTCGAGGACGGCTCGTCGTCGACGCCGTCGCCGCGCAACGCGACGGCGGCTAGCTTCGGCAACTTCTCGGCGTCGGCGACGCTTGTGAAGGTGCGGGAGTACAGCCTGGGTCCCAAGGTGAAGGACTGGGACGCGCAGCGGCGGGAGTGGATGTCGCGGCACCCGGAGTTCCCGCCGCTCGACCCGCGGCGCGGGGGACGGCCGCGTGTCCTGCTCGTCACCGGGTCGCCGCCGGGCCCCTGCGACAACCCCGTCGGCGACCACTACCTGCTCAAGGCGACCAAGAACAAGATCGACTACTGCCGGCTCCACGGCATCGACGTGGTGCACAACATGGCGCACCTGGACCCGGAGCTGACGGGGTACTGGTCCAAGCTGCCGCTGGTGCGGCGCCTCATGCTGGCGCACCCGGAGGTGGAGTGGATCTGGTGGGTGGACAGCGACGCCATCTTCACGGACATGGCGTTCGAGCTCCCGCTGTCCCGCTACGACGGCGCCAACCTCGTCATCCACGGGTACCCGGATCTCCTCTTCGAGAAGAGGTCGTGGATCTCGCTCAACGCCGGCATCTTCTTGCTCCGCAACTGCCAGTGGTCGCTGGACCTGCTGGACGCCTGGGTGCCCATGGGGCCCCGTGGTCCGTCACGCGTCGAGGCAGGGAAGCTGCTCACGGCCAGCCTGACCGGGCGGCCGCCGTTCGACGCCGACGACCAGTCCGCGCTCATCCACCTGCTGCTGGTGCAGAAGGAGAGGTGGATGGACAAGGTGCACGTGGAGACGGAGTTCTACCTCCATGGCTTCTGGACGGGGCTGGTAGACAGGTACGAGCAGATGATGGAGGACCACCACCCGGGCCTCGGCGACGACCGCTGGCCCTTCATCACCCACTTCGTCGGGTGCAAGACCTGCGGCCGGTACGAGGACTACCCGCTGGACCGCTGCATCCGGGGCATGGAGCGCGCCTTCAACTTCGCCGACAACCAGGTGCTCAGGCTCTACGGATTCCAGCACCGCTCGCTCACCACCGCCAAGGTTAGGAGGGTCACCGACCCGGCCACCAACCCGCTCCATGCAAAGGAGGCGGCGCTCAAGATGGACGCCAAGTTCTCGAGCACCTAGAAGACACAGTTATACGATTTTTGAATTTTGATCAGTTCTTTTGCGTTTTGATTTGTCTTAGTTATCTGTTTTGCAAAAGCTAAAGCACTCAGCAGTCTGAGATACAGCAGCTTAGCTGTTACTACATGTCTGATGCTTTCGTTTGATACTTGGATTCAGAGAAAAATGAAACCGTGCAGAAGAGTAGTATGATTCAAACAATGTGACTGAATTGTGACACTAATACACCATCATTCTTTGGATTAGCA
Organism: Saccharum hybrid cultivar R570; assembly: GCA_038087645.1. NCBI lineage: Eukaryota > Viridiplantae > Streptophyta > Magnoliopsida > Poales > Poaceae > Saccharum > Saccharum hybrid cultivar. The sequence continues at coordinate 8,558,989 of JAQSUU010000493.1, read as the reverse complement.
TCGTTTCTGCTGTTTTGTACTAGTAAAACGTACAGAGATCAAATGTCAGCGAGCGTGCCACTGTGCCTTCAGAACTGGGAATGCTATTCTTTTCGTCTGCATACAGAGTGATACTTCAGACCATATGATGCACTCTGAATATATTTGGTATTCCATTTTTTTGGGAAAAAAACTGCACTGCTTAAATTATTTCAAGTTTAGTAGCAGAAAATTTATGGCACTGATGCAGTGTACTATACTCTTTTTGCAAAAGATTATGAACATTGCAATGTTTTGATTCATAGCCTCTTGAAATGTTTCATTTGTAATGAACCAGCAAGCAACGGCAATTCACTTGCTGTACATATGTTCCCCTTCCATTGTACAAAACTGGAATCCACGAACAACCAAAACACACACACACACAAAAAGAAGAAAAAAACATTTCAAATCTTGGATCGCCATCCCAGTCTCCTCAGGATTCTTGCAAGAACAGAATCTCCCTCTCCTTTGGGCTTTCGATACTTGCGCACATCACTACTCCATGGATCCGGCTCATTTGGTTTCTTCAAGAAAGCGAGAGCCTCCTCCTTGGCCTCCAGCGGGTTCGCCGACCGGTTCGCCACCCGCCTGACCTCGTCGCTCGCCAGCGACTCGTGCCGGAAGCCGTAGAGCCTGAGCACCTGGTTGTCGGCGAAGTTGAAGGCGCGCTCCATGTCCCTGACGCACCGGTCCAGCGGGTACTCATCACTGCGATTCTTGCCTTCGCCGCCGCCACCGTCGCCGGCGGACGCGGACCTGGATCTGGTAGGCCTGCCGTCGCAAAGCTTGCAGCCGGCGAAGTGCGTGACGAACGGCCAGCGGTCGTCGCCGTACCCTGGGTGGTGCTTCTCCATGGCCTCCTCGAACTTGCCGATCAGCCCCGTCCAGACGCCGTGGAGGTAGTACTGGTTCTCGAGGTACACCCTGTCCATCCACCGCTCCTTCTCGGTGATGAGCAGGTGGACGAGCGCGGACTGGTCGTCGGCCTCGCCCGGCGGCCGCCCCGCCAGCGTCGCCGTCAGCAGCTTCCCCGCGTCTTCGCGGGCGCGGCCCCGGGGCGCCATGACGGCCCAGGCGTCGAGCAGGTCCAGCGACCACTGGCAGTTGCGGAGCAGGAAGCTGGCGGTGCTGGCGGCGTCCCAGGACCGGCGCTGGAAGAGGAGGTACGAGTCGCTGCGCACCACGAGGTGCGCACCCTCGTACCGCGCCAGCGGGAGCTCGAACCCCATGTCGGTGACGAGCGCGCCCGCGTCCAGCCACCACAGCCACTCCACCTCCGGGTGCGCCAGCATGACGCGCCGCAGCAGCGCGAGCTTGGCCCACCCGCCGGCACCGCCGCCCGACGACGACGACAGCTCGGGGTCCTCCAGCCGCGCCGTGACGTGCACCATCTCGACGCCGTGGAGGCGGCAGTAGTCGAGCCTGTTCTTGGTGGCCCGGAGCAGGAAGCGGTCGCCGGCGGGGCTGGCGCACGGCCCCGGCGGCGACGCCGTCACCAGCAGGACCCGCGGGCCGCCCCGCGCGTCGCGGGAAGGGAACCCCGGGTTCTGGTGCAGCCACCGCCGCCGCTTGGCGTTCCACCGCGTCACCCGGGGACCCAGGCTGTAGTTTGCCGTCGTCCACGCAGCGCCGCGGTCGTAGTGCTCCACCGAGGATCTGGGCTTCGCGGCCGCGTCGTCGTCGTGGTCGGCGTCCGTGTCGGAGTCGGTGCGGATCTCGCGGAGGAGGCGCTCGATGTCGTCGACGGGTCTGGTGCTGGCCGGGGTCGCGCGGTTGTCGTCGGATCTGCCGGCGATGTAGACGAGGCGGCGGTTGACGCCGACGGTGCCGCGGAGGACGAGGAGCGTGACGAAGGCGCAGAGGAGGGTGATCTTGACGTTGCTGATTATCCGCCTCGTTAGCTTGCTGCCGCCGCCGCTGCCCCGCGGGTGCAGCCGCCACCCGCCGGCCGCCGGCGTACGCATCCGATCGTTGCGCGGGTATGGAGAAGGGTTTTGGGGCCAGGCGAGGAGGCAAGATCTTGGGGTTGAGAGCTTGGATACGATAGTCAGCGGGGGAGCGGGAAGTTCGAGGGAGACGAGGCATATGAAATTGCTGGATTGTCAGGCTACCTTGATTGCCGAAGGTTCTGTATTGTACTGGAATAGTACATGAGTATTGTAAATGCTCACCGGCCGCCGCGCGGCGCAGTCCGCTGTCCGCAGACACATGCCTGCCGCCGGTGATCCGCTCGGCTCGTTGACTGATGAATGAATCACACACAAGACGGTCGAGTCGAGGTCCCAGCTTAACAAATCGGTGCTTGGACGTGGACGGGCCTGAAATCGTTGTCTGGCTAAGACCGGCCCAGCAGCCAAGCAAGGGCGCCAGGCCTAAGGCCGTCTTCTGGGGCCAAAAAGAAGATGGGCCATATCTGAAAAATGTGCATCGACATGCAGAGCTGCAGCCAAAATTACAGGCACCGAAGCTATCTATAAATACTTCTACGTACCAGTGGACATGCATGCGGCACGCATGTGTGTATGAAAACATTTCATGTGCAGTGAAGGAATGATAACATGAACCTTGCAACAAACATTCAAACCAACAAATTTCATGTGGTCGTTAGATAGTTTCACTTTCACAAGATATCCAGCTTCACAACAAGAGGACGTGACAGGTGTGCTGCACCACACGAGTACATGGTTTGGTTCAAGACGCTATCCTTCGTGCTCAATGCTCCATGAAAACATGCTCTTTCCTTTTTTTGTCTTCCAAAAGAAGAAAATTGTTGCTGCCTATTATTACAATGTAAGCTTCTTGTCATATCTGTTATTATTCAATTATTTCTATTCCATGCGACTCAATTTATCTGATTCTAGAGTCACCTTCCGGATTAGTTTGTTATTCTGATAGGTGGAAAGGTATCTGCATGCATTCTGAAGTGATTTTGGCAAACTTGTTGTTTTTCTTAAAAAATGAACGAGATAGGAGGACTACCTCTTGTAACAAAAAGAAGGTGAGCTAAGGTGAATCATTAATGGAACGGTGGTTTTTGCTAACTTGTTTTAATAGTTTGTGAAATGTAAGGGATAAAAATTAAGGTGGGTAAGAATATCAGGATGATAGGCTATTTTCAATTCCTTCGCTCTTTTATAACGAAAAAGTCGAAGCTCGTAAGCTCGCTCGGTTCGTGGGTGGCTCGGATCACGAGCCGAGCCGAGCCGAGCCAAGATTTTAGCTCGTCAGCTATAACGAGCCAACTTGAACCAGCTCGCGAGCCGCTCGCGAGCCAAACGAGCCACGATTTCAGGAAAAAAAGTCGCCATAACTAATATTAGTTTTGTATTACTTCATGTCTTATACTTTACAAATGGTTGATATATTAGCACATATGAATATTTTGTTCGATTTAAGGCTGTTGGATGTATTATTTTTGTATTATTACTATTCTCAAGCTTTAGATAAAATATAAATATTATATTGTGTGTACTATTTATACCTAGCTCGCGAGCTTAACAAGCCAGCTCGAGCTCGTAAACGAGCCGAGCCGAGCTGGCTTTTTAGCTCGTTAAGATAACGAGCCGAGCCGAGCTAGCACGTTATCCAGCCTTACTCATACCTCGGTCTTGTGATTGAAGCAACTATAACACTGTCATGTTCTCCATATGTGAGGGCATAATATGATAAATATCCAGCTGATTTTTTAATCAAGAACTTTACAATGGTTAGTCAATAACTTAGCATATAATACTAAAAATTTGTATAAAAGAATACACTAAAAATACAGAAAAAAGGAAGAGTTCGAGGTTGTCCTACAGTGACACAAATTCCTACATGGTAGCAAAAATCATGATAATTTTGTTTTTGACGATAAGAACACAAGCAATGTTCACCTTTGCTACTCAGGTCAGGAAAACATAACTAATTGTCTTTCTTTAGATATCTGCAATGGACATCATCAGCGTATCAAAACATTCAAATGGTAAAAGAGATAGCCAGACCTTCACAGACTATAAATTCTTAAACATTGTTTTTCAGTTACCTCAGAGCTCGTACCTCGTATTGCCTCGGCCTGTACAAGTTAGAAAAATATTTGTAAGTAACAATAATGTATAGTCACAAGCTGTACACTAATCTGGTACTCTATCATGCCATCATAGCCATTTAATAATAAATCATCTCTAGAAAAACAAAATTACAGATGAACCATCCACCCCCATTCTGCATATGTACCGAACAGTGCATTAATCTGCTACTCCATCATGCCACCATAGCATTTATTTCCCTTGTACGGAGTATGAGACTACTGCAGTTACCACACATGCATGAATAAATTATTAATCAACTGGAATTGAAACAGAATTTAGCTATTTCTTGTACTCTTGACCGGAAGTTCACGAGAGGCAGAGCAACATCTTCAACCAGAAATTTACGACACGTTAGATCTAGTGCACACAGGCCGGAGGTAGATGGGATATGACTAGAAAACCATATGACACACAACTCCATCTACTGTTACACTGTTTATCACTGTTTGTCACTGTTTGTCACTGTTTTTGCACCTTTGCTACACGCGCACGAGAAACGTACCTGGAACATCAAAACAAGTCCTTCTCATTTATAGAAAATTTCAGAAAAAAACATAAATAAACTAGAAGTAACCTAGAACATACCTAAATATTTTTTTGCCTCTTCACTGTCATAAAAAAAATCCTAGATTCCTCTCGTTCGCATTTCACCGATAAATTTAGAAAGTCTATACCTTGTTCATCCTACCTCCGACTCCGATAATTCTACTAAAAAAACCCTAAATATTATAATCCTTTTCGGTAATTTACGATCATTTTCACAAACACACAAAGTAGACCCTTTTTCTTTGCAAATAAATTCCAGAAAATTCGTAAATAGACTAAAACAAATCTAGAACGTATCTAAATATTTTCCGCCTCTTCTTTGTCATAAAAAAGAATACTCCATGACACCTACTGCGTATTCTATTACGCCTATAAATAATCGCTAAAACCTACGGTAGCCAAATCTTCAAATTACAAAATATTGTTTCAAAAAAAAAGGGGTCCGTAGCAATATAAACACATAACAAACTGTCTCAAAATGCTAGACACCCTGCCTGCTAAAAAATTAATCAATAATTGATCTATGCTCCTACACAACTGGTACCATCCCATGAGGCCACGCGGCAACGCCGCGCGTTGTTTCTAGTAGATAATTAAGCTGGTCTCGAGTCTCGACAACCTAACCAGTGATAAATGGGGTTTCATCAGAGTTTCATAGGCATTAACTATGCTGATGTGGCACCATATTAATGAAGAGAGATGATAAGAGTTTCATAGAAATAGAGAGAGTTTTATGGAAGTAGAGAGAGTTTCATATGGATAAAACTCTTCTACACTATTTCAAAAATCTGGATATATTAGAAACAGTGATATGAAATCTCTACTAAAACTGGCCCCGTAACCATGTCATTCCTATTCTAGTACATTCTAGTACAATATTCGTAGGGCATCCATCACATGGGCGGGCGAGGCCTATGGTTAATAAGGCATTATTTAGTTGGTGGATGAAAAATTTTTAGGTGTCATATGAGATGTTTCAAAGATATCGGAATGGGTGTTCGGATACTAATAAAAAAACTAATTACATAACTCGTTTGGAAACCGCGAGACGAATTTATTAAGCCTAATTAATCTGGCATTAGCACATGTGTGTTACTGTAGCAATTATGGCTAGTCATGGACTAATTATGTTTAAAAGATTCGTCTCGCGGTTTTTATGCAAATTGTGTAATTAGTTTTTTATCTATATTTAATGCTTTGTGTATATATCTAAATATTTAAGGTGACAGGAAAAAATTTTTAGTTGGAAACTAATCAACGCGTTAAAAGGCCTCCTTGACCAACGCAGGCAAATGCAGCTGCATCCATCTGCGTCGGAGTAGCTAGCCTACTAGTACTAGTAGAGCAGTGCTGTGCTGGTCATGCTCAAGAATGCCGTCACGTTGTCGTTGCTTGTTTCCCCGGCGGCCCGGCCCGAACGGGAAAAAGTCTAATTGATCCCTCAATTATAGAGGTGGTCTAGTTTACTCCCGAACTATGAAATGGTCTAATTTACCCTCTGAACTTTGTAAAACCGGCCAAATCACCCCTCGGGCGGTTTTGGGCGGTGGTTTGCTACAGTATCAGCGGTTTGCTACAGTAACAGCGGTTTTGTCTTTTTCTTTTTTATTTATTTCGTCTGAATCTTTGAAAAATCATAGTAAATCACAGAAAAATCATAAAATGGAAAATCTAATTTTGTTGGACTCCACATGAGTAGATCTATACAGTGAATATATAATATAGTATGCTTTAGTACAAAATTTTTGTTGTATGAATTATTTAAATTAATTACAGAAAAAAAAATAGATCAAAATTTACAGCAAAAATTTTGTACTAAAGCATACTATATTTTATATTCACTATGTAGATCTACTCATGTGGAGTCCAACAAAATTAGATTTTCCATTTTATGATTTTTCTGTGATTTACTATGATTTTTCAAAGATTCAGATGAAATAAATAAAAAAGGAAAAGACAAAACCGTTGTTACTGTAGCAAAACCGCTGACACTGTAGCAACCACCGTCCAAAACCGCCCGAGGGGGTGATTTGGCCGGTTTTGCAAAGTTCAGGGGAGTAAATTAGACCATTTCATAGTTCGAGGGGTAAACTAGACCACCCTTATAGTTGGGGGGGTCAATTAGACTTTTTCCGGCCCGAACGTGAACGGTTCCAGCGCCGTAGCACACGGGCGCTGCTCGTGCCTGCCGCGTGGCCGTGGTCGTACCATGCATGCACGCAAGCATGTGCCAACATCGTGATGTGCCCTGCCGCCGATGATGGTCACTGTCACTGGATGGGTTTAGTTGGTGAAAAATTTTTAGAAAAAATATTACATCAGATGATTTATATGATGTCGGAAGGAGTTTTCGGATACTGATAAAAAAACTAATTACATAGCTTGTTTAGAAACTACGAGATAAATTTATTAAGCCTAATTAATCCGTTATTAGCACATTAGTGTTAAATCATGGACTAATTAGGCTCAAAACATTCATCTCGTGATTTTCAACCAAACTATGCAAATATTTTTTTTGTCTATATTTAATGCTTCATGTATGTGCTACGAGATTCGTTATCATAGTTTTTCGTGAAAACTTCTTTATCTAAACACAGCCCGCGATGATGCCGACCGACGTTGTTGTTTGTTTGGTCGACGGCGGGTGAGGTTGTGAGATGAGATGGTACGTACAGTACAGTACCATCGCAATTCACGACGTTACGCTATGGTTGTATTGCATTGGAGATCGGCTTTCTCATCACGGCGCTGCATTTGGATCCATTGATGAGCCACACTGGACGTGGACCTCCCTTTTAATAAGCTCTGTTCATTTATCTTATAATATGTATTTTTTAACTTATTTTTTAGTTAAAACAATATTTTTCTCTCACAACAAATCAGCGAACAGTATTTTCAACCATGACTTTTCAGCGAAGTGAACAAGCTCTACAACGCTGTTTTCGTTGTGCTATGCTCTAGCTTCCCCTCTTAAAATAAATTTCTATCAATTTTAGAACAGATTAACAAAGAAGATAAAAGATCATATTACTCCTCATTGAACTGTTGAACATTAATAGCTCTCCAGTTATTAAGAAGCCTAATTAAGTAGTGTCGTTTAAAGTATCCAATAGTAGCGTATGAGAGAGAGGTTAGGTTAAATGCAACCCAGATTACGAGAGGGATTAACGTGGATTGGTGGACTGTTCACCTTCAAAAATCGATTCTTTCAGAGACAAATTTTTGAACTAGAAATTGATTCATTTAGGGACAGAGAGATTAGTTTGTTTCCTCTTCCTTATTTTTTGTCTTATTAATTACAACGATTGAATGAAAAAAATAAGAACACACTCGTCGTGCGTGGCGCCAAAAGTGGTGAGTATTCTGTGGAAAATTAAAAGGTCTTTGTTTGGATTTAGTAATTGAGTGACAACCTTAGGTGGACTAATTGTGTTTAATGTGAGATACATAGGGATTAGTCCACAGACAATTGTGTTATGAAGGAGCTCATTGCATATGAGACATGACATGGAGTCATGTGACCAAGGTGGCAAAGATCAAGATGAGACTTGGCTCGACGGACCGGTTGCAAGTGTGAAGGACAAGTCGGAGGCTTTAGAGCGATGGACCGTGAGGCGGTGAAGCTTGAGTAAGACTTGGCGTCGATGGACCGACGCAACGGTGAAGAGCAAGTGAGGTCAAGATCGGTGAACCAAGGTCATATGATGATATGAAGTGTGATATGGTTGGTGTATGTGTTGCATCAACGTCAGAGGAGATGGAGTGGAATGCACAAGACAAAGGTATAACCTAGGGCATTTTTATTTCACCGGTTATAGGTGTGTAGAGAAGTTGATGACCGGGTTTAGGATAGATGGTCATACTATTAAGAGGGGCAAACTTGTTTGTATATTGGTCATCTACTGCCACTTGAGCGATCTAACTTTGCATATGTGCTAGGATCGAGTGGCGAGGCAAGTTGAGTGTCTAACCCCTTAGGAGAAAATATTTGTGAAATGCTAACACACGTGCACAAGGTGGTGATCACTTGATGGTGTTGGCACATTTGCGAAGGCGGCGGTGTTTGAGCGGTAGTGAGGGGTTTGGGGTTCGCTCTCCCTCCCGCCAAGCTTGCGAGCGCGGGATTCAGGCATTTTCGGGGAAATGAAATGCCTATATTTTATTGCGCCGGAGGTTGAAAAGGTGGTGAAAGCACGGAAATGTTTCATGAGCTAAAACATGTGCTTTAGTGTTACACATACTTGGGATAGCTCATATGTGAAAGGGTGAAACAAGTGGAGCAAGTAAAGGTGGAGTTTCGCATGAATTATAGGCAACATACGCTGGCTCACAGGGTGACAGACGCCGGGCCGTGCATCTGTCGGCTTACCCTAGCAGCGTTGTGCTGCTCGGTGATGGCGCGTGTGTCGGACGCGGCCATGCTCGAGCGACAGATGCTGACGTCAGCGTCTGTCGCGAGTGGCGTGTGCAGCACTGCGAGCCTCGGCTTCGACGGACGCCGAGCCGCGTCTGTCGCGTTCGGACGAGCGCGCGGTGGCAGCGACACACGCTCAGCTGTGTCTGTCGGTCGATCGACAGACGCGTCTGTCGTGTTCGAGCGCGGCGCGGAGCGTACTGGACCGCGTCTGTCGGTGCGACAGACGCGCGCCCGCGAAGCGTCGGACGTGTCTGTTGCTGAGTAAGTCGACCGTTGGATTTCAGGCGCTGGGACACGTGGCACGTGTAGGAGCGACGGACGCTACTATGCAGCGTCTGTCGGCTTGGCGACCGAAAAACGCTCAGTGTGTTTCCATCGGCTCTATTTCGTTGTGGAGCTATAAATAGATGTTGTGGCCGGCCATGGCCGGCAGCTGAACACCCTTAGGCCTTGGTGGCTTGTGTTGGTGTGCTTGGGAGCCCTCTAACTCACTTGAGCTTGATAGTGATCATCCGATCGAGTGAGAGAGCGATTCTAGTGCGTTGCATCGTGAGGATTGCATCGAGTGGCACTAGGTGATCGATTTGCAAGCCAGTGATGCTTGTTACCCTTGGAGGTTGCCACCTCCTAGACGGCTTGGTGGCTTGCGACTCCGTTGAAGCACGCGTGGAGATTGTGCGTGGCTCCGGAGGTGGATTTGTGAGGGGGATTGTGCTCACCCCGCGGGGATCGCGAAGAGCAACTCTAGTAAAGCTCGTGGCTTGGAGGATCCCCATCTTGAGAGTGGATGTGCGGCACCTGCTGAGGGTTTGATTCTTGATAGTCAATTAGCTCGTGATCCATCAAGTGAGTGTATCACCACAACGGGGACTAGCTTGGTGGCAACCAAGTGAACCTCGGTGAAAAACCGCCGTGTCAATATTGTGTACATCTTCTCGGTGGTTTGCTTTCGATTCACAAGCTTATATTTACATTTCATATACTTGTGCTTGTGTAGTTGCTCTTATAACTAGTTTGCTTGTGTAGTTTGCTAGTTACCTTCTTGCTTGTGTAGCATAGAAGTAGCTTCCGTTGCGTGGCTAATTTGGTTTGTGTAACCTTGTTAGTCATATTGCTTAGTTTGTGTAGCTAAGTAATTTGCGCTCTCTAGTTTGGCATTAGTTGCCTTGCTATTGAGCATTGCTAGTGAGCATAGGTGACTTTGTGCTTTTTCTTACTAGAATTATGTAGGAGCTCCCCGGCATTGCTAAAGTACTAGTGCATAGGTTTGTGTAACCTTGCTATAGAATTGTTTAGGAGAGCTCTTGCTAAGGAAAACACTTTAGTTATATAATTAGGATCTTTGTGAGGTGCTTGTGAACTTAGATAGAGGGGTGTAGTCTTGCCTAGACCGATAGTTTTAATTCCGCATTTGTTTCGCTTTATCGACGTGATTAATTTTAGAAAGGACTATTTACCCCCCTTTAGCCCACCATCTCGACCCTTCAATAATCCACCATATCCGTTAATTAATTCACATTTCTTCGAGGTGCATACGCCTCTGTGTGGTATATTACGAATTACAGCCTTAGAGTAAGTATAATAATAGGCTGGAGGCTAGCTAAATACTGAGGTCGAGAGATGAGAGGAGAGAGAGGAGAAGTGGACTGTAAGCTTGCAACTAGCTTGGGCACAAGAACCAAGAAATTCTGTAAGAGTGACAAATGCATCATGTATTAATAATGAAAAGGTAACTGCTATGAGTGAGCTGGAAGAAGGCTAAAAAAATCTTAGGCCAGTCTCAATGGAGTTTCATCAGAGTTTTATGGACATTAATTATACTGATGTGACACTATATTAATGAAAATAGAGATGATAAGAGTTTTATAGGAGTAGAGAGAGTTTTATGAGGATGAAACTCTTCTGCACTGTTTCCAAAATCTGGATGCGTTGAAAACAGTGACATGAAATCTCTACTGAGACTGATCTTACAGCTAGCGAGCCGGCTGTAATAAAGGATGAAATAAACATGACTAGCCTGGTTCTAAAATGACGTAATAGTGTCTGACTTCCACACTCAATCTTCTTGTATTTGTAGCATGTTAAGCCCTGAAAATATAGTAACTAGAGAGCAAGTCCCTCGAGGTATTCATTTGTCTCAAACGGATGTTAATAACAAAGGTTAATTATCCACACAAACTAGTGTTAAGTGATGCTAGAAGCTACATTTATATAAACTAAGTGAAGCAATCGATTATACTCCCTCTGTTTCTGAAAGAATCAATTTCTAGCCTAAAAATTTATCTTCAAAAGAATCGATTTCTGAAAGTGAACGGTCCACCAATCTACATTAATCTCTCTTGTAGTCTGAGTTGCATTTAACACAACTTTGCTCTTATGCGCTGCTATTGGATACTCCAAACGACACTACTTAATTAGGCTTCTCGGTAACTGAAGAGCTATTAAGGCCGGTCTCAGTGGAGATTTCATGTCATTATTTTTAACACATCCAGATTTTGAAAATAGTGCCAAATCAGTATAAATAATGCCCATAAAACTCTGATGAAACTCCATTAAGACTAGTCTAAGATTCAACAGTTTAATGAGAAGCAGCATGGTCTTTTATCTTTTTTACTAATCTGTCCTAAAGTCGTTAGAAATTCATTCTTTCCAGAGAGAGAGTATACAGTTGAGTTCTGCGATTATATGTGCAGATATGCTGATGTTTATATCTGCATAAATAAGAATGCTCGTGTCCATGCAGGAGGTGACCACAAATTAAACAACTATACTGCCTGCCTAATTAAAATCCAACGAAACAGAACATGTGGAATATCATATACTCCTGTTTCTCTTGTGGCTGTCTTCATGGGAAGCAAAGGTATGCGTAAGCATATGTTTCGTAACGCCTCAGCCCTCAAGCATGCTCGTCAACTAGCAACAACTGGTATTATTATATGGAGCGCGAGTCCTAGTGTTATCAAACTCGGATGGTTGTTCGGTTAATTTGGACTAAAAGTTTTTGATCTGTTAGTTTAATCAAGGTCTAAACTAATGATTCTTGCTTCGTTAGGTTAACATTGTTCATTCAAGCAGCCGAGCCGTGGTGATTATTCACAGTAGTTCAGACTTAATTTGTCAACCATTGTTTTTATCAGCGGATCATGGCATTCAAATACTACTAGATGGGTACCCGCGCTTCGCACGGGAAGGGAAAAAAATGCTGTAGAACCCAGCATGGGGAGAGGAGAAAAAAAAATCACAGTAATAGGTCTATGTGCGTGCTACAGTAGTGTTTTCACTGTAGATATGACCAGTGACATGTGAGGGAAGTGCGCCTGTAGCTAATGTGGCACTGTAGCAACTCACCCGTTTAAAGACCTATATAGATAACGACGGTTGCCGCTGGACAACACAACACAGTCAAACTTCCTTGAATTTGGTTACCTTTATAGAAAATATTAATAAAATTTGTATTTTTAAATAACTATCTATTATAAAAATTATATTCAATAATTCATCTAATAATACTAATTATACATTATAATAATTAATTTCATGGAAAATAGAGGGAGTACTATGTATTGGCGGGAACAGGCTAGCTAGACGTGGGTTCCACCCGTACTGTCGTGCTTGTGCTCCATCGGCCATCGCTCCTCAGTCCTCACCTCACCTATTTCTTCTCCACTGGTCCACTCCCATGAGCTTCCCATAGTTTCGCCACAACAAGAACCGGACAGGATCGGACACGCACCACCATGCCGGCCGGCGGAGGAGGCAACCGCGACGCCGCCGCGCCCATGCACGTGGTGATGCTCCCGTGGCTCGCCTTCGGCCACATCGTCCCGTTCGCGCAGCTGGCGCGAAGGCTGCTGGCCTCGTCCTCCTCCATCCGCGTCACGTTCCTCACGGCCGCCGGGAACGTCCCGCGCGTCGAGGCCATGCTCTCGTCCGCCGGCGGGGTGACCGTCGTGCCACTGCGCCTGCCCTGCGTGCCGGGGCTTCCCGAGGGCGCCGCCAGCACGGCGGAGCTCTCGCCCGATGGCGCCGAGCTGCTCAAGGTCGCGCTGGACGGCGCCCGACCCCAGGTGGCCGCGCTGCTGGCCGAGCTCCGCCCGGACGCCGTGCTGCTCGACTTCGCCACCCCGTGGGCCTCCGAGGACGCCGCGGCGCTGGGCGTCAAGTCGCTCCACTTCAGCGTCTTCTCCGCCGTCGCGGGCGCCTACCTTGTCGTCCCCGCGCGCTGCCCCGACGGTGCATCGGCGCCATCGGCGCGCGACCTCCTGTCCGGCCCCGCAGGCTTTCCCGGCTCGTCCCCGCTCGCCGCCACCGGCGTTCCGCCGTACCAGGCCGCCGACTTCGCCTACGTGTTCGCAAGCTTCGGCGGCCAGCCCTCCGTCTACGACCGCGTCGTGGCCAGCATCCGGCCTTGCGACGGCATCGTGCTCAAGACCTGCGCCGAGATGGAGGGCGCCTACGTGGACTACCTCGCCGCTCAGTTCCAGAAGCCCGTGCTGGTGGCGGGGCCGCTGGTGCCGGATCCGCCGCAGGCCGGGGAGCTGCTGGACGAGCGCTGGGCCACCTGGCTGTCCGCGTTCCCGGACGGCGCCGTCATCTTCGCCTCGTTCGGCAGCGAGACGTTCCTGCCGCCCGCCGCGGCGACGGAGCTCCTCCTGGGCCTCGAGGCCACCGGCCGCCCGTTCCTCGCCGTGCTCAACTCCCCAGACGGCGCGGCAGTCGTCCCGCCGCCGGGGTTCGCGGAGAGGGTGTCGGGCAGAGGACTGGTGCACACCGGGTGGGTGCAGCAGCAGCACATCCTGCGCCACCGCAGCGTGGGGTGCTACGTCACCCACGCCGGGTTCAGCTCGGTCGTGGAAGGGCTCGTCGCCGGCTGCCGCCTCGTGCTGCTGCCCATGAAGGGCGACCAGTACCTCAACGCGGCGCTGTTCGCGCGCGAGCTCCGCGTGGGCGTCGAAGTGGCGCGCCGCGACGAGGACGGCTGGTTCGGGCGCCAGGACGTGTGCGACGCGGTCGCCGCGGCGGCGGTGGCGGACGGAGGGGGAGGGGACGCTTGGAAGAAGTGGGCCGACTTCTTCACGGACGACGCCGTGCAGGGAAGGTTCGCCGACGATTTCGTCCGGCAGCTCAGGGAGCTCGTCGGCGCGGCCTCCAGTTGATTAAACGCTCGGCCTCGTGTTGTACGCTTCTTTGTCTTTATTATTCTCTCGTGGAACGCGCTGTCAACTGTGATCACTGTTGTGGACTTGTACGTTTTTTTTTTCCATCTCCAAGTTTCATACGCAGTCCCTCGGTCCTATCGAACTGTCGTTTTTTTAGAGTTTCATTACAATGTTTCCCCATGTCGTTCGAAAAGAAATGAAACTAGGATGAAACGCCTATTTTTAATGGAGAGTTTCATTCTACGGTTTTATATGCATTTAATTTTAAGACTAATAGAGAGTTGATAATCGTGCCAAGAGAGTTTCATCTAAATGAAACTCATTTCTTCTCTCTCTTCTTAAATACACTGCCATGTCATCAAAAGTGCCTATGTGACAATCCATTTAATGCAAATAAAACTTACGTGAAACTCCCACTGAGACTGGCCTTACTGCTTCTTATTCGCCCTATCGTCTTATTAAAAGTTTTTATATAAATACTATTTATTTTTTTATAACTTATTTTACGATCGTCTTATTAAAAGTTTTTATATAAATACTATTTATTTTTTATGACTTATTTTACTATTAAAGATATTTTAATAATAATTTATTTATTTGATGTGATGTTTATTTTATATTGACTAAATATCAAAAAAGACAGGACTTCCTCCGTCTTATTGAAAGCATCGTTTTTTTACTTTTTAAATTTTTATTTGACTATTCGTCTTATTTAAATTTTTTATATAAATAATAAAATAAATAAATTATTATTAAAACATCTTTAATGATAAAATAAGTTATAAAAAAATAAATAATATTTATATAAATATTTTGAATAAAGTGAATGGTTAAATAAGAAGCCCAAAAATAAAAAACAACATTTTTAATAGAACGGAGGGGAGTACATATGCCTGACAAACCGGTTACAATAAGACCCACAGAAACACGTATGGGCTCGGGAAAGGGATCCCTCGAATATTGGGTAGCCGTTGTTAAACCAGGTCGAATACTTTATGAAATGAGCGGAGTATCCGAAACTGTAGCTAGAGCAGCTATCTCTATAGCTCCGGTTGATTCGGGAGCTTCGCAGTGGGTACTCTAAAACAATACTCTAAAGTTTTAGAGTATAAATATAAAGTAAAAACTGCTGCACTGGGTACCCTAAAACAATACTCTATTCTTTCTCTCACTCTGTATTTAGAGTGGTACATTGCTTACTCTATACTCATAGTGATGGGTCCCACTAGCTAAACAAAGGAAAAAATGCTATAACTCACAAACCAAAAATCTAAATTAAATTTCGATTGCATCATTAAATTCGTCTCAATAAATCCTTTGAAACTAGATCACACATGGATATATTTAGATAAAGTGACAAGTGAGTTCCACAGTGGATAGAAGATGATATAGAGGTCCATCAGTGTGAGCAGTCTTATATCAACCGCCTTTGTGCGGGTCCGATTGCTGCCCAAGGTAATAAATAGCGGTGGTAGCGGCCGCAATTGCACCCGCAATAGCGGTAGCGGTCCATTGCCGCTACCGCTATGAGGTAGCGCTCTGAACTTTGCATCTTGGAACTTTGCGACCACAATTTTAGATAGCGGGCCGATATTGCGGCCGCAATTGCACGTAGCAGGCCGCAATAGCATGAAAGCAAATATCCCTAATTAGTCCACCCCACTATGACTCACACATCAAATTCAAATACTCACGCATCGGCTGTGAAACTTAAAATTATTCATGATATATGCACTTAAAATTATTTATACTCATTATTCATGATATATATACTTAAAATTATATGGGACTATCGGGGTGCTATTATTGGAACTTATCGTCCGCAATATCATTCGCTATCCACAATCCACTACCTCAACACCAATTCACTACCAACCCGCTACACGTTATTTAGTACCTTGCTTGTTGCTGCCGCTGGCCCTGGCCATCCGATGGCGACGCGGCTCAGGATTCACGGTGCAGCAGTACGCGGCCATGCGGTGGGCCGTAGCGGGAATTACTACTGCAATGATTTCCGTAGGGACCACTAGCTCACGCCCGAGTCGCTAGCCTGCGTGTCGCCCGCTTGTTGCTTTGGGCCATGCATAGTTTCTAGAATTTGCCCCTAAATCTTACTATACAAAAAAATTCCCATCATATTAAAATATTAGCACTTACGTAAAGTACTAAATATAGATAAAATAAAAAATTAATTATACAATTTAGTTATACTTTACGAGACGAATATTTTGAACATAATTAATGACAATTATTAGCAAATAAAAATAAAATACTATAGTGCGCTACAGTGCTGGCACAATGATTTGGCAAGCCCAAAATTGGGCAACTAAACAAGGCCTTGTGTTTTATTGTTTCTTTGCGGGTCCCACAACAATTTGTGAACAATCTGTAATTTGTTCAGAAATTTGGAAATAATTTGTGAACAATTTGATGGTATTTGTGAACAATTTAACATATATTTATCTGATATCTGCAATCCATAGAAATAATTTGTAAATTTTTTGAAATTTTTGGCATATATTTGTGTTATCCCCATATTACACCACTATGTCCATAAAATTACACTGAAGATATTATTGTAAATATAATAATAAGACAATGTAAATATAACTATAAGCCAGTGTAAGTGCATAGAAAAAATTCAGTTGACAGGAGGGGTCAAAACAACTTAATGCCACGTAGACAAATCCAAAAGAAAATAATATAGATTTGAACACGTGAGATGTAAGACTCCAACGCCCATACAAACCATATTATCATGTTCGAGGACTCCTACGCCATACGAGCCAAAAGGGATTCTCACGCCCATACGAGCCAAAATATTAATGCAAAACGTATTTAAACGAGCCAAAATATTATTGTGAAACATATTTGAACTCGATGTCAAAAATAATTCCCAACAACGAAATCTACCACATAAAAATTACATGTTTGAACTCAATGTCAAAAATAATTCTCAACAAAATCTACCACGTAAAAATAACCGCCACGTCCCTCCGTGATCTACGTGAAGGCCGGGACGTACGAGGAGAATGCGGAGGTTCCGCCGTACAAGACGAACGTCGCCCTGGTTGGCGAAGGCCGCGACACGACGGTCATCACCGGCAGCCGCAGCGCCGCCGACGGAGTATCCTTTGTTCAGATTCAGATGTTATTGATCCCATCCCCAGGACACGGATGAAGTTGCCGAGGCGGTGCCGGCCGCCGGCGCCCGGCGCGCAGATTGACCCGCACGAGGAGTTACGGTGCCTGGGACCGTGCCGCACAGTTTTCTGATACAGCAGGTTTGAAATCTCTGAATCCTATTGCGCTTCAATTCTGGCTTCTGCATCTTCAATTTAATTTTGCTTGCTCCACTACCAGATTAGATTGGCATGCAAAGCAGTGTTGACGAGCAGCGACATTGCGCTGCGCATGCATGCACCATCAGATTCAGATCGACAGATAGTATACCTAAAGCAGCCCTGTGCTTATCATGCCTGAATGAACTTACTCTAACGATCCAATATAAGCAGTGTTGCAGCCAGTCATCATTGTAAAATGACCTAGGCTGGATTGTTTGTGACATATCTGAAAATTGCTATCAAAGAAATAATTTATAAATTATTGTCCCGAAGTTAAGATTACAAGAAAGACTTCTCAAGATTGCAGGATGGAACATAATTCTTCTGTTTGGATTGATCCACCTATGGTTGGTGCTTCTATCCATTTATAGTTCAATAATTCAAAGGAATTAGAGTTGCAAAAAAAATGACATGCAAAGTTTATTGGCAACCAATTGCTAACACATCTTATTGCCTATCTCCACTCACGAACGGTCATTGTTACTTCAATCAACTTAAATTGACCTCCATTAGTGTCATTGTATCATAAGGCCATGATCACGTCACTACTGTTGTGCAGGTTTTCTCAGGTGGGAGTTTTGTGTTTTTGGAGGCAGGTAGGCCATCTGCCTCTGGCTCAGCGCCTGTGTTAATCGCACTTCTGCATTTAGGCGCTCTGACTGCCTCCGTTAATCCATAAATGATTTCGCGCTTTCCAAAGGCATTGCCTTCGCATGAACCCTTCTATCTGTGATGCTTCTGGTTCGTGCCTCTGCTTCAGTTCCACGACTTGATGATCTCAACTTTTTTTGTGTTTCTTCTATTCATATCTATGCTATCATAACCATTTGTTTTGTGTCAAAGATGGGCTTATATTCCCTCAATGGGTAAAAGATAGGGATCACTATCAATAAAAGATGGTCATTGTGATTCTCAAACTAACAAAATAATGAGAAGATCATTTTGGGACCTTCTTGACTCCTGAGGTACCAATGACTTGATTTCTAATGAACGGGTGTCGCTGGTCAATTTGTAGTTCTGTACACTACATGATAGAGCTGTGATTGTAAGGAAAGGCTATTGATTAGATCTTTCAGGTTTATCCATGATATATATTCCACTTTAATAGTGCAAGCTAAAATTTTGCATGGTGTTGCGCATCGTAGAGTTTTGTAGATGTCTGGGATGACCTTGACCACAATGACAATTGGGCTGAACTTTCCTATCGATTATTGCAGGTCACTGAAAAAGTACAAGAACAGGCTTGTAAAAAATTGATCATCCTTCTTGCTTCACATAGAAATCAGGTATTCTACTACTGATAAAATTGGAATATTGAATTTCTATTTCTTGCTTATGATGATATAACATTTGTGCACGTTATTTTCTCAGTTTGGCACCTATATTTATTTCTCTAGAAAAGCATTGACAAAAAAATAAAAAATAATCCTATTACTGGTAGCCTTAAAAATTAAAATATCACAAAAACAATTGTTACCTAACATTACTATGCTCCTTATCTTAATAGTCACATTACAAATGAACATGATATGATATTTATAAATAGCGCGCGTGCATGTCTACTAGTGTAAAAAAAAACAGAGAAAGAAGAGAGAAGCTACAATGGACACTGTACCAGGACTCTCAAACGGAAACCAACGTGAAAAAACAAACGGGACGGGACTTTTGTATTTGGATTTGTATTAAGTCCCCATTCAAACTATTTTGGATCGGCAAAAATTTCTGAACACGCAAACCAAAGCTGAATACAAACTGGATTCTCCAAATCCGGACTCTCACCACGTACACAAACAAAACTAAACTTACGTGGCCATAGGGAACTGACGTATTGTATTAGGAAGGAAAAAAAGACGGTTTGAAGAAACACTTCGTTCTATATCGAGGTAGGATATGATTATGATTCTTATCTAGGTTACTCAAGATTTAAAGATCTAGTTGAATTAGGATATGGATTCGTACCTATCCAGGCTGCCTTAAGGAGGCCTATGTATGTTATTATATACTCGCTCCGTATCGGATTTAGAAGTCGTTTTGGACAATGTTTGGGTCAAACATTGGGAATATAAATCATCAATAACTTTTAAGTCGTTGAGTTTGCAAATGTAAAATTATATGAATAGATTTGTTTTTAAAATACTTTCATAAAAGTATATATATATATATATCACTTTTTCATAAATATTTTTTATAAGAACAAGAGGTCAAAGTTGTGTTTTAGAGACCGTGTCGCTGTCCTAAACGACTTCTAAATCTGATACGGAGAGAGTATATATATAATAGGAGAGTTATAGAGAGACAATCAGAAATAGTTTTTACATTTGCGGAGTTAGTTAGAGGAGGACATAATAAAAAAATGTGTACCAAAAAATAGGTTGAAATTTTGTCTCTTTATTATTAGGTATAGATAATATAATCCGGCCTAATGATGTAGCTCTAACTTGGTCAGCTCGGACGTTTGTGTTTGGGATCACTCATCTAATAATCTGGCTAGCTTTGGATCAATCACAACGAAGGTCAGCAGGTGACGAGCTAGTGGCAGACAAGAGCCCAACGCAATTCGAACCGATCCATGGGCCCATCGACCCTGATGTCAATGCCCAGGTCCTGTCCAATCGAGCGAGTCAGGTGAGTGGGCCGAAAGCCCAAAACCAAGCACTTGCGTATGTGTTTCTCCATAGGTGAGCTACCTGCTGCTTCGGCTCCCTTTCTAGCGACCTTGATCATGCGGCCAGCAGTATGGCACTGGCAGCAGTTTTTATCCTCTTTTTTTCTATGGATGAAAACGGGATGGATCTAGTACGGATGGAGTGGAGTGCCTATTTTTCAGGCTTGTGTGTCGGATCTTGGATGGCATAGGTCGGTTACGAAGGGACATAATATGTTCAGATACAAGTCGATTTTTCTATATTTATCAGTTGTAGAAATCAGGTATTCTACTGCTGATAAAATTGGAATATTGAATTTCTATTTCTTGCTTATGATGATATAACATTTGTGCACATTATTTTCTCAGTTTGGCACCTATATTTATTTCTCTGGAAAAAGCATTGACAAAAAAAATCCTATTACTGGTAGCCTTAAAAATTAAAATATCACAAAAAAATTATTACCTAACATGACTATGCTCCTTATCTTAATAGTCACATTACAAATGAACATGATATGATATTTATAAACACGTGTGTGTCGTACATGCATATCCACTAGTGTGAAAAAAGAGAAAGAAGAAAGAGAAGCTACGATGGACACTCTAGGAGGACTCTCAGACGGAAACCAACGTGAAAAAACAAACAGGACGGGTCTTTTGTATTTGGATTTGGATTTGGATTTGTATTAAGTCCGTATTCAAACTATTTTGGATTGGCAAAAATTTCCGAACACGCAAACCAAAGCTGAATACAAACTGGATTCTCGTCTAGACTCAAATCCGGACTCTCACCACGTACACAAACAAAACTGAACTTACGCGGCCATAGGGAGACCGACATATTAGGAAGGTTTGGAAGAAATGATTCATTCTATATAGAGAGTAGGATAGGATTAGGATTCTTATCCAAGTTACTTAGGATTTAAAGATCTAGTTGAATTAGGATCTAGATTCGTACCTATCCAGGCTGCTTAAGGAGGCCTACGTATGTTATTATACATATAAAATAGGAGAGTTATAGAGAGACAATTAATCAGAAATAGTTTTTACATTCACGGACCAAAAAAGGGGTACTAAAAATAGGCTGAAATTTTATCTCTTTATTATATTAATATTAGATATAGATATAGATAATATAATCCGGCCTAATGATGTAGCTCTAACTTGGTCAGCTCGGACGTTTGTGTTTGGGATCGATCACTCATCTAACAATCTGGCTAGCTTTGGATCAATCACAATGAGGTCAGCAGGAGACGAGCTAGTGGCAGACAAGAGCCCAACGCAATTCGAACCGATCCAAGGGCCCATCGACCCTGATGTCAATGGCCAGGTGGATTCTGTCCTGTCCAATCGAGCGAGTCAGGTGAGTGGGCCGAAAGCCCAAAACCAAGCACGTGCGTATGTGTTTCTCCATAGGCGAGCTACCTGCTGCTTCGGTTCCCTTTCTAGCGACCTTGATCATGCGGCCAGCTTCTTCAGCAGACGGAAGAACAACAATAAAGACACGTACTACCAGTATTGTTGGAATTTTTATGGGCTTGACCCAATAACTAATTGTAAAATTCCTAATAAATCTTAAAGACCTATTTATGTGAGCAAGAGGGGATGTGGAAACTCTTTAGTACCACCTTGCTTGTGGAAGTGGAGGTAGTCATACTTAAATATGAAAGTCCTCCCCACTTCGTCAAGTCTAGTGTGAGGAGGAGTAAGAGAAGTCCACACGCGCGCGCTCGCTCGCCTCGCCGGGCGGGGCGAAGGGCGTGGGTGCGCGGCACCTGCGTGAATGGTCCGCCGAAATCCGGCTCCTCGCCTTGCGGGAGCGTGGTCTCCTTTTGCTGTTTTCGTTTTTTGGTTTCTTGGCCTTCAAGTTGCATGAGTCCTAATCGGTTACAAACTAAGAGTCCTAAATCAATTTAGATCGTGATCGCGACACGAGATTGGTTGGACAGGACTATATAAGCAACCTGCCGGCCACGCCAAAATGCATCCAGTTAATCCTAGGGTTTTTGCCTCTACTCGCTATTGCGCCGCCGCTGTAGCTACTCTAGTCTGATCGCTTGCGTGCACCAGCGACCGGGTGAGCAGGTCTCCGGAACCCTCGTCTTTGCGATCCTGCACCGGGAGAAGACGAATAAGGTTTTTGGGAAGCGTTCTTCGCGCGACTGCTCCCAAAGCTTCCACAACGGCTCGTCTTCCGAAGGGTGCATCGGCGCGTCGGCTTCGTCGTGCTAAAGCTCGCGGGGTCATCATCAAGAATACTCCTCCGCCTCTCATCGACGACTTTGACGACGACTTCAACATCGACGACATCGACATCAGCGATCTCGCTCCATCACCACCGCCAGCTACATCTTCAACACCATCTACTACTACTACAA
Organism: Saccharum hybrid cultivar R570; assembly: GCA_038087645.1. Taxonomy (NCBI): domain Eukaryota; kingdom Viridiplantae; phylum Streptophyta; class Magnoliopsida; order Poales; family Poaceae; genus Saccharum; species Saccharum hybrid cultivar. The sequence goes on along the minus strand of JAQSUU010000493.1, from coordinate 8,536,407 downwards.
CTGAAAGGTATAATTCTCTTGATCTAATTTTGATGTTCGTACAATCTAATCTATTTGCTGGATTATCAATGCTTGTCATGTTGATGCTGTGGAATATGCTGATCTGCTATACTAGTATGCCATACATGTTTAATCTAGTTATTATATTTATCATGATTTATGTTCTAGATTTAATCATGCTTTTAATCTGAAAATTGCCTAATTCTTTAACAATCCAAAAACCTTATTATAGGCTGTTTCCAGAATTATCTATGGCTAGTTTTGTTGACGCGCTGAGGCCGGAAAAGTTTTCTGGTGCGCATTTTAAAAGGTGGTCTGTCAAGGTCACTGATTGGCTTACTGCCATGAAAGTTTTCTGGGTCAAAGATGGCATGCCTGAGGGAAACATCTCTGATGAAGATCAGAGAAAATTCCAGGAAGCTAATGATATCTTTGTGGGAGCTGTGCGTAATGTGCTTTCAGATTATCTATTTGATACTATGATGCACTTAAGAGACGCAAAGGCTTTATGGGATCATCTGAATGCTACTTATGGTGCTTCAGATGCAGGCAAAGAGCTGTATACCATGGAGAGCTTTAATGACTATAAGATGGTTGCTAACAAATCAGTAGTCGAGCAAGCTCATGAGATCCAGCGCCTGGCTAAAGAACTTGAACTCCTTAAATGTGTCTTACCCGATGAGTTTGTGGTTGGGTGCATTATTGCTAAATTGCCTTCTTCATGGAGGAATTTCGCCACAAGTCTCAAACACAAGAGATAGAAAATATCAGTTGAAAACCTGATAGCATCTCTTGATATCGAGAAAAAAGCTCGGGCTAAAGATAACATTGAGAAGGGGAACGAGGAAAAACCTAGCGCCCACTTTGTCCAGAGAAACCATGGCAAGAACAAGGGAAAGCCTAAGCAACCTGCTTTCAATGCCAAACAAAATACTGCCTTCAAGAAGAAGAAGAAAGACAAAGCAGAGCTACCTTGCTTCGCGTGTGGAGAGCTTGGTCATTTTGCTAAAGATTGTCCGGAGCGAGCGGACAAGAAAGAGAAAAAGAAAATTCACCTCGTGACTGCTAGCAGTGCTGATGACGGGTATGGTAATTTTCCTACTGTACTTTCAGTGTTTCAATCTCCAAGTTGGTGGGTTGATATAGGTGCTAATATTTACGTGTGTGCTGATATCTCTTTGTTTTCTTCTTACCAGGGGCTCCAAGGTTTCTCCGTCCTGATGGGGAATGGGTCACATGCTTCTGTTCGTGGTGTTGGCACGGTAGATCTGAAGTTTACTTCGGGAAAGATCATGCAGCTGAAGAACATACAGCATGTCCCTACTATTCGCAAGAACCTTGTTAGCGTCTCCCTTCTATTGAGAGATGGGTTTAAGGTAGTGTTAGAGTCTAATAAAGTAGTCATGTCTAAGCATGGATAATTTATTGGTAAAGGCTATGATTGCGGAGGCTTGTTCCGCCTATCTTTGGCAGATTTTTGTAATAAGTTAGTAAATCATATTTGTGGCACGATTAATGATAATTCGAGTGTTTGGCATTCTCGCTTATGTCATGTTAACTTTGGATTGATGTCACGTTTGTCTAGTCTGAATTTAATTCCAGATCTCACTATTGTCAAAGGTTCTAAGTGTCATAGCTGTGTGCAATCAAGCAACCTCGAAAGCCTCATAGGGCAGCAGAGGAGAGAAACTTGGCACCTCTAGAACTCATACATTCTGATCTTTGCGAGATGAATGGTGTGTTGACAAAAAGTAGAAAGAAATATTTCATGACTTTAATTGATGATGCAACTAGATTTTGCTATGTTTACTTGCTTAAAACTAAAGATGAAACGCTAGACTACTTTAAAATCTATAAGGCTGAAGTTGAAAATCAACTAGAGAGAAAAATTAAACATCTAAGGTCAGATCGTGGTGGTGAATATTTTTCTATATTATTTGATGAGTTCTGTGCGGAACATGGTATTATTCATGAGAGGATAGCTCCCTATTCGCCCGAATCTAACGGGATTGCCGAGAGGAAAAACCGCACGCTGACTGACTTGGTGAACGCCATGTTAGACACTGCTGGTCTATCTAAGGCATGGTGGGGGGAAGCTCTATTGACTGCGAGTCATGTCCTGAATAGAATTCCAAACAGAAATAAAGAGACAACTCCATATGAGAATTGGATTGGAAGGAAACCATCACTTTCATACTTGTGCACGTGGGGATGTTTGGCAAAAGTCAATGTTCCAATTTCTAAGAAGCGTAAGCTTGGACCGAAGACTGTGGATTGTGTCTTTCTAGGATATGCTCACCATAGCATTGCCTATAGATTTTTAGTAGTAAAATCTGAAGTTCCTGATATGCATGTTGATACAATATTTGAATCTCGTGATGCTACATTTTTTGAAAATATATTTCCTATGAAAGATATGTGTAACAATGCTAGATTTTCCTCTGAGATAGCTCCTGATTTTACGGTACCTATTGAGTCTTCTATTGAATCATTTGAGCAACCACCTGAAGAAGTCTTTGAGGAGAATGACAATGAAGTTCCTGCGAGGAACAAGAGACGAAGGATTGCAAAATCCTTTGGTGATGATTTCATTGTGTATCTTGTGGACGATATTCCTACTTCTATTACAGAGGCATATGCATCTCCAGATGCAGATGATTGGAAAGAAGCTGTTCGTAGTGAGATGGACTCAATTCTTTCTAATAGAACTTGGGAGTTATCTGAGCTACCTTTTGGTTGTAAACCAATTGGATGTAAGTGGGTGTTTAAAAAGAAGCTTAGGCCTGATGGTACTATTAACAAGTACAAGGCTCGGCTTGTGGCTAAGGGTTATACCCAGAAGGAAGGCGAGGATTTCTTTGATACTTATTCACCTGTTGCTAGAATGACCACTATTCGAGTGCTACTTTCTCTGGCTGCCTCGTATGGTCTTCTCGTTCATCAAATGGACGTGAAGACAGCTTTCCTTAATGGAGAGTTGGATGAGGAGATTTATATGGATCAGCCAGATGGATTTATGGTAAAAGGTGAAGAGCAGAAGGTGTGTAAATTACTGAAGTCTTTGTATGGCTTAAAACAAGCACCTAAACAATGGCATGAGAAGTTTGACACTACTTTAACTGGTGCGGGCTTTGCTGTTAATGAAGCTGATAGGTGTGTGTATTATCGACATGGTGGAGGCCAATCTGTTATATTATGTTTATATGTTGATGATATTCTAATCTTTGGAACAAACATTGATATTAGTAATGAGGTCAAGTCTTTTTTGTCAAAGAGTTTTGACATGAAAGATCTAGGAGAAGCTGATGTAATTCTAAACATTAAGCTGATTAAGGAAGATAGTGGGATTACTTTGTCACAATCTCACTATGTTGAGAAGGTCTTGAGCCGTTTTGGCTTTATGGATAGCAAGCCTACTTCAACACCTTATGATCCTAGTGTGACATTGAGAAAGAATAAGAAGATTGCTAGAGATCAATTAAGATATTCTCAGATAATTGGTTCACTCATGTATCTAGCTAGTGCAACCAGACCAGATATCTCTTTTGCCGTGTGTAAGTTGAGTAGGTACATGTCCAATCCGGGTGAAAATCATTGGCATGCACTTGAGAGGGTCTTGCGTTATCTCAAAGGTACAATGAGTTTTGGGATTCACTATTTTGGGCACCCAGTTGTGCTAGAGGGATATAGTGATGCGAACGGGATTTCTGATATTGATCAAATCTATGCTACTAGTGGGTATGTGTTTACTCTTGGAGGTGGCGTAGTGTCATGGAGGTCTAGTAAACAGACTATTTTGACTAAATCTACCATGGAAGCAGAACTTACTGCTTTGGATACAGCTTCTGCAGAGGCAGAGTGGCTGCGTGAGCTCTTGTCAGACTCTTGCCGGTGGTTGAAAAACTAATACCGGCTATCCTTATGAACTGTGATAACCAAACAGTGATCACTAAAGTAAATAGTGCTAAGGATAATGCGAAGTCAACAAGACACGTTAAAAGACGTTTGAAGTCTGTCAGGAAGTTGAGAAACTCCGGAGTAATCACTGTGGCTTATGTGCAAACAGACAAGAACTTGGCAGATCCTTTTACCAAAGGACTATCATGGAATGTGATAGAAATAGCATCAAGGGAGATGGGTTTGAGACCCATATGAGTTTACAGTAGTAGTAACCCAACCTTTTTGATCGGAGATCCCGTGACTTAGGATCTGGGAAGAATAAACTATTGGTAAACTGAGGAGAGTATAATTATAACCCTCTCTATGTGAAGATGCAATACTCTCAAAGCGTTGAGGCACTGTATGGTAGGTTGGCTAATGCCTTAACTTGTTTTATTGGCTTTAACAAGCGAAGATGCTGTTCTACAGAGCATTCTTGAAAGAACATGCCTATATGATTTTGACTGTAGAATGTCACAGTCTATGAGACTTGGGTGGTCTCTAGTAAGATCATGAAGAGACCAGGGAGTACGACGTATATGCTCCACCCACGAAGTAAGGCTATTAGTAGCCAAGTACTAGTTTGATTTTGAGCAAAGCTTATTCACACAAAACTTGCAATTCAAGGCATAGTCCATTGTTCAAGTTGTGGATGAGTGTAGCTTGAGATTCTAGGCGGAAGTTCAACTTCACAGTCTCTGCCGAAACACTGGTATATCAAACAGTAGTGAGAACAGGCAAATCTCTAAATGGGTATTTAAGATCTGGTGGGGGATTGTTCGAATTTTTATGGGCTTGGCCCAATAACCAATTGTGAAATTCCTAATAAATCTCAAAGGCCCATTCATGTGAGCAAGAGGGGATGTGGGAACTCTTTAGTACCACCTTGCTTGTGGAAGTAGAGGTAGTCATACTTAAATATGGAAGTCCTCCCCACTTCCTCAAGTCTAGTGTGAGGAGGAGTAAGAGAAGTCCACACGCGCTCGCTCGCCTCGCCGGGCCGGGCGGGGCGGGGCGAAGGGCGCGGGTGCGCGGCACCTGCGTGAATGGTCCGCCGAAATCCGGCTCCTCGCCTTGCGGGAGCGCGGTCTCCTTTTGCTGTTTTCGTTTTTTGGTTTCTTGGCCTTCAAGTTGCATGAGTCCTAATCGGTTACAAACTAAGAGTCCTAAATCAATTTAGATCGTGATCGCGACACGAGATTGGTTGGACAGGACTATATAAGCAACCTGCCGGCCACGCCAAAATGCATCCAGTTAATCTTAGGGTTTTTGCATCTACTCGCTATTGCGCCGCCGCTGTAGCTACTCCAGTCTGATCGCTTGCGTGCACCAGCGACCGGGTGAGCAGGTCTCCGGAACCCTCGTCTTTGCGATCCTGCACCGGGAGAAGACGAATAAGGTTTTTGGGAAGCGTTCTTCGCGCGACTGCTCCCAAAGCTTCCACAACGGCTCGTCTTCCGAAGGGTGCATCGGCGCGTCAGCTTCGTCGTGCTAAAGCTCGTGGGGTCGTCATCAAGAATACTCCTCCGCCTCTCATTGACGACTTTGACGACGACTTCAACATCGATGACATCGACATCAGCGATCTCGCTCCATCACCACCGCCAGCTACATCTTCAACACCATCTACTACTACAACTGAAAGGTATAATTCTCTTGATCTAATTTTGATGTTCGTACAATCTAATCTATTTGCTGGATTATCAATGCTTGTCATGTTGATACTGTGGAATATGCTGATCTGCTATACTAGTATACCATACATGTTTAATCTAGTTCTTATATTTATCATGATTTATGTTCTAGATTTAACATGCTTTTAATCTGAAAATTGCCTAATTCTTTAACAAGTATGGCACTGGCAGCAGTTTTTATCCTCTTTTTTTCTATGGATGAAAACGGGATGGATCTAGTCTGGATGGAGTGGAGTGCCTATTTTTCAGGCTTGTGTGTCGGATCTTGGATGGCATAGGTCGGTTACGAAGGGACATAATACGTTCAGATACAAGTCGATTTTTCTATATTTATTAGTTGTAGCATAATGTTTTTTCTCCATATTTTCGCTGCATTTTAGTATCTTCTCTGCCTATCTATTTATCTATCTACGAGACGAAACTTGCACCAAGCTACCTTGCACGTCATTTGGCCACGTGGCCTCCTTTCCTTTCCTCGTGCATCTGATTTTGATCAACATGCACATGAACCACTAACTAGTGTTTCTAGAGTCGATCTTCATCCTCATGCCCAACACCAACAGCCCCGTGTCCCTCACCAGTTCCAAGCGCAAGTCGCCTCTCCATCACTGCCCATCCTCCTTGGCTCTATCTGAAAGACTCGAAGCTTCTCTGCACTGCCCATGGATTCTAGCTTCTCATTTGACCACGTCGGCCCAAGTTCTCAGGGGAGCTCACACAGCTCGATGATCTCCAAGCCATCCATTTCACTTTCCCTCGATCGTTCCTCCAGAGGCGTCAAGAAGGCCAAACTATGCTGCTTCAGCCGCGTCCTCCCCTCCCGTGCGTTGCCATGGCTCAGGAGGAAGAAAGGCAAGGAAAAGACCAAAACACGCTGAGCATCTGCATCTGGGCGGCCTCGATTTCTTCAGGTGAAGTCTTGGACCACGACCAGTTCCTGCCGCCGCCTTATAGCTTCCGCGTCCACCCGACACCTGCCTCAACGGCCCGCATTCTGACTACTGGCGCCTTTCTTGCTCCCGCGATCTGAACACTGTTGCGTTGATCAAAAGCATGCTTGGTGTGAAAACTGAGCACACATTAATGTGCTGTAAATGTGCACCGTGAAAGACCAACTATGCACAGTATGTCACATATTTTACACCCTGTTGTGACAAGCAAGTCAAGTCTATCCTGTGCCTTGATCAGGGGCAGGGATGGACCTTGACTAGCCTCCATTGTTGACAAGGAAAGCCCCCCTAGTGTGCAGCAGCAAATATATGGAGAGGCACCCCAGAGCCATCTCAGGGAAGTGACGTGCTTGTGAAAACTAGTGAAAGCAACTAGTGAAGGCCACTGATCAGGCAGCTGCTGAAACACTGGGAAGGGTTTTCCCAAACCACTCCTACACTGAGTTCTTGCCTGCTGCAAGCAGGCACGGGTCGTCAACAAGCCGAAATGGCTAACAACTCCAACGAAGGTATGAGCAGCACCAGTTAATCGTGTTAATGTGTCCTAGTTGCAGAGCTTAATGATCCTGGAGTTCTAACAATGGCATCAGAGCCGGTTTAAGCTCAAACTAGGACCAACTACAGTGTTGTTCATACATGTTCATGTACTGGTTCATGCTGTTCATGTGAAATAAGACACATCAGTGCTAAGCTAGGATCTCCAGTGGTCCTGTTAGCATTGAGAAGGAAGGGATTTGTTGTAAAGAACACAGAAACACCTCAAATCCCAAAACCCGAAATCCTAATAAAGCTGAAATCCCTGATTTGGCACAAATCCTAACCCTAAGAAAGGGCGGTGGACTTACTGGAGCTTGCTCCTGAGCTGAGGCTCGTTGTCCGCCGCACAAGCCCGGCTGTCGCTGGTCCTCAGGCGTGCTTTGGTTGCCGCCGAGGCTGGCCACCTCGCGGCACCATGGCCGTCGAGGGACCGCCGCCGTGCGAAGGGGCGTGCGCGCCACTGCTGCTGCCGCCGGGGCTTTTCCCGTGCGTGCGCGCGGGCCGCCGCCGGTAAGGGGCACCGACGAGACGCCACTCGATGGAGCCGCGCGCAAGCCAACGCAGCGCGTGACTCCGGCGAACGGGATCTCGACGGCGCCGTGATGTTCCTCCACGCCATCCTCGGCCCTCTCTTGCGCACGGACGTAGGCATGCGTGTCGCCAATGCGGCAGCCGCCGACGTTGCTCTGTGTGGGTGAGAGGAAAGAGGGAGGAGCTATGGTTAGGAAAGTGGGCAAAAGCGCACGGGCACGGGCGCTCCGCCCAGATGCGCGCGCGAGCGAGCGCTCGCAATGGAGCCGCCGCTGCCGCTGCTCTGTACGGAGAAAGAAAGGAAAAGTAGAGTTCTGGTTGAGGGGGAGGTAGCCGGCGTCAGTTTTGACAAGGCAAAGCCCCATCATCCGATTCCATCGGATGGCCACCAGCATGCACAGCCTAACCAGGCCAGAAGGGGATGCGGGGTTACCAGCTGGGCCAAAAACGGCCCAGCACGGGAATAGATGCGCCCAGTTCAAAAAAAATACTAGGGCTGCACAGTATGAGCCAAAACTCTCTAAGGGCCCAGATTAAATTAGGAAAATGACAAATTAATTTTTCCTTTTACTTCTAACACTATGGGCTGCATAGTGTTGGGCCAAATTACCGAAAGGGCCGAATTGAAATATGTTTTGGGCTTTATTATTTTCAGCATAATTTTTTTGTCTTCCAATTATGCTATTAAATTTATCTAAGTCCAAATAAATACACATTTTCGCTGCGTAATTAAATAGAAAATTCCCTAATTGAGTTGAAACCAACGGGAAAACTTGATTAGTGAATTTTACATGGCTCTAATTAAATTGGAACCAACGGAAAATTTTGATTAGAGACATGGAAGTTATTATTAAGCGTGGCTTATATTTATTATTCCGACCAACGTTGATTAATAAATATTTGTCATGAAATTTTATTGTTCTACTCTATTTTCTGTCCAACGGTGATGATAGAATAGAATAATAAAAGAAGTTTCTTTGGCATGAATAATGATTATTTTCATGCATTACTATTTTCCACTCATGATCTTTATTATTTCTAAATGTAGCTTCTAATGCCTCAAACATTGCCGGACTGATAAACGGCATGGAGCAGCTGAATGGGAGCAATTATCCTTCATGGAAGGAAAAGCTCGAGATATTGCTTGCTCTGCTGGATCTGGATTATGCTCTCAATAATGAGGCTCCTAAAGAACCCAAAGAGGGTTGTGAGGGTTATGATGTCCTCAAAATGGGTTATGAAATTGAGAAAGCCAAATGGGATAATTCGAATCGAAAGTGTCTCATGATAATTAAGAGCTCCATTATTGAGGGCATAAGGGGAGCAATGACAGACTCCCAGACTGTTAAGGATTACCTTAGCAAGATTGAGGATCAATTCAAAGGATCCTCTAAGGTTTATGCAAGCACTCTGATTAAGAGGCTTGTGACTGATAAGTATGATGCGTCTGGCAACATAAGGGAGCACATCCTGAAAATGAGCAATATGGCTGCAAAGCTTAAGCAAATGGAAATGGAAATCTCTGATGGTTTCCTTGTCCATTTGATCATGACCTCTTTACCTCCACAGTTTTCGCCATTTACCATCAATTACAATGCCATGAAGATAAAGTGGTCAATTGATGAGTTAATGGCAAGATGTGCTCAGGAAGAGGAAAGGCTTAGGGCTGAAAGGGTTGACCATGTCAACCATGTCATGAAAACTGAAAAGAAAAGATATAAGAAATTCATGAAAGAATACATGCCCAAGCCTGCTCAATTTAAGAAGAAGGGACAATCTTCTAAGCAAAACCAGCAGAACAAGCCTGAAAATGGCTCAAGTGGTGAAGACAAAACTAATGCAGATCCAAAAGGGTGCCACTGGTGTGGAAAACCAGGACACATTAAGAAAGACTGCATTGGTTTTCTAAAATGGCTCAATAAGAAAGGTACTGATGTCATTTCCTTCATAGATGAATCCCTTTATGCTGATTATGCCACCAATACATGGTGGGTTGATTCAGGTGCGACTATTCATGTTGCAAATTCTTTACAGGGATTCGCTACGAAGAGGACCCTAAGAAGAGAGGAAAGAAGGATTAGAGTCGCCAATGGCGTTGAAGCAGAAGTTGAAGCAATTGGAGATTTGCCACTTACACTCCACACTGGCTTCACACTTCTTTTGAAAAATGTCCTTTATGTACCCTCTATGAGAAGAAACTTAGTTTCTGTGTCATGTTTAGATGATGATGGTTATCACTGTCTTTTCGGGAATAAGAGATGTATCTTTAAGACTAATGGTAATGATGTTGGTCTTGCCTTACGGCAAGGCAAACTTTATCTTATTTCCCAAGGCAATGTAGTGAATAATGTTGATCCATCCTCATCGACAAATGTTAGTACCAAGCGTAAGAGAAATGATAATGAGACTTCATCGAAATTATGGCACTATCGCTTGTGCCATATTTCGAGGGGGAGAATTGAGCGTCTCATTAGAGATGACATACTCCACCCACTAGATTTCTCTGACGCAAATAAATGCATTGATTGCATTAAAGGAAAATATGCTAAGCAAATTAAGAAAGGAGCCATTCGAAGCACCAGAGTTTTAGAACTCATCCACACAGACATATGTGGGCCATTTTCAGAAAAATCAGTAGATGGTTTTGATTCATTCATAACATTTACTGATGATTACTCCCGCTATGGCTACATTTATCCTATAAAGGATCGATCTGAGGCATTAGACAAATTCAAGGTCTTCAAGGCTGAAGTTGAAAATCAGTACAATTGCAAGATAAAGACCGTGAGATCAGATCGTGGTGGAGAATATTATGGAAGACATACTCCCTATGGCCAAATTCCTGGACCTTTTGCTAGGTTCTTGCAGGAAAATGGTATAGTGGCTCAATATTCTACACCGGGCGAACCCCAACAAAATGGAGTGGCTGAAAGGCGTAATCGCACACTTATCGACATGGTTCGATCCATGTTAAGCCACTCGACTTTGCCAGTCAAGTTGTGGATGGAGGCATTAAAAACTGCTACACATATTCTTAATCGGGTTCCCAGTAAAGCAGTGCCTAAAACACCATATGAATTATGGACTGGGAGAAAACCGACTTTGAATTATATGCATGTGTGGGGTTGCCCTGCTGAAGCCAAAGTCTTCAATCCAAGTGCTGGAAAGTTAGATCCTAAGACTGTCAGTTGCCATTTCATTGGGTATCCTGATAAATCAAAAGGATACCGATTCTACTGTCCAAATCAGTTCACAAAATTTGTTGAAACAAGACACGCTGTGTTCTTGGAAGATGAGCTAATGAGGTGGAGTGAAACACCAAGAGAAATTGTTCTTGAAGAAAAACGGGTTTATGTCCCAATGCCAATGATTCAGGAACCCTTTTTCCCGGTGCATGATGAAGTTGTACCTCCAGTCGAAAATACTGTTGATACAACACCTGCTAATATCACAACTAATGAAGTACCTAATGAAGATATTCAGCAGCTCCCAGACATGGCAGATGAAGAAAATGATGTACCTCTTAGAAGGTCACAATGAGAGAGAAAGTCCACTATCTCTAGTGACTATGTCACTTACTTGAGTGAGGACATGGATGAGTTGATATTGAATGATGATCCCACCTCTTTCAAGGAAGCCATGAAATCTGAGAATTCATCTAAATGGCTTGATGCCATGAAAGATGAAATGAAGTCCATGAGGACTAACAATGTATGGGACTTAGTCGAAATTCCCAATGGAGCCAAAACAGTAGGCTGTAAATGGGTCTACAAAACCAAATATGACTCCAAAGGGAATATCGAAAGGTTCAAAGCAAGGCTCGTGGCAAAAGGCTTCACACAGAGAGAAGGCATTGATTATAATGAAACTTTCTCGCCTGTCTCTAGTAAAGACTCATTCAGAATAATCATGGCGCTTGTGGCCCATTATGATTTGGAGTTACATCAAATGGATGTTAAAACAGCATTCCTGAATGGAGACTTGCATGAAAATGTTTACATGGCGCAACCAGAAGGTTTTGCTATGGAAGGAAAAGAACATCTGGGGTGTCGGCTTAAGAAGTCCATTTATGGATTGAAACAGGCATCTAGGCAATGGTACCTCAAGTTTGATGAAATAATCAGAAAGTTTGGTTTCAAAGAAAATGAGGTAGACAATTGCATATATGTCAAGTTCAGGGGGAGTAAATTCATCTTTTTGGTCCTCTATGTTGATGACATTCTGTTAGCCAGCAGTGATATGAATTTACTGCTGGAAACCAAGAGATTTCTCTCCTCTAAATTTGACATGAAAGATCTCGGAGAAGCTGCCTATGTGTTAGGCATTGAAATACACCGAGATAGAGCAAAATGTGCATTGGCTTTATCTCAGAAGGCATACATTGAAAAGGTACTCAAGAAGTACAATATGCACAAATGCTCAGCCTCACCTGCTCCTATAGTGAAGGGCGATAAGTTTGGAGAATTTCAGTGTCCAAATAATGAGTATGAAGCTTCACACATGAGAGCGATACCATATGCTTCGGCTGTTGGAAGCATCATGTACGCTCAAGTATGTACTCGCCCTGACCTGGCATTTGTTACCGGGATGCTTGGCAGATATCAGTCAAATCCAGGTCCAGATCATTGGAAAGCCGTTAAGAAAGTCTTGCATTATTTGCAAGGCACAAAGAGTTACATGCTCACATACAGAAGGTCTGATAACCTTGAAATTATAGGTTATTCAGATGCTGATTTTGCGGGGTGTGTAGATCTAAGAAATCTACATCAGGTTGTATCTTCACCCTAGCGGGAGGAGCTATTTCATGGAAAAGCTCTAAGCAAACTGTTACTGCATCGTCGACAATGCAGGCAGAATTTGTGGCATGTTATGAGGCTACCGAGCAGGCTGTATGGCTAAAGAATTTTATCCCGGGATTGAGAGTGGTCGACAGCATATCTAAACCACTCACGTTGTACTGCGATAATCAACCAGCAGTAATCTATTTGAGTAACAACAAGTCAAGTGGTGCTGCCAAACACATTAACATTAAGTACTATGTTGTGAAAGATAGAGTCCAGGATCAGACAATTGATGTGAAGTACATAGGTACAAAGTTGATGTTAGCGGATCCGCTTACTAAAGGCTTACCACCCAGTATATTCAAAGGACATGTTACCGGCATGGGTCTGGTAGAGAGCCTCTGATTCTGGAATGAAACGGGGCATATATGTAACGTTCTCCCATAATGTACAAACAAGATCATTTTGAAATGTAATGATGAACTATAGTCATCAGGGTTCAATGGTACTTAACTGACTATTGTAATCCTATGTCTTGGTGTATCATTTTGTTGAGAAATGAATTTATGATAATAAGACTTATGATCAAGGGGGAGAATGTTGGGTTGATCATAAGCATGCTTGGTGTGAAAACTGAGCACACATTAATGTGCTGTAAATGTGCACCGTGAAAGACCAACTATGCACATTATGTCACATATTTCACACCCTGTTGTGACAAGCAAGTCAAGTCTATCCTGTGCCTTGATCAGGGGCAGGGATGGACCTTGACTAGCCTCCATTGTTGACAAGGGAAGCCCCCCTAGTGTGCAGCAGCAAATATATGGAGAGGCACCCCAGAGCCATCTCAGGGGAGTGTAAGTTTGGAGAATTTCAGTGTCCAAATAATGAGTATGAAGCTTCACACATGAGAGCGATACCATATGCTTCGGCTGTTGGAAGCATCATGTACGCTCAAGTATGTACTCGCCCTGACCTGGCATTTGTTACCGGGATGCTTGGCAGATATCAGTCAAATCCAGGTCCAGATCATTGGAAAGCCGTTAAGAAAGTCTTACGTTATTTGCAAGGCACAAAGAGTTACATGCTCACATACAGAAGGTCTGATAACCTTGAAATTATAGGTTATTCAGATGCTGATTTTGCGGGGTGTGTAGATACTAAGAAATCTACATCAGGTTGTATCTTCACCCTAGCGGGAGGAGCTATTTCATGGAAAAGCTCTAAGCAAACTGTTACTGCATCGTCGACAATGCAAGCAGAATTTGTGGCATGTTATGAGGCTACCGGGCAGGCTGTATGGCTAAAGAATTTTATCCCGGGATTGAGAGTGGTCGACAGCATATCTAAACCACTCACGTTGTACTGCGATAATCAACCAGCAGTAATCTATTCGAGTAACAACAAGTCAAGTGGTGCTGCCAAACACATTGACATTAAGTACTATGTTGTGAAAGATAGAGTCCAGGATCAGACAATTGATGTGAAGTACATAGGTACAAAGTTGATGTTAGCGGATCCGCTTACTAAAGGCTTACCACCCAGTATATTCAAAGGACATGTTACCGGCATGGGTCTGGTAGAGAGCCTCTGATTCTGGAATGAAACGGGGCATATATGTAACGTTCTCCCATAATGTACAAACAAGATCATTTTGAAATGTAATGATGAACTATAGTCATCAGGGTTCAATGGTACTTAACTGACTATTGTAATCCTATGTCTTGGTGTATCATTTTGTTGAGAAATGAATTTATGATAATAAGACTTATGATCAAGGGGGAGAATGTTGGGTTGATCATAAGCATGCTTGGTGTGAAAACTGAGCACACATTAATGTGCTGTAAATGTGCACCGTGAAAGACCAACTATGCACATTATGTCACATATTTCACACCCTGTTGTGACAAGCAAGTCAAGTCTATCCTGTGCCTTGATCAGGGGCAGGGATGGACCTTGACTAGCCTCCATTGTTGACAAGGGAAGCCCCCCTAGTGTGCAGCAGCAAATATATGGAGAGGCACCCCAGAGCCATCTCAGGGGAGTGTAAGTTTGGAGAATTTCAGTGTCCAAATAATGAGTATGAAGCTTCACACATGAGAGCGATACCATATGCTTCGGCTGTTGGAAGCATCATGTACGCTCAAGTATGTACTCGCCCTGACCTGGCATTTGTTACCGGGATGCTTGGCAGATATCAGTCAAATCCAGGTCCAGATCATTGGAAAGCCGTTAAGAAAGTCTTACGTTATTTGCAAGGCACAAAGAGTTACATGCTCACATACAGAAGGTCTGATAACCTTGAAATTATAGGTTATTCAGATGCTGATTTTGCGGGGTGTGTAGATACTAAGAAATCTACATCAGGTTGTATCTTCACCCTAGCGGGAGGAGCTATTTCATGGAAAAGCTCTAAGCAAACTGTTACTGCATCGTCGACAATGCAAGCAGAATTTGTGGCATGTTATGAGGCTACCGGGCAGGCTGTATGGCTAAAGAATTTTATCCCGGGATTGAGAGTGGTCGACAGCATATCTAAACCACTCACGTTGTACTGCGATAATCAACCAGCAGTAATCTATTCGAGTAACAACAAGTCAAGTGGTGCTGCCAAACACATTGACATTAAGTACTATGTTGTGAAAGATAGAGTCCAGGATCAGACAATTGATGTGAAGTACATAGGTACAAAGTTGATGTTAGCGGATCCGCTTACTAAAGGCTTACCACCCAGTATATTCAAAGGACATGTTACCGGCATGGGTCTGGTAGAGAGCCTCTGATTCTGGAATGAAACGGGGCATATATGTAACGTTCTCCCATAATGTACAAACAAGATCATTTTGAAATGTAATGATGAACTATAGTCATCAGGGTTCAATGGTACTTAACTGACTATTGTAATCCTATGTCTTGGTGTATCATTTTGTTGAGAAATGAATTTATGATAATAAGACTTATGATCAAGGGGGAGAATGTTGGGTTGATCATAAGCATGCTTGGTGTGAAAACTGAGCACACATTAATGTGCTGTAAATGTGCACCGTGAAAGACCAACTATGCACAGTATGTCACATATTTCACACCCTGTTGTGACAAGCAAGTCAAGTCTATCCTGTGCCTTGATCAGGGGCAGGGATGGACCTTGACTAGCCTCCATTGTTGACAAGGGAAGCCCCCCTAGTGTGCAGCAGCAAATATATGGAGAGGCACCCCAGAGCCATCTCAGGGGAGTGTAAGTTTGGAGAATTTCAGTGTCCAAATAATGAGTATGAAGCTTCACACATGAGAGCGATACCATATGCTTCGGCTGTTGGAAGCATCATGTACGCTCAAGTATGTACTCGCCTTGACCTGGCATTTGTTACCGGGATGCTTGGCAGATATCAGTCAAATCCAGGTCCAGATCATTGGAAAGCCGTTAAGAAAGTCTTACGTTATTTGCAAGGCACAAAGAGTTACATGCTCACATACAGAAGGTCTGATAACCTTGAAATTATAGGTTATTCAGATGCTGATTTTGCGGGGTGTGTAGATACTAAGAAATCTACATCAGGTTGTATCTTCACCCTAGCGGGAGGAGCTATTTCATGGAAAAGCTCTAAGCAAACTGTTACTGCATCGTCGACAATGCAAGCAGAATTTGTGGCATGTTATGAGGCTACCGGGCAGGCTGTATGGCTAAAGAATTTTATCCCGGGATTGAGAGTGGTCGACAGCATATCTAAACCACTCACGTTGTACTGCGATAATCAACCAGCAGTAATCTATTCGAGTAACAACAAGTCAAGTGGTGCTGCCAAACACATTGACATTAAGTACTATGTTGTGAAAGATAGAGTCCAGGATCAGACAATTGATGTGAAGTACATAGGTACAAAGTTGATGTTAGCGGATCCGCTTACTAAAGGCTTACCACCCAGTATATTCAAAGGACATGTTACCGGCATGGGTCTGGTAGAGAGCCTCTGATTCTGGAATGAAACGGGGCATATATGTAACGTTCTCCCATAATGTACAAACAAGATCATTTTGAAATGTAATGATGAACTATAGTCATCAGGGTTCAATGGTACTTAACTGACTATTGTAATCCTATGTCTTGGTGTATCATTTTGTTGAGAAATGAATTTATGATAATAAGACTTATGATCAAGGGGGAGAATGTTGGGTTGATCATAAGCATGCTTGGTGTGAAAACTGAGCACACATTAATGTGCTGTAAATGTGCACCGTGAAAGACCAACTATGCACAGTATGTCACATATTTCACACCCTGTTGTGACAAGCAAGTCAAGTCTATCCTGTGCCTTGATCAGGGGCAGGGATGGACCTTGACTAGCCTCCATTGTTGACAAGGGAAGCCCCCCTAGTGTGCAGCAGCAAATATATGGAGAGGCACCCCAGAGCCATCTCAGGGGAGTGACGTGCTAGTGAAAACTAGTGAAAGCAACTAGTGAAGGCCACTGATCAGGCAGCTGCTGAAACACTGGGAAGGGTTTTCCCAAACCACTCCTACACTGAGTTCTTGCCTGCTGCAAGCAGGCACGGGTCGTCAGTAAGCCGAAATGGCTAACAACTCCAACGAAGGTATGAGCAGCACCAGTTAATCGTGTTAATGTGTCCTAGTTGCAGAGCTTAATGATCCTGGAGTTCTAACAAACACCTCTCGGGCTGTTACCGCCATGGGCACGACGGCCACCTGTTCGGCAAAATGCAGCAGGTAGCTTTTCACTCTGGAAGTGGAACTACGAGGAGTACGTCAAGGAGGACCAGTGCTCCCTTTCACCCCTGCCGTAGGAGAGAGACCACACCCAAGCAAATAAAAACATGCAACGATTTGCTTTTGCGGCAAAGCTTCCCTGCCATTTCAAGTTTTCAACCCTCTCTTGTATACAAATGGTAAACATGATGTGCAGATTAAGAGAAATAGTATTGCACACTGTAAGATATGAGTCAAATTAAGTGGAATTTATGTTTCTTTTTTTTGAAAGATAAAAAAACTGAAAGACAAAGTTTGTGTTTCATTTTGTGTATCAAAATAAACTCAAAACTGCGGTGCAGGGGACCTACTGGCTATCTCCTTAGCGATTGTAGTTTGTAAACAATTGCAAAAGTAATGAGCAATAGAAGTTACTAAGCTCTTTGCTACTGTGCACCCCATAGGAAGCAGTGGTGTTGGTCTTACTGCTACAACCCGGAAAGATCCAGCTACAAATGATTTGCCCTGAAGGCCAGGTCGACCACTGGTAAGACTAATCTTATTAATGTGTATCCAATTAAACTGGAAGCTGACTCCAATGATTCTTTCTGTGTATCCAGTTATTAGGTTCTGTTGACGTTTATCTAAAATTCATTTTGGCATTGTAAACAAGTTTATATCAAGGAATTCTCAAAGGTAACTCCCCTCACCATTGAGCTGGTTGTGACAAATTTTACAATTGTGACTCCCTGCTTGGATGTGGATGTGAAGAGACCTTCATGCAGCCATGCATGTTCCTGTATATACATGTGAAAGCTCCATGTTGTAGCTGTTCCAGAGTTCTATTTGCTATAATTTTTGGAAAAATAAAGAACTGTATCACTACTGCAGATTTTGCTTCATCCTAAAATAGTACTATAAAAAATTATAAATACGTAAACAAACTGTCAAATATATCAACTCACTGAGTTTATTCTTCAAAATATGACCTATATGATTGTACATAATAAAGCCGTAAATACAGTTTGACTTTACTATTTGTTGCTATGTGTTCCCCTTGCTTATAAAAAACATAAAGATGGCATATATTCTAATATAACAAAGTCGATTCCAACAGATGATATGGCCACAATTGGTAGCTGCTGACTGCTGAGGGCTATCCAACAAACTTTTTTATATATGATTTCTTACATGGGCTTTGTGCTTATTACACTGGCACTTGGCTTTTGCTGATTATACTGACAAATGTAGCTAGGAGAGAACTACATATAATCCTTAAAACTAATATGCAGAAGTGGATATATTACACCTTTTCCAACAACTTCAGTTTAAGTATTATTTATATTATATGAAAATGGTAACTGATTCACCTCTAGCATCTTTTTTCCCCGAAACCACCATCACTCATTCGGTCTTCTGCAACTATCAAGCTCTAGGACACCGTTGCATTAGACCTTGCAATGCTACTCAACTAGGAGGATTCCCCGTGCGTTGTCGCGGGTATGAAGGAGGAATATAAATATGGCATCACTGTAGTCTATCGAGTCATCTATTTATAGTTTGATTATTAGTAGTCAGTTTTCGAAAAGGAAGAGAAGAAGTCGCGTGAGAGAATAATGCTACAATATGCGTGCATGGTCATGTGTAGGTAACTGCATCCACTACTGAAACCATTTGTGAGTGGGCACTTAATTGCATGCAGCAGCAGGAGAAGTAGATGATGACGTGGCTCAAGGACGTGCTAGAGAATTAGGCTAGTGGAATTTATCTTTAATGGAGATATAGATGAGCAATTTCCCTACAGTGCTTCCTCCAGGCAATGATGGGAGCCTGATGAATCATCAACCAACAATTCAACAAAGACCATGACAATCACACTGGTCAGATCCAAAAGAGCGCGACAACTTCGCACTTGTGGTTCTAGTAGATAAAGAGAGATGCACGCCCAAAAACGAGCTACAGAAAAGCACACTGTTGGCTTTTAGTTTTGACTTATTTTAGCAATACTAGTAAAAGTGCCCGTGCATTGCAACGGGTCGTTATCGATTTCTAACTTTTGTCCCTCTCAGTGTCTACATTCGGCGGTGGTGGCCTCGAGCTCGTCCTAGGGTAGGCAGGGACAACGGCAATGCCAGTTGACTTTATTAGGTGTAGGCGAAGGCACATTAAAGGAGCTATTGAGGTAAACTACATGAGGACGGGTCATCATTTCGTGGATGCAACACCGGTGTACCAGAGCCGAAGAGCCCCTCACCTGCCAAGGCTAGGGTTAGAGGCTTGGCGGTCGCCATTGTCGATCAGATAAGAGGATAGGTAAGGCGCTGATTTTTTTGGAGAACGGGCACACAGACTGGGTAGGGGAGGCCAATGGGTGCGCGCTTTTCTCTCTCCTCGACGTTATTCTTCTTCATCTTCTTTGGCGCCTTTCTTCTCTCCTAATGGCAGGCAGGCTGGCATGCCTAGCGGTGTGTGGCCGGTTAGGCAAAGCAGAGCAATGGGTGAGGTCGGGCTCCATCCGGCGAGATCCGGCCGTTTGCTCATGCCGGCAGAGCAGCAATGGCAGAGGACGGGGCAGCGGTGGTGTCGGACAGAGCAAAAGCCATGCGACGGGAGGAGCAGAAGCGGCACAACAGGCGAAGGAGCAGTAGTGGTGGATGTCATAGTGTGGCGAGTGGGCGGCCTCAGGCGTGCGCGGGGCCATCTCCAGTGGGCGGCGCTGGGCAGAGGGCATGGTCGGTGAGGGCCAAGGGGCCACGGGCACACGGCAGCATGGGGAAAAGAAGAAGATGAGGGCGACGAAAGGAAAGAAAAAACGCAAGAAGAGATGGGGAACGATGTTGCTCGACCTCGGGGGAGTGGGAGGATTTTTTATATAAAAAAGAGATTGACATGTGGGTCCCACTAAATAGTAGCTAACAACGTTGAATCCACCATCCATCCCATTCCTATTTATCCCTTCAACCCAATACAAATGGGATCGATTGCGTTAACTACATGGTGCAGTGGAAATGGTTGAGTCATTTCCTACTATTTTTTAGTTCGCTTCCTCACCATAACCTTTTTGCTTCTATTCTATTTCCTCGCTAGAGAAAAAGAAAAATGATATTGAAGCTAATTTATCTAGACTACATGTCTTGCTATCTATTTATTTGGTTTTTGGAGCGGATGGCTGCGATCAAATCTAGTACCCCAGGTGACACAATGCGTTTTTCGTTTTTTCAAATCCTATATTTTGCGCTATTGATATAGAAGATGAACGCAGTTGTACTCGGAAGGAATCTGTAACCTATTCAAACCTATTTCTTAGTATTATCTTATTCTTTACCTTTTCCTTTTATATAAAAAGTAGCCTTTGTTTGATAGAACTCGTGCCCTAGTTTGATTCTATTTTGTATCACCGCCCATGAGTTGAGCTGGGTCCTACCTATCGGTGGTTCTCTTTTTTTTTCAAAGCTGATATCGAGACCGAGCCACTCTAGGCTTTGTTGGACGAAAAATTATTAATGCTAGAAATTTTGCCAATCCAGTATTAGGTATAGACTAGCCATCCATGCTATTTGCACCGACCACTTTATCAATCCATTATATTTGGGGATACATTTTGAATGCTAGAATGCGCTATATTATAGGATAGAGGGAGTACATTGTAACGAAAAATAACGACAACGCTAACATCGTTTTATAGCTGAGCGGAGGTGCATTGGTCATAGTGTTGGCCGCATAGAAACGATTTCTGTGCGGCCATCAATCAATTAGTACGCGCAAGCAATTGATTGATGGCCACATAGAAACGAAACTATTTTACAATGAAAACGTTGCTTGCTGGGTGGGTTTATATACATACAAGTGGGTTGTCGTTTCAAGCTCGAGTCTGTCTATCTCGTAACCATGTGTTTTGCACCCAACCAACACCCGATTTTTTTTGCACGCACTGTTCTTCCTCTGCCTCCAGCCGCCTGGCACTGTTCATCTTCTACCTCCAGCCGCCCGCCGCCGTTAGTGCTACTCATCTTCTTCCTGGCACAAATCATAAATCACAAGTCACAAGTCACAAATCACAAGAAATAAAAAAATTTCTATAAAAGAACAAGGACAAAATTTAGGGGAGAAGCTCGCCGGAACCCTAGACACCATCTGCCGCTGCTGCCGCCATTGCTGGAGGAGAGAGAAGGAGGAGGAGCTGCATGGGGGCGTGGGCACGGGCATCGCGGCAGCGAATCGGACGCTCAAGCGGGCGTCACGGGGGTCGATCCAGCGGCCTATAAATTGTGTACCCAAAGCTCCCAAAACACACGGGTGTAGGATAGCAATTCCGAAACTGAAATTATTTATTCACACGGAAATAAATGCTCTGAATTTTTTGTACGGAAATAATTTATTTTTACAATGAAATAAATGCTCTACTGTAAAATAAATGCTCTACTGTACATTGTAACGAATAACACCGACAACGTTAACAGCAATGTGTTCCAGAAAAACGAAAATACTAAGCTGAACCTCCACTAGTACAAGGATCAGCTGTAAAGATCATCGTCCTCAGAGTCGGCCACCGCGTCTGCTTCTGCCGCCTGCTGGAGACGCTCGGGGAACCGGAACTCGGTGCCGAATCCCCTCGACTGCTGCAGCGTCTGCGCGAACGCCTGGTACTTTCGCATGTCCGCGTCGCTGACGCTCCTCCGCGCGTACCTCATGGACTCCTCGAAGTGCTTGGCCCCGATCTGCGCCGGCTCGTCGTCGCCGTCTACCACCATATCCTCCGGCTTCTCCTTGGCCTTCCTCTCTCTCTCGATGTCCTCCCTGATGGCGTACTTGCACGCCCTCTGGCAAATCTCCGTGATGTCCGCGCCGCTGTAGCCCGCCGTGAACCTGGCCAGCGCGCCGAGGTCGACGTTCTTGGCCACGGGGGACTTCCTCAGGCAGGCCTTGAAGATCTGGTGCCGCGAGGCCTCGTCTGGCAGGGGAATGTAGATGAGCTGGTCGAGGCGGCCGGGCCGGAGCAGCGCCGGGTCGATGATGTCCGGCCGGTTGGTGGCGCCGATGATGAACACCGTCTTCTTGGCGCTCATGCCGTCCATCTCGGTGAGCAGCTGGTTGAGGACCCTGTCCGCCGCGCCGCCGGCGTCGCCCACGTGGCTGCCCCTCTGCGTGGCGATCGAGTCCAGCTCGTCGAAGAAGAGGACGCACGGCGCCGACTGGCGCGCCTTGTCGAAGATGTCTCGTACGTTGGCCTCGCTCTCGCCGAACCACATGGTCAGCAGCTCGGGCCCTTTCACGCTGATGAAGTTGGCCTGGCACTCGTTCGCGATCGCCTTGGCGAGCAGCGTCTTGCCGCAGCCCGGTGGCCCATAGAACAGCACTCCCCTGGACGGAGACATGCCGAACTTCTCGAACTTGTCCGGGTGCTCCACGGGGTACTGCACGGTCTCCTGTAGCTCCCGCTTGACGCCCTCGAGGCCTCCGATGTCCGTCCAGCTGACGTTGGGCACCTCCACCATGGTCTCGCGCAGCGCCGACGGGTTGGTGCCGGTGAGGGCAGTCCTCAGGTGGTCGTTCGTGATAGCCATCGAGCTGAGGATCTCGGCGTCGATCGTCTCGTCCTCGAGGTCGATGACGTCCATCTTCTCCCTGATGCACTGCAGCGCGGCCTCGGTGCAGAGCGCAGCCAGGTCGGCGCCGACGTA
Organism: Saccharum hybrid cultivar R570; assembly: GCA_038087645.1. NCBI lineage: Eukaryota > Viridiplantae > Streptophyta > Magnoliopsida > Poales > Poaceae > Saccharum > Saccharum hybrid cultivar. The sequence continues at coordinate 8,513,592 of JAQSUU010000493.1, read as the reverse complement.
GCCATGTGTGTCCTTCGCGACGGCCTCAAGGTCGACGTCCTCGGCGAGTTTCATATTCTTGGTGTGCACTCGCAGCACCTCGAGGCGGCCGACCTCGTCCGGCACGCCGATATCAATCTCGCGGTCGAACCGGCCGAACCGTCGCAAAGCAGGGTCGATACTGTTGGGCCGGTTGGTGGCGCCCATCACGATAACGTGCGAGCGTGTCTTCAGCCCGTCCATGAGCGTGAGCAGCTGGGACACGATGCGCCTCTCCACCTCGCCGTGTGTCTTCTCCCTCTTGGGTGCGATTGAGTCAATCTCATCAATGAAGATGATGGACGGCGCGTTCTTCTCCGCCTCCTGGAATGCTTTTCGCAGATTGCTCTCGCTCTCTCCGGCCAGCTTCGACATGATCTCGGGACCGTTTATGCAGAAGAAGAAGGCGCCGGTTTCGTTTGCCACTGCCCGGGCAATCAAAGTCTTCCCGGAGCCAGGCGGCCCGTACAATAGGATACCCTTGGGCGGCTTCACTCCGATCGACTTGAACAGCTGCGGGTGCCTGAGTGGGAGCTCGACCAGCTCCCTGATCTGAGCCAGCTGCTTCCGCATGCCGCCGACGTCATCATAGCCGACGCCATCGAGCCTCTCCTCGTCTTCCCGCTTCACGGACTCGCCGTCGCAGAACACCTCCGTGTCGTCCGCGACGATGCAGTACTCGGCAGGCGGGTGGATGTCCACCACCTTGAATTCCACGCGGCGCATGCCGCCGCGCACGAGGAAGAGGTCGCCCTTGCGGACGGGGCGGTAGGCATTGAGGAAGTGCGGCTTCAGGTAGGCCTCGAAGAGGTCCCCCGTGAGGCCCTCCACGGTGTCGTCGAGGGGCAGGACGTGCACTTTGGCCCCGAACGCGGCGTCGGGGCACGGGTGCACGGACACGACGTCGCCGAGGCGCACCCGGAGGTTGGAGCGGACGGACCGGTTGATCCCGAGCGCGTGCTCCCCGCACCCCTCGTTGCTCATGGCGATGCAGACCGTGTCGCGGCGCCGCTTCCCCTTGAGCAGGACCACGTCGCCGCGGAAGATGGACAGCTTCTCCATGGTCGCCGGGTGGAGGTTGCAGATGGAGACGTCGTCGTCGATCGGCTCCTCTACCACCAGCTTGTTCGCCGCCTTCTTCTTCGTGGCGCCGGGAGGGCAGCACGCTGCTGCGCCGTCGTCCGACATCGTGCCGGGCTCGGTCTTTCTCGAGGGCGGTTGGTGGTGTGGTGTCGCCTTCGCCTCTCGCGTCTCGCGTCTCGCGGTGGCGGGAAAGCAGTTTTCGTTTGCGTTTCGATAGGGTCGTTGGGGTTGGGGAGAAAGGCCGCGGGGTCGGTCCAGATATATATATCAGCGAGCGGGCGCGCGTTCCGCCTCGGCACGGGTACGGTAGTCGATTCCGATGCAGGAGACGTTCTCTGGGGATTGCGTTGAAGCTGGGCCCGATCGAGCCCGATTCCATCTCCTTCCTCCCTACTGGCAGCCCAATTCGGACTCCCAGAGTTGCTGGAGTTTTTACTTTTTATAACATTTTTTTAATTCGTTTTTTTGCATCCCCTAAAAAAATCGTTTTTTGCAAAAATATTTGTCTAAATAAAAATTACAGAACTATTGCAAAAAAAAATTACAGAACTTAAAATCAACCTTTTCACTTTAAACAATGTCAAATTAAAAATGGACATGTTTGCTGCATATGGATTTAAGCCACAGCGGTTGTTGGCATAGTGCTTCGCTGGGAAGAAAAATAACAAAAGCTATAGCCACAACCACTCCTTCGTACCTAAGGAACAGTCCCAATGTCATCAACTACAAAGTTATAGATTGTATTGAGATTTACAACTTTCGCATAGATAATACTCCCTCCATTCCAAATTATAAGTCGCTTTGACTTTTTTGATACATTCATTTTGCTATGCATCTATATATAATAATATGTCTAGATACATAGCAAAATAAATGATCAGAAAAGTCAAAACAACTTATAATTTAGAATAGAGGGAGTATCAACATCTGAGGTCACCTGAAAAGAATTGAAAATTTAAATTTCAAAATCTAATAACTTCAAACCAATATTTAGGCCTCTAAACAATCTCGGATAAAAAGAACTTAAATACAATGACAACTACAACTTTAGCAGTTTATACTGTGTCAACATCCAAGGTAGTTTGTGAAAGGACCGAGTTGACGCCGACAGGGAATGAATAGGCTCTACAAAAAATCTCAAACGAATTAGCAATTTAAAACGCCACGAATGGAAACGCTCTGCCAAAACCATCCTGGGATGGTTTTCTTAGAATAATCCAAATGGCCTGTGTAAACCGGTCCAGGGCTCTAGGCCGGTTTCCCATTCCAGCTTGGACCATTTTTTTTTGTTGATCCTGCATAAAAAATATATAAAATAAATTAAATATAAATATAAAAGTGAGGCAAACCAACAAATGTGACGCGGAGATACACTGCAGCAGGATCAAGATGCAACCATTCACAAGCGCTCAGGCCACGTTTAGTTCTAAAAATTTTGAAGATTTCCGGTCACATCGAATGTTTGACATATGTATGGAGTATTAAATGTAGATGAAAAAAACTAATTACACAGTTTAGTAGAAAACCACGAGACGAATCTTTTGAGTCTAATTAGTCCATGACTAGCAAATGTGCCTGTGCGTTGCAACGGGAGACGCAAATTGCTGTGTAATTTATCTAGATGATTTGTAGGTTGAAAATTTATTTAACAAACATGTGACGCTCTAACTCATATATGATCGAGCATCGGATTTTGAATAGTATTTGAGATTGCATCGTATATTTAAATTTGTCTTTGCATCGAACTCTATGCCTTGCCTGTGTTTAGTTTTTCGTTTCATTTTTTGTTGCATGTTTCCTTTTCATGTTTCTATTTTGTTGTGTTCAGTCTAAGTTCTTGTCCGTTTCGACTTCCAAGGCCGTGTTTAGTTTCCCCAAAATTTTTCACCCCGTCACATCAGATGTTTGTACACATGCATGGAGTATTAAATGTAAACGAAAAAATAACTAATTACATAGATTGCGATAAATTTGCGAGGCGAATTTTTTAAGCCTAAGTAATCAATGATTTCACAATGTTGTGCTACAATAAATATGTGTTAATGACATATTAATTAGGCTTAATAAATTCGTCTCACGGTTTCCTGGCGAGTTATGTAATTAGTTTTTTATTAGTATCCAAACAACCCTTTCGATATCCCATAAAACATCCGATGTGACACCCCAAAATTTTTCACCCAGGAACTAAATACCCCCTAAGAAATTTGTTCAACAAAAGTTTCATCATGTTATGATTCGTCTTGAATCAGACTCCATACTATTTCTAGATGTGCATTGTTTCATGTACATTGAAGACTTGGATATTTATCCAATAATTCCATCATATGTTCCAATTTGTTTTTGATTCATATTCTACAGATTGTATCCTCCATTTCGATTCATTTTAGAATCAGACTTCGCACCATGTATGGCATGGTGCTCTAACTCGTATAGAAAATATTTCTCTATTTTATATAGTGAAGGATCAACGGTTTAAACATCCATAACGGTTGAATTTAGTTCTTTTTATTTTTGATATTTATAGGAGAAACAAAAAAAAACAATCGCTTAGATGAACGGGTAACGTGTGAACGCCCCATAGAATGCTCTCACGAATGTTCGGACGGCACACACTTGCAAGGATGAAAAAAAAGAGAACATGTTATGACAAAAGAGAAAAAAAGTAAGGTGGATAAAAAAGATGACATAACCATGGTACTTTTTTTCTTTTCTATTTTCTTGATTATATTGGTCGGCCTTCCACCATAAAAAAATGTCGGGCTCTGGTCTATTATGGAAGTTCCCAATATTTTCTGGGGGAAAGAAAGTTTCCAGCATTAAAAAAAGAAACTGGTCCCTATAATCTACCGTATATATCCCGTCAAAGAAAAATAAATACACAGTATTATCGTTAGATCTGAGGAATTACAACGGGACATATAATTTGTTACGCATTGATCGTGCTAGTGATTGCATGCTTGTGTAGACGAGCTATGTGCATGTGACAGTATATGCCATACATGTACGTGAACTCCTGGCTATGATGCACAGAGCCTCACCCCTTCTTGCCACCGATCGGCGTCGACTCCATTAACGATGGGCCTTCATAGATCGATCGTAGCGGCCACTACTACAAAAATGGTTTGTAAGAGTCACAGCTATTTCACTGTAAGGGGGTTGACGATCCAAACCCCCTTACAGTGGGCTAGCTATACAAAGAGTGGGCTGATTTTTAAGGGGAGTTCGTGATCCAACTGTCCTTACAAATGACATTTGTAAGGGCGGTTTGTCCAACCGCCCTTACAGTGGACTGATTTTTAAAAGCCCCCTGACAAGAGGGTTGGGCTACCCGCCCTTAAAAGCCCCTGAGACCCGCCCTTAAAAACCCTTGTTGTAGTATGCCACTTGACACCTTGCCGTAGATGATGTCCTCTCACCACTCATCTTCATCGGCTCGCAATCAAGTCATCTCCACTGATACTTGTCCGAGTGGGCGGCGGAGCTGTGGGTGAGCAGGCACCTACATTCGACGGGGATGTAGTGGTCTGTGGTCGTCGTGTATCGGTGGGAGACGATGGTTTCTCCTGTGAGCGGATGCCACAGCGAGGCGTTGGAGACTTGTCCGAGGATGAGCAGTCATCCTTGAGTCGTCCTGAAGCAGGGGTTGTTTTTCGTGCGTCGCGGCCAAACGGCACGCGGCGGCGGGGTGGTCAGCGCAGCTGGGCGGGACACGGCGAGGATGGGTTAGCGTCTTGATATTTGTAAAAATAGTGGTTCACAAGAATAATGTAAAATGTGTTTTTTATCTGAAATATATTTGGATGTTTTGAAATCAGCAGTGGAATGGATGTCTGAATAATCTCAATGTTTCTCTGAAATGCATAATTCTGAACATGCTCCTATTCAGAGCAAAGTCTGTAAGGCTCCTATTCAGAGCAAAAGGTACTTCCTAACAGCAAAAGAGCAAAATTACATAGATTCATTATTTTGCACTCCATCAAAATGTAACTTCCTAACAGCTTTTACATTGTAGCATCTTGATCAACTCCCATTAAGAGACTTGTGTATGCTCCTAGTAAGTATGGAGCAACCATTGCAGAAGGATCTGCAATTAAATTGAACTGTGGCATTGTGGAATTAGCATATCCACCTTGCACAAAAGGAGCATCCATGGTTGAAGATGTCCCAGCATTAAAATCATGTCATAGCATAAGAAAGTGTTCACAAATCAGGCTTGTAAGGGAAAAACTATGGAAATAGCTAATGCCTTACAGTTATTTGGTTTGGATCAGCACGTTCATCTCTTGTTTGTACATCATTATTTTCTAGATCTTCACCTACAATGAAATATATATGATAATACAATATTTTAAAAAAGAAATTGTAGACATAAGCAAAAGTTAGTGGACAGGTCACTATCTTTCTTCTGAACACCCTACTTCTTCCCTGCCTTCTTGTCAACAGCATTTTTAAAACGTGTATTATTTGGACCTTTTATTACCTGAGGAATTTTAAATGATATTACACCATTCAATGGTTTTCGAACACTTAAATGCAAGAGATGTGGCCTGTCGAGATATAAGTGCTGCTTGTGTTTTCAAATCTCCCTTCTCAGTTCCTTGTCTCTCAATATAGAATCCAGGTTTCTCATATTTTGTCCATCTAGGCAGTATATATTGCGATGGCAAATTGTATACTCCATTCATATTGAAGACTCTAAGAGCATGCTTGCACAATAAACCTGTAAGATATACTCCCTCCGTACTCATAAAGGAAGTCGTTTAGGACAAGGTTTGAGTCAAACCTTGGGAATATAAATCATGAATAACTCTCAAATTATTGAGTTTGAAAATATGAAAATTATATGAATAGATTTGTCTTAAAAAATACTTTTATAAAAGTATATATATATATCACTTTTCGATAAATATTTTTATAGAAATAAGAAGTCAAAGTTGTGTTTTGGAGACCGTGTCGCTGTCCAAAACGACTTTCTTTACGAGTATGGAGGGAGTAGTTGCCAATTTAATCAACTTATATTACAGGTTACATGTATAAATTGAAATGTAATAGTATACATACCTATCGATTCAAACATCCGGCAAGAGCATGTAATGGTGGAATCTTCAGTGTCTACTGCTCCACAATCAGATTGCATATACTTAATGAAGAATGTCAAGTTTGTCCCCGCAGCTTCCAACAATTCAAAGACAATGTAAACTGTCTTTTAAATTCTTCCATAAACTATGAATACATTCTCCTGGTATATGATTCAGTTGTAGTATTCAACGTAGGTAGATTTGGAATGTATGTAACTGGATTCTTTCGGCGTGACTTAAAATCAGCATCCAACTCATTTGCACGGAGCCGAGCCGTGATTCCTTCGATGTTGAGCCGACGGGAAGTGGAGCCGAGTAGTGAGTTCTTCGATGTTGAGCCGTCGGAACCACAGGGACGCGCTCGATTCCAGCTGCCGTACGATGTGGGGCACGTCAATGCGTCATCCATCCAGCCGGGGGTCACACGTGACTGGTGCTGGACCCATCGTCCATCCAATTTTTTTCTCCAGAAAGTACCATGCCTCATGCATACGTGCATGCGAGTTGCTACCGTACGTATTCCTTGGTTGGGTAAGATTTGCTTAGATTAGAGCAAGGGTAATGGATACGCCCGCCCTACCGGCTGCAAGAATCCACATCACCCGGGCTGCGTGGTGGACCCTACCGATATTTAATGCCTATCTGCAACGTGGAAGAACAGGAATGGGGAAGCAGCTGTAATAGTGCATTTCACCAGCTCGTTGCCGGCGTTTCACGAGTCGTCCGCTTTCTTCTATCTCCTGCTTTCTCTCTCCCATGTCAGATCTCACCTGCTCCCCGCCGCTTATAATGCTTGCTCTTAATCTCTACAAGAAATGCCATGATGACATATTGACCTAGTAGCTAGATAGGTAATTAAGCCGGTCTCGACAAAACCCAACCAGTGATAATAACAACCCTGTCATTCCATCATGATGTGCCGATGATGATTGGTCACTGATGCGATGGTGCCGATCGATGCTGTTGTTTGGTCGACGGCATCGCAATTCACAACGATATGGTTGAAGTATTTTTATCGGCGCTCAATAATAAATAAATAACCGCTAGAAGCCGCGCGTCTCACGGCGCTGCATATGGATCCACTGATGAGCCACGGGACGTGGACCTCCTCCCTCTTTGAGGGCGTTCCCAGCAGTGTTGACGACTTCGCCAACTAAATAAAAAATATTATTTTATTTTCTCTTTCCTCCTCCTACTCTCCGCACGTAGAGTACTAGCCGTATTTTGCGCTATTAGAGCAAGTATTACAGTTGGCGCCGGTTGAATCCTAGCTGGCGCAGAGGGTAGAAGAGAGAGAGTATGGAGCAAGCGTTTTGCCAAACGCCGGCCTGAAGCGGGCGGTATGTGCCCAGCTACACATCTATTGGCTGCTATCCTGCTGGGCTCGCTCTTCATTGCTCGCATGCGCTGCTTCAAAGCTACTGCTACTCCCTGCCGCATTAAATGCCAGCCACGGTGGAGTTTATTTCGCCGGCTAGCGAGCTGCATCGTTGCCCTTCTCACCTACGGACAAACGAAATCGGCTAGCGAGCTGCATCATTGCGAGCTGCATCATTGTTCGTCAGTCTTTTTTCTCACCCTTTTCGGTACTCCACGTCGGATTGTGTGTGACTCAGCTAACGATTTCGCCAGACATTGAGGACGCCCTAATGAGCTCAGCTGCGGTCTGCGGAGTAGACTACAATGCTTTTTCGTTGCGACGACCTTACCTGCCGGCTACAAATATGTAGGCTCCACTGGTCCACTCCATGAGCTTCCCAAAGTTTCGCCACAACAAGAACCGAACAGGAACAGGACCGGACACGCACCACCATCACCATGCCGTCCGGCGGAGGAGGCAACCGCGACGCTGCAGCCCATGCACGTGGTGATGCTCCCGTGGCTCGCCTTCGGCCACATCGTCCCGTTCGCGCAGCTGGCGCGGAGGCTGCTGGCCTCCTCCTCCTCCGTCCGCGTCACGTTCCTCACGGCCGCCGGGAACGTGCCGCGCGTCGAGGCCATGCTGTCCTCAGCCTCGTCCGCAGGCGGCGGGGTGGCCGTCGTGCCGCTGCGCCTGCCCTGCGTGCCGGGGCTTCCCGAGGGCGCCGCCAGCACGGCGGAGCTCTCGCCCGATGGCGCCGAGCTGCTCAAGGTCGCGCTGGACGGCGCCCGGCCCCAGGTGGCCGCGCTGCTGGCCGAGCTCCGCCCGGACGCCGTGCTGCTCGACTTCGCCACCCCGTGGGCCTCCGAGGACGCCGCGGCGCTGGGCGTCAAGTCGCTCCACTTCAGCGTCTTCTCCGCCGTCGCGGGCGCCTACCTTGTCGTCCCCGCGCGCTGCCCCGACGGTGCATCGGCGCCATCGGCGCGCGACCTCCTGTCCGGCCCCGCAGGCTTTCCCGGCTCGTCCCCGCTCGCCGCCACCGGCGTTCCGCCGTACCAGGCCGCCGACTTCGCCTACGTGTTCGCAAGCTTCGGCGGCCAGCCCTCCGTCTACGACCGCGTCGTGGCCAGCATCCGGCCCTGCGACGGCATCGTGCTCAAGACCTGCGCCGCGATGGAGGGCGCCTACGTGGACTACCTCGCCGCTCAGTTCCAGAAGCCCGTGCTGGTGGCGGGGCCGCTGGTGCCGGATCCGCCGCAGGCCGGGGAGCTGCTGGACGAGCGCTGGGCCACCTGGCTGTCCGCGTTCCCGGACGGCGCCGTCATCTTCGCCTCGTTCGGCAGCGAGACGTTCCTGCCGCCTGCCGCGGCGACGGAGCTCCTCCTGGGCCTCGAGGCCACCGGCCGCCCGTTCCTCGCCGTGCTCAACTCCCCAGACGGCGCGGCAGTCGTCCCGCCGCCGGGGTTCGCGGAGAGGGTGTCGGGCAGAGGACTGGTGCACACCGGGTGGGTGCAGCAGCAGCACATCCTGCGCCACCGCAGCGTGGGGTGCTACGTCACCCACGCCGGGTTCAGCTCCGTTGTGGAAGGGCTCGTCGCCGGCTGCCGCCTCGTGATGCTGCCCATGAAGGGCGACCAGTACCTCAACGCGGCGCTGTTCGCGCGCGAGCTCCGCGTGGGCGTCGAAGTGGCGCGCCGCGACGAGGACGGCTGGTTCGGGCGCCAGGACGTGTGCGACGCGGTCGCCGCGGCGGCGGTGGCGGACGGAGGGGGAGGGGACGCTTGGAAGAAGTGGGCCGACTTCTTCAAGGACGACGCCGTGCAGGGAAGGTTCGCCGACGAGTTCGTCCGCCAGCTAAGGGAGGTCGTCAGCGCGGCCCCGAGTTGATTAAACGCTCGACCTCCTGTTGTACGCTTCTTTGTCTTTATTATTCTCTCGTGGAACGCACTGTCAACTGTGATCACTGCTGTGGACTTGTACGTTTTTTTTCCAAGTTTCATATGTATTGTCTTTCTTGATATTTAGTCAATATAAAATAAACTTCCACGTTCGTAAATTAATCCTACAAATTAGTAGAAAAATATAAACGAAATAAGCCTTTAAAAAATCTCGCTAGAGGTCACTCATCGCTTGTGATGTGTCTAAATTACAACCAATGCTTTTAGGGGAAAAATGGTATCCGATTAAGGCTTTGTTCGGATACATGTGTATCCACTTCAATCCACATGTGTTGGAGTGGATTGGAATAGAACTTAATTTAATTTCATTTTTATCCATTTTAACACATATGAATTAAGATGAATACATACACATCTAGGTAGCGTGCCCGTGCGTTGCTACGGGACAACAAAACATTTGTATTAAAAACACACAAATAGCACGATAAGATAACAATACTGTAAAATTAAATATCGACGTTAAAGTGACATTTAATCTTAAAAAAGCAAAGTTCGTGAAATTAATACAGTCACAGAGAGCGCAGCGTCGCAGGCTCACCAACTCTACTGTATAGACTTTTTCGTGCGTTGCAACAGGAACAAATAATATAATGATAATTTGAGCATTAACGTGTTGTATTGTTACAAAAAATGATAATGCGAGCGTGATGTTCGGAATATCAATATTACAAATTAAATTTTGTGCATGGCTAAACTTCTCATTGATGATTTGCAATCATCAAGATATGCATCTATAGCATTGTACATTTGTGCATTACGTCAATTTGTGCATGGCTAAATTTCTCATTGATGATTTGCAATCATTAAGATATGCATTTATAGCATTGTACATGTGTGCATACGCACATAAAAGTTCATATCACTATAACAAGATTAATTGATTCCTCAACCTTTTACTAAAAACACACAGATTGCATGATAAGATGATAATATTATGAAATTAAATACCGATATTAAAGTGACATTTAATAAAAAAACAAAGTTCGTGAAATTAACGGTCAGCGAGAGCGCAGCGTCATAGGCTCACCAACTCAATTGTATAGACCTTTCCGTACGTTGCAACGGAAACAAATAATGTCTTATATTTTGAGTTCGAAAGTGTGACATCTGAGGAAAGAACAATACTTAAGTGTGATATTTGCAACAATTCATTTGTAGCCCATCATTAATATTACATGGGTTTTTAGTTCACATGTACATCTATTTTAGTGCAAAAAAAAATCTTAGATGCACAAACAAAAATACACATCAATCTTCTTCTATTTGTATCATTCCATCTGCTTGTGGTACTACAATTTTCTCTGAGCTTGTATCATGTACTCATGTTGTTTCACTCCTTCCTGGTAGTCTTGCCAATCTACGAGAAATCAATATTAGGAAAACAAAACATACCCATCGACACTACCTGAAAAGAAAGTTATCACCTGATACATCATGCCCATGCTAACACTACGGCGGCTACATTAAAAATATTTCACACACCACAGTAACCTCTAAAAGTTTGTAGCCAAACTTTTCATTCTAGTTGTTTTATTTTTCCACAATTATTCCACAATTACACTGTAACTCCCCTGATCACAATACAACAAAACATTTGATGAGAAATATACATTCTATAACCTCTAAAATTCTTTTTGATAAAACTGATCAAAAGTTTCTTTAAAGACTAAAATGATGGGGTACACCCTATACCCTTGTAGCCATAAGCTCGTGGAGCATCCATTTGAAGCCCCGTGCTTAACCAGCGCTCTTCAGTCGGGTCCACCTCAACCAGTGGGATGTGGCATAATTAGATGAAGGAAATGAAGAAAAAATATACAAGATGCATCGTTATATACCTAACAGAAGAGCTTACGATTTTATATATGGACACATATTTGCTTATTGTTTCGTTATTTTCCTTATCAGTGAGTAAAGATCAAGTATTGATCGTTGAAGATGTGAATATGTGAAGCATTCGTATCTGATCAGTGAGTAAAGATCAAGGATAGATAAACCAAGGGAAGCAGAGCCTGATCAGTGGGTACAATGCTACTAAAATTGTACAGAAAGGTGAATAAACACAGGACCAAACCAAGACTCCAAAACCGGTGGACTTGTCTATGATTTTTTTTTCCCTATGGAACATGTCCTACAACAACCAATGAACACCATTCTTCCTGCTACCCGCTAGCACTTACTGTACAAAACTGCTGCACTATCTAGCGTTGGGGGCTAAAATCTCTATGGTTGTGAGTTCCGAATAATCATTTGTGACTGTTTGCCTGATTAGCTGATGATGCACCCTTGGGAGACTGAGGGTTTGACGGTTGGCCACTCTTATATCAGTGTTCCAGTTTTGAGATGAGAAATAATTATAATACTAACAAGTTCAACTCGCTCTAGCTTAAAAGTAACTCGCAGACAGAAATTGTAAGCATTTGAGCTTATTCGATATTGCTTGGTACGAATTTTGTTGTCAGTACCAAACAACAGGGCAAATAAATGGGAGACTAAACTATCAATTTTAGAACAATAATAGATGACTCAAAAAAAACTTGGACAATTATATTTGACATGAGAGAGACTAACAGATTTATTTAAACCGAAGAGTCTTTAATATAGCTTTGAATTAAACTCCTGAACCTTCCTTGACCAGCTATATCCCTGCAAAGAAAACAAAACATGCATAAGGTCAACATTCTGTAGATCTCAAAGGGGCATACAGGCTAAATCTCTCCTACCAGCTATCCCCTCTAGTCTGTTTTTGGATCCACCACTGCCGGGCATGCTCCGCTGGCGGGGGCGCCCAGCCGCGCGCCGCTGCCAGGCCATGCGCCACCGTCCAGTGGAGCGCCGGGCACGCGCCGCACCAGTCTCTTCCCAAGTCCAGCACCCACTGACCCACATCCTCGTCTTCTTCTGTACACCAGCAACCATCCCCGAGGCCTGAGCTAGTCCATCCCCTGCATCTCGTGGTGGCCGCCCCCATTTCCGGTGCCGTACAACTAAAAAGACTAAAGAGTGGACACCGTCCTCTCGATTGTCAAAAAAAAGTTGTCAAAAAACTTTTGTACTTAAAACACACGGATCTCCGGTGCCCCCATCTCCATGCATTGGATATCTGAATATTAGGAACATTAGAGAAGGGTTCTAAGAAGGATAAACTCACTTATATATAATTTTATAATTTGCATCTCTGCAAGAACTGGCACCTGTAGTTAGATGGATCTGGTTGCACGATTTGCTGCTATAGTAATTTTAACAGGAAGTTGCAGCATTCAGAGCTAAAACTGAAAGACCTTTTGAATTCAGACAACACTCTATATCTCCAGATAGAATTGATGTGGGATAAATGTTGCAAGACTTTTACGATCTGATCACAGAAGTCGACAAATAACAATTTCTCACTGATTATCTCTATTTCTATATGCTAATGCTAATCAGGATTCGAATGCTCAAATCTGTAAAAGGTAGATCACCTAGCTACACATTAGAGATGGTATTGCTGTCAGTGACTCAGTGGTTGGATTGTCCAACACTAACCTATTACTGCAGGCGGCTGGCTGTTGCAGGCCCCTGACTGCTAGTCACTTGCGGCTGGCTTCCGTTCTTGTTGCTCCCAAAAGCATAACAAGGACACAAGTTTGAATAGAACTAACCAAGTAAAAAGGGTCTTTCCATTGTCAACTCTATATAAGAATACGACATTCAGACTGTAGACGCAATCCACTACTGGACGGTAGCAGCTTGTTTCTGGTGAGGCATAATAGCTAACACTATCTTATTCTGACTCCATTCAGATCAAATTTGCATTGTCTAGTTTGTGATGAAACAACTGATTATATCAACAATATATTGTTAATAAATATAATAATCAGTAGTTAATAAATATATTTTATGCAAATCAGATAGGACCCTAATTTTGGATTGGAACAGTGTTTTACTATATGTGTTTTTTGCTTGGCAGTGGAGATAGGAATGAGGACAAATAGCACACACTTCTGGATAGAATTTCCTGATGAAATCGACCATCGAACCACTTCCGGATCCAATTGCCGGACTATGAACAGTAGGCAGGAGGGAAAATAAACTTGATTTGTAGCGTAGACCATAGATACAGTATATGGAAAAAAAACTCAGAATGTTAGTGGCAAAAACACAGCAGCATTTGAGCATAGACCATAGATACAATTATTGGCTTATTATTTTATTATTAACAGCAATTCGAGACGGATGATGAGACGTACCTCCTGCTGCCTGCTAGGCTGTGGCTCGGCGCTCGGCCGCTTGCTAGTCGCAAACACCGGTGGCCGCTCACAAGTCAATGTCGCCGATGCTGGTAGCCACGGCCACCGCTGCAGCGCTGCTGCCGTTGTGGTATCGCCTGAGTTCCAGACAGAGGCGGAACCAGCCAAACAAGTCAGGGGGGCCAAGACCAAGGCGTATCTGCATATTGCTGCTGCTTGTGTACACTATTGCGTCAGATGTGGGGGGGGGGGGGGGGCCTTGGCCCCTGCTAGCCCCCCCCCCCCCCCCCCCCCCCCCCCCCCAGTTCCGCCACTGGTTCCAGATGACCTTAGCTGACCTTACTTGTATCATAAGATCACAATATGAAATTAATTGAGGTTCCCATGTTCAGAACAAGGTTTCCATACAATAACAGAGAAATTATTCACATGTTAGTTTGAAGTCTAGATCTGTTTGATTTATGATAGCTTATTGAAAATGCTGCACCCTAAAAATATAAGGAAGAAATCAAGTTTCATCATAGTTGGTAACCATGGAAATGACTGCACAAAAAAAGTCTAAACAATTCAGATATTAAAACAGACAAAAATTATAAACAAATAATTCACCCTACATTTACCACGGAAACTCCATAAAAGAAACAAGTGAGATCCTAAAAGATAACAGAAACTTAGATTGAAATTGAGAACACCCACCAGACATAGAGGGGGTCCACTTCAGTTTAATTTGACAAGACGACAAACACAAAACGAAGATCCCTTGAATGATCAAACTTGCACCACATGGATGGAAGAGCACCACGGGGTCATGCACGCCACTGAGACCAATGATGCCCCACCTGCAGAATACATGATGATCATTTGGTAATTAAAACAATTATCACAGCTGAGAAACAATTGTAGTAAGTTGCAGTGATTCAGGCGGGTGAACATTAGATAGACAGCTAGTAAAATTAAGTTAGTAGTAAAATTAGTAATCTCTAAACTGCAAACCCTCTTTACAAAAACTGCAATCTCATGTCCAAGGATCGGAGGAAAAATTGTTACTAACAGATCCCAAGGTTCCAAAGGTGCTCAACCAGATAAAACAACAAGCATCTTGTGTGCACAATGAACTGAAATCCCATTAGAACAAACCATGTCTACCTATTATATTTTCCCATAAGCTGAATTGTTTCCTTGTAGCAACATTGCTACATGCTAGCTTCACAATACCTGATTTTAGATCAGATATGAACACATACAGGTTGGTATTTGGAGCAGCATGGTTGAACTGTGAGCTCTAAATATTTGTTGATCGCCCCATGTGCGCACAAGAATCAACACTTGGTAGCGAGACAAAGCTGATGGTGATTACTTTGTTATGGCTGTGGAGGGGCGAGAGGAACACTCAGAGAGAGGAAGGACACCGGCGCTTGGCTTTAGAAGTGGCATACGTTACTGCCTCTATGTCTGACCGTTTTCCGGCAAGAAAAAACACCACAGGCAGCAGTTGCGGTTCAGAGGACAAGGTGGCTGAAACGTCCTGACGGGATCCTCAAACTGAACACAGATGGGGCTTTCTCTGAGCGAGATAAGATTGGAGGCTGGGGGTTCGTTATTAGGAATGATGAAGGCCAAGTGGTGAAGGCTGGTGCCGGCCGTGAAGATCTCCTCCAGGATGTTTTTCATGCTAAACTTTTGGGTGTGCTATCAGGTGTCAGAGAAGCAGCACCTTGGGCATACCACGTCTGATAATTGAAACTGATGCTTCTATAGCCTGGGATGCGCTAGAAGGAGAAGACTACAGGCTGTCCGCAATGGGAAGAATCATCAAAGTGAAGCATCTGCTGTGTTCAGAGTTTTTTTCTCTCTTTCAGTGTGTCCTCGTATTTGTAATCGAGTAGCGCATGCTTTGGCTGCGATTGGGTGTAAATCTCCTAGTGAGTCTGCAATCACTTGGGAGGTAGTTCCACAGGATGTTGGGGTGTTTGTGTCCAGCGATTTAGCTGGTACTGATGAGTAATGAAAGTTCTACACTTAAAAAAAATGCTTCATTGGAGTGGAGATCATAGTTAACACATGATACACCAAGATTATTAACGGGATGCATATGTTCTACAAGAAAAGCGATAACATTCAGATCAAAGCACAAAGAACCGCAGGCTCAAATGTAATTAGATCAGATCCGAATACAACAAATTCACATGGAAGGGCTGGGCATACCTGTTGGGTGCCCGACAACGATCTGACGAAGGGCGTGACGGAGCAGGGGGCGGTCCGGCAGAGCCTGCGGTGTGGCGTCGTGGTGTCCGGCGTCGTTCAGGTGGCGAGCAGTGAACCGTCCGCATGCAGCTGAGGCGCTCTCTGTGCTGGAGCCGGAGGACGGCCGTCGGGGGAGGGCGGGAGCGGGGGTGTCGAGGCGCTCTCCGCGGTGTAGCGGCGGCGGCCAGGTCGTCGAGGCTGTGTGCCCACGTCCTCCCTCGCGTCCAGCACGGACAGCGTAGCTCCTCCGCAACTGGCCAACAGCGGTGACGTTCCTCCTCGCGTCCGGCAGGAACGCCGTGGCTCCTCCGCCACCGGCCAGCAGCGGCGACGTGCTTCGGTGCGCGCGGCCTGGTCGTCGAGGGCGCGTGCACAACAATATTGCGTGGACGAGATCGCGGTGGAGATCCACTTCTACGCGGAAGGCTACGGGATTGCGGGAGGAGATCACGTTGAGGGCTGCATGATTGAGGGCAGACTGTGCGGGAGGGATTCCTACGTGGGAGCGCGAGAGGGATTCGGACGTGGAGATCCGCTGCATGACTGAGGGCTACGGTGATTCCCTTCCTTTTGTCGCGGGTTCCGGGGATTCGGACGTGGGAGCGTGGCGTTTTGTCGCACGAAGCGGAGGCAGACGGACGAAAATTTTGTCGCACCAAGAGAAGTGTCCATCTTTTATTCTTTTTAGTTGTAGGAGATAATAATAATAATAATAATAATAATAATAATAATAATAATAATAATAATAATAATAATAATAATAATAATAATAATAATAATAATATAATCCGTCCTAATGATGTAGCTCTAACTTGGTCAGCTCGGACGTTTGTGTTTGGGATCACTCATCTAATAATCTGGCTAGCTTTGGATCAATCACAACGAAGGTCAGCAGGAGACGAGCTAGTGGCAGACAAGAGCCCAACGCAATTCGAACCGATCCATGGGCCCATCGACCCTGATGTCAATGCCCAGGTGGTGGATTCTGTCCTGTCCAATCGAGCGAGTCAGGTGAGTGGGCCGAAAGCCCAAAACCAAGCACTTGCGTATGTGTTTCTCCATAGGTGAGTAGCATATATAATGTTTTTTCTCCATATTTTCGATTGCTCTAAGGCGGCGGCGGGAACTGTTGTTTTCTCACGTGGGAGTTTTGTGTTTTTGGAGGCACTGCCTCTGGCTCAGCGCCTGTGTTAATCGCACTTTCTGCATTTAGGCGCCCTGACTGCCTCCGCTAATCCATAAATGATTTCGTGCTTTCCGAAGGCGTTGCCTTCGCATGAACCCTTCTATCTGTGATGCTTCTGGTTCGTGCCTCTGCTTCAGTTCCCGACTTGATGATCTCAACTTTTTTTGTGTTCTTCTATTCATATCTATGCTATCATAACCATTTGTTTTGTGTCAAAATGGGCTTATATTCCCTCAATGGGTAAAAGATAGGGATCACTATCAATACAAGATGGTCATTGTCATTCTCAAACTAACAAAATAATGAGAAGATCATTTTGGGACCTTCTTGACTCCTGAGGTACCAATGACTTGATTTCTAATGAACGGGTGTCACTGGTCAATTTGTAGTTCTGTACACTACATGATAGAGCTGTGATTGTAAGGAAAGGCTATTGATTAGATCTTTCAGGTTTATCCATGATATATAATCCACTTTAATAGTGCAAGCTAAAATTTTGCATGGTGTTGCGCATCGTAGAGTTTTGTAGATGTCTGGGATAACCTTGACCACAATGACATTTGGGCTGAACTTTCCTATCGATTATTGCAGGTCACTGAAAAAGTACAAGAACAAGCTTGTAAAAAATTGATCATCCTTCTTGCTTCACATAGAAATCAGGTATTCTACTGCTGATAAAATTGGAATATTGAATTTCTATTTCTTGCTTATGATGATATAACATTTGTGCACATTATTTTCTCAGTTTGGCACCTATATTTATTTCTCTGGAAAAAGCATTGACAAAAAAAATCCTATTACTGGTAGCCTTAAAAATTAAAATATCACAAAAAATTGTTACCTAACATGACTATGCTCCTTATCTTAATAGTCACATTACAAATGAACATGATATGATATTTATAAACACGTGTGTGTCGTACATACATATCCACTAGTGTGAAAAAAGAGAAAGAAGAAAGAGAAGCTACGATGGACACTCTACCAGGACTCTCAGACGGAAACCAACGTGAAAAAACAAACAGGACGGGTCTTTTGTATTTGGATTTGGATTTGGATTTGTATTAAGTCCGTATTCAAACTATTTTGGATTGGCAAAAATTTCTGAACATGCAAACCAAAGCTGAATACAAACTGGATTCTCGTCTAGACTCAAATCCGGACTCTCACCACGTACACAAACAAAACTAAACTTACGCGGCCATAGGGAGACCGACGTATTAGGAAGGTTTGGAAGAAACGATTCATTCTATATAGAGAGTAGGATAGGATTAGGATTCTTATCCAAGTTACTTAGGATTTAAAGATCTAGTTGAATTAGGATCTAGATTCGTACCTATCCAAGCTGCTTAAGGAGGCCTACGTATGTTATTATACATATAAAATAGGAGAGTTACAGAGAGACAATTAATCAGAAATAGTTTTTACATTCACGGACCAAAAAAAGGGTACTAAAAAATAGGCTGAAATTTTATCTCTTTATTATATTATTATTAGATATAGATATAGATATAGATAATATAATCCGGCCTAATGATGTAGCTCTAACTTGGTCAGCTCGGACGTTTGTGTTTGGGATCGATCACTCATCTAATAATCTGGCTAGCTTTGGATCAATCACAATGAGGTCAGCAGGAGACGAGCTAGTGGCAGACAAGAGCCCAACGCAATTCGAACCGATCCATGGGCCCATCGACCCTGATGTCGATGGCCACTGTCCTGTCCAATCGAGCGAGTCAGGTGAGTGGCCGGAAAGCCCAAAACCAAGCACTTGCCCGTATGTGTTTCTCCATAGGCGAGCTACCTGCTGCTTCGGTTCCCTTTCTAGCGACCTTGATCATGCGGCCAGCTTCTTCAGCAGACGGAAGAACAACAATAAAGACACGTACTACCAGTATGGCACTGGCAGCAGTTTTTATCCTCTTTTTTTCTATGGATGAAAACGGGATGGATCTAGTCTGGATGGAGTGGAGTGCCTATTTTTCAGGCTTTGTGTGTCGGATCTTGGATGGCATAGGTCGGTTACGAAGGGACATAATACGTTCAGATACAAGTCGATTTCTCTATATTTATTAGTTGTAGCATAATGTTTTTTCTCCATATTTTCGCTGCATTTTAGTATCTTCTCTGTCTATCTATTTATCTATCTACGACTACGAGACGAAACTTGCACCAAGCTACCTTGCACGTCATTTGACCACGTGGCCTCCTTTCCTTTCCTCGTGCATCTGATTTTGATCAACATGCACATGAACCACTAACTAGAGTTTCTGGAGTCGATCTTTCATCCTCATGCCCAACACCAACAGCCCAAGCGGACGCCGTGTCCCTCACCAGTTCCAAGCGCATGTCGCCTCTCCATCACTGCCCATCCTCCTTGGCTCTATCTGAAAGACTCGAAGCTTCTCTGCACCGCCCATGGATTCTAGCTTCTCATTTGACCACGTCGGCCCAAGTTCTCAGCGGAGCTCACACAGCTCGATGATCTCCAAGCCATCCATTTCACTTTCCCTCGATCGTCCCTCCAGAGGCATCAAGAAGGCCAAACTATGCTGCTTCAGCCGCGTCCTCCCCTCCCGTGCGTTGCCATGGCTCAGGAGGAAGAAAGGCAAGGAAAAGACCAAAACACGCTGAGCATCTGCATCTGGGCGGCCTCGATTTCTTCAGGTGAAGTCTAGGACCACGACCAGTTCCCGCCGCCGCCTTATAGCTTCCGCGTCCACCCGACACCTGCCTCAACGGCCCGCATTCTGACTACAAAGCTTCCCTGCCATTTCAAGTTTTCAACCCTCTCTTGTATACAAATGGTAAACATGATGTTCAGATTAAGAGAAATAGTAGTATTGCACACTGTAAGATATGAGTCAAAGTGGAATTTATGTTTTTTTTTGAAAGGTAAAAAAAACTGAAAGACAAAGTTTGTGTTTCATTTTGTGTATCAAATAAACTCAAAACTGCGGTGCAGGGGACCGACTGGCTATCTCCTTAACGATTGTAGTTTGTAAACAGTTGCAAAAGTAATGAGCAATAGTACTAAGCTCTTTGCCACTGTGCACCCCAGTGGCGGATGTATGTGTTAGCTGTGGGGCCACCTGGCCCCACAGCTTTTGAAGAAATTAGTAGAAATTTACTGTAGCATATATGGCTTGGCCCTACAGCTCTTACTAGCTGGCCTCACAGGTTTTGATCGCTGGATCCGCCACTGGTGCACCCCATAGGAAGCAGTGGTGTTGGTCTTACTGCTACAACCCGGAAAGATCCAGCTACAAATGATTTGCCCTAAAGGCCAGGTCGACCACTGGTAAGACTAATCTTATTAATGTGTATCTAATTAAACTGGAAGTTTACTCGAATTATTCTTTCTGTGTATCCAGTTATTAGGTTCTGTTGACGTTTATCTAAAATTCATTTTGGCATTGTAAACAAGTTTACATCAAGGAATTCTCAAAGGTAACTCCCCTCACCATTGAGCTGGTTATGACAAATTTTACAATTGTTTTTTTAGATAATGGATATTGTATACCCGGCTTCTTCTATCAACAGATAGAATCAGACCAATTACTACAAAGTTTTGCCAATGGGCACAAACACGGCCTGCAAATAATACTTATGCAGTCCACCAGCGGAAAACCAAAACGAAATAAGGTTTAAACTAAACATGACCAATGTATCTTGAGGACAACCACCCATTGGAACTAAAAAATTGCAACGCCGATGTCTCTAGGAACTGTCCAACTTGGATCAATTGGTCCCTCTGATCATCATGCCGCTGCAGGCTTGCCTACTGTCGGAGCCAATACGTTCCCCTGAAGAGTACCTGCAAGAAAGTTTTTGGTCTACATTTATCAAAAACCACTTCGTTCCTAGTTAACTAAATTGCCCAACAAAGTGCAGCAGCTGCTGTTAATAACGATGAGTTATACTTTTTGTGTCCAATTTTTGACTTGTGACTCCCTGCTTGGATGTGGATGTGAAGAGACCTTCATTCCGCCATGCATGTTCCTGTATATGCATGTGAAGGCTCCATGTTGTAGCTGTTCCAGAGTTCTATTTGCTATAATTTTTGGAAAAATAAAGAACTGTATCACTACTGCAGATTTTGCTTCATCCTAAAATAGTATAAAAAAATTATAAATACGTAAACAAACTGTCAAATATATCAACTCACTGAGTTTATTCCTCAAAATATGACCTATATGATTGTACATAATAAAGCTGTAAATACAGTTTGACTTTACTATTTGTTGCTATGTGTTCCCCTTGCTTATAAAAAACATAAAGAAGGCATATATTCTAATATAACAAAGTCGATTCCAACAGATGATATGGCCACAATTGGTAGCTGCTGAGGGCTATCCAACAAACTTTTTTATATATGATTTCTTACAACATGGGCTTTGTGCTGATTACACTGGCACTTGGTCTTCTGCAACTATCAAGCTCTAGGACACTGTTGCATTAGACCTTGCAATGCTACTCAGTGAGCAATTTCCCTACAGTCATTCCTCCACGCAATGATGGGAGCCTGATGACTCATCAGCCAACAATTCAACAAAGAACATGACAATCACACTGGCCAGATCCAAAGGAGAGCGGCAACGCCACGCTTGTGGTTCTAGTAGATAAAGAGAGATGCACGCCCAAAAAAGAGCTACAGAAAGCACACTGTTGGCTTTTAGTTTTGACTTATTTTAGCAATACTAGTAAAAGTGCCCGTGGATTGCAACGAGTTGTTATCGATTTCTAACTTTTGTCCCTCTTATACATTCGGCAGTGGTGGCCTTGAGCTCGTCCTAGGGTAGGCAGGGACAACGGCAATGCCAGTTGACTTTATTAGGTGGAGGCGAAGGCGCATTAAAGGTGCTACTGAGGTAAGTTGCATGAGGATGGGTCATCATTTTGTGGATGCAACACCGGTGTACTAGAGCCGAAGAGCTCCTCACCTGCCAAGGCTAGGGTCAGAGGCTTGATGGCCGCCATTGTCGATCAGATAAGGGGATAGGTAAGGTGCTGATTTTTTTTTGGAGAACGGGACACAGACTGGGTAGGGGAGGCCAATGGGTGCGCGCTTTTCTCTCTCCTCGATGTTATTCTTCTTCCTCTTCTCTGGCGCCTTTCTTCTCTCCTAATGGTAGGTGGGCTGGCACGCCTAGCGACGTGCGGCTGGTCAGGCAAAGCAGAGCAACGGGCGTCGGGCGAGGTCGGGCTCCATCCGGCGAGATCCGGCCGTTTGCTCGTTGAAAGGTCTAAAATGGCTAGAGGTGGGGTAAATAGCCTAAATTAAAACTCTACAAACCATTAGAGAAAGGATTAGTAACACAAATGACGATAAATGCGATTTGCTCTAGCTCTAAGTGATAAGCAAGCCACCTAGTTGCAATTCTAGTTATCTAAAGTCTATGGCACACACAAGCTAGGTTGCTACAACTACTACTACCTAGAGTGCTAGCAACAAGAACAAACACAACTAAACAAACTATAACACAAGGTAAAGTTGCGGTAAGTAAATGATAGGAGGATGATTTTATACCGACATGTAGAGGCAAGTGAACCAATGATAAATACCGATGTGAAGCCAATCACCGGGAGACAATCAATCACAATATCAAGAGAGACACCAAGATTTTCTCCCGAGGTTCACGTACTTGCCGGCACGCTAGTCCCCGTTGTGTCGACCAACACTACGTGGTTCGGCGGCTAATTGGGGATCCACACCCAAGCTCTCCAAGAGCGCCGCAAGAACCTACCGCTAGTGAGGTAACTCAATGGCATGCGCAATATATTAGAGCTACCTTATGGCTCTTCGCCAGAGAAGGTGCAAAGCCCCTCACAAGTCACCCGAACCGGTGACGAACAACCTCCAACTCGTGCCGGACCTCCTCCGCTACTCCAAGCCGTTTAGGTGGCGGCAACCACCAAGAGAAACAAGAATCCCGCAGCAAATGAACACCCCAGTGCCAACTAGATGCAAACTCACAAGCAAATGCACTTGAGAGCACTCAATCTCACTTTGATTAGTCCATCAAGCAAGGGAGATGAGTGGGAGGGGATGTGCTCAGCTCAAGAGGATGTTAGAGAGTCAAAATGTCCAAGAGAGAATCCTCCAAAGCTAACCAACAAGTATTTATAAGCAGCCCAACACTAAATTGCCGTTAGGGACAAGTTGCTGTTGCCTGTGCACTGACCAGATGCGCTGGTCGTTGTGACCGGACGCGGTCACAGCATCCGGTCGCGCCTGCGTGACTTCCCCGATGAACGCCACGTGTCTCGCTTTGAATCTCGTTCGTTCGATCGTAACGGTCACTTAAATGTACTCGTTCACACACTAGAGTAACCGGACGCGCCGATCAAAACTGATCAGACGCGCCCTAGTGTTCGGTCACCAGAGGATTGTAACAGAACCAACCAAATTATAAGAGCACAAGTACAAAAATAAGCACCGAAGCGCTCAAATTTTCGAACTTGAACCCATATAATCCCGGTAGTCAATCGAAACCACGAAAGATTTTAAACCAACTTGCTTACAACCAAGATCGCATCATTCAACATACAACATCATACGTTACATTTCACAAGTAGTTCAGAAATAAGTTTACACCACGGAGTTGCAATTATTACAAACCAAGTTTGGAAAGTAGCGGAAGCATAACACATACACCAGTTGTTTAACTACTGCCAGTCTTGTTGATCAACAACCCGCAAAAGCATGAGGAAAGTACATAAAAGATGATCACGCCCTAGTGATCTAGTCTTCGTCATCCGCAGGGTGGAGACACGTCTTGCAGAAGCCTTGATAGAGCATATCATCTGCAACAGGGGAGAATAAACCCTGAGTACTGGAATGTACTCAGCTAGACTTACCCGTCAATAACCAGAAATAAGATGACACCAAGGATTATGCAAGGCTTACACAAGAGGCTAGCTGACACCACAATTTTGCATAAAGGCATAAGTAGTTGAAACTCTTATAACCTGTACTAGCAATTACTTTTAGCATTTACCTGTCATCTATCTTAGCACCTGTACTAAACATGCACTTGATTATCATCAAACAATTATTAACATTACATCCAGAGCAGGTATAAATTGTGGCAACATTGTATCATTCACTTAACCATCTGTTCATTTAATGAGATCTACGTTGCCGCTGCTCAAGTCAAGTGCTCACTAACCGGGAGCGACGGCGATTCGAATCGAATTCCTATCCAGCTGGAGGGGTATTTCTAACACTCACCGCGCAGGCCCCTACCAGGGTCGCACAAGCCACCTTTCGTATGGTTCAGGAATCGCGGGTCCGAATGATGTCGCGACCCCAAGGGCGACACTCTGCCAGGTGATAGGGACTCTAACCCCCGCTTGGTCTCACGCCAATGTCCCCAAGCACATCCTTTCTCTCCTTCAAGAAGCAACCTACCATTCGATTCCCGCCCTGAACCACATTACTCGGCTTCGCGGTCGGAACGACTTATCCGGCCAACTAAGTGTTAGACTGCGTTCAACATGACTCAAGGACGTACAGCGAATCGGTCCTTAAACGACTCAGACGGGCATAGCTCCACACCCAAGACGTGAAGTGTCTTGCGGCTATACTATCGAATTCCCGCCCGGTCTCAATTTCATTTTAAGGCATGGTTCCATCCACGATAGCCATAAAGCCACTCGTGACTCCTTCCTACCTCTCGCGGATGACCGGAAATCACCCGACTTCTACCGTACTAAGCAGGGCTAAGCATTGACATGTGCCTAAACCTAATATAGGATTAAGTACGAGATCTGGACAAGGACAGGTATAGTGCAACAATTGTTTTCATACAATTCCTACAACTTAATGCATTAAACAATTAAAAGTACTCAAGATAGATTTATAAAATGATGGGTTCAGCATACACCGGGGCTTGCCTTTGAGAAAGGTCGAAGGCCGGTGGTCAGGGCACTCAGGAAGGTCTTCTGCGGGAGCTTCTCCGCCGGTTGGTTCCTCTGCTTGTTCCGGCTGGTCCTGGACTTCCTCCGGTATCACTTGCTCGAACTCGAGGAGTGTTACCCCCTCCGGAACACCTATTGCATGAGTGCATAATAAATCTCATAGATGCATAATGAAAGATGCAGCATGCTCGGAATGAAATGCATTACAACATTCTTAAAGCTCTATTCAAATCACTTCAAATATTAGGTGCAAATTTCATCTCCGGTAGAGAAGTACTCACCTAATCTACTCAACCTAAGATAAAGTTGTTCCTCTTCGGTTAAGGCCCTAACACCTAACAATTACAAGAGTAGCATTACTTAGATTACCACATCCAACACCAAAATACCACATTAAAACATTCTGGACAGCAGCTACTTGTTTCTAACATAACTGGAGATTCTCAACTCCAAAAGATATGATCTAAGACAATCTGGAAAGCTTAAGAAATGCACTACAATTCATTTTCAGACCTCAACCCTAAATTCCTAAGTTTTCCATGTCGAATTTCATAAGTTCCAGAATCTGTCCTCTCTAAACAGAGAGTAACCAATTCTGGACTGGCACTAAAAACAGCAATAACTCCCAAACTACTTAGCCAAATACTCTCAAATTTTGACACAAGCTAGTTTATCAAGTTTACTACAACTTTGGTATTTACAAGTTTTCCAGCAACCACCTTTATCAAAGGTCAAACCTAGAAATACTACCAGCTGTCCAGAAAACCTAGAATTGCAAGGATTAAATATTTAATTATGTGGCAAACATCCCTTAAGACCAAACTAATGTTACCACAAGTTCTCATAGGTCACAAAAGCACCAGAAGTAAGGTGTGCCCACCTAGAATATTTATTTATACTTATTTCTTAATTTCCTTAATTAATTAAGTGGAATTTTAAACATATTTGTAAACTGATCTTAAAATTCTACAAAAATTACAGGAGACTCTATGAACCAAACAGAGACCACTGTAAAAATTTGAACTAAAATAATTCACAGAAACTCCCTAAACAAAATTTACAAGCCCAAAAGGCTGATTTTTGTATAATTAACAAATCATATTGAAAAGTATCAAACAACAGATTTCATATTTTCTTAGACACTCTAGGGTACCAAGACATTCTCCAAAAATTTATAAGAACATTGCACATGTAGAAAAATTATTAAAATTCATTCAAGTATTTCCTAAAATAACAAGGTAGCATTATAACTGGAAAAGTACTTAAGCATTAAAGTCCAAATTTTTACCAGAGCTAGGGCAAGTATAAATTAACCTACCCACAAAATTTCATAATTTTTGGAATACTACAGCTCAAGTTATACATTTAACAAATTTGCATTCATTTCAAAACACATTTGAAAGATCTATTAAATTCTCCCAGAAACTAAACATCACATACCAGATTTATATTTTTCTAAAATACTACACACCATGTAGATCCTAACAAAATTTATCTCATAATTTTTGAGCAAGTAAAACCCTAGATCTACATTTTCCAAACAACAACAAAATCTGTGACAATATGAAAAAGAAAAACATCACTGAACCCTAACCGCTACAGTGCTGGGCCGGCCCGGCTCACCAGCGCGGCCCAGCCAGCGCGCGGCCCGACCTGACTCCCGCCCGCGCGCGGGGCGCTGACAGGAGGGCCCCCCGTGTCAGTGAAAGGGGACAGGGGAGCGGGCGGCAGTGAGCTCCGGCGAGCGATTCCTCGCCGCCGGTGCCTCCTCCGACCAATCCAAGTTCACCGACGTCTTGCCCAAACCCAACCGCACCGAGGCTAGCCCTTTTCCCCAAAGCTGCTGCACCGCAGCACCTAGGCCGACGGCGATGGCGGACGGCCGTGGTGCCTGGCGGTACGCCGGCGAGTCCTGGCCGTCGCACGACCGACCGAAGGGTGCATCACCTTCCTAGACTCCTAGCGGACCTCTCGAGACCACTCACACAGACGGGGATGGAGCGGAGCTGCTTGACCGCGTGAGCACCTGGCCGGCAGCCATGGCGCGGCCGTGCGCGGTCTCGTTCCGGCCTGACTAACCCGATGCTGGCGGTAGCATCTTTACCCTAGCATCTACACGTGACAGGGAGGAGAAAACGTGAGTGAGCGCAGGCGGAGAACTATGGTGTGGTGCTGGCCACGGTGAACCGAACATGGCGGAGCTCCGGTGACCTTTTGGGAACGGGCGGAGGTGGCAATGCGGCTCACCTCGGGCTCAATCAAAGCCACCGGTTGGTCGAGGAGGTGTAGGGCGGTGTGGCGGAGGGACGGATGTGATCTGGTGAGCGGTGGTGCGGTGGTGAGCGCGCGCGAGCTCGCCGGAGTGGGGGCGGCAATGGCGGCTCGGTTTCTCCGTGTTGAAGCCGAATGAGGGAGGGAGAGGGAATGGAGGCAGCTCCGGTGCGTCGTGGCGGTCTTGAAGGCGCCGTGGACTGACTGGTGGGGCCAGGGCCGGCGTACGGTCGCCACCGCGTGTCCACGCGTCGGCGAGGGCCTGTGGCCGGTCGGCCACTCCCCCCCTCTGACGAAACTGAATCGAGTTGAATGATGACATCGGTGACCGACTGACAGAGCAAATTTGGCGCTAATTATCTCCTAAACCATTGAGAACCAGGTATGGTTGATGTTGGCAATGTTGTAGAGCTACATGAGGGCTACCAGTTTGTCAATATGAGTGGAAGCTGGTTTGGCCTGGTTTGCAAACTACAAGCTCCTAAAGTAGGCCACAGTAAAACTGGAGGGACACTTGGAGACTTAGAAAAATTTCTAAGTGTTGAGACAGCCCCTCTAGCTGACTTGTGGGCCATTTTTGAGAATGTTATGGTTAGTTTCATGAGATGGTCATATTGAGACTTTTGTTCCCCATAAAATTCCCTACAACTTTGCTTAAGGGTGCTCCTCCATGCAAGGTCTCTAAGCTAGACTTTTTAATTGGTCAAACTAGAGCATCTTAGGGCTAAATGGTGGTCAACCACCTCTTGGAGGGCATTTTGATGATTTTGATCAACATGAACCTTACTCCATGAGTAACCCTAAGTATAACTAAGGTTTTGTGAGGTATAATTGGCTACTCTACCCTTTAGTTGCACCAACTACCAAGTATCACATGATGTGAGCCAAACAAAATTCTAAAAACAATCACATTTGTTGCAACCACATAAAATAACATGAATGATGCATGCTTATGCTTATGCAAATGCAATGCAATTATGGAGCTAAACACTTGAGGTGTTACAAGGCTCGTGCGCTAAGAGGCCTGACCGGACGCGTCGCTCAAATTGACCAGAAGCTATAGTGCCAGCGTCCGGTCGATTCCAGTAAGCAACCACTCGTGACCTGACGCGTCCGGTCGATTGTGACCGGACGCGCCACCGCGTCCGATTGATCCTTCGCGTTCGCTGTCCCTCTTGCGCCTGACCGGATGCGCCGGTTCCACGAGTGACTGGACGCGCCGGTGGTAAACCCCAGTCCACGCACCAGACTGCTGCTGTCACTGACCGGACGCGTCCGGTTCAGCGTCTGGTCACCCTAGTGACCTCTGTTCGCCTCCGTTTCTATCCATGATGACTTAGAGAAAATTTTCGCCTCTGGCGTAGTGGAAAATAGACGTTTCACTTCCACAAAAAGCGCCGAATCCCGCCTCGCAAGCTCGGCGGGAGGGAGAGAGGGCCCCAAACCCATCTCTACCGCTCAACTCAACCGCCATCGCAAATGTACTAACATCACCAAGTGTACATCACCATGTGCACATCTCCATGTGCATGTGTGTTAGCATTTTCACAATCATTTTCGATGCGTTAAGTTAGCTCTCCACTAGATCTAAATGCATATGCAAATGAATCCTCATCTAGTGGCACTTAAGTGATCAATAGCCCCAGAAATTCCCCTCTTTATAGTACGGCTATCGATTCTAAGTGTGATCACACCCTCTATGGTGTCTTGATCACCAAAAGAAAATCCTATCTATACCTTTGCCTTGAGCTCCATAGGATTTTGCCTCTTTTCCTCTTCTTCTTCAAGCATGGCACCAAGTCATAATGATCAACATGCATCTTGCCATCATTTAGGAGTGTACCAATCACCTTTTGCTATCAACACTCAAGCACATGTGATTAGTACTTAGGTTTCATCAATTAGCCAAAACCAAGCTAGAGAGTTTCACTTGTGCCGGCGGAGCAGCAATGGTAGAGGACGGGGCAGTGGTGGCGTCGGACGGAGCAAGAAGCCGTGCGGCAGGAGGAGTAGAAGCGGCGCAGCAGGCGAAGGAGCAGTAGCGATGGACATCATAGTGTGGCGAGTGGGCGGCCTCAGGCGCACACAGGGCCATCTCCGACGGGCGACGCTGGGCAGAGGGCGTGGTCGGCGAGGGTTGAGGGGCCATGGGGAGAAGAAGATGAGGGCGACGAAAGGAAAGAAAAAACACGAGAAGAGATGGGGAATGATGTTGCTCGACCTCAGGGGGAGTGGGAGGATTTTTTTATATAAAAAAGAGATTGACATGTGGGTCCCACTAAATAGTAGCTAACAACGTTGAATCCACGGTCCATCCCATTCATATTTATCCCTTCAACCCAATACAAATGGGACCGATTGCGTTAACTGCATGGTGCGGTGGAAATGGTTGAGTCATTTCCTGCTATTTTTTAGTTCGCTTCCTCACTATAACCTTTTTGCTTCTATTCTATTTCCTCGCTAGAGAAAAAGAAAAATGATATTGAAGCTAATTTATCTAGACTACATGTCTTACTGTCTATTTATTTGGTTTTTGGAGCAGATGGCTCCTATCAAATCTAGTACCCCTGGTGACACAATGTGTTTTTCTTTTTTTAAAATCCTATATCTTGCGCTATTGATATAGAAGATGAACGCAGTTGTATTTGGAAGGAATCTGTAACCTATTAAACTTATTTCTTAGTATTATCTTATTCTTTACCTTTTCCTTTTATATAAAAAGTAGCCTTTGTTTGATAGAACTCGTGCCCTAGTTTGATTCTATTTTGTATTGCCGCCCGTGAGTTGAGCTAGGACCTCCCTATCGGTGGTTCTCTTTTTTTTTCTTAGCTGATACCGAGACCGAGCCACTCTAAGTTAAGTTGGACGAAAAATTATTAGTGCCAGAAATTTTGCCAATCCAGTATTAGGTATAGATATAGATAAATAACTTTACAAGTTTTGGGGTGGTCGAAAAAATACCACCACACTCATCAGGAGGAATTAGACGGTAGAAAAATAAAAGATATACTAAATAAAAAGTAAAGGTATCAAATTGATAGGGAAGGTGCTAAAAAGATAAGACCGATGCTAGTATTATTTTTATTTTATAAAAAATCTTAATAAGTGTAAAATGGTAACTTACCTTTGTTTGATTACATTTTTCTTTTCCCTGCATCAAGTCCTTCCCCAAGCCCAACTACGAGGCAGCAGCGGGGGTCCAGCCATTGCCCTGGCTGCAACGTCCCCAACGGACAACGCAAACGTCCAGAGGATCGGCCACAGGTTTGCTGTCCGCCCAGCCCAGCTGAAGGAGTGCGTCGTCTGCAATCTGCATTGCTTGCCTCGTCATCGTCAAGACGGAACAGAGCTGTGAGAGGCTGAACTGGCAACAAGCTCCTTGATCGCTTGCTCTGACTCGTCCTTCATAAGTCCCAGGCGCTGGCATAGCGCGTGATTGGCATGCTGCTCCGTTAGAGCATCAGCACAGCCCTGTACTTGAGTCCCCAAATCAAATTTGAGGGCCTGAGACAAAACTAGATTGGTTGGCCTCCTATTTTTTCCCTTACGCGGCCCATTCCGGTTGGTCTCCTACTTCGGCTACCCAAAATTTTCCTTCACTCTTTCTTCCTCGCGCGAGCCCATGATTGCTCCCCCCGCCCCGCTGCCTTCCCTTCATGGCGCATTCTGGCCGGTGCGGCGAGCCTGCCCCGGCGCGGCTGGCCTGCCCGCATGCAGCGGCCCCGCTTCCTGGCCGCTGACGCCATGCCTGCCCGCTACAGCCTGTCACCACGGCCGACATAGCAAGCCTACTCTGGTGCAGCAGTGCTGCCTGACGCAGCGGCCCCACCCTCACCTCCTCGCCACCAACTCACCATTGTCGGCGTGGTGAACCTGCCCCGGTGCGGCCAATGGTGGTAATATAAGATCAACAATATTTAATTTTGGTTAAACATTAGACTCCAAATAAAACAACAAACAAGCGGAAGTAGCCTGGATGGAAAACTCGTAACTCGCTCGTAAGTGGCTCGGTTCGAACTTGGCACGTTTAAATTTTTAATTAACGAGCCAGCTAGGTTAATTAATGAGCTAGCTCACGAGCCGCTCGCGAGACAAACGAGCTAAGGTAACTCACATGAAAACAATTGTAATCGGCCCATATAGCCCTCGACCCAGCACAATACAATGTTAAGCAGTCTATATATCCCTATGCTTATGGCCTAACACGATTAAACACTAAAACCCTAAACCAATAGACCCATGGCCCCACTTAGTCACCCACCCATCTACCCACAACATCATGTTCACGCGAGACGAATACAAAATTGATATATATTTTGTTTATTCCATTTTAAATATGCATGTGATGTATTTGTTGCTAACTTGCGGTTATAATATCTTTGTACTATGTTTTTGTGCTTTGGCTCACGAGCCAAACGAGCTAGCTCAAGCTTGCTAATAAGTCGAGCCGAGCTAGTCTTCTGGCTCATTTGTATAACGAGCCATAACGAAACGAGCTGACTTAGGGTGTAGATAGCTTAGGGTCAGCTGGTTTTCTTTTTTACGAGGCAGGTCTCTCATCCACATATGAATAAAACAGTACTCCTTATATAAATAAAAACAATACTCCTCGTATCCACTTCATGTCAACATAAAACCTCGATACAAACAAACCTCAGAGAGTGCAAATACAATACATATGCATGTCTACTGCCTCCATACCCAATAAGGTATGAAGCTGCATCGTACCCCTTCTCGGGCAACGTACGATGCTGTATCGGTACGGTCGTAGCCAGCAAGTGGCGATGTAATCCATAAGAGCACTCTAGAATAGTCATATAACTTTCTCACCAACCTGGCTCAAGAGCACTCCGAAATAATTATACGGCTTTCTCACCGACCTGGCTCAATGCAAATGCTCATGTCATGAATGCACATGGTGCAATAATATGATGCAACTGCAATAATACTTACCACATATGTCACATACATCCACAACCATAAAACATATCACTTACCTTCCGATGATAGACAAATTGTTACGACATATGTCATACATGTCTACAATAATAAAACATATCACTTACCACATGATGATAAACAAATGACAAAAGATTCAACATGAAGATCATATGTAATTTACTTTAAAGGACAAGTAAATTCATACCTAGATATATTATCTTGATTTAGTTAATGTTACGACAAAATGTAGGTAGATTAAATAACATGTCAAGCTGTAGCAAACCATCGCTATGTTTAGTTGCCTTGAAATGGTGATGCCAAAAACGTGAGCTAAGAATGATCCAAAGGAGCACCACCTGTTCAAACATTATCACCTCATAATATAAATTCGTACAAACATTCACAAATGACACATATACCCTGTTCTCTTGTGCTTATCAGCGCTTATCAGCCAGCCATTCAGCAGTGTTTTTCTCTCCTAATAAATCAGCATCGGCCAGAATCAGCCAACCAGAAACCATCCAGCGAACAAGGTGATAAAACGCTTCTATTTGTCTGCGCTACCGTTTCCCCCAAAACAGCAACCAAACAAGCAATCAACATTAGGAACCTTGCTTCACATTTTCACTGCATAGGGATGGGGCATTTGCCCCTTTTGGCCTTCAAGATCTTCCACTATTACTCTAATTAGGGCATGTTTAGAACACAGGGATTTCATAGAATTTACACGGGAATTTCACAGGACACAGGAAGAGAAAAAAGTCTCATATTTCAATCATGTCCACCATTTTATAATTTTATCGGTTCCAGAGTGCATCTACAATGTACTCAAGAGGTGGCATTAAGTAATAAATGTAGTTGCACAAATATGTCATAGCCATTATGGGCAAAAGTCTCACGCAAACTTAAGATGCATTGACTCTCAAGAAAGTTAGAAGAATCCGCCATGCTCTACACAGCAGTGATCCAAGCTACCTGTCTTTGCGCCTTCAGGTTCAGAGGTAATGCTCGCTTCCTGTCTAGAATCCACCTGCTCCATCGACCAGAGTACATACTACACAACAAAGGGACATGCTATATTTCAGGTGTCTAGAATAAAACTTATTTTCAGACGATAGCTAGCAGCCACTAGATTAACAT
This sequence comes from Saccharum hybrid cultivar R570, assembly GCA_038087645.1. Taxonomy (NCBI): domain Eukaryota; kingdom Viridiplantae; phylum Streptophyta; class Magnoliopsida; order Poales; family Poaceae; genus Saccharum; species Saccharum hybrid cultivar. The sequence goes on along the minus strand of JAQSUU010000493.1, from coordinate 8,480,161 downwards.
CCAATAGCTATAATTTGTTTGCATTGGTTTGTTCACAAGCTTGTTGGAGGTTTACTAGGTGAATAAATATAGGCTCATCTTGCAAATTAAATTGGGCTTTACCTCTTTCACCAACACACGAAAACACATACAAACAAGAAATCACAAAAATCTGATGTGTATCGAGTTATCGACACCAAAACAATTAACAAATGACAATTCTTTGTATTGCCAAACAATGGCAAGAATCTAATATGTATTGATACAGGGACAAAAACAAATTACAATTTGTTTATATAGTTGAACAAGGACAAATATTGGATCTGTGTCAGCATAAAGATAATTTATAATTATTTCTATAGTCAGGACAAGGACAAAAAAAATGAACTATATCCACGTAAATACAATTAACAAATTACAATTGTTTTTATAGTCAGACAAGATAAAAAATTTGATTTGTGTTGACACAGGAACCATTAACAAGTAACTGACCAATTCTTCTAGGTTCGGAGCGTGGCCGAGGCCCTGCCCGACAGAAAGTGGATCCGACAATTCACCGGAGGGCTCTCCATCCCCGCAATCTGTTAGTACCTGCGCATTTGGGTCGCCATCAGAGACATGCAGCTCAATGACATAGACGATCGAACCATATGGAGATGGACGACAGACGGGCAGTTCTCAGTCAAGTCAACATATGCTGCACTGCATTCAGCGTCGCACCCAGTCCCCGGTTGCAGCTTGGTCTGGGACACCTGGGCACCCCTACGCGTCAAGATGTTCCTGTGGCTCGCTCTTCGACTGAAGCAATGGATGCCGGACCGTTGGCTCAGACACGGGCTGGACGCCAATAAGCCTGCTTCCACTGCGACCAGGAACCAGAGTCCATAGACCACATCGTCATTTCCTGCTCCTTCAGCAAGCTGGTATGGTGGAGTGTCCTCTCCGCGGTCGGTCAGCCGCAAGGTGTGCCCAACTTTGACACAATCTTCAACTGATCCGGCAACAACAAGCTAGGAGCAGACACTCTGTTTGCCTTAGTTGCCTGGGAGCTATGGAAGGAGAAGAATGCGAGATGCTTCCGTGGCGCCACCACTTAGATTCGGCAGCTACTAGCTGTGATCAAGCATGAGGCTGAACAATAGGTGCAGGCGGACGCAAGAAACTTGGGTTGTCTAATTTCTAGCATAATAGCCTAGTTAGTATGGCCTTAGGGCGGGCATGAGCTTCATTGTAATCCTTTCGAGCCCCCTGTAGCGCAGGCGAAACGCTTTGTAACTAAACTTTTTCTTTCTTAATACAATAACGCGCAAATCTTTTGTTTGAGAAAAAAAAAAGTTCAGAGCGTGTAACCAGCTCGAGCTTGTAATAACGGATCCTATATCTGAATGAAATAGAATCCAATAGACGATTTGATGCCGCACGGATTGAAGGACCACGTTGCCTGAACAGAAAGCCATGATTCAACCGACCGACACCGGAATCGTGCAAAAAAAAAACACTGCGGCTGCTGGCTTGTTGCCTTGGTCTCTGTAGTATATACTCCCTCCATATTGGTAAAAGAAGTTATTTTGAACAGCAACACGGTCTCCAAAGCATAACTTTGACCTCTTATTTTTATAAAAATATTTATCTAAAAGTGATATTTGTATACTTTTATGAAAGTATTTTTCAAGACAAATCTATTCATATGGTTTTCATAGTTTGAAACTCAACGAATTAAAAGTTATTCTTGATTTAGATTTTCAATGTTTGACTCAAATCTTGTCCGAAACGACTTGTTTTACTCACATGGAGGGAGTACGTTGCCATCCAGTCTACCGAAACCCGAGTATGCTGAATGCAGCAGCGCTAACAAAGTTGCTTCCGATGTTGTGAAAAAAAAAGTTGCTTCCGATGGTCCAGTATGCCTAAAAAGAAGGCCCAATTATAGCATCGACTAACGAGCTAGGACCGATTCGATCCATGGTAGTTAAGCCAAACCTACATCCAGAACTTATAAATTCCAAACTGGACACCGAAATTCAACTGGGGATGTAGCTCAGATGGTAGAGCGCTCGCTTAGCATGCGAGAGGTACGGGGATCGATACCCCGCATCTCCAAATTTTTTCCGTATGGTCCTTTTTTTTGTAAATATATTATATATGCTTTTTGGCTTTTGTAAATATATTATATATGCTTTTTGGCTGGCTCATGCACCCCTCCAATTTTTTTTTCCGTATAAATTTTTTTTCCGTATGGTCCTTTTTTGGGTAAATATATTATATATGCTTTTTGGCTGGCTCATGCACCCCTTCAGACTTTTTTTGTTTATATAGTATGTTTTTTGGTTCATGCACTCCTGCTGCTTTTTTTGTGGGCTCATTCATTGCTCTGGTCGTAATAGAATCCGAACAATTTCGAAAGAGCTTATCTGTTTTTTTTTCTCTGTTTTTGGTCAATCTTGTGGTCCTAACTCTATCCGAACAATTTCCAAAGCGCTTCTTTCGATGTGCTTCTGCTTTACATTTCCGTGTTCACTCCTCAGGCCATGTTTAGATAAAAAGACCTAAAAATTTTTGCACGGTACATGTTACATCGAATCTTTAGACGTAGGTATGGAGCATTAAATATAGGTAAAAAAAATTAATTGCACAGTTTGTCTGTAAATATTAAGATGAATCTTTTAAGCATAGCTAGTCCATGGTTGAATAAATTTTGCCAAATAACAACGGGATGTGAACACCAGGGTTTTTTTTACCGACCGGTCACCCCAAACCGCCGGCCTCCGGTTCCGGTTTACCGGTAACCGATCGGTAACCGGTCGAATTTGAATTTGAATTCAAACGCGCCTTCGGTTCGGTTTGTCACCGGTTTACCGGGCGGTTTGGAGCGGTAACCGCTCGGTTTGAGCGGTTTACCGCTCGGTTTGAGTTTGAAATTTTCTTTTTTATTTTTTTTTCAAACTTCTATACGTATAAATAAATACTAAACGAACTCGAATTTGAAAAATTTTTACACCATTGGCTTCTATAAATCATGAACTATTTTTAGGAATTTTTTCAGTATTTTTTGTTTTTTTCAAATTTTAAATTTAAATTTGGGGGCCTTAACGGGCCGGGACCGGGATTTTTTTCTTTTTTTTTCAAACTTCTATACGTATAAATAAATACTAAACGAACTCGAATTTAAAAAAATTTTACACCATTGGCTTCTATAAATCATGAACTATTTTTAGGAATTTTTTCAGCATTTTTTTTTCAAATTTTAAATTTGAATTTGGGGAATACCTAACCGGACCGGACCGGAACCGGTCCGGCCCGGTTAGGCCGGTAACCGCGGTAAACCCGGTCTACCGAGCGGTTTTTTTAACCCTGGTGAACACGCCCACAGGTCCTAATCCTATCCGAACATTTTCCAACGCTTATGTTGTTTCAACCACACGTCGCTCTCTATGGGCCTGGGCGCCCTGCAGCCTCTCGTTCGCTCGCTCATCCATGCGGTATCGACGAAAAAGCGTGCGTACACGCGAGTTGACGAACGATTCCCCTGCGTGCGTAGCCGTAGCGTACCAGAATTGACGAACGCTCATGAGCTCGACGTCGTCTCCATCCTTATCTTGTCTTAATGTCGTCTTGTGCGCTGTGAAGAGATACCCACACATACGCCGGTACGCCCCATGGCTAAAGTCTACAAAAGCCATGGTCGGTCCATGCCACTGCCACCGTATCGTATATTCTATCTTGTACGTACCAGTGCGCCAGTGCGGTGCGTCCTCCGACGTGCAGCTCAATGACACAGACGATCGAACCATATGGAGATGGACGACAGACGGGCAGTTCTCAGTCAAGTCGGCATATGCTGCACTGCATTCCACGTCGCACCCGGTCCCTAGTTGCAGCTTGGTCTGGGACACCTGAGCACCCCTACGCGTCAAGATGTTCCTGTGGCTCGCTCTTCGACGGAAGCAATGGACGGCGGACCGTCGGCTCAGGCATGGGCTGGACGCCAATGAAGCCTGCTTCCTCTGCGACCAGGAACCAGAGTCCATAGACCACATCGTCGTTTCCCTGCTCCTTCAGCAAGCACGTATGGTGAAGTGTCTCTCCGCGGTCGGTCAGCTGCAAGGTATGCCCAACTTTGACACAATCTTGGACTGGTGGAACAGATGGAGATCGATGTGGTCCGGCAACAACAAGCTAGGAGCAGACACTCTGTTCGCCTGAGTTGACTAGGAGCTATGGAAGGAGAGGAATGCGAGATGCTTCCATGGCGCCACCACCCAGATTCCATAGCTACTAGCTGTGATCAAGCATGAGGCTGAACAATGGGTGCAGGCGGGCGCAAGGAACTTGGGTCGTCTAATTTCTAGCATAATAACCTAGTTAGTATGGCCTTAGGGCGGGCATGAGCTTCATTGTAATCCTTTCGAGCCCCCTGCAGCGCAGGCGAAGCGCTCTGTAACCAAACTTCTTCTTTCTTAATACAATGACGTTTAAACCTTTTGTGTGTTCGAGAAAAAGGTTCGGAGCGTGTAACTAGCTCTAGCTTTCGTATATGTGAATGAAATAGAATCCAATAGACGATTTGATGCCGCACGGATTGAAGAACCACGTTGCCTGAACAGAAAGCCATGATTCAACCGACCGACACCGGAATCGTGCAAAAAAAAAACACTCTGGCTGCTGGCTTGTTGCCATGGTCTCTGTATATACGTTGCCAGCTTGGTATCCATCCAGTCTACCGAAACCCGAGTATGCAGAATGCAGCAGCGCTAACAAAGCTGCTTCCGATGGTCCAGTATGCCTAAGAAGAAGGCCCAATTATAGCATCAACTAACGAGCTAGGACCGATTCGATCCATGTTAAGCCAAACCTACACTCAGAAGTTATAAAGGCTAAACTGGACACCGAAATCCAATTGGGGATGTAGCTCAGATGGTAGAGCGCTCGCTTAGCATGCGAGAGGTACGGGGATCGATACCCCGCATCTCCATAATTTTTCCGTTTGGTCTTTTTTTTTTGTAAATATATTATATATGTTTTTGGCTGGCTCATGCACTCCTTCTGACTTTTTTTTTGTTTATATAGTATGTTTTTTTGGTTCATGCACTCCTGCTGCTTTTTTGTGGGTTCATTCATTGCTGTGGTCGTAATCGAATCCGAACAATTTCGAAAGAGCTTCTCTGTTTTTTTCTTTTTTTTTTTGCTTTTTAGTTTTGTTTCTTTTGTTTTTGGTCACTCTTGTGGTCCTAACTCTATCCGAACAATTTCCAAAGCGCTTCTTTCGATGTGCTTCTGCTTTCGCCTCGTTTAGTTTACGAATTTTTTTAGAAAATGGTACTGTAGAACTTTCGTTGTTATTTGACAATTAGTGTTCAATCGTGATCTAATTAGGCTTAAAAGATTCGTCTCGTGAATTTTATTTAAACTGTGTAATTAGTTTTATTTTGTATCTATATTTAATGCTTTATGTATGCGTCTAAAAATTCGATATGACAGAAAATCTTGAAAAATTTGGAGAACTAAATAGGCCCTTTGCATTTCCGTGTTCACTCCTCAGGTCCTAATCCTATCCGAACATTTTCCAAAGCGCTTCTCTTATTTCAACCACACGTCGCTCTCTATGGGGGCCTGGGCGCCCTGCAGCCTCTCGTTCGCTCGCTCATCCATGCGGTATCGACGAAAAAGCGTGCGTACACGCGAGTTGACGAACCATTCCCCTGCGCGCGTAGCCGTAGCGTACCAGAGTTGACGAACGCTCATGAGCTCGACGTCGTCTCCTTCCTTATCTTGTCTTAATGTCGTCTTGTGCGCTGTGAAGAGATACCCACACATACGCCGGTACGCCCCATGGCTGAAGTCTACTAAAGCCATGGTCGGTCCATGCCACTGCCACCGTATCGTATATTCTATCTTGTAGGTACCAGTGCGCCAGTGCGGTGCGTCCTCCGATCCAGCACGCATCGCACATTCGCGCTAGCGCCGCCCGTTGCAGCCTGCACATAGGCGAATAGGTGATAGGCCCGTAGGCGCACGCGACGGCGGCTGGTGGGTCGCTCGCGTCGGCGTCGCGGCACATCCCACCGTCCCGACCCACACACACCAGATACTCCTCCTCCTACCAAATAAAAAAAAGGAGTGCGCCGCGCAGGCGTGCCGCCACACTTGCCACCCACTGACCCCCCGCCGAATTCCCGAACCCGACGCAGGATCAGGAAACAGGAACAGTTCGCAACGGCACACCAGCCGAGCGCGGAGCGCCGCACTACACAGTCCTCACACACACCCACCGGCCACCACCACAGGTCCACAGTACACCGCCGCAGTCGAATCGAACAGCCACCGACAGGAGAGCCGGGGGGAGCCGGGAGCGTCCGCCCCCGACACCCCGCACTCGGCGCCACCACCACCCCACCCCACCCCACCCCACCCTCTCCCCGCGCGAGCGGCGAGCCGGCGATGGGGTCCGGCATGTCGTCGAGCATGGCGCTGGCGCTGGCGGGCTTCTGCTTCAGACTATCCGCACTCATGGACCTCTATATTCATCCTCTAAAAGGAATATTCCATCCTAGTCACCACAAAAGATACAGTTTTCCCGCATTCATTCATCCTCTATATCCCACACTCTATATCATGGGTCCCACATGTCATTCACTATTTCTCCTCTCTCTCCTTTTCTTCTCCCCCTCCCCACCGCTCTCTCTCCTCTATCTTTTCCCCACCCACCGTGGGGGGCGCGCGCAGCAGCCCAAGCGCGCAGCGGCGGCGCTCGGCCATGGAGCTCGCGCGGGGACGCCTCCTCTCCGCCCGGCCCTCTTCCCTCGGCGCGCGGCGGGCGGTGCCTCCTCTCCGGTGGCCGTCCAGCCACTCCCCTCCGGCGGAGTTAGAAAGCGCGCGACGGACGGGCGGACGGGCGGGCTCGGCTCCTCGGCGGGCGGGCGGCGGCTCCTCGGCGGGCGGGCTCGGCTCCGCGTCCACCTCTCCTCCGGCGGCCTCTACTCCAGCCATGGAGGGGCGAGGTCGCCCCTGCTCCCTCCGGCGGCGGGTGGAGCTCGGCCAGCGAGCTCGCGGCGGGTGGAGCTCGCGGCGGCCGGATCTCGGCGGCGCGCCGCCTTCTCCCTCTCCCACCTCCGCCGGCGCGCTGCCCCCTCCCTTCCCCGCCGCCATGCATCTCCTCCTTCTCCCGGTGCCACGCGGCGAGCGGCGCGAGGACGCGCGGGCCCCACGAGCGTGGTAGCGGCCGTCCGCGAAGTCGCTAGGAATAGCGGACGAGGAGCACTTCGCGTCTTCTTTTCCGTACCCGCTGCAGCTCTTTTCTCCGTCATCTTGTCCGCCATATCCGAGGTGGCTGGATACGGGTTCGTATCCAGGCCCCCAGTGCGGACGGTCTCAGCGTGCTCTTCATCGTCTTCGTATGCACGCGCCTCGCCTGCGCGCTCCTCCGCCGCCGCGGGGCCCGCTCCCACCGCGCCGCCCCCGCGCTCCCGCAGCACTACGCCCACCACGACTACTACGCCGACCCCGACCCGTTCCCGTTCCACGCCGCCGCGGCCGCCGCGGCGGGCGCCTCCCCCGGCCTCGATCCCGCCGCCGTCGCCGCCTTCCCCACCCGCGCCTACTACGCCGCCGCACAAGCCTCCGACTCCGACGCGATTCCCAGTAAATCCTCCTCTCCTTCCCTTTCGGTTGATGATGCCACTGTGCCGACGGCGATTCGCCCACCTCCCTCCCTCCGGCCCACGCTCTGGAACGGTCGGCGGGCGATTCCAATCTGTGCCTGCACGCCACCGCTCCGCTGTCGCGTCGCGTCCCGTGCAACGCAAGCCTCGAATCCAACCCAACCCACCGCGCTCCTGCTTTCGCGTGCGGTTCGGTGGGGTTGCCGTTGCTGGGGGTACAACAAGTGGAGCCTGCTATTGCTTGCCGGCGCACGGTGGCCTAGTTCACCAGTCGCCACTAGAGACTGCCCAACTGCGAAGGAGGGAGGGGATTGCGGTAGCAGGCTTGCAGCACAGCCGTTGTTACCCGATCGCGCACGTTTCTGCCCGCCGGTAGGATTCACTGGTGGTTTGTGGGTCGGGATGCCGCAACTAGCGTAGCGTAGCTGCGAGGCCGGCCGGCCGGCCGGCCGTCGGAGGAGTCGGGGGAGGAGGGCCGGGCCCCGCCGCCGGGGATCTGTTCCGGGGTGGAAGGAAGGGATCGGATTGGAAATGGGGTGCCCTGGTTCATCCCCGTGTCGCTGTCAGTGCTTAGTTGGGTTCTTCTGGATATATTCGCTGTCATGTTCGTTCGGTGTTCTCTCAGAGAGTACTACAGGTCTAGAGGATAATCAGTAAATGTGGAATTCTTGCTATTCTGGGTGCGTGGCTAGGTTCTTATTGTAGTTGTTTTCAATGAGAAGTTGGTTGGAGACTGTATGTGGTAGTATAGGCTAATACAAGTTCTGCAGGGTCCTAATCGTATGCAAATGATGCGGACACCTCGAGCTAATTTCATGATTCAATGTTTTGGAAAGGAACTTTTGGAGAAATCATGATTAAAACGTACTTGCCGTTTGCTAATACCAGCATATTGCCTGATGCCTGAATCTCTACTGGTTCACTGTTAGGTGTTTACCCCCCAACATCTTAGATGTTGCCCTTTGCCAATATGTTTCTGGAAAATCATAAAGCCCTTTGCCAAGCCTGTGTTTGTTAATGTTACTGATCAATCATGAAGCCCTTTGCTAAGCCTGTGCTTGCTTAGTGTTACTGAGAAATCATGAAGCCTCTTGCCAGGCCTGTGCTTGGTTAATGTTACTCAAAAATCATGAAGCCCTTTGCCAAGCCCTATGCTTGGTTAGTGTTACTGAGAAATCATGGAGCCCTTTGCCAAGCCTTTGCTTGATTAGTGTTTACTGAGAAATCATAAAGCCCTTTGTCATGCCTGTTCTTGCTTAGTGTTACTGAGAAATCATGAAGCGCCACCCCCATTGGGAGGTAGCCTTTTGGTACCGAAAAGGTTGCCATTGAGGAATTTATTACATTTTCAGTACCATAGAAGTTGTCCTCGAAGATTTTGGTGCTTTGTCCTTGAGGATTTCGGTGTCTACATAGAGAAAATAGTGCTATTGATTAGTACCGGTGTCTTGCCTATTATGCTCTTCTGGTGCTGGATATCGACAATTGAATCATTAAGTCCCTCAGCTTGCATCGTTACTGGACAGTGGACAGCTAAGACCACTTGATCAATCACATCAGTATGGGGGTATGGATGTGTAACTGGTCCCTGAAGATGATAGAGACGAATGATGAAACATTGTTATCAGGTAGTCTAACCTCACCTGTGCTTGATGAAAGGGAAACAGGGACTGAGTTAACAAGTCCTCTGGCTGAATGCGAAGCAGTTACTATCGGTTCTTGATTGATTGAAACATGAACATCAAACATAAATATGAAGATGTTGTAATGGTATGAAGTAGATGTTTCATCCCAATAGTTTTCAGGTTTGTACCTCATTTCTAAATAGTCCGCACAAATTGAGTATCATATTTCCATCTTTAGTTTCGTATTGCTTATAGCTATACTGAATTTACATGAACAACAAACCATCAGATGGTAAAGTGTAAGATAGCAGCTTCAGTCTGAAAATGGTGACACCCTGTTGTTGCATCAAAATCTTCGAGGACACCCTGTTACCTTTCTTAACCACGAATAATTATCCTTTGCATCCTTTTGTTGCATCAAAAGTAAAAATAGTGACACCCAGTTGTTTGACATATCTAGTTTCAGAAACTCTTCTTACTGAGATTCTCTTTTTTTTTCTTTTAATATTTTTAGCCACTGCCTGTTTTTGTGGCCCTGGAACTGAACCATCTTTGTTCGTGTTGGCAGGTGCATCATTTGTCTTGCAGAATACGAAGATAAAGACGTGCTACGCATTCTGCCTTACTGCAGCCATAATTTCCACATGGCCTGTATCGATTTGTGGCTGGAGCAGAATTCGACCTGCCCGGTCTGTAGAATCTCACTGCTTGTGCTTGATAACCCTGAAAGCGAACACACTGCACCTCCTCCTCCTCCTCCTCCTCCTCCTCCTCCTCCACTATCCAGCATAGTGATAAGCCCTCCAAGCTCTCCTGAATCGTCGAGATCAGATCCATGCCGCTGCCTGTTTGTCAGCAGTGGGCACTCATCAAGGGCATCAGAGGTGGCTCCTAGACATGAGCCCGACCAGGAGAATCAGGTTGTATCTGGTCCATCAGTGGATGGGGCTAACAGCTTGCCGTTGCCTGAAGCTAACCCCCCTCCTGAGAATAACAGCCAAACAGTAAGAAAGCAGGTGGACAGATCTACCCAGCTAGGACCCTGCAAATAGCAGCTGCTTTGGCGCCTCTGCTCTGCAGTCCGTACTCCGCAGGGTGAACAAGTAGGTGTTAAAACGAGAAACATGCACACTGGTGGTGGATGGCTGTTGCTGTTGTAGGTTAGTAGATTTGAGGGGTTTCGCGTAGATACGAGAAATCATTCAGGTTTGTTGTTGGAAAGAAAAAACACACTTTATTCATTCAGTATTCATGGTCAAAAACAGCACACCGTGGTATATGGGATATGCATACCACAAGAGAGATGACAGCAGCAGTGCATTTGCAAAAGGCTAGTACCCCTGTTGTTGGCATCAACAAATAGGATAAGAGGATTAGTTACATGTGATGAGAGCATTTGAAAATGGCATGGGTTTGTGCACTGAAGATTAACTGATGCAGCATCTGTCTTATTCAGGACACATGTAAAAATTCTTCTTTAACAGCAGCATGATCAGTCGCCATCTTGTCAGCTTGTAACTGGGAATGCTAGCACAGTGCTATTCATGTACATCTGCTGTAGTAGGTTGTAGTACCATGTGGTCTGAATCCAATGTTCTGTTTTTGTCAAGTACGGCGGCGATGCCCAATCGCTCTCTGAACCTGATTACTGTATCTGATAGAGCGCGATCAACATTCCATAGTATCACGCTGCACGCACAGTGATGAAGAATTGTGATCTGGCTAGGGTCAGGAGATCAGATCAGTATGATGAAATCTCTCATGGGAAGCAAGCAAGCAAACCCAATCTTGGAGGGGCCTGCGCCTGCAGCAGAAGAGGGAGGCAAGGGCAGCATGCATATGGCTGCCCACGCACCGTCGTACGCTCATGTCGGTCGGTCCAATCAAATGATGACTCATCCCAGATCTAACCGCGTCAGCGTGTTCAAAACCAGCAGCAGTTTTGCTGCACCAGTCTTTTAATCCTTGCCCGTGCACTGACACAAGTTGGTGAGCGAATTTGAGGGCATATCGTACTCCCTGTCCCAAACTATAGCCCCCCGAGATGATTTTGGTTTTTTTTAAATACAATAGCTTTTGCTATGCATCTAATAGATATTATACATGTCTAGATATATAATAAAAAATACATATCTATAAGAGCCAATAACCTATAAATTGGAATTGAAAGAGTATTTATCATATACGCGCAACTAACTAGAATAGTACTCTCTTCGTTCAAGAAAGAATATCATTATCACTTCCCGAGAAGTTAAATACTTTTAACTTTGACCGAATATATATTAAAAAATATTAATAGTTATGTTTTATAATTAGCATCATTAGACAGATCATCCAATATATTTTTATAATAAACTTATTTAAAGATACAAGTGTTGCTAATATTTCTACAAACCTAGTCAAATTTAATAAAGTTTGACCTCATGAATCTCATAGTGACACTCTTTTGGGACAAAGGGAGTATGCTTCTTTCTATTTTATTTTATTCTCTTGCCTAGTTGCCATATAGCTACCAAGTAATCTATATGTGGTTGCGATATGTTTTATTTTGGTGAATTATCAATTAGTCCATATGCATTCCATCTCCATTCATAATCAGCTATATATGTGTTTGGCATGTGTTTTCAAACATTTTCTTGAGTTACGCTAGCAGGCAGGGCGAAGCTACCTATAGAGTAGTGGGTGCACATGCACCCACAACGAAAGAAAAATCTAGAGCTAACTATCCTAAATTTTAGGCAATGCACCCCCCTTGGCACATGTGCCTGCACCACCACCCCACCCCCCCCCCCCCCCCCCCCCCCCCCCCCCCCCAAGATCAATACAGCGAGCTGATAGGCTGAACAACGTGAAAGCTGAGCACTAGCGGGCAGAACAAGAAGTCGATAGCTCAGTTCAGCGTGCTTTTCTTGTTATCCACCTTTTTTTTTTCTTCTTTCAATCATTTCAAATCATTCAATTTCACTAATTTTAGTTCCAATCAATACTTTGCATCTAGATACAAGCACAAATAAAGAAGTTTATGTTTATATTCTACTTAAAATTATTTGGTGACATAGATGACATAAAATTAGAACTATAGATAGATACCAAGAAATTTATTTTTATATTCTACTTATTTGGTGACATAGATGTTAATACTCCTTTCTATAAATTTGATCGAACTTATAAAAGTCTGACTTATGACAACTTTGAAAGTTGGTGTATTTAGGTACGGAAGGACTATCATTGTTCTGGAAACTATTGTATTTCAATACCTATTTATTTTTTAATAGACTAAAGCATCCAAATTGGGTCTAAAGCATTGTTTGTTTCGCTGAAATTTGGCTTATACTGATTTGTTGTGAGAGGAAAACACTGTTATCCTTTTGCTAGGTTGAACTATTATTTCACTCCATAATCATAATAAAATATTATTAAGTGGGGTTTTTTTTGTAAACTCTCACTACACCATTTTCATGCATTGTGTTAAATTCGAACTAAATACATGCTTGTTTAGAAGAACACCATATGAAATCCTATGTATATCCGTACTTGTGGTAAAGTAGTAGGAAGTAGCGCACCCCCCTCAATTCTGCTCTAGCCTCGCCACTGCTAGCAGCCTAGCACTTTGTGGCACCAAACTCCGGATTTCTGCATTCCAATCTCAAAAGAATTGCAGTTCGTATGATAAGCTATTTCCTCTGCATGTTCGGTTGACCCTAGTGCTTGTTATACCTCTGATTACAGTGCCTGAGATGTCAAATTTTCTCAATCATCTATGTTTGTCCTGAGTCAAACTTTTGAACTTTGACTAACAATATCTAAAATTTTATATAGATTGACAACACAAGAATGATATAAAAGATTCATACGAAAAGTAGCTATTGGTTGTTAACTTTAAAATGGTTTGACTTAGAAAAACCTTGATAGGGTTACATTTGTAATACGATGAAGTATCAAACTTATAGGGGTGTAGTCATATACTTTCTGAAAACATATTAAATACACTTAAACCGTTTTATTTCAAATATAACTATTTTTTTTATCTAAAGTAGAAGCTAACATAATCCTTTGTCATATGTTATATTAATATAATGTAACATCAATTACTAATGTAATACCATGACCCATTAATGAAATATTTTCCATAATTAATAAACTATGGAAATCGGTATAATGCTCATTGCTCCTAATGTACATGCATGCATCGTCTATATAGTGGTATATATGTGTCATGCACTTATACTTGGAGCTAGTGTTATTTGTAAATTTGTATATATTTAGGGGCTACTTTATATAACTTTTCATAATAGCAAAGATGCATGGGTAAGCGCATCTCCAATAGTTCTAAAAAAAATATACTTGGTCAATCAATGAGTTTTACAAGTAGCTAAAAAGAGTTGGGATCATATTTGCCGAGTGTTTATCGGTTTATGTTTCTTTTTGTGATAATTTCTAGGATTCACCATTTTCCTCTCACTTGTCTCGCAACATGGTAGCCTCCCATTAGTAAGAGTAAGATAGTTGGCCATGACGAGTAACATAGTAGATTCTCCGCACTGCCAAAGCGCGTCATGTTTAATTTACTGTGGCGAAATGATTCAATCCACTAGGAATAATAAGCTCTGCAGTGACCCCTGTCGGTGCCGCAGCACGCAGCGCACTAGCTTAAATTGGCCAGCACCATCATGTCGCCACGATCCATCGCAGCATTGCATTGACACCCTCGACATATTTGTTTGGTTACTCGTCCGGTCACATTCCAATAAGGTACTTTGCTGATCGGACGTGTCCGGTCAGCACTGATCAGACGCGATCGAATGTCAGGTCAAAGTACAGTAAGGACCTTGCACGATCGGACGCGTCCGGTCACCCCTGATCGATGTGTCCGGTCACTCAGCGATGTTGTTCAGATTTTCGACGGTTACGTTCGACCGGCGCGTCCGGTCAGTGCGTATTTTGATGAGTTGGCAGGTAACGGTTGGATTTGACTGTGGGGTGTATAAATACATCCCCTTCATCTCTTTTAGAAGTCTCTTGCTCATTTGTTCAGCTGAGAAACACCTTTCAAGTGCAAGGGAGTGCAAGAGCTCTAGTGAGGGTAGTGATTTGAGAATCAAAGTTTGAGAATCCCTCATTAGTGACTAGAAAGTAGCAAGTGTGCATGCATCTTCTCATTAGGCTTGTTGTGGTCAAGTGAGAGTTCTTGTTTGTTACTCTTGGTGATCGCCATCACCTAGACGGCTTGGTGGTGATTGGAAGTTTGGTGATCATCCGGCGGAGCTTGTGGATGACTCAACTCATCTTGTGAGCGGTTTTGGGTGATTCACCGCGACGGAGTGTCGAAGAATCAGCCCGTAGAGAGCACTTGATCCTTGCGCGGATCAAGGGGGAGCTACACCCTTGCGTGGGTGCTCCAACGAGGACTAGTGGGGAGTGGCGACTCTCCGATACCTCGGAAAAACATCGCCGTGTTCCTAACCCTTACTTTCGAGCATTTACTTTCTTGTATTACTTTCATTGCTTGGTTTACTTTCCTAGAATTGTCATGCTAGACTAGGATTAGAACTTAGGGTGCAAAACTTTTTACCGGTAGAATCACAAGGAACACAAGTAGGCACTAGGGGTGAACTTTGGCCTGTAGGATTTAATTCTTGCAATTAATTTTTAGAAAAATCTAATTCACCCCCCTCTTGGACATCTTGATCCTTTCAACATCAATTGCTAATGTAATACCATGACCCACTAATGAAATATTTTCCATAATTAATAAACTATGGAAATCGATATAATGCTCATTGCTCCTAATGTACATGCATGCATCGTCTATGTAGTGGTATATATGTGTCATGCACTTATACTTAGAGCTAGTGTTATTTGTAAATTTGTATATATTTAGGGGCTATTTTTATATAACTTTTCATAATAACAAAGATGCATGGGTAAGAGCATCTCTAATAGTTCTCAAAAAAAAAGTTGGTCAATCAATGAGTTTTACAAGTGGCTAAAAAGAGTTGGGATCATATTTGTTGAGTGTTTATTGGTTTATGTTTCTTTTTGTGAGAATTTCTAGGATTCACCATTTTCCTCTCACTTGTCTCGCAACATGGTAGTCTCCAACTAGTAAGAGTAAGATAGTTGGCTTCAATCAGTGACATAGTAGCCTCCGATTAGTAACAGTAAGATAGCTAGGCTATGATGAGTAAAACATAGTAGATTCTCCGCACGGCGTCATGTTTAATTTACTGTGGCGAAATGATTCAGTCCACTGGGAATAATAAGCTCTGCAGTGATCCCTGTCGGTGCCGCAGCACGCAGCGCACCAGCTTAAATTGGCCAGCACCATCATGTCGCCACGCCACGATCCATCGCAGCATTGCATTGACACCCTCAACATACTCCTCTCCTCTGCAAATAAAGCCATTGGGGGCAGTGAGTGAGTGTGTGGAGACCTTTGAGTGCTTTCGGCGCCGGCCATGGGAGAGGTGAAGCACCTGTGCCTGGTGAAGTTCAAGGAGGGCGTGGTGGTGGAGGATGTCCTCAAAGGCATGACCGACCTCGTGGCCGGGATGGACATGGTGAAATCTTTCGAGTGGTACTACATTCAGTCATTCATTCATGAGCTGTTATACCTTTCCGCTTCTACTTTCCTTCCATTATTCTTCCCCTTTTGTGAAGCAAGCTGAATGTATGTATTCGACTTTTCTGGTTAAAGTTTACATACACTGCGTGGTGAATTAGTAACAGCAACACATGGTACAAGTCTGAATGGCTTTTGTTCAGTCAGTCATTCAGTTAGCAAACAGGTGTCCATCCAACTTGTTCAGAGACTAGCTATCATGCTCTGCTGAATGATTGCCATGCATGCCCGCCGCCCCAGTATCAGTGTATCACGAGCTAGCGTCTCGCCTTGCTAATACTCGAAGGGAGAATGGGAGATGATGAGATACTGCAACGTGTTGTGTACTTCTGTTCATCGCCCACCATGAACGAACGACTGAATCTGAACTGGTTGCGTTGCAGGGGCCAGGACGTGCTGAACCAGGAGATGCTGACGCAGGGCTTCACCCACGTCTTCTCGCTGACCTTCGCCTCCGCCGCCGACCTGGCAGCCTACATGGGCCACGACAGGCACGCCGCGTTCGCCGCCACCTTCATGGCCGCGCTCGACAAGGTGGTCGTCATCGACTTCCCCGTCGTCGTCGCCAAGCCGCCGCCGTCGCCGACTCCGGCATGATCTGCTCCTCGCATCTGTCTGCCGGCCATTGTACGGCGCCCTTTCAGGTAGCAGCAGATCCACATGTGTCTGCAGAGCTGGTGGTGTACTATTGCTTACTGTACGTACTTGTACTATTTATTGCTTGTTCTGCTCTATCTAGTACTCGTAGTATCTATATATATGTCCCCGGTTAGTGCATGCATGGTGTAGTAGCTGTAAGCTTGTAACTCTGCAAGGCAAATATCTGCGCCGTGCGCTCTCCGTTCAACTACCCTATTGTTTGGTTATCTTTGGAATAAATTTCGGTCACCTTTCTGGTAGCATATATGGCCGCTAGCTGCCTGTAATTTGCCTCCCTTTTCGGTGTTTATTTATGATGGATTGACAGATTCCTAATCGACTTTTAATTTGTTACTGCCAAGAGCAGAGCAGGTGTGGCCATTACCCCAAGTTGGTTAGGTTACTACAGTAGTTATTACTCTACGCGTACTGTCTGTCGTCCTACATTGCCAACGTTGGTACTAATAAACAGTAACAAGTCAGTGCATTCCTGTGAAGGCATTCACGCTGGCATTTATGCTTTCTCGTCCTCTATTCCACCCGCTTTCATTTTGGGAAGCGATTAAACGACAGCAGATTTCTCAGAGTTTTGAGATTTCAGAACGAAAACCCTGATCTTCCTAATTAGATTAGTGATTAGATGATGGCCATCGTACCTGCGATGTACACTTGTCACTGTCATCATACAAGAAATTCACGAGTCGTACGTACGTCATTGCATAGGTCAGTGTTCATGCATACAGTACAATCTATGCATATCATGGGCGATGATCTGAACCTGATAGTTATTCATGAGTTATTATCCCATTGAACCATTCTTGAAATGCATGATAGAGACATGTGTGCCGTGCAGTGCAGCCAATAAGATCAGCTACTTGTAGACTTAAAACAGAGTGAGCAAATGGAAGACTGAACACGTCGCTTTCAGCTTCCGAAGAGCAGCTCAGTCCACCCTAACACACATACAGTCGTCTACATCCTGCCCATGTCACCACCATTCATCAGTCTAATATATATACACACTGCACAATCTGAAAGCAATCGACAATAAACATATCGTGAAAGCAACGCTGCATTTGGACATCTCAAACTCCAAATCAAGGCTCAGCTAGCTTACAAACCAGGATGAACTTGCCCAGATTCCATGGCCGAGGCTGGCGGCGTGCCGTGCCGGAACCGTCACCTCAAGGCTGAATCCCCAGCCCAGATATTACTGCTGTGTGATCAGATGCATTTTCAAGAATGTATAGTTTGCACACTGTTGTAGCATGGCAGGTGAACTGAAGAAACAGATACAGAGGGAAATAAAAGGAGGTAGAAGAAGGCACAGAGAAAGAAGTGGAGGTATTGTCCTAGTGTGGCAACATGGTAGCTTGGCAAAATAGAGCAAACAGACACGATGATGCTCACATGATGGGTGGGTGATAGAAGATAGCGTAGTCTCTTTCGTCTCAAATTCTATTTGCCAATTTGGCGTGGAGTAGATAGAAGAGCAAAATCCAGAGAGAAAAACAAAAAACCAGAGAGTTGCAGTGCAGCAGAATCTAATCTGAGACACCTTCGTTCTCCCGTGAGAAGCAGCAGGAAAGTGAAGCTCTCACGGGAGTTCAGTAGAAGCTGGGAACGGATTCCATTCCACCTGTGCTGCATCTGCATGCCGGGACAGATTGGGACCAACGCCCTCTTCAGCTTCAGGCATGGTGAACACTGAAGGGGAGAGAGACCGTCATGTGGCAATAAATTACGACAGGGACATGGCTAAGCAGATGAAGAAATTGCATGATCAAAGAGCAGCATGCAGGGAACGGGTGCTGTTTGTTGAGAGCCAGTGGCAAATGATATGATAGGCTGCAAATATCTGTAAACATGTGGTGGGTCTCAGGAATCAGTACTTGAGAACTTAAAATTGGAGCAACAAGTGTGCCATAAAAGAATGTAGCCGTGCAAGCAATATGTTTTCGGTGGCAATGTGCAGGAATGTACATACAAACATATGCAGATATATGCACTGCACTGGTAGAAAGCAGTTGTATCACTGTTACTGCTGCATTGCATAGAAACAGGGACGAGCAGAAGATACGGAGGCAAACATGAATTTCTAGTGTACAGCAAGCAGCAACCTGCTGAATTTTCAAGACACACTCTATGATACTAGCATTGTATAGTTTTTTTTTTTTGGTTGTTAAACTGTACGAGTACACAGCTAAAATTATACATAAAGAGAAAGAAAAAGACAAGCAAACCAAAAGAAGGAAGAAGATGATCCATCCGAGCAACAACACAAAGCAATCTCTCCTGTCCTCTCCTCTTCTCGTTGTATACCACATTCGATTGTAAACTGTGAACATCAACCATTCCCATTCCCTTGTTGGATTGGATGGCCTGTTTTGTTTTGGTTTTCCAAGTCAAAAGGCAGCTAAGTTTAAGCAGCATGTTGAATTGAAGCAGCAGTGAGCGAGCATTTCGATTTTGACCTCACGAGGACGAAAAAAATCAAGGCGGCGTCTTGAATGCCTGGACGAGGAGCGCGAAGGCCGGCGCCTGGGCCTCCTCCTGGAGCCAGAGCCTGCTCTCGAGCGCGGTCCTGGCGCGGAGCATGACGACGGCGCACCCGGGCGGGTCGCGGAACCACCAGGCGTGGAGGTCCCAGAGGACGTCGACGGGAGCGCCGTCCACGAACACCGTCTGGTTGCCCCGGAAGTTCCAGCGCAGGCGGCGCGCGTGCACGGCGCGCTTGCCGTCGACGCTGACCCAGAGCTCCTCCTCCCCCTCCTTCCCGGCGCCGGCCCTGGAGCAGCAGCAGCCCACGGTGACCTCGTGCTCCGGCGCGCCCTCCGCGAAGCGGACCCTTGCGGCGTGCACCGTGGCGGCGGCGGCTCCAGGCCGCGGCGGCGCCGCGACGACGACGCGGTCGGCGCGCGCCACGGGGAGGATGGACCGCGCCTTGGGGATCTGGCCCTCGAACTTGGCCTTGACGAAGTCGGCCGCCAGGTCGCCGACGGCCAGCACCACCTCGGCGTCGGCCACCGCGACGACGTAGAACCCGGAGACCGGCTCCGGGGACGCGGCGTACCTGGCGGCGGTGAGGTCCCAGAAGAGCGCGAGCGCGGGGTGGGACGAGGTGGAGGGGAGGGAGCGGGTGCCCTTGCGGCGGCGGAGGAGGACGGCGGGGGAGGACGCGGTGGGCCCGGCGAAGGACAGCGTCGGGGGGGCCAGCGGGGTGTGGGACCAGGTGAGGCGGAGCAGGAGCGGAGGGGAGGTCGGCGACTGCGGGGTCGCGCGGTAGGAGACGGCGACCGAAAGCGTGGACGGTGAGGAGGAGGAGGAGGAGGTGGTGGTGGTGGAGGTGGACGTGAGGGTGGAGGACGGCGTGGTGCAGGCGACGCGGACCGCGCCGTCGGAGACGCAGGAGGCGAGGTCGCGGAGGGAGGACGGGAGCAGGAGACTGGACGCGCTCACCATTCCGCCGCTCCCTCCCGATCTGCGGCGCGGTGCGGGGGACGGGGATCGGAGGGGACGCAACGCAAGGCCGGCGTGCGCTGCGTGGGAGGGGAGGGGAGGGGAGGTGTGGGGACTGGGGGTGCGTTATGAGGTGCTGAGCCGGCGGGGGTGGTGGCGTGGCGGGCGGGCGGAGGCGACTGATAACTGCCGGAGCGGGAGCGGGGGGCCGAGGATGATGGATCCTTCCGCTTTAAGGCTGGGTGGCAGTGCCGGACGTCGGATCACAACCGTTCCGTCTGCCTCGGGCGTCGGCTCCACAGGCTTCCCCGTGACGTGGCTGTGTGATGACGTGGCAGACGATCAATTGCATCCTGTGGGTAACCTGTTCTTTTTTGCATTCTTCATAAAAAAAAATACAGTCCTGAGGGCTGAGGCTTCTAAAACGCACGCACGCTTCAGTCAAATTCCTCGCACATTTTCGGCTAATGAATTTCTTCGGAACGCACACTTCATCAGTAGTTCAGTTCAATGTCTAGCACGTTCTCGTTTTTTTTTTTTTTGCAAATCGCAATACGGATGCGCACACTTATACACGTATAATTTCAGTAATCCAGCCAGGGCTCTGATAAAAAAACATGCCGGAACCTAAACTCCGATTTGCATTGCTTTTTTTTTTCCCGACTAGATAGACTAGAGGAGTCTTGGTCGCATCTTGTTTCTGGGTGTTTTTTTAATGAACAGGAGGGGCAAGGTGCCCCCTGCCGGAGAATTAAATTAAAAGGACAGCCAAATACAAGTACAATAACAAATAGAAAAAAAGGGCAAAAACAAAATGCTAAGGAGCTAAAGGCTAATGAAATGGCTAGAGTAGAGTGACCACACATTTTGCTGTTTGTCTCAATAGCTACATCTCTTTGTCCCCTCTCCGCACCCAATTTAGCCTCGGCGGTTGAGCTCTATCACCACGCCGTCCAAGCAATCTCTTACTCTAGTGCTTCATCTCAATCTTAGCGAAATTCAATGGATTCATTAGCCTTTGTGGTCCTATTGCTACAAATAGGGGCGGAGCCAGCATATTTTCATTCTATTACATGACAACAACGATTTTTTTGGTTTCTTCCTTTCAAAAATAGTGTTTACAGACCGAAATTTGTTATGATTTAGTGCAGGTGACATCAATGCGTTTTGAACCATGATACGGCGCTGGCTGCAAAACTCCACCGTTGCTTTGGTTGGCAGAGACCTTATCACTGAACGAGTTGACCATGGTTTCCCCTACCTCCTCCGTTCACCCCAAATCCCCACCAACTACCGTTGTCCTTCTAGGTTCAGCGAGTTCATAAATTTATCTCCAAACCATGACAACCCAAAACCCTAATCGACAGGCAGGCTATTGCGTTACTCGCCGCCTACCGATCGCCACTCATTTCCTACCCCACCCTTTCCTAACTTCACCCCTTCCCCTCCCCTCGCTACCTCCCATGACGCACTCGCACGCATTGTAGTCTCGGAAAACATGTGTCACAATGCACGGGCAAGAAATACAAGAAGTTGGTGTTGAACTTAACCAATAGCAACAGGGTTATATATGTCCGTCGGTTTCCGCAGCACGTGTGGGTGCTTGTTCCTCGTGAACAAAGGATGATCGATCCGGTCCGGTCGAGCAATGCGACGCGAGCTCGAGACGCTGCTGTTCTTGGTGGGGTGGTGGGCCCTCGGGAGTGTGGGGGCCGGGTGGAGGGAGCGTGGGCGTGGACAAGGCGACGGATGAATGGACGGACGCGTCACCGTCAGGCTGCAGCCGCGAGTAGTTGGGGGGCGACGAAAGCTTCAATCAGGGGATGGATGCATGGGCAGGAGCAGCACAAAACGCATGTTTCCACGAGCAGGGCTCCACAGCCGGCCTTTCCATGACGTGGCTGTGTGATGACATGGCAGACGATTCATTACATCCTGTGGGTAACCTGTTCGTTTTCTTTTCTTCATATAAAAAATACAGTCCTGAGGGCTGAGGCTTCTAAAACGCACGAACGCTTCAGTCAAATTCCTAGCACATTTTCTTCTAATGAATTTCGGAACGCACACTTCGGTAGTTCAGTTCAATGTCTAGCACGTTTTTTTTTTGCGAATCGCAATACGGATGCGCACACTTATGCACGTATAGTTTCAGTAATCCAGCCAGGGCTGATAAAAAAACATATCTTGCATTGCTTTTTTTATTAGATAGACTAGAGGAGTCTTGGTCGTATCTTGTTTCAGGGTGTTTTTTTTAATGAACATGAGGGGCAAGGTGCCCCTGCTGGAGAATTAAATTAAAAGGATAGCCAAATACAAGTACAATAGCAAATAGGATTCTTAAAAAACAATAAAAATAGGGAAAAAAAAAGGCAAAAACAAAATGCTAAGGAGTTAAAGGCTAATGAAACGGCTAGAGCAGAGAGCGCTAAGCTTAGGGTGTTTCATGGGTACCGTATCAAACCCGAACCTTTTTATCACGTGACCACGCATTTTGCTATTTGTCTCAATGGCTACCTCTCTTTTGGTCTTCTCCGCACCCAACTTACCCTCGGCGGTCGAGCTCTACCACCACGTTGTCCAAGCAATCTCTCACTCTAGCGCTTCATCTCAATCTTAGGGAAATTCGATGGATTCTTTAGCCTTTGTGGTCCTATCGCCGCAAACAGGGGCGGAGCCACCATATATTCATTCTATAACATGGCAACAATGATTTTTTTGTTTCCTCCTTTGTAAAATAGTGTGTGCAGACCAAAATCTATTTTGGTTTAGTGGATGTGACATCAATGCGTTTTGAACCTTGATCTGCCACTGTCCACAAACCTCCACTGCTGCTTTGGTTGGCAGAGACCTTATCATTGGACGAGTTGCCCATGATTTCCCCTACCGTCCTCACACACCCCAAATCCCCACCAACTACATCCGCTCTAAGTTTGACAAGTTCATAAATTTATCTTCAAACCATGAAAACCCAAACCCTAATTAACAGGCACGCCATTCCCGCCGCTTGCCTGTCTGCCAACCGCTACTCATTTCTTACTCCCACCCTTTCGTAACCTACATATTCATTCTTCTCTCTCTCTCTCTCCTCCCCGCCTCGCCACCTCCCATGACTCACTCCGTCACTCGCACGCATTGTAGTCAGAAAATGTGCGTCACGATGATGCATGCACGCGCAACAAATAACAAGAAGTTGGTGTTGAACTTAACCAATAGGGGATTAGGGTTATATATGTCCGTCAGTTTCCGCAGCACATGTGGGTGCTTATTCCTCATGAACAAGGGATGATGGTCCGGTCCGGCGGTCCGGTCGAGCTATAGACGCTGGGCTTTTGCGGGCTGTTCTTGGTGGAATGGTGGGCCCTGTAGGGAGGAGGAGGGTGGGGGCGTGCACAATGCGACAGATGAGTGGATGGACGCGTCGCCGTCAGGCTGCAGCCGCGAGTAGTTGGGGGCGACGACGAGGTTCAATTCAATTCGCGTTGCATGCATGGGCAGGACAAACAGCACCAAACGCATGTTTCCACGAGCAGGGCGCCAAACCAGAACCTACATTTAATGCTCCATATATATGTCTAAAAATTTGATGTGACAGGTGGCAGAGGAAATATTTGGGAAGTGAACGGGGCCTCATTACATCCTGTGGGTAACCTGCTCTTTTTCTATTCTTCATAAAAAAAAATACAGTCCTGAGGGCTGAGGCTTCTAAAACGCACGCACACTCCGGTCAAATTCCTCGCACATTTTCGGCTAATGAATTTCTTCGGAACGCACACTTCAGTAGTCCAGTTCAATGTCTAGCACGTTTTCGTTTTTTTTTTTTTGCAAATCGCAATACGGATGCGCACACTTATACACGTATAATTTCAGTAATCCAGCCAGGGCTCTGATAAAAAACATGCCAGAACCTAAACTCCGATTTGCATTGCTTTTTTTTTTTTTGACTAGATAGACTAGAGGAGTCTTGGTCGCATCTTGTTCCCGGGTGTTTTTTTTAATGAACAGGAGGGGTAAGGTGCCCCTGCCCGAGAATTAGATTAAAAAGATAGCCAAATACAAGTACAATAACAAATAGGGGAAAAAAGGCAAAAACAAAATGCTAAGGAGCTAAAGGCTAATGAAATGGCTAGAGTAGAGAGGGCTAAAGCTAGGGTGTTTCATGGGTACCGTATCAAACCTGAACTTTTTATCATGTGACCACACATTTTGCTATTTGTCTCAATAGCTACATCTCTTTTGCCCCCTCTCCGCACCCAACTTACCCTCGGCGGTTGAGCTCTACCACCACGCCGTCCAAGCAATCTCTCACTCTAGTGCTTCATCTCAATCTTAGCGAAACTCAATGGATTCATTAGCCTTTATGGTCCTATCGCCGCAGACAGGGGCGAAGCCAGCATATTTTCATTCTATTACATGACAACAATGATTTTTTTTTGGTTTCTTCCTTTCTAAAATAGTGTTTACAGACCGAAATTTGTTATGATTTAGTGCAGGTGACATCAATGCGTTTTGAACCTTGATACGCCGCTGGCCGCAAAACTCCACCGCTGCTTTGGTTGGCAGAGACCTTATCACTGAACGAGTTGACCATAGTTTCCCCTACCTCCTCCATTCACCCCAAATCCCCACCAACTACCGTTGACCTTCTAGGTTCAACGAGTTCATAAATTTATCTCCAAACCATGACAACCCAAAACCCTAATCGACAGGCAGGCTATTGTCGTTACTCGCCGCCTACCGATCGCCACTCATTTCCCACCCCACCCTTTCCTAACTTCACCCCTTCCCCTCCCCTCGCTACCTCCCATGACGCACTCGCACGCATTGTAGTCTCGGAAAACGTGTGTCACGATGCATGCGCAAGAAATACAAGAAGTTGGTGTTGAACTTAACCAATAGCAACAGGGTTATATATGTCCGTGGGAAGGATGATCGATCCGGTCCGGTCCGGTCCGGTGGAGCAACGCGACGCGAGCTAGAGACGCTGCTGTTCTTGGTGGGGTAGTGGGCCCTCGGGAGTGTGGGGCCCGGATGGAGGGAGCGTGGGCGTGGACAAGGCGACGGATGAATGGACGGACGCGTCACCGTCAGGCTGCAGCTGCGAGTAGTTGGGGGGCGACGAAGGTTCAATCAGGGATTCAGGGGATGCATGGGCCCGGTGCATGGGCAGGAGCAGCACAAAACGCATGTTTCCACGAGCAGGGCTCCACAGCCGGCCTTTCCATGACGTGGCTGTGTGATGACATGGCAGACGATTCATTACATCCTGTGGGTAACCTGTTCTTTTTCTTTTCTTCATATAAAAAATACAGTCCTGAGGGCTGAGGCTTCTAAAACGCACGAACGCTTCAGTCAAGTCAAATTCCTAGCACATTTTCGGCTAATGAATTTCGGAACGCACACTTCGGTAGTTCAGTTCAATGTCTAGCACGTTTTCGTTTCGTTTTTTTTTTGCAAATCGCAATACGCACGCTTATGCACGTATAGTTTCAGTAATCCTGCCAGGGCTGATAAAAAAAACATATCTTGCATTGTTTTTTTTTATTAGATAGACTAGAGGAGTCTTGGTCGTATCTTGTTTCATGGTGTTTTTTTAATGAACAGGAGGGGCAAGGTGCCCCTGCTGGAGAATTAAATCAAAAGGATAGCCAAATACAAGTACAATAACAAATAGGATTCTTCAAAAAAAACAATAAAAATAGGGAAAAAAAAGGCAAAAACAAAATGCTAAGGAGCTAAAGGCTAAGGCTAGTCTCAGTGGGAATTTCATGTCACTGTTTCCAACACATCCGGATTTTGGAAACAATACAGAAGAGTTTCATCCCCATGAAACTCTCTCTACTTCTATGAAACTTTTATCATCTCTCTTCATTAATATGGTGCCATATCAGCATAATTAATGCCCATAAAACTCTGATGAAACCCCATTAAGACTGGCCTAATGAAATGTCTAGAGGAAAGAGGGCTAAAGCTTAAGGCGTTTCATGGGTACCGTATCAAACCTGAACCTTTTTATCATGTGACCACGCATTTGTTATTTGTCTCAATGGCTACCTCTCTTTTGGTCTTCTCCGCACCCAACTTACTCTTGGCGATCGAGCTCGCTCTACCACCACGTTGTCCAAGCAATCTCTCACTCTAGCGCTTCATCTCAATCTTAGGGAAATTCAATGGATTCATTAGTCTTTGTGGTCCTATCGCCGCAAACAGGGGCGGAGCCACCATATATTCATTCTATAACATGGCAACAATGATTTTTTGTTTCCTCCTTTGTAAAATAGTGTTTGCAGACCAAAATCTATTATGGTTTAGTGGAGGTGACATCAATGCATTTTGAACCTTGATCCGCCACTGTCCACAAACCTCCACCGCAACTTTTGTTGGCAGAGACCTTATCATTGGACGAGTTGCCCATGATTTCCCCTACCCTCCTCACTCGCCCCAAATCCCCACCAACTACCGCCACTCTAAGTTTGACAAGTTCATAAATTTATCTTCAAACCATGAAAACCCTAACCCTAATTAACAGGCACGCCATTCCCGCCGCTTGCCTGTCTGCCAACCGCTACTCGTTTCTCACTCCCACCCTTTCCTAACCTACATATTCATTCTTCTCTCTCTCCTCCCCCCTCCCTTCCCCTCCCCTCGCTACTTCCCATGACTCACTCCGTCACTCGCATGCATTGTAGTCAGAAAATGTGTGTCACGATGATGCATGCACACGCAACAAATAGAAGAAGTTGGTGTTGAGCATCTCTAACAGCTCCCCTTTCTCGTCCTTTATCCTCATAAACCTATCATATTGGAGGAGATAAGCCAAATTTGATGCTCCAACAGCTTCCCTTTCTCATCCCCTTTTATGGTGATCACCAATATCTCTCCCATCTCCCTCAAATAAAGGGGGAGTTATATCTCTCCCAATAGCCGGGACCCACCTTGAACTGCCACTTCTCTCTCCAGCGACGCTCGTCGGAGATGGCTTGGTGGTCGGTGGAAGACGCATTCACGAAAATTTTTGCTGCAGCGGCCATGGTCATCGTGGACCCGAGGTGGAGGGAGGTGGGCCCCATATATTGGGGGAGATTATTGGTGATCTGTTGGAGCATCTCCCCTAATAATCTGAAAAGAGTAAAGTGCACCAGCGGTCCCTAAACTTGCGCTGCTGTGTCATCCCGGTCCCTAAACTCACAAATCGATCATTTAGGTCCTCAAACTTGTTCATCTGTGTCATCTCGGTCCCTAAACTTATTCGGCTGTGTCATCCCGGTCCCTAAACTTGCAAATCGACCGTTTAGGTCCTCAAACTTGTTCAGTTGTGTCATCCCGGTCCCTAAACTTGGTTTTGGATCTCATCTGGGTCCAACTGGGCGATTTAAAAACTTGATATCAAACAATAATTCATAACTTTTTCATATGAACTCAAATGAGGACAAACTTTATATCAAAATTATAGCCCTCGACGCGATCTACAACTTTATAGTTGAAAAGTTTTTGAATTAAAACTGTTTAGAGTCCCAAAATATTGTTGTATGTTTATAGATTTTGAAATTTCAAATTTCAAATTATCAAACAATCTTGGATATTGATATGGTCTATATGAAAGTTATAGTTCTCAATATTATCTACAACTTTGTAGTTGAAAAGTTTTTTATTTGAAGTCGTTTATTATCCCAAAATTTAATTTTAAATTTTTAAATTTTTAAAATTTAAAAATTTAAAATTAAATTTTGGGATAATAAACGACTTCAAATAAAAAACTTTTCAACTACAAAGTTGTAGATAATATTGAGAACTATAACTTTCATATAGACCATATCAATATCCAAGATTGTTTGATAATTTGAAATTTGAAATTTCAAAATCTATAAACATACAACAATATTTTGGGACTCTAAACAGTTTTAATTCAAAAACTTTTCAACTATAAAGTTGTAGATCGCGTCGAGGGCTATAATTTTGATATAAAGTTTGTCCTCATTTGAGTTCATATGAAAAAGTTATGAATTATTGTTTGATATCAAGTTTTTAAATCGCCCAGTTGGACCCAGATGAGATCCAAAACCAAGTTTAGGGACCGGGATGACACAACTGAACAAGTTTGAGGACCTAAACGGTCGATTTGCAAGTTTAGGGACCGGGATGACACAGCCGAATAAGTTTAGGGACCGAGATGACACAGATGAACAAGTTTAAGGACCTAAATGGTCGATTTGCGAGTTTAGGGACCGGGATGACACAGCAGCGCAAGTTTAGGGACCGGTGCTGCACTTTACTCATCTGAAAAAATAGTATTGGTGATCACCAATATTATTCTATTGGGGATGAAATATTAGTGAGCTGTTGGAGATGCTCTTAGCTGATTAGGGTTATATATGTCCGTCGGTTCCGCAGCACGTGTGGGTGCTTATTCCTCATGAACAAGGGACGATGGTCCGGTCCACCGGTCCAGTCGAGCTACAGACGCTGGGCTTTTGCAGGCTGTTCTTGGTGGAATGGTGGGCCCTGTAGGGAGGAGGAGGGTGGGGGCGTGGACAATGCGACGGATGAGTGGACGGACGCGTCGCCGTCAGGCTGTAGCCGCGAGTAGTTGGGGGCGACGACGAGGTTCAATTCAATTCGGGATGCATGCATGGGCAGGACAAACAGCACCAAACGCATGTTTCCACGAGCAGGGCGCCAAACCAGAACCGAACCGATTGCGGCGTTGCTGTCTGTGTGCCGTCCGCTCAGCGCGCTCACATGATGGTGATGGGATGGCGCCGGCCGGCCGGGCCGGTTCCTTCGTTGACATCGCCCAGACCAACTGCAACTGGCTCACTCACTCACTTCTGACCCTAACGCCAACCCATGGGCGCCGCTCCTGTTCCTGTGGTTCACATTTCAGTACTTAACAGAGGTAAATACTTTCAGAGTAGAGTAAACATCTGACAGATGGGTCCTGCCCTGCTGAGTAAAGCATACATAGGTCTCCAAACAAAGACAAAGTGTCCGCATGACAGCAGTAGTATTAGTATTTTATAACCAAAAGAGAGCAGCAGCTAGCTAAAGCAACAGGCAACAGGCAGCGGCACCTGGGCAGCCGGGCTGGAGTGTCGGCGGGCCGGGACAGGACGGCGGATCGTCCATCCATGACATGATGGTTGATGGGCGCCGACCATGCAAAGCATGCACGACAGCACGAATCATCTAATGCTCTCTGCTCCCGCCTCGACGTGCAGCGCGATGACGAGCAAAAGAGACGGGTACCCGTACCCACCGTACTCCCCCTCCTTCTCCCCCCTAGTACGCTTCAGCTCAGCCATCAGCGCGCACATTAATGCCATGGCCATTGCCAGCCACCCAAGCAAGATCACGCATGCAGATCCGGCGGAATGCAACGGCGACATTGTCACTGCGCGCTTTACCTTTACCTGCCAGCTCGTGAGAGGCCAAGGTTAACTCCTCCCAATAATTCAGCATTAATTAAGAAAGAAAACGGATGAACAATGCTGTCAATGAAGGCAAAAAGCAAATTAAAGATGGTATATGTGGTGAAGGATTAGAAACCAAGCAAAGGGTTCAATTTGTCTCCTGCCCCATGTCAGTAGTGTCTCCGTGTGTTCCTGAATGGTTCTGTACCGCTGTCTGTCGTCGTCGTCGCTGTCCTGAGATGAATTCAGCTGGGCCTTGTTTAGATTATAAATTTTGGAACCAAATTTTACATAGTAAGTGTCCCGTCACACTGTAGCAATTTTGTTTTTATTTGGTAATAATTGTCCAAACATGGATTAATTAGGCTTAAAATATTCGTCTCACAAAGTACAACAAAACTGTGCAATTAGTTTTTAATTTCATCTACATTTAGTACTCCATATATGTGCCAATATTTTGATGTGATGGGAAATCTTCTTTTTCATAGTAAAATTTAGAGATGAATTTAGGTGGGCTAGTTAGTTTTCATCGAGACGACAGTGCTGGCACACGTGCCACACGAAATGTGTGGGCGTGTCGCGGTCAGCAATCAGCAGCATGGAGATGGAGCCCATCATCTCTCTCTTCGAGTTCTCCCCGTCTTGCCAGATCGTTTCGTTGCGTTGATTGGTCCAATCGATAAGGCTCTGCTAGCTAGATTAGACAACACAGTTGTGGTAGTACACATCTTGCTCGCTCGCTACTGAACAATCTCTGCACAAATGAATGGACCAATGCATGGTCCGTGAGCGAGTAATAAAACTCTAACATGGTCCATGGGTAGTTACTTAGCCTGCCAAACAATCAGATCTACTTGCGATAAGCATTTGAGATTTGATTTTGAAAAAGGAGGCCGGTCAGTTGGTCCTAGTTTAGCACATGACGCAGCGAGCAGCGTGGCTCCGAAGAAGAAGAAGAACCTTTTCATAGTAAAAGTAAACTAGTGGTAGTAGTTTTTGTCATTCATGCATGGAGTAATCTGCTTCGATAACTGAGAAGCCATTCATGCATGCATGCACTTGATCCCAGGAGCCTTAAACAATCTATGCATGGTTTGTTGACTTTGCTTCTTTTTTCTTCTTCTTTCAGGTTGGAGGTTGCTGAAAAAAATAAATAAAATGGAACTAGTCTTCCTCCCATCCTGCCATGATGGGAATGGGAAATACTACAACCAACTGTTGAAGCAGAAATGAGACACTCACCGGAAAACAAGGAAACCAGGATCCCTCAAAACAGTCGGTCCACAGCTCTCAACGACCGCCAGAGATCGGAACCAATTGTTAATTTAATTTTGTACAGTTCCTTCTCAGGGAAAGATCCACCAGATAATGTAGTGTTCGTGCACAATAATGATCCACAGACTGATAAGATATCTAATCCTGTCGGCAACATAAAATTTGTTTTGCATTGCAGGGTAGCAAAAGAGACATGTACCAGTACTATATTCTTCTCCGCTCGATCATCGCTGAATGTTTCAGCAACAGGGAGATGAGAATCATTATTTGCTATACGTTGGACACACAAATTGTTTTCCCCCATCTTCTGGTTTAGACCGAGAGTTGACAATATGAATTAAGTTCTGCATGTGCAGCTTGATCACAAGTTGACAAAACAGGCCTTTCGGTTTCAGACCTACTACAAGGCTACAACTACAGAAGAATTGAAGCAGCAGCTGATCGACGAGATAATGTTATGCAATTTGAGAGAAGTTATACAGTATTACTCTATCTAGCTAGGTCGGTCTCTAGCTGACAGCATGGCAGTTGAGCGGCGGTTGAGGATTGGATCGGAGGAGTGCAAAGCCTTTGTTATATATAGGCCTGGTTCGGCTGGCTGGCTGCCAGCCAGCCAACAATGCTTTTCTCTTATATTATTTCAGCATTAGTCATCAGTCACCAGCCAGCCAGCAATATTTTTCTCTCACAATAAATCAGCACCAGTCACTAGTCACCAGCCACCAGCCACCAGCCAGCCGAACGAGGCATAATCTTCAATTACCTAGTCAGAAGGGACTGAAGAGAAGCATTAGAAAAGGAACTCGATCAGATAAAGCTCTACATTAGGAAGCACACCGTACTTTGCTGCCAACTAGACATGGCATGAATCTGTCGTCTTCTGTGTTGCAGTTGGAATGGCCCCTCCTCGTGCTACCTACTGGTTGGAGCTGTTCATCAGCAAGAAAAGTTTGCACTTCAAGAAGAAGACCCCAGTTGGTCATAGTTTAGAACGTGGCAGCGTGGCAATGAACGAAGAATCATATTTCACAGCGCACGGTTCCGTACCACCTTGTTTAGATTCATACAGTGGAATCAAGGTGACCGAATCATTATCGCTGGAAAGTAGTAGTAGTACTAATTAACTAGAATCATGTAGTAGAAAACTTCCAAATAAGTTGCGTAAAGCACAAGCCTCAACAATTCGCAGCTACCACTTGATATTACTGGGCAACTTCGTTCGATATCATGGGGCAAGTTCGTCGCCGTCGAAGAACAGAGTAGTGCCTACTGCCTATCCTAATACGGCAGGTCTAGCATTCGGACGCCGTGCCTGCTGCGCCTGCCTGCGCCCCCGCATAGGCATGCTGCTGCGTCCGCCCGCACGCCTGCGCCTACTCACGTGGGGGTCCGTGCCGCACCATTTCCACGCTTGCGCGTGTTTCTCGTGCCTGCCGCTCGCGCCCCCTCCACACCCACACGTATGTAGGTGGGCCTAGCAGCGGTAGGACCCACTAAAACATGTGCAACACTAGATCTACTTTTACAACATTTAGATAAAACACTTGCAACATACATCTGAAACGGTTGAAACACTTGCACATACGTCTGAAATACCAGGAAAACACGTGTGTATGGAAAACATATGCAACATCCAGATGAAACACTTGTAACATATGTGTGAAACATATGCAACATCTAGATAAAAACACTTGCAACATACGTCCGAAAACACAGATAAAACATTGGAAACAGACCTTTGCGACATACTTGTACAACCATGGCAATATATGCAACATCCCGATCTACTTTTGCAACATCCATCTGAAACACTTGCAATATATCTCTAAAACACCTGAAACACTTGAAACATACACTTACAACCTGTGCTTTCAGCGCAGTATCACCTTGCTGCTTGGACAAATGGAGCTCGCCATTGTGGAGCTCGATGATAGCATAGTGGTCGACGGCGGCACATTGAGCTCGTAGGTGCACCAGCGGAGAGGCGAGCACTGCGAGGGCGAGCACCACCTGTGTGAGTCCGTGAGCACCCCTGGCGAGTAGGAGGGCAGGGCGAGCACCTGGGGCTAGCACAACGTGAACCCGCACGGGCAGGGCGAGCACGCATTATGCAGGACGTGAGAACCGCAATGCTATACTGTGAGGCCACGTGATTGGGAGGAAGATGTGGGGCCCACCCGTGTCAATGTGGAGTTCACCACGTGGGCAGGGATGCTGAGCATTGTGCTGCTGGCCATGGAACGAGTGGAGAGGATGACCCTCGGTGGGGAGTGGGAGATATTTTTGAGAGAGAGATAGAGAAGACGTGAACGGGTGGAGCGGAGAGGATGACCCTCGGTAGGAAGTGGAGGAGATATTTATGAGAGAGATAGAGGAGTCATAGAGCGCTATTGGGCCGTAGCGGGAAGCGCCGCGTCAGTCCTTCCGGACGCCTGGAAGGTATCATGAGAACATGGACTTAAGATATGTGGCTAAATAATTTGCAAGGTCAAATTTCAGGAGGCCAGTTTTTGAGAGCGCACAGGAGACCACAGATCCTGGACTGATCCGGTGCTTTGCTTATTTCCCCCAATTCCAACCCCAATGTGCTTAGTAGTCCTCTCGCTGGTCTGAATTACATGGTGTTTTACTTCAATCCCTATGGCAAAACAAAAACAAGAATGACCATAGTGGCATTATTAGCACTTAACTCTTCAAATGATGTGACAAGGACGCGAGTAAACACTCTTCCATGCTTAGATCTTGGAGCTTCTAGTCGGTTGCTAATAATTGAGGTCAGCAGTTTCTTTTTTTCAATGTAAACTGGCAGGACCTGCTATTTATATTAAAAAATAGGGAAAGTAACAAGGTCTAGGCCAAAGAAAAAATAAAATCAACACATCGCACCACAAGGAGGAGAAGAAAAGATATCAAACATCACAAGTCTATATGACTGACATGATCTCAGCAAGGAGCTTCGCTCCTGCAGCGCACCAGATGCGAGCCTCCTCCTTGATTTTGGCTAGCAGTGAGGGAATCGATAGGTGTTGTTTCTGAAAAAATTCATGCGTTATGCTCCTTCCCACGTCTACGTGACTAATAACAACAAAAGAGAGTGAAAGGCCTTTAGTGGAAAGCCTTGTTTTCTGGTCATCTCCGTCCACCAATCCTTCACTGTGGAGTAGTGCTGCCATTGGCTGCATGATGGCAGGTGTTGGGAAAGTCATGCAAAGATGAGATCCCAAATCTAAATAATTGGCAATGAACAAACAAGTGAACAACACTTTCAGTCGTAGCATGGTATAGGGGACATGTTCACTGATTTAGTCAACAACACTTTATGAGGCGATATGTGGTCCAAATTCGATTTTAGAGGACCAGCCAAGCGAAGAATTTAGATATATTTCGGTGGTGTCCAGTTGCGCCACACAAGCCTCAACATGTTGACTGAGCAAACCCTTCAAATTGGAAGAAAATTGTAATCGACGACATTATAGAATGTGCGCGATTTTTCCTTGGAGATCTTGTGTAAGGTCGGGGTGATATCCTTAGGAGCATGTCCATGAAGCCATGCCGATGCCCAAAAATTGGCTTTACTTCCATCACCTAGGTTAATTCTTGTGGCCTTCTTGAACAAAGCTCTATCCTCAAGCGTGATTCAGCAGCTAATTGGCTCTTTTCTGTGGACAAAAGTGTGACAGCAACAACATCAATGCTCAATTGTTGGGTCACACTGATAATTGGATGAACACTGTGAGAAAGGATCAGCGGATCATGGATTACGCACTCATGGTCCCCTGACATGTGGAATGTATGATGAGCAAAAACAAAACATAAAATGTAGTAAGATCCTATATGAACGAATACGCCAGCGGCCCAGCGCCAACACCTACCGAGATCTCACACCCAAAGTGAAGTTATGAAACACAATGAAAAGTTTGTGACTTTATTACCTACCGTACCTTTCTGTACCAAAACAAATGGATTATTCACCAACAAATGATTGAGACATTAACTAATGAATACATAATAACAAGCAAAGCATGATGAATGATTATAAACGAAGCAAAAGCTTGCTCCCGTGTCACATGGATAGTGTCTCCATTTTTGTCCATAGGCTTATGATCACATTTTCGTTGAAAATTTAAGGCACCAACCATGTTCTAGACAGTAGACACTCTTCGATTGCAAAAATCCAACAAAACAGATGGAGGATTAAGATAATCTTGTAAAAACTGTGCCTTGTATATAA
Source organism: Saccharum hybrid cultivar R570 (assembly GCA_038087645.1). Taxonomy (NCBI): domain Eukaryota; kingdom Viridiplantae; phylum Streptophyta; class Magnoliopsida; order Poales; family Poaceae; genus Saccharum; species Saccharum hybrid cultivar. Next base: position 8,445,266 of record JAQSUU010000493.1, on the reverse strand, counting down.
TTGTTTTTAAACTTACATGTTATAATTGCTTCCTTTCTTATTAATGAAAGCCGATAACAGATCTTTCAAAAAAAATGGAAGATAAAAAGTGTCGCACGAAATGCTGCAACCTTAGTCTCATATAAGACCCTGTTTGAAGTGGCTTCTCCGCACGCACTTCACAGCCAGAGCCGGAGCCCTTCACACGAAGCTAGTTTTCGCGGCTACATGTCCATACGCGAAAACAGCTCTAGCTGTATACTTTGCTGACCAGAAGCGCTCATTTGCACTAGAGCGTTCGGTGTAGCTCCAAACCGATAGAGAAGTGGGTACATGAGTTATCTAAAATCGGCCCTAAGTTTGTGGGACTTGCTAGTGCCCAGACGTTCGATCCGGGCGCTAGCATCGGGCGGTGCTCCTAAACCCGCGCATGACGCACCCATCCCGCTCTAGAGGCTGTGCGGGCCCATGCATGCGCAGGGACCACCTAAGCCCGCTCCGTTTCACACATGCCCGCATGCACTCAGCAGCAGCACCACCACCAGCAGCAGGCGCGTGCGGTGACCCACGGTGGCACGATGACCTATGACGACGCACTAGCAGCAGCAACATGTGCTTCCCCGAGATCTACTTTTAAAACATCCAAATAAAACACTTACAATATACGTTTGAAACAGATAAAACACCTGAAACATGCGTGTATAGCCATAACAACATGTGCAACACCAGATCTACTTTTGAAATATCCAGATGCAACACTTGCAACATATAAAAGAAGACAGATGAAACACTTGCAAAAAAACACCTGAAAAACACTTGAAACTCATAGCAAAACATACGCAACATCCGGATAAAACACTTGCAACATATGTGTGAAACATATGCAATATCGAGATAAACACACTTGCAATATACGTCTGAAAAACAGAAGAAACATTAGGAACAGAAATTGCAACATACTTGTACAAACCATTGCAACAACAACATTCCGATCTACTTTTGCAACATTCGTATGAAACACTTGCAACATACCTCTGAAACATTTAAAATGTACGCTTGTAACATGCGCTTTCAGATCAACATATCTTTGCTGCTTGGGAGAAATGGAGGTTCATCGGCATGTAAAGTTCATCGGTCTAGGGCTCGCCGGTGGCGTGGAGCGACTGGCCAGGGGGCACGATAGCCATCGAGCGCGGCGGCCGGAGCGGAGCCGCGCTCCGTTTCTTCGAGCCTAGCAATGGAGCTTTGCGTTGTCGGCGGACAGGCCAAGAGACACCATAGCCTTGGAGCGGACCGGGCAGGGGCTGCTGCGGAACGGCCATGGGGCACGATGGGGCAGCGGCCGGAGCGGAGCCACCCGCTGTTTCTTCGAGCCCGACGATGGAGCTTCGCGTCATCGACGAACCGGCTAGGAGACATCGCAGCCTTAGCGTAGACTGGGCAGGTGGTAGCTGCGGACCGGCTAGGGGAGCATGATGGGGCAGCGGCTGGCAACGGGGTACCGTGGATTACGGACTCGAGGGAGGGGGCGCTAGCAAGGTCGGCGGCTAGCAGAGGAACCCAACGGTTGCCACGCTGTGGAGCGTGGTCATGGTGGAGCACAATTTTGTGGCGCTGCGATGGAGAGCCTTCTGGAGAATGGAGCAACAGGATAAGGTTAGAGGCGAGTGGACAAGGGGATACGCCAATTGGGCTGTTAGGATAGTGCCGCAACCAGCGAACACAATGTCCGGATGATTAGACGTCCTGACTAGAGCATTACCGCAAGTCTGTCCCTTTTTCTTTGATAGTCCATTGTATTAACCACTGGGAATCTATACCTAATCTATCCCTAATAATAAAGAGGCAAAATTTCAGGCTATTTTCTTTGGTCCAGCCCATTTTCTTTTGTCCCAACCGTATGCTCAGTCACTTTCCCTTCTATAGCCCAAGCAAGCATGCAGCGCTGCCGCCTAGGTAGAGTACGTAAATTTATATAGAGATAGATTATTATATATGATGATGATGATTTTGCAAAAGGAAAAAAAGTCTGAAACCGACTCATACATAGATACATACATTATATATGATTTTGCAAAAGGTAAACGTACGTGTACTAGGAAAGAAGTCTGAAACAGACTCACCACATAGATTATATGATTTTGGAAAAGGTAGATGTTATTCTTTATTTGAATCTTGCCGTATGCTAAAATTGATCGTCCCCTTAACAGACTCGACATCGATCCGGAAAAGAAAACAAGAACGGGAGGAAATATAAGACGAAAAGTTCACGTGGCCTATGCATAGGTACTTACCGCGATTTTGTAGACTCCAAACCTCAATCAGTTACGAGCAACGAAAGCGGAGGTGGCCAACATGTCATCCGTGGCGGTGATAGCGGAGAACGAAGCTGGCGCGAAGCGTTGGGAAGGCAGCGTGGCTGGCGGGGACGACGTTCCTCGTGCTGGGCATCCTACCGCTCATGGTGGTGGAGCGCAAGATGCAGATTGACCAGATGGTTATGAGCACCAGTCCCAGAGCGAGATCCACAACAGGATCGATTTTTTAAGGGCAGCCGCAATGGGAGGTAAGAAGGGGTAGTAAGCTCTTGCTACTAGCAAGATACATTGTGGAGGGTAGAGGAAGAAGAATAGGTAGTAGCATCATCTGGCAATAGCGCTACTACCTGGTAATAATAAGAAGAAAAAAATCCATATCCTCTCTGTCGCCTCTGTTCCTCCAGGCCCACCACGGCGAGCGCAGACTGCCGCAGCACCACGTGCCGACGCCCAGCGCCTTGGACACCACTAGCCCCGCCGCCGAGAGCAGCGTGTCTGCATCCGCCATGGGCTGTAGCAGCGGCGACAACATCATCGCGTGGTTTGGGCTCGACGGCGAATGCCAGATCCAACAACGGCAGCAGGTGAGGAGGGGAAAGACAAGGAGGCAGCGGCGACTCCCGCGAGGTCGTCGCCGGTGGAGGTCATGCCTGTCGCGCGAGGTATCTGTGGGGCCGGAGTCGGAGGAGCAGATGGGGGGCGGAGGCGAGACCGGGAGATTGGATCGACGGCAGCGTTGCTGTTTAAGGTGACCGAAACAGAGGAACTGGGGATAAGACAAGACGAGCATCTGATAAGGGCAACGCAAGGATGGAATTGATGGCCAGCACGTGAGGGCCTGGCAGCTAGCCCAATAGTGTATGGCCCAACTTTCTATCTATAGCTATCCACCAGCCACAAACCAGTCACAAACCTGGCCTACTTCGCCGATGGCCACTCCCTTTCCAGTTCAATCAATCGGTAATTACAGGTTATCTATTCTTTTGACTATTGTGTTTTGATCGTGTGTTATGTATTTATGTGTTCCGGTGATATAGAGTAAAGAAAAATAAAAACTAGGCACATTATATATTATGTAGAAGTGTGTGGATGTACAATTTTATTGCCATAGTAACAATTAAAGTAAGCACCAGTCAAGAAACTGCAAGGCCTGTGTCAAGGTGCTCGTTATTCGTTAGTGTTTTTTCTCTTCCGTTGCAACGCACGGGCATATTTGCTAGTAATAATAAAGAGGCAAAATTTCTACTAAGATTTTTTCCACCTGTAAGATGTAAGACGTAACCGTCCATGACTCTATAAGATGTAAGATGTAATGTAACCCACGACTGAGTCAACCACGAAAAAAAAGGCATGTATAATTAAAAAAAGCTATGCCTCTTTTTCCACTCCCGTAGCAAGTTTATTATGGTCATCACACGAAAGCGACAGAGTCCATGCCGGATAAGACAATAGCAAGCGTATCCGATACAGAGTAGTTGGTGTCTAGATGGGATGATGTCCCGAAGCAGGAAGATCATAGGATGAGCGCCTATGGTCGGCGGTCATCGCCTACTAGCGACGCAGAGGAGCTGCGGAGAGCGGCGGCGCGGCGCTAACTGTGCTCGATGCTGGGGCTGGGCCCTGGGCCCTGGGCGCTGGCTACTCAGCAGAGCTGGCCGGCAATGCGGGCGCTAGCAACAAGCCAGCAATGCGGTGCTGCGGCTGGCCGACCAGGAGCTGGCGGCAACACGGTTATGGGGTGAGCGTTTGTGGCTGGCGGCGCCAAGTTTTCATCCCATTCGACTTGCTTCAGATGTCCATCGGATGTTGAGCTACTAATTGGGCTGTTGGAGACCTAATGGGTAAGTCAAGTGGGCCTGCGTCCCAGATGGTGCAGGATGGAATGGAATCATAGATTCATGTTTTTTTTAAATCACATCTTTCTTTTTGAATCACATCTTAATTAATAGTCTCCATGAGTTTCTAAAAAAAAGTCTCCATGCATGCAATCGCAGATAATGAGATAAAGCACAAGTGGTGGAACCCAGACACATGTGCTCCTGTGATGATATTCGTATGCGTATGGACTTCACACCACGAAGTTTAACAATGTTTACTGTTCCTATCATACTTATTCTATTAATTTGTTTTTTTTTCCAATTTTGGTTCATTGGTTCATCTTGCATGTGAAAGCAATGAGTTAGCGACAATGGAAATTGGAAAATCTCTATATGAAAAATGTTTTTACCAGGTTTGTTAGCGTTGTGTTCATGAAAATGGAGGCTACCTTCTCAGATTTTTAATATGATCTTTGATATTGTTCTATCATTTTATCTTCACTGTATATGACCTATATTTGTTTATAGGCCATCTTATTTTTTTATTATATAAGAGTCTTTATGATCCTTCGATAGACATAGCACAGTCTCTCATTCTAGAAAAAAACAGAATATGCATGATATGGTTAGTTTTGAATAAATCTTGAACCCACAATAGGTTGTATCTCCCGTTGCGATGGATGAATGCACGTTCTAGGCGAAAATAAGGTTGGTCATGAACTTCTGTACTTGGACTCTTGAGAATTTCATAATTTTCTTTGTATTCTTGTGCCTATGAATCTTATGAATAGTACCTTGTAATTTTTTAGGATGATTGATTATAATTATAATTATATATAAAACTTATTTATATTAAAATCTAGATCAGCTGGGGTCGAACTAATCAAACTTTAAACTGAAATCTTAAGTGGTTTGCTGCCAAATAAATGTGCCTATCCAATCTGCCATCTGTCTAAAAAATGTATCTTTGAATCTCCGAAGTGGGCTTCCATGTGGATAATCGAGATAAATCTCCCGCCATAATTAGACAAGTTGACAATTAACTCCGGCCTAACTTTAATTAGAGATTAAATTACGTATTTTATGGGTCGTCAAAGAAATTCACGGAGCTCGATATTTGACTATAGGAACATATGCGAATACTATAAAAATTAAAATTATGATATATTTTCATCTAAATATTTTTATGCTTTGTAATGAAAAAATCAACCAAGATTGTATTTTAGTTCCATATATACAATCTTAACAGGTCATTGTCATTTTTAACTCATATTTTTAAAGATGTCATGGTCTCAAAAAATAAATTATAGATTCAAAATTTTATCAAAAAGATCAAATATAAATAAACATATATCATTTCCATCATTGTTTCCCACAAATATTTGATACTTTCTTTCTCTCGTTGCAACGCACGGGCATATTTGCTAGTAATAATAATATGCCATTTGTTTCCATCAAAAATAATAATAATATGCCATGGACACACCTTTTTTTTTGAGGGGACCATGGACTCACCTAATGTTGCCTGCTGGTGCGCTGCACAAGTCTTAGGTCCATCGGCCCATGAACCATGAACCAATCCGATCTGCGTACTGTGAATGTGAAATACTCCCTCCGTCTATCAATTCTTAGAGCTGTTTAAGTCAAATCCTTTAAACTTTAATTGAAATTTATAGAAAAAAACAAAATCTATGACAACAAATTCGTGCCACTAGATAGACTATATATAAACTATATTTTTATATGTGCTTGTTTGGTGTCATAAATATTTATAATTTTTCTATAAATTCTGTCGAACACAAAGAAATTGACAAATATAGTAAATGAAGTAGTTGGAGATTTATTTCTGTTGACCCTTGCACCTGATGATGGCCATGGAATATGGATCAACCAGCCGCAAGTGAACTCCGATTCTCCGATTGCCACACCCACACGTTCGTGCTCACTGTGGGGGAGGTGAGGTCTACCTCTCTTCTGGTGGCGCTCATCTGACGCGCAGCCGTGCGAGCTCGGCCACGGGCCACTGCTTTCTCACATTTGCCGCTTGAAATCACTGCACACGGGGCTTTCGCTCGCCACGACGCCACACACACATCTGGGATGGGGAGAGAAGTAGAGGAAAGAAAAGAACCAAGTAATGTGAAAGATTGAAAGCAAAGAAATGAAGAGATAAGATACTAAGATAGGCCTTGTGGGACCCATCATGAGTGAACCAACGTCAAACAGGACACGCACGCGTGTGTATGTGTGGTGCGAGTGTAGAGTGTGTGGGTTGTGTGCATCAAGTTATACCCGATAAAAAAAAGCCAAAGTCGCATATACAAGTGGAGTTTACACTTCATAGTGTACCTCTGGACGTAGCTTTTTTTTTTCTTTTTGCTTGCACTTAGGGCATGTGCTGCCACGCCATCCCAGCAATGTTTCAATGGTAACGGTGTCTCGGTGGACAAACTTAACTGTATATATATTTTTGAATTGCTCATATGAACATAGATGATGTTGATCCAATAGGTTCAGAAATATGACTGCAAATTATTAAAATATATCATCAATGAGAAAAAATAATTAAAAAATAATATTCCATGTGTTTTAATTAGCTTTGTAATCATTCCTAGCAAGTAAAGCTTATTTAACTTCTACCGGTTCTATTGAAAAATGCACCACCACCTACAACAACATATTAGTTTTATTAAACCCATCATAAAATCTATTTTGATAAGAGTGTTTCTAGTAGATATATATTCTAGATGTTATAATATGTAGTTTGTTCATAAATTTTATCGGAGGAAGTAGAAACGTAAGCTTCATTTAAATTATTAAATATATTAAGCCTATAAGGTAATTAAGGATATTTCTTATAATGAGCATAGGCCTCAGCGTTTTTTTGCCCCCTCAGGGGCACATGCCCTCATGGCGTGGTCTATTGGATGTGCATCATGATCTGTGCATGTGCTCTTGAGGGAAACTTTACTTTCTTGTGGAACCTCAATGAAGTCAGGCTCTTGCTACTGCACCAACTTGCCTCGTTGTTATTGCCGCCACAAGGACAATGCTTGTCAATGCGTAGCTGGGGATCCCCACGAGGGAGGGCACCTTCCAGGTGGTTGATGGAGGGCCGCCGCTAGCGCCAGGAACGCTCACCGTGAGCTTCCCGCCACCCCTCCAGCAAATGCGAAATAGCCAGTACAACAACAAAGATTAGCGCGGTGTCACCGGTGCCACACCCTCCTCCTATCCCTATTGCCTCGATGACCACAAGACTTGCTTTTGGCAGGCCGGTGATCGATGACCACAAGGTAAGTTGGTGTAGCAAAGAGCCTGACTTCATTGAGGTTCTACAAGAAAGTAAAGTTTCCCTCAAGAGCACATGCACAGATCATGATGCACATTCAATAGACCACACCATGAGGGCATGTGCCCCTGAGGGGTAAAAACACCGAGGCTTATGCTCATTGTAAGAAATATCCTTAGTTACCTTACAGGCTTAATATATTTATTAATTTAAATAAAGCTTCCAACAGGAGGCGGCTGCTGGCCGCAAGGATACCAGCAGCCCAAAAGTGCAAGCGGAGGCGCTCGCCCACATCCTACACATGCTGATATGAGTCCACCAATGTAGTAATTGTGGGCGTACTATAATACATAAACCATTATGTGTGTTTTCAGTATGTATAACACACAGATGAAATCACCAAACTGACAGCTATGGGGGCTCAAGGCCCCCTTACTCATCAGAGCTCCATGGATTTCATGGAGTGAGTCTACGAGCATAGCACACTTGAACGCGTACAGAGGACATACGATGATCATTGCAACAACCACACCACTTCCAAAACAGAGTTAAAGGTGTTGTGTCCTACTCCTTCTGTCCCAGATTAAAAGATGAGTAGTCACAGAGACCAACGTCCATGAAAAAAGACTTTGAAGCCCCTATGGAATCTTGCTTTCTGACGGACGTCTGCAGCAGCATGCTACTTGGAACCAGTGCTCCGGCTAGGGAGCCTCCTCACACAGCGTGTTTTTTTTATTTTTTATTCATAGTGGACGATAGGATGTGATAGATGGCCGGTGTTGTACTCTGCTGTAAGAGCTAGAGAAGCTAAAACGTCTTCCTTTCTAATACTTTTTTCAAATGCTAGGACAACATGTACTCTGGGACGGAGGGAGTAAGATTGATGATCTCCGTGTCTCGGAGTAGTATTTTTTTAGATAAAATGAAAGGCAACTTCTTACTGTGTATATTTTTATTAAGGTATACACGACACGACCGTTAAGGCAGCTCAAAATCAGCCGGCGTTGACAAATTAAGACAAGGAGTGACTGTGACTGTCTACCAGCTGGTGTATTAGGGCGTCCGCAACAAGGCCTGCGAAATCGCCAGATGAGCTAGATGAGAGAGAAGCTGAAGAAATGTATTTTACTCATGCTCTTTCACCTATTCTCACTCGCTCATGTCACAAATCCTCGGGCTACAAGAAATCACCAGGCATTTTGTTCGTCGCTAGCAAACTGTCTCTCTCCTCGCTTTGCCTTCCATGTAGGATGAGAGCTGGCGACGTTGCCGCCTGTTGCGGACGCTCTTAGTGTATGATGGATTTGTGTGTACACTTCGAATTTCTGCTGTGAAATGCTAGCCTTGCTAACTCGTGAGAGTAGTAGGTACGTAGATTAAGAAAGGCGCAGTTCTCTTTAACTTGTCTCTCTCTTTATAGCTGCTGAAAACATGTAAGGCCTTGCATTAGGTACTTCATTTATATATTCAAACTTGAACTGTTCATCAGGTTCTTTTCTTTTATGTTTTTTTTTGAAAGGATCTTTTCTTTTATGTTTTGTTTCTTAAAAGTAGAGACATCATCAGGTTGCATTGAACATTTGAACTTGAAGTGGATCTGAAACCTTAACTGCACGCACTTCCACCTGATATACCGTACGTGCTAGAACATTGTTTATGTTTTTTATAATCACAGAAAGACACAGACCATTGTTTGTTAACAGCCGACCGTCATCGCATTAACAAACTGATCAAACACTAGTGGTTGTATGTGACTCCGAACTGAAGTTCGTCTCGTCCCCATCAAATTTATCTATCAGTTGGCGTCCCTCAGCGGAGTGGAGTGAAGGACCGAAAACGGCGACTAGCGAGGGTAAATGGGAGCCTCAAACTTCTTTCGAAATATTCAGCCGCTGTCCTAAATTCACCGCCAAAGAACAAGACACAATAACCGTTCCTAAATCTAAACTACCCAAGCCAACTAGTGACGAGAGTATCTAGATATGTTCCATGAAACGGTAGAAGACCAGTACAAAAGACGGAACACAAATTGGAGGTCAAATGAACAAACCGTAGACGAAACAGCAAGAAACCTGAACACACAGTTCACACCGGACCGGTCTGGTCCGGTATTAACCTGACTGCACGCGTTCTAAGGGAGCAAAAAACCGAAAACACTTCCAAACGATGTCAAAAAATTGTGAAATCTTTGGCACTAGCTCGCAACACCTTAGGAAAGGTTCCCACCAAATATGAGCTCAAAACTCTAACGTCAAAAATACCGGACTGGTCCGATATTCACACCGGACTGGTCTGGTATGGACCTGACGAAGCACAGCAGCAACCCCTCACGCCGGACTGGTCCGGTGTTGCTACCGGACTGGTCCAGAATGGACGAACAACAGTCCAGCAAAAACGATTCAAAGCCAAGAACTTGATCAAAACAACTCGGATTGTAACCAAAACTTGCACAGATGTAATTCAACTAGGTAAGAACCTATCCCCAAGATGTCATCACCTGGAACTAATCCAAACTTCTAGGAAAGCAAGATTTGGTGCAAGAACAGGGGTTTCACTCTGAAAATAAAATCGTCCCGATCCATGAACTCATATGGAATCAGATGAAATCCCTTGGTAGAAAGGATCAACACACGTCCCTTGGTAGAAAGGATCAACACACGTCCTTGTTCATCTCAAATCAATTGGAATGAACTCAAACCATCCCAATCAAAGAAATGAAGCAAAACGAGGGAAAGGGAAACAAGAACCAAAATACAAAAGAACTCGAATCACAACACCAAGAACTAGATTCTTGAAGCCCGGAGGACGCCGAGAGGTTAAGGCCTCTCTCAGACGGTGGAGTCAATTCATCTGTGGACCTCTACAGTAGCTAAGGGAGGGGAAAACTTAATGGAAGCAAATGAAAACTGAAGAGGTGAGATAGTTTGGGGGCATCCATCTCTTATTTATGGGCCTATTACACATTCCCCATTTGCCTCTAGATATTTTAGAGCGAAACACCTAGCTTGAGGGCACTATGGTCCAACTTTTTTTTTCTGTCAATCGGACGGCCACGCTTGCTGCACAGATTTGCTTCGCCTCGATGCAACCTTTGTGATTCCGCCACATGCTGCCCTGTTCCTCCTCGAAACCTCCGCCCGGGTTTTGAGGCCAAACCCGCGAAACCTTCCATCCGGTGGTTTTGAGGCTCAACCCACCAAACCGCTCGTGAGTAGCGTACTCCATACGCGTCTCCTGTAACTCGAAGCGTGTCACCTCGTCCTTGACTGCCCGGCCGCCAAGTCTTCTAGAGCCTCCGCTCGACTTGCACGTCCGCCATCTTGACTCGGTCAATACGGTCACTCCACCATATACACTTGCGCTTGTCGATGTCCCTAGATGTCAGCCACCGCGGCTGGTCACCCCGCTTCCTGGTCCCTCAGTCTAAGCCTCACGTGCGTCCTTCACCGCTCCCAGTCCATCGGCACGGCACGTCCCTCCTCGACCTTCACCTCGTCATCAGCCACTGCCTCCAAGCTCCACACCTGTGCACCACGAGGTAAGAGACATATCGCACAACCCAACTTACACCATGGTTAATTCACAAACTTAACCCAGGACGTGAATCACGTTGACAATCACTCATCACAAATCCAAATCAGGGGCACATATCAACCTTGTGTTCGCACGGAGTGTCAAATCTCTTCATTCTTTGCGTGTATATAGAGGCGCACACGTGTGTACGTGTGATGTGAGTATGAGTTGTGTGAGTTGTGTGAGTCCAAGTTGTACCCGAGGAATCCATTGCTTGCTCGTTGGGGCGTGGGCTGAAATTTGTTGCGTTGGGCCGCGTGCTGCATGGTCGGCTTCTCGCTTCATTTCCCATCTACATCCGGCACTCTGCTCAAAAAAAAAACCCTACGTCCCACACTCCCGCTAATTACTGCAATGCTGGTACATGCATGCACGGGCTTGGGATGTCATCGTTTGAATCAGATTTGAAAAACCAATAGTATACAAACTGTGTATCCAAATGGAATCTGGGATATCATTGTTTGAATCAGATTTGAAAAACCCATAGTATACAAATTGTGTATCCAAATTAAATTCTGTTTCCTTCTAAGGAAAATGAAATTCTGATTGCATTATCCTATTTCTTACAATAATTTTTTTAAAACAAGATCCCACTTAAATATATTTATATGAATTTCATTAAAAATAAATTTCTCATTGAGATAGAATACTTTTTATGGTGCAAGACAATGTTCTAGGATTAGAAAACAATGGTTTCTCATTTATAACATAGATGTTCTAGATTGAGGACAAATAATATTATAATTTAGGAGGATAAATTATAGCCTTAGGTGAATGATTTATTCATTCAAATATAGCAGTGAACATCACATAGATACTATGGGAGCAACCTCAAATACACTATAGATATCTCATGAGTGGTACGTGAACAATTCAAAATACATTGTGACTATGAAACATCACATTGATACTAAATGAACAACCCAAAATGTATCATGGAACATCTCAGTAGTGATACGTGAACATTGCAAAGTGCAACACATATGGAAGATGAATATTTCAAAAAAAAAATCAGAATACAACATGTAATATCTCAATAATACTATGAGAACTATACACTGTGGAACATCTTATGGATACTAGATAAACATAAACAAAATACACAATTAAACATATCATGAATACAAAATGTATAGAAATAAAAATATAAATAAATAAAAAATTAATTAAAAATAAGTAAAAAATAAAGGGAAATTAAAATATTTTCAGAAAGTAAAAATAAAAATGAAAAAACAAGGAACATCTCACTATTACTATATGAATAATCGAGAATACACCAACAATGAACATCTCACACATACTGTCGGAACTCTGAACATTGCAAGATACGCTATGTATGTTACATGAAAACGTTTAAAGTAGTGAAGAAGGTGAAGAAAAATGAAAAAATATAAAAGAAAATGAAAAGGAAGTAGAACAACCACGTAGAACAAAAAAGAAAGAAAAAAAAGAAGAAAGGGAAGAAAAATGAAAGAAAAAACAAAGTAATTCTCGTTATGGGCCTAAAACATGCACCCGAAATGGGTCTTCATGGCTAATGGCAAATGTCTGCCTTCTTCTAATTGGACCGTACAAACTGCTAGGCTAAGAAATAACTAATGGGCCGAATTTCCCCCCAAAAAATTAATGGGCCGAATTAAGCACTCCCTAAACTAGCCAGTAGGTAGTTCGGACTCGAACGGCATTAGGAACTGGTTCATTTCCTCTTCCTAAACGAAGTCGACGTCCAACAATGACCAACCATATATATCCCTCGAAAATCGAGAGGCATGCAAAGACGCATTCTCGTAGTACATCTTACTCTGGTGGTAACGCGACTAACGCACGTCGAGGGCAACAAGTCTGACCTGCTTCTTTCAACCATGGCCGACGAGACCAACGGGTTTCTACAGCGGCTGCGTCTGATTCTCCAGCAGCGTCAGTTGTGTGACGCGATGCGGGTCCTAAACGACGAAACGCAGGGCGGCGACATCTTCTGCTCGGAAATGGAGACATACGTGTGAAACATATGTAAAATCCAGATCAAAACGCTTGCAACGTACGTCTGAAACAGATAAAATATTTTGAACAAACACTTACAACATGCCTATGAAACACTTGCAACATCCCGATCTACTTTTGCTACATCCACATGAAACACTTGAAATATACCTCCATACATTTGTAACATACGCTTTCAGCGCAACATCTCCTTATTGCTTGGGAATGGAGCCTCGTCGGCACGTGAAGTTCACTGGTGTAGAGCTCGCCATTGGTGCGGAGTTTGCTGCTCCGATGGAGAAAGCCACGGCGGCGGGAGGCATGGTGGAGAGGGAGGAAGACGAGCTGCGGTACTATGGCGCGGAGGAGATGCCGGCCGGCGGAGCGGAGGCGTGGTGAAGAGCGCGGTCGCTAAGGCGGCATGGCAAAGCGCAGTCGCGGAGAGCTGTCACTACGCTGCGTTGAGGTGAGTTTTTTCTTTTATTTAGAACGGTTGGGGGCGCGGGTGAGTGGTTATTGGGATGCGTCGTGGCTCATCATCGCACCGTGTAGGCAAACGGAGTGACGGTCGCCCTATACCCAGCATTACCGAAAGAAAAATGAAAGGAAAAAATGTAAATCATTATGGGCCTAAAACATGCACTCGAAATGGGTCTTCATAGTCATGGCTGCATACTGCAACTGTCTGCTTTCTTCTAATTGGACCGTGCAAACTGCTAGGCTCAGAAATAGCTAATGGGCTGAATTGATATAGAATCAACACAAACGTCATGCTCATGCATCATCCGATGCACTCCCTGAACTAGTCATCAGTATGGTAGTTCGGACTCCGAATTGCATTAGTAAACTGGTTTATTTTCCTTTTCCTAAACGAACTCGACATCCATACAATACGACCACCGGATATATATATATATATATATATATATATATATATATATATATATATATATATATATATATATATATATATATATAGACCTTCTTTCAACCATGGCCGAGGAGCGCAACACGTTTCTACAGCGGCTGCGTCTGATTCTCCAGCAGCGCCAGTTGTGTGACGCGATGCGGGTCCTAAACGGCGAAACGCACGGCGGCGGCTTGCCGGCTGACACGCTGCTCATGCTCGACGTGTTTCGTGTCCACCCTGTTCACTACTTTTTAACTAACGAACAATATTTTCCTCTCACGATAAATCAACATAAACATTAGCATAAGTTAAATTTCAGCATAAGCTGAATCTCAATACGGCTGTCCTTGACTTACAAGACGCCGGCAACGACGAGCAGCAGATTTTCCGGGACCTCCGTCGGCTGGTGATTCGGGCCCTCCGGGAAACACGAGACCTTTGGCAAGAGCAGCTGGAGCGCTTGTCGCAGGCAGGCTCTATAGAGGACGACGTCCATGCACCCGCCACCGCGGTGCATAGCCTGGAGAATGACGACGGTGGTATCACGGAGTGTAGCTTCTGCTTGGTGGAGTTTGTGGATGGTGGACAGGTCAGTGTGATGTAAGGCTGGACGAAAAACTCGAAGCTCGTTAGCTCGCTCGGCTTGTGGCTGGCTCGATTCAGTTCGGCTCGGCTCGTTACGATAACGAGCCGAGCCGAGCCAAGATTTTAGCTCGTTAGCTATAACGAGCCAACTCGAGCCAGCTCGCGAGCCGCTCGCGAGCTAAACGAGCCAAGCTTTCAGGAAAAAAAGTATTAAAACTTGTATTAGTTTTTGTATTACTTCATGTCTTGTACTTTACAATTGACTAGTAACTGGTCTAGACCCTATAAATTGACTGGTAACTGGTCTAGATGCATTTCTTTTGTATTATTATTATTCTCAAACTTTAAATAAATACAAATATTATATTTTGTGTATTTTTTATACCTGGCTCGCGAGCTTAACGAGCCAGCTCGAGCTTTTAACGAGCCGAGCCGAGCTGGCTTTCTGGCTCGTTAGGATAACGAGCCGAGCCGAGCTGGCTCGTTATCTTAACGAGCCAGAACGAGCCGAGCCCAAACGAGCCGAGCCGGCTCGTTATCCAGGGCTAGTGTGATGCCATGTCCATCGCATAGGCATAAGTTCCACCCCGGACTGCATCACCAGGTGGTTGGAGATCAGCAACAAGTGTTTGCTTCAGTAGTAGCCTAGTTTGTCAGAGTTATTGGCGAGTAGTGGAGCTGAGGGCACTGGCACATGGCTACAGTCTACAGAGGTGATGGGCCGGCGATTGCAGAGAGCGAGGGACACCCTGCCGGGGTTCAGAGGTCCTCACCGTGATTCGTTTTCAGGGTGATTTTTCAGTTTCGTGAGGTTGCAACATATGAAGTTTGATTTTTTTTTTCAACATTTGATTTTGTGAATTCATGCTGTAGTGACTCTAACTAGACGTTCCAACAAAAATTTGATTTTGTTGGAATGACCTTTTTCTGAATGTTGCACTGCATAAGTGAACTTCGATATATGTTCTCGTCAAGATGGAGATGGCATCTAGATGCATTTCTTTTCGATGTTGCAGCGGCCGTAACTAGATGTCCCAACAAGTTGATTTTGTTGTAATGACTTTTTTTTATGGATGTTGCTGGTTTGTTTCACCGAGATGAAGTTGGAAATTGAAATGTGTTATTAATGTTTTTTTAGATGAATTATTGATGTTGCAATGGCCTGTTTGTGATGCTACTGATTTAGTTTGTTTCAAACATTTCTTATTATATTGCAGTTGGGTTCATCTAGACGTTTCATAAGATGATTTGAGATGTTGCAATAATTAATGTTTTGATGTTGTAGCAACATATCTCCTTCTCCTCTGTCATGTTTGACCAATGTAACTCGAGGGAAGCCTATAGGGTGCTGGCCAGTTGCCCTCCAATGTTCGTGGTTGCTGCACGCCTGCACCACACGCGGGCGAGGTGGGCACGTACGCGTAGGTAGAGTTGGATACCATGTATTTCCTTCGTTCGTCCTGACCTTTTTAAATACATAATTTTTATTATGTATGTAGACATAATATATAAATCTATTTTACCCACTCAATAGTTGTCTTTGTCTAATTTCAACCATCTACTACAAAACCATTGTTTTGGCACCTCAACTATCAAAATCGTTTAATTTTAATCCTTTGAAAACCACTTAAAACAGCACTACTACACAGAAACTTTGCGAGGGGCTTCAAAATAGGGCTCCGAGGCGGGCCGTCTGGTTGCCCGCTTCAGTTATTCGAGGTAGGGCAGCTGGGCCAGCAACCTTAACCGAGGCGGGCAATTTAAGGAAACCGCCTCAGTTAATGCTTATTAACTGCTATTACCCGAGGCGGTTGGGTTAGGGCTGGATCCTTCTTACCTGGATCATGTGAGACAGTTTGTCGCTGCTACGAAAAGGCATTGTCTAAGGCTGAAGCAAGAACACACCATTTGTCTGCGTAATAGTTGCAAACAATCTTGTCCATGAAGATAGCGTGGTGCACTCTCACTTGATCTGGTATAGTTTCGTCAAGGATTACACTGTCTGGAAGTTTTACGGTGAAGCAGAGGATCCGAGTGCCGGTGCATCTAGAGGAAACTCGTTGACAACGACAGCGGCGGTGAATGCAGAAGAACAACCCTCAACAGTGGCGGCCAGTGGGCATGGCACTGCTCCTGGCGACAATGCAGATCGTGATTACATCACGATAGATGATCTGCTCCAAGACATGGCTGATGACGACGGCAGCAATGGAGATGGCGGTGAGCCGGCTGGTGTGATGGAGCCTAGGGATGCGGAGCTTTTTGAGGAACTTGCTAACCGTCTAGACCACGACGACGTTCTGTTTGGGAGGCCGAGGTGGCTAGAAAATTTCAGAGAGATGAAGCAGGCAACAATTGATCCACTTTATAAGGACTGTCCGAAGCAGTGGACGGCGCTGTGTTTTAATCTCTAGATGCTAATGCTGAAGGCTCGCCAAGGCCGGTCCAACACTAACTTCAACGATCTGTTACGTATCCTTGCTAACACATACCCAGAGAGTAACAAGGTGCCCGCCAATACCTGTCGGGCGAAGAAACTGATCGGTCTAGTGGCGATGAAGCTTAAAAAGTTCCACGCCTGCCCTAACCATTGTATCCTATATCGGGGTAAGTATAAGAACTTGTAGAGCTGTCCGCACTATGACACTAGTCGGTACAAGAGGAATGCTAGTTGTCGCGTGGATGCGGACGACGAGGGAGCCTCACGAGGGCCGAAGAAGAAGATAGCCGAGAAGAGTACCGTAGAGAAGTAGATCCTGTTTCTTGAGGACAAGGAAGAAGAGGGTTACACGCAGAGAAAAAAATCCGACCCTATCGATGTGGTACCTGCCCGTGATTCAATGAGTATGAAATCGTAATTGTTGCTTTGCATACATTTAGTTATAGATTTATAGATACTTTTTAACAAGCATACACCTAAATAAATATATTACTAAGTTATACATGATCCAATGAGTATGAAATTTTTACTACAGTTCAAGCATACAATAATTTGTTCACCATAAAAATTTCACCATAATTGAATCATAGAAACTGCAGCTATGAATTAATTATAGAAAAACATAGATCCGAAGCTACAACAAAAAATTATAGTAAAGCATACCATATTATATATTCACTGTGTCGATCTACTCATGTAGAGTCCAACAAAATTGGTTTTTCTATTTTATGATTTTGTGTGATTTACTATGATTTTTCAAAGTTTCAGCTAAAATAAATAAAAAAGAAAAAGACAAATCCGTCTTTGAAAATCGCTTATAATTGGTCAGGGAGGTAAAACGAACGGTTTTAAAAGTTCAGGGAGGTGGTTTACCCGATTTTAGAATTCATGGAGGAAAAACAGACTTTCGCAAAAGTTAAGAGAGATAATTAGGACTTTTCCTATCTACTTTCATCTGATAGGACCGTACAAACTACTACTGTACTGAGAATCAACTAAGGCCGAATTAACATTCAAGATGAGAAGAAAGAGGGGCTCGGTGGAGAACCGGTCGGTGTTGTGTGCCGCCGACATGTTGGACGGGAAGATGGATAGGAGCCGGATCTCCAAAGCTTTTGATTTGACTTGCTAGCGTCCGAACGTCCGATCCGGTGCGCTAGCATCTGAACGGTGCCTGCATGGCGAGCGAGCGCCTAGTGCGTCGGGCTCACGAGCGTGCGCTCTAGCAGCAGGCCTGTGCCGCCCCAAACGTCGCCCGTGCCGCCAGCCACTTCTCACGCATATTCCATGTGCAACACCTGATCTACTTTTGAAATATTTAGGTGCAACAGTTGCAATATACAAAAAAAACAGATGAAACACTTGAAACAAGCGTATGAAACATTTACAAAAACGTCTGAAAAACATTATTTGAAAACCATTGCAAACATATGCAACATTCAGATGAAACACTTTCAAACATACGTATGAAATACCTGAAATACTCGAAACATATGCTTGCAACATTCATGTATATTCAATATCCAGAAATACTTTTGCAACATCCAGATAAAACACTTGTAATATACGTTTAGAACAGCGAAATATTAGGAACATACACTTGAAATATACGTGTATAGTTATTACAACATTTGCAACATCCCAATCAACTTTTGTAACATCGATATACAACACTTGCAACAATATTCGCTTTCAGCGTAGCATCTACTTGCTGCTTGGATGAATGAAGGCTTATCAACACAGAGCTCGACGCCGGCGCGGAGCTCGAGTGCCAAAGATAGATATTTTGATGAAAAAATATTCTGATGTAGGCATCCTCTACATATTCTGAATTTCTCGCTAGCCAAAGATAGAGAACGGAGATGACTTTCTAGACACAAAATATAAAAAAGTTATTGGAGAGTACAAAGATATAAAAAATGTTTTTACTTAATGACTCTCTAAACGATGATATAGAGAGTAAATTTTTTAAAAAACTCTAGGAGATGCTCTGAGTAACTTAGATGTAAGTTTTGAGGTTGTATTATATTATTTTTTCATATTGGGAGGTTAGTAACGTCTTAAGAAGACATATTAAGCCTGGTGCAATTATTCTTAAAATGATGGTTATAGGCTACCAGATTGATGGTAAATGTTTATGGATTTTTGTCCGAAATTTATGATTATATGTAGTTTGGCGTTACATTGTCGCATTTTAGAAAAAAACCCTACCAATTTCCGTTAGAGTTAAGTTATACATAAGCGGCTGCGTGTTATTACCAACCGTATGCACAAACTTGTTTTGAACAGCCTTTCGTATGGGCCCTTTGCACGTACACAAAATAGAAAGGTTTAATTTTACCTCCTCGCCAATTACGGCCATCCCATTTTTCTCCCTAAACTACAAACCAGTTTTTTTACCTCTCCAAACTTTTAAACCGTTTGTTTTACTATGTATGGTTTTGATGGTGGTTTCGCTGATACTGCGCCACGTCAGATGGGATAAACTGAATTATGCTAAAAGTTCAAGGAGGGAAATCAGAATAGAAATAATTTTTTAAAAGATATCTAAAAACCATAAAAATAATTTTCCAAAAAATGTATCCAAATACTTTTTATCGGGGTCAAGATAAACTGGGTACCTCAAGCCACCGAATGGTTAGCCGTTCGGGCGGCCTAGCTAGCCAAAGCCTGGTGACAACGGCCCACCTAAGCTACGCAGCCCCAGCCCCAACACTTAGTCAGGCGGTCCACCACAACCTCTCCCCTTTTCTTCTTCTACACGCTATGCCGCCACACTCGACCTCTCTCCCGTCTCGACCTCTGGGAAACAACGGAGAGAGGCCGGACGCCACCAAGTACAACTACTCTGACAAAGACAGGCATGCTCACTCACTCCACCACGACGGAGGGTACAGTTGCCTCTCGAGACGCGGGATCTCGGGGTAGATGTCATCCCTCCGTACCTCTGTGCTGACAAGACGACACCGCGTGGTGGTGACAGCTGGTACGGCACTGCCTTCTGAATCCAGCCCGACAAGACGGGCGTACGGCCCCGCCCACTACGGAATGGGTCGCACGACCTCGACCTTGACTTCCAAGACCAACTAGGCCACCAGGGGCCTCGACCTCGCGATCCAGGGTCAAGGCCTCCAGCGCCACGACTCAGGAGGGCGACCCACGAACTGGAAGGGGCTACCTGCTCCCTCATTGTCACCACAACGCCACCAGGAGAACAGGAAACGATGATGAAGGCCACGGCAAGACCACACTGCGCAGGATAGTTGGTGAACTACCGTCGTGCCAACAGTGCTATCACGACTGGCACTGTAGCGCCATGCTATGCCACGCCACAGCATAGGGAGCAAGACCAAGACGACCACGACAATGGCCATGCCTGAACGTACGATGACGCCAGGACAATATAGGGTGGCTTGCCAGCCAAGTTTACTTCCTTACCATTCGGGTCGGGAGAACCCATCTCTACACTGTAACACTGGCCCCCGAACTCTATATAAGGGCGGTCAGGCCTCCCTTCCCAGGGGACGAACTATTGAAACTCCATTCGGGCTTTTGTTCTCCTCACTCCTCCTACCTTGAATCCCTTAGCATACACACCCCCATTGTAAGACTTTAGAGCATTTGTAACGAGAAACACGAACTCGCCACCATCTCTGAGACTGGACGTAGGGCTACGGTCTGAACCAAGTATAATTCCTTGTGTCTTTGAGTGCCACCGACACTTTTACATGGAAAAATAATGCAATTACAAATCCTGACATCTAGTTTAATCTTAGGAAATTTATAGAAAATTTGTTTTACTTCAAAAAATTATGAAACTAGTTATATATTTTTTTTTTCTAAAATCATTCTCTATCTTATAGTGCTTACTTTCAAATTGTCTGAATATTTTGGGACTCATTTTGATGATTATTTGCTAGTAGAAACTCTCGTTATCTATTATAATTAGTCGATGTTGATCGTTCGATCATATAGAAGCACCGGTGAAGGGTCGTTAGGGTGCATGCAGCCTTGTAGGCTAACACAAGTACTTTGAAAATTTATCCAGGACAGGGAACAGTGTCCACCATGTTGCACATACGTAGTCCTGGCGACGTTTCACTGGTGCTTCTACGTAGTTGGACGATCAATGCCCACTATTACAATAGATAACTAGAGTTTGTACTAGCAAATAAGCAAAAACATGATCCATCAATATTTAAACAATTTCAAGCTATGCACTATAAGATAGAGCATTATTTTAGAAAATACTGAAACTAGCTAGTTCCATAATTTTTCAAGGTAAAACAAAATTTCTAAGATTAAACCGGATTTTAGGATGTTTAACTGCATCATTTTTTTTATCTAAAAATAGATGAATAAATTTTTGGAAAATTTATTTTTACGATTATATATATATATATATATTTAAAATATTTGGAGTCTGATACATCTCTTGAACTTTCAGCTTAGTTCGATTTTACCTCTTCTAACGTGGCACCACATCAGCAAAATCACCTAAGGTAAAAAATGGTTTTGTGGTTTGAGAGAAAAATCAGAGAGAACTGCGATAGTTGAGAGAGGTAAATTGACTTTTTTTAGAACATAAACCCCCCAGCACTTGATCAGTTTTGATTGCTAAACTTCCGAAGTTCCGATGCAACGAACGGCATCCATCTTCCGATGCACTTCCGATGCTAAACTGCATGCATGTTGCCTGGGTTGTCGGGTTCAATTCCTTTTCGTAAACCAACTCGACATCCATACGGATACGGGGCAACGGCGCCGCCTCGCGTGAACAACCAAGAGGGGCAACCTAGAACAACGCTACATATATCCGCCAGAGTCCTGACCACCGCCGTGTCCACGATCCACCCACGCAACACCATCTATCGCCTCTGGCTTCTTCAACCATGGCCGACGAGAGCATCGAGTTGGAGGACGGTGAGCTGGTCGCCGCGGCCGTGAACGGCCCGTCGTCGGCCGCCGACGTTGAACTTCGAGCTCAGCTACGCGAAGCGGCGATGGTTTTGCGCCAGCGAGGGCAGCCAGACTTGGCACGGCTGGCTCTCGGTCTGGTCGACGCCGACCTCCGTCACGCGATGTGGGTTCTTGACGACGAAGTGCGCGGTGGCGGCGACTTCTCGAGTGACCCCGCGCTGTTCGACGCGTTCCGTCACAAGATCCGTATGGATCTACTCAGCTTACAAGAAACAGGCTACGACGAGGACGAAATTCCTGAGGCCTTTCCTCCCATGGTGCTTGGGGCCGCCCAGTACGCTGCACGCCTTGTTCTGGCCTACGACATCGACGATACCTTCGGCGCGGTCCCTGCGTCCGCCGCCGCCGTGCGTAGCCTGGAGAAGCAAGCGTTCCGCGCCGCCGGAGGGGAAGACGACGGCATCACGGAGTGTGGCATCTGCTTCGAGGAGTTTGAGGATGGTGGGCAGGTCACCGTGATGCCATGTCCATCTCGCGTGCACAAGTTCCACCCGGACTGCATCTCCAAGTGGTTGGCCATTAGCAACGTGTGTCCTCTCTGCCGCCATGAACTGCCTGCCTACTACGAGTAGTGCATATGACAAGTGAAGTAAAGACTTGGCGACGGTTGATGACGTTATTGAAGCCACGGGGTACGGGGCCGGTGCAGATCTAGCAGTGTCCTCAGCCCGCAGGAGACGGCCGGCCAGCAAGGCATGCAGATAATACCAGGCTGAGACAGCGAGCCCGACAGAGAGCAACAAAAGGTTGAAGAGATCGAGCAGCTGGCCAAACTGCAGACTAGTAGTATACAATGTCGTCTACGAGGAGTGAGGAGCACCTGCATGCCTGAGTGCCTTCTTTCATGGCGTGTGGCTTCTGTAGCTTTTTTCTTCTTGCGTTGTTGGTTTACTCTTTTGTGTAGTTTCAGCTAGACTACCAGGGAGTGCATGCTTTCTCTTGTTTGTTGATGTTGTTTTTTTGGCTGTTATGGCTTATGTTCCCAAACTTGTAACCTAGAAATCTCTTGTACAACTTTTTGGTTGCAATGAAAACAGGACCAAATGGTGGTATTTGGTCTAAATAAAATAACATCAATAGAAGGTACGAATTGAATTGAGGTATTGTTATCTTGAATCCTTGATATCATTATCATGGTGGCTCCCCTTCAAACTTGCTAGCTCCGTCTCTACATGGTTTGGCCTTCTCCTTTTTCTGAATCCTGCTCGCAAAGGCTCTCCGTCCCCCGGCGCGACAGCCAGCTAGCCACTCTAGCTTGTTGAACTTTCGAACTTAGTTACCCGCGCCACGCGTCAGCCAGATGCAGACAGAGAGATGCCATCGTCTGCCCAACCGAGACCTCGCTAGCAGTAGCAGCCTGCCAGTCTTCGCCTTTCCTCGCCATTGACGCCTCTGTCTGCATGGTCATGGGCTCGTTTGTTAGATATTTAGTCATATTTAGGTATA
The DNA here is from genome assembly GCA_038087645.1 of Saccharum hybrid cultivar R570. Classification (NCBI taxonomy): domain Eukaryota; kingdom Viridiplantae; phylum Streptophyta; class Magnoliopsida; order Poales; family Poaceae; genus Saccharum; species Saccharum hybrid cultivar. Next base: position 8,421,946 of record JAQSUU010000493.1, on the reverse strand, counting down.
TTTATAATACGGAAAAATAATAAAAAATTATGACATCACATACTCTGTTCGTCCTAAAGTAAATGCGCATGTCGCTTTCCAAGAAGTGAAACTTTTAAAAGTTTTATTAGAAATATAGAAAATAGTATCAACATTTGTATCTCTCTAAATAAATGTATTATGAAAGTATATTCAATACTCATTATATATTGTAAATATTAGTATATTTTTGGATATATTTAGTCAAATTTTGAAAGGTTTGACTCATCGTAAAGTGAAGGCTCACCAATCATTCACTACTACAAAAAATATTTATCGCGACCTTTTCAAAACCCCCTCCGAGGCGGGCAGGAATGTAAACCGTCTCGCAAAATCCATTAACGGAGGCGGTTATTATAAAAGAGCCTGCCTCCAGAAATAGCCCTATTAACCGAGGTGGGCCACTTATAAGGCCCACCTCGGTTAATATTCTCGAGGCCCAGCAGGCCCAGGCGAGGCTCAATAACTCTTCGCGGTATATATATGCCAAACCCTAGCACTCACTCCCTCCCACTCCCTCACCAGCCGCACCCACTGCCGACTCACGACCCATCTCCCTCCCTCTCTCCGACTCACGTGCATAATTTTTTTGAGCCTAGACATGGCTAATTTAGATACAAAAATTGGAGGATTATTTTAAATTAAAAATAGTCTAGGTCTTAGTAGTATTATTTTTCACGTAAATTGAAACACGGCTTGCATCCCGACTATAAACATGTTGAATTTGTTATATCGCAGGAATATATGTGTAGTACTATTTATACATTATAGAGTGCATAAAATTTAATTAATAACATTGATATGGCATAGTGTTTTAGTAAAGACGTATACACTTATTTAAAATAATAACTTATAAAATTTATTATCATGGAGTATTAATATAAAGTGTTATTGCTACGTGGTTTGTTAAGTGAGTATTTTTTTCATTTTTCATAACTTGTTAAAATAAATACTTATTCTAATATATACATGTTTATTTGATATACATGATGGAACATAGCGTTATAATTTTTTTTATTTCATGATTATAGAAGTATTTAGAAATATATATATATATATATATATATATATATATATATATATAACTATTTACGTGTAGGTTTTAGATATTTTTATTTATTCTTTATAGTGGCTATGGTGTACACAAATATAAAGGTAATACCTTATATTATCTTTCACAATGACATGTATGAATATGTTAAATACAAACTTAGAATATTATTTTGCATTATCTTTCATAATAGTAAAGATGGATAATTTATAAATTCATTTTGACGTATTTTAAATTATCATTCATAATGGTAGACGTGGGTAATTTTCTTTGAGCTTAGACATGGCTAATTTAGGTACAAAAGTTAGAGGATTATTTTAAATTATCATTCATAATGACCAAGCTGGTTAATTTGAACGCAATGCTAGGGGGTTATTTTAGATTATATTTTATAATAGCCAATGTGGGTAATTTAGATGCAAATTTAGGAGGTTATTTTGATTTATTTTCATAATGACATATGTGGGTAATTTATATACAAATATAAGGGGTTATTTTAAATTATATTTTGTAATGGCAAAGGTGGGTAATTTACATGCAAAATTAGAGGGTTACTTTATATTTGTTCATAGTGGCAGTGGTGGATAATTTTCTTAATATATTACAATAGATCCAATGGCGATTATTACTGATGATGATTAGAGTCTACCAAATCAAAGGCTAAATGTTTCTGATTATTGTGAGAATTTCTAGGATTTATCTTTTTTGTTAGCGCGTCTGATGAAAATTAACGTGGTAGTGCCTCAGTTGGAGCCTCTAATTAGTAATAGTAAGATAAGATAGTTTTTCATATGGTCCATTTTCGCGTAAGTAGAAAATAACAGCACGGTGGGCCAGCGCCCTCCTGCTGGTGCGGGGTCCCCCAAACTTTGATGCGAGGTTAAGCACTTCAGTTTGCATGGCTAGAATCAAGGGAACGTCATCTTCCGACTCCGAGCTGCATACTGCATTGTCCGGTTCATTTCTTCATTTTCCTAAGCGAACTCGACTCGACATCCATACGGATACGGGGCAATTAATGCCGCCCCCTCGCGAGAACAGCCAAGAGGGGCAATCTAGTAGAACGCTAATATAACCACCGCCGTCCACAATCCACCAAAGCAACGCCATCGCCTCTAGCTTCTTCAACCATGGCCGACGTCGAGAGCTTGGAATTGGAAGCCGGCGCCGTTGCCGCCTCGGTCGTGAACGGTCCGTCGGCCGCCGACGGTGGACTTGAAGCTCAGCTAGACGAAGCGGTGCAGGTTTTGTTGCAGCGAGGGCAGACAAGCTTGGTAGAGCTGGCTCTTGGCCTGGTGCGGTTCCGGCTCCAGCTCGACACCGCGATGTGCCTTCTTGGCGACGGAGTGCGCCGCGTCTTGGTGGTGGAGGGTGACCCGGCGCTGTTCGACGAGTTCCGTCACTCCATCCGTGGGCATATACTCAACTTACAAGAAGCCGGCAACAACGAGGCCTTTCCACTCATGGTGCTTGAGGCCGCCCATCAGTACGCTGCACGCCTTGTTCTGGGATACGGCGAGATCACCCAGCAGCAGCCCCACCGCAACGGTGGCTTCGTCGGCGTGGTCCCTGCGTCCGCCGCCGCCGTGCGTAGCCTGGAGAAGCAAACGTTTCGTGCTGCCGGAGGGAGTGACGATGGCGTCGCGGAGTGTAGCATCTGCTTGAAGGAGTTTGTGGATGGTGGGCAGGTCAGCGTGATGCCATGTCCCTCGCGCGGGCACAAGTTTCATCCGGACTGCATCGCCAAGTGGTTGGGGATCAGCAACATGTGCCCTCTCTGCCGCCATGAACTGCCTGCCTACTAGTGGAAGCCAAGTGGATGGGCAGGTCAGCCTAGTTTGTTGGAGTCTTTCCGACGGGTGATATTGAAGCCACGGCGTTACCAAGGACAAAGCTCGACCGCCGCAACCTCTTCTTTCATGCATGGCGAGTGGCTTGTTTAGCTTTTTTTTTTTTTGTTCTTGCCTTGTTGGCTACTGTACTTTTTGTGCCGTTAGTTTGAGCTAGACTGAAGTGCATGCTTCTCTGGTTTTGTTGTTTTTGTTTTTGCTGTTATATGGCTTATGTTCCCAAACTTGTAAGCTGGAAATCTCTCGTATAGAAACCTTTTGGTTCCAATAAAAACAGGACCAGATGGTGGTATTTGGTCTAAATAAAATGGCATTAGTCAATAAAAGGTACGAAATGAGGTTAAGTTATGGAATATCATGGCTCCTCTACCAACATCCTCTGCCTCTACATGGTTTGGTCTTCTCCTTTTTCTGACTCCTGTGCAAAGGCCGCGGTTCTGGTTCCCCTCCGTCTCAAAAAAAAAAAGAACCCTTTGGTTCCACTCCACACGACGGAGATGCCGCGTTCTGCCCAACCAACCTTGCTGGCAGCCTACCAGCCTTCGCCATTGCTCGCCCTTTTGACGCCTCTATGCCTGCATCATGCTTTTTCATGGAACATGGTCATGGGCTCTTTCTCATTGGAGACGGGAGAGAGGCCAAGGCCAAGGAGGAGCACGAAGATGGCGTGCACATGTTCTTGTTGGTGGAATAGAGGTGCAATGGACACACGTAGGCGTGGCATGACGACGGGGCCGAACAGGCAGCGGTCTACTGTTGGTGCGCGGTGGTGTTGAATGGTGTCGTGGCCACACTTTTCCTATCATATTGGTGTTTCCAAAGCAGTTGATCACACATTGACATCCCCTAGCGGGGACTGCTCCCTTGGTAGGAAAATGGTGATCAAGAGAATTTTTTTTAGGGCGTGGCTAGCACCCGGATGTTCGGACGCCTATGTCCACCCCACATGCGGCTCGAGAACTTCGCATGCTACTCGTGTCTGTGCATGCTGCTCGCGTGCGCCTGATGCTACTCCCTCCCTGTCTCTGCTGCTCGTGTGCATGCTGCTGCGCGCCTATGCCTGCATGCTGCTCGCTTGGTGGCACTCCGTATGCTGCTGCGCGACTGCACCTGCTGCTCGCATGCTGCTACACAGCTGCACCTACTGTTCACATGTTGCTGTGCGCCCATGCTGCTGCGTACCCACACCTGCTGCGGCGCATGACGTGGGGACCGCCCCCGCATGTGGGACCTCCTCTACCTGCGCTTGCTTCCTTCGTCTGCTAATAAAAATACCTGCAACATGAAACATTTGCTACAAAATACGTCTAAAACAGGTGAAACATCTGAACATAAGCTTGGAGCATATGTGTATAGCTACAGCAACATATGCAACATCTAGATAAAACACTTGCAACATATGTCTGAAACAGCTGAAACATTTGGAACATACATTTACAACATACGTATTTACCCACTGCAACATATGCAACATCACTACTACACAAATCTTTATTGAAGCGGGCAAAATTAATTTACCGAGGCAAACATCGCAACCGCCTCGGACGAAAGGTCACGGTTAATGGGACCTTTTCCGAGGCGGTTGATACCCACCTCGGTAAATCGAATAAAAAAACAAAAAAAAGAGAAACCCATGGACAAGCCAGCGAGCCCATTCACGGGCCCACCGAGCCCATCCACGTGCCACTGCCGCCACTAGCGCGCCGTCGTCGTCGCCGGTAGATACCGCCCTAGATCTGTCGCTTGGGGGCATGGCCCGCCTGGATCCGCCCGCTGCTCGCGTCCACGGCCGACCTCCTCTTCTCCACGCCGGATCCGTCCACCGCCAGATCTGGACCTGTCGTGGAAGGCTCTGAATCGGCCGCCACCTCGTGCGCCGCCGCCGGGCGCCGTCACCCGAGAAGGCCTGCCGACGGAACTGGACGCATTGAGGAGGGAGCGCCGAGTATGGGGCCACACTGCATGGGATATCACCAGCAACCGCCTCCTCGCGTAGGATCTCGCCGGGCGCCACCTCCTGTCACGGGATCTCGCCAGGCGCCACCTCCTCGCACGAGATCTTATCGGTGGCCACCTCCTCGTGCGAGTTCCCGCCAGCCGCCACCTCCTCGTGCGGGATCTCGCCGGGCACCACCTCCTCGCACGGGATCTCGCCCGGCGGCACCTCCTCGCATGGGATCTCGTCGGCGGCCACCTCCTTGCGCGAGATCTCACCGGCGGCCACCTCCTCGCGCGGGATCTCACTGGGCGCCGGATCCCCTCCTCGCAGTAGGGCCACGCAAGCTCCGTTGGGAGTGGGAGGGGCGCTAGGAGGGGAGGGAAGGGGAAGGATGGGGCGCCGCCGTTAGGGTAGGGGAGGGGCGTTGGGCTAGGAGAGCGGGGGCACGGTTGCTCATGGAAGGGAAGGGAAGGGAAGGGGAGGAGAGGGGCTCGCCTAGGAGTGAGAGGAGTGGCAGAATGGGGAGGGCCTGAGGGGAGGGGCGCGGCTGGGGTGTGGGAGGAGCAAACTACGAGTGGCAATGAAACCCTAGCTCTCGTATATATACAATCAGCGTAATCGGGCCGACATGGGCTGCCTACTGGGCCATTATTTACGGAGGTGGTTATTTTACAATGTCCGTCTCGGTTAATGATTTACCGAGGCTGTTGTATTAGAATGCCCGCCTCGGCTAATGATTTACCGAGGCGGTTGTATTAGAATGCCCGCCTCGGTTATTTTACAATGCCCACCTCGGTTAATGATTTACTGAGGCGGTTGCTGGCCTGGCTGCCCTGCCTCGAATAACCGAGAGGGGCAACCGGGCTGCCCGCCTACGAGGCCATTTTGGAAACACTGCGCAAAACATTTTGTGTAGTAGCGCATCCAGATAAAACAATTGCAACTTGCAACATGAAAACACTTGTAGAAACATATGTGTGAAACATATAAAACATGCAGATCAAAACATTTGCAACATATGTCTGAAATAGATGAAATATTTTGAACAATGCTTGCTACATTTATCTGAAACACTTGCAACATAAGCATTATATGCAACATCCCGATCTACTTTTGCAACATGCGTATGAAGCACTTGCAACATACCTCTGAAACAACTGAAACAGTTGAAACATATGCTTGCAACATGCACTTTCAGCGTAGCGCAACGTCTCCTTGCTGCTTGGGAGAATGGAGGCCCTTCAGTGTGTGGAGTTCACCGGAGGTAGCGCGTCCGACAACGCTTGTAGGTAGCGGCCTGGCAGCGCTTGTAGGCGGTGGGACAACAACGATGGTTGCGTGACACACACATGACTAGGAAAAGGGAGCCAGATCTGCTGGGAAGCCACTCGTGTCGGGCCTGCTGTGCTGGTGCGCCTATGACTGGGGTTGTCGGTGCCATTACGCCGCCGTGTCGAGGGTTGCTCGGGCCTCCGCGTCATGGCCCGCTCATGCTAAGGCCATGTGAGGCCCCTGTGCGGTCACACCTGGATGCTCACTCGCACCTGTTGGGCATTCTTAACGTCACTACCAAAAGTAGACTTAGTTTTCTAATTCTGATAACGGCGCCAAAAATGCCAAACCTATCCCTCATGCCACTTAAGCCAAATTGTCATCCCCAGCATGACATGAGAGACGCGGTATTGAAATATGCATTTGCTCATCAAGATAAATAATAAAAGGGATCTGCAAGCGCACAGATTAATACCGATGTAGCATTTTAACCGGGAAGTATTCTAGGTATCGTTATTTATATTTTTACCACTGGGAAGGGATTTCTAAGTATCATGGTTGATAATGGAATAAGAATATGGAACTGAGTACACATCATTACATGTATAACCGAGAGTATTTATCAATCTCTTTATACAGGTATAAATGTCACATTAAGTAAAGGTAAAGTGATAATGGTGACAAAGATAATTAATCTGATCAGCTAGCCACATATAATAATGATAAGCACCTCAACAGATATTCTAGCAAGTCATTAGCATGGAATTAGGATGAACTACAAAGATATTCCCTAAGTTATTATTAACTATAAAGTCTAGCATATCATAGTTAGTGCAATTATACTTGGCAATCATGGTGAGAAAAGATATATCATGCATAGTGAATATTAGCAAGGAAGATGAAGAACATAGCAATCACTCCCCTGTAATAGTGTTGCTCTGCCTGCCCTATACACGAGAGGGAGACTATATAAGAATCAACGAAGCTGTCACTATCGCGAACTACCCCACAATCCGGCATATAGGGTGCAATCGCAGATAAATATGGTATAGACACCACGTCTACACAATAGTTATCATTCACCCACTGTACACATGGATAAACGCTATACGATCCTAGGCATGTATATAATTCCAATCTAACTAAGCCAAGCATATAACTATGATAAACTAAGAACAATATAATTGCAAATATAATCAAGTAGAGCAAAGTCATAACCAATATATTGAAATAGAACAAAGTCATATTCATAATATTGAAGAACAATGATGAACAATTGAAGAACAATAGAGGAATTACCAAGAATCCTCTTGACAGATCCGGGAACCAATCGAAGATTGACTCCTTCTAGTTCTAATCCTATGTAGCTATGCTAACTAGAGATCTAGTTGATGTGGTGGCTCTAGGGCTTGATCAGAGGCTCTCCTCCTGAATTAGGGTTTGAAGTATGAGACGAGGGCCTCTCCTCCAGGGGCAGGGGCCTTGCTTATATAGCCCTTTCGGATGAATCTGGACCGTTGGATCAAACCGACATTGATCGTGCGGTTTTCCTTGATCCTCTAGGTCGGTGGAGCATAATCCTCGAGGCGGAGCCTGATTGGCTCCGGGGCCAGGGCGGGCGCCCTAAGGACCAGGGCGGGCGCCCTGTGTCCGGCTCCGTTACGCCTCCCGTTCGTTCTCGTGGCTTCTGGACTCTTCTAGATGTAAGATAATTACGTGTTCGGTTAATATCCCGTCATTAATCCGACATGTGGGCCTTTCTTCCGTATTTCCTGATAACCCCCTGCAGAAATAGATAAACAGCAAAACTCGTAGAATTCTGTCAGATAAAACCCTAAGTCTAGGTGTTGGTTTCATTTGGATCCTTTTCTCTATTTATTTGATAGTTATAATTGATACTTAAGGACCGTCAACAAACTCCCCCAAGCTTACCTCTTGCTCGTCCCTGAGCAAGGAGAGACTCAGTAGTTGCTGAAATGCCTTTGAATTTTGACGGTACACATGCTTTCAAATAGAGTCTCATCTCTAAGTTAAAGTAAACTGTCAAGACTTAAAACTTACTCATTATACCTTTCACCATGGGGCTTGCAACCGTCACCTTTGTCTTGAGCGGTTAAAAGATAGAACAGTCTAGTCAAGCGCCATGTCTCTTATTCTTGATCAGCTATAGCTCTGGAGTTTTTTGCAGATTTTCAAATAAAACTCAGAGATTCCTTGTATGACTCTCTCAGGTCTCTCTTTTGTGGTATTTCTGGATCCTCACCAAGGCAGTAATAATGTCTGCCTTCTCTCAAAGCAAAGTATGTAGTATTTGTGGTATAAGGCAGAGTGACATTGCCTTCTCTCTCATCCTATTCTAATAAGGCTTTTGATATCTGGAGCTCATCGGTGGGAGATAAAGTATACATACTTACAAGACATTTATTACATAGTCAAACTATGGATCCAGAGAAACAAGCCAATAAGTCAAATCAAGATGTGCATGTGTGGCGAATAAATGGTGTATGGTGGTAGTGATGATAACAATGATGAAAGTCTAATTCTACTTTTGCTCTTTTTGAGGGGATACGTACCTTTCTTGCTTTTAAAGCTCTTGAGGAGAATGAGGTGCTCTATATTTTCTTTTTTTTTCCTCTCAGGTGGGTATCTTGTACCCCTAATTCTACTGTCGGACACTTGTCCATTTTTACCTCTCTTCTCACACTTTTTCTTTTTTTTTTCATCGAGGTTCCGAGCACTTGCTCCTTTTTATTTCCTCGTATCTTTTTCTTTTCGAGGTTCCGGGCACTTGCCCCTTTTTATTTCCTCGTATAGAGCACTCATCTCCTTAGAACAATATAGCAAGTGGTAGTAACCAAAATAGCTTGAGCATTTATTTCACAGGGGATAACAAGAATGAGAAAATATTTTTGGCTATTCTCTCCCGGATTAGGAGTAGAATAATTTTATGTGGATCTGGAGATGAGAATGAGTGGATATATGTGGATGCGTACTTCCGGAGTAGAAGCAGCATGTATGAGTGATCGTGCAAGTGAATCTTGATTTTAACCGCATGACAAGCTCCTAAGGGTCTACACAGCTTGACTACACTCAATGCTCATAAGCAGTAAAAAGTAAATGTATGGCTTAAAGTCTAGCAAGCATGTATGTATGGCTGTGGTAGGAACTTAAACTCTCATCATACAGGAACTCATCATATAGCATTTTAAGATTTTCAAAGATAAAATTCTCCAGAATTCTAGCATCTCTAGGAATAGATAAACAGCAGCTCAACCTTCCCATATCATATCCGTTAACAACTTAGACTTTAGATCAAGTTCTCTTCCCACAAGTTCAGGTTTAGAGCAAGCTTTAAATGATAACAGTTATGTCTAAACTTAGAGAGAGGACTTCAAATTTGAAAGTTAGGCAAAGCAACTATTCATCATATCCATGCTAGAGTTTTATTATTATCTAGATTCAGTTTAGCATAGCCACTTTATTTATTTATTAAAACACACTAAGCAAAAAAATATAGGTATATATATAAGCACAAAATCTTTATTTGGTTTTTTCATAGTTATGTATATTTTTATTTTTATAAAGTAGAAGTATATATAAATTAAAGATAAAGATAGAAATACTTAGCAAGATAATGGAGGTGCTCTCTCCCAAGCTGGATCTTGACATAATCTCTTCTGATGTAGCTAGCAGATGGCGGAGGTGTATTTGAAAGTCGGCAGCACCCTGACAGCGATTAGAATGTCCTCTGTCTGCTAGTCTCCTTGAATTCTGTGAAGCTCAAATAGACAACAAAGCTTTGTGGAACTGATTAAGTGTTAGCATAAATATCTAGCCTTTATCATGCTGAGCCTCCTTGATTTTTTTTATGTTTTTTTTATAAAGCAGAAGAAAATATTTATGTATTTATTATATATATATATATATTTTTATGCCACCACAGTGAATGTACTTATGGGTTTTATGCCACTCGCATACTCACATGGGGCTTTAGGGTTTTTAACATTTTTATTTTCTTTTTAAGATAGTATGAATATGATTAACTAAGCAAACTATTTAAGATAAAGTAAATAATTAAAAGGAAAGGATAACTACCAAGTTACCTCTTGGCAAGGCGTTCGGTGTTTTTAAGTCCTCCGAACGAGACTCTTATTCGTTCAGTCGTCCTGGGACTTGGTGGATGGCGTAGTCGGTGGTTCCGGCAGCGCCTCTTCTTCATGTGCAACTGTCTTTTCTTTCCATACTTGTCTCGGTGCTTCGGTCTCCTTAGGACAGTGTTGGTTGAGTGGTATGTCTTCAGATCTTACCACTTCTCCTTCATAATCTGCCCATCCGTCCTTGATGACCTGTTGCTTCTGATTGTGGTTATGCCGCCTTCTTCTTGTCCTGACCTGCTTGGATTCTTCAAATACATAGTTAGGGTCAGTAAAGTAAAGACGTACCTTCTCAGAGGGGAAGTGTATGTGGACTTCTCCAGTTCCAATATAAATGATTGCTTTGACAGTACTTAGGAATGGTCTTCCAAGGATGATGGGTGGATCATATTCATCTTCTCCCATGTCAATAACCTGAAAGTCTGTATGGACAAAGTGATCGTCTATCTTGACAGGGACGTTAGTTACTGTACCTTCGACCTGTCGGAATGTCTGATCTGCCATCTAGAGCTGAATATATGTTGGGTTTAAGGGCATGGTTCCGAACAGAAGTTTATAGGTGACCTTGGCCATTATGTTGATGCCCGACCCAGTGTCGCAAAGTGTCTTGTAGAAGTGGGACCCATTAATGAAGCAATAAATGTTTAGCATACCTGGGTCGTCCTTCTTAGGCAAGAACGGTGACTTGAGTTGGCGATCTTGACCTTTGTGCACGGCAGTGACCATCTTAGCTGTCTCGGTCCATACTTGCTTCTTGCTCTTGTTTCTCCTGTTGGTCCTCTTCCTTGGTTCATATTGGGGTTGCTCTGGGATTTGTGCGGTCTTGTTCTTGAAGGAAAACGTTTCCTTCCTCCCCTTGATGTAGAAACTGATCTTGGCAGCACTAGCATAGATGACAGCTCCCGCGGTGTTCAGGAATGGTCTCCTCGGACACAGATGTTCTTCAATATTCCTCTCGGGAAGCTCAGTGTCCTATCTGCAAGCTGCAAACACATGGTTGTTTCTAATAATGGTTGTGAAAAGAGTTTTTCATAGAGTACCCTGGGCATGATGTTGACGCTGGAGCCAAAGTCACAGAGTGCTTCTGGGAAGTCTCGCATGCCGATGGAGATCGGGATGACGGGGCGTCCTGGATCGCCTCTCTTGACCGGCAGACGGTCAGTACTTACTTCCACGATAGGGTTACTCCAGTAATCTCCTGCATCAAACATGTCTACAAGATTTGCAGATTCTAGTCCTTCCGGTTGTGATGGTATACCGGGGTTAGTAGCAGGAATAGCAGCAGCTATTTGATTCAACTGAGATTCAATCATTTTATTAAAGCTAATCTGGTTCTTGATGGCAGTAGAGAAATTATCCATTCTATTATTTATATTTTCTAGTATTTTATCATTAGATGCCAATTTCTTAGACAGGTTATCCATTAGCTTTCCTTGGTTGGACACTAACTCTCTCAAAGGTGGATAATTATTATTATTATTGAAAGAATTATTACCTTGGTAATTACCTGAGTAGTTAGGCCTCTGTTGATTCCAACCTTGATTCTGCTGAGGACGGTTGTAGTAGTTGTTGTTATTGTTGATGTAGTTCACGTCCTCCAGCAACTCAGGACAGTGATTGCCCGAGTGTCCAGTACCTCCACACTCCTCACAAGTCATGTGGGAGTCGTAGACGTGCATGACTTCTTTCTTTTCTCCAGCTCGATCATCGAGCTTCTTCATGAGTAGGTCTAGCTTGGCAGACAGCATGTCTACCTCCTTGAGCTGGTGCATACCTCCACCTCTCTTGCGTGTCTGAGTTCTTTCTTCATTCCAACCTTGGTTGGATGCCATCTTCTCCACAAGAGCTGTGGCTTGAGGTATGGTGAGTGATAGGAATGCTCCTCCAGCTGCAGCATCCATGGTTTCACGGGCACTGTTAATGAGCCCATGATAAAATGTCTGCATCAGTAGCCAGCTTTCCATTCCATGATGGGACATTCTAGGATGTAGTCTTGGAAACGCTCCCATGCTTCTGGAACGGATTCATCATGTTGTTGCTGAAAACTTGTAATCTTCCCACGGAGAGCATTGGTCTTGCCCATGGGAAAGAATTTGGCCAGAAAGTTCGTGGAGCAGAGTGCCCACATAGTGTTCTTCTCCTTTGTAGCGTAGAACCACTGCTTCGCTCTCCCCAACAGTGAGAATGGGAAAATGCGAAGTAGTATGGCGTCTCTGGGGACTTCAGCCATGGTGAAAGTGCTGCAGATCTCCAGGAAGTGTTGAAGATGAGCACTAGCGTCTTCATGTGGCTTCCCACAGAACTGGTTAGCTTGCACCATGTTGATGAGCCCAGGCTTGAGCTCGAAGTTGCGGTCGATCTCCCCAGCAGGTCCAGTGCGGATGTTGTCCGTAGTGGGAGCTGAGAACTCGCGGATCGACTTGTTCGCCATGGCTTCGAATTCAGTCGACAAATTCCGGATGAAACTTCGGCGGTCTTCGGATTTGGATGAAGCTTTGTGCTGAAGTGTTGACGATGTCTTCTTGAGCTTGGCTCTTGTTCTTCTGAATAAGGCTTCGGGATCGTCAACAAAGTTGTCTGGAAGATGTCTTCTATTCATGCATCACCCTGCAATAAATAATCAAAATAGAAAATACAGGGGTAAAACTGTATAAGAGAATTGATAAGCTCGATCAGATTAGTGATGCAAATGATGACTCAAAGTTCCGTATTCATTCCTACTTAGTAATCAACCTTCCCCGGCAACGGCGCCAAAAATGCTTGTTGGGCATTCTTAACGTCACTACCAAAAGTAGACTTAGTTTTCTAATTCTGATAACGGCGCCAAAAATGCCAAACCTATCCCTCATGCCACTTAAGCCAAGTTGTCATCCCCAGCATGACATGAGAGACGCGGTATTGAAATATGCATTTGCTCATCAAGATAAATAATAAAAGGGATCTGCAAGCGCACAGATTAATACCGATGTAGCATTTTAACCGGGAAGTATTCCAGGTATCGTTATTTATATTTTTACCACTGGAAAGGGATTTCTAAGTATCATGGTTGATAATGGAATGAGAATATGAAACTGAGTACACATCATTGCATGTATAACCGAGAGTATTTATCAATCTCTTTATACAGGTATAAATATCACATTAAGTAAAGGTAAAGTGATAATGGTGACAAAGATAATTAATCTGATCAGCTAGCCACATATAATAATGATAAGCACCTCAACAGATATTCTAGCAAGTCATTAGCATGGAATTAGGATGAACTACAAAGATATTCCCTAAGTTATTATTAACTATAAAGTCTAGCATATCATAGTTAGTGCAATTATATTTGGCAATCATGGTGAGAAAAGATATATCCATGCATAGTGAATATTAGCAAGGAAGATGAAGAACATAGCAATCACTCCCCTGTAATAGTGTTGCTCTGCCTGCCCTATACACGAGAGGGGGACTATATAAGAATCAACGAAGCTGTCACTATCGCGAACTACCCCACAATCCGGCATATAGGGTGCAATCGCAGATAAATACGGTATAGACACCACGTCTACATAATAGTTATCATTCACCCACTGTACACATGGATAAATGCTATACGATCCTAGGCATGTATATAATTCCAATCTAACTAAGCCAAGCATATAACTATGATAAACTAAGAGCAATATAATTGCAAATATAATCAAGTAGAGCAAAGTCATAACCAATATATTGAAATAGAACAAAGTCATATTCATAATATTGAAGAACAATGATGAACAATTGAAGAACAATAGAGGAATTACCAAGAATCCTCTTGACAGATCCGGGAACCAATCGAAGATTGACTCCTTCTAGTTCTAATCCTATGTAGCTATGCTAACTAGAGATCTAGTTGATGTGGTGGCTCTAGGGCTTGATCAGAGGCTCTCCTCCTGAATTAGGGTTTGAAGTATGAGACGAGGGCCTCTCCTCCGGGGACAGGGGCCTTGCTTATATAGCCCTTTCGGATGAATCTGGGCCGTTGGATCAAACCGACATTGATCGTGCGGTTTTCCTTGATCCTCTAGGTCGGTGGAGCATAATCCTCGAGGCGGAGCCTGATTGGCTCCGGGGCCAGGGCGGGCGCCCTAAGGACCAGGGCGGGCGCCCTGTGTCCGGCTCCGTTACGCCTCCCGTTCGTTCTCGTGGCTTCTGGACTCTTCTAGATGTAAGATAATTACGTGTTCGGTTAATATCCCGTCATTAATCCAACATGTGGGCCTTTCTTCCGTATTTCCTGATAACCCCCTGCAGAAATAGATAAACAGCAAAACTCGTGGAATTCTGTCAGATAAAACCCTAAGTCTAGGTGTTGGTTTCATTTGGATCCTTTTCTCTATTTATTTGATAGTTATAATTGATACTTAAGGACCGTCAACAGCACCATAGCGAAAGAGAGATGGAGGGAGTAGCGATGGAGGCATGCGCGCGAGAGAGAAAGCGGAGGCAGGGAGGCACAAGAGAGAGGAACAATGACCAATATTTTCCAAGGCACGCATACGGACGGTACAGGCGCGGGTGGGTCAGGTTCGTCCAGATGGACGGATGTCCACAGCCTACCATTACCCTTTTTTTAAAGTGAGGTAGCCAGGAGACTTGGGCAGTAGTGGTAAGTACTAAGAGCTTGTGGCAAATGTCTTGAATGACATGAGCATTTGTGACATGAGAAACATTTCTCCTATATTTCAGGTGCCTAAACTTTAAGATGATTTCAGACAATATTTTGTAACACCAACTAATACTAGTAAATTATTACTTTTGTGATTTATTATTTGTCTTTGTGTCATAACATATCAATTTTTTTTTCCTTGTCTAACTACAGAAATAATTTTAAATTGTTAATTGTCTTTGAGCCAACACAAATAAGATTATGTCGGATTTATGATTTTGTCTAATGGTTTTTTTAGTCTCGGAAAAAAAATTATAGACTGTGCTTATAAAAATTGTAACGAACTAAACCAATTTTAATATAAAATGTATGCAACAACTGTTGCCAGAAAGAAAAATCAAATTCAAGCACATAAATTTTCGCAACTCCCCTCCTTTCTTCTCCTCTCCATTCTTCTTCTTTCATTTCTTTCTCCTCCCTCTTTTTCTTCCTTCTTCTTCCACAAAAATGGAGGAGGGTATCCATTGTGTGGAAGAAGGGGGTCGAGATCTGCCCACCTGATCGCTAGATCCAGCCCTGACCTCGGTAAAAGGTCCAATAGGAGGCATTAGCGATTGACACCACGAGATGCATCTATTAGCTAAATAAGTGTATGTATGAAGGCAAAAGTGTCCTTTTGCAATTTGTTAACTGCTATTTCCACCAGATTGAGGATATCCAATCCCTATATGTAGCTAAAGAGGATTGAGAAAACAGACATTTGGAGTATAGGGTAACTGTACTCCAGCAGATTGAGGAAGGAAATGGGATTGAGAAAAAGGTTGCTTTCTCCCTATTTGAGGGACTCAAAAAATATAGGGAAAAGTGAATTGAGAAAAGGGAATAAGCTAGATCAGTTTTTTTTACCTTATTTCCCTACATGACAAATTTTAGGAAAAGATTTGCTTTCCTCAATCTAGTGAAGTTGCTCTTAATTAGAGCAGCTAGTGAGATAGTTATTGACCGGATGCGCCCAACTAATATTTAGTTTGTTTCTTTTAGTTAGGCATGCTTGTAGCCATCCTAGATAATTTTTTACACATAATTATTAGATACATGGATCTAAATAGCTTAGATATAGTGTCCATACTATCTCTTCATGTCATAGAAATATATCTTTTTCTCTCTTAACTCTGACATATCATGCATTAATGGCAATCATTTATAGTGTATAATCATATAATACTATATGAATAGATGAAAACAGTTTTTGTTGCCCTCATGCTCTCATTCCCACAAACGTCGAACGTGCATAAAGAAGGGTGCACTCATCCCCATACACATCCAATGGTTGTAGGGATGGGAGCACACATGACCATTTAACTTTCCCATGAATAGATAATGGTTCCACAAGGCATTGAATGGATACTTGCAACAAAATTTATAAGAGAAACCCCTTGGTGCGTAGAGTGCATGGCTCCTATACTGCCACCCGTGCTATGTGGTTCTCATTTGTAGTGGTAACTGAGGTTAATTACCTAAACTAGGAAGGAGGCATACAATGAGCGTATTGGCTATTGAAACATACATTTATTTAGGTTTAAATTCTCAACTTGGTACAAGCACTTGTGTTTTTTCTAAATATATTTTAGGATCTAATAGTACTATGTTTAGGTGGTAGAAGACCTCTTGTCTTTGCTATGCTTCAAAATAATAAAAATTAGGTAAACTTTGGCGTGGGACATCAGAAAACATGGTATTGGTCAAATCACGCCGTAAACAACAAAATTTATTAAGTCCCATCGTGAAATCACGATTATTTGTCGTAGGACACTGCACTGATTATTTTTATTCATTGCTCAGATTTCAAGAGAGAAGGTTGGGGGAGTGTCTACTTCAACCTCTGCGCGTTTCGTTCATTATTTTGTCGCGCGACCTCTAGCATGTCCATAATGCTTATAACCTATTCATGGTATTCAAAACCACTTTGGGACATTTTTGAGTGTCAACAAATGTATTGCTATTTTTTCCGAGGACAGATTGTACTTGTAATTGGACATGTATACATGCTGACATATACGTAAATAACAGGGGCTTCTCTAAGGTGGTGAAAGAACAGGGAGGAAAAGTATGTACACAATTACAAAGCCTACACGCGGCTCGCAAAAGAACGCCACCAGTAAATTGGGAACAGACCAAGGCTAGCTGCACTTCCTGTCAAGAGCCACGGCCACCATTCTCTACTCCAAGGCTCCAAGCTGTGGAATAATGCTGCGCGGCGAGGAGCCGATGTACCTGAATTCATCCTCTTCAACCTCCAAACTCTGCAATTCATCAAGGAGACGAGGTGTGAGCCTCTGATCAACCTCACGTTGTGCGATTAACGAATGATTCATCCAACTCGAGGACGAGAGCAATCCACTCCACTGCACTAGACCTTCAACCAACCGTCTCATGGCTGGGTTGATGCTTTGAACGAACTGTTAGAGCTGGCCATGGACTTGAGGTCCTTGTACGGCCCCGGCACCAGCTCCTGCTCCATCCAGGCCCGTTTCCTCTTCCTCTTCTCCCACATCCTGTAGCCCCAATACGCTCCGGCCGCAGCCAGCGCCACCAGGACCAGCGACAGCACCACAGTCGCGGCCGTAACGCCCGGCGACATGCCTCGCCGCGCCGAGCTCCTCGTCGCCGTCGCCGCCTTCCTGACCTTGAAGTAGCCCACCATCCGGTCGTCGGCCTGGTACACCAGCGTCTCCACGGGGAAGTCTATGAGGTAGCAGTACCCGCTCGCGCCGTTGAACACCGCGCCCCAGCAGGTGCAGTTGCGCGCGCACGCCAGCTCGCACCCGTCCGCCGTCGTGTTCGTCTGCACCGGCAGCTCCTCCTTGTACGCCACGGACACCCGCTTCTGCCGCACCACGTCGAAATCCAGCTGCCGCGGCCCGGTGCTTCCGGTGATGCAGAGGTCGCCGGTCTCCTCGGCGTGGCACGGTGGGGAGCTGGTGCTCGTGCCGTTACTGTCGAGGCACTGGCACTGCGCGTTCCCGGGGACGCACAGGCCGTACGCGCCGCACGACGTCGGCAGCTCGCACCGCTCCGCGATCGCCTTGTAGTCCGACGTCCACGCCTTGGCGTCGTTGGTCCAGTAGTACGCGTGGAGGTTGCCGTCGTCGTCCAGCGTCATCCGCCTGAAGACACCGGCGAGGTTCAGGGCGAACGTGTCGAACGACAGCACGTCCACCCTCTGGCTGCCGCCGCCGCTCTCGAGGTAGATGCCGAAGAACCCGAGGCCGTCGAGGCGGCCGTAGATCGGCGGCGCCGTGGCGTTCTCCGGCTGCGCCTGCATCGCCGTGTGCTTCCAGTACACGGGCGTCGCCGCCCGGCCGCCGTCGAACTCCATGTGCAGCGCCATGTACGTCTTCCCGAGCCGCAGAGCGAACCGGCGGTTCGCGGAGATGAGCGGCGGCGACGAGGCGGTGAAGTTCTGGTCCACGACGAGCGTGTCGGACGGGTGGTCGAAGCTCTGCCACGCCGGCAGCGGCCTCGCGTACCGCTGCACGACGAGGTTGGAGGAGTTGAGCAGCGCCACGACGTCGCCCGCGGTGTTGAGCGTCCGCCACAGCACGGCGCCGTCGTGGGCAGTGAGGACCAGGCTGGTGTCGAAGGTGAGCGTGGCCGGGCGCGACCAGTCCCCGAGGTTGGCAGGCGTGGCGCGCCAGACGGGGAAGGACGACGGGAGGTGCACCACGGCGAGGTCCAGCGACGCCTGGCCGACGCAGAGGAAGCCCAGGGCGAAGACGGCGCTGGTCGCGTACAGCACCGGCTCGAACGTCGCCGCGGACCCGGCCGCGTGCGTCGCGGTGAAGCCGTTAATGAGATGCGTCGTGAGCTCTTCTTCTCCTCCCTTGGCCCCGTCGACCGGGAGCACCGCCGGCGATGCTGCGCAGAGGAGGAGGAGGAGGACGACTGCGGCGATCGCCGGTTCACCCTTGGCTTGCCTCATTGTGGAGGAAGAGAGGATGAAGGTCAAATGTTTGAGAGAGTGTGCATACTAAATATGTGCATTGGGATTAGGCGATTGGCATAGGCATTTTGGGGAAGGTCAACGGTGTGGCTGCACTGTTGCAGGCAACAATGCCTCTCTCTCCATTTTGGTCAGGTCAGGCCTGTCTGAAGTTGTCCATGGCCAATATAAAATGATGCAAATGCATATGCCCCCAATGTTGTGGGCGAGATGAATGTGCATCAACTGAAAACATTGCATCATCTCCAAGTAGTAAGTTGCAACAACAGGCAACAAAGTGCCTAGTGGTATGAACTGGCAAAAAGGTCAACGCAAAAGTTTCCGCCCAAAAGTCAACTAGCGGTTTCTTTTTTCCAAAAACAAAACGGTTTTGTAAAAAAAAATGTCTACTACTAGTTCGTCAGCTCGTGTTGGCAACCGGCGAAAGCTTCGCCTTGTACGGGCGTTTACTTGGATTAATGTACGTGGAGGTGCCCAAGGTTTGTTCATCTGTGCGTTGACCTTGAAGGGATCAAATTGGGACTGACAGAATGTGTATTATTACCGTATTCTTATAAGCATTTTTTTTGAACAAATGTTTATCAGTCCCTGGCATGTGGGATCTCATCAATATACTGTATTTGAATAAAAAACAATCAGTCCCTTGTTTGTCAGCGCACTGAACAATCATATCATATCAGTGTGGCCGATTGCATGTTGCTTGTAAGAAGGATCTAATCCAGTGTGCACATCTCATTATCGCGTGGCTTATCTATATTTTAGTTCAGATCTTAATGCATACTAGTACTAGCTTGCTCATGAAAATGACAGTGGGGCACCTTTCTTCGGTGCATGCATCATCAGGCATCAGATTTTCACCCTTCATAGTGATTCATCAAACAATTTCGGCTTCTCTGGCTCTCTGCCAGGAACAAATTCAGTACCGAGAATATTGGAGCCCGAAACGAAAAATTGACTTTGCTTTGGTTGACTTTTATGAGCTAGCGTTTTTTTTTTGAAAAAAAAGAAGCAGACCTTCTGCAACTTGGAAGATAGCTTACATTGGCAGCTAAGTAATTATCTAGAGGAACAACATGTGACTCCTCATAATAGATAAAAAAATGATCATAACACTCTTTCTTTTTATTCCTCCTTTATTTGTTTTCCTCGTCTCCTTCATCCCCACACCCTCTCCAGTCTCCACACAATTTTCTTCCTCCCTTTGTTCCTGATGCAGAGCTTTCTTCCCCGGTGGTCTGTGCATGAGCCCTCCCTAGTGGCGGTACCCGCACCTGGTGCCCGAGGCTACTGATGCCCCATGACATGCCCGGTCCTGTTGTTGTCCCTCCCCGCGTTGGCATGGGGCAAATCCGACCTCCCCGTGCGCTTGGGCTCACTAGTGCGAGTGGGAGTAGAGAAAATCTGCTATTTTCAGCTTCATCTCACATTCGCCCATTGTGGAAAAAAGGTTTTTAGGAGCTTTTCTAGTGAAGTAGTTCCATTTTACCCTATTTGACACAAAACAACTCTAAAACTACTAGAATTGAGCCAAACGAGACTTTATTTGGAGAATTAGTAGCTTACATTAATTAATGGCTACAAGTAATTTTCTAGAGGAACAACGTGTGATGCCATTATATTAACATGTCAAAGTCACGAGTCTTATTTGGAGAATTTGTCCCTGTCGTCCCTCTCAACGTCTCTGCTTTCCTAGCCGTCGGATTCTCGTCGTGAGCTGTCGAAATCCCCTCAACCATAGTAAAAAAATTCAAAAAAAAAATGCCGTTCACATCCTCTGCAACCTGTAAGAGCAAAAGAGCTATAGCCGCAGGCCGAGGCCCATCCTCACTGCCATGGTCAATTTATTTATGAAGTGCATGGTACTGCATCTTGTTTAAATTGGAGAAGTTTGGATATTTGGGACTCCAAATATTGCGCTTCATAGTTTTGCCATTTGTAACACTAGTCCATCAACCCGTCCGAGCCATTAATTAGTTATAGTGTTTTTTATGAGCTAGTGTTTTTTTTAAGAAGCAGATCTTCTGCAACTTGGAACATAACTTACATTAGCAGGTAAGTAATTATCTAGAGGAACAACGTGTGATGCGACTGTATTAACATGTCAAAATGCTAAGTGTTAGATCCAATTTAGCAAAACAACTTCTCAATATTATAAAAGGATAAAATGATCCTAACGCTCTTTTCTTTTCTTTTTCTCCTTTATTTGTTTTCCTCATCTCCTTCATCCGCACAGCCTCTCTTTGTTCCCGATGCAGAGTTTTCTTCCCCAGCGGCCCGTGCTTGCGCCCTCCTCGGTGGCAGCGCCCGCCTATGCCCCTCTCGACAGCACTGTGCGCGCCCGGTTGTGCTGTTGTCCCACCCCGTGCCGGCCTGGGACAAATCTGATCTTCGTGTGTTGAGTGTGAGTGGGAGTTGAGAGAAGCTGCTATTATCAGTTCCATCTCACATCCGTTCTCTGAGAGAAATGTTTTCCGAAGCTCCTTAAGTGAAGTTGTTTCATTTTATCCTATTTAGCACAAAACAACTCCTAAAACTACTAGAGAAATTGTGCCAAACAAGACTTTATTTGAAGAATTAGTATCTTAACATTAACGGCTATAAGTAATTTTTTAGAGGAACAACGTGTGATGCCATTATATTAACGGGAACTGCTCCACTACTCCTCTCTCTAAAAATTACATAAATCTTAAAGCAGTCCATCTAATTAATTACCTATTTAAATTGCTCTTGGGTCCCGCATGGGCCTGAGCCGTACAAGCCCAGTCTGTGTCCAGCACTGACCCAAAGCCCAGTCTCGTTGAAGGAGGCGGCCGTGGTCCTCATAGTAGTAGACTGCAATCCGCAGAGCCGGTGAGAGTTGAGACCGGCGCAGTGCCGCAGTCCTACCGGTGTCTCTTGGTGCATGAGACTTGAGAGGAAGACGGTGATGGCGAGGAGCATGGCGCTGGTGCAGATGCTATAGGCCTAGCTCCGGCCGACGTGGTCCTGGACGTAGGCGAGGACAGTGATGGCAGAGACCAGGGAGTGGCAGAGTGCATGGCACTATGGCAGAAGAACAAGAAAACTATATGGAGAAATACATGAACATGCTCAAAAAATCCTTGTTTTATTGTCAATGGAATTCAGTTCATAGACATGGATTTATCATCCCACATGAGGGATTGTGCGCCATTGCCATGGCCGATGTCGGAGGAGGATGGCATGGGGCGCTGGAGCTCGTGGCTCTAGTGTGGCAGCGACCCGGAGCTCCATGCCGACTTCCAGTTTGGAATGTGGATCGATTTGGCTGGGACACCGGCACACCGCTCCTCCAGTCCCGTGCGCAAGCGGTGAGGACGTTTGCCGTCGGCTGCGAGAAAACAAAACCAGGTGGAACCGAACGAAGTGGATCGGATAACTAGGAGATGAGTTTTGACTGGATTTGGCATGGATATGGGCTGGGTTCTAACCGACCAGGCCCAATCGTGACCCAGGTGGAAAATAATTAAGATGATGTTTAATTGTTGCTTTGAGATTTGTGTAATTTTTAGGATGAGGAGTATCGGGGCAGTTGCCTATATTAACATGTCAAAATGACGAGTCTTATTTGGAGAATTCGGCCCTGTCGACAAGAAAATGATAAAAAAAACAAAAGAATGCCATTCACATCTTCTGCAACTTGCAAGAGCAAAAGAGCTATAGCCGCAGGCCGAGGCCCATCCTCACTGCCATGGTCAATTTATTTATGAAATGCATGGTACTGCATCTAGTTTAAATTGGAGAAAGTTAGATATTTGGGACACCAAACATTGCACTTCATAGTTTTTGCCATTTGTAGTATTGACTTCGCTATAGAACTCAAAACATGTGTCACTTGATTTCAATGCCATATTCTATATTTCCTCTCTTTTCTAGTATCTCTCCTTTTATTTGGCCACCCGAAAGGACACTTTTGCCCTTTTATTGTACAGAAAATTGCACATTTAGATATAACTTACGGAGTAAAAAGCGTTCGGACGCCGCTCCAAATATCGGATGGCTTTGTCACATGACATCGTGTGCACGGTCCTTCACATTCGTTTCAAGGGTTGAACAAAGGACGATGGACCTGGTAATGCTTACATGTGAGCATTAGGACGGACGGACGGACGGACCTGTCCCGAGATGCACGCGCTCTACTTCTTTGTGTGCTGGCGCCGCTACCTCCACCTGTACTCTGCATCGTCGCCGGCTCCCCGCCCCACCCCACCCACTGCTGCACCGCTGCCGTCCTCACCCGCCCTCTACATCTATGTTGCTGCCGCCGCGTCCACCCGCCCTCTGCATCGTCACCGTCACCTGTTCCACCCCCACCCTGTCCTCTGTGCGTCAGAGTCTAGATCCCCCGCTCCACGCCGCCGACGCGCTCTACACCGGTGACCTCTGTGTGCCGATGAGCTTCCATTTGCCGAAGCAGCAAGGAGATGTTGCGCTGAAAATGCATATTGCAAATGTATATTCCAAGTATTCCATGTGTTTCAGAGGTATGTTGCAAGTGTTTTAGGGGGTGTTTAGTTCCTCCCCAAAAAATTTTCACCCCGTCACATCGGATGTTTGGACACATGCATGGAGTATTAAATGTAGATGAAAAAATAACTAATTACACAGATTGCGATAAATTTGCGAGACAAATTTTTTAAGCCTAATTAATCCATGATTTGATAATGCTGTGCTACAGTAAACATGTGCTAATGACGAATTAATTAGGCTTAATAAATTCGTCTCGTGGTTTTCAGGAGAGTTATGTAATTAGTTTTTTTATTAGTATCCGAATACCCCTTGTGACATCCCATAAAACATTCGATGTGACACCCAAAATTTTTCACTCCAGGAACTAAACACCCCTTAATCGATGTTGCAAAAGTAGATAGAATGGTTGCATATATTGCTATGGCTATACACTTATGTTTCAAATGTATGTTTTAAATATTTATCTATTTTAGACGCATGTTGTGAGTGTTTTATCTGAATGTTGCAAAAGTAGATCTGAATGTTGTATATGTTTCATGCGGGGTAGGTGACCCATGAGGGTTCCCACATGCGCATACGAGACGAAGAGGGCATAGGTGGTCGGGGCAGGAAGAAACGGTGGGGTCCACACATAGGGGGTGAAAAATTGGGCAGCTCGTTGAACATAGTTTTTGCAACGTCTCGATACGTCGTACGAAACATAAGAGATAAACTGCTACAACGTTACTAAGAAACCATCTATCATCATACTATAAAAGAACGAGTTTTTTGTGGGGGCTATCTCTCTTTCACAACCATTTGATCTTAATACCGTTTCATATGAGCCTTCCATTGTCCGAGATTTTACTCTCCTTCAATAATAACCGTTCGATATAAACGCCATGTCATATGAGTCTTTCGTCGTGCGAGATCTTACATTACCCCACGACCCTTCAATTCCATGGCTCGACTCCCTCTCCATCACGTACAACCAGAACTCTCAGTCAGCACGAATGGGCCTGTGGTCCAGTGGTAGAGCTGTCCAGTGAGACGCTACCCACCAGGGTTCATCGCACTTTTTCTGGAATTTTTCTACAATTTTCAGGGTACATGCACGCGTGCGCGTTTAGTGGTAATGCGCGTTTCCCGCGCACCGGAGGCGACACCTCTCAATCTCTTCTTTGCATGTGTACGGACGTGCACATATGTCTGCGTGTGTTGTGAGCATGCAGTGTGTGGATTGTGTGTGCGTCGGAGTTGTACCTGCTAAAAAAAATCGTAGTCGGCGCCGTCCCTGTCGTTCCCCCCGGTGCGGACCCGTCGCTGCTGGCGGGCGCGTCCGGAATCGCGGCGCGGTGCAACACCACGTCGGCGTCGTCCGCAGTGTCCACACGCTGCCCCGGATGGAGCCCGTGGTGTTGGCCGAGTCGTCGTTTATCGTGCACCTTGGTTGCTCCAGGTTCTTCAAGATCATCATTGCGCCGGCCAGGTAGCTCGTCGTGCGTCAGCAGGTTTGTGGTCTTCACTGGACTCGAGGTGGAGACTGGCGGCCATGGCGACGGGGAAGAGGCATGGTGAAGCACAGGTCCCTTCGATACAGCCTTGTCCCCCTGCTCTTCAGCTCTTGCTCTGGCTCCGCACGCACGCACCGCCTGGAGATTCTCCTATCCGGCCGGGCGCTCCGTGCCCACTCCCTTCAATTCCTCTCTCACGCTTGCTTTTGCTTCTACAAGTTGTACCGGCCGCTGCCCAGCCTCCTGACGGTCGAATCACCTGCTGCAGATGCTGATTGCTGTCGTCGCCGAGGAGCACGCATAGCCGAGCAGTTTTTGCCACCAGCAAGCTTGTACGAGGAAAATCCTCCGGTGCGACGTCCCTGGAGAGCACAAAGCAATCGACGAGCCCAACCAAAGTTCAGAGCTGTACCTGAGTCCTTCTCACGTTATTTAATCCTCTTCATTGAAATTTACATTCCATCAGTGTCTCTCTGTCAGCTTTAATTCGGCACAAGCTCAAGCCTTGTTAGCTTGAAGGGTTGCTACGTCTCACAGTACCGCTGCACCAGCCAATGGAAATCCCATATATGGTCAGTACACCAATCGCATGTCCTCCTTTTAGCTACCAATCAATATGATCTGTGCTCCTTGGAAATCTATGGATTATTTCAAGCAAATGTACTTAGCAAGCAGATTGCTGGTTAATTCTTATAATTCTAACGTTCCCCATCTGGAATTAAATCGATGCATGGTCTGGCTGACTGAGTGATATGGGCAATACAGGTTGTTTCAGCAGATAAAGATCCTATTCAAATAGATTGTAAGCATCCTGCAGTGGCAGAGCACTGGATTATTGCAGGGAGCTCCAAGAGCCCGCGCCGATGGGATGGCATGAGGAACTGAACATCCTGTTTTCTACACCAACTAAAAAAAATTGTTTGCTTCATCATGTTATTTTGGGAACAAGAACATACCCCATTATCTGCAATTGTCTTGGGTAGAAAAGCTTTATCTAATTATTGGCAAGGACCAGAAGGAGCTGCTCCTTTCATTGGCTAAAATTGTAAAAGAATACCTGTTGCAGGAGCTAGGAGCACGTCCTAACAATATTGGAGATCAGTGGTATGTTCGACGAAACACAGTTCCCTAGCTCTTCCTTCCCCGTTTTCTCCACCCGGCGCCGCTCCAGGCCCCCTCCCTCCGCCTCCTCCCCGGCCGTCACCGCCGCCCCCCGGCGTACGACGGCGGCGGCCCACAGCGGCTTGGAAAAAGGGGCACCGTCACAGCCTCCCTCCCTTCCCCTCACCCCCTAATCCACCCCTCCTCCACTTATCTCTACCCCGAGCTTTGTTCTCTGGCGAGTCGGCCGGCCGGCGAGCCAGATCCGGGCCTCTAGGGGTTGGATCCACCCTCTCCCACGCCGGATCTGCGTCGTCCATAGATGCTCCTACTCCTCCCCGTCGCGGTCGCGGGCGTCCCCCTCCGGATCTGCCGCCTGGTGGCTGAATCCGCCACCCCGAGGCACCGGCGACTCTGGCCGGCTCTCCCGCGCGGCGTGCGCGGCACGGCTGGCTGGCGCGGGCCTCGCCGGCTCGGTCGCCTGTTCAGTCACCAGGGCCAGTGCTCCCCGCCCGGTGGCCTCCCTCTCTGGAGGCGTCCAGGACGCGGTGGTGGCGGCTGATGCCGAATCCGCCCTCTCCTTGGCGGATTTGGTGTCCTTCGCGTGGCGTCGCTTCGGGGTGCGCGCGGCGTGGCCGATGTGGACATGGCCGTTGGCCGAGTTCCAACGGCTGGCGGGCTGCTGCCATGTGCTGTGGTGGCATCCTGGCGGCTTTGTCATCGGTGTTGTCACTGCGGGTGCCACGAGTGGCCTACATCTACGGACTCACAGAAACTAGGTGAAAACCCTGCCCGGTTCCTCCAAGCCGGCGGCGGTGGCGCAACATGTGCCACCAACCTTCTTGAAGGAGTCGTCGATGTTTCGGATCGTTGAGGGCAGTCCAGGGATGAGAGTCCTACTCGTGGGCTTCTTCCAGCGTTGATCGGTGTCTGTGGGCGTCAATTTCCTTCCTGAGGGCATCGTTGGAGCACTGCTGTAACCCATCTCCGCTGCTCTCGCCGGAGTTGCTCTTCTCCTTCTGTGCCTGTGTGTGCTTCATGCTACTCTTCGCAAGGTTCTGTCCAGCCTACTGGGTGTGGCCGCAGTCTCTTTGATGGATGCTTTGTCGTCGTGTCGCTCGGGCGGATGATTTGCCGCCAGTGTCGCTAAGGCCCCCTCTCATGCAGATGCTTTGCTGCTGTGAGCGTGATGGCCCCATCCGCGGATGCTCTACCGCGTCGATGGTTACGCTTTGGGCACCTCCCCTTATGTCGGTCGCTGAGGGTGTGATGGCCCCTGTCTTTTGGCAGATGCTTTGCCGCCGTGTGCTTGGGTGGATGCTTTGCCACCGTGGTTGTTCAGGCGGATGCTTTGCCGCCGTGTCGCTTGCGCCATATCTAGTTTGTTGGCACCTTCGCGTTGATGTATTTTCTATGCAGGCTTAGTTGCTTAGCTTAGTGGTGGAGGGTCCCCCCTTTCGCCTTCTTTCAGTTATGTGTTGTGTTTTCTCCAAGTTCTGTACGGCTCCTTGCCATGTCACTTTGTAGAGGCTGTAAACTTTCCCAATTCCACTTAATGAAGCACATGCAATGCGCGCTTTCGAAAAAAAAATTAGAGATCAGTGGGGTGGGTGATGATTGCATGGCATGAAAAAAAGTAGAAAAAAGGACTCCTGGTAAGAATAAACTTAATTAGCTTTGTAGATCAGTGGGGTGGGTGATGATTGCATAGGCTTGCAGGATACCTATGGATCTTCATTTCCATCTTGCCGAAATCAATCTCAAACTCTTCTGCTTTATTCTTGCACACCTTCTCCTCAGCAAGAAGAACTGCATCAGAATTTTCTGATCCATTTGGACTGATGATGGGGATCTCGGGCATCTCTCTATCCCAAGAAAGTGATACTTCCCCACCTTTGATAGTTTGATGATGGGGGTCACACGCATCGGCATGTCTCTTTCCTCCAGACGGGCTACTGCTAGTTTATTCCTATGAGAGGCTCGTCTCACCATCTCCAAATAGGGTCTTCACTCTTGTGCAGCCTACGTGCTACTTCCTACTATTGCTTGCTGCTGCTAGCTAGCTACATGGTTCGAAGATCCCATCGAGTCCAATGAATATATAGAGATATGGTCCAGCCTGTATGTAAAAGATGTCCGCCACAATGTCGCCAACTTGCGATTACCGTACCTATGTGCCTCGTCTTTGTTTCAATAACCGGTGAACTGAGACATCTCGAAGCGTTTGGTTCGGTGAAATGTAATGTAATCAGAATCGGAATACTTACTGGATTAGATGTCGATACATGTGCTTGTTTCGATTGGGTCCGTACTCCGTAATCAGATAAGTAACACTCTACTCTCCTCTGATACCGCGAGTCTCCTATACCTTTATTGCTATATCGTATTAGGCTGCTGCCGGTGTGCCGTAGGTCCCGTTCGGCTACGTTGATAAGCCGGTTGAAAAATGCTGTTGATTGATTTGTTATGAAAGAAAAATATTGTTCTGGCTGAAAAAATAAGCTGAAAAGGACGGATTATAAGCCGGATGAACAGGGCCATTACCACATCGGTACCAAACAAAGCCAGCAATCAATGATCCCACCAACTAAGGCCTTATTTACTTCCCTTCCAAATTTCAAATTTTTACACTCTCTTCATCACATCAATCTTTAGACGCATACATGGAACACTTAATATAGGTAAAAGAAATAACTAATTACACAGTTTGGTTGTAAACCACGATACGAATCTTTTGAGCCTAATTAGTCTATGATTGGACACTAATTACCAAATACAAACGAAAGTACTACAGTAGCAAAAATTCTAATTTTTTTTTGCATCTAAACACCCCCTAAACCTGCGTGAATTGATTTCGATTCGAGTTAGGTCGTTGCCTAGCTGAGGATTCACCAAACACCATAATGGTTGTGGTAACGTGTGAACAACTTAAGCAGGAAGCCTATATTATCTCCATCTGAACAATCCAAGGATTAGTTATGGTGTCACAGTTCAATAATTAATTTCGTGCTACACATGACAGTTGCCTAGCCATTTTCTTTTCTTCAACCCTTCAACTACCGTTGTAGCCTACAGGGTCCATTTGGATGCAGAGAAGTTCTTCTTTTGCACATGGTAGGAGTATAACTTTTGAGAATTCTGATGTACGAGTATAACTTCATAGGATAAGATTAAGTTTCACCTCTGTATTTTGAATTGTTTGATCCAACGTTTGTCCACAAGGGACAATAAAATTTATCTTCGGCAGCAAGTATATTCCCATGCCCATATATGTCATCGATTTTACCATTAGTTAGAGCAAGTATAACAAGGCTTACTCAGCCGGCTAAATGGAGTCCACATCAGAAAAGTAGCATCATTTGGGGGTGAGAGAAAAGGAGAGATCAGGAAAGAGCCGGCGCTTGACTCCTAGCCGGCTAAATCCCATCATGTAGCTACAAGCTGTAGGCTCGACATTCCTCCCTCTAGAGGGCGTGATATGTCCACACATCAGTGGTGGCGCTAGGGGTATTCCCCTGTATTCCACCCAGAGAGAAAAGGAGAGATCAGGAAAGAGCCGGCGCTTGACTCCTAGCCGGCTAAATCCCATCATGTAGCTACAAGCTGTAGGCTCGACATTCCTCCCTCTAGAGGGCGTGATATGTCCACACATCAGTGGTGGCGCTAGGGGTATTCCCCTGTATTCCACCGAACACCCAAAATTTTGGAAACAAACGCAAATACATATATGTATAGGTATAATGGTATCGCCTGTATAGTATACATATTGCAAATCTAGCCCAAAGCCCAATAGAAAGCAGAGACTATGGGCCCACCAAAGTAAAAAAGAAGTGGAAGTTGCTGCTCCCAACGCGCATCGCACCCCCATCCCACCGCTTCGCATCGGCGCATCATACCGCTCCGCATCCCGCATCTTTGGAGGCGGCGGCACGGCATTGGCCTCCCCCTTGTCCCTCGGCTGGCGGCCCCCTCCCAAGCTCCCCCTCGGCACTATGCTTGTTAAATCTAAATAAATCTATAACTAAGTTACACATGATTCAATAAGTGTGAATTTTTTTATTATAGTTCAAGCATATAATAATTAGCCCATCATAAAAATTTTATGACAATTGGACCACAAAAACTGTAGCTCTAAATTATTCTAATTACTTACAGGAAAGCGTACATCTAAAGTTACAATAAAAAATTATACTAAAATATATCATATTATATATTCACTATGTATATCTAGTCACGTGGAGTTCAACCAAATTGTATTTTCTATTTTATGATTTTTCTCTGATTTACTATGATTTTTCAAAAATACAACCAAAATAAATAAAAAGGAAAAAGACAAAACCGTCTTCAAAACCGCTTATTAAATGGGCTAGGTAGGTAAAACGAACCGTTTTAAAAGTTTAGGAAGGTGATTTGTCCGATTTTAGAGTTTAGAAAGAAAAGCTGACTTTCGTAACGTGGATTTTTTCCTTTGAATGAAGGCCACTTGTCATGAAATCCAGCCCAGCCCAGTCCTTTCTCGCCACAACGCGAGGCCCAACATTTACTACCCACGCCGATTAGGCCCTTCCTATTTCTCGGCCCACTTGAGAGAGACGCTTGCGCAGTCACGCTCACGCGGCACACGCCGGTTCAATTTCTGACCGTTGCGACCCGAACCGAAGGTTCCATTCCAAAATCCAAATCCGCCGCCCCCTCTCCTCCCTCCAAGGCCTCACAAACTCGCAGAGATCCGCTGCCCGCAGCCCGATCCACGCGCACATAGATCGAGAACAGAGACCATTCCCCACGGCATGGCGGCGGCGGACGGGGACGACGCCCCGATCGCGGCGTTCGCGGTGACCAAGGGCGGCGTCGTGCTCAAGCACATCTTCCTCAACGCGCCCCCGCCGGATTTGGCGACGACGCGCGGGGCTGCTGGCGGGCGAGGGGTGGAGGGAGAGGAGGAGGACCCGCCGGTGATGGTGGGGCGGCACCCCGACTGCCACGTGCTCGTCGACCACCCCAGCGTCAGCTGATTCCACCTCGAGCTGCGTTGTCGTCGTCAACAGAGCCTCATCACCGTCACCGACCTCTGCTCTGGTGAGACGCCGACCGCTCTGTTTCCTTTTCCCCCCTTCCTCTGCATCCGCGAGTTGAGCTCGTCATCGCGGCGCTGGCACGATTAATCCGATTCCGCGAACCTAGCTAATCTGTTAGTGTTGATTTCAATTGATTTGATAGTTTGATGAAATGCTTGTGGTCTAATAGTTTGATGAAATGCGCAGGAACCAAGCATCCAGTTAGTGCCTGATTCAGTGGACATGGAGACCCATCAGGTTTGTTCACAGCAAATGAGTATTACTGAATACCGGAAAACATTGTATGAAATGCTTATCGGTATCTTTAGAGCTGCAATCCATGTTTATTGATTTGATAGCCTGAAACTGCAAAGTGGCAACTGATGTATTTCTTATTTTTTGGTATTGCTATGGTTATGTATGATCTTCTTTGCAGCTAAGTAATGGACCTTCTAGGTTGCAAATTCAAATGCAGCAATGTGGATTGCCTCAATTGTTTCCAATATTTGATGTGTTGACTAGTTCCTCCACTATAGTAAATCCTTGTATGCATGTTCTATGAATATATAGCATCTTATTTTTACATCCACTCTGAGCTACAGGATTTCCTACATGCCACTTGAACTAGATTTGTTCTGTTAACTGTCACTGTTCAATCAACATTCTATTCTTAGTTGTTTACTGCATTGGTGCTCCCATTTGACGGTACCCAGTTGCCTAATTCCTATAAATAGTATCAACTTTTTCCCATGCCTGCCTAGTGCTAAATTTGATTGAAAATAATTCTGTTGCCTAAATGAAAGTTGTCATGCTGTGCTGCTGTAGATTTGTTATTATTTGGGCACTTCATGCCAGTCCAAATACATTGTGCATGTGCATAGAGCCATAGAATAATTGTGAACCTCTATCTGGTACATATTATTTTCTATGCTCCTGATTCTATCGTGATAAGTTAAATTTCTCTGAGATGACATTCCAATTGTATGTTTGCTTAGTTTGACAAATGATGTTTTTAAAAAAGCCTGGGGGTGGTTTACCCCTGAGTTTTTTTTTCTAGCTTAACAAATGGTTTTTTAAATGGTAGCTGTGCGTAATTTTCAGCTTGTGTCAAGAAACCGTTTGTGCACATATAAATTCGCTTGTCTGCTTCTCTGAATGTTGTATTTCAGAAGTTAAACACTTCTTGCATTTATTTTGCATGTTGGAGTCAAAACATATCAACACTTAAATGGGCTATGCATTATATAAACCAAATTTTGTGACCTTAAGTTAGAGTAAACCAAGTCAACTATTGATTGCATCAGCGCAAACTATGTGATGAGCTGACAATATATATCCATTATCGAAATCTACTTGTAAACATGTATGTCAGTTCTTTGGTTTTCAACATCTTTGGGTGTTACTGTTCCTTTCATGTCGTCAATTGTTTATTGTTCTGTTGTTTTCTTCCTTTTTTATCAAAGAGATTTCAATTTTGGATCCGTTTTCTGGAAGCCTACCCCAACTTGCTTGGGACAAAAGGCTATGTTGTTGTTGTTGTTGATCCGTTTTCTGGAAATGATTGCTAACTGTCTGATCTAACATCCAGGGTACAAGTGAACAAATTGTATCAGAAGACATTACATTTCCAGCCAAAGTGACCCCCTCCGTATCTCCATTGTCTGACTTTGTTCATCCCTTTTTTGCGGAAGAGCCTTCACTTTCCCAATTTCATGAGAACATAGACGGAGTGATAGAGGAAAAGTTGGTTGCGAAGAATCAAATTTCAGAATCTTTTGGTTCATTAATCATACAGGAAATGCCAGGCACACTGACAAATGCTGGAAAATCAATCCAGTCAGACAAGCAGGATGCCTCATCAGATAGTGTCCAAGAGGTCCAAGTTGAAGTCAGTCAAATCACTTCGTGTTGACACAAGCAGGAGCAGGGATGGAAGCAGCACTCTGAGCCATAGCTTTCAGAAGGGAGACCAAAATGAGATTCTTGTATGTTCTCAGAGCTGTGGGACAGAATGCACTGCCTGTATAGCTTTATTTGGTATTTCTGAAGTTAAAAGAGCTGAAGAAAAGGAAGAGTTGATTGCTGAAGATAAGATTGACATGAATCCCCCAGCCAGCATGATCATGGAGGGAAATATGAAAGAGAGAAAACCTGAGAATTATATCCCACAAGATCCAGTTGATGCAAAGCTGCAGAAGAAATTAGGCTTGTTAGATTCTGCTCTCCCTTTTCATTTCAAAGATGATGCATTCACTGACAAAGAAATTCCACAAGGGAATGGTGCTACTGTTCATACAGACTCTGAGCTTGTTTCAGAAAATCTTGTAATGAAGGACGATGGTTTCAACCATCTTAACTTGGAGGGAGCTCTCTCAGAAAACAAGAATATGGACCCAAATAAGATTGCTGGTCTACTAGAAGGAACCATTTGTGGGAATCTATTTGACACTTTGGACACTGAAGGAATTGAACAAGATGAAGAGATCTGCCCACTGGACAAGGATGAAATCACCCCCAATGTATTAGGTAACATAATAATGGAGAGGAACCATAGATGTCTGCAGCCTACCATCTCCCAACAGTTGATGGATTCCATTTCCCCTCTCAATTTAGATCATGATGACTTTTCTGAAAATGAGAACTCCATGCTGAACACTGGAGATCAGATGAAATCAAATGAACCTGTCTCTGAGAATCTTAACCCATTAATGCCCATTTCACATCTGGAATTCAAAGATGACACCCTTCTGGATATGGAAAACAAAGTGCCGGCTCTGGGAAAGTCTGAGGCTACATCCCCTGTGAGGCAGGAAAGTCTGTTCTCAGACAAGGAAAATGTGACTCCAGCCTCTAAGGTGAAGACCAATGTTAGGAGAGTTCTTGGTACAAGGATGGATAATTCATTATCAGCAGCAAATGCTTCAAATAAGAAAAAAGTTCTTGGGTCGAGGGTGGATAATTCAGTGTCAACAGAGAATAGTTCAAATAAGAAGCAATGCAGTGAATTGTCATCAAAGTCTGAAAAATTCCACACAGTAGATTTTGATGTTTTCTATTCAGATGAGGAGAATTTGACCCCTATATCTTCAGGAGGCATGAAATCAAGGAAGTGTTTTCCCAAGGACCTCTCAGTCGACTTAGATCAAGATCAGGAAGCATTCTGCTCAGACAAAGAGAACCTGACACCACTATCTTCTGCAGCTCGGAAAACAAGGGATATGTCTGAAAACCATACACGTATTGAGAGTGCAATCACAAAGAAAAGGATTGCTGATAGGCTCCCCTTCCAGACTCTTCTGTCAAATTCTCCTTTGAGACCTGCTAGCTCACATTGTACCTGTGCTGCTAGGCCAGCTGACATTTCTGCTGGTGACTTGGTGATCAAATTGGAAGATAAATTCAACAATATTTCAGTAAGTTATTGGAGTGATTATATCTGTATGCTCCATATGAATGCCTTTTCGTTTTAGTATCGCATCTGATCTAACATGACGCTAGAGGCATAGGGGGGTTATCCGACGCCCAAGATTCATCCAGATACATTGAGATTCGGTCCAGGGTCCCCACTTTACATGCGAAAGTACAGCATCTTTAAATATTTTATCTACGCGGTCAGCTTTACATGTGAAAAGTACAGCATCTTTCGAATCCCTAGGCAAACAAAGAACGGCTCAGATAAACTCCCCGGCCGCTACTAGAATCGGTGATGCATTTCTGCCCAGGGTCCCGCACGCCAAGGCGTCATCCGATCCATGGCAGCTGAGAGCCTGAGATTGTGACTTGTCTGAATCATCGCTAACCTGCCAGTAAGATGAGTAGCTGAAATAACAGAGGCGAGAGCATGTATAAACTGAAGCAAAATTAGATTACTGCCCTGTTAAAAGAGCTGTGATCAGAGAGATATATCAACAAAAAAAAAAACCAATAACCGTTAAGTAGGTTCCCCTTTTGATCAACGCATTAAGCCTTTTCCAATAATATTGTGACCAAGGAACAATGGAACACCAGATTCTTGTATGGTGTTGAATCACGATTGAAAATTACATTTGTGTGATAAGGAAGCATACTAAATAGGTTCCGTGCAAATGTTGATTTACCTGTCATGTAACAGTTACTAAGAGCATCTTAAGACGGTACTGGACTAAAAAAGTAAGAGGAGCACACCACGCATAAAAAGTAGGATCCTTGAGATTTCCCAATTTAGAAGCCTTCAAACATTGATAGAGGTGTTATTAAAAATGTCTCCAAAACCAACTCATACACACAGAAATTTGCTAGTAATTAATATCGAAGCAGCACAAATCCATTGAGAAATTAACCAAGCACATGTTAACAGCACAATCCAAACATTTAAATCTTTCAAGCATACACAGTTATAGTTGTAACCAAACACAATCAATAAGGTAGAAAAAAAAAAATCAAATATCTATCTTCAAATGATGTTCCCAAGTCCTTTTGTTTAGGTCCCCAATCCTGAATGATGCAAACGGAAGTAGTGGCAACAAAAGATGTAGACACAGAAGTAGAGGGAGAGAGCTTCCATGATTCAGATCACCCATAGCTGATGAATCAAGTTGATTGAACGAGCACCAGCATCATCAGTTTTAAGACTGAGAAATAATCAAGCTGTCTGCAATGAAAACGAAAAGGTTAGTGATAAATTTTGAAACCGAAAGTACAACTTAGTGACTCAGTATTTAACTCATCATGATTCTGAAGAAAATCTGTGTGTGCTGAGCCCAGCAGAAAGCACAGCGCAATTTGCTTATGCACAAGCAGTGCAGTGTGCCTGTGAGGCTGTGACTGAGCTATGGAAGCCACAGTGAGGAAGCAATTACCCCACAAGAGGCTCAGGCCATCAAAATACGAAGGTCGTCCCTGTGAAGTTAATTCAGAAACTCTATGTTGATCAGGTGTGAAAGTGGAAAGATTTAAACAGAAAACTGTGAACAGGATGCGGACGGTATCTTATATGGCTCCCTGTCAGGAAGTTTCTGAAGACAAAGGTCGTCCATAATTGGAAAATAGGAATGAAAAAGGAAATCTTTACGTCCCTGACTACTGTACAACCTTCCATCCTCAAGTTCAGAACAGCAAGCTAAGCAATGTCTAAACGATATACTAACGACCGCAGAGTTAAGCATAGACAACTCATTCAAAGAAAAACTTACCACAAAGCAGCTTTTCTTTGCCTCGTCCAACTGCATCAAATGGGGCCATTATGGGTGCTAGAAAATCATATATCAATTCAGCAAATATGCTTCCTGGGATGCAAATTACCACCCATATGATCAAGACTGCAGTAGCAGCAATAAGGAGAGCTACCTTAGAAATAGTGTAAATTATAGAAGCATGTAAGATATATGAAGTTGATATTGGCCAGGCAAAAAAACACTTATAAGAACCAAAATTGCAGAAGCAAAATTCTATTGCAGTGAACCAAAATTTCTATCCTTCTTTGTACTCATGTAAAGTAATTAAGAGCCTGTAAGTTTTACATAAATTTTGCACGGCAGTTTCAGTATGAAAAATGTGAACTTCCCAGCTATAAGATCATTC
This sequence comes from Saccharum hybrid cultivar R570, assembly GCA_038087645.1. Lineage (NCBI taxonomy): Eukaryota > Viridiplantae > Streptophyta > Magnoliopsida > Poales > Poaceae > Saccharum > Saccharum hybrid cultivar. The sequence continues at coordinate 8,385,328 of JAQSUU010000493.1, read as the reverse complement.
CTTAACTTACTTTTGTCAGAAAATGTTAGAGAACAATTATCACCACAAACATATACAACCCAAAAAGTGAACTTTGCAGCTATAAGATCGTTCCTTAACTTACTTCTGTCAGAAAATGTTAGAGAACAATTATCTCCACAAACCCAAAGCTTTGATCGCGATGCCACCTCAAGAGCGCATTTCAAAAGAACTCTCTTCTTCAGTTCATCAGCACAAACATATATAACGATTGAACCACTCTTCTTACCATCGGACATTACTTAAATGTCAGGTTCAATCTTCAACCACCTTGCCATTAATGTTCGGACTTTACTGGCGTAGAGGTTGCCGGCACAGCAGCCCACTCATCTGCAGTTCAATCAGACATCTTGAACAGGCCGGCCATTACTGTATAAAAGTGACTTTTTCAGAACTGAAATCACCAAAAACACATTCCCCATCAACTGAAATTACTAAAAACAGAACTGCTATCACCAAAAATAGGACTGTTATTTTCAATATACTGTTCTTCCTCTTCCATGGATGGTGTATAACATTGTTGACTCCTGCTGTTTTCAATAAACCGATAGCCCTGCAGAAAAATAGTTCACAACATGGTGAGATCAACTACGAGTGCTAGATCTACACAGTCGGCTGTGCAGTAGCAGACTAAGGATCTACCAAATTGTTCAGCAAGAAAATGAATACACATGTATCAGGTAACAGGCACCAAAAACAGGTGACAGGTAGCATCCTGATGAGTGCACTAACTCAAATTTCAGAAAAATATGTACAGGGACCAGAAATGTGTACAGGGAATAGAAATCAGGGATGATCACTGCAAGTGAAATGCACAAGCACAGCTACCACTTGTCATCAATCAGTTCACTACAAAACAAGCAAAACTACCATTCCATACCAGTTAACTGCCTTTTCAGGTATCCAGGACCTGCTAATGTTAACTTCTACATTGATTCACAACAGCATTACTACTTTGAGTAATGGTAGAAAAAGCATCTTCATCATCTTGAGCGCAGAAAAATTCAGAATCATAGAACAAGTAGCATCCAGAATCATAAGTAACTAAATACACATACATCATGACTACGCAGTGCAAGGATTTTAGTTACTGAACAGGTAGCAGTAGATGAACTGACTGAAAACAAATACGAAACTATCTACTGCTGTCAGTCATTGCATAACTTAGAACCAGCTGAAACTCTTAGTTCATCTACTGCTACCTGTAACTCTGATATCTTAGAACTTGAAACTCTTAGTTCCAGTGAAGTAAAGGCTCATATTACACCGAAAAACAATGTTTCTACTTCAAAATCTTCTCATAAGTGAAAATTCTATATCTTGTTTGACTAAGTTTATACCAAAAAAATTCACATCTACAACAGAAAATAAGTAGACCATGAAAAAATATTCTAGGACTGATTTGTTGGTACTAATTGGGTGTTATCTTACTATTACTAGTTGAAGGCTTCTTTTAAAGCCTCCACATGAAGCTGCCTATGAATCCTAGCTAGATAGACACTCTAGAAAAAAAGAGAGAAATCCTAGAAATTCTCTCAAAAAAGCAAAACATCTAGCCATTATGAAAATAGTCTAAAGTAACCCCATAAATCTATATCTAAATTACCCACCTCTGCCCATTATAGTTTACAGTAACACATAATCTATGTCTGAGTTATCCATACATGATGTTTATAAAAATAACTTTAAAATGTCTTTGTAATTTCTGTCTAGATTACCCGCGTTTGTCATTGTATAGAAATATCCAAAAGTAAATAAATATGTGACTGTAGATTAACTAATTCGGTTGTTGTGTTAATATAGAAATACTAAGTTCAGGTAATATATGCATGATGTGTGTCACTGTGTAGACCATTTCTACATGTATGGAAGGAAACGATAAAAAAATACTCATTTTCAATGTTAAACGCAATGTATGGAGGTGCGTCGTAATTGTAAGGTGAAAAATTATGAATCTGTGGATGAAAACGTGTCTAGAGTAACTACCAATTAGAATAAATCAAAACTGAAATATTATAAGAATATTAAATAAATAAAAGAATCACAGGTAAATAAGTTCGATTGATATTCCGTGGAATCTAATTTTTAAAATAACTATATTTTTAAAAATAATTAACCCATGCAGGAGCATGGTTGATGAACTAGTAGATTTTAATTAAGGTAGTTTGATATTGGTCAAAGTTCAATGTAATATATATTTTGGGAGGGAGTACCGTACCTCTCCATACTGAGTTAGGAGATGGATTATCCCAATTAAATGAAATACTGCAAGTGCAAGTACATGCAGCGCTGCCTACGCTTCTGAAGTGGCTCAAGGACCTGACGGTGCAACAAGGCAGCAGCGTTCCTCTTGTCTGGCGTCTGGCACAGCAGAGGGACAAGGAGACGGGGAGCACACCTCTTCACATGGCTGCGTCGCTGGAGGGGTGGCCATACGTGGGGATTCTCTCCAAGTGGTTCCCAGATGTTTGGCCACGGCTGAAACCGGCGGTCGAGCTACTGCTAGATGCCAACGCATGCGCAGCGTACCAACCGGACGCTCAAGGACTGTACCCTATACATGTCGCCGCGTTGGCCGACAGCCTCGACGCAGTGAGGGCCATGCTGGACAAGTGTCCCGACTGCGCCACCCTGCGAGACGCCAGGGGAAGGACTTTCCTCCACGCCGCAGTTGAGGCGGAGGCATACAGAGTTGTTGAATATGCCTGCCGCCGGATGCCCAAGGATGTCCTCAACATGCAGGATAACAACGGGGATACTGCCATACACCGAGCTGTCGATGTCGGGAACCTGCCGGTTTTTAACTGCCTGATCCGGAATCAGCATGTGCATCTGAATGTACCCAACAAGGATGCGTTGACGCCTTATGATCTCTCATGGGTTAGAGTCCCCTCGTCCTTCTATTATGATATGGTAAGTAACTAGTAGTACTATTATGTCTAGTTGTTACTCGATCTTTGTTACACAAATTAATTGATATATACTTCAAATTAGTTCATATTACTAGCTAGCTCGATAATAATTGCAATATGTGCCCAACATTCCGGCATGCAGAATCCAAGGGGTCTCGTACAATTATCACTACAGTTTGTGGGAGCTCCATGCGGTGGAAGCCGCCCCGACCTCTTATCCCAAAAACACAACGCAAAAATAGACAAGGACATGCTCTCGGCGCATCTAACAAACGCAGCGCAGATGCTGGGCGTTGTGTCTGTGCTTGTTGCGGCTGTGACATTTGCATCAGCTTTCACGTTGCCCGGAGGTTATTACCAAGAAGCCGGCCCGGATGCGGATGGTATCGCTGGCACACCATTGCTTGCTGGGAGCTATGTCTTTGATGTGTTCATCCTCTCTGACACCCTGGCATTCATCTGCTCGTGTATGGCTACCTTCAGCCTCATCTTTGTTGGGGTGCCTGCAATCGACATCTCCGTACGCTACTGGTACTTCGAACTCTCTGCCCTCTTGCTGCGGAGTGCTGGAAGAAGCTTGGTGGTCACTTTTGCGCTGGGATTATACCTGGTGCTGGCTCCAATTGCTCACGCGACCGCGATTGCGGTCTGTGTGATTATCCTCACATGTTCACTCTATGGGAATTCGGAAGCCTGCCAGATCCTTCGTGTTGCAGATGCGGCCCGTGCTAGATTGGGAACTCGGATGCATGTCGCATGGACTCTTGGGCTTACATTCTATAGCGTGTTTACTATTGTGTTTCTAAACTTCTGGTCCTTCGTAATAATCTTCGGCCTCCCAGCAGCAATTCGGGTAGCAGCGCATATGCGTGCGAAGTACTAGTTCACCGCATGCAAGCCCTTCTCTTCAAAAACCTGTTTGTATATGTGCGCCATGCATGTTTGTTTCAAGAGTTTTGCTTCTTTTAAAAGTTTCGTCCGTCAATATAGGGGCCGTTTGATCCGTTTCCTATACAAGCATGGCTAGCAAAATAGGGGTCAGGCTAGCTAAGACTGTCTCTAGCCAGCCAAGACCGGTTTGTTTGGAGTCTGGCTAAGATGAGATTGTTTTGCTTTGTTGGCAATAGAAGAGTTACCTCTTCCTTGAGCTGGTGAGTTGTTCACCCCTCTAGACACTTGGTGGGCATGCCCACCCCAGCGAGGAGCAGCAGCACACAGCCAGGCCCTTGGCGTTGAGCACCACCAGGGCTGCCGCGCGGCGGCAATGCGAGGAGCAGGAGGAGGAGAGTGCAACGCTGGCTAATCGGCAGGAAGCGGATGAGAGGCAGAGGCCAATGCAACGCTGGCTAATTGGCAGGATGCGTGCGTGAGGACCAAGAAGATGCTGGGTAGGTCGCGATGCGCGCACACCACGGTGACACGACCGGCCACGCGGCGACCCCGGCAGCCCCGCGCTCTCCCTCCCCGGCTAGAATCCCAGCGAGGCCCGCCGCGGTGCGGCCTATGCCGGAGTTGCTCCGGTCGCGTGCCCGCCGCCGGCTACCGCGCTTTCCACCGCGCACTACTGGAGCCGGCGGCTTTGCCGAGGGCCCCAGGCTCTCGGCAAAGCCTTTCAGACCCTCGGCAAAGGCTTTGCCGAGCGCAGCTCTCTGCAAAGCGGCCTCGGCAAAAACCCGATCGGCAAAGTCTTCTTTGCCGAGAGCCGTTTATCGGGCTCTCGGCAAAGGCTTTGCCGAGAGCCAGCGCGGCTCTCGGCAAAGAAAAGGCGCCGTTAACGGGCCCGCCTTCTTTGCCGAGAGCCCATTTGGCTGGCTATCGGCAAAGAGTTTTCTTTTTTTTGGAAAAACTCTTTGCCGAGAGCCAGTCTGGACAGGCTTTCGGCAAATATTTTCCTTTTTTTTTAAAAAAATCTCTGCCGAGAGTCTTGCTGGTCTGGCTCTCGGCAAAATATTTTCTTTTTTTTTTAAAAACTCTTTGCCGAGAGCAAGTCTGGCCAGGCTCTCGGCAAAGCTTATCCTTCGCCGAGTGCAACGGTCATTGCGCTCGGCAAAGCTGGGAAATGGGTATTCTTGCAGCCTTGTTTCCCAGCTTTGCCGAGTGTAATGACCGTTGCACTCGGAAGCCTTTGCCGAAAGCAACTCTCGGCAAAGTGGGAAATTTTATTTTTTTCTTCTAATTTTCCATTTCATTACACATACAAATCACATTCATCACATATAAATCACATTCATCACATATAACACATATATCACATGTACATATCACATTCATCACATATATGTCACGTTCACATACAACACGCATATAGCACATTAATCACAATATTTGAACCAAACAAAAGTTAACCATCACAAGTTATCATCGAAACATAATAAGTTTTCAATCTAAAGTTCACAATCTACTAGAGACGACACTCTAAACACACTCATGGCCAACCTTGCCCTGGCCACCCCGGAGAAGCAGTCCCGCCTTGACCCCCGGGCGTGTTCCATCCAGACGCTTGCGGGTTGTTCGAACCCGCCGACGGAGGCTGCAAAAATTAGATGTCTATGTCAAACAAGCAAATGCAGAAACAAAACACTGAGGAATCGATACTCACAGGAGCAGCATCCGCGTTCTGAGACGGCGGTGGAGGAGCCATGAGCGCCGCGGACACCTGCATGCCCTGGGAGGCCATGAACGTGATGAGATCTTGCATCTGCTTAGCTTGGGCCTCCAACCGGGCCTCCATCTGGGACCGCATCTGGGCCTCGGCAAGCTGGCGCTCCTCCCTTTCTCTTTCCAGGCGGGCCTGCGATAATACAAAGGGAATGTTAGAACAATGCAAACATTTAAACATCAATGTACGACGAGTAAAACAAAAATAACCTCGAGCTCGGCGACCCGTGACTGCGAAGGCGACGGGCGTGGGCGTATGGGGATGCTCCCGCTCGTGGTCTGTGCTCGGAGCTGGGCCAGAGTGGGAGTGGAGGACGAGTCGATGACGCCGTCGCCAAGCCAATACCGCCCGTGCCTCTTCCCTCCTCCGACCCTCATCACGATACTTCCGTCCAGGTCCTCGCTGGCCGGATCAAAGTCGGCCCCATGGACCGCCCTTGCCGCCTCTGTGTAGTCAGTGAGGCGGGTGTGGATGCTGGAGTTGGAGTATGCCTCGGGGGGTCGTCGGGGTTGTAGGAGGTCTCCGGTGCGGTGGCCTTGCCCTTGTGGGACATGGCGTATGCCGTGAACGTGCTGCAAGGCTGGCCACCGTGTGACGCCGTCTGCGAGGAAGACAACAAGATGATTAGTAATTAGGCAACATTTGAGCGTTACAATACATAAAGTGTTTCACGTACCCAAGCTTGTGCGTACTCGGTGAGGTTGCGGTTGCCCTGGTGGTGTGGTACACCTGGCATCTGCAGACGCGCCTCCCGGGCCTCGGCGTGCTGGGCGGTCCACTCTTCAGAGAGCCATCGGTCCACGATCATCTCCCAGCACTCGGGAAACGACTGGCACCATTGGGGGACCATCTGCACATCATCAAGTATTTCACATATAAGCGTCAGATGAAATGAGCATAGCTTAATCTCAAAAGGAATCACTTACCTGAATGTACTGCGCCCGGCTCAGCGTCATGCCTCTCGCCTCGACCTTCGACACCCTCCGTCCTTCGACCGTGGCGTTGTAGTTGACGATGGCCTGAAGTCTCGCCTCGTAGATGATGTCGGTGACGAGCTTCCTGCAGGCCCTTGTACTCACCACCTCCGCCTGTGCCTCCTTCCCCTGCTCGCACCTATAGAAGTCCTGCATACAGATGCAATACAAACTCTAAGTAATTCAAGAAAAGTACGATGCATGCGATGTTGTGTGACGAAGACTTACCCACAGCTCCGCTCTGACCCTCGCCGCCTTGTTTGGGTAGTCCGGGTCCGGGGCGACGGTGTAGTGGTCAAAGGTGTAGGCCGGCTCTGTCTTCCCGGCATACTGTACTATGCCGGGGTAGTGCTCGCGGCACAGGAGACCCAGGATGCCATTGGGTTTGCGGCCGCGACCCTCCACAAACTCCCAATGCCTACACAAGTGATACAGAAAGATTATTAGTTTCTATTTCAATTTTGAACATATCATATGAACGAGTAGTTAAAACATGTACCTTTGTCCAACGGGGCGGATCACTGGGCGTTGGTGAAGTGGTATCGGTTGGGCCGGAAGGCTGGCGGGACCTCGCAAGTAGGGCGTGGACGCCCCTGAGGCAGCCGAACCCTCGTCTGCCTCGGCCGACGGCTCATCCTCCTGCTCGGGCTCCTCCTACCCCTCGTCCGCCTGAGCCTCGGCCTCGGGCATGGCCAGCACCTCGTCCTCCGGTGGAGTCGGCTCCCTCCGGCGGCGACCCCTCCTTTGCCGAGATGGCACGTCGTCCTGCGAGGCCCGGTACAGGGAGCTCATCGACCTCTGACGTCCGCCCGGCATCTTGGCTCGACCTCCTGCATTTAAATAGAACAAACAATATTGTATTAGAAATAACATAATGAAATATATGCAAAATAAATAAAACCCTAGATCCTAAGAATATTAGAAAAAACATAACAGGAGTAGAATATAGCATAATATTACGTGAATTAGAAATAATCTGCATCATCGGGATTAGCCGGAGCATAAGTGTCATCATCGCTGTCAACCATGTCTAAGTACTCCTCAGTATCCGAAGACGGGAGGTCGTCTTCATTTGCTTCGCCTAAAAGGAATCGTTCTAGCATTTGTATGTCCTTCTCATTTACCACCTCATCCCCAGCGTCCTCGTCATCATTCTCTACTTCCATTTCCATCGCTTCGGTTAAGTCTATCGTGAACGTCCCTTGTAGCCCAGCTTCTTGAAAGAACTCCCCATCATACGTGTTTGTGTTGAAGTTATAATCCTCATCGTTGGGGAGAGGTAGTTTAGCATGTGGCGATATCTTGTGCACAATATACCAACCCAAGATATGCTCTTTGCTTTTGCACGCATATGGCGTGTAATAAACCTGCGTGGCCTGTTGAGCCACAATATACACATCGGCTCCTAGATAGACAGAATCCTGTCGAATTTCAACTAGCCCAAGATTAGGTGTGAGCCTCGTTACTCCAGGGTCGAACCAATGTCATTTGAACATTCATCTCTCCTCGCCATGTTCTCCTTGTCTTGCCTTCTCCGGTTCCCACATCTGCTGCACGGGCACAATACTTTCATCTCTCCTTGCCAAGCCGGGCCAAATGCATGGTTCAAGAAAGCATCTGTCTTGTGCAACCATTCATCACTGAAATCACTCTTGCTTCTGCGGCCCGAGTACATCCACTGACGGTCATCCATCCTACTGTCATCCATCCGAGTACTTACATCTACATCCAAGTACTTACATCCTATTGTCATCTAATAGGTGAGGATAGGTCCTAATCCCACCCGCGGATGCGTAGACGAGGCTAGTTCCCATTTTCTGCCCCAACCCAAGACAGAATTTCGGCAGCACCTCCCCGCTGTTCTCCCGATACACGTCCCTGTAGGGAGAGTGTGTATCCGGAGAATAACAGGGAGGTGATGCCGAAACTCCGTCTCGAATCAGGGCAGACAATGGGAGCTAGCCTCATCAACGCATCCGCGGGTTGTCCAAGTAACGTGGACAATCCGAACAGATACAGTTATCGACATGCAGAGATCTGCATACCTTCAACCGTATCTCTTTCGGATGGGAGACGCCTAATTGGGTTCATGACCTACGACCCTTATCCGGGAGAAGAAGTTATTTATACCTAGGGTGGCGGCGGAGTCAGGCTAGCGGCGCAGTGACGAGTCGGTGCAGTGGCGAGGCGAAGCGGTGCAGGCAGACCCGCAGTGGACGATCCTGCAACTACAGTTATCAACAGAAGGCTATTAGAAAACTCTAAAACAACTTAAGATGAGAAAGTGCACTATATTTTTGCTGATCTACAGACTAGCAAATGGCAGCTGGATGGGAAGGGTTTGAACTGTAGTAATCTTGGAGAGCTAAAGGATTTAAATATTGGTGGTTCATTAATGCTAAAGCAGCTCGAAAATGTTTAGCTTCATGATAAGCCCCTCTGTCTCATATTCCCATACCTGTTTAAGATCTGTAAACAATCAGATGTGACTGTACATCATATGAAACTAGAACCACAAATGATAACTTTCACTAGGTGGCTGGTTGATGATTTGAGGCTGGGATGGGACAAGATACTAAGAGATGCAGCTAATTTTCAACTGGTAGCTGAAAAGGACTTGATCCAATGGAAATTTGGCAATAATGGGCATTTTAGTGTTAAATCTGTCTACAAAGCCTTAACTGTTAGTGATGCTGACCCATACCACATGAAAATTTGGAAAGGGAAGATCCCTGCCAAAATCAAAATATTCCTATGGTTAATTATGAATAATGTAATTCTTACAAAGGACAACATGATTAAAAGAAGATGGTTGGAAGCCACACTTGCTATTTCTGTGATAGGGATGAAACTGTTTCTCATCTTCTTTTTCAATGCAGTATTGCAAAAGCTGTTTGGGCCTCATTGCCCATTGTGTTGGTGCTAATAACGTGGTGTGGGAATTGGCACCGGCTGGTAAACAGTTCCATACCCTGGGTATTGCAGCTATCTGCTGGGCAATTTGGAAAACGTGCAACATTGTGTGTTTTGAAGGCAAATGACAAATCCTGTTACAATTGTGTGCTTTGCCTGTTCGCTCATGAGTTACTGGGCAGGTTCCTGGAGAATGACAAGGAAGCTCCCAAAGCAACAGGTGGGCCTCAGCTCAAATATACAGGGGATAATGAACCATAAGTTCGCTCGTACTGCTTTAGCTAGGATCACCTAATAAGCCATCATATTGCATCTATAAGTATAGGCCCAATAGAACACCTATATACTTTGAGCCTAGAGGTCAAAGAAATCATCCACATGCAAAGAAAGTTCATCATGCAACCAATTACTGACTATTTAAAATGGTTTTGTTTCAACTTTCAACAAAGTTAACTGAGTTCAGATCTAGCATCGGATGTAATTGTGAAGAGAAAAAACATGTGTGCTATCAGAGTTTAAAGGTTAACCATACCCTCTAATACTTCGCACATCATTTTTGCATACGCATGACCAGAAACCATTACCTATTCTATTACTGTACATTCATATTTTTGGTTAGCCAACCAAGAGTTCTAAGCGAGGCTGGCTACCTATCAATCTTTGCACACATAACTAGAAACCAATTCCAGCTCCATCACACTGAGTGCACCACAAGTTTTAGTAAGCCAACCTGATAGGAGACTACTATTTTAAGCTGGTTAAGGTCTAATTTAGGCAGTGACCTGTTATGGACATGATTTATTGGGGGAGGAAGGAGATGGCGAGTGCTGCAGATCATTTGAACTATTTCTTAAGTTAAATCTCCTTCACAAGTACAGATAAACAAACCAGACTCAGTTACATTACATATTGACATGAGGTTCACAGTATAAGTTAGCAGGAAAAAACTAAACTTAGATATAGAGAGCAATGATAAACAACCATGAAACATAAGGGATATTCATTGCAGCTGGGCAAAAGGGCTACAAGTTTTCACTGGAAATACATTTCTCCAGATTTACTTAACATCAGCCCCACTAAACCACATATGAATTATCTGGGAGGTTGGGACTGATACATGACGCAATCAGACTAAGAGGTGATCTGCATGAACAACCTAGTAGCACCATTAGAGTAACAAAAAAAGTATAGTGGCAAGAGACTGCATAACAATGACTACAACTAATGAGCATCAGAAACAAGGAACTAATCTCTACTGGAAAGATTGGAGCTCTCACACTTGTCAGATGCAGACTATTCAGCTTCAAGAATTCCTATCCTCAGTTGAAACAGACAGGGAGGGGGGGAGGGAGAGGGAGGAAGTACCTGAACACGCCGGGTCGCTCCTCCCGTCGGGCCCTCCCTGGCTTCCCCTCCGTGGACGGCGGCGGCGGCGGCCGGCGGCGCCGCGGGGGCGGGGGCGCGGCCGTGTGGGGGTGCGGTCGGGCCGGGGCGAGGACGCGGCCGGGCAGCGGTGCCGGCGCGGGGGCGGGGGCACGACCTGGCGGGGGCGGCGCGGGCGAAGGCGCGTCCGGTCGGCGGTCGGCGGCGGCGGCAGTGGGTGCGTTGTGAGGCGCGTGGGTGCGTTGTGAGGGGTGAGGGGCGCGGGTGGTGGTTTTGATTCAGATACTCTTTGCCGAGAGCTAGATCAGGCGGCTCTCGGCAAAGAGTTTTTCTTCTTTTTTTTTGATTTTCTTTGCCGAGAGCCCCAGCCCAGGCTCTCGGCAAAGAGGCTCTTTGCTGAGAGCCGCCTGACCTAGCTCTCGGCAAAATATATATAATTTTTAAAAATTTCTTAACTAGGTCAGGCGTTCTTTGCCGAGAGCTAGGTCAGGCGGCTCTCGGCAAAGAGTTTTTATTTTTTTTATTTTCTTTGCCGAGAGCCCCCAAGCCCAGGCTCTCGGCAAAGAGGCTCTTTGCCGAGAGTTTTAGGAGGCTCTCGGCAAAATATATATATATTTTTTTGGATTTTTGCTCCCAATTTTTTTCTGCAGCCTTGATATAGTACTAGGTGGCCATGTTTGAAATTTGGTGTATTTTCCATTCATCTTGCTATATTTCACGCATTTTTTTTATTTTCTTTATTTTTTCCGCAAGACACACATTTGAACTGCAGGTGCATGAAATAATGAATCTCAGCGATTCAAAAAATGATATTCATTCTTCCGAGAGTATTTCAACACCGTATCTAGGGATAGACGCGGAAACTCGACCATCTCGTGCACGAGACATGGCGACCAAGTTGTGTAGGATTTGATTTAAAAATATATAAAATGCGAACGGAGTCAAAAAAATCATGAAAATAGACGGGAGGCCTTGACAGGATACGTATAGTTTATGAAAATAATTTAGGAATGTTTGGAGCAAGTTGTGACACAAGATGGTTGAAACCCTGAGATCTCCGCATGTGATATCTTGTTATTACATGTGGAGATCTCAGGATTTCAACCATCTTACGGCACAACTTGCTTCAAACATTTTCAAAAAAAATTTATAGCCTCTACATGCGATGTCAAGGCCTCCCATCCATTTTTATGATTTTTCGACTCCATTCGCATTTTATATATTTTAAATCAAATCTCACGCAACTTGGTCGCCATGTCGCGTGCACGAGATGGTGGAGTTTTTGCGTATGTCCTTGGATACGGCGTCGAAATACCCTCGGAAGAATGAATATCATTTATTGAATCTCTGAGATTCATTATTTCATGCTCCTGCAGTTCAAATGTGCGTCTTGTGTAAAAAATCAAAAAAATGAAAAAAATACACGAAATATAGCAAGAGGGATGGAAAACACACCAAATTTCAAATCTTGGCTTCTAGTACTGTAGCAAGGCTACAGAAAAAATTTGGGACAAAAAATCCAAAAAAAAGTTTGCCGAGAGCCTAACAGCAGGCTCTCGGCAAAGATGACAGCGTAAGTGGGCCGTTTGTGGGGTTGAGGTTTTGCCGAGGTTCTGTTTGTACCGAGAGTCAAGCTCTCGGCAAAACTTGCTTTGCCGAGAGCCAATCTTTGCCGAGCGCAGGCTCTCGGCAAAGGATTCTTTGCCGAGAGCCCGATATTTGACTCTCGGCAAAGAGGTAGGCCCTCGGCAAAGCTCCTGTGTCTGGTAGTGGCGAGATCCGGCCGCGCTGGAGTTGTGACGATGCTCGCCCACGACCCCGGTCTTCGAGCTGCAAGAAGGGGAGGAGGCTGCCATGGTCGCGCGCGAGAGAGCTCCGGCGGAGCACGAGAGAAGCCATGGCCGCGCGGTGGAGCTGCGAGACATGGACCTGCCCGTCAAATGGCCGTGGTGGCGGCGGAGTAGCGGTGTTGCCGGTGGAGGTAGACGGCCGGGGGCACGGCGACGGTGAGGAGGAGGAGGAAGACTACCTAGGAGTCCACGGCCGCCACGCGCGAGGGAGGAGTGGCCGACGTGTCGGAGGAGGTGACGCGAACCGGCCCAGTGGCTTGGCCGAGCCAGGCCCCAGAAAGACGGATGGTGGGGGTGCCGTGCGGAGGCAGCGGGCCATTACGAGGGAGCCAAGGCGGATGACGAGGCACCGAGGGCGCTACGCGCTGCGTGGCCGACGAGGAGCACACGAGATCGTAGGACAGACACCCCAAGATCACGAACACCTCTGCGCGAGATAACTTGGACGCGGCGGGAAGGCATCCGAGGATGGTAGAGACGTGTGGTGCCAAGTTATGCACATGAGCGGAGGCGGAGGTTGAGATGGGAAGCGCCGGCGCCGGTGGAGGAGCTCCTTCGGTTCGGCGGCACACGGCGAGCAGCGCTGGTCAACCGGCCGTCCGGAAACCACAGTACTTTTTAAAAAGGTTTTTCATTAATTTTGGTCTCCAAATTTTTTTTCTCCTCTAGTAATTTTTTGGAAGCAGTGCGTTAGTCTTATAGCATGCACAGTCCAAAAATAAAAATAAAAAAAATATACTTTCCGTTTAAGAAAAGTAGCCGTGCACATAACTGCACGAGGAAGGCCAGCGCCACCCTAGAACCTTTCCCTCTTCCTGTTTCCCCCCTTTTTGCATTTTAATTCCAGCAAAACAACGGAAGGGCGTTAAAAAAAACAGAATTGCACAAACCTCTCTCTGTTTTGCTTTTCCCTTCCAACATGCACAAAACAGTTCGGTTATTTTGCATCACCTGATATCAGATCTGCAATTAGAAGCAGATCTGATAAAACTAAGAAAAACAATTCAGTTCTTTTGCATAAACAAATTCAGTTGTTTTGCTTAAGCAAATCAATTTAAAAAAAATAGTAAAATGCAGTTCTTGCTGCTTGTTGCATAAACAGACATTACTACATGTTTCTACTGCTTACTGTATAGGTATACATCTTAAGTTGTTCTTATATTAGCTGCTGCACATGGTTACTCCTATTTTGACATCAAAACATGGTCATTTGATGCTTGATTGCCTCACACCTGCAATAAAAAAATAGAAGTTACCAAGATAAGCACATAGATAATAGTGAGAAACTAAGCATAAAATGACCCAGCCTCAAATTTCTACTGCACTAACAGAAGATTATGTTACTAAAAACCAATTCAGGTGTTTTGCATCACCTGAAAATCAGCTAGTACTGTAGTTCTTATTACATTAGCAGATCTGACATAACTGATAAGTAATTCAGTTCTTTTGCATAAGCAATTTAGTTGTTTTGCATAATCAATTCAGTTAAGACAATCACTCAACAATTGCAGCAAGTCAAAATCTGCTAAATAAATGTATAGTCGCAGCCAATATAACACAAAGCTATTGGTACTTATTTCAGTGATCAAAGTCTAGACCCTGCGAACTATGGCTGTGCCTATACCTACGTGGGTACAATTTAACATCCCAATATAAGCCACCATACAAATCAAGCAGCAGTACCAGGTAACATGAACGAAAAGTAACTCACTAGTAAAAAGCAATTTTATATATTTAGTCAGGCAAGTTATTAGTAATTTGGTAGCAATTTAATATAATTAGTTAAGTAATTTAATATATCCCCCAGCACCTCTTATTGATGAAGTAAAAATGGAAACATATATGTCATTTATTAGTTCAGAATGGATTGTAACAGTATAGAGTACCAATGGTTTGCTACTTCCATATGTATAACAAATACAACTTATTGGTGCTAGCTTGTACAAAAATACAAATTTACTTCATATAAGAATATCAATGTTATCATGATATGAGATTATCTAGTGGTGTTATTAAGCAGGATTCAAGCTAGTTAACTAAACGGTAGCCTGACAGGCTATAATTTAGAGAAAAAATACAACAGAATTGAAACAGCTATGTATACTAACTAGGTCAGCATGTCAAACCTTCATCCAATTTTCGAATCCTATTTGCTAGTTTAACGGGACACTTAACATGACAGACAAACATCACTCAACAACTGTAGCAAGTCAGTCTGCTAAAAACAAAATTATATAGTTGCAGCCAATATAACACACAGCTATGTATACAAAGCTATTGGTGTATCGGTCAATCATCAATGTGGCTACTACTATATGTACATCAAGTGATCATGTGGAGGGACAAAACTGTGCTACTAAATGTACAGTCACCACAAAAATAAATCCATAGGTATAGGCATAAAAAAAGAAGCAGGACGGGGACACAATTGAAAAAGAACAAAAAATGATTTAGTTGCAAATAAGACCTCACTCACAGTGGGTACAACTAATACTAAGCTTGCATTTGTTTCTAAAACCAATTCAGTTGTTTTGCATCACCTGATATCAAATCTGTTACTACAAGCAAATCTAACCAACTAATAAAGCGATTCAGTAATTTTACATAAGCAATTCAGTTGTTTTGCATAAGCAATTCAGTTCAAAAAAGTACTGCATTAATGCTCACTACATAAAAAAGCAGATCTGATACTATACATTATTGCTGCTTACTGCATACATATACATCTCCCTCCTGCCTGCACATGGCTACTCCTATTCACCTGATACCATATCTTCTACTAGAAGCAGATCTGATAAACTGATAAAGCAATTTAGTACTTTTGCAAAAGCAAATCAGTTGTTTTTCATAAGCAATTCAGTATTATTGCCTAACTAGACAAGGAAAACTACCTGAAAAGTGACTACCACGATGCAATGCTAGTGTGGCATTAACAGATCGAACAAAAATACAACAGTAACAGTAACCCTAACCCTGGATCCCCAAAATTACGGCACCCAAACAAAAAACACTTAAATTGCCTAAAAAATGGTTGTGTTTTTCTTTTACGTGTGTGTGATCATACCTCGTTGCCGCCATTCGATGCTAGCACACACACTCCATGAAACCTCTGCTCTCTAAGCATTGTATGAAGAACTATCCTTGTAAAATGCATGCAAAAAAGAAAAGAGTTGTTGTCATTGCATTTGTATATAGCAGGAAGCAAAAACATTACATTACAGTTAAATGCCTACAATATGATAATACAAGGGCAACTAGCTCAATAATGTACAACATCAACTATTTTCATGTATGCTCAGAAATCATAAACTCAATGAAGCATATATGGTAATGTTCTAGTGGATTGCATTTTCTTAGACAATTTAAGTGTCATTCATTAGGCACACAATGTCTTCTTAAAGAGGCAATTTATGTATTCTGAAAGAGCAAGTACAGTATTCTAAAAGAGCAAGTTTAGTATTTGAATTCATTTGTAATTTAAGTTTTCAGAAGTGTTCTCCTTTGGATCATGACTGTCAAACTCTTCCTAATTATAAATTGGAAGTGACAACAAAGCAGTTTTATCAGAAACTAAAAGTGTAGTCAATCGATGTTACCAAAAAAGAACTTGAGATAATTCGTATTGCTGCACAAACAGTGACAAAGGGATAGATATTGTGAAGGTTGACATCTCTAATACAATGATTTCCTGGCACAAAATGTTTGTGTTTGAGAATTGGAGTTCCTATGACAACACAAGCCTAGTTATTAAAACTATGAAGGCATCCTTACTCTTCTTTGAGTGCAAAATAAGTACTTCATACTCGAAAATACAATGAGACAAGATTGGTAAATTCATACTACAGAACCCGTTCTTGTTCTAGATAAAATAGTGTTAAGAATTAAGCAAAAATATGGTTATAAATTAGGCAAAACAGTGTGGTTGATAAAACAATAATAGTGAGATAATTAGAAATGAAGGCCGAGGCATGAGGAGAAATGGGGGCACATAGTTCTAAATTTTAGGCGAGCAACGGTAGCTGTAAAGGCGAGATCAGCAAGTGCCTAATGGCCCTGCTTGGAGGAGGACCTGGGATCGTCACATGACATTGTCCTTAATTAAGAATATATCATCTAAAGGTACACAAAGTAGTCTCTTTAAGCCCTATCCTCTAGTACGAAGGCATGCAACCAAAACACCAGAAGAGGAAAAATAAATACAGCTGCAAAAGAAAAAAAAATGAACCATACATGCATGATGAAGCCGAGATCAAGTCCAACAACATTATTCTAAGCCACTAGAAACCGGGAATTACAAAGATTCCGAGGGAAATGAAGGGGAAACACCCCTATTTCTCACATAATCTATATACCACTCCGGTGGAATTTTAGTCTGTTCTAAAAAAATCTATGACTAAAAATGATCTATTCTAAAAATAAGATGAGCTAGGATTCTCACAATGTCCTTTCTGCATATATGAAACATTCTCTTGCTTCCCTGCGACACAGTGCAAGGATTATAGTTACTGAACAAGCAGTAGCATTACCTTCTCTCGCTTCCCTAAAACACAGTGCAAGGATTTAAGTTACTGAACACTACAACGCAGTCAAGCAACTGCTTTTCATTTCAAAGGAAAACTGAACTGAAACATGGACTGACTGACTGACAACAAATACTAACTTACTCAACTATCTACTGCTATCTGTCATTGCATAACTTAATAGTTGATGCCCATGTTTACTGTTTTCAGAACAAAAGCCATATCTGAAAAATTAGCTGAAAACTTAGTTCATCTACTGCTACATGTAACTCTGATATCTCAGAATCTGAAACTTCTAAGTTCCAGCAAAATAAAATCTCGCATTACATAACTAAAATACTGAAGTGTCTAAGTCATATATACATGCTGAAAAAATAACAGAGACAGCATCCATCATCTGAAGATACTGAATCTACTACAACCGGCCGAATCCTAGCAAAGGAGGCGTGGTCATCGAGCAACCTCTGCAATGGCTATTGAAGCCAGCTCTCACTCGCCTGCCATCGATTGCAAAAGATCCTACCGCACCAAATGCAGACATCGACGGCAATGGGACTTGGGAGGGAGGCAAGCAGAGCGGACCTGTGCCATGGCTCGGTGGGGGCAAGAAGCGTGCCAGCGGCGCCAACGAGGATCGTCTTGTGCTTGATGCCGCTGTAGATGTCCCGCCGGTGGTCGTAGTACTCCAACGCCTCGACTCATACCCGGGTGCGCGGCCACCGTCGGCCCTGCTGCGGCGGCGCGCATCATTTGCCGGAGTAGGGTGGGTGGAGGCACAATCGCCGCAGGCCATCATCGTCCCGCTCCTGTGGCCGCGCCACTGAACCAGGTCTAGGGGCACCAACCGCCGGGTCCCGCACCAAACCCTAACCCTAACTGTAATCTAGCCTCTCAATTCGAGAGAAGGAGGGGGAAGGGGAGGAGCAGATCCAGAGCCAATCTTATCACCAGAAATAGCTGCGTGCAACGGGGGCACTGGAATCACCATGGAATTTGGGATAGTAGCTTGCAGGAGGGAGGGAGAGAGAAATGAGAAAGAGCGGAGAAAGGAATGGGGAACGGAAGGAAGAAGAGGGGACTAAATGGTGGGCTGAGCGGTGCGCTGCGCGTGAGGACGCTGAGATTGGAGCGTGCGTGCGATGAGATAATGGCACGGCCGGCCAGAAACAAGTCTTTACCATTTTTTTTTGAGAATTTTTGTTCATAAATTTTTTACCCAAATCTTTTTCGAATTTGCTTTCTCAAAGTTTTTTTGTTAGCTTCTACTCTGTCTGTTTCCTCTCAAAAATTTTGTCTACAAACCTTTGGTTCACAAAACTTTTTTTTACACAACTATTTGTTTAACAAAATAGTTTTATCTCAAAAACAATTTTTTTCTGTTGATATATCTCTGTGATGACAGCTCTTTTAACAGGGTAGTAATCTAATTTTGCTTCAGTTTGTACATGCTCTCGCCTCTGTTATTTCAGCTACTCATCTTACTGGCAGGTTACGATGTACTAGTGAAGATGCACGTGCAGCATGCACGTGTCTAGAAAACATATGTAGTTTTTATTTGGTATTCTCTAACTTGTCTCCTGCTTAGTATACATCATAGCGTCAAACAAGCCTCAGATTTCTTTTTCCTTTGGAATCACGTCTACATGAGCAGCACTCATTTTTTTGAAGGCATACATGAGCAGCACTCATTGTTAAACCAAATAGTGAGTGAAAGGCCACAGCATTTCAGTTTAATCTGTAGTATAAGCACATTAATCACTGATCCAAGAATTAAGATGCCTGGCTTCACAGCATAGACCGCGTCATCTATTGACAAAATTCCCATAAATTACCAGGCAGCAAGCTAAAATTACTAAAATAGCAATTACAGCCTGTGAAGAATAATGCTGCTTTAGCTCTAGGCACACATTCTTTTCCATAAATCTGATGCTTTATTTTTAAGATGTTCACATGATATTTTTAAAGGAGAACTAAATGATTACTAAATACATAAGCCATGTAAATTAAGTCAACCAAGTCATGCTGCAGAGAGGTTGTAGCTAAACATGATAAAGACTGCAGCATCGACAAAACTTAGTCGTGCCTAACCAAGTGGCAAAAAATTCTGTTCAAGCACTTTCAGATCATTATGTCATTATGGCCATGATTTCATTGCATTCTGGTCATATATACTCCAATGCAAGAATAGTAAGGGATTTGAAAATGAGATGTTTATCTACAGTGGACCGGTAGTGATGGTCATCTACCTTTTCAGACTATCTCAGCAAAGAGAGGCCGTAAACAGCACTCTGCTCGCTATGTCCTTACTTCTGGGTATTGAAGAAGCGAACTAAAATTTAGAAAAGGAAAATGTATAATCAATCAAATACTAAAACCGAACTCAGATTTTTCATATATAGATATAAACTGAAGCAAGGGTCTAGCTTGTAGCTAGAGAGCCTACCATTATCTTTTCACAGCTTACTGTAATTTACATGCTACCATGTTGATGAGGACATGATTAATCAATCACTTATTTTAGTAGGGCTATAGTACCCACAGAGGCAGAATATGTAAGGCACATTTATCAATATAAGTAAACTGCATAAAAAATCACTAAGGCTGAGATATGTATGAATTTCCAAAATGTGGTATTATTTTCTGAATGGAGGTACAAAACATACCTTGAGGCAGAAGAGACATTCTGATAGAGGCATTCACACATATTCAGATAATCCACAGTAAAACCATCTCATATCATGCATAAGAATATCTGCACATCCAAAAAATTGATTCTAATTTCCCAAACATCCATATCCAAAGTCATGAGACCAATTCATCATTTGTGCAAACAGAAATTAACCGACGAAGACCTATCTCATCAACAAATTTGATGGAACAGAAATTCCTTTCACCAATAACCCATAAATGCACATCACAAGATCTAAAAAACAGAGCCTAATTGCCTGCAGGCACATGTGTACTGTACATGTTGCAGTTGGCTCTTACCATTTGCCTTTGTATCACAGCGATACAAGTTCCCAACGTACTTGCACTTGGCTCTTTCCTCCCCATTTGCAGTTTTTACCTTGGTGAAGCGATCCCAAACTTCTGAACTTGGAGCAATTGCTTTCCTTTTCTTGTTTTCCTCTTTCTCTTGCTGTTCACCTTCATCCTCCTCGCTCTGCTGATCGTCCTCCTCGTCAACCTCTATCACTTCATTCACTTGATTTGCAACGGTTTCATCAGTGTCCCGCATCTATAAATTAAAACATGAAATACACCACTTAAGATCAAGCATAGGTTGGTCTATTTGTGCAAGATCTAAGAAACCAAGAAAGGATAACTGAAGAATGATCTTAAGAGAAGAAGAGTAGAAGACATATGTTGGAGTCCTCGGCAGCTGCTGCCATTGTACTGGAAGGAGATCTTCACGTGGGTAGTGCTGAGCCTCCGAGGCCGCGCGCCGTCGTCGTCGTTTCACCCGCGGCCGCCGTCCAATTTGACGAATAATCACCATATTGCTGGCTGCCAACGCAAGCACTGTACTGCATCATTGTTTGAGGCCTGTACGTCTAACCTTTAGCTACAGTTTGAAACTGGAGACAACCATGTGAACAGAGATAAGATTATAAGAAGCAAAGAAGGAAACAGGGAGAGGGAGAAGGTTAAGCACCTTTTTTATACCATGATGAAGATCCCCAAATTCGGCTCTTGGATCACAGCCTCGTGGCATTGTTTGCTCGTCGTCTTCACAAGCATCTCTGACACCATCGCAGCAACCTCGGTGCACAGCCGTTTGAGATTAGCACAGATAGCGGTGCGATTGCTGGGCACCCTAGGCTCGGCGGGAGCGACCAACGTCGACGACGGAGGATGCTGCGACGGATCGCGTTGCGTCGCGGCGTCATCCTTCTCTCCCGTGCGCTTCTGGCTCGGCGTCGTTGCGGTTGCTGGGCACCCTCGGCTCGGCGGGAGCGGACGACCTCGACGACGGAGGTTGCTGCGCCGCGTTACGTCGCGGCGTCGTCCTTCTCTCCCATGCGCGTCGTCTGGCTCGGCGTCGGGGCGGTCGCTGGGCCCCATCGGTTCGGCGGGAGCGGGCGGTTACCTAATGCGAAAGGTCGCGGTGGAAAAAAAAAGCCGCGCAGTTGGGCGACGGCGGCTTTTTTTTTTTTTGGCGATTGGGCGACGGCGGCTTTTGGGCGATGGTGTCGCAGGCGTGCGGGTACAAGCGGGTGGGTAGAAAGTTCTCGGTGAAAAAAAACAAAGCTAATGACTAACCGTGTAAGATCTTACTACGGCCCTACCGTCAGATTAGCAGGAACCGTTAGATTAAAAGAAATAAGTCATCAACGGTTCAGATATTAGGTGGGTATGAAAGTTTTGGGTACATCACATTTTTAATTTCTTCGCACCTTTACAGTATAGATAGATAGATGTATACCTATGGCCTGAGGGAGAGAAGAGGCGTGCCCTGGCCATCCATGAGCAGCAGCTCGCCGGCGCAGAGCTTCCGGCGGCGGGAGTAGTTGTCGACGTGGAACGCGAGGTTGCCGGCGTCGTCGTAGACGCAGAAACCGTCGGTGCCCTGGAAGCCCATGCTGGACCTCTTCCACATCGTGTACACCGCCGGCCGGCGTTCCCGTTCCGCCCTAGCCACAGCCCGACAACGGGCACGGCCGGCGGCAAAGGGTATATCCGTGCACTCATACTTGACGATGGATCAATGGAGGATGAAGAAGAAGAAGAAGAAGAAGAAGAAGAAGAAGAAGAAAAAGAAGAGGAGAAGAAGTTGGTGGTGATGCGTGTGTGGCGAGAGCACGGAGAGGGTATATAGGATTGACGTGAGGGAGCAGGCAGGCGGAATGGAACTAGTGAAAAGGCTAAGTTGTGGCGCCAAAGCGAGTCGCCATCCGATCGTGGCCAGTGGCGGATCCAGGAATAGATCAAAGGGGGGCTGAACAATAATGGCCAATATACTCGAGTGTATTTGGTTTTGGCTGCCACTCGCCAGAAGTGCTAAAAAATGCAGTGCTAAAAATGCAGCTCGCAAGAAATGGAAGAAAGAGGAGAACAAAGGCCGGTTTCTATTCTCTAATGGGCTAATGGGCTTCTCTATTTGGGCTGAAAAATACCACATAGCAAGCTGACTTCGTCACTTCATCTTCAACCTCCGTAAGTGTCCAGCAACTACAGCCAGCCATCCCTTCCCCAAGCTCCAATGGCAGAATTTTTCAAGGGGGGGGGGGGGGGGGGGGGGGGGGGGGGGGGCTCCACGGGCACGGCCGTGGTAGGGGGGGTCCAGCCCCCCTAGCCCCCCCTGGCAAATCCGCCCCTGCGTGGCTTTCAGGATTTATTCACATGGCGTACGTATACGGATGCTTGTTGAAATGAATCCTGGATGCCGATGCGTGCTGGAGCTGGAGCTGGACCAGACGTAAGAATCGCCCCTCCCCCACCTGATGCCGGTGCAAGACAGCGAGAGAGTCGTCGGACTGTCGGAGTACGGCTCCGACGACCGCCGGCCTTCTAGCGATCATGCAAATAGACAAATGTACTATAGTTTAATTTGTATGGTTTAAACTTTAAACACGCGCGTGTGCTTTGAACTTTGAAGAGCAAGGTTTTGTGAATGTGTGATAGGGGAGCATTTGTGCCGTACGTGATCGCGTGTATCATTTTGTAGTCTTGAGACCACAATATTATTATGTCACACCATGTCATCTTGAGTAAAGGACGGTTTGACTTGAACAAGCAAACATTATATTAGACTAATATAATGCCCGTGCTAACGCCACGGGTTCATTTCAGGAATGCATAGTAAAGCAACCAAACGAAGACATCAGATTCTTAAAAAGGAGCATATAATATCATCCTTGCGAAAGATAGCAGAAGCAGCATGAAAGAACCAAGTTAATCGACTCGGCAAAATCGTCGTAGCAAGTAACCGGCCATATAATATCAGTCAATAAATTTGGTGGTGAAAGTGATTGATAAATTGACACAATTTTCTGCATATGCTTCAAGTAGCCATACATACTTCAATCAAAAAAGGACCCACGAAAGGTTCAGCTGATTTCTTATGAAACCAAACAATATAAGAACTCAGTACCATCTATAAGAACTCAATAGAATTCTTATGAAACCATTTTGTCACAGCTGCACACATACCAAATAGTAATATAAGAACTCAATAATACACTTAAGCGAAAAGGATGACCAGTAACAGTGAGCACCCAATATATCAGTTTTTTTTTTACCTTTTTCACACTAAATCCATCTTCATAGTGACACAACTTCTACATAGAACCTGGGTAAAATGAACAGGAAACAATCCCTTGGTAACCCATCAGAAAGCATCATGCTCGGCACTTGGAATTATGAAGACTGAGTGTGGTACGAGTTGTTCCAGAAGCTGATGGATGAAAATCAATTCACAAATCACTGGCCAATAAAAAAAAATATTTGGTCAACTAACTAAATTCACAAGGATTAAGTATTATTAAAAAAAAGTCATTTAGAACATTACTTACCACCTTGTCACCATTCCAGTACATCTTTATACACAATATTTTTGGTGCTCTTCTCAGTTGGATCTAATTCCTTGTTTGGTTTAGCCAAAATTCTTGTTGTTTGCCTGTACACACCCCTCGACAAGGCAACATAGAGCTGCCCATGTGAGAACACTGGCTCTGGAAGATAGATCCCAACATGGGGATGGTTTGCCCCTGAGCTTTATTTATGGTCATCTTAAAACTCAAACGAATTGGAAATTGTTTCCTCTTGAACTTGAAAGGAAGTGAAATATCATCTGATGGAGACATAGGGATCCTAGGTATGAACACCCTTTTGCCTGCATGGTGTCCACCAACTATTTCTACATCAATTGTGTTGTCTTGGAATGCTCTAACCATTAGTCTTGTTCCATTGCACATACCATTGTTAGGATCAAGATTGCGGAGAAGGACTACAGGGCAATTGGCTTTGACTTTGAGCTCATGTGGGGGGAGACCATTTGGAGTGATGGAGTTCAAGAAGTCAATAGGATAGTTATTTCTTGAATCGTCATCGACAGAGTCGAAGCTATGATAAACCTTTTCCTCACCTGGAAACCTATCAATCATACTTGCATTTAGCTGATCCACATGTTCATTTTTGGTAGACAGGATGGCGCGGGTGCTCATATAAGCTGATGATCTTGCGTTTTTCTCAAGTGATGGGAAGACTTCTTGAATGAGTTTGTTTACTGATTTTTCGTTGCCTGTGTAGCCAATCAAAATATCATCTGGAAGGCGTACATAATCATCTCCAATTGTCTCTTCAGTTCCATTCCCAATTCTAAGGAGGTAATCTGCAAACCATGGGTCAGACTGAGCCCTCATGTTACGTGACAACCGTATCTTCCTTATACTTTCCCACAAATAAGATCGCTGCAATGTAGCATCCGTTACCTGTGCTCTTGTCCCATGTGGTACCACAGGTAGCACCTGTCTAAAATCTCCACCAAATACCATAACCTTTCCCCCAAACGGCAAACAAGAATTCATAATATCTTGTAGGTACCTATCAAGACACTCAACTGCTAGTCGCTTTGTCATTGCTACTTCATCCCAGATAATCAAGGATGTTGTATGTAGTAGTTCTGCAGTGCCATTTTGCTTTGTGAAGCTGCATGTGCTATTGTCAACAAGCTTAATTGGGATTTTGAACCTTGAGTGTGCTGTGCGTCCTCCGGGTAATATCGACGCCACAATACCAGAAGTTGCAGTTGCAATGGCAATTAATCCCTCTGAGCGCACTCTGCCAAGAAGTTCCTTATATAGGAATGTCTTTCCTGTTCCTCCTGAACCATCCACGAAAAACACTTGGCTCTTCTTATTCATTACACAATATAATATTTCATCAAATCCTTCACGTTGTTCCTTGTTAAGAGATGTATACATATCCAAATGTTCTTGGTCGACAGGCACAGCAAGTTCCTCCCTAACCTCTTTCATAATGTCATTGTTAAATTCGTCTGCTTGACACAAGAAAAGGAACATGAAAATATTTTAGAATATTGTTAAAAGAGCAATTTAGGATTATACTATTAGAATTATGTATTTGACCTTACAATAAAATATTTTAGAATAAAATTACAGCTGCAAATATTACCTGTATCATTAAGCTCAGGTAGATCAAAATTCCTGATATCCTTCCCCATTGACTGAACTAAATCCCGAATGTCTCTGAGAACCATTTGTTCTACTACTGCTGTGTTAGGATTGTTTCGACTATAATTTTCAGAGAAAGATTCCTTGTGCTTGTCCCATAATCCACGGATATTGGTGGCCTCACAAAACACAAGAATAGTCGCAAATAACCTTCGCAGAGCTGCAGGCATCTGAAAAGTTGTTGCCTCACTCAAGCAGTCATCAATAGTTTCATCCCTTTCTATGAGTCCTCTCTTCTCGCATGCTTCTCTGAAAGTAGGATAAGTGATTTCAACAACTGTCCTTAAATTCTCAAATGAGGTTGCACCTCGTACATGATTTAGAAGTACTCTCAAGAAATATCTTTCTCCTTCAGTCGGGTGTGCATACACAATACGACCGACCTGTCCCCTCTGCTTTCTTCTTTGCCATGCCTTCTTACCACCAATCCACCGGTAGTGTTCTGGGATCTCTCTATACAAAAATTTCCTTGCATGACTATCAGCATGGTTCAATGTGAAGTATTCTGTGAGTGTCGTCATGGTTGCTGATGGCTTTTTGACAACATCATTGAGATTTGCTGTCTCCTCAATAATAACAGACTGCATATTAGGTAGATGACACTGGAGCTGCAAAACAGATGGACAAACTCCAAAAAGGTGGAAGCCAAAAATCCTATGTACAGCTTCCGGGGGTGATATGTATCTAGCATCCCTGTACTGACGGATCTCATTGATTACTCCAGCAGGATCAACAGAGTATGATGCACGGTCATGGCCCTTGTGTACATACTTAAACAAGTACTTACAAGCTTTGATGCTTGAGCAAGCTCAACGTTTATGTGGCAATTATATGTCATAAGCAGCCCAGGATTGTATGGAACCACCCACCTATTGTCCAACTCGGCACCTCTAACTTTCACATGCCGTCCATCATCCCTCCTCCTATACAAAGGATATGAATCTTTGCCTTGCTGTGTTGTTGCACAAAACTATCTAGGATAGCGAAAGCGACATTCTCCATTAACCATACAAGCACACTTTCTATTCAAGACCCCACATGGGCCATGCAACATATGTTTGATGACCAGGCTATGCAACACAGGGTATTTATCCTTGTCTGGTAGCTCTGTAGAAATGATTTTGTCATAAGCATCTGGGGTTGTTAAGTTACTGCCTTTTTTCATAATCGGTAGGATGTGTTCATGTGGAAGTCCCCTCTTCTGGAATTCAGTGACATGGACATATGCTACCACCTCTCCAAAATACTTTTTCTTGATCAATAAATCTTTCAAGGACTGTAGCTTGACCCTGTATACCCTTGAAACCAGGTCTGGCCTATCTTGTGGTTTTTGTCCAGGCTCAAGATTTTGAGTAATCTCCTCCCAGTATGGATTGCAAGTCATGGTGATGAAGTAATCTGGTTTCCCAAAACGCTGGACTATAGCCATTGCATTAAGAAATCTCTGCATCATGTCACGATCGCCACCAGGGAAACTGCGAGGTAGCACTATTCTCTTGCCAACCTCTGAAGCCCTTGTCTCTCCAGTAGAAACTACATCAACCAAACCCTACATGAAAATTAAAAATTTATAGCATGGATGGCCTATTTTCAGGCTTGAATTGTTGTGTCATATTATTTTGCAAAATAATAAAACACTGCATAACTCACCTGATATAGTTCCGCCCGTATGAGTTTTTGGTTATCAGGATTAGAATACCAATCTTGCCTCATGGACTCGATCTTTATGTACATGTCAACGACCCATTGTTGGAAAAGTCATCCTCCAAATAGCAATATGTTAAAAAGCCCCTCTCTAACTTGCATCAAAAAAACAATAGTACTCTGTTGTTGTCACAAATCTTCCAGATTGTCTTTCTTCCACCATGGTACTCATGTACTCACCTTGTTGTACGTCTGCATCATCCTCACCATGCTCTGTCTCGAATGGAAATTCTATATTAGTATAAACCCATCGTTTTATTAAGGCATCGGAAATTAAGTCATGTTCAGTACCTGTTGGATCTGCCGCATTTGCTGGATCAACAGAGGTGTGTCATTCCATATTAGTCGGTGTATCATTGTACGGCATAAATTTATTCCAGCCAGTTTCCCCCCTGGGGTAAAGTATCAGATATGCCAATGGATCATAGCATCCATGATAAGCTTTGATATAGCGCGGGCGATCCCCTTTGGCATACACAAGCACACTCCTATCAAAACTTCTTTGGGGATCATTGCCATCTGACTAGATAGCTGCAACTTATGATGCCATGGGTGCATTGTACCTTGTTTTTAGCAAAGAAACATTATATTTATAAAGACAATCATTGAGCTAGTAGTACAAATAAATAAAATTTATTTGTAGAATAAAAATATTTTGCAATATATAAATATATTCTTACCTTCGCTGGTCTGGCGTGACATTAGTATTGAGTTCAATTACATAGTCATCAAGATTTGGAATAGCTCCAACTCTGTTAAAGGTCTGTACATATGGGTTACCTTCCATTATTCGCAGCACAATTCTGATAAGATTGATATCTAGGTTAGGCGATCTCCGTACTCTATGTGCCAAACTGTCATCCTCCGTATCATAAAAGTAGAGTTGCAAGTGGCGAGGGCCTTTAGAACCTGGAACCAAATGGTCCAGGCGATGGTATAAGGCTCCATGCACACGAAATGTATATATACCGGTCCCTGCCACAGTGGCAACTCGTCGATCCAAGGTTACTCCAAGGCTCGTGAAAGAGAAATGAGAGTTGAAGTGAAATATTTTGCATCATTATCTACCTAACTTGTGAATAACCTTTTTTAACTCATCAGGCACTTGTGGAACATGTACTTTTACAACAACAACAACAACATAGCCTTTTGTCCCAAGCAAGTTGGGGTAGGCTAGAGATGAAACCCAAAAGAGACGAGAAACAGGAAGACACAAAAAAGGACATAAAGGGAGACAAAAAGAGGTCACGGTTCCGGCACGTTGATTGCCAATCTCCAAGCGCTCCTATCCATAGCTAAATCCTTGGAGATATTCCACTCCTTAAGATCTCTCTTAACAGACTCGTCCCAAGTTAGTTTAGGTCGACCTCTACCGCTCTTTACATTATTAGCCCGCTTTAGAACTCCACTACACACCGGCGCCTCAGGAGGCCTCCGTTGGACATGTCCAAACCATCTCAACCGATGTTGAATCAATTTCTCCTCAATTGGTGCCACCCCAACCCTATCCCGAATATCGTCGTTCCGGACTCTATCCCTCCTTGTGTGCCCACAACACCAACGCAACATACGCATCTCTGCTACACTCAATTGCTGGACATGTCGCCTTTTTGTAGGCCAACACTCAGCACCGTATAACATCGCCGGACGAATCGCCGTCCTATAGAACTTACCTTTCAGCTTCTGAGGCACCCTTTTGTCACAGAGGACGCCAGAAGCTTGACGCCATTTCAACCAGCCGGCTGAAATTCTATGCCTAACATCTTCATCAATGTCTCCGTCCTTTTGTAGCATCGACCCTAAATACCGAAAAGTATCCTTCTTGGCCACCACTTGCCCATCGAGGCTAACATCTCCCTCCTCATGCCTAGTCGCGCTGAAATCGCACCTCATGTACTCGGTCTTAGTCCTACTAAGTCTGAACCCTTTCGACTCTAACGTGTGCCTCCATAGTTCTAACTTCCTATTAACCCCTGCCCTACTGTCGTCAACTAGCACCACATCATCAGCAAAGAGCATACACCAAGGGATACCACCTTGTATGTCCCTTGTGACCTCATCCATCACCAAAGCAAATAAATAAGGGCTCAAAGCTGACCCCTGATGCAGTCCTATTTTAATTGGAAAGTCACTGGTGTCGCCATCACATGTTCGGACAAACGTCACCACATCCCTGTACATATCCTTGATGAGGGTAACGTACTTAGTTGGGACTTTGTGCTTTTCCAAGGCCCACCACATGACATTTCTCGGTACTTTGTCATATGCCTTCTCGAGGTCAATAAAGACCATGTGCAAGTCCTTCTCCTGCTCCCTATATCTCTCCATCAATTGTCGTAATAAGAAAATCGCCTCCATGGTCGACCTACCAGGCATGAACCCAAACTGATTTTGGGTCACATGTGTCACTCTCCTTAGGCGATGCTCGATAACCCTCTCCCAAAGCTTCATCGTATGGCTCATCAACTTAATCCCACGGTAGTTAGTACAACTTTGAACATCTCCCTTGTTCTTGAAGATAAGTACTAATATACTTCTCCTCCATTCTTCAAGCATCTTGTTAGATCTTAAAATAAGGTTAAAAAGCTTAGTCAACCATACTATCGCTCTGGCGCCTAGGTATCTCCATACCTCGATGGGGATACCATCAGGGCCCATCGCTTTACCTCCCTTCATCCTCTTCAAAGCCTCTCCGATCTCTGCCTCCTGAATTCTCCTCACAAAGCGTCTGTTGGTATCGTCAAATGAGTCGTCCAACTCAAGGGTAGGACCCTCATTCTCCCCATTAAACAGCTTGTCGAAGTGTGGAACATGTACTTTTATCTTTCCTTTTTTGCAACAGAATCCAGGTGGTTCATATTGAAATCTCATTGCTCCGCAGTACATGTAGTTAGGTACCTTTCTCAAAACATGGTGCCTATCAGGCAAATTTTGGTAGACATAATCATAAGGATCTTCATTGTTACTCAGGTCAACACCATTGACACTGACACAATAGGACTCGAAGGCACCATCTATTATGAAAGTAAGCATTGGTCGTCATTACACAACATTAGTAAGCGAAACTTTTGTGATGCCACAAGTAAAAAAGTTACCTTCACCAACGTACGGCCTAGTTTCATTGTCAGCAAGAAGATCATCAATATCTAAGACATGAGGTGCCTCCAGATTGTCATCATATGGGTCATCATCTGTATCAAGTTTGCTCGGACATGAGTTATTATAATATTAATTAGATCAAACTCACAATTTACCGAAAACATAGAAACAGGACACACCTTCATCAGATACACAGTTTGTAGGTTCGAACAAGGCACCATCATATTCTATGTCACTCTGGTCTATAGATTTTAGCTGAGCAGGCGCAGGCTGTTTACCGGCTGACTGTGATCTCATCTTTCTACTGTATTCCCTCTTTTTTTTGCAACAAACTTTCTCTGCTGTTCTCATCCATATTGTTGTACCTCTCTCGTTGTGCGAGGGCCTTTTGCTTATTTGAGCTGCCAACTGGTCACCAATAGTTCGAAAACATTGTCATGGTGAGCTGAGTTGTACATATAGCTGTACATATTGAAAATGAAAAAAAATAGCAGGATGGCACCTGGAGTTTCCTCACTTGCATCCAATAGAGTGTGGCCTGATAGGTTGTTCAGAACACAAGAATTATCATAGGTCGGTTGTCTTGTCCGGACATAATTATGATTCTTATGTAGCCAATCCATGTTGTCATCAGGAAAGACATTTTCCTTGTCTTGAGGGCTTGATGCTTGGAGAATACTTGAACACGCTATTCATGGAGTAAATTGTAAGATAGACAAAGACAATTAATAGTGAGAAATTTCTATGTATCATGATAATTTTTTTATTGTAATATGGATGAAAAGTGTGATAAGTCACGGCATAAAGATCATTATTGTTGTCCAGTAGTTTTACTATGTATCATAAGAACCGAAGTCAAAACAGCTCTGAAAATTCATGGAGTAAAGAGTAACATTGCAGACAATACCATGATGAGCTTCTAGAGTATTATTATGTGTCAATGATTCTGTCCTCTCGAATAATCGTTGTTCGCGACGCCTCTTGTTCCTTTCTTCTCTTTGTTCTTCGGACTCCTCAGCCTTTCTCCTTGCTCGGTATTCTCGTTGTTTTCTATTCCTCTCTTCCCTCTTTCCCTCCGCCTCATCCCCAGGTGCTGCAAGTGTTTATATATTTCTTTAGAAATACAAACTAAGAGTTACAAAAATATCGACAACAATGCCATGACAGTTGAATACCTGTGTTGTTGTTGTTGTTGTTGTTTGTGATTTCGCCTAACGGAGTGCGCTCTGCTTTCTGAGATGCCATGTCTTCCTTCTTCTTTCTTTAATCAGCTAGCAAATTGCAATACTAATAAGAGAAGAACACTACAGTTTAACTGCTACCAGCGATCAAAAGAGCAGGTACTGCGCTGGAGCACAGCGGTGGGGAAAAGAGATTCAGAGAAAAAGCACGAAAAGCAACTGAAGAAGCAGGCGAACTAACTCAATCTAATGAGGAACGCGTTTCTCAGAAGCAGGCGAATTATTACCTGCCTGAAGAATGAAGCCGACGAACGTGTCCCAGTTGAGCGCGCCACCGCCGCCGTCGCCGTTCGCCGTGCGTGCGGGTCCTGTGACCGGTCTGCACTCGTCGTGCGTCACGCCCCGCCACCGGCTTCGCTTCGTGCGTCGCGGCCTCCCAGTTGAGTCCGGCCCCGCCGCCGGCTTCGCTTCGTGCGTCGCGGCCTCCCAGTTGAGCCGTTGAGCGCGCTGCCGCCGGCGGCTTCGTTTCGTGCGTCACGGCCTCCCAGTTGAGTGCGCCGCAGCCACCGCCGTCTTCGTGCGTGCGGGTGCTGTGACCTGTGTGCACTCATCGTGCGTCCGCCGCTACTTCATGCGTCGCGGCCCACCGCCAACGGCCTATGTCGTTTCCCTCACGATCGCCGAGGTGCCCTCTGCCGTGTCCCCCACTTCCTGTGCCGCTGACCTATCGCGACGCAACCTGGGAGTCAAAACTCCGTGGACCGGGCAACTGAAGCGATGGGACCTGGGAGATCGTGGACAGGGCAAGCGAAGGGACGCGAAGCTGGCCGGCATGCCGCGTGTGGGAGGTCTGCGGGAGGGTGAGGGAGGGCAGACACACTCAATGTAGGCTGTTGGATTTGGTTGAGTAAGGAGAGAGAATGGTTGAGAGATGATCTGGTGTCTTCGTTTCGATGATGTTGTATTTTCTGGGTGTATTTGTAGGTGTGGATGTAGTGGAGATCATGACTGTAGAGCAAGAGATTACTGTGTGGATCTAGAATAATTCTAACTGGTGTATTATTAGGGGTAGAGATAATTCAGACAAGTCACAATCTCAGGCTCACAGCTGCCATGGATCGGACGACGCAGCGCGCTTGGCGTGCGGGGCCCTGGGCCCTCCACGCGTCGCCCGCCCACCCGTGATGTGGGCCGTGTCCCTGGCAGGCTGGCCCGCATCTGGGTTCCCGCCTGGGCGAGCGGCCCATGCCGAGCGAGACCGTGGGCCATGCACACTTTGAACAAGACGCTGTCAGTAAATGGGCCATCGATGGGTTCGAGTTGAGATGTGGCCGGCTGCGGCGGGATCGAAATGGCACTCAAGAGCTGCCGCGGCGCACGTGGAGATGTCTCTACGGGTTGGTTGTGACGAAGGACGGGCAACAGTAGAATAATGAATTGGTCCGGATATCATGCTGCTCCGGGCAGAATCTTACTGTCGAGGAATGTTTTTCCGTTCTGTGCCATAGTACCTTGTTTGAGCTGTAGCCTGTTGGGGATCACGTGAAGCACCGCAAAGCTGGACGCAAATCCGTGAGTGTGCCGGCGTCCGGCGATTATAATCAGAATCGCGTCATCAAACAGCCTGTTCGGCTGGTATTACTGGGCTGGCTGGGATGGTTCGGCCAGCTCCACCAGCGACTGCTGGGCTGAAGCTGCTGGTTCGGATGAAGCCGCTGGTTGGGATGAATCCGCTGGCCAGCCAATTCAAATTAAATGATGGCGCCAAAACACCACCCACTGCAAACAAATGATGGCGCCAAACCAGCAGCCAATGCAATTTGTTTACACCACCTCAAATCACAAGTTCAACTAACTAATTCATGCAGTTCAATAGCAGTTCTTACAACATCAGGTGCGCCTAACCCGAAGATACTCTACTCACAGTTCTTAATAACAGTAACACAGGAAGAGAATTAACCAAATCTTACAACATCAGTTTGGCTAATCCACAGCACACATTTTCACAGCACCTCCTTGGCGCTATTGGTGATTTCAGCCATGAACAGCTCCTCGTGCTTCGGCTTCTCAAACTCCTTCACAACAAAATTCGGAGCACCACAGGGGCGGACCTAGGATTGGCTAAAGACTAGGGCCTTTGCATTAAAGATCAGTGCTAATTGTGCTTGGTTATAGAATAAATGATAATTTATCCATTGAAATTAAGAGCTAAGACTAGGGCCATGGCCTTAGTGGCCCTAGTGTTGGGTCCGCCACTGGAGCACCATCCAACCTTACCGACAGTCACGTATGAGATGACCTACACAGCATAAGTAACAGCCATTGGTTACAAACCAAGGTAAAACAAGTTGGCACACAAGTTTCACACCCCACAAACATTAACTCAATTGACAAACGCAACTAAGTTTACTACTTCACCTTCTTCTACTCAATGGATGTCCCCAGACCATGGTAGCTATCCACTCCCTTACTTCCTTTATATCATTGTCACGGTTGACTGACACCCACTCTGACGGCGTATACGGCGGTGTCGCAGGATGATCACGCTTCCACAGGTAATTGTCCATGGCAAAGCATGATATGATAATCTTAGCTTGCTTCTCCCTTCTAAAGTAGGGCACCATGTCTAGAATATGCCACCTTTCTTTTAGCACCCCAAATCTACGCTCAATGATATTACGCAGCTCCGAATGAATTTTGTTGAATTTCTCCTCATGTTGTAAATTGTTCAAGTCAACTCCCACAAACTCTTCAGCATGGTACCTTGTTTTGCGGAACGGCGTCATGTATCCTGCCTGGAACGTGTACCACGAGTCCGCCAGGTAGTATCGACCTGCATCATTTCAAGTCATTAAACATTTACAAGTCCGAACCATGCATCTTCAAGACATCATATGAATGTCTAAACTCACCTGGCGGTGGATGTGGGAACCTTGGGTCCCTCTGATAATCAGACAGGACCGCCACATCATGACACGCGCCCGCCTTCCCTGCACCCACAAAGGTGAACCGGCCATCCATATCCACAATGCCGCAAATATTAATGGATGTTTCTCCGTTCCTATTGATGAAGTCCAGCTTTGATGACCGGTTCACCTCAACTTGAACGTGAGTGCCATCAATAGCACTTATGCAGCCATCAAACCATGGGCTATAATCACTAAGTTCCTGGCTCGCTCCTGCATAATGCCTATCAGCTGGACCAATAACTGTGTGTGCCCACCTAAACATGACATCTGCAACTGCACTAATTTTTCTACTGACTGTGTCTAAGGAGCGTTCAAATCTATATTTGCACTCTCTAGATGCAGACTGGTGGGCACAAGTCCACACATACATACCTAATGCTTCAATTGAGTCACACTTATCTGTACGCGGCAAGCCAAATGGAAGCAAGGTGTCATGCAAATGCAGGAATGCATCACGAGACATGCGAAAGTTGTCGCGGCATGCTACGGGATTGCACAGCATCTGTTGCATCCATTGCGCGCCAGTAAGTTTAGGTATGGGGCAGGGAAGGTTTACTAGAATACTTTCCTGATCCATGAGGTACTTGAGTTTTATGACCAGTGCATATGCAGCCACCCAATCCATCAACTCCATTCCTTGTGCCGAGTTCTCGCTAGCTGATGAGTCCTCCGAACTACTCATCTGCAAGAATTCAAAACAGATGAACTTTATTTGCGATATTGGTGTACAAGACATTTGGTTATATGTGTGATATTGGTGTACTCAAAACAGAAACTGAAAGCTAAAAAGAATAGCTGTGAAGAACCTGGACAAATGATTTGTCTAAGACAGATCAGCACTGGATATAACACCCATCAAGGAGCATTCATGGTCGGGCCACTCATCCACCTGAATGATTCAATATAGGTAAATCATTATCTGGAAATAAGGAATGACATGCTGGTTGGAACATGTAGACAAAAGTTATGGAGAAAACATTTAGTTTGGTAATACAGAGTTGCATAACCAGTCATTACAATCTAATGAACATATTCCTACCTACAGTTGCCTTTTCCTGCTGCTCACTGTTGAGCTTCAGCTAATGTCACAATACAGAACATAGGCCACATAAAATGTATCCCAACTGCTTTTGCCATAACCCATACCACAATTATAATTTAAGTATTATAAACCAAACCTTCAGGGGTTATGACTTGTGCTCGCAAAAGGGGAAGGAAATCATACCAGAGTTGGTACTTCTGACACCATCTCACAAGGAAATTCAGCTAGCGCGTCCAACCAAGGCACACTGTATGACCAAATGAAGAATCAGCACAGTGCAAGTTAATGAAAATTTTAGTTGAAGAAGAAATAGATTCAATTTACAGAAGAAGGATGAGGTAACCACACTGCACAAGACATTTTGAGTACACCAATATCACACACATATATGTACAGTTCGGGTAGCAAAGTTTATTTGCGATGCAAATAACGAACAACACTAACAGTTCTCCGCAAATGTACTTATTACATCACATCAAATGAAACAAATGGTCACATACAAGTCCAAACAAGCTGATGCTGGAAAATAACTAAAGATACACTCCATACTGGAAAATAAACGAGAAGCATCATTTCTTGGTCATTTCAGTGAATGCCCAGGACACCTCCACCCACTTCAGCCTCCCCTCTTTAGTGTTCAAATCCAGAAAGGATTGGCGTCGGGTTTCGTCAAAACAAAGGTTCACGACCTTCATGAACACCTCATCGTTCTCTTCTATACCATCTGCCGCCAGGATCTGCTTAACTTGGGCCATCTCCTCACGGTACGTGTTCTGGCGCTTCTCCTTGCGCTTGTCATGACGCTCCTCCTGCCGAAGCTCTGCTCTCTTGATCACGTTGGATAGGCTTTCAAGGGTTTCATCAATGGAATGAGTTTTGCTAGTCTTCTTGCGTGGACTGTCAACAGAATATTCCCTAGTAGTTCTTTTGGAGGAAGAACCACCACTACGATGCCGTATGGCATCGACAGATGGCTCAGCTAGAGTCTGCGGGTTGTCACTAGGGGGGGTCTCCTCAGGATCATTGCCACCAGCAGTATACAGCTGGCCTCTGTCACGTGGGGTTCGTCCCAGAAGCCTGATCATTTGCTCGCAGCATTGTGGAGGACTGAACCTTTGACCAGACTTCTGGGAACTTTCCTGCAGGTGACAGAGGGTAGGCCATGTTAGGACGTACTCGGTCAGAACCTATGCGGTTAGAAAAGAGAGGCTATGACAAGGGTTGTAGTTAGTACCCCGGGTCCCTATTCTAGCCAATAGGGATCAACACTGACTTCACCGGTAAGTGGGTCACGGCCTAGGCCTGTCTGGGTCTGACCGTCGCGCCAGGTGAAGTAATTCCTTTTGAGGTCGTGGTATTTGTTCTGAAGTATCCTCTTGTTATACCCGCGGCCGGTTAACTTGTTAAACTCATGTGTGATATTGGACCAGCCGATAGGAGAGGGCATGTTGTGGCCCCAGTGACAAATGTCTTTCTGTTGCTGGACTAGGTCGAGAAACAAGGCGCAAGTCGGGTCATCCCAGGAGGCTCGGTGTTTTGACATCTGATAGCATAATTCGGAGGAATTAATGACATGGCCGGAATGTCAATGGGAACAAACACATGGTAGGAGTTAACGTGAAGAAAGTGAGCAGGTGGTCATATCGAATAGGGGACTTGCCTCTGCAAAAAGCTTGCGGCGTTTGGGACGAAGTTTGTACCGCCTTGCTGCAGGTGGAGAACACGAAGACGAAGACGACACTGCCAGTGTGGGCAATCGTCAGCGAAACCTGAATACAGCATCAATTAAGACTTGTGCGAGCTGCTGATAAAATTAAAGACGAATGGAACAAGTGCATAATGAAAACAAACATGGCAACCACTAGACAAGAGGCCTGTAAACTCTATGAATGTCAATTGTTAAAATGCCAACCACAAGAGAAGACGCTTGTCATCAAATCTCAGATTGTCAGCAGGTAACTGTGGCAGCACTGGTACAAGAGTTTATGTCTATGAATGGCATATTAATCATAATGATGCAAATGCATTTCCTATTGTTTTGAAACCTTTAGGGAATGCTCCTAAGAAGAAATCTGGTAAATTAACCCGACTATATCAGCGAATGGAGACAGAACCTGGATTGAGCAAGCTTGTTCACAATGAATCCGGATTGAAGAAGGCAATAGAGCCACTTCTTCAAATGGCTGAGAAATTGATCCCTAGGCATGCACACAAACACACTCCACTTTTTCTATATGCTACTGCTGGTGTCCGCAAGCTACCTAGTGCAGATTCAGAGTGGCTTCTGGATAAGGCCTGGGATATTCTGAACAACTCATCATTTTTATGTAGTAGAGACAGAGTTAAGATCATTAGTGGCATGGATGAAGCTTATTATGGATGGATAGCTCTTAACCACCACATGAATATGCATGGCACCTCACCATCTAAAATGACATATGGTGCACTCGATTTAGGTGGATCGTCATTACAGGTTACATTTGAGAATGATAAATCAGTGCAGGATGAGACAAGCGTTCGTCTGAGTATTGGTTCAGTTGATCATCACCTTAGTGCTTATTCTCTTACTGGTTATGGGTTAAATGATGCATTTGACAAATCTGTAGCACATCTAGTGAAAAGGTTGGGAGGAGCAGCTAGTAACGGCAAGGTTCACGTCAAACATCCCTGTCTACAGACTGGATACAAAGAAGATTACACTTGTTCTTACTGCCACCCATTAAAACAAGATGGTCTCGTACTTAATCACACAGTTGTCCTCAAGATTTCAGCAATTTCAGCAATTTCAGCTCATTTGTAGCAATTTCATACTTAATCTCATACTTAATCTCATACAGCAGGCTGCGGGTCGGATTGGAACGTACCGTCAACGAGGGAGGCGGAGCCAGCGGGGAAGACCACAGATCCGGCGACGGCGAACCCTTCGGTGTGGGAAGACGGCGTCGAGGTAGGCGGGTTCGGGGATCGGCGGCGGTCGGAGTTGGCGAAGTTGGGCACGGCGACGGTCGGCCCGAGGAAGGAGAGGGGCGGGAGGCCAGCCCTCGCAGACGACGGCGAGCGGCGACCGAACGCCCGCGACCGCCG
Organism: Saccharum hybrid cultivar R570; assembly: GCA_038087645.1. Taxonomy (NCBI): domain Eukaryota; kingdom Viridiplantae; phylum Streptophyta; class Magnoliopsida; order Poales; family Poaceae; genus Saccharum; species Saccharum hybrid cultivar. Next base: position 8,346,825 of record JAQSUU010000493.1, on the reverse strand, counting down.
CGGCTCGCACTCGCAGGCCCGGCCGAGCTGCGAGACGGCGCCCTAACCCTAGCGGCGCAGCTGAGAATGGGGGGAAATGTGGGAGTGGAGGAAGCACGGGGGATGCCAGCGGCTTGTACTCCAGCCGTTCGGCTGGGGCTGGCTGCCGAACGGATGGGCTGGCTGGGCTGAAAATCCCAGCACATCCAGCCCAGCAATGCCAGCCGAACAAGCTGAAAGAAAGAAGTCGCTGCTGGTGGTGGATGGATTGGGGTATGGATAGCCTAGCCCTGGGCAAGCAGGCAGTGTCTTTCTCTTTCGCCCCTAGCGAAGCGTGTTGGACGGACTGTTCGTTAATGTTGAACGGGTCAGCCGCACAATTGACACCCACGCGAGACGCGACGCAGCGGCTAGCCGGCTACGGTCTAGTAGGAGGCTAGTGAGCGTACACGTTGGAATTTGTATGGGTTTGGCACAATAACTAATTATAAAATTTCTAATAAATCTCAAAGATTTATTCATGTGAGTAAGGGGGGAACGTGGAAACTCTTTAGTACCACCTTGCTCGTTGAAGTAGAGGTAGTCATACTTAAATATGGAAGTCCTCTCTACTTCCTTAAGTCTAGTGTGAGGAGAAGAAATAAAAGCCCACACACACTCGCTCGCTCACCGGGCGGGGTGTGGGTGCGCGACACCTGCGTGAATGGTCCGCCGAAATCTGGCTCCTCACCAAAATGCATCTAATTGAGCTAGAGTTTTTACTTCTTCTCGCTGTTGCGCTGCCGTCGTAGTTACTCCAGTCCGATCGCTTGCGTGCACCAGCGACCGGTTCGAGCAGGTCTTCGGAACCCTCGTCTTTGCGATTCTGCACCGGGAGAAGGTGAATAAGGTTCCTGGGAAGCGCTATCCGCGCGACTGATCCCAACTTTCACAACGGGTCGTCTTCCATCTAAGTCAGGCGGCGCTACGTCCCGGCGTATTCGTCATCAACTGCGTCGAGCTCTTCCTCCACCTCTTATTGATGACTTCGACGACGACTTCAACATCGACGACTTCGACATCGACCTCGTTCCATCATCACCACCATCTGCATCACCAACGACTACAGCTACAGTCGGCAGATATAATTCTTGTGATCTAATCTTATCGTTCATACTATCAATATGCTGATCAGTCATGCTAGTATGCTATATATACTTGATTTTGTTCAACTGTTTTACATGATTTATATTTTGATTTTAATCTGAAAATTACCTAATTACTTAACAGTGCAGACATGACGCTAGTGGTATGGCTACGGTAGTGACACACTGTCACCGTCTCATGATGTGTACTAGCAGGCTACTGGTCAGAAATCACAGTCACAGTCACTGGTCACGGAAGGCAAAGCTCCTCCATGCGGTCATGCTCATGCCACTTGTGTTCTGATTTTCGCATAGGAGGAGGGAAAAATTAGTGCTAAGATGTACTCCCTCCGTACTAAAATAAGTGACGTTTTCGCTTCCTGAGCAACAACTACTGGCAATTATATATTAAAATATATAAATATTTATGCTAAGTAATTAGTATCATCGGAAAGATATTTAAGTCTAGTTTTTTAATAAATTTATTTAAAGATATAAATATTGCACATATTTTATACAAATTGAGTCAAACTTGTGGCATGAAAACCCATAACGTCACTTATTTTGAGAATTGTTCCTATAAAATGAGAAGAGTACGTAGTACTCCGCACATATGTACGTAGTTCCATGTGCGCGCCATGACAATGCTTACTGCTGATTTGCTGTGAGAGAAAAACACTATTCTAGTTGAAAAAACAAGCTGAAAAGTATTCTAGTTGAAAAAACAAGCTGAAAAGTACGAATTATAAGCGAGATAAACAGGGCCCGTGCCCGGGCCGCTTGCGCCCCTGACCGCGCCGAGATGGCTAGAACTGCCACGCCCATGAACCCCACCGCGCACGCTCTGCCTAGGCCACCGTGCCCACGCCTGCCGCCAACGCCAGGCCGCAGCTGGAGACGTAGGGTGAGGGAGAGAAAGATAGCGTGGGAGAAATGAGACATACATGTCCGAGTCAGAGAGCGTGTGAGACTTAGGCTATCGGCACCGTTGCCCTGTAAAACGAACGCAACGCCAAATCTACCGTTCGGACGTACGCACCGGAGAACGCTATCTCGATCGGCACCGCTGCGTTTGCTACAGTAACACACCACAGGCAGCGTTCCTGCGTGCACGCCTGTAAAAGGGAAGGAGGAGAGAGAAAGAGAGAGAGGAGAGAAGAGGGAGGAGAGAGAAAGAGAGAGGAGAGAGGATATGAGATGGTGGTTGATATAGAGTATGATATAGAGTAAATATGGGTGCGGGAGGAATTAGTATAGAGGTGAGAATTCTAGATAACTATGACAGAATATTTCTTTAGAGGTGTGTTTAGAGAGCGGTGCGGTGCGGATAGGCTTATAAAGATGGACTCGAGGGGTACCGGACTTGAGTGGATTGAACAGCGGACTTCAGCCTCGATTTAACTGCAATCTATGGAATTTTATTTTAGGTCCAGAAACTCTATCCCCACACCACATACATCCAACCAGGCAATGACCCACAGACTATGCAGTGATGGTGACATGCCTGTGCTGCTCCTGCGCATAAATAAAGAAAAAAGGTCTTGTATTCCATCCCTCAACTATGCTTATTCGAGTGCCCCCACTCAGACTACTATATGTGGTGCTATGTCAGTTTCTGTAAGCTTATTCCAACACAAATTTACTATGTATTTTCAGGAACCATCACAGACAACTGATCCCAAATAAAAAAAAGGTACGTAATACCAACGAACCAAGATTTTTTACCGATTCATATTACCATAACTGATATTAACATTAATTAATATATGACATGGGTGCATCTTGCACTGTGCTATGGCCAATGAGCATTGAATGTCTATTTCTAAGGCCTTGTTTAGATAACCCAAATTAACCTCCAAATTTTACTATGCAAAAAGAAGATTCTCCATCACATCAAAATGCCGGCATATATATGGAGTACTAAATGTAGATGAAATCAAAAACTAATTGCACAGTTTTGTTGTACTTTACGAGACGAATATTTTAAGCCTAATTAATCAATGTTGGGACAATTATTACCAAATAAAAACGAAATTGCTACCATGTTCAACAGTAAATCGAGACACCCTGATTCGGTGATCTAAACATGGCCTAACATAAACGAACTACTGCTCGGCGGAGCGGCTGCCTCAACGCAACAGAGCCTATAAACAATTGATACTTCCAAAAACAATTCATAACAATCTATTTCCAATCAAAGCTTAACACATTATTATGGAATTGGTGTCAGTGCCTAGGGCCCATCGTCTACGCTGTAAGCAGTCCACTGGCCATATATTGCACGAAAACAAAACTTAATTTGGAAATTTTAAAAGTTCAATATTTTAGTGATTTTTGTAATGAAGAAAAAAACACAGCATGATAAAATGGGGATGCCCTCGAAAGCACCCCCACAACATTATTATAATACATTCCTAGGTTTTTTTTTGATTAGATATGGTAGATCTGAGTAAATGAAGCCTGACCCGGTCCAAGCCCATTAGGCTGAGCTCAGCCCGCTGCTCAAGTAGGGTCGGGCATGACGTTGATTTTGGCGGTCCGAAATAAAAATGGATGGGCTCACTCCAGCCAGCTATTCATTTTTTAGGAAAAAAACTACTTTCTCCTAAAAAAAGAAAGAATCTACATTTCCTCCTCCAACTTTTGCTAAAGTCTATTTCTTCTCCCTGAACTTCAAAACTAGATAAACCACCTCCCTCAACTTTTCAAACCATGCGCTTTACCTTCCTAGAGTAGTTTTGAAGGCGGTTTTGTCTTTTTCTTTTTTATTTATTTTGGCTAAATCTTTGAAAAAATATAGTAAATTATAGAAAAATCATAAAATGGAAAATCTAATTTTGTTACACTCCACATGAGTAGATCTACATAGTGAATATATAATATGGTATGCTTGTCGATGCGGGATCCATAAGGTTCCCCATCTACGTTACTAATAGGCCGTGGGCCCTATCACGAGGACCCACTTCCTGACCAGTAGAAGCACGAAGCCAGGCTACGTGAAGAAGAGAACAACCTAGTCGGACTATATATGGGAAGTATCCCCTAAACATAGTTTAGAACTCTATCTTTGTATCCGACTAGGACCAGAAGAACCCTTGGCGCTCCCTAGACTATAAAGGGCCATTGAGGGTACCCCTTGTAAAGACACAATACACAACATACAACAATACAATTTAACCGACTAACGCAGATCGGACTTAAAGGCTTTTACTCGATCACGAGGGCCCGACACAGTATAAATCATTCGCCTCATTGCATTAACCGCTGAGTTTCTAGATTCGCCAAAGCCTGAACAACTGTCCCGGGTACCCCCGTGGCAGGCTATCGGTGGTAAGACCCTCCCTCAAACAGGTGCTGTTGAGGGAGGGGCTTGGCACGGGCGGGGGCGGGCGGGCGGGCGATGGCGCTGGCGGGCAGCTGCGCTGGGGGTCAGGGGTGCGGCGGCTAGGTTATGGTGTGAGAGAATGAGTGGAGCGGGGGCTAGGGGATGGGTATATTTGCCCTCTTTGCCGAGTGCCAGAAATTTTTTTAAAAGGGAATATTACTTTGTCGAGTGCCTCAGGCTGATAGTCGGCAAAGACAGTCTTGCCGAGTGTCCCTGCTGACACTCGGCAAACACGGTCTTTGTCGAGTGTCTTTTGAAGGCACTCAACAATTTTTTTTCTTTTGCATTTTGGCCTCTAAACTTTTTCTGTTGTCCTCATGGTACCTCATGTTCATATTTGACATATTTCTCGATCTGTTTGCTAAATTTATTTCATTTAATTGAATTTTTTTTGGATAAGTCAAATTTGAACTGTAAGTGATTCGAATAATGGAAAAAATAGATGGAAAAATGATATTCATGTTATTAAGGTTAGAATAATGTTAAAAGCCGGGCAATGAAAGAAAATTTTGAACATCATGTTCACGAAACATGACCACGAACTCGTGGACGAAATGTTTTTAAATTCTATAAAAAGCAAACGAAGTCGAAAAATCATGAAATTTGTCAAGATGTCATGATATCATACGTGGAGGCTGTGATAAAAAATTGAAAAGGTTTCACATAAGTTATCATGATTGTAATCATGGTGATTAATCATGAACGAAGCTATGATAAGAAAAAGATAAAAATAGTTCATTAGCGCACTGCTGCACAACGGGGCTTTAGTCCCAGTCCAAAAGGACCTCTAGTCCCGGGCTGCGAGCCGGGACTAAGGTTTCGGGACTAAATGTCCCACCTTTAGTCCCGGTTCTCAGGCCCGGGACTAAAGGGAGACCTTTAGTCCCGGTTGGTAATACCAACCGGGACTAAAGGTGCTGCTAGGCATCGACGTGGCGCAGCACCTTTTAGTCCCGGTTGGTATTACCAACCGGGACTAAAAGTTCTTTTTTTCTTTTTCCTTTTTCTTTCCAATTCATTATTGATTTTGGCTTTTAGTTATATTGTTTTCCAATTTATTCTTCGCTGCTATTATCCGTATACATTGCACCTATACGAGAGCGTTATTATTGCACACAAATAAAGTATGAAATTACATATATATATTATAGAGCTATACATATACATACATACACATTACATTTACAATAATATACAAGTAATCAAGTGTTCGGCCGCCGGTTAATGAGTTACACAAATGTTTGCCCGCCACTCAAAGCTCATACAAGTGTTCGTTCTTGTTTGGACTCTTCAAATCCAACCTAGGGTTGTGGTGGAACTCGTCGTCTTCCGGGATGACATGATCGTTGATGAAACCTGCGATCGTCTCCTGGATTGCGACGAGTATTGTGTGCTTGAACACTTGTTCTTTCAATTCCCACTCCTTCCATTTGCATTAATTAAAGGAAAAGATATTAATATACATAAGATTTATTTAGTTTCAACAAATAAATAAGATATGAATTTACTGTATACACATGTTACTTACTTTTAGCATCTCTTTAGCAGGTGTAAATTTGCTACACCGCATGTACTCGCAAACGTAGTATCCACATAAATTGGTTCTGTACGGTTGTCTGGACACCCACTTATGTAGAATAGGAGGGGGGAGTGGCACTTTCAGATCCGTACGATATCTTTGTTGTAGCCAAGCCCAAGCCCTGCCCAATAAGTCGGTCGTTGATTAGGTATAGCATAGTAAATTAAAGGAGCAGGCAACGATAATTAACGAATGATAGAATTTACCTCTGGATCATGTCTATCATGTTTTGGTACATTGCCAGCTCTTTTCTCATTGAGTCCCACACATTTATAGTTTGTTCCTTGATCTTAATCTCAATGAGTATCCAGTGATCCCTGCATTTGTTTATAGAGTCAACTTATATATATATTAATGTTGGATTGACTAAGACATGATATAACACAACACTTTACCCCATATTGTAAGGGAAGAGTATCAACTCCTTATGCCTTTGGTTATAAAAGAACCTCCGGAGGTTTTTCTCTATTTCCTTGATCTTCAGATTGAATGGATCTTTAGTCTTTGTGTCCTTGTACACGACATACAGATCGATAAAACCAATTCGATCGTCTTGTTTCAATTTGAGTTCTCTCATCATGTGTCTGCACATCGTGAGCATAGTTATTACGAATACGTACATATGCTAGAGTGGGATTACTGATTAAAAGGAAGAATCACTTACAGACAGTAGCAGCTTATGAGAGATTTGTCAAGAGCATCCATATAGAGAAGCTGGTGTACTTCACTAAACTGTACCCAGATGACGTCATCTCCACGGAAGTAGTGACGGTCTCTGACTTGGACGCCCAGATATTGTTCACTTTGATGTTGTGAACAGAATCTCAAGTAGTACTCGTGCAGCTTGTACATTTGTGTACCAAGATTTTTTTACCTTTGCAGGGTCGCATAGACTCCTACCATATACTTACTTTCTCTGCCATTCATCAACAACTTCGGCCTCTTTAACAGTTGTCAGTTCCTCCCGACCGAGAAGTTGTTCTAAGGAAAGCCCAGTCACATTCATCCACTTGGCGAGTTCATCTAAGTCCACATCATCAGGTACTGACATTTGCATCAAGTTCATGTTAGAATCATATTGATTCTCAACCACTAGTGGCGGCACTGATTGCTGCGCTTGTTGGCCGAGTTGTGCAACATCTTTCCCGGCCGCCTTCTGTTTCCTTTTGTCCTCCTTGATTTTCTTTGTGATAGTACGCTCATAGTCTGATAGTGGCGGCGCTGATTTTTTACTAGCGGCACGCTTCTCGTCTTGCATAGCCTGCACCACTTGACGTAGCTTTACACGAGGATACATTAGGTATGGCTTCTCTTGCTTTGCTCGTGCGTCAGCTTTGGTCTTTTCGAAGAACGCTTTCACTTCTGCCTTGATTGAAGCATTAAGTTCTTCATCAGTCTTCTCATATGAAAGCTTGGTCATCTTTAGGATCTTCATGACCACAACTTGTTTCTTCGGCGGAGGTGGTGGGACCGATCTCTGTGGGCCAGCGGGTCTCTTGTTCCTCGATGGACCAGCCGGTGCCGATGAGGCGGCCGTTGTCGGCATTGGCGGAGGCCGCGGCGGCGCGGTTGGAGCTTGCTATTGTGGAGGAGATTGGGCCGCTGGCGGCGTTGGAGTATGTCATGGAGGAGATACGGCCAGCGGTGGGGATGCAGCCTTGTCTTGTATGAAATCGTCATCGTCGTCGTGTCCCACGGCACTGTGGTCATGTGGTGAATGGATAGACGGACTTGGGGAGGTCCTGGATTTGAAAAAAAATGAACAAGGTATATACATGAGTGAACCGTAATTAGATACAGTACATAATTATTGAAAAGTAATTGCGTTCACAATCATCCACACCTAGGGTTCGGTTGTGGTGGCGGCGCCCCAGGAATAATGATGTACCATTTCTTCCAACATATGAATGTCTTCTCCGCTTCACCTAGGGTCTTCTCCCCATCACCACCTTCGATATCTAGAGCCACATTTTCATGGCCTTTGACCACTCTATCTACTGAGACACTAGCATATCCGGGTGGTATTGCGACTGAGTGGATCCTTGGTGTCTTGGTGGGGTCGATAGGAGATATAACACCGGTAGCCACCTTGACTGTGGCATTCCCCTCTGGAATATGCAGCTCATAGGACGTCAACGGAGCGGTGATGTCATCCACCGGAAAGCGCATCCCTGCGTCATCATCTTGCCTCACAGGCACCTCCGTAGAAGCATAACTGCTTTTCAACTGAGCTGAGCCGGGGCTAATGTTGGCGGCCGGCTGTGACAAGCTCTGGAGGCGGGAACTTACAACTTCCTCCACGGCCTTTCTGATTTGCTCATTCATAGTGGCCTTAAGCGCTTTCTCCTGCTCTAGTGCCTTACGAGCCACTTCACTGGTCTTCATAACAGCCTCCTCTAACTTGCGTAGCCGTTCCCTGTCCTCTTTCTTCTTTCTCTGGCGGCTTCTATAAGTTTCTCTGTCCTGAGGGAAGGCATGCTCCCATGACACGGAGCCATAGCCTCTCGTCTGTCCACCATGCTCAGGGTTCCCTAGGGCGTATGTCAGCTCATCTTTATCTCTGTTTGGCTGCCGCTCTCCACTTTTAGCGACGGAGCGGGCTTGATGAAATCTTTCTGCTACAGCTTGGATGCGTTCCCCATACACAACCTTTCCGGTCTCTAGGTCCAGGCGGCCTCCGTGAGCGAAAAACTAGTGCTTGGCGCGCTCAGGCCAGTCGAGGGATTCTGGCACCAACCCCCTGTCAATTAGCTCTTGCTCGGCTTTTTTCCACTTAGGAATGGCAGTAGGGTAGCCACCTGATCCCATCGTATGGTGGTAGGTCTTGTGTCGGGTATTCTCTTGGTTCCTTCTCGCCCATTGCTGACCCTCTTCCGACGTCTTGAACTGTACAAACTCGTCCCAAAACGGCCACAGCTTGACAAAGTGCTTACAGTTGAAATCCAGAGTCTTGTTCTTCTTGATATAGTCATTATATAGATTCTTCTTATAGCACTGGAATTGTGTGGCCATCTTCTTCATAGACCAATCCCAAACTCTTTTCTTCAACTATTCATCATTTGTGTCTAGCGTGAAATGTTGCAACACGTCACCCCAAACTAGTTCCTTGTCACGGTCGGAGACATAACTGATTTCTGGGCGCTGCTTATTTTTCTTCCATTCACGGACATTGATCGGGATCCTTTCCTGGGCAAGGTACCCTAAGTGGTTGACAAAGGCCCTTGCATAGGGTCCACGTGGCTGGCCTGTTCCCTCGTCAAAATCCATGATAACCAACCGGCCCTCCATCGGCTTCTTCGGGCCTCGTACTTTTCTGCTGGTCCTCGTGATTGTCGTTGAGACAGAGGGCTATGTAGGCAGAAATAAGACAATTAATAAAGGATTTTTTTTGAATTTCATGTATATAAACATAGGAGGCTGCATATATTACAGACCTCACCAACACTGTCTTGGTCATTCGGGTCGACCAAGTACTAAGAACCGTCATCGATGCCCTCAGGGTTCTCATTGCCTTCACGATCGTCATAACGACCTTCTTCAGCGCTACCGCGGATCATGTTCAACAATATTTCTTCGTCTTCTCTCGGGTCGGCCATTTCTGCAAAAATATTTAGGGTTTAGGGTTTACAGTTTAGGGTTTAGGGTTTAGGGTTTAGGGTTTACAGTTTAGGGTTTAGGCATTACTAAGCATAAGAGATCGACTTCTACCGAAGTCTAAGCATTACTAAGCATAAGAGATCGACTTACACATATTAGTGGGATATCATCTGGATATAAGTGTAGATCAAGGTAATCATGCAGCAACAGTATCGACCAACTCCTACTAACTTAATACATCTAATAACAAGTAAGTCTATCACAAGTTGTATTTCTTAATTAAAATAGATAATTTTAACTCATGGAAAAACTATTCAAATTTCAGATTTAATAGTTTTCCTAGATATTACACATCATAGAGAGTCTACATAAAATTTTTCATAATTTTATTACACTCCGAAAATCTTGTACAAAAATAACAAAAAGCAACTCCAGCAATAGCTCTCAAAACATGGTACCTTCTTTTTATTTGAGGGCTCCCTACTTTTAAGGGTCCTATTTTCTAGGCTACACTCTAGCAGTGGCTCTTAAAATAGAGCCATCAAACTCATTCCAATAGATAATGACACCTAGGGCCCGCTTGTCATTGACTTTCTTGCCCAAAACACTGGAATCTCTCTCTCTATATATAATATAATATAGATATAGATATATATATATATATATATATATTAAGAGCATCGGCCACCGGAGATAGGGAGGGTGCAGGATGCCGGTGAGGATCCCGCCCATCTCGACGCCACTGAGAGAGGAGCAGAGGACAAGACCTGGCGACGCGGACGCGGACGCGGACGTGGACGAGGGCGCGCGCCGGCGGTGCTCGGGGCGGCGCGCGGCGGTGCTCGGGCAGCGGTGCTCGGGAGGACGGCGGCGGTTCGTGTGTGCGCACGGGTGGGGAGGAGGAGGAAGAAGGCCGGGCCTTTATAGGTCAGGGACCTTTAGTCACGGGTCTGGCCACCGCCCGAGACTAAAGGGCCTTTAGTCCCGGTTCCAGCTAGTCCCGGTTTGTGGCTGGAACCGGGACTAAAGACCCTTTTAGTCCCGGGCAGTGGCCAGACCCTGGACTAAAGGTCCTTCCACCAAATTCTGACGCCTATTTAGGTGCCAGAATTTGGTGAATTTTATTTTTCATATTTTTTTCCTTTCATCTTTCTAAATGCGTAGTAAATTAAATATTTATCATAATTTTTTTCAAAAATACACATTAGTTTAGTTTGACTCTATTGTGCATTACAAAAATTGTAAACACTATTTTTTTCAAATATTTCATATTATCCAAAATAAATGTTATTTATAATGAATATTGTGTTAATGCAAAAATATAATGGGCAATTAAAATATATAAAATTGTTGGCTTTCGACAGAAAATTTGTTTTTGGGTCATTTGGACGTTAAACTTTTGTTTCTTCAATAATAATTATCCAAATGCGCGACATTAATTGTCAAAATTTGAAAATTTAAAATTTTCAGAGATACACGTCGGTTTTGAAACCCTGGATGGTCTCGAATGGAAAACTCATGAATACAAAATTTGTTCCACTCATCAAGATCTATATTTGGTCTAATGGTCAACTTTTCATTTGTAAAAGTTTGAACCACTCAATTTTGAATTTTGAAAGAATTCATAGCCAAACGCTGGTTTTCGGAACCCTGGATGGTCTCGACTGGAAAAGTCATGAATACCAATATTGTTCCACTCATCAAGATCTACATTTCATACATAGATCATTTTTGCATTTGACAAAGTGTTGGCAAAGTGTAGTTGAAAATCCACAATTCCCACATATAGTTTCATATAGTTTGTGTGAGATTCAAGATTTGGTGAGTATTGTTTATTTAAACTTTTTCAAATAGAAAAAATGGTCTATATAAAAAGTTTGGATCTTGATGAGCTATAACAACTTGGTATTTCAAAGTTTTTTATTTCAAGTAATTTAGTCTGTCATTTGACCAAGTCTAACCAAAACCCGTCTTCGATTTTGAAAACATGTGCCTGGGACTTGCTAAAATTTATCCAGATGAAAATATGGTCCATGTATCAAATGTAGATCTTGATGAGCTGTAACAACTTGGTATTCAAAAGTTTTTCATTTGAAGTCATCAAATAGGTCATTTGACCAAGTTTGACCAAAGTCAAAACATTGGTTTTTAGAAACACACACTTTGACCGAACCCTGGATGGTCTTGAATGGAAAACTCATGAATACAAAGTTTGTTCCACTCATCAAGACCTACATTTGGTCTAATGGTCAACGTTTCATTTGTAAAAGTTTGAACCACTCAATTTTGAATTTTGAAAGAATTCATAGACAAACGCCGGTTTTCGGAACCCTGGATGGTCTCGACTGGAAAAGTCATGAATACCAATATTGTTCCACTCATCAAGATCTACATTTCATATATAGACCATTTTTGCAGTTGACAAAGTGTTGGCAAAGTGTAGTTGAAAATCCACAATTCCCACATATAGCAAAGTTTCAACCACTCAAATTTAAATTTTCAACACATAATGTTACAATTATATAACACAAGATGTCAAATACACATTATTAATTTGAGTTCACTACCTATATCAAGCGGGCACAGTGGTAAACTTTTTCTTGACGTAATGCCCTTGGTTATGATCATTCCGTAACTATGGAGTGTCCTCAGCAGCGAGCAGGATGCTTGGGTCTTTGGCCACATAGAAGGGTGGGATTCGTTCATCCTTTTCATAATCCTCTAACACGTCTGACTTGTCTTCAATTCCCACGATGTTTCTTTTCCCTGTAAGAACTATGTGGCGCTTTGGTTCGTTGGTTTTTTTCTCGTCGTGTTTCTCTCTCTTGGGTTTTGTAGACATGTCTTTCACATAGAACACCTGATTCACATCAGCAGCAAGGACGAATGGATCATTTCTATACCCAATATTGTTGAGGTCCACTATTGTCATTCTGTACTCCTTATCGACTGATACCCCTCCGTTCATCTTCACCCATTGGCATCGGAATAGAGGGACTTTAAAATTATGTGCATAGTCTAGTTCCCAAATCTCCTCTATGCGACCATAATATGTGTGTATGTTCCCATTCGGTTCCGTAGCATCCACGCGGACACCATTGTTTTGGTTGGTACTTTTTTTTATCTTGGGATACGGTGTAAAATGTATTTTCATTTATCTCGTACCCTTTGTACGTGAGGATGTGCCACGCTGGTTGCCTAGCCAACAAATACAGTTCATCTCCAATAGTTTTATCACCCTGACATTTTTTGTGCAACCAATCACTGAATGTCTCCATGTGATGACGCGTAATCCAAGCCTCATTCTTCTCAGGATTCTCGGATCGTATAAAATTCATGTGTTTCTCAATATACGGTTCCACCACAGTGGAGTTTCGAAGAACTGTGTAGTGCGCTTTATTGAAAGAATCATCACCCTGACTAATATATGTTTTCTTTCCTAGTGTACCCTTTCCACTAAGTCTCCCCTCATACCATGATTCAGGAAGACCAATCGGATCAAGGTCAGGAATGAAGTCCACACAGAACTCAATGACCTCCTCTGTCCCGTATCCCTTGGCAATGCTTCCTTCTGGCCGACCCCGCTGGTGAACATATTTTTTCAGTACACCCATAAATCTCTCTAAGGGAAACATGTTGTATAGGAACACAAGACCCAGGATATTAATCTCTTTGACCAGATGAACTAGGAGATATGTCATGATATCAAAGAAGGATGGAGGGAACACCAACTCAAAGCTGATAAGACATTGAACCACATCATTCTGTAGAGTAGTTAAATCAAAAGGATTGATTGCCTTCTGAGAAATTGCATTGAGGAATGCACACAGCTTCACGGTGGCCAGACGTACATGTGGAGGTAGAATTCCTCTTAAGGCAACCGGAAGCAGTTGCGTCATAATCACGTGGCAGTCGCGCGATTTTAAGTTGACAAATTTCTTCTCCGGCACATTTATTATACGCTTTATATTGGAGGAGAACCCATATGGGACTTTGATGCTGCTTAGGCACTCAAACATGCTTTCCTTCTCCTCATTGCTAAGAGTGTAGCTAGCAGGTCTTAAGTAATGACGTCCATCATCTGTCTTCTCTGGATGCAGGTTGTCTCATTCTTTCATGCGCTTCAAGTCCTCTCGTGCCTCAAGGGTATCCTTAGGCTTTCCAAACACACCCATGAACCCTAAAAGATTGACACAAAGATTCTTTGTCAGGTGCATCAGATCGATCGAGTGGCGGACCTCAAGGTCTTTCCAATATGGTAGCTCCCAAAATATTGACTTCTTTTTCCACATTGGGGCGCGCCCCGAAGCGTCTTTTGGAACATGTTCACTGCCTTGTCCCTTTCCAAACACTACTTTCAAATTCTTAACCATCTTGAATACCTCTGCCCCATCTCGGTTGCTTGGCTTGGACCGGTGTTCTGCTGTACCTTTTAAATGTTTGCCTTTCTTTCTCAACTGGTGGTTCTTAGCAAGAAATCGATGATAGCCAAGGTACATGACCTTTCGATATTTTTTTAAATAGATAGCCTCAAGGTCACAAAAATAATAGGTGCATGCATTATATCCCTTATTTGTCTATCCTGAAAGATTACTTAGACCTGGCCAATCATTGATTGTCACGAACAACAATGCTCGCATGTCGAATTCTTCCTATTTGAACTCATCTCACACACGCACACCTGGTTTGCTCCATAGCAGCTGGAGTTCCTCAACTAATGGCCTTAAGTAGACATCGATGTCATTATCAGGTTGCTTCGGGCCTTGGATGAGCACCGGCATCATAATGAACTTTCGCTTCATGCATAATCATAGAGGAAGGTTGTAGATACATAGAGTAACGGGCCAAGTGCTATGACTAGAGCTCTGGTCCCCAAAAGGATTAAATCCATCCGTACTCAATGCGAACCTTAGGTTTCTTGCGTCATCTGTAAAGTCCAAAAATTCTCCACTGGGACCCATCTGCAGGGTGTCTCAACATGTTGTCCACCTTACGGTCTTCTTTGTGCCATCGCAACAACTTTGCGTGCTCCTTGTTTCTGAACAGTCGTTTTAGACGTGGAATTATTAGAGCATACCACATAACCTTAGCAGGGATTCTCTTCTTCGGACGTTCTTCATCCTCAACATCGCCAGGATCATCTCGCAAGATCTTGCACTGTGATGCATGGCAAACAGGGCATTCATCTAAATTCTCGTGAACGCCATGGTACAGGATACAGTCATTAGGACATGCATGTATCTTCTCGATTTGTAATCCTAAAGGGCAGACGATCTTTTTTGCTTCGTATGTAGTGGTGGGCAATTCATTAGGCTTCGGAAGCATTTTTTTTGGATCTTCAGTAATTTCCCAAATGCCTTGTCAGATATACCATTCTCTGCCTTTCACTGTAACAACTCCAGTGTCGTGCCTAGCTTTTTCTGCCCATCTTCTGCCGACGGGTAGAGTAACTTCTTGTGATCCTCTAGCATTTGGTCAAACTTAGCCTTCTCCTTTTTACTTTCACAATCTCTCTGTGTGTCACGAATGACATCACCAAGAGCATCGTCATCTTCAGCGATACTGTTTTCTGCATCCGCCTCTTCTTCAACTTCCTCCATCACGAAGTCACAGTATTGAGCAAAAACATCGTAAGGGTCCGCTTGTTCTTCTTCACCTTCTTCCATCATAACCCCGGTCTCTCCGTGCTTGGTCCAACAAATGTAGTTTGGCATGAAACCCGACTTGAACAAGTGCAAGTGAATACTTCTTGAGCTACAAAATTCTTTCAAATTCATACACACGGCACATAGGCAGCACATAAAACCATCCCGCTTGTTTTCCTCTGCCACTCTGCAGAATTCTCGCACGTCCTCAATGAACTCGTTGGAGCGGCGATCGGCATTGTACATCCAATGACGTGTCATTATCTGCATTATATGGCATCACATAATTAAAAGCCCAGCATGAGAAAAGAGCGCGGCACAACCTTGTCTAATTATGTTCAAAATTTTATAAGTGGTTCATCATTTCATAAAATTAATTTATGGACATTAATAAAAAGATAGTAAAATCATAAAATTTATATTTTTCTAATAAAAGGTGTAATTTTATCTCTAAATAAAATTAATTTGAAGAATTTTTAAAGTTAAAATTAATTTGTTTCAAAATTACAAAGAATCAACATTATTTAATATTTTAAAATGAGAACATAAACAAATTAAAGTAAAAAGTATCTAAAAAGTCTATAATAGAACTAAACATTATATGTGTATACTACTTTCTAGGTACTATAATTAGCATCGTTCATAAAAATTCAAACATGAAAAGTGATTGGAGCTAGCAATATGAAATAAAATAGCCATATACAACATGAATTTATATATGGTGCTACTAAAACATAGGAGGACGAAGCTAGCAACCTTTCAAACAAATCGACGACGGCGTAGAAGCATTTGAAGTGGATTGATCGCCGGAGATTAGACAAGCAAGAACAATGGAAGAACAAGCAACAAGAACATAAACAAGGAAGCTCAGGCTCGGGCAGGGAGAAAGAAGATGGAGGTTCAATTTATAGGGGAGGTTTTAATCCTGGTTGGTAACACCAACCGGACTAAACCCAGTCCTATAGTCCCGGTCGGTGCCACGGGCCGGGACAAAAGCTGTAGTCCCGGTCTGTGGAACCGACCGGGACTAAAGGCAGGGCTTTAGTCCTGGTTGGTGTTACCAACCGGGACTAAAGGTCCCTCCTGACAGCGTTTGAGCCGTTGGCGAGAGACCTTTAGTTCCAGTTGGTAACACCAATCGAGACTAAAGCCTTATTTAGTTCCGGGCGCCGAAATCGCTGAGACTAAAGGTATTTTGGGCGATCGAGGAAAGGTCAGTTGCGTAGCAGTGGCCGTAGCTCTGATGAAACACCGTAGCAGATGCGCTGCAGGCCACGACGCGTGGGTGGTTGTGGACGACCTCGCGGTCATCGGTCAGTGTATAAATAGTTAGGACCCCAAAATAAAAAAAGAAGACTTGAGCACCAGATCAAAGTCGTGCTCTTTTCGGAAAAAAAAATCAAAGTCGCGCTCAATGCATGCTCACTGTCGAATTATTTGTATTATTATTTCAGTAAAATTAATTGTTTTTAACAGAAAAGGCGTAAGCGCCCGGAAAGAGCCGTGTGGTTTAGGTTATGTTTGCACAATTGCAAGCTACTTTCGTCCAAAGGTTTTCACGGTAATTAACAAGCGCGTCGATCGACGAGGGACGACTATATATGCGTATGCCCACGTACTGAGAGAATTCCAGGTACCACTGACAATAAGGTAGCCAGTGATCAATGGCAATGGCAGACGCTGGCGAAGCCCTGCCAACAGTTGGCGCAGCAGCTCGGCTGGTGAGCACACTAGATCCGCAGTTGTTCATGGCTGCTCGCCGCGGCGACAACACCCGGCTTAAGGAACTGCTGAGGCTGGACGACAACACGCAGCAGGGGCAATCAGGCAACACAGCGTCGTCGGCGCCACAGCAGGCATTCGTCGTGGAAGTCGACCCTGCGCCTGCTCCAGTCTCCTTCTCCGGCGGCGCAGTGACCAGCAACGAGGGGGACTCCCTACTCCATGTGGTCGCCGCCCGCGGCGACGCCGGCGATCATCGGTTCCTCGACTGCGCCAGGACGATCTACCACAGCAACAACGCCCTCCTAGTCGCACGCAACAACAAGGGCGACACACCTCTGCACTGCGCCGCCGGCGCCGGGAGCGCCGGCATGATCTCCTGCCTCATCGCTCTCAAGACCGCCGAGGCCGCCGGCGACATGACAGCTGTGAAGGAGTTCCTGTGGATGCGAAACGACTGCGGGGAGACCGCCCTGCACCAGGCGGTCCGCGCTGCCAGCAAGGCCTGCATAGACGAGCTACTGCTGGTGGATCCAAGTTTGGTGACCACCGTAACACGTGAGGGCCAAGGAGGCGCTTCCCCATTTTACCTGGCGTTTTCATTAGGTCAAGTGGATATTGCACGCCATCTGTTCGACGAAAGTAACGGCCAGCTTTCCTACTCTGGACCGGACGGACAAAATGTGTTGCATGCGGCTGTTTCTCGTGGTCAAGGTACGTATAAAAATGATAATATCACTACCTAGCAATATATTCTTTCTTAACTATCTTGGTTCCCGAAATATAAACAAGTTTAGATTTTTCCAATGAAAATTCTATATCTTGTTTGACTAAGTTTATACCAAAAAAATTCACATCTACAACAGAAAATAAGTAGACCATGAAAAAATATTCTAGGACTGATTTGTTGGTACTAATTGGGTGTTATCTTACTATTACTAGTTGAAGGCTTCTTTTAAAGCCTCCACATGAAGCTGCCTATGAATCCTAGCTAGATAGACACTCTAGAAAAAAAGAGAGAAATCCTAGAAATTCTCTCAAAAAAGCAAAACATCTAGCCATTATGAAAATAGTCTAAAGTAACCCCATAAATCTATATCTAAATTACCCACCTCTGCCCATTATAGTTTACAGTAACACATAATC
Organism: Saccharum hybrid cultivar R570; assembly: GCA_038087645.1. NCBI lineage: Eukaryota > Viridiplantae > Streptophyta > Magnoliopsida > Poales > Poaceae > Saccharum > Saccharum hybrid cultivar. Next base: position 8,328,648 of record JAQSUU010000493.1, on the reverse strand, counting down.
TATGTCTGAGTTATCCATACATGATGTTTATAAAAATAACTTTAAAATGTCTTTGTAATTTCTGTCTAGATTACCCGCGTTTGTCATTGTATAGAAATATCCAAAAGTAAATAAATATGTGACTGTAGATTAACTAATTCGGTTGTTGTGTTAATATAGAAATACTAAGTTCAGGTAATATATGCATGATGTGTGTCACTGTGTAGACCATTTCTACATGTATGGAAGGAAACGATAAAAAAATACTCATTTTCAATGTTAAACGCAATGTATGGAGGTGCGTCGTAATTGTAAGGTGAAAAATTATGAATCTGTGGATGAAAACGTGTCTAGAGTAACTACCAATTAGAATAAATCAAAACTGAAATATTATAAGAATATTAAATAAATAAAAGAATCACAGGTAAATAAGTTCGATTGATATTCCGTGGAATCTAATTTTTAAAATAACTATATTTTTAAAAATAATTAACCCATGCAGGAGCATGGTTGATGAACTAGTAGATTTTAATTAAGGTAGTTTGATATTGGTCAAAGTTCAATGTAATATATATTTTGGGAGGGAGTACCGTACCTCTCCATACTGAGTTAGGAGATGGATTATCCCAATTAAATGAAATACTGCAAGTGCAAGTACATGCAGCGCTGCCTACGCTTCTGAAGTGGCTCAAGGACCTGACGGTGCAACAAGGCAGCAGCGTTCCTCTTGTCTGGCGTCTGGCACAGCAGAGGGACAAGGAGACGGGGAGCACACCTCTTCACATGGCTGCGTCGCTGGAGGGGTGGCCATACGTGGGGATTCTCTCCAAGTGGTTCCCAGATGTTTGGCCACGGCTGAAACCGGCGGTCGAGCTACTGCTAGATGCCAACGCATGCGCAGCGTACCAACCGGACGCTCAAGGACTGTACCCTATACATGTCGCCGCGTTGGCCGACAGCCTCGACGCAGTGAGGGCCATGCTGGACAAGTGTCCCGACTGCGCCACCCTGCGAGACGCCAGGGGAAGGACTTTCCTCCACGCCGCAGTTGAGGCGGAGGCATACAGAGTTGTTGAATATGCCTGCCGCCGGATGCCCAAGGATGTCCTCAACATGCAGGATAACAACGGGGATACTGCCATACACCGAGCTGTCGATGTCGGGAACCTGCCGGTTTTTAACTGCCTGATCCGGAATCAGCATGTGCATCTGAATGTACCCAACAAGGATGCGTTGACGCCTTATGATCTCTCATGGGTTAGAGTCCCCTCGTCCTTCTATTATGATATGGTAAGTAACTAGTAGTACTATTATGTCTAGTTGTTACTCGATCTTTGTTACACAAATTAATTGATATATACTTCAAATTAGTTCATATTACTAGCTAGCTCGATAATAATTGCAATATGTGCCCAACATTCCGGCATGCAGAATCCAAGGGGTCTCGTACAATTATCACTACAGTTTGTGGGAGCTCCATGCGGTGGAAGCCGCCCCGACCTCTTATCCCAAAAACACAACGCAAAAATAGACAAGGACATGCTCTCGGCGCATCTAACAAACGCAGCGCAGATGCTGGGCGTTGTGTCTGTGCTTGTTGCGGCTGTGACATTTGCATCAGCTTTCACGTTGCCCGGAGGTTATTACCAAGAAGCCGGCCCGGATGCGGATGGTATCGCTGGCACACCATTGCTTGCTGGGAGCTATGTCTTTGATGTGTTCATCCTCTCTGACACCCTGGCATTCATCTGCTCGTGTATGGCTACCTTCAGCCTCATCTTTGTTGGGGTGCCTGCAATCGACATCTCCGTACGCTACTGGTACTTCGAACTCTCTGCCCTCTTGCTGCGGAGTGCTGGAAGAAGCTTGGTGGTCACTTTTGCGCTGGGATTATACCTGGTGCTGGCTCCAATTGCTCACGCGACCGCGATTGCGGTCTGTGTGATTATCCTCACATGTTCACTCTATGGGAATTCGGAAGCCTGCCAGATCCTTCGTGTTGCAGATGCGGCCCGTGCTAGATTGGGAACTCGGATGCATGTCGCATGGACTCTTGGGCTTACATTCTATAGCGTGTTTACTATTGTGTTTCTAAACTTCTGGTCCTTCGTAATAATCTTCGGCCTCCCAGCAGCAATTCGGGTAGCAGCGCATATGCGTGCGAAGTACTAGTTCACCGCATGCAAGCCCTTCTCTTCAAAAACCTGTTTGTATATGTGCGCCATGCATGTTTGTTTCAAGAGTTTTGCTTCTTTTAAAAGTTTCGTCCGTCAATATAGGGGCCGTTTGATCCGTTTCCTATACAAGCATGGCTAGCAAAATAGGGGTCAGGCTAGCTAAGACTGTCTCTAGCCAGCCAAGACCGGTTTGTTTGGAGTCTGGCTAAGATGAGATTGTTTTGCTTTGTTGGCAATAGAAGAGTTACCTCTTCCTTGAGCTGGTGAGTTGTTCACCCCTCTAGACACTTGGTGGGCATGCCCACCCCAGCGAGGAGCAGCAGCACACAGCCAGGCCCTTGGTGTTGAGCACCACCAGGGCTGCCGCGCGGCGGCAATGCGAGGAGCAGGAGGAGGAGAGTGCAACGCTGGCTAATCGGCAGGAAGCGGATGAGAGGCAGAGGCCAATGCAACGCTGGCTAATTGGCAGGATGCGTGCGTGAGGACCAAGAAGATGCTGGGTAGGTCGCGATGCGCGCGCACCACGGTGACACGACCGGCCACGAGGCGACCCCGGCAGCCCCGCGCTCTCCCTCCCCGGCTAGAATCCCAGCGAGGCCCGCCGCGGTGCGGCCTATGCCGGAGTTGCTCCGGTCGCGTGCCTGCCGCCGGCTACCGCGCTTCCCACCGCGAGATCCGGCCGCGCTGGAGCCGTGAAGACGCTCGCCCACGACCCCGGTCTTCGAGCTGCAAGAAGGGGAGGAGGCTGCCATGGTCGCGCGCGAGAGAGCTCCGGCGGAGCACGAGAGAAGCCATGGCCGCGCGGTGGAGCTGCGAGACGTGGACCTGCCCGTCAAATGGCCGCGGCGGCGGCGGAGTAGCGGTGTTGCCGGTGGAGGTAGACGGCCGGGGGCAGGGCGACGGTGAGGAGGAGGAGGAAGACTACCTAGGAGTCCACGGCCGCCACGCGCGAGGGAGGAGTGGCCGACCGCCGACGTGTCGGAGGAGGTGACGCGAACCGGCCCAGCGGCTTAGCCGAGCCGGGCCCCAGAAAGACGGACGGTGGGGGTGCCGTGCGGAGGCAGCGGGCCTTTACGAGGGAGCCAAGGCGGATGACGTGGCACCGAGGGCGCTACTTGCTGCGTGGCCGACGAGGAGCACAAAGTGCACGAGATCGTAGGACAGACACCCCAAGATCACGGACACCTCTGCACGAGATAACTTGGACGCGGCGGGAAGGCATCCGAGGATGGTAGAGACGTGTGGTGCCAAGTTATGCACATGAGCGGAGGCGGAGGTTGAGATGGGAAGCGCCGGCGCCGGTAGAGGAGCTCCTTCGGCGGCACGCGGCGAGCAGCGCTGGTCAACCGGCCGTCCGGAAACCACAGTACATTTTTTTTAAAAGTTTTTCATTAATTTTGGTCTCCAAATTTTTTTTGGAATTTTTGTTCATAAATTTTTTACCCAAATCTTTTTCGAATTTGCTTTCTCAAAGTTTTTTTTTGTTAGCTTCTACTCTGTCTGTTTCCTCTCAAAAATTTTGTCTACAAACCTTTGGTTCACAAAACTTTTTTTACACAACTATTTGTTTAACAAAATAGTTTTATCTCATGCTACTCCGGGCAGAATCTTACTGTCGAGGAATGTTTTTCCGTGCTGTGCCATAGTACCTTGCTTGAGCTGTAGCCTGTTGGGGATCACGTGAAGCACCGCAAAGCTGGACGCAAATCCGTGAGTGTGCCGGCGTCCGGCGATTATAATCAGAATCGCGTCATCAAAGAAAGAAGTCGCTGCTGGTGGTGGATGCCTGGATTGGGGTATGGATAGCCTAGCCCTGGGCAAGCAGGCAGTGTCTTTCTCTTTCGCCCCTAGCGAAGCGTGTTGGACGGACTGTTCGTTAATGTTGAACGGGTCAGCCGCACAATTGACACCCACGCGAGACGCGACGCAGCGGCTAGCCGGCTACGGTCTAGTAGGAGGCTAGTGAGCGTGCACGTTGGAATTTGTATGGGCTTGACCCAATAACCAATTATAAAATTCCTAATAAATCTTAAAGATCTATTCAGTAAGGGAGAACGTGGAAACTCTTTAGTACCACCTTGCTCGTTGAAGTGGAGGTAGTCATACTTAAATATGGAAGTCCTCTCTACTTCCTTAAGTCTAGTGTGAGGAGAAGAAAGAAAAGCCCACACACACTCGCTTGCTTGCCGGGCGGGGCGTGGGTGCGCGACACCTGCGTGAATGGTCCGCCGCCGTAGCTACTCCAGTCCGATCGCTTGCGTGCACTAGCGACCGGTCGAGCAGGTCTTCGGAACCCTCGTCTTTGCGATTCTGCACCGGGAGAAGGTGAATAAGCTTCTTGGGAAGCCGCTATCCGCGCGACTGATCCCAACTTTCACAACGGGTCGTCTTCCATCCAAGTCAGGCGGCGCTACATCCCGGCGTATTCGTCATCAACTGCATCGAGCTCTTCCTCCACCTCTTATTGACGACTTCGACGACGACTTCGACATCGACCTCGTTCCATCATCACCACCATCTGCATCACCAACGACTACAGCTACAGTCGGCAGATATAATTCTTGTGATCTAATCTTATCGTTCATACTATCCAATATGCTGATCAGTCATGCTAGTATGCTATATATATACTTGATCTAGTTCAATTGTTTTACATGATTTATATTTTGATTTTAATCTGAAAATTACCTAATTACTTAACAGTGCAGACATGACGCTAGTGGTATGGCTACGGTAGTGACACACTGTCACCATCCCACGATGTGTACTAGCAGGTTACTGGTCACAGATCACAGATCACAGTCACAGTCACTGGTCACGGAAGGCAAAGCTCCTCTCATGCGGTCATGCTCATGCCACTTGTGTTCTGATTTTCGCATAGGAGGAGGGAAAAATTAGTGTTAGGATGTACTCCCTCCGTCCTAAAATAAGTGATGTTTTCGCTTCCTGAGCAACAACTACCGACAATTATATATTATAATATATAAATATTTATGCTAAGTAATTAATATCATCGGAAAGATCTTTAAGTCTAGTTTTTTAATAAATTTATTTAGAGATATAAATATTGCACGTATTTTATACCAAACGAGTCAAACTTGTGGCATGAAAACCATAACGTCACTTATTTTGAGAATTGTTCCTATAAAATGAGAAGAGTACGTAGTACTCCGCACATACGTACGTCGTTCCATGTGCGCGCCATGACAATGCTTACTGCAGAGCATGAATGAATCTTGTAGCAGTACGGGAGTAGCGTGCGTTTCGCGTCGAAATCAGCGTCCCGGTAACAGATGTTTTTACAGCTTGCCAGCCTCACCGTCTGCTGGAGCTGCAGGCACTAGTAAAAGCTCAAAGCTACGAGCCCGGCCGGCCACAACGAGAGAACCGCTGTTAGGGTGTGTTTAATTCACGATTTTTTTTTTTTGCTCTGGCTACCGTAGTACTTTCGTTTAGTGTCCAATCATGTACTAATTAGGTTTAAATGATTCGTCTCGTGATTTTCTATCAAACTGTGTAATTATTTTTTTCTTCTACATTTAATGCTCCATGTATGTGTCAAGCATTCGATGTGACAGAGAATCTTGAAATTTTTTTGAAACTAAACATGTCCTTAGTGCCTAGTACGGTAGTAAATAAGGGCCTGTTTGGTTAGAGGTGTTAAAGGTTAACAAACACGGTAGCATTTTCGTCTTATTTGACAAAAAGTTTTCAATTTTGGACTAATTAGACTTAATAGATTCGTCTCGTAAATTACTCCTAATCTGTGCCGACATGCATGCAATTAGTCTACATTTAGTACTCCATGCATTTGCCGCAACATTGATGTGATGGGAGTTAAACTGAATGATTCAGAAACCAAACAGGGCCTAATTGTACTAGTGCATAGTGATGCATACTTCCTTCGTCTCAGAAAGACCGTCACTGGGCAGTTCAAAATTTTTCCCACAAAGAGGAGTCCAGAAGCGTCAGCCGCAACAGTAATAACAAAATTGAAAACTTCTCGTCCACTCGTATGAATGCGCCCGCATATCCATCCTCTCCCGTAAAAAAGGGGCCAGACGCGTGGAGCCGTGGACACACTCTCCTCCACTCATTTCTTGCTCCCGCACCTCCCCACTCCCCATCGAATCTCGCGAATCTCCAGCTCCTTCTATTGAGCCTGGTCACACCCAGGCGGCGGCCACTGCAGGCCGGAGTGACGGACTCCACGCCGGATACTGCCAAGGGGAGCAGGCCCCATGCTCGACGGCGACGATGGCGGGACGGAGCCGATGCACCGGTGGCGGCCATGGCTTGGTCGTCCCCACTCTGCCCGCTGGAGCAGCGCGGCCAGCCCAGCGACCTGCGGTCAGCCTGTTGGCTCACAGGGGCAGGCAGGACCCCACACACGGCGGTGGCCCGGTCTGGATCCCACGCGCGGCGGCGCGGCCAGACGGCTGGGAGATGAGGAAGTCGGGCCAGACGAGGAAGGCAAGGAACTTAGGCGGGCACTCGCGGGCTCGTCGCGTGGCCGTCCCGGCTGGAGCGCGAGGGGGCTCGGCACCTGGCCGTCCCGGTGGCAGCGCGAGGGGGGGGGGGGGGCTCGGCGCTCGGCCATCCCGGCGGCAGCGTGAGGGGGCTCGGCGCCCGGCCGTCCCGGCGGCAGTGGGAGGGGCTCGGCTGGCGGTCGTCCCAGCAGCAGCGCTTGGAGTCGGGAGTGTCGGACTGGGTCTCAGGATTCCAGAAGGATGAAGGGGCCAACAGATATTTACAGGGGCATTTTAGTAATTTTGCATGTCTCCTTGGTATGCGTGCCCGGTTCTAGAAACGCAGTATTTCTGAGACGGAGGGAGTAGTACACACGGTTTTGACTTGTGACTGTGATCGCTGATCAGGGACTGGACCGGCGGAAGGGCGCGGAACTGCATGCATGGAGATGGAGCTTTCTTGGTCAACGGGTCCAACGACTTGACTTATTTGGGGAAAGACCTCTCTGTCTCTCTTCGTTTCTCCGTTTCCCACTCGCAGTCGCACCGTTGTTGTGTTTGACCAAGTCGTGTAGCGCGACGTGTAAATCGTAATAGACTAGAAATGCTCGCGGCGTTGTCGCGTATGGCCAGTGTGTGGACCGTCTGCAGCACTTGATGACATGTACCAAGCCTGTTCCAATAAAAAAACAACGGGAAAGCAGCAGGTATCACAATATAGGAATATTGCTTATCATATCAGATATTCTAGAGCAATATGAAAGAATACATATCTTGCTCTATGTAATTAAAAGTAGAGTTATCTTGAAATCGCATATAACTTTAGCTAGATTACTGCCAATTCATATTTTTGTTGCATAGAAGACATCAAGGTTGTTTAGTTTTGAATCTTTGAATCTGCAATTAGCAGGAACGAAGTAACTGATACTACTACACTGTGAGGTTGATCAACGCATGAGTAGGACAGGGTACTAACCATGGTTGTTTTGTATCATCACATTGTCCCAAGGCATAGTAAGTGTTGTATCGAAACATCGCCAAGCTTTGTGGTAGTCAGCTTTTGCAGCGAATCCACGTGCTGAAACAATTTAAATGTCAAATTAAACAATTTGATCCCCTCTGAAAGGTAGAGCAAGGAAGTGTATACCTGTTCGTTTGGGCAATAGCGAAATCATAGTTAACTGTAATGTAATTTTGAGAATAATGTAAGGGAGTGCTATCTGTCATGTGTATTCTTTTGTTGGTATTCGTGACCGGATAATATATGTTTTTTTACCACCAGGTAAATGATTACTTTCCGGCGTTTTTTTTCGGCCATCCATTTTTTTTATGCATCTCCCTCTAACTATCGGGCAATGGAGAGTCCTCCTATTTTATATGGCTTAGACACCTGAATAGTTACGAATTCTAATTCTAATCAAAAAATCCCTATATCGGTCCGTGGCTAGAGTGCTGAATTTTCCCTTCACTTGGCAGCGGTGGATTCCGTTTTGGATTTGCTAGAGTTCTAATTCTTTTTTCTTTTACTTGCATGTGGTAATCCACTCACGCATGGTCGATTCTGTTTTGGATCGTCGATTCCTTTCCACATGCGTATAGCCATACATCATGCATGGGTCTTCCATTGTCATATCTTCTATTTTCGTTTTATATCCCACGTTACTACAGCTTCGTCTGATCCGTACCTGAGTCCAAAACCACGTCAATTTCATTAGAACCATAAGGTTACCCTCTACGTGACAAAAATATATGGATTGATAAAATGTTTGCCAAGATTTTTACAAATAATTTTGTGAAGCCCGTGCTAATGCACATTTTCGAAAAAAAATGGTCTAGAAATCTTGACAAACGTTCTATAAATCCATCATTTTTGTCCCGTAGAGGGTAACCTTATGGTTCTAATGAAATTGATCTCATGCCAAGCGGATTTATATTTATTTTCATATGAGTTTTCAAAAGATGATGAATGGACAAGTACGTACATGCACTTGTGTGGGCTATTAATTAGTTTGTATAAGGTGTAACACCTTGGCGTGAAATCATTGAACGCCGACCAAGCTAACCTCGACGTTAAATGGTTAAACGCCGAGCTTCGGCTGGACCGACACGTTGGCGCTCACGTGGCAAGTTTAGCGTTCGATCGTAGGGCGCTGAGCCCCATACCTCGGCGTTGTGTCCTAGAACGCCGAAAAATGGTCTATTCTTAGCAAATGTTTGAGTAGGGGGCTACTTCTAAAAAATGTTTTCAAAAGTGACCAAAATGCAAAAATTACACGTCGATAGCTCAGCCCGGAAAGCGCGCTAACCCGAAGCCCCGAAGCTTCTTATTGATGATCAAACAAATTGAACCCTTCGCGTGTTGTACGGAGTACAAAATATCTGTGCTGCATTTAAGACGGTCGCTGGTACATTTGTCTTTGAGCAATGAAAATTTACCCTTTAAAAGATGCAATCAACAAATTATAGCAATTTCACATACTCTAGTCTCTTGTTGCATGCATAAATGCAATAAGTTGTTGCAAGTTCTCGTAGAAAAGAGGGCACACGACAAAACACATGCACGATGATGCTCTCGTGCTCTTGTTCTAGTAGACAATAAAGGTTAGGTTAGGCAGGTGCTGAGGAAATTAGAGACAATGGAGCATATGTCTAACAGTGATTAACACCCACACCATGATTAACTGAGTATTATACCTTTTTATTATCCCCGGGAGGCACTACCGGAAAAAGTTGGTTGCCGACGGTTTTTTTGCCGATGGTCTGGAAAGCAAGCCATCGGCAAAGAACCTCTTTGTCGACGGCCATTCCAAGCCGTCGGCAAAGAACTCTTTACCGACGGTCAGGCCGTCGGCGAAGAAAGAACGTCGGTAAAGAAAATCTTTGCCGACGGCCAGACCGTCGGCAAATAAAAGCCGTCGGCGAAGATCCTCTTTGCCGACGGCCGGGCCTTCGGTAAAGAACGACCGTCGGCAAAGGAGGCCAGGGCTAACGGCAGCCCACGCGGTCCCCTTTGCCGACGGCCCAAAAGTCAGGTCGTCAGCAAAGAAACCCTCCTTTGCCGACAACCACGTACTCTGGCCGTCGGCATAGGATCTTTGCCGAGCGACCCTTGGCAAAGAGTAATTTTTTTTTGTTTTTTTTCATCCAATTTTTTCATGGTGCATTCCTACACCAAATACATCCCAATTTCAAAAGTTGGGACAATTTTGACTTTTTTTTGCTATATTTGGTTCATTTTTTTGTTTCTTTGAATTTTTCCCGCAACTCTAAAGTTGAACTGCAGGTACATGAAATAATGGAATTTGTTGATTCAAAAAATAGTATTCATGATGTTCGGAGTATGTTGAGGCCATATCCAGGACCTCGCATAAAATTACGACCATGTTGGTGTCGTAACATGACGAGTTACGTGCGTGAAAAGTGTTTTCAAATTATATAAAATCCAAACGAAGTCCGAATTTGACGAAACTTGACGAGTCGTGTTTTTATCACCTGTGGAGGCTATGATAAAAATTTGAAAATGTTTAGAGCAAGTTGCGATGTCAGATGTCAAAAACTCAGACATCTCCCAGCTAGGAGGAGGAGGAGGGAGGTAAAAGGAAGATAAGGAGGAAGGAGAAAGGAGGAGGAAAGGAAAGAGAAGAGGAGGAAGAAGGAGGGAGAAGAAGGGTGGAGGAAGAAGGAGAAGAGAGGAGAAGGAAAAGGAGAAGGAAGGAGGAAGGAGAAGGAAGGAGGAAGGAGAAGGAGGAAGGAGAAGAGAAGAGGAGGAAGAAGGAGGGAGAAGAAGGGTGGAGGAAGAAGGAGAAGAGAGGAGAAGGAAAAGGAGAAGGAAGAAGGAAGAAGGAGAAGGAAGGAGGAAGGAGAAGGAGAAGGGAGGGGGAAGAAGGAATGGGGAGGATTCTCGGCCGTCGTCCACGCCCCTCGGTCGTCGACCTCGTCTCTCGCGGAGAAGAAGGTAAAGGGTTGTCGGCCTTCGTGTCGTACGTGTTGTTGACGGTCTTCATGCCGGAAATGTGGATGTGTGGCCTTCGTGCCGTATATGTGCTGCCGGCCATCGAGCTGGCTTCTTTTTTTGCAGGTTTTGGAAACCTCCCTGTGTAGGGGAGATGCTGCCGAAATTTTCTACTTATAGTGTTGTTTTTCTTGTTTTGCAGAGTAGGACCTGTCGGAGGGGACTCGGAGCACCTCGCCACTGCGCCGCTAGCCTGTCTTCACCACCACCCTAGGTATAAATCACCTCTCTTCCTTATCATTGTCATACTTAGGTCACGTAACCGAGTTAGGCGTCTCCCGTCCGAAAGGGATACGCGGTCGTTGGTATGCGGATCAGTGCATATCTGCGACGGTATCTCTTTCGGATTGTCCATGTTTTTTGGACAGCCCGAGGATGCATAGATGGGTTAGCTTCCATGTTCGCCCCCGTCCGAGTCAGAGTTTCGGCAGCACCTCCCCATTGTTCTCCGGATACACACTCTCCCTGTCGGGATGTGTATCGGGAGAACAGCGGGGAGGTGCTGCCGAAATTCTGTCTCGGACGGGAGCGGAGCATGGAAGCTAACCTCATCTATGCATCCTCAGGTGGGATTAGGACCTATCCTTCACCTATTAGATGGTAGGAACCCCTTGTAGATGCAGATGGTGCTTTTATTACTCGCTTACATTGGTGCATGACAGAGGATGGCTGATCGTGAGTGGATGTACACGGGCTTCGAAAGCAAGAGCGTGGAATGGGTTAGGGGGACGGATAACTTCCTGAAGGAAGCATTTTCAGAGGCTGTTGCTAAAGGGTCGTTTTGGATGCCGTGTCCCTACAAAAAGTGTAAGAACCAGAAAAAGAAAGACTACACTCACATGTACAAAGATATTTTCACGAACGGATACGTTTCGAACTATACCCGCTGGGTCTACCATGGTGAACGCCATCGTATCAGGGAGGAGGTGGTGAGACCCCAACTCGAGGAGTTTGATGCAGATGCCGGGATGGCAGACTGGATGGCAGACGTACACGAAGCGCGGTTCGTTCAAGGAATGGAGTTGGACGAAGATGATCCAGAGGAGACCGCACAGGCGTACTACACCATGTTGGAGGCTGCAAAGCAGCCCCTTCGCTGATGGGTATGGAAGTAAACAACGACATCGATGAGGACGAGGGTGATGAGGTGCGCGATGCTGAGGACTTACGAATCCTTGAGGAGTGGAAGATGAAGCGCAATAGAGTTGTTGAGGATGATGTAGAGCCTGATGACGATGGAGATGATGATGACGATGGAGATGAAGCTGGCGACTTGAGAGAGCTCGACAATATTGATAGTGATGACGACACTAGCGAGGACGAGTACCCGCCAGCCATATTGCCGTTTGCGGAGATAATTTCTAATTTATGTAATACTATATGGTTATTATTATTACCTTGCAATTATGTTTCTTTACAAGTACTTGTAATTTTTTTATGCTAACTGTTTTAATCTTTGTCATTACAGGCACTCGACAAAATGCCGGGCGAAAGCCGACCGAGGTGACTAGGGGTCAAGTCGGCGTACATGGCCAACCCGGAGCCCGAGGCCGCCGCCCCCGAGGACGACGAGGAGCTTGACGTGGACCTGTCGACCAGTACGGGTGGGAGGCCCCTTCGCATGTCGTCGAGGAGGCTATTCCTGTCCACCCACTAGGGTGCGACGGAGACGACGACGACCGGCGACGGCGACGGCAACGACGACGACGGTGACGGCCACGGCGGCGACGGCGACGGCGACGGCGACGACGATGCCCTCCGCGGTGACGATGAGCCAGACACCTCGACTTCCTCAGCTGCACAGAAGCCCTACCAGCGCGGGCCCTCGTCGCTCCCTGACTTGTCGCACCCCAGCCACCGCCCGATGATTCGACCCGTGGGCCAGAAGTAAGTAACCATTGTTGATTTCACTAGTTGTTCATATGACATGTTGAAATTTGAACTGCATACTAACAACTGTTGTTAATGACTCGTGCAGGGGTTGGGTACTGTTGATCGACAAGAATAGTGCATGCCTTATCAATGGCATCCAGGGCCTGCTGATTAGGAAGCACCACCCTGGCTTGGTGAATGGCCAGGTGCCCAGATGGAAGCACTTCTACGAGGTACAGGACGCACATGACGAAGTCCTTGCCCTCAAGATCAAGAGGGAGTTCTGGGTGAGTCTTTGATACTACGCATTCGTTGGACTTTCTTCAAACAATGAAATGATGTTTGATGTCTGTGTGCAGTTGTACTACAGGTTGGAGGAGGGTGTGATCGACGCACGGAAGGACCGACAGTAGGAGGCGGTCTGCCGGGACCATCTCAAGGACCTGTACTACGAGGCGCGTCTCCAGGCCTTCGTCGACTACCACGCCAACGTGCTTCGCATCGGGGTGAAGAAGGCCCAGGCGAGGCAGTTGATACTGAACAGGGAGACCGACCTCACCGAGGACCAGTACATGTAGGTAATTAAGTAGGAAACATCCGTTATGATTCCTTACGTGACACATTCAATTAATCTTCTAGAATATCAAATACTTGGATGTCATGCAGGCATGTCCGGCCTGGTTGTCTAGGCACGAGGACTGCTGGCAGATGATGGTGCGTGGGTGGACGACGGACCAGGCGTATGAGGAGCACAAAGAACGTTGGGATCGCTGCCTGGCGAATCCTTCGATACCACACAAACAAGGGAACGTGTGCCTCCCAGTGTTCATGGAAAGATGGGTATGCTTCTGTTGATCCATTTATTATAGCTCTCAATTGTCACTACTTGTAACGCCAATGTGTTTTCCTCGCAGAAGGAGGCGCATCTGGGGCAGGACATCAACGAGTTCATGGGGTATGCCCTTTCTCACAAGGACAGAGCAAAAGCGCCGTCCAACGTCTACGATCCGGCGGAAGGGCCCGAGGCCTACACCGACCCGAACGTCTACGACAAGCTCGCCAAGTACACTGTCGTAGGTCGCCAGCGCTATGGGCCTGACTTCGACCCCACCACCGCCCCCCTAGATACTGACCTCGTGATGAGGATGGGAGGAGGGAAGCAGCACGGCCGGTACGCTCTAGCCAACAGCGCCATCGACGAGGCTCCGACACTGAGCGAGATCCGAAGAGCCGACGCGGAAACGGACGGATCGGAAATCCCCATAGCGCCTCGGTAGCAGAGCAGCGAGCAGATGATGGCGGCACTTTAGGTAAGTGCAGTTTCATTCGTCGTTCACTCGTTTCACATATGATGTACCTTGCCTTCACATATATACCATCAACCTTGCGGGTGTAATATTGCAGGCCACGGTCGCACAGCTGCAGGCCAACCAAGAGGCCTAGGCAAGGGCCCATGACCAGAACCTAGCGGCACTTTCACAGCACTATGACCAGAACCTGGCGACACTTACGCAGCACTACCAACGTCAGATCTCGGACCTGACCGGCTACTTCCGGTCCTAGATCCCGGGAACGCAGGAGCCTCCTCCCTCGATCTTCGCTCCACCACCAATTCCAGTTCTAGTTCCAGTTCCAGTGTACGGTCCAGGACTTGTTCCGGTGAGTATATTGCCTGTTGCTTTAGCTTGTGCGGCCATCGTGTAGGTACTAATCACATAACTTGGCCTTTGTGCAGTCACCGTCTGCGGGTTCGAACCTGACTCCAGGTGCCAGCCCTCCGCTAGGTCGTTCTCTATCACAGGGCTATCCAGCTTACCCGACCTACCCCACGCAGCAGTTCATGTGGCCTCCTCCACCGTCGCATCAGGGGTGGTCCTCGTGGCTAGGGGCGCCGACGTAGCAGAGGCACTCCGGGCCGGCAAGCGTCCCTAGGCCGCACATGTGGCCCTATAGTACGTACACACCCACACAGTCGGGTTGGACTCAGTTCGAACAAGGTGGGGGCTCTGGGACACCTGGGGACGACGCACAGAGCTAGATAGTCGTCGATGTTGATGTTGATGTTGATATTGGACATGTTTAGTGTATTTTGGACATGTATGGATGGATTTGAGCACGTTCAAGTATGGATTCATGTTGAAACTGCATTTGTTGCTGAAATGCGATTTATTTATGATATTGTCGTGATTTATGTGATGAAATGTGAATATATGTGAATATATCGTGGTACGAATGCAAGAAAATAGAATTTTTTTCCAGCTTTGGGCATTTTCCCAGCACGGCCCAGCTTTGCCGACAGCCACCGAAGCCGTCGGCAAAGTGACCATAACTTTGCCGGTGGCCAGCCGTCAGCAAAGCCCTTTTTAATTACCTTTTAAACAAAAAAAATAAAAAACTCTTTGCCGACGGCTTTTATAAAAAACCGTCGGCAAAGAAATTTTCAAAAAAAATTCTTTGCCGACGGCCGACACGTCAGCCGTCGGCAAAGAACGCCGTCAGCGTGACGGCAGGTGGCGTCTTCGCCGACGGCTGGCCCGGCCGTCGGCAAAGCTTTGTCGACGGCCTGACACGTGGCCGTCGGCAAAGCCGTCTTTGCTGACGCTTTCTTTGCCGACTGCGCTTTGCCGACGACCACGTGGAAAACCGTCGGCAAAGCCTTTGCCTACCGCTGAATCGCCTTTGCCGACAGCAATTGGCCATCGGCAAAGAACCTGGATCCGGTAGTGAGGGTAGGTGGGTACCTGCTGACGGTGTGCAATCGTCACAAAGGCGACAGCGACGTGCGCACGCACTCCACATCTCGCTCACTGATGACTGATCCTCCACAGCTCCAGCGACGGCCATGTGTGGACTGCAGTGGGTGCCATGATTGGTTTCCAATGCGAAGTCACGACGGTCCGAAGTACGCTGTGGATCCAGCTTACCGTTGGGATAAGCGGGGCTCTAGAAAGAGGATGAGACACATGATGATTATAGATCAGATACCGGCTAGAACGTGACGTGGGAGGGCGACCCCATTTCTTACTGACCCCGAGCAGTACGAGTGTGGCAAGTGTGGTAGACTTGGCCACAATTCACGCACTTGCCACTGGCAAATTAGTGAGGTACAACTTGTAGTTGTTTCTATTATTTAATACCTATCGTATTGTTTTTACAATTCTCGTTTTACATTTTAATGCATATTTAATTTATAACTTATTGACTATCTTTATTTTGTAGAATGGCGCAATTCCACCTTCTGGACCCGGTGTACGACGAGACCCACCGAGGACGTCTCGTAGCGGCGGGCCAGGTAAGATTTTACACTTTCATATCACATACTTCGAATTATAAGCACATATGTGTGTTTCAAGTAACATTTCTCTTTTGTTTCCATGCAGGATCTTCCGCTCCTTCATCCTAGAGTACATGAAGGGTTCTTGGAAATGCAGTACGACGATAGGTACACACCTTACCTAGCGAGAGCTGGCCTAGACGTCATCTCTTTCTAGGTTCGTCGTGGGCTGTCCATGTTCAATTCAGCGGGCTTGACTTCGCTGGTTGACAGGTATTTTATGAACACATAGGTTCTATTCATAATAATTTGTTTATGCGCTTATCTTTCTGACTTGCATTTTTGTTTTGCTAAAATTATAGGTGGCGGCCTGAGACTCACAACTTTCACATGACATTTGGGGAGATGACAGTCACGCTACAGGACTATCAGAAGATGCTAGGTCTGAGAATTCGTGGGAGGGCAGTGACAGGGCAGTGTAGGTCAGAGGGTTGGAGAGTTCAGGTGGAGGCCTTCCTTGGACGTGAGGTGGGTGAGCAAGGGGCGCGCACTTCTGGTGTTCTAATCTCCTGGCTCCGGGCAGAGTTCGCACAGTGTCCTCCAGGGGCAGACGACCAGACAGTTCAGTACTACTGCAGGGCGTGGATCCCACACTTGTTCGGCTATGTTCTCTTCCCCGACGGAACGGGGGACACTGTGTCGTGGATGTGGATCCACTGCCTCACTGTCTGGGACCAGGCAGGTCACTACAGCTGGGGCTCTGCAGTGTTGGCTTTCTTTTACTGCCAGCTTTGCGAGACGTGTCGGCGGTCTTCACAGTCAGCCTCACTTGGTGGGTGTGTGTACCTACTCCAGCTTTGGATGTGGTCGCGGCTTCCAGTTGCTCGTCCCGTGGTGCTGGCTCCTCATGACTGGTTTCCAGGTCAGCACGTACGTCTACGATCGATGTAGGCGTACCAGTGGGATCAAGTGACAGTTTCTCACGCGATGATGGAGCGAACGTACAAAGAGTACACGGACGAGCTAGACAGACTCATGGTCTCTAGTGTAAGTATAAATTATTATACAGGGTGGATTCAATAAATTATTTATTGCCGTGGACGACGTCGTAGGTGGCGCCGCAGCGGCGGGTGGGCGGTGTCGGCATGCACTCCCACAGGCAGCTGTAGGGGTTGTCCGAGCAGTAGCACTGTAGCAGCCCTTGGCGCACTCGCTGAAACACTCCCTCCGGTACGCCGCCGCGCGGTCAAGGACCCGGAGGAACTCGTGCACCTTGTCGTCCTCGTAGCTGCCCGACAGCGGCGGCTCCGCGCCGGAGCACGGCGGTGCTAGCAGCAGAACGTACACAACAGCGGCGGCGAGGACCAGCACGAGGGTGGTGGAGGAACCGTACGACGAAGCCATGGCGCCGGTCGTCCACCTAGCTCCTAGATTAGCTTGACAGTTCGCCCTATATTTGCTAGCAGCTAGTTGTTGGTATGATCTGCGTTGATATATATGGATCCGTGGGCTAGTAGGCCTTTTATAGAGGGATGCATGATCACTGTGATGTGCATGCGACACCACAATTATTGTTTTTTTTAAAAAAAGTGGCCATTTGTAAAAGTATCAAATAGTTAAGGAGAAGGCCAAACCAAGTAAAGGCAGAGGAAGTTGGAAGAGCTAGGAGCCATCGTATCAAGATATATAACCTTACCTCAATTTCGCACCTTTTATCTCGACGCCATTTTAGTTCGACCAAACACCACCATCTGGTCTGTTTTTACTGACACCGAAAAGTTGTACAAGAGATTTCTAGCTTACTAGTTTGGGAGCAAAAGCAATAACAGCCAAAACAACAAAACTAGAGAAGCATACACTCCACTAGCAATGTACCTCAAATTAACGGAACAAAAGGTACACTAGCCAACAAGGCAAGAACAAAAAAGCTTCATTAGAAGCCACACCCACACGACGTGAAAGAAGAGGCGCTGTTTATTGGTAACACGTAAAGGCACTCACCAGACACGATGCTCTGGTCCTCAGTCCTCAGAGTCCTTAGGGCTTAGGCTAGCCGGCTACCAGCAGCTACCAACTAAGCAAAGCCTTTACTTTCACTGCTCACTGGTCATATACGCTACTAAGCAGAGGCAGTTCATGGCGGCAGAGAGGGCACATGTTGCTGATCCCCAGCCACTTGGCGATGCAGTCCGGGTGGAACTTGTGCCCGCGCGATGGACATGGCATTGCGCTGACCTGTGAACCGTCCACAAACTCGTCGAAGCAGATGCTACACTCCGTGATGCCGCAACCTCCGTTAGCTACGCTTTCGCTCCCTCCGGCGGCATGGAACGTTTGCTTCTCTAGGCTACGCACGGCGGCGGCGGACGCAGGGACGGCGCCGAAGCCGCCATTAGGGTAGGGCTGGGTGGTCTCGTCGTCGTCGGTCGGAACATGGCCTGCAGCCTGCTGGGCGGCCCCAAGCACTAGCTCCAGGTGTGCAAAGACCGCATCAGAAGAAATCTCCTGGGTCTGGGTGGGCTCTTCGTCACGCGGGATAAGGCCAGCAGCTTGCCGGGCGGCCCGAAGCACTATGTGAGGAAAGGCCTCGGAAATCACGCGCTCGTCGTAGCGTGGTTCTTGCAATAAGTTGAGTACACGCAGACAGATGGAGCGACGGAAATCGTTGAACAGCAAGGGGTCACCGGGGAAGAAGACGTCGCGCGTGTCGGCGTCGTTAAGAAGCCGCATCGCGTCACTATGCCAGAAAAGGCTATCTGTGACGCGTGTAGAGGCTCATTAGTGACGCGTAAAAGACGCGTCACTATTCTTGCGTCTGTGATAAGGGTATATCAGTGATGCGTAAAAACGCGTCACTAATAGGAAGATACGAGTGACGCATATTTATAACACGCGTCACTAATAGTGGTAACACGCGTCACTGATACGAAGATACGAGTGACGCATATTTAGTACACGCGTCACTAACAACGGGAAAACGCGTCACTGATAATAAGATACAAGTGACGCATATTTAGTGCACGCGTCACTAACAACGGGAAAATGCGTCACTGGTAAGGAGGTACCAGTGACATGTGATGATAACCCGCGTCACTAATAAGGCCATATCAGCGACACTTGGTGATAACACGCGTCACTAATAAGGAGATATGAGCGACACACAGCAAGAACACGCGTCACTAATAAGGAGATATGAGCGACACGCGCTGAGAATACACGTCACTGATAATTTCATATCAGCGTCTCATGTCTACATAACGTGTCACTGATAGCATATAACAAGTGACGCGTGTCAATGATAACATCATACGTTGACGCGTATTTTTCATCAGAACCGCATACCACAATGTTCATAGAAGATATATATATAAGTCATCAATATATTACAACATGTTCACACTAGAAGCTCCTCAAATAGATATCAAGTTCAACATATTCACATTTATATCAAATGTTCACAACTCGTTCGAAATCCATCACAACATTTTCGAAATCCATTACAACATTGGACTTAACTTATTTAGTCACACACTACATCATTGGACACATACAGATAATGGCAATCACACACCACTAGTGCTCACCTTGTAGGATGATGGAACTCTCCTTTCTTGTCGATGACTTGTGTCACTAAGAACATGGCCAGCTTTTCTCTAATCATGCACACATCTATGGGCGTCGTCAACACTTCAAATTCCTGTGTTAAGATAGAGCTTTGGTAAAAAATAAAACATGGTATAGTAAAATGTACAGTACAATATATAAGATCAATGTAAAAAATGTAATTCAACTAGCCAATCCAGACATAGCATAAAGTCTTGATTAGAATAAGCTATCAGTGTGTGTGTGACTGATTGCTGAGACCAAAGAGAGAAATGGAGGCAGCTAGCATGGCTGATCGGCTGCATATGCATCCTCCACTGGAATCAATGGGACAAGCATGGCATCTGAGTATGATATCCAATGAAATCAAGGAGCTACCAATGTAAATAAGATAACTATGATACCCAAGATAAAAAGCCAGTACATGACCAATCTGGAATTGAGCTTTCCCTGAGTTACAGTAGCAGCCAAACACAAGCACTTCACAGCACAAAATGCATAGAACATTCATTCATCAACAGGTATATATATGTAACAAAAATGTAAAATTATCTCTCATATGGCATCAGAACTGAAGTAGATACTTTACATATGCAGTTCCAAGTTCAGAATCCTGGAGGTATCACTGGATCACTGAACATTAAGAATAGGAGAATGACAGCATATCAACTCAATACACAAACAGGAAGAAATGAACTCATCAAACTGAGTCATGCACACTCATGTGGTTTTAAATAATCAGAAGCATGCATGTGGTTTGTCACTGTAAGCACAACAATGATCACTCAAAATTTAACCATCTGGATCTCTAAGTTCACCCAGCCACCCCAAACTGAGTCATGCACACTCATGTGTCTCAAAGGAAACCACAATTCTATGAATTATTGTTACCTCCAACTGATCATTTTCTAGCATTCAAGTGTTGTACAGCTTGCCCGTTATTTTTTATGTATCGTGCCTCCAACTCTAAATTGCTAGAATGAGGAGACAGTTTGCACCACTCTAAGATTGACCTTATCATCTATATGATGCATCACGCAGGAAAAGAGTACATATTTAGGAGGTATTAAAGCATTTCTTAAGTGTGTAATCTGCAGTGGTGCTGTCTTTTGCATTAAGACATCCAAAGATGAATATATTGGTGACAATACTCGTGTTTAGTTCATGTGATCTTAATAAGCATGAGATAAAGGCTGCAACAAGGTTTCGTTTACGTTTTTTTATCACATGAACTGATATAAGAAGCTGAGAGGTGACCAGCAGCACACGTACCTCAGGGCATTCCAAGTTTGTCTGTATCATAGCTAAAATCAAGTGGTGTGCAGCATAGTAGCCGGATGACTTGCTAGAAGATTGCTGTTGGCACTGCGACAAATATATATAGAACACACAATCATTTGAAAATGGAAGTTGAACACAATACTTAATATACTAGAGGCACAATACTGAATTTTATTTTTGGAAGCACTTACCGCATATTTAGTAGCATGTGTCAATGGCTGAGGTTTGTCTTTCAACTTGCTTGTGTGTGTTGCAAAAGCCCTACATGCAAGAGTACAGCACACACATATATGCCTCATTATGTTTGTTCAATGACATTGGCATTTATGAAACAAGTCAATAGTAGGTAAGCAAACAACTCACTCGTCAATCAACAATTTTAGCATGCTGAAATCATGGTTTCCAGATCTGTTGGAATCAAGGTATATGACCTTATTCCACTTTTGAATTACTATCACGACGATCCAATGAACACCAGCTAAGCCGCCACAGTTGTAGGCAAATATTATGTACTCTTTCTTCGTATACTTGGTGAAGGCCTTTTGCACATACTGCAGAACTTTGTCTCTATCAAACTTTATGTTGTCCAGTGACATCACTTGTGGATCAAGAAAGCCCAGAGGAATGTCCTTAGCCTTAGCTTCCACAACCAGTGATCTAAAAATAACAAAGAACATGTAGAGAATATGAGTAGAGAAACTAAAAGGTATATGCCTAGAGAAAATGAGTACAGAACAGCCGCTCTATCCCCCAGTCTTGTTATTAAGATGAGCATGCCAGTAATAACAGGTAACACTAGAGATTATCCATAAGCTTTATTATATATATTGGACTTCGATTCAAATCCCATGGTCAAATTAAAGAACCTTGTGAATAAATCCCCTAGGAGATAGATGGTCCTAAAAGATTTCAACAGGCATGCATCTGCACTTGTCAGAAGATAAATTAAAGTCTACTCTCACCAGGGCAACTTTAGCTAGCAATTTTCATCATAGTTTTTGCTTTTTTCTGAAAAGATCTTATATTACAGATTAAAGATACTGTCAATACGGTCAGTTCTGGTTTCTTCAGATTATGTAATAATAAACTAGCTAGGAGCATCAGCTATAGGATGGTCGCATGTTACATTTTTCCAGTGAAGTATCATGTGTGTGTGTGTGTCCAATGATAAGACTGGGTTCAAAGGCAATGAGAGTAAGAAGGATCATTTGTAACTTACAGTGTCCAGCATTGAAGAAGAGAGGAATCCAATACCCCAAAGTTGAAGAGGTCATACAAAAAATTGTATCTCACAAGCCCGACCTCGAAATCTGATGAGTTCAGCATATAAATACCCTTGAACCTAACCACTATCCCATTCTCATTGTCCATACAATCTTTCATGTAATGAGCATGAAGAGCAGTACATCCACGTCCTACCGCCTTGAGGTCCATTGCTGGGAGAAATGGCTGACCACATTTGTACTTAGGAGTCCATTTTTGCTGCTGCTGTTGTTTTAGACTCTCTCCAGCAGCCCTACTAGTCCCTATGTGTTGCTTGGGTGGTCTTGCACTCCTTCCAACAGCCTGATTAATTCCCACTTTTGGCTGCGTGGGCAGCTTAGTGTACTCCTCTAAGCTCTTTGGATTTTTTGAAGGATTGGATGAATTAGGCTCCTTTGACACACTCTTTGTTGCATTAGATATGGCAGGAGATCCATGATTTGAAGAAGTTGAATTGGCTCCACAAAGTAGCTTTGTAGAAATAATAGCATTAGTGCCCTTCGACGCACTCTTGGCACTCTTTGTGGTCTCATCTAGTTGAGATAGGGTTGGCTTGGTCTCATGTGTATGTTTGACTAGAATCCAATTCCTCCTCCATTGTATCCTCTGTAGTAGAGCTTCTCTAAGTGTTTTGGTATCATCATTAGGGGGCGGCTGCAGCACATAATCCTCATAACCCTAATGTACACATTCCACTTGGACTATTGCATAATCATAATCTATTTGGACTGATTCTAGTTCAAACTCCTTTGGGAACACCCGACCCTCTGCAACCACATGTTGATAGCCTCTAAGGTTCGCTACAAGGGAACATGGGGTTGGCTCTGTAAGAAGATCAATAGTATCCGGATCAACTGAATTGGGCCCCAACTCCAATTCGTTTGCAACAGCGTTGGAGGCAGAGGCACAACTGCTCCTTCGTCCGCAGGCAGGACTAGGGGTCCTAGAAGGTGGTGGTCTTACCAACAAGCCTTGGTCTGCAAGATAGGACATGACATCTTGTGTGACCTTGCTGGTAACCTCTTTCGTGACCTTAGCCGTCACTTCTTCTGTGACTTGAGCTGTAACTTCTTGTCTGACTTGAGCTGCTATCGCTTCCACATCTACTACACTAGACCTCTTCCTCTTTCTGTACAAGCTAGAACATCCAGGCCAACCATGCTTCCAGCCAGTGTAACTCGAAACAGCACGCACACGACCTGGCTATTCAGGGCCCAAACATGCAGTTAGCACATCATTCTCCTTGACCCAAGTGACGCCTGAAGCTTCTGCGGCTGATTGCTTCTCTTTAATGTCTTCGGAGATTTTTTGTGTTGAATCCTGTGTCCAGATGATCTCAGCTTTATCTTCTGATACCTCAAGCCTACTCCTTGCTCGCAGAAACCTCACAGGGCGGCCTTCAGGGAAGTTGTCCCATGGGTTAGGGATGCCTTTACTGGCTAAATTTGCATCCTCCGCCTCCCACTATTTCACTTTCCCCTCATATCCTGCTGTGCCCAAACAATGGTTGTGCACATTCTTTTGCCGAAGCATTTTGTATTTATCACTTTTCGCTACTTCTGCTGGGGTCTTCTTCAGTGCCTCGAATTCTGCCCAATCTTCAGGTTCAATGTATGGGTGCTTCTTAAAGGGACTGAGGTTTTTCTCGATAAAATTTGTCACTAGCCTATTTTTGTGGGTTCTCCAACTCTTAGATATCACCTTCATTATATACTTAAACCCCTCAGTCTTCATTGCAGTTGGGAACTCCAAGTAGGGCATGACATGTTTATCAAACAACTCCCATTTCCTGTCATCAGTAAGGTCTTTGAATGATGGCATAACTAAGGATAGATGTTGCCTAGCAATCAAACGAGCAAGCAACCGCAATCTTCGCTGTTCTTTCACCTCAGTTGGCATCCCATCTGGACGAATCTCTGTGACAACAATCTTGTCAGTAGGCCACTTAGATGCTGTCTTTGGTTTTCGGGGTCGGTGCACAGGCTCAGGCATAGACTGCTGCTGCTCGTCATCAACGGGTGATTCTACTTCCTCAGAAATAGCTTGTCCCTCCGCTTCGTCGTCACCACTTGATGAAGAATCCATGGAAGACACCTATCAATCAAATTCGAGAAAGATGTGGTTCAACAAATTGCACAAGACTAAATTTAGATGCTAGAAATATGCTAAACACTTGAAATGATTGTGGGCGGTAACAGCTTACCATTTTGATGTGGAACTAAATTCAACTGCAGTACAGGAGCACCTGGACTAGAAAACCCATGGCCTACAAAACCTGGATGCAATTAGAGAAGCCATCATCATCATACTTGCATAATATTCTGCTACAAAGTAAAATATATATTTTAGACCTCAAACACAAGAACCAGAAACTTTTATAGCTTTGGTGATTGCAGTAACTTGGCCTTGTAAGTAATGACAGAACATAAGATTTTCGCATATGATGAATAGTTCAAAATTCTACCTTTCAAAAACAACAAAATACTACTCTCTAGAGCTCATTTACCAAGTAGCTAGAGGATACCTTATTGCATTTCAGGAACTACCAATAGCAGCTCAATTAAAACCACAAGAGGAGTAAGCATTCAGGTTGTATAGAAAGGTGGTGGTTACATGTGCAATGATTTGACTACAAGAAGCAATACAATATGTTGTCAGGTACCTAACAGTTGTGCCTCTTGTTTAGGAATAGACATTATGTATCATAGCAATGAATAATCAGGAATGATCTTAACAATCAGCAATTAACTCAGTCTTGGATGGGAGATACTGCAGTGCTGCACAGTTTCAAAGTTCAAACCACAGGATAATCTTATGATACTAGTTAACAGTTAGTACAGACTTGGCCTGTGGCTCTTACTAAAACCTCTTTTTTGTGCTCTTTCCTATGGAGGGTTCCATCTCTAGCCTGGGCCAGCCTGCTCGGGATTAAAAGGCTTTACTACAGATTTGGCCAGTCATCAATAGCTACTTCTGCAGAAATATATTAGTAAAAGGTTGAAGTATTTAAGCAAACCCCACAATCAGATTCATCCACCATATCCAAATGTTGGCACAATGTCAATTTACAAGCTAGTATAACTTAGTAGTTCGCATGACTATAGTGAACAATAGCAGCTCAATTAAAACCACCCTGACATCAGATCACTAATCAACACAAAAACAAGCAGTGGCAGACTAGCAGTACAAAGACTGGCATCATTAACCAACGCAAAAACTAGCAGTAACCAACACAAAAATGAATAACAAGTATGGCAGTGCATTTCAACTTGGGAGGAAGGAGAAGCCATACCTCGAAGTGGGGATCTGGCACTGTGGCGTCTGCAGCACCTTGGAGCTCCGGCTCCGCCGAGGACCGAGGGAGAGGATGAGGTCGGGGTGGATTGGCCTTCTTGCCGGCAGCGGCTTGCTCCGCCTGGTGCCACGGCGGCAGCCTCCTGTCCGAGTCAGGCAGGTCCTTCTACCCAAGATCCTGTCCGCGCATCATGGCCAGCGGCGATGGATTTCTGCAGCTGAGAAAGGGTTGGTCGAGAATCGGCGCGAGGGAGGCCAGGAGTAAGGGGGCGAGGAAGAATTAGGGCTCACCTTCGGATGATCGAAGGATGCAGGCTGCTCGGCCTCCTCGCGTGGCTGCCGACGCCGGCCTCGGTAGGTGCAAGCGCGAGGATGCGCCTGGCTGCTGCGGCGCTGCCTGGCCGCAGACCGCCCAGCCACCGCCGACGAAGCCTCCGAGGATGCGCCTGGTTGTTGGGCGCTGCACCGCCGAGGAAGAATTAGGGCTGGGGATAGGGCTGCGGGAGAGACGGCGGCGCACGCGAGAGGGCTGCGGGGACTTGGGGAACTTGGGAATGTGGACGACACGAGAGGGAAAAGGGATGTGGCTGTGGGGACTTGGGGAACTTGGGCCTGCAGGTTTGTGGCCCAAACGACCCAATTGCCTGAATCTCTGAATCTCTGAAATGTCAATAAAACAACAACAAAAACACTGTGTGTCATCATATAGCAGAATAATGTGTCAAATACAAATAATATGTACGGACTTACAAAAAAAATAACTTCAGATTGAAAAGAGTTGAAGGCAGCATAAAGAATATTGAAAACAGGACCAATCATTAATCCTGACGTCCATGAGCAATCAGATTGGACAGTATGAACCAATTTCGTCTACAGCTTGTGCACTTGCAAGCTGAAGCCAAGATGCAACAGACAGCACATTGTTAAGCTTATCTAATATAAGCTGGAGTCCTTCCACCAAAAAATTATAATAAGACAAACTCAAATCAATGAGGAGAGCATTGCAGGCTTAGCTCAAAAGGTGAAAGTAAATAGGCCTGGTAGCATAAATAATCAGCAAGCTAATATTGAATGTACCCACCCCTGCCAGTAATTACCCAGTTAATGATTATTCAGGTGGCCTTGCTGGTTACCGCTTAAAAGGCAGATTAGGGTTAGTACACAATAATACAATTCGGCTCATCAAAATGATTTAGAAATCCTGATATAAGAGAACCAGATTGAAAACAGGGCCAATCACAAAATGATTTAGAACACAGTAGAGTACATTGTACACAGGAAAGCAAGTTCATTGTGCTTGCTCAGTATATAGGGCTACAATAAAGACAAGAATCACAGTTACATACTTGCAAACAGAGGTGCAAAAAGGACCTTGGGAAAATATTCTTGATCACCCAAATTTGATGCTGAGAGAGATAACTGCAACATGTTATACTGGCAGAATCAAAATACTACACAACTAAACAAGCCAAATCAGTTCAGTAACTACAATTCTGGGCTGGGAATAAAGTAAAATTGTTTATCTGGGCTGGGAATCAAGTAAAATTGAATAAAAACAAGAAAAATCTGCAGCTAGATGCTCATGAATACAGTGCAGCATCATATATTGAGGTATAAGACTAACTATGTTGTATCAGCAAAATACAGATAAAATGAAGAATTCAGCCTTGAAGATGTAACAATTCAAGATGAAATGACTGAACATGTTGTCGAGAAGAGATTACCAAGTTAAGATGCTTTGGAACAAGTAATTTAACTGAACATAAGTATTACTTATGTTCAATGAACAGCAGTACAATTTCTACATGCAGCAAAGGAAATGACTGAAAGAACAATAATTTCTATGTGTACCTTCAACAGATAAGCTTTACTTTCAAAAAACTCGACTGGGGCGGTTAAGACTTCTCTAGCATCCTTTGGCAGATAAGCTTTACTTTCTCTTGCGTACTTGCCGTTTTCGGCGGCCTGTTGCCACGGTGGCCTCTTCTACATGACCATGTCGCAAGTATGGAGTTTTCTCACTCTCCAAAATCACAGGGAGGGTCCAATCACCAAAAGGAGGCACTTCATCAAATTGATTGTACTCTTCCTCGTCCACAACATCTTCAACTCCGACAACCCGTTTTTTACCGGGGAGAACTACAAGGCGTTTCTTGTTTCTCGTGTCGAGCACATAAAAGACTTGTGAAACCTGAGCTGCAAGTACGAATGGTTCATCCTTGTACCCAACCTGTTCAAAATCAACGGTGGTGAATCCATATTTGTCCTTCATGATGCCCCTTGTGCCCTTAACCCAACGGCACCGAAAAATGGTCACCTTGAAGGGCTCCTTGACGCCAGGATAAGTGAGGTCCCAAATCTCCTCTATCTGACCATAGTATGCATCCTTCTGTACATCAGTGTTGTCAAAAGCATCTACACGAACACCACTATTTTGGTACACGCTTTTCTGGTCTTGAGCCAAGGTGTAAAATGTGTATCCATTTATGTCATATCCCTGATAACTTGTGATTGTGAACAAAGGACCTTCTGCTAGGTTCCGAAGCCCTTCATCTGTGCAAGAGCTCAAATTGAGGATCCGCTTTTTGAACCAAATGTTGAATCCCTTCATATGTGTCCTCGCTATCCAAGCTTCGCTCCGACCTGGATTCTCTTGACGCAACTGCTCCTTATGCTCCTTGATATAAGGAGACACTTCTGCTGTGTGTTCCAACACGAGAAAGTGAGCTCGCCGGTAATCATCCGGATCTGGATTAAGTGTCTTCTTCCCAAGAGTCCCTATCCCCGCTAGCCTTCCCTCATGGCGAGACTTATATATGCCGATTGGATTTGTAGGATCAATGTAACCAAGGCACCAGTCAACCACCTCCTCAGCAGAGTAACCCTGGACCATGCTTCCCTCAGGATGAATCCGACTCTTTGTATACCGGTTCAAAGTGCTCATGAATCTCTCATACGGATACATATGATGGAGGAACACGGGACCAAGGTACTTTATTTCCTTAACCAGATGAGCAATGAGATGAACGGATACATCAAAGAATGCTGGTGGGAAATACGCCTCTAGAAGACACATTGTCTCAAAAATGTTCTTCTCAAGATTGTCTAGTGACCTCTCATCAAGAACCTTCTGAGATATTGTATTGAAGAAGAAGCATAGGCTCATGATTGTCATTCGAACTTTTTCTGGCAAAATGTTCCTAATCCCAACTGCAAGCATTGTTGTGAGCATGACATCGCAATCATGAGCCTTCATGGGGAGCATTTTGTTCTCTTTTGGCGGCACGAGTTTCCTGATGTCTGCTGAGTATCCGGAGGGAACTTTCACGCTACGAAAGAAGTCGCACAACTCCTGCTTCTCTTGCCTTGTTAGATTTATGGCAGATAATGGTAGTTGGGCACTGGGGCCCTCGGGACGCAACTCTGGCCTTATATCCAAATCTTCCATGTCCGCTCGTGCATTTGCATGGTCCTTGCTTTTCCCCTTGGTGTTCAAGAGTGTTCCAAGTAAGCTCCCACAAACATTCTTTTTCACATGCATGACATCAATGCTGTGGTGAACTGCTAAATCTTTCCAATAAGGTAGCTCCCATAGAATGGACTTCTTCTTCCACCTCTTATCAGCAACTTCTTCCTCCTTGTGCTTTCTCTTTCCAAGGGCACTCTTTTTGTTCTTCCCCAATGTAACATTGACATCCTTTACCTGGTCATAAACATCATGCCCAGTGAAATGCCTCGGAGCAGATCCTGTCTCAATCGTGCCATCAAATTGGCATTTCATGCGCCGGTAAGGATGGGATCGGCGAAGGAAACGGCGATGTCTTATGTACACCCTTTTCTTTGAATTGTTCAGCCAAAGACTCTCAGTATCATCTAAGCATTGAAAGCAATCTTTCTCTCCTTTAGACTGCCCAGACAAGCAACGGTGTCCCGGAACATCGGTGATGGTGGTTAACACCATGGCATGCAACTTGAATGACTCTCGCTTGAACCCATCATATACCTTGACACCGTCTGACCAGAGCATCTTCAACTCATCCACAACCAGTCTCAGAAACACGTCGATGTCATTCCCTGGCTGATGCGGACCTGAGATCAAAAGTGGCATCATCATGTATTTCCTCCTGTTACACAACCACGGTGGAATGTTGTAGATAGACAACAACACAGGCCAGACACTGTGTGAGCTACTCATGTTACCGAATGGGTTCATGCCATCTGTGCTCAGTGCAAAGCGAATATTCCTTGGCTCATCTTTAAAAAATCCATACTTGGAGTCAATGACGCGCCACTGAATAGCATCTGCTGGATGCCGTAGGTAACCATCAATCTTGCGTCCCTCCTTGTGCCAACTCAAAAGTTGTGCGTCCTTGGCAGTTGCAAACAAACGCTTCAGGCGAGGGATTATAGGAAAGTACCATACCACCTTCCAAGGAGCTCCATGCCTCTTGTCCTCATCACCCCCGTCATTTCTTCGTCTGTATCGAGAGACTCCACACTCGGGGCATTCAGTTAGTTTAGCGTTTTCTTCACCATGGTACAGGATACAGTCATTCTTACAAGCATGGATTTTCTCGACCTCCAATCCCATAGGGCAAACAATCTGCTTGGCCTCATATGTGGTCTTGGGTAACTCATTCCTCTCAGGCAATATGTCCTCCAAAATATGTAGAAATTCATCGAAGCTCCGGTCAGTCCAATGATGTGTCGCCTTCAACTGGAGAAGCTTCAAAGTAGCAAACAACTTTGAATACTTCTCCTTGCAGCTCTGATAGAGTGGCGTCCTCATATCTGCCACCAGCCTCTTCAATTTCTTCATCTCAGTCTCAGTATACTCATCAAAGCCCATGGCATCACGCACCATCTCCTCAAGATCCTCTGCCTTTTGGGCATAATTGGCACTAATATCTGCTAGCTTGTCATCAGTGAGATCCGGGCTGCAAAAGGGTCCTTCCTCGTTGTCCTGACCAGCAGCATGAGTTCCATCATCCTGACGTAGGTTGCCAGAGAATCCTTGGTCCATACGACCAGCTTGCAAGTCTCGATCATTAACTCCTTCTCCATGCTTGTTCCAACATCTGTAGTCACCCATGAATCCTCGAATGATCAGGTGGGCATGGAGTGATAATGAACTCGAGTACTGCTTTTCATTCTCACAATCAATGCATGGACACCACATAGCTGTCTTGTGCTGATTCAACATATCCGCCTCTGCAGCTCTTATGAATGCTTTTAGACCATCTAAGTACTCAGCACATGCACGATTGCGAAGAGACATCCAACTCCGATCCTCCATAGTCTACAAAAGTATGAAAACATAAATATTTCTTCACTAGAAGGGTAGTTAAGAAGTTAATACTTGGTAATTTTGCACGAGCAGAATGGTCTACACAACAGAATATGCCACTAAAGGCAAACACAAGATACTACTTTGCTTGGTTGCCACTAGGCTAATAAATAACTGGTAGTTACAAGCAGTAAAAGTGAAATTGCCAGAATAGGAGAAGCCAAAACCTGCGAAGAGCACATCTACTAAAGAGGAAAGTCCCATTTTGGTCATCCATCTTTGGGTTGTGCCCAGCAGGACCTAAACCTTTTCAAAGCTTGAAGTAATCCTCAAGCACATCTTTTTAGGACATTTAACCTATTGATGAACTCGAGGCTTGGTCAAAGAAGACCATGCCACTGACAGATGGGTCCATGCTCCACATAGCAATGGAAAACTAGTCAGCATACTCATTTAGGAAGAGAACAATAGGACCTTTCCACTTACTAAATCCACACAAGCAAATCCTGTTCTAGTGCAACAAACTACCCCTTGTTCTAGCTAAACAGTTTGGCTTCCAAATAATGAAGTTCCCCAATTCGGCAATATTCTCGTACCAACACACGAAAAGATGACAAAATTTGAAACTGCACGCGTTCATACAGAGAACGTTACGTCACCTTGAGGAATCGGCCCCTCTTGTTCTCCCCAATATCGAAATAGAACACCTGCACCGCGCAATGAGCATAATTAAGCCACGCCAAAATTAGCAGCAACGGCACGAGAATCAGCGGCAGAAGCGGGCCAATCGCGAAGGAAGCAGGGCCAATACCTTGGTCTGGAGTCGGAGCTCCTTGCTGAAGGCGTCGCGCTCGTCGGTGCGGATGTAGTAGTCGAAGAGGTCGAGGAACCAGGGGACGCCGTCGACGGGGACGATGATGGTGGAGCGCGTGGCCAAGGTCTTCTCGGAGATCTTGAGGTACCTCCCCCACGGGTTCTCCTTCAGATCGAAGTAGAACAGCTTGTGCTCGAACTGCAGCGTCTTGCTGACGAGCTCCACGTCGCCGCCCCCGCCAACGCCAATGCCGCCGCCGCCCGGCCCGACTCCGCTGTCTTCGGTAGGCTGGGATGCGAGCGACGGCCTCCACCGACGAGGAAGGCGAGCGAGGCGATTTGCGGGAGAGAGGAGAAGGGCGCGTACACGGAAGGACGAGGAAGACTCGATTACGGGATTTGTGGCTCCAGCAAGCAAGACAATGAGACTGGATCTCTTAAACAAAATTAGATTTCCGGCCAGGTGATTTGTGACGCGTCTGAACAGTATGAGTCACAGATATGTCTACAAATCAGTGACGCGTCTAGAAAAAATGCGTCACATTTATTACCTGTGACGCGTGTTTTCTAGAAGAGTCACTGATATGCCTTCGTATCAGTGACGCGTTCAAGGAAAAAGCGTCACTTTCCTTATCAGTGACACATTTTTCCACCCGCGTCACCAATACGTCCATATATCTGTGACGCGCCTAGCCAATACACGTCACAGATTTTATCTGTGACGCGTTTTCTTTGCAAGTGTCACTGATATATTGTTATTAGTGACGCGTATTGTTCCTAGAGCATGTGCAACAACTAATCAGTGACGCGTATCATTCACCCGCGTCACTGATACTCTTATTAGTGACGCGTTTCGTTTCTGAGTCACTAATCAAGGCGTCACAGATAGCCTTTTCTGGCATAGTGCGTCATGGAACTGATGGGACGGCACCATGGTAAGACTAAGAAACAGTTCTGCTAAGCTGAGCTGCTCTTGGTCGTCCCTTATCAAAACCAGGGCCGCTTTCGCGTACGCGTTGTTGAAATTGATGGACGTCGGCGGCCAACGGACCGTTCGCAACCGAGGCGGCCATGGCGTCTTCCAACCAAGCTCTCTCGTCGGCCTTAGGTGAAGAAGCAGCCAAGCAATGTTATTGTTGGGTGGCGGATGGTGACGGTGATGGTACGGATATTGTTCTTGGTCCTCTAGTCCTCTACCCTCTTGGCTGTGCACGCGAGGTGGCGTTGCCGGAGAAAAGGGCGGACGAACGCGTGACCTATATGGATGTCGAGTCCAATTCATTTAGGACAAGGAAACTAATCCGATCGACAACCCACTGCTAATGCAGTTCATTCGAGAGTCCGAACAGACAACAGTAGGTAGTAGATGACGTGAAAAGCTATCAAACAAGTTTTCTATGTAAAAGATGTAAACTACTCCCTTCGTTCATAAAAGATGCAATGCAATTCTCATTTAAAAAAAGATATATAAAAAATACTAGCATTTATGATATAAAATAAGTATAATTAAATTAATTATAAAATATGTTTTCATAATAAATCTAATTGGAGACATAAATATTAATAATAATACTATTATTCATCATAAACTTAGTTAAAGTTAAACTAGTTCGACATGTACAATGCATCTTTTTATGTATGGAGTGGAGGAAGTACTAAGTAAAGTTAAGGAATTATTACCCCATGGACGTCCAACAAAATACTAGATGCCAGTCTGGTCCTTAATAATTGCTTGGCATCTAATTAACTCTACCTCGGCGCACCTAGACTCCTTCTGTGTCACGGTGTGCCCACCTCTCCCGCCCACATGTGCTGCAGCAACCACACACACGGGAACATCTCAAATCATCTTATGAAATGTCTAGAGGAACCCAACTGCTAACATTAATATATAGGAAGTGTAATCTGTGAACGATGAATCCCCTTCGCATTAGTACTATTCATATAATCAGCAGTATTCTTTCCTAGCCCTAAATAGCAGTGAGGGAGCACTCACCTATGTATCGGCATTGAGCTCAAGCGGAGAAGGCAAGCAATGGTCATGAGGGAGAAGAAGACGCGGGGGAGGGGGCCTCACGGTGGGATGAAGGAGAAAGAGAGACACTGGTTCAAGGAAGGCTCATTGATCCCGATCGACGTGTGTGGTGGCGTCGCTCACGGGGCGACGTACTGGGTCCGCGGGGCGGGATACCAGTAGCAATCTTTGGGGCAGCGGTGCTCGGCAACGTTGGTGTTGTTGGAGGGAGAATGAAAATTGAGTAGCATAGCGGGAAGGTGAATTTTTTTGAAGGAGCATGTCGGTTATATAGGGAGGGGCTTCACTCTGCCATGCATGTGAAAACAACACCCAGTAGTGATGCCCTTGCATCACTGTTGGGTTGTCCTTGACCTTGCAGTAATTTATGTCTATCAATGTCGGGTTGTCCTTGACCCGGTAGTGATCCAACTAGTTTTCAAAAGAAATGTTTTAATCCTTGCATCTGTTTGGCTGACTTCTGTTAGATGCTTCTACCCAAAGCACAAACCTTATAAATAGGCCACGTCGTTCAAGCTTGACTTCGGTGAAACCTAAGGAGGAGAGTAGCATGGCCACGTGCCCCAGCGAACATGTAGCAAAAAACACGAGTGCTCATGTAACAAGTTGATTCAGGATTTAAACCTAGAGATATGTTCCAATGAACAATATTTTCGTTGTTGCCTCCTTCATGTTCTATTTAACCTCAATTACTGCTGCAAATGAGAACTGCATAGCACGGGTAGCAGGAGATGGTGGTTGGCTTCCTGCCCACCAGTGTTCGAGCCATGCACTCAACACATCTAGGGGATTTATGTTTCTATCATAAATTTTGTTGCAGATATCTTCAAGCACATGGACGACCAAGAGATGCGATGCGTGTCCGTCACGGCTATATATCCTATGGACCACAATAAAAACATAGAGCTGCCACAGCTGCGCCTGCAAGACAGGAGGAGGTGGGTAGGGAGGGGGTGCTGCCACTGTGCCGGGAGAGGGGAGAGGGAGAGGGGTGGGGCCGTCACCACCCCCATTCACTCCATATCTATCCAAGAGAGGAGGTTAAAGCCTCTGTCGTTGCTGCGCTTTCCTCATCGGAAGAGGCCAAGGAGGGTCGCCGCTGCCATATGTTGGGGAAGGGCCGCCATTCGCCCCGTTCGTGCAGATCTGGCAGTAAACGAGAGTGGGGTGGCAGGTGTCGTCATCGTGCTAGGAGGGACAAACCCTATTGTTGTTGCATAGGCTCGTCAGAAGAGGTGCACCGAGGCGTTTGACAAAGGGATTCGGAGGCGGGCGGGCTTTTGAACCACCTCGGTTAATCCACCGAGGTGGTCGTTTTCTTAACCAAGGCGGTCAAAATCAATCGCCTCGCAAAATCTATTTACGGAGGCGGAGTGGCCGCCTCAAAAGTCAGGCCATTTTCGGAGGTGGATCACCTAAATGGTCTGCCTCAGAAAAAAGGCCGAGGCCCAGACGAGGCCCGTTAGACACGACCATGTATAAAAAGACAACTTAGGGTTTCTTCTCCCCACTCTCTCATCCCCACTCCTCTCCCATCTCCCTCTCCCCGCAGGAAGTGGCGTTGGTCTCCTCCCGAGCGCGCACCTCCCTCTCCCTCTCCCTCTCCCTCGCCTCCCTCTCCTTCTCAAGCACGGGCGGCGTGGCCAGCGCAGCCTCGCAGGCTTGGGCGCGCTGGTGCGCGGACCCCTCGCGGGCATGGGTGCGAGGGCAGCGCCCCCCCCCCCTCGCGCGGTGTGGCGGTTCCTCCCGGCGGGCTGGATGGCAGCGGCTTCTCCAAGCCGATCTGCGGCCTTGGTGGCTGGATATGCTTGTGGTGGCCGGATCCACAGCCGAGGTGACCGGATCCGCCTGTGGTGGCTAGATCTGCGGGCGTGGTGGCCGGATCTGCGGGCAACGCCGGCAGTGGCGACGACGCGTGGATGGGCTTGGCGGGCCTATCCACGGGTTTTTCTTTTTTTGTTTTTTATTTGATTTACTGAGTCATGCATTTCAACCGCCTCGATAAAGATTTGTTTACCGTGACCTTTTGGCCGAGGCGGTTGTCATGCCCGTCTCGGTAAATCAATTTCGCCCGCCTCGGAAAAGTTTATAGTAGTAGTGCCTTTTATGTAGTAGTGTTTTTGCCCTCATGCGTAAATCTATCGAGCTATTAATTAGATGTATCACGTGGTGTTAGTAGCTAATGCAAATCCTAGTCGACATTGCACCTCTACCAAGGTATGTTCGGGTGCTCGCATTTTTTTAGATTTATTCTAGGATTTATCGGCGCTATTCTTTCAGTGGTAGGCAATGTGTCCTTCGATAGCGAGGCATCTGTAGTGACTTCGTCAATCTCGAGATTTGCTGGTCCAACTCAGTTTTTCGGAGGTGCTTATAGGGGTAGGGTGTGCGTGCATGCGTTCATAGGGGTGAGTGTGCGCTCGTGTATGTGAGTGTCTGCGTCTGTAACTAGGTCCCGCAAAAAAGTTATGTTCTTCGTCACCAAGCTTTTCCCATGTCATAAATGCTCCTAGCATCAAGGCATGTGCTGCAAGCCCCTTAGAACTCACTGCTGCTGTTCCACTATTCCGGTCATGTTGATGCCATCTCTATAGAGTGTCTCGAACAAAGAAGTCCTGGCAGGGACGCCAGTGTTGATCAAGTGCTTTTGGAATGGCACGTCAATTGTGGTGGTTGCGAGCATGCGCGTTGGAGGCCGGGAACTAGGACATGGTTGCGCAAACATCCCAGGTGAGCGCTGTCCATGGACAGCTAGCTCACGCAGTGCAGCACTGGGGTCGTCGTGGAGTGTTGACACCATGAGCGAGGATACGACCACTCGGTAGGCACCTAGGTCAGCGTCAGTGGGCAGTGGCCTATGCTCCAAGACACCATCCACTGCTTCATGGCGACTGCACAGGTCGTGATGCGCAGGCAGCCTCACCGATGCCTAGTACCTCTACATGTGAAGGTGCAAGGGCTAATGGAGAATTGCTCCACAAACAAGGTGTGTTGTGACGTGCACCACTACCCAACGAGGCAACGACTTTTAGTAACGAAGTCATAATTGATAGAGGTGGTTCAATTAAAATCCGCCGGTGAAATTGGTTTATGAGCCGGCCCGCATCTAGAAACTGATTTCTAGCAGCTCCTCCTTGTATGCCACGGACACCCGCGTCCGCCGCACCACGTTGAAGTCCATCTGCCGCTGCCGCGGCCCGTTGCTTCCGGTGGTGCTGCAGAGGTCGGCGGCCTCCTCGGCGTGGCACGGCGGGGAGCTGGTACTCGTGTCGTTACTGTCGAGGCACTGGCACTGCACGTTCCCGGGGACGCACAGGCCGTACGCGCCGCACGACGTCGGCAGCTCGCACCGCTCTGCGATGGCCTTGTAGTCCGACGTCCACGCCTTGGCGTCGCTTGTCCACTAGTACGCGCGGAGGTTGCCGTCGTCGTCCAGCGTCATCCACCGGAAGACACTGGCGAGGTTCAGGGCGAACGTGTCGAACGACAGCACGTCCACCCTCTGGCCGCCACTGCCGCCGTCGAGGTACAGGCCGAAGAACCAGAGGCTGTCGAGGCGGCGGTAGGTCGGCGGCGCCGTGGGGTTCTCCGGCTGCGCCTCCAGCGCCGTGTGCTTCCAGTACACAGGAGTCGCCGCCCGGCCGCTGTCAAACTCCATGTGCAGCGCCACGTACGTCTTCCCGAGCCGCAGCGCGAACCGGCTGACGAGGCGGTGAAGTTCTGGTCCATGACGAGCGTGTCGGACGGGTGGTCGAAGCTCTGCCACGCCGGCCGCGGCCTCGCGTACTGCTGCACGACGAGGTTGGAGGAGTTGAGCAGCGCGACGACGTCGCCTGCGGTGTTGAGCGTCCGCCACAGCACGGCGCTATCATGGGCCGTGAGGACTAGGCTGGTGTCGAAGGTGAGCGTGGCCAGGCGTGACCAGTCCCCAAGGCTGGCCGGCGTCGCGCGCCAGACGGGGAAGGAGGACGGTGTTGGATAATCCAGGCTCAAATCTTAGCTTCTAATTTTAGTCCGGCTATAGATAGGAAACCTGAACTCGATCCTAGCCAAGTCGAGTGCGTATGTACCAGCCTGATACATGCTGTGTTCATACAATGGCTTCCCTTCCCTCTAGTTGAGTAGACTTAGCAAGCAGTGGTGATCGCACACGATGTGATCTCGTCCGTGGGATGGCGCGGACCTGTAGGAGTCTATGGCATGCGCGTGGTACTAGGATCAAGGGCCATGGTGGCCATGTAATCATTACATATATATGCTTGCAAAGAGTAACTGAAAAGCTGTGACATTCCGGCATAAATTCGTGTCATGTTCTTCTAGTGTGTTCACGTGCGTTTGCGTGTGTTCGTGAGTGATCACCACTTGATCCAGGGGTCGTCTTTCTCATCTGCATCAACGAGTGCCGGCGAGCCGTAGGCTACACTTGGTATCGGAGCCAGGTTGGTTACCGTGTGATTGTTGCTGCTATCATGGATTGTAGGCATCAATAAGCATCGCCGTGGCCCGGAGGTCGCAGCGGCGCCAGAGCCGGTGGCAATGGCGACCACAACCAGATGATTCACTAGGTTGTGAGGGACACCGGCAATGGGCAGTACCCGTTACTGACGAAGACCAACTACTACTCATGGGTGGGGATGATGAGGTTGAAGCTATAGGCGAGAGGCCTATGGACGGCGGTGAACATCTGCACCATCGACTACACCAATGACCGCAATGCTCTGGAGGTGATCGCACTAGGCATGCCTCCGGAGATGCAGGGTGCCATCTCGAACAAGGCTACGACCAAGATCGCATGGGAGGCGCTCAAGAAGACGCACCTCGGCATGGACCGGGTGCGCCAGGCGAAGGCCAACACGCTGCGGCGCGAGTTCGACTCGCTCAAGTTCAAGGACGGCGAGTCCGTGGATGACTTGGGCATCCGCATCACCGACCTCGCCAACTAGTTGGAGGTCCTCGACAATGGCTACACTGAGGCGGAGATCGTGCGGAAGTTCCTGCAGGCCACTCCACCAAGGTATTCGCAGATCGTGATGGCGATCGAAACCCTTCTCGATCTCGATACTCTGTCTGTGGAGGACTT
The DNA here is from genome assembly GCA_038087645.1 of Saccharum hybrid cultivar R570. Taxonomy (NCBI): domain Eukaryota; kingdom Viridiplantae; phylum Streptophyta; class Magnoliopsida; order Poales; family Poaceae; genus Saccharum; species Saccharum hybrid cultivar. Next base: position 8,290,209 of record JAQSUU010000493.1, on the reverse strand, counting down.
GATAGGGCGGCTCAAGGCGGCCGAGGAGCGGTATGATCTTGGAGGCGGTGGAGGCGGCTCTACGGCGAGCCTCAACCTCACCGAGGATGAGCTAGTAGCGCGTTTGATGTTGCGGCTGCAGCTCTCCGGCGAGGGATCATCGGGCGGAGGCAGATCTTTGAACCAGCGCCGTGGCCCGCGACGGTGGCCGTGGGCGCGACGGTGGGAGCAGCAGCGGCTCCAAGCCTCCCACCAGTGGCAACAGGAAGAAGAAGAAGAAGAAGACCATCGCCGGCGATGAGTGCAAGTACCATGGCAAATCCGGCCATTGGGCCCGTGAGTGCCGCAAGAAGAAGCGCGATGAGGTGGCGCACACGGCCCAGGCGGAGGAGGAGTATGAGGCTGCGCTGAACCTCGGCGTGACGTCGCTCGATGAGGAGGCGGCGGGGGAGGAGCTGTTCGCCCAGCTCGGCGACACCGAAAGTGGCGGGTGCGCTCAGTGGGTTCTCATGGAGGATCCCGAGTCCACGCCCGTGCACTGGGTCTTCCAGGAGGAGGACGCTGACCCTGCGCCATTCGTGGCACTAGCCACGGCCAGCATCACGACATCTACTCCACCACCGTCGGCGAGGGGCCAGGTGCCCATCCACGTCAACGAGGACACGTTGTTCATACAACTCAGCGAGAAGAGCGAGGGCGAGAGTACTCACTAGATCCTCGACATAGGAGCGACAAACCACATGACGGGGGAGCGCTCCTTCTTCTCCGAGCTCGACACCAGCGTGCATGGGATCGTCTGTTTCGGGGATGGCTCAGTCGTGGCCATCGACGGCCGCGGCACCATCCTGTTCAAGCTGAAGAGCAGCGAGCATCCGGAGCTGGCCAGGGTCTACTACATCACCAAGCTGACGGTGAACATCGTCAGCCTCGGCCAGCTCGACGAGGACGCGTGCAAGATCCTCATCGAGCACGACGTCCTGAGGATCTGGGATCGACGATGGCGGCTGCTAGCCAAGGTACCACGTTCACTGAATCGCTTGTACATCCTCACCCTGGCCATCAACAGGCCGGTGTGTCTCGCGGCGCGCAGCTTCGAGGTGGCCTGGCAATGGCATGCCAGGTTCGGACACCTCGGATTCCAGGGGCTAAAGGAGCTGTCCAAGGGGTAGATGGTGCGGGGACTGCCCCCGATTGACCACGTCGAGCAAGTCTGCGACAGCTATCTAGCAGGCAAGCAACAACGACAGCCGTTCCTGGCGGTGAGCAAGTTTCGCGCCGCACGCCCGCTCGAGCTGGTCCATGCCGACCTGTGCGGGCCGATCACGCTGGAGACGCCCGGCGGAAAGAAGCTATTCCTGCTCGTCGTCGACAACAAAAGCCGCTACATATGGCTGGTGCTGCTAAGCTCCAAGGACCAAGCCGGCGACACAATCATTCGACTCCAAGCTCGCGTCAAGGTTGAGGCGGGGTGAAAGCTGGGCACGCTGCGTACCGATCGTGGCGGGGAGTTCACGTCGTGCACGTTCATGGAGTACTGCACTGAGAAAGGGGTGCAGCGACACCTCACTGCGCCCTACACGCCCAGCAGAACGGGGTGGTTGAACGGCGCAACCAAACTATGCTTGGCATGGCGCACAGCATGCTCAAGGCGATGCGCATGCCCGGCCGGTTTTGGGGAGAAGCAGTGCTAACGGTGGTCTTCATCCTGAACCAATCGCCGATAAGGAGTGTTGAGGGCATGACGCCGCATGAAGCTTGGTATGGTACTAAGCCGCCTGTACACTTTCTCCGTACCTTTGGCTGTGTTGCGCATGTCAAGGTGGCTGGCGGTCACCAGAAGAAGCTCGACCACCGCAGCACCCGATGGTGTTCTTCGGGTATGAACCAGGCAGCAAGGCGTATAGGTTCTACAATCCGAACACCGGGCGTGTGCACATCTCGCATGATGCGGTGTTCGATGAAGGGCGCTCGTGGGGCTGGAGCGCCGACGCAGACGGTGCACGCACGGCGGACACCGAGCCGTTCCACGTCGAGTACACGACGGTGGTGGACCGCTGTGGTGACCCGGAGGAGGAGCAGGAGGATGTTGCGGAGGACGTCCAAGTTGCGGGGAGCCCAGCGCACTCAGCCGGAGCACCGGCGACACCCGGCACGCCCACGGTGGCGTCCAGCATGGGCTCGCCAGCAGGCGCGCACGGCGGCAGCGCATCACCAAATCCTGCATCCCCTCCACTAGGCGCAGCTGTGGAGTTTGCATCCCCTCCGTCCAGTGATCTGGACCTCGACAACGATCATGATGACGCACCTCTCTGATTCCGGAAGCTGGACAACGTCTTGGGGCCGGTGGAAATCCTAGGTCTAGTAGAACGGGAGTTCAAGGTGGACGAGGACCTCCTCCTGGCGGTCGGAGAGGAGCCGGCTACGTTCGAGGAGGTGCGGCGCGAGGAGTGCAGGCGCAAGGCCATGACAGAGGAGATGGCCTCGATCGAGCAGAACGGTACGTGGAAGCTCGTGAACCTTCCCCATGGTCACCGGCCCATCGGCCTGAAGTGGGTGTTCAAGGTGAAGCGTGACGAGGCGGGCACCATCGTCAAGCAGAAAGCCCGCCTTGTCGCAAAGGGCTACATTCAGCAAGAAGGCGTCGACTTTAATGAGGTGTTCATGCCGGTTGCTCGGATGGAGTCGATCCGCATTGTGCTCACCGTGGTAGCGCAGGAGGGCTGGCTTGTCCATCATATGGATGTCAAGTCAGTGTTCCTCAACGGCGAGTTGAAGGAGGAGGTTTATGTTCGGCAGCTGCCGGGCTTTGTTGCTGCAAGGCACGAAAGAAAGGTGTTGAAGCTGCAGAAGGCGCTGTACGGGCTGCGACAGGCGCCGCGCGCGTGGAACACGAAGCTCGACGGCAGCCTATGCAAGCTCGGGTTCACGCGGTGTGCCAGCGAGCACATCATGTACACGCGTGGCGCTGCTGCATCGCGCGTGGTGGTGGGCGTCTACGTCGACGATTTGATCGTCACAGGCATGAACCCGGCGGACGTCGAGGCGTTCAAGGAGGAGATGCGCCAGTTGTACCGCATGAGCGACCTTGGGCTTCTCTCGTATTACCTCGGCATCGAGGTGAAGCAAGGTCGGAACGCCATCACCTTGGGGCAGGTGGCGTACTCAAAGAAGCTCCTGGAGAAGGCGGGGCTGTCGAGCTGCAAGCCCTGTCCCACGCCAATGGAGGTACGCCTTCGGCTGTCAACCAAGAGCACAATGCCGGAGGTGGACACGACCATGTACCGAAGCCTGGTGGGCAGCTTGCGGTATTTGGTGCACACACGCCCCGACATCACCTTTGCCGTAGGCTGGTCGGGCGCTTCATGGAGAAGCCGTGGCAGGAGCATCTTGTCGCCGTCAAGCATCTACTGCGCTACATTGCTAGCACGGTGGATTACGGCATCGTCTACCCCAAGCTGCCCAACGGCGACAACAGGCTGATGGGCTACAGCGACAGCGACAGGGGAGGTGACGCTGATGAAAGGAGAAGCACAGCAGGGGTGATCTACTTCCTGGGGGAGCTGCCGGTCACATGGCAATCTCGGAAGCAGAAGGCGGTGGCCCTCTCCACGTGCGAGGCTGAGTACATTGCTGGTGCTGCAGGAGCGTGCCAGGCCATGTGGCTCATCCAGCTGCTAGGCGACATCACGGGGAAGAAGGTCCAGCAGCCGATTCTGAAGATGGACAACCAGTCCGCAATCGCCCTGAGCAAGAATCCCGTTCTACACGATCGCAGTAAGCATATTGATACAAAATTTCATTTCATTCGTGAGTGCGTGGACAGCGGGAAGATCTGCATGGAATACGCGAGCACCTAGGAGCAGCTCGCCGACGTTCTGACGAAGTCACTGGGGCGCGCAAGGTTCTGTGAACTCCGCGATATGATTGGCGTCGTCAAACTGAAGAATTGAGCATGAATTAGGGGGAGAATGTTGGATAACCCAGGCTCAAATCTCAGCTCCTATTTTTAGTCCGGCTATAGATAGGAAACCTGAACTTGATCCTAGCCAAGTCGAGTGCATCTGTAACAGCCTGATGCATGCTGTGTTCATGCAGTGGCTTCCCTTCCCTCTAGTTGAGTAGACTTGGCAAGTAGTGGTGATCGTGCACGCTGTGATCTCGTCCGTGGGATGGCCCGGACCTGTAGGAGTCTATGGCATGCACGTGGTAGTAGGATCAAGGGCCATGGTGGCCATGTAATCGTTGCATATATATATGCTTGCAAAGAGTAACAAAAAAGCTATGACATTCATGTTCTTCCAGCGTGTTCGCATGCGTTTGCGTGTGTTCGTGAGTGATCACCACTTGATCCAGGGGTCGTCTTCCTCGTCTCCGGCAACGGGTGCCGGCGAGCCATAGACTACAGACGGGAGGTGCACCACGGCGAGGTCCAGCGACACCAGGCCCATGCGGAGGAAGCCCAGGGCGAAGATGGCGCTGGTCGCGTACAGCACCGGCTCGAACGTCGCTGCGGACCCGGCCGCGTGCGTCGCGGTGAAGCCGATTATCAGCTGCGTCATGAGCTCTTCTTCTCCCTTGGCCCCGTCGACCGGGACCACCGCTGGTGGTCCCACGCAGGGGAGGAGGAGGACGACGACAACAGCAGCGCCGATTAGGGAAAAAATAGAATCCGAAATTTTCGAAATATCCCGTTTAACGGCTGGGTCCGAAATTTTTCCTCTATCATCCGAAAGTTTATATTTTTAAAATTTTGTCATCCAAATAGACTCCAAAACCCACCCAATACTCTTACCTTAATTCATATTTAATTTTCTCTCCCATTCTCTTCTAAGTTCAAGATGCCACCGCTGCAACACACTCAGCACACTCCAGCCATGTCACGGTCCTTCAGTTCCTGTGTGCAGAATTTGGCAATTGTTAAGGATTCAGATGTCACAGTCCTTCAGTTCGTCAGCTCGTGTTGGCAACCGGTGAAAGCTTCGCCTTGTACGGGCGTTTACTTGGATTAATGTACGTGGAGGTGCCCATGGTTTGTTCATCTGTGTGTTGACCTTGAACGGATCAAATTGGGACTGACAGAATGTGTATTATTACTGTATTCTTATAAGCATTCTTTTTTTTTTGGAACAAATATTTATCAGTCCCTCACATGTGGGATCTAATCATCATAGTGTATTTGAATAAAAACCAATCAGTCCCTTGTTTGTCAGCGCACTGAACAATCATATCATATCAGTGTGGCCGATTGCATGTGGCTTGTAAGAAGGATCTAATCCAGTGTGCACATCTCATTGTCGCGTGGCTTATCTAAGGCCCCGTTTGGTAGAAAAAAGGACTCCTGGTAAGAATGAACTTAATTAGCCTTGTAATTGAAATAATTTTTATATCTGTAAGTTTTATTGTGTACTCGTCTTCACATAATCTATTTCTACTATTATTCAATTCCTTTGGTTTGCAAGATAAGATTGTCCTTTTCAAATATAGAGTGCTTGTTATTTAAGATAGTGAAAAAAGCATGATAGCTTATTGACTGTTCTGAAAAGCATTGTTGCCTTCTTTCCCAAAGTAATTGTTGTTATTTGTGTGAGATGACAAATATAGTATGGTAAATGCTTGCAAGAACTGTTTTCTTTTTCTTCGAATGAAGAATTGTTTTCATTAATTTGGGCAACTAAATCTTTAACAGCTGTAGCTTTATCCCAATCCATTAATTATTGTGCTTGCTCCTATGATTGTGTTTGTGGGATGTCGGTTATTTCAGATTTTTGGGTCTTTATTGCTTAGGTAAATTTCTTTGAGCTCTTCACTACAATATATGTTACTGGTTCATAAATTTTTGAACTCTTATTATCTTTAGTTTTTGATTTATTCACTACAATATATGCGCTTATTCTAAAGCTTTGTGATTGTGTTTTGTGGATTAAGTATTATTGTCATGTTAAGCATGTACATAGGCTCATTAGCTCCTTGGACAATTAATATAGCATTTATGCCCTTTGGAAAGTATTATTGGCCTGTAAAAGTGATACTTCAGGTGTTCCTTTGGTTTCAGCTGCATGTTTTTTTTTGGAAGAATTGATTAATGGCATAAAGGTGGAAGGACAACTTGTATGTTTGGCTTGGTTCAAGTCATAACTTGATATGATGATGAAGAGTTGAGAAAAATGACATTAGTGTTCCTCTAATGTTTATGGATTTTTTTCAGACACGTGCGTGTCGCACGTGCATGGCAACCGGTACTATAAAAGAGAGAATGAATTGAAAATAACCTGTCACCCTGATATTCCTACCCACCTTAATTTTTGTCCTTTAGATCTACATTAAAATCAAATCTAATGCATCTAAAATTTTCACCTTGATCTGACAAGCGGACCTGGCCGAAAAACTTGTAAACGTTTACCTGTGCTTATCTCTGCGTGCAACTCCAGCAGCTTGCGTTTTATCATCCAGGCCGCCTATACCCGCTGCCTGTACCCGCCTACGTTCTCCGCCCCTGCTTCCCCGATCTCGCGTTGATATCTTTCCCATTTCCATGCCCAGCCGGACCTCATCATATCCGCCGCCTCCATCTCACCCAATCCGTGACGCCGCCTCCCTGCACAATCTTCCTGCTCACGGCGCAGCGGAGCCGACGCGATGCTGCTACTGGCGGCCACATTGGAGCGGTGCCGGCAGAGGAAGATCTAGCGGCTCTCTCTCCACGTCGGCCCGACGAGGATGGCTGTGGTGGCGCTGTACTGGAAGGCCGGGTTCCAGGTCGACACTACCGTCGAGGGCTACTACGCACCGCACAGGGACGCCTACCGGATGTACTTCGATCTGTAGAATGGTCGAGGACGAGAACCAGTGCTTAATCGGCCAGTACTCCAGTAGGGTTTTTGTCTTGATGCACTCTGCTTCCACGAGAGTTTTTGTCGAGGATTCGAAGCTGGAAGAACGATTGCTAGAAAGATTTCATACGATCAAGTTAATTCCTGCTAGATTCTGAAAATAATATTGTCATATTAAATGAGCATATGGTTTCAGTAGTTACAACTGTGGGTATTACTCAGGCTGTATTGTTAGACTCTAGCATTACCAGAGGTGTAGATCAGTGGGTGAATTATTCTCTATTTAGGATAAATACACAGATACATGTCCAACAGAGAGATCCAGAGAGGGAGAGAGGGAAGAAGAGGGGAGACGGACCATCGGGCTTGGCGGAGCTGCTGGCGTCGGTGAAGTAGAGGCGATGGTGGCGCAGACGTCGGGGTCGATGCAGCGGCGACGATGGACTTCCCATCGCCTACAGCGCCTCCTCTTGATCGGTCTAGGAAAGGAGGTGGGGCAGTTACGGCGGCAGTGAACCTCTCGATCTGTGCCCTGACCCCACCTCCTATTTATAGCGCTGCGCGACAGGGCCCACCAGCCGTGTCATTAGGCTGGGCGTCCCTGATCAGAACGCGGTCAAGGGGTCCGTCTCGACCGTTGGGTCAAGACGAATGAGATCAATTGTAACATTCTCCCCCTTATCTCATCTTTTACTTTAAATTTTAAACTTTACTTCACACTCATTTCTTTTACCATTCCATCACAGATCTGTGCATAGAGCATGCCTCATCGTTACGGTCAGTTGCCGATAGATTTAACAGCTACAATACACATCTCTGATCTGAAACAGATTCTTTAACTTTGGGCCCTTTATTGTCCGGAAATCATAGGCTATATCATAAACCCATGTTGACTGTGTGTTCTCTGAACATACTGGGTGGTAAGTCTTTGGTAAGCGGATCCACAAGCACTTACTTGTTACTTTTACGTTCAATACTTTTAGTATGATTCCGGACTTTCTCCTTTACAACGTATAACTTTAATGTCAATGTGTTTGGTAGCACACTTGACCCGTTGTCATAGGAGCAAACTACTTAAATGGTTATTGCTGTTGACAACCATTATCGATTCCGGGTACAAGTTCCTTAATCATTTTGCCTGTCCCGCAGCCTCATATCATGCTATACTGTAACTTTGCATCACTGATGATACTAAAACTGTTTCTTTGGAGCTTTTCCACAATAAAACTCTAACTACGAGTGTTAGCTACCATGTGGGTTTCACTAAACATCTCGCTAAAATTTAACATTTGTACCCACAACTATTTGAGAGTACTTGTTCTTTCTTTCTTAGCATGAGGCTGACATTCTTAACTCCATTCCAGTGATCTATATCTGGACTGGACTTTTGCCAAAACAACCCGGATACTTGAACTGTGTTAGGATAAGGTCTTATCTTTGTACTCATTAAGCTTCCAACAGCTGAAGCATATAAGACGTCCATCTATTATAATCTCACATTGTTTTTTGGAACACTAAAGTTCTCAAAACTATTACCCTTGACCATGGGAACAGGCGTAGGTTTATTCGCATAGGTACATTATTTCTTTAGAAACTTTTCTTAGCATGCCTATGCGATAGTCCTAATACCACTTTTCTTCTATCTCGGTGAATTTCAATTATTATAACGAGAGACATTTCACCGAGAGCTTTCTTATTGAACCTTGAGGACAAGAGCTTCTTCTTCTCATGCAGTAGATTGACATCACTACTAACAAGTAAGATGTCATCCACATATATAGGATTAGGAAATGAATTTCCCATTCTATAACTTTATGCAAACGCAATTGTCCTCTCATTCTCTTTAACCCAAAATTTTTAATTGACTCTTCAACTTTAAATGCCACTGTCTAGATATTTGCTCTAGTCCATAAGAGATTTCTACAGGTGGCATCCCTTACATTCTTTTCTTTCCATGACCAAACTCTGGGTTGTGCCACGTAACCATTTTCATACAAATCCCATTGAAAAATGTTGTCTTTACTTTCATCTGATGTAACTCAGATCATGATGTGCCACCAGCACTTATTGTAATCTATTCATTCGCTTTGCGCAAAATCTTTTGATTCAAGTCGTGCTCCACATCTTTACATATTCCCTTTGGAGTCACATTTTGTCTGGTAGATCCATCACAGCCTACTGTTTTGGCTCCTTAGAAATTTATTCTAGATCCTAAAATATTATTGGTATTATCGATTTCATTTATTCTTTCTTTGCTTCTTGCCACTTGGACGAGTGAACGCCTCTCATGGCTTCTTCAAATTAGGTGGGATTACCTTCTATTTGAATTTTACTAATATAGACTTTATAGTTATCAGAAATATCTGATTTTCTTATTCTTTGAGATTTTCTGGGGCCTCAGCTACTAGCATTTCTTGACCTTTATTGCCAAAAGATAATTGATTCTACAAGATCCTGTGTAATAAGATCCTTGTTTACATTATTCATTCTCCTTGCGGAGTTAGGTAGTTTTATAACATGCTCCCCCAGATTGTCCCATCTTTAAACTTTCTTATTTTGGGTTTAATCTGCTAAAACTTATATAGTGCGTTTAGCACCGTCTTAATAAGTCTGAACTGTAAAAGGTCCAGGAATTATTTAGCTATTTCTTTACTTTAGGGGTATCGTTATTATGACCGTCTTACTCCCTCGATAATCACATTTATCTTTTATAGATCACTCTTGCCTTCAATGCATAGTATGCATCGCATTATCTGAAGTATGGGGAAGTATCTTTCTTAATTGTCTTTCTTAATTGATCTCACATTTCTCCCCCTCGAAATGTGGTATGAACTTTTCTATCACAATTTCAAAAACTATTCAGAACTCTTGTGAATGAGAAAACTTTGATTACTTACTTCATCCACATGATTACATCATGCAAATGAAATTATTTCTTAATTCGTATGGGAGTACTTTGTCCTCGTTTCACTTCAAGAACTCAACAGAGTCTTTTATCATTAATACTTTCGTAAGTCACGCTTGCATGTCATTCTTATTTTGAGGTTCGTCTGTAACTTCCTTTTGTTCGTAAACTCATACTAGGATATCATAAGAGCTACCCTAAACTTTTCTCCCTGTGCGGAATACACTAAAAGCTCATGAATCATCACAACTTTCTCCCACCATGCAGGATAAATACTATGCCAAACTTTTCCCACCATGCAGGATTGATTAACATAAGTACTATGCTAACTTTACTCCGTCATACGGGTATTTTCTCAAACTTTTTCGCCATGCGGATACTATCACAAATTTTTCCCGCCATGTGAGATAATTCTCTTGAAGGGACATAAATGCCAGGATTGGCTCATATTCAATCATCAAATTTAGGAATAAATCTGAATACTCTTTAACACACATGCTTAATCCGACGTTGGTCAAATTAAACATGCATGTCACTTATTACATTTCATATATGATGATTAAGACTAAAAAAATTATATTACTTATTACATCTCTTATCATGATGAAAAAACTAAAACTAAAATTTTTCTTCATAAAGAGTACATAAAAGGCATTTCTTAAACAAGACTCTGAATGATTTATCTCTTTTCTTGATTAATATCCCAGAATTCTTTTCTTTTGAAACCATTCTTTAAAGATAACATAATCCCTCATGCAATGGTCTTCTTTCTTTATCATCTACTGAGTCACAAGTACCTAGCTTATTTTCTTTTCTGTCTTCAAGAATAAAAACATTAAGTTCTTTGTCTGGAAAACATTAATTAATAATCATCAATAATGCTCATTAAACTTTTAAAACTTTATGTTCTATTCTATATCACCATTGGGCAAAAATAGAATAAAACAACATTCTTCTACATTAATTCCACATCACCGTTGGGCAGAAATGGAATTAACATATAGAAACTCAATTATCTTATAACCCTCTTCAAAATTAAATTCTCCCGTTGGTTCGAATTTAATTTTGAAGATCAACATCATCATTACAGCGGAAACATGAAAATACATTACATTCTGCTCGCTCTGAAGCATTTCTTGTTTCTTATCCATTCTCTGAAAATTGGTCACTTTGATGCAAAATTTATCAGAGATTTAAACTTTAAACATAAAACTCATAGAATTATGATATTGTTATCATCAACGTTGGTCAGAAAATAACAATATTATAATTTATCTTAACTATACACCGTCTATTCCTCCAATTAAAATTTTCCTGTTGGTTCCAATTTTAACTAGAGGATCAACTTTTCATCATTTATGAATAACTATAACTGTTCTTCAAATTAAATTCTCCCGTTGGTTCGAATTTAATGAGAAGATAATAAACCTTTTCTTTACAGCGGAAACATCGATAATATTTTTAAAATAATACTTATTCAGAAGCACTTTACTTTACTCATCTACTCTCTTGAGTAGAGATAAAATCTTAAAATATTGACTAAAAGCATCATCATATAATACAAATGTGCTTCTAAAAAAATTAAACTTTAAATTTAAACCATTCATCTGCTATTCATTTGGCGCAGCCCGGTAAAAGAGGCCCGCGGCCTGCTCGCGCTGCGCAGAGACACTACGCGGCCTAGCAGGATTCCCTTTCTTTCTCTCTTACCCGGCCCAGAGGATGAACTGGCCCGTGGCCTACTCGTGCTCCCACGTACGCCCTTCATGCCGCAGCCCAGTAGGCCCAGCTAGCGCCGCCCGGCTTTACACGCGCGCCGCGCGATCGCGATGGCCCGTTGCCCGATTCGCAGTAACTGCGCGCGCTGGCCGGCCCACGACTGCCACGGTCTAGTCGCGCTCGGCTGCTCCCCCACGCCCAGGCCGCAACCTGGGCTTGGGCAGGGTATTCCTTTGCCCGCCTGGGCTCATTGTGGCCCGATCTCCCCTGGCCGTCCATCTGATCAGACGGTCCAGCGTGCATCTCGGCGGCAAAAAACCTTGCCTCCACCGGCTCTACCTGAAACCCTAGAGCATTCTTCTGCTTTCTCTTCTCTCTGATCTCTCGGTCAAGCCAGCTGCCAGCCTTAGCACAGCGACGGCGGAGAGCACGCGGCTAGAGATGGTGGCACTGTCGTGGTTCCCTGCGCTGGAGCTCGCGCTCACCGGACTAGAACCAGTCGGCTCCCCTTCTTTCCTTTCTCTTCTATCGCTCCTCCTCTCTCAGCCCGCAGCCGAACGAGAGGCAGACCGGAGGTGATGGCGCCGCCACGGCACCACTCGCAGGAGCTCGCGTGCGGCCGGAGCCACGCGCGGCGCCGTCGAGGGGCACCGTGATGGTGCCCTTTGCCTGAGCCTGAGGCGAGATGCGCGCCAGTAAGCCAACCACGCTCCCCATGGCTAGCTTGGGTTCCTTTCCCGCTCGCCGACGGTGCGGCGGCGGCGGCTCTTTCTTCGTCTTCCCGCACGACGTCCAAAACGCCGCCGGTGGTGACGGAGGTGAGGCCCAGGTAGGTCATCCCCATTTCCGTCCTCGTTCTCTTTTCCCTTAGGGTTAGGGTTAGGATTCACTTTCTTGATCCGATTCAAAAATCGGTTCTTCTTTCTATTCTTTCTTTTTACTTTTGATTTCTTCCCCAATCTAGATCTACATGGTAGTAAACAACCAGGCTCCGATACCAGTGTTAGACTCTAGGATTACCAGAGGTGTAGATCAATGGGTGAATTATTCTCTATTTAGGATAAACACACAGATACATGTCCAACAGAGAGATCCAGAGAGGGAGAGAGGGAAGAAGAGGGGAGACGGACCATCGGGCTCGGCGGAGCTGCTGGCGTCGGTGAAGTAGAGGCGATGGTGGCGCGGACATCGGGGTTGATGCAGCGGCGACGATGGACTTCCCATCGCCTACAGCGCCTCCTCTCGATCGGTCTAGGAAAGGAGGTGGGGTAGTTACGGCGACAGTGAACCTCTCGATCTGTGCCCTGACCCCCACCTCCTATTTATGGCGCTGCACGACAGGGGCCCACCAGCCGTGTCATTGGGCTGGGTGTCCCTGATCAGAACGCGGTCAGAGGGTCCGTCTCGACCGTTGGGTCAAGACGGATGAGATCAATTCTAACATGTATGACAATTCAGTTTACAGATGCTGCCAAATCAGTTTCTCCTCCAAGGTCATGATAACTCAGCAAGAGTGTGTTAGGGAACTCTCTCAATGATATCTCAAAATTTAATTTTCTAATGTTACTCACTATTTGGCTTGACAGGGCTACAATATTGAGGATGCGACACAATTATCTTTGAAAGGAGATATTGATGTCGAGTCGGTTTTGGCTGGTTATTTGCCCACTTCACCTCCTACTTTTACAACAAAACAGCACCAGCCAGCTTATCAGCCGCATAAATCATCCAGCGAACAGGGTGAAAATATCTTGAGATGCCTAAACAGTGGAAGGCCTCACCCTTGCCAGTTGAACCTGTTCAACTTTTTATTGGCATCCTGTCATCTGCTAACCAGGAGATCATCTGATGTTGTTGCTCGCTTCTTTGGTGCTTTGGTAGGTTTCTACAGCTGAATTATTAGTTCAGTAGTAATTCACTGTTCAAAATTGTAATAAACAAAACGCTTCACAGAATGGAATCAAGGAGGTCAATGAAGAGCTGAAGGAGGCAGATTACTTTGGAGGGCATTGTTATAGTCCCATTCATGGATATGTCACATATGAGGTAAGACTATTTTTCTTTACAATTAAAGAGCTGTCGCATGTACATTATGCCACATCTTAAAAAGGCTAAAAGAAACCCTCAGATGACCATCCGTTAATACTAGGGAAATTTTATCTCATTTTATTTTTTGTAAATTTTATTTTGTTTTGTATTTTGCCGTGGCATTAGTACGGGCCACTACAACAGTGACACGTCATCATTTTGTAGGATTTTTAGAAAAATTTCGTGGGATATGTGCCCATTCTTTTCATGGAGCAGCATGCTTGCCAATGTTTAGATATAGGTTTTTAGAAAACTACACTTCAAATTTGATAGAATTAACTTTGGACTTAACGTAGCCCGTAGTGTTAGCACGGACAATATACGCACAATTGTGGCATCCAGTGTGTTGCAAAAGCCTACTTGTTCCGTCGCACATGGACCTCACCTCCTGCTCCATGTCCAAATATTTCAGTTATTACATGGTCATCTCTTTCTTAAGTTATTCAGTCTTATGTACTTGACCTTGATTTTGCTGCATGTCTAAATTTCCATGTAATGACTTACTCCTATCCAGCATTGGTAGAGTTAGCTCCTAAGGGTGGAAAAAGAAGAAATCATTGACAATATTAACCTTGAAACTTTGACTCAGGTAAGAAAATTTCAATGGTGAAAGCTTTTCTGGGACGTGGTTGCGGATTCAATGAGAGGAGACATACCAGGCTACGGTTATCTGGTCAGGCTGGTATAGGGAGTCAGGGAAGCATTGGTAGAGTTAGCTCCTAGGGCCTACAGGGTGGAAAGAAGAAATCATTGGCAATATTAACCTTGAAATTTTGACTCAGGTAAGAATATGTCAATTAATATTGTGGATTATGGTGAACCGTGATACATATATGAGACAAATATATATTGCGTTTGACGGGAAGTTACTTTAATAAGGTTCCCAGGATAAACAATACCTTGGACACATTTTGCAGTATTCTCTGGATAAGCTACAAAAACTATATTCTCCTGCAAAGGAACACGAGATCGAACACCCTTAATGAATCCAAATTCATTGGTTGTTTCTGTTATCAAGGGTGTGCCAACTATGGAGGAATTAGAAATCCTTATTATATTAACTCTGTTTTCAAATAAACTGATGAGCTATATGTGAAATTACATCTCCAAGAGTTTGCCAAAATTTACTTGGCAAATATCGTGATTTGGTAACTTGCTAAAATATATGGCAAGTGAAAAAATAGACTCTCTCCAAGAGTTTGCCATTTGGACTTGGTAAAATAAGAAGAGGCCCGCTAAGCGAACGAAGAGCCCCGCTAAGAAACGAAGAGCCCCGCTAAGCGAACGAAGAGCCCCGCAAGCGAAGCCGGATGCGCGCTCGCGCTCAGCGCGCAAATATGTGCGTGGAGGGGGGAGATTTGCCAAGTTGCTAAAATTTGCCAAGTTGGATGCCAAACTGTTAGAGCATCTCCAAGAGTTTGCCAAATCAACTTGGCATCCATCTATTTTTGGCAAAACAGAAAAAATTATGCTCTAACAGTTTGGCATTCAACTTGGTAAATTTTAGCAACTTAGCAAATCTCCCCCCTCCACGCGCATATTTGCGCGCTGAGCACGAGCGCGCATCCGGCTTTGTGTGTGGGGCTCTTTGTTTTTTAACGGGGCTCTTCGTTCGCTTAGCGGGGCTCTTCGTTTCTTAGCGGGGCTCTTCGTTCGCTTAGCGGGCCTCTTCTTATTTTACCAAGTCTAAATGGCAAACTCTTGTAAATAGTCTATTTTTTCACTTGCCATATATTTTAGCAAGTTGCCAAATCATGATATTTGCCAAGTGAATTTTGACAAACTCTTGGAGATGCTCTAAAGCACAATTTTTCCTGTTTTACCAAAAATAGATGGATGCCAAGTTGATTTGGCAAACTCTTGGAGATGCTCCTCATGAACAGATGTCCTCACTGAGACAGGCTCTAAGCAGAAGTCAGTAGAGCACGCCTCCAACAATTGGAACCAATGATTAAATGATCAAGTGGAGTGGAGTACGGAGTGACTGAGTGGCAGACTTACACATTGCAAGCTTTTCTCGGTATTAGTTAATTTAGTTTTTTCCTTATTAACTGCATACAAGCTTTATAAAACAAATAAAAAATATATTATTTTAAGAAAACCGTGGTGTCACATTATTAACAATAAGATACCGCCTGTTTCAAAGATAAAAAACAATAAGATACCGCCTAGACACATGCGTGCCGCATGTGCATGGCATCTAGTTAAAATAAACTAAAAAGGCTATTGTCTCATCATCATCATAAAACAGGCAAATCTGTGACATCAAAAAACACATCTGGATCACCTTCTCCACCTTGATGAAATAGGTCAAATCAGCTTATGCAAATTCACTTCTAGAAAAATCATTGCAACAAAAATAAACTTCTTATTAGGACTTCTACTACCCAACATGAGAGGTGAATAGTAGCTTCCCAAAAAAGAAAATTCAAAAACAAAAAACTTTGGAGATATATTCTGCGACATCTTAAATCAGCAAGATGCAATATCAAACAATCAATCACAACTACGTAAAAATAAAGAGATGAATGATCTTAAATCATAGGAGAAATCATCTATTACAAGAACATGAAACATTATATGGTGCAATATTTAGTAAAATCATCTATTAAATCTAGGTCTTGCTAGCGCCCGAACGTCCCTTCTGAAGCACTGAGCTATATATAGAGGAGGCTAATCACCAGTTCTATCCTTAAAACAGATGCAGCAGAAAAGGCATGCAGTGTTCGATGGATGTGTTCAGCTTAGGCAACAGGTAATACAGATGACATCGGCAACAAGTCTTCCATGGAGGCATGGAATGAATGGCAGTCCAAATAGGTGCATACGAGCCGAGAAAATTTTCACCAAGCATTTGCGTCATGTAACAAGCAACATCCATCGGTTACATCTTTTGTAGTGTCATTCCGATCAAGCCCACCAAAACATTGATACTATGTTCACTACTAGAATCAATAAGTTACCCTAGGATATATTTCTTTCCCTATTGTTTTTAAGCATCCTAGGGAAAGATATGCATCATCCCTAGGGTAATTAGTTGGCAAAACCATAGGGAAACTTCTCAATCCCTAGGAAATTCTTGTTTTCGTCGAACAGGTCGAAGGAATGGATGCTGCGTGAGCTGCGGTGGCGCCTGGGTGTCAGGTTTCCCTAGAAAATAGATAGAAGTCCTAGGAAAATATACTAAACCTAAACCCTATCCCTGAAATTCCCAGCGGCAATTTTCGTGCCGCCCGCAGATTCCCTACGCGCTGCCCGCCCTAACCTCGATCTCCGCCAGCACACCGCCCTCACCTCTCCTGCCGCACGCCACCCGAGCGCGCCGCCCGACGCATGCTGCCGTGGCACCGCAGCTCCTTTCGTCCTACCGCGGCTCCCTCCGACCTTCGTGCCACACCCAGTCAAAGCAGATGTCAAAGCACATTGTATAATATAGTGCATGGCATATTATTAGAAATCATGCTGTAAACACAACACACAGCCATGAGCGCAGACATCACACTTCTTACAACAAACCCCGGGTTCCATAGACAATGTATAATGTGCGCATCAATCGCACTTACTTCAATAAACCATGCATGCCATACAATGGTTAGATGCATAGGAAAAGCCACACAAATCCAAACAATTGAGCATAGGCATAGATACAACCATTATGCTCAACTACAACTACAAATGCACTCATGTAAAAGCAAATAAACGGACCCAACCATTGGAGAAATATACATAACATTGGATGCATAGATGAAGATGGACATTAACAGGCAATCAGAATAGATGGCAAACCACATGAGCACAAACACAAACCATAGTTACCACACCATGGGATTAAAGGAGACGATCCTTTGGTGTCAAGCATATTACTTCTAGCAAAATGAGAACCTTGAAGCATCATTGTCGTCCCTTGTTTGTCTCCTTCTGCTTGGTCTTCAATTTCTGGTTTATTATGTCGAAGAGTAGGTTTGTTCCTATGCTTTTCAATTGCTTCTTTCACTACATTAAGGACAATATTACCATTGAACTTGATCTCCTTCAGTCTTGAAAGCTTGTCGATGCCTGAGAGAGAGGTGGATGAGGACCAGATGATCTTCTCCAGCTTAGGAGAAGATCCACAGGTGAAGACGATATCCATGACAGTAGGGCAGTCAACAACAAGAAGGTTTAGCTTAGGGAACCCATCTTTCGTGAAGGTAATCTTATTTTGGCTTATGTGACAGGACTTGAGCACTAAGGAGCGCATATTTGTTTTCTTGGCCATGATTTCTAGATCACCTTGCTCAAGCAATCCACCATGAAGAGTCAACTTGTCAGTGTTGAATGATGAAATCAAGCTGCTACTGCTGTTGTTCAATTCGATCTCTTCCAGTTTTACAGGACGCTGTGCTGCACAAATAGAACCTATCTTGGTGAAACTTAACACGATCTTCTCAAGTTCAGGAACTGCTCCAGCCTCAAATATGATTTCAGTCAAGTTGGAGCCCTCAACAGAAAGGTACTTTCGAATTTTGAATTTATCCTTACTGAAGGTGAGCATGCTTGGGGTGCATTCAATGTGTTGGAGTCTGATGCACCATAGCTTGGGCAGATCGGCAAGGAGCTTCAGATCGTCCTGGTTCAGGGAGGTGTTACTTAGAGTTACCTTTGCAAGTTTATCTCCACCCCGGTGTTCAATGAATAATGGAAGAAGATGGCCCTTCTGTGTTGTTCCACTGATGGATAGACTCTCAAGAAGCTTAGGAGGGTACTTCAGGAGGGACTGAGGTAATTCTTTGACAGGAGTGCCCTCACATACATTTGTGGGAAGAGTGCTTGATAGAGACTGGAGGCACTCCTGCAGGTCACTAATTGATCGCAGCAATTCCTTTAGGTGATTTTCCTTGTCGCCTATAACCACACCAAGCTTCCTTAGCTGCCATAGCCTTCCAATGTCAATCAACTCTTGACTAGTTAGAGCTCTTACATTGGAAAGCACCTCCATGTTTGTCATTTTTTTCAACCCTGTGAGGAATAAGGACACAGGAGCTTGAAGTTGAACTAGTGGAACCAGAGCCAAAAGACGCTTCAGCTTGTGTAGCAGAACATGTTTTGTTGCAGACGCAGGCACATTGGTCTGCCGGATATCCAATACCTCCAGCTCATGGAGATTGCTGATTTCACTGGGCAGTTTTTGTAGATCTGTTCTCCTTACGCTCAGATACTTGAGTAGCAACATCTTTCTGCAGACCACCACGAAGTAGTGCTGGTTCCTTCCACCAAAGCAATTTTTACAACCTTCTAGATCTAGTACCTTGAGCAGGGACACCTTAGATGATTCAGGGAGATCTTGAAAGAAAGTATTGATTTTGTCAGAGCCGCGGAGTCGAAGGTCCTTAAAAATTGAGAAGTGGCGGGCCAAGTGATGTGACAGGCGTGTCTCCAAAATGTGTTGATTCCTTGCAATCTTTGTAATGATATGATGAACTGCATCACCTACCATGCAGCTGTTGACCTTTCCAGGAGCACCAGTATCAGTTGGATAAATAAGGCACCGGTTGATGAGGACATCAAAACATCGGTTAGCCTCACATACAGAGCTAGGCCAATCTTCCTTAGTTATCAGCCCTTCTGCAACCCACCTTCCTATCAAGGTTGACCGCCTGATCTTGTATCCAATGGGGAAGATAGCTAGGTACAACAAGCAGGACCTGTATTCTTTAGGCAGATCATTGTAAGAGAACTTGAACATTTTCTTAGCAGTACTGACAACGGATTTTTGGGAAACCTCATGCAGGGTGCTATGTAGCTTCATTAACTCTTCATTGCTCCTATTGGGGTTAGCATACAAAGCATGAGTGAAGATTTTCATGCATAATTCATTTGGCTCACACTCCTCCAAGATTTTGTGAATAATTCTGAGTTTACTGTTGTCTTCATCTTTCTGATATCTTGTAAGCTGGAGCACAATATCGTAGTAGCGGCTAGCAAGGGAATACTCTATAGGCTCCCAGTGTGGATAACAAAATTCCTTAGCCCACTGGGTGCTCCTTGTGGTAGTGATGATCATTGCATCAGTGCCACATGATAACAGACTCAAAGCATTTCTGGTCTTGGTCCATGTGGATCCATCCATCGTCTCATTAACTTTGAGGATAATCAGGGGACAGACACCCTCCAAGTGATGTTTGATCTTGGTCGCTAGCACATAGCTCTTGAACCGCTCTTTAAGTTTTTGCTTGATCTTGGACATCTTCTGATCAACTATAGTTAGGAAAACAGTTTTTGCGTTTGGACCAAGTTCATCACTTGTTACATGATTCTTGTCAGATTTTCTTTCTGGCACTGGCAGGTCCCTTAAGTTCTCTTGCTCCTCGCCTACTATAGTCAATGTCGTCCTTGTAGCTTGCTTGATCCCTGGCCTGTCCCTTTGCTGGACCTGCAGGGGCTTGCTGCTGCTGGCCTTTGGGAACACTTCCCGCAGGATTAGTTCATATTGACTTTTAGGGACATAAATTGGGGGCTATCAGCTGATGCATTGCGGCTTTTCCGTTTCCCTCTTTCTCGGCTCTGATTTGCTCATATTGACTTTTAGGGAGATAAATTGGGGGCCGAACAACAGCGATCGCGGGACGACGGCAGCAGTCGGCGGCTAGCGGCGGTGTGCGGCGCGGGGGGCGGCGCGCAGGGCAGAGGGGCGGCGGCGACGGCAGGAGGAGAGAGAGCGGCATGCGTAGAGAAGAGGGAGAAGAGATAAAAGGGTTAAACCCTAAACTTGCTCGCCTTTCTCTTTGAACGTTCTCCCTCATATATAAGTGGGGTTACAAATGCTAATGGGCTCGGCCCATGAACCTATCCTCCGATGGAGGCTCTAATCTATAACAGCTGGGCCTATGGCCCCTCTCTAATAACCTAGCCGCTGCCACTTTCCGCGGGCGTCCTCGGGACGCTTGATGACTGTTACATCTCTCCCCTCCTGAAGAATCAGCTCGTCCTTGAGCTGAAATTTTGGGTAGAGCTTCTTGAAGTGACCAATCTCCTCCCACGATGAATCAGCTGCTGGTTGGTCCTTCCATTTGATTAGAACTTCAATTTTGTCACCATTTGCTCTTGCTTTTAACATTGACTCCAGTTCCGGTAGGGCAACTCCGTCATTCATTGTTGGTAGCTCACCTAATTCTGTGGTTGGAGGTCCTTTATGTGGTTTAAGCATGCTAATATGGAAGGCATTGTTTATGCGGGCTTCTTCTGGTAAATTCAACTGATAAGCAGCTGAACCAATGTGTTCACTTATCTAAAAGGGGCCGAAGTACTTTGGGGCCAATTTGCCTTTCCGTAGGTCGGAGATGCCGAATGCTGTCCTAGCCATCAACTTGAGATAAACCCAGTCGCCAATCTGGAATGATCGGTTGGTGCGCTTTCTGTCGTAGTGCTTCTTGTAGTAATCCTGAGATTGAAGGAGGCAAACTTTTGTGTGCTCCAGGAAGTCATCACATTCGGCCAGTAATTTGTCAACTGAGGGAGTTGCAGCATCACCTGGGCTATATGTTTTCATCAGTGGTGGATCTCTTCCATAGACCAGCTTAAAGGGTGTTGTATTGATGGACTGATGATAAGATGTGTTATAGCAAAATTCTGCCCAAGATAGCCATCGTAGCCATTCCTTTGGGTTATCCCCCGTTAAGCAGCGTAGGTACATCATGATGACTTTGTTAACTACTTCTGACTGGCCGTCTGACTGAGGGTGGTAGGCGGAACTCATCTGTAAAGTGACTCCTAATAGGCGAAAGAGTTCTTGCCAGAACTTACTTGTGAAGACAACATCTCGATCACTGACAATGGATCTTGGCAACCCATGTAATCTGACTATTTTGGAGAAGAAATTCTAAGCCACTGTTGTTGCCGAATATGGATATGCTAAGGGAATGAAGTGGGCATATTTAGAAAGGCGGTCCACCACGGTTAAAATGACAGATTTACCTCCTACTTTTGGCAATGCTTCAGTAAAGTCCATTGAGATATCCTCCCAAATTTGTTCTGGGACCGAAAGTGGTTGCAGTAGGCCGGCTGGGTGTAAATGTTCTGTCTTATTGCATTGGCAGACTGTACATTCACTAACAAATTGCTTGACTTTCTGCTTAGCTTTAGCTGTATGGAAGATGAGTCGAAAACGATGGAATGTTTTTTCAGAACCTTCGTGTGTGGAGTTATGTATTGCTCGCAGCACCTGGTACCAAATTGGTGAAGTTGATGGTTTGTGTACTGAAAGGTCTCTGTTTGGTTTTGGTAATTGAGTAACAACTTAGGTGGACTAATATGTGGTTATGTGAGATACACAGGAGATTAGTCCATAGGTGATGGTATCATGAAGGAGCCTATTGCACATGAGACATGACATGGAGTCATGTGACCAAGGTGGAGAAGATCAAGATGAGGCTTGGCTTGATGGACCGGTTGCTAGGGTGAAGGGCAAGTTGTGTGATGGCTTGGTGCCGAAGGACCGAGGCAACAGTGAAGAGCAAGTGAGGTCAAGATCGATGAACCAATATGGTCACGTGATGATATGAAGTGGATCATATTATTTGGTGATTGGTTGGTGCATGTGTTGCATCAACGTCGGAGGAGTTGGAATGGAATGCGCAAGGCAAAGGTATAACCATAGGGCATTTCCATTTCACCGGTCATAGGCGTGTAGAGAAGTTGATGACCGGGTTTAAGATAGATGGCCGTACTATCAAGAGGGGCAAACTTGTTTGCATATCGGTCATCTAGTGCCACTTGAGCGATCTAACTTTGCATACGTGTTAGGATCGAGTGGCGAGGCAAGTTGAGTGTCTAATTTCTTCGAAGAAAATATTTGTGAAAATGCTAACACACTTGCACATGTTGTTGAACACTTGGTGGTGTTAGCACCTTTGCAAAGGCGGTGGAGTTTGAGCGGTAGAGAGGGTTTGGGGTCCTCTCTCCCGTTGTCGAGGAGTTTTTGAGGAGTTGAAACGACTATTTTTCTTTACGCCGTTGTCGAGATTTGGAGGCGATGTCACATAGTGTTTCACGAGCTAAAACATGTGCTTTAGTGATACACATACTTAGTCTAGCTCATAAGTGAAAGGGTGAATCAAGCGGAACGAGAAAACGACGAAAATTCGCTGGCGCCACGAGCGACAGACGCTGGCGCCACGAGCGACAGACGCGGGCACGCAGCGTCTGATGCTAAACCCTAGCTGAGGGGGTTGATGAGCGCGTCACACGCAGTGTTGCGGTTGCGTCAGACACGGCCGCGCGTACTGTTTTAGCGTCTGACGCTGAAGGGTTTCGCGGGCGACCGCGCGGTGGCTGCGACAGACGCTGGACTGCGTCTGTCGCTGAGTCGACAAACGCGTCCGTCGAGCATTCGGCGAAAATGGCTTCTGGACCGCGTCTGACGGTGGCGAGGCGGCATCTGTCGGTCGCGATAGACGCGTCTGACGCAATGGGCGCAAACGCGATGATTTCAAACGGTCGAACACGTGGCGGCCGTAGGAGCGACGGACGCTACTGTGCAGCGTCTGTCGGTTCGGCGGCAGACGCTACTGTGCAGCGTCTGTCACTCCCGAAAATTGCCTAGTGAGGTTTCTAACGGCTCTATTCGATTGTGGGCTTATAAATAGAAGTTGTGGCCGGCCTTGGCTGTGAGCTGAGCACACTATAGTCTTTGTGGCTTGTGTGGTAGTGATTGGGAGCCCTCTAACTCACTCATGCTTGATAGTGTTCATCGGATCGAGTGAGAGAGCGATTCTAGTGCATTGCTTTGAGAGATTGCATCATGTGGCACTAGGTGATCGTGTTGCAAGCCGGTGGTGCTTGTTACTCTTGGAGGTTGCTACCTCCTAGACGGCTTGGTGGCTTGTGGCTCCGTCGAAGCTCGTAAGAAGATTGTGCGAGGCTCCGGAGAAGCTTTGTGAGGGGGATTGTGCTCACCCCGCAGGGATCGCGAAGAGCAACTCTAGTTGAGCGTGTCATTGAGCTACCACACTTGATGGTGGGTTCTTGCGGCGCCTTTTGAGAGGCTCGGTGTGTGACCGATTAGCCGCCGAACCATGAACTGTTGGTCGACACAACGGGGACGTAGCTTGGTGGCAACCAAGTGAACCTCGGGAGAAAAATCACCGTGTCAACATTGTCTACTCTTCTCGATGGTTTGCCTTCGTGCAACACAAGCTTGTATTTACTTTCATATATATCTTGCTTGTGTAGTTGCTCTTGTTCTAGTTGTGCTTGTGTAGCTAACTAGATATCTTCTTGCTTGTGTAGCTAGAAGTATCCCCTTTGCGTGGCTAATTTGGTTTGTGTAACCTTGTTAGTCACATTGCTTAGTGTGTGTAGCTAAGTAATTTGCGCTCTCTAATTTGGCATTGGTTGCCTTGTTATTGAGCTTTGCTAGCGAGCTTAGGCTTTGTGCTTTTGCTTCACTAGTTGTGTAGGAGCTCCCTCGGTTGGCAAAGTACTAGTGCATAGGTTTGTGTGACCTTGCTCTAGAATTGATTAGGTAAGCTCTTTCTTAGCTTAGAATCTTTGTTTCCTAATTAGAATCCATTTCTAAGGTGCTTAAGAACTTAGTTAGAGGGGTGAAGTCTTGGCTAGACCGATAAGTTTAATTCCACATTTGTTTCGGTTAGCCGACGTGTTTAATTTTTAGAAAGGACTATTCACCCCCTCTAGTCCGCCATCTCGACCCTTCATGTACCTATCACTTATAGAGTATGAGACCATCCTCAAAGGTCCATGATGCGGAGAGCTGTCCTGCCTGAATGGATTGAATTAGTCTGCCGGCCTCCTCATTGGTTGCTATGTCGGCCTTGATTTGCTCAAAAATTGGAAATGTAATTTCTGATAGTGCCATCAATGAGGGTTCAGTCGCATCCCGCTGAGACAAGGCATCCACCGCTATGTTCTGTTTCCCTGGTTTTTATTCCACTGAGAAGTCATAGCCCAATAATTTGCTTACCCACTAATGTTGTGGTATTGTGGAAAGTCTCTGATCCAGAATGTATTTGAGACTATAGTGATCTGAGCGGATGACGAACAGGCACCCCCATAGGTAAGGTCACCAGTGTTTAACCGCTGTGACCAATCCAATTAATTCTCGTTCATATGCTGCCAACTTCGCATGTCAAGGCATGATCATTCGACTAAAGTAGGCGATTGGTCCGTTCCTTTGGTGGAGGACTGCTCCAAAGCCTGTTGAAGATGCATCGCATTCCACCACAAAAAGGTTTGTTGAAATCTGGTAGTTGTAGTACTGGGGCTGTAGATAGCACCTGTTTGAGTTGTTGAAAAGACGTCGTTGCCAACTCGGTCCAGCCAAAGTTGTCCTTTTTGAGCAGATCTGTCAAGGGTTTAGCAATTGCTCCATAATTTTTTATGAACTTCTGATAGTATCCAGCAGGTCCAAGAAATCCCTTGAGTTGACGCACTATTACCAGTTGAGGCCAGGAGGTGATGGCTTTAATTTTTTCAGGGTCAACTGCAACACCCTGATTTGATATAATGTGTCCAAGGTAGCCTACTGCTGTTTGTCCGAAGGAGCATTTTGATCTTTTAAGGAATACTGAATTGAGTTGCAATAAGGCCAGTACCTGTTTGATATGCTACAGATGTTCCTCTCAAGTTTTGTTGTATATCAATATGTCATCGAAGAAGACCAAAACAATTTTTTGTAGATAACGACCGAGGATATCGTTCATGAGTGCTTGAAAGGTTGATGGAGCATTGCATAGACCAAAGGGCATAACCAAGAATTCAAAGTGGCCGTGATGAGTGCGAAATGTTGTTTTCTCAATGTCATCTGGGTGCATGTGTACCTGATGGTAGCCTGATCTGAGGTCTAATTTAGTGAAGAATTTAGCCCCTTCGAGCTCGTCGAGTAGTTCATCAATCACCGGGATTGGGAACTTATCTTTTAGCGTGTTGTCATTGAGGGCACGATAATCAACACAGAAGCGCCATGATCCATCCTGTTTTTTGACAAGAAGTACTGGTGATGTGAATGGGGAGGTGCTGTACCTGATGATCCCTTGCGTAAGCATCGATTGACATTGTTTTTCCAGTTCGTCCTTTTGGATCTGAGGATAACGGTATGATCGAACTGCTATTGGCGTGGATGGGTCCTTGAGATGTATCCTATAATCATATTTTCTTTTGGGTGGTAGCCCGTGAGGCTCCTGAAAAAGTTGTGAAAATGCTTGTAGGGCACTGTCCATGGAGTCACTACTAAATTTTGACCCTGTTGCACCGGCCAATTTTTGATGTTATAGGTCTAAAATAGATGCAATAGTTCGGTGTCGCATTAATTTCTCATCTGATGCCAGCCGATGCAAGTGGTCTTGATGCAATAGCCTTTCGCATCGGTTACTTGTGGTTGATGCGAGAAGTAGCTATTGCTTCATCCATCCGTTGTCTCTTGCATCAAAATTGAGAGATGCAATAGCTTATTGCATCCAAATCATGTCGATGCAATACATCTATTGCAACGGCTATCGTTCGATGCAATAGACTATATTGCATCCATATTAGGTTCGATACTATATAATCTATTGCATCACCATTTTGATTCGATGCAAGAGGTTTTATTGCATCACCATTTTGGTTCGATGCAATACGAACTATTGCATCGACGTTATGCTCGATGCAATTCAAACTATTGCATCGACATGAGGTTGGATGCAATTCAAACTATTGCATCGACATGAGGTTGGATGCAATTCGAACTATTGCATCGACATGAGGTTGGATGCAATTCGAACTATTGCATCGACATGAGGTTGGAAGGACAACCAATTATTGCATCGAATAAATTGCATAAAATTCATAAAATTACAAAATTCAATGGCACAAAAAGGCAATCATATTAATAACTTGGATCATAAGCATTCAATAGTTTGTACAATGTAAGGAAGTCAAATGCCTTCCTATTTCCAAATAGGTAATTACAAAGTTGAACTGCATTACAAACCACTAACTTATGCTACAAATAGGCAATCATGAATAAAAATACATGTCTCTTAGCACAGATCAACATGACATCTTTCTCGTTGCACGATATTTAATTCATTTCAGCTTGCCGAGACTCCCTCAAGGTTGATCTTCCTGAAAAAGTCAAAATGACATGCATTAGTAATATATATAGTTGATCACACAGTTGGAATCAAACATAGATAAGACATGTATAAGTGAACAAAGTTCATGTTAATAATCTGGACAACAACTTAAAATGACACCTGATTGCTCATACCTTTCCTCCTTTCATTCTGCATTGTCGCTTTTTATTTGCAGCAGTATTCCTCAGTGTTTGTGTTATAATAAATGTCACTGTCTCATTACTATCTTTATCATTTGGGAAAAGTGATCTGTTGGCGCCGCTTCTGAGAACTCTAGGTAGGATACTATTCTGTTTGCTCAACAATACACTGTCTGCTACAGTTTGTAAAAACCAGAAGATTTGAAGGGAGCAATCACCACTTAGCAATTCTAAGAATCTGTTCAACTGCAGGTGATAATTTTGAAGTATATTACCTGTTGCACATGTTCTGATCCTCGGATGGGAGTGGAAACAGCAGCAGGTTCATTATGTGTGGGCAGGACAGATTCTGTACCAGTCTTCATATTTAAAAAAAAATTCAAACTTTATGTAAGATTAAATGTAGGTATCCATTACATTGCAGTTTGCATTTATCAAAAAATAATACCTTTGCTAAATCTGCACCTTCATTTCCACTAACCATATTTTCAATACCAGTAGCATTAGTTGTGAGTTCTGAAGGATGAGTGGCTGTTTCTGTAGGCTGAGGGGCTGTTGTGGTTGGTGCAGCATTCTTGCATTGGAGTTATAAGGAGAAACATTAGCAATCAAGCTTAACTAAAATCAATGATGTTGGTAACAATTAAGTAGTATTATTACCAAAGACGGTGCTTGATTTTGTTGTTTGATTAGTGAAAAAAGCTCTTGCCTTAGTTCTTCTCTAATCTTGCTACTTGTACTCTCTAGTTGATGTTGCAGTTGCTGAATTTTTTCCTTGTCGCTCTCCCTCTCAGCGGCTTGAACGGTAAGCTGTTCTTTTAACTTCTCTACCTCAGCTTGCATCTCACTATTCATCTGTTGGGCTACTGCTGCTAATGTAGATGCACGAGCTTGCTCTTCAATTCGTTCATTCATAAGTTGGCTTCGGGTCGGATACTTTGCCAAGTATCCATGTCCAGGACCTTTTTTTGCTCCTGCATCCAGTGGTTTCCTTGTAGGTTTCATAAAGAATGTGCTTTTCTTGTTCTTTTGAAATCATAGAAGCTTCCAACTCAATTCTCTTTTCAATTTTGGTGAAGGCGCTTTCCTATATTTAAGAAAATAATTAGTGTTTGCAACTTTAGCAACTAGCAATAGCAGTTCCAGTTCAAGTATAATAAGAATTAGGTAAAATGGATACTTTGTAAATCAAACTATATCAGTTAGATTCATTACTAATTACTTCCTCAAAAAAAATCCAAGTCCATGTTAATCATGCAAATATGATTCCTAGCAAAGCATGTTGAGAGGTAAAAAGCAATGGTGAACGCTAGCATTTCAGAGATATGTATGACATTAGAGATAAATGAATAAAACATGTTATGAGAACATACATCACTGGACACTCGTTTACCGAGTAGCCCAGCTCTATTCAAATCACTTAAAGAACATAACTTATAACTACATAAAGCATCTAACATAAGCACCTTGCTTTCCAGCAAGTTCCTAGAAATCTGGGCATGCAACAGCTGTATAGAAAAAAAAATCATATATGGAGATATACAAGTCCAAATGACTTGCAAGAGGACATTCTGGAAAGCTTATAAAATTCTCCAGATTTCATCTTCAGACATCAAAGCATGATTCAGAACTTAAGTACTTTGAAATAGCAGAATTACAGAAACTACTCTGCTGAAACAGAGAGCACCCAAAAACTGGGAGGTAACTTCAAATAGCTGTAACTTTCAAACCAAACCACTAGGCCAAATGACCTCAAATTTGAACAGCATCTAGATATGACAATTATCTTCGACTTTGGTATTCACAAGTTTCCCAGGAAACCAACTTATCAAGGTGAACTTCTCTAAGTCCCTAGATCTGTCCAAATGGGACCAACATCTCACTTAAAGAATTAACAATGTTCCAAACTTACATTTGGACCATACCAACCATATCATGGCACATACATAACTCATGGACACCAGAAAATATGATGGACATCATAAAATAAAATTATTTGATGCTTTTCTCAATTTAAATAGATACAAGGATGCATAAAAGACCATATACAAGACTTGCATAGAAAATTCTACAAAAATTACAGCAGCTACCATATGCTATCAGGAGACCACAGAAAAAGTTTGGGAGCATTTGGCTTATCCAAACTTGCTATACCAAAAAGAACAGGTGGCACAGCTGAAAACTAAAAATAGCATAAATAAGAAACTAAAGATAGGATTGCCAAACCGAACACAAGGACAAGGAAATGATGACCTTTTATCACCCAATCAGGGCATGTACAACCATCAATATAATAATTATGTTATATATAATTGCAACATCACTAAGTACTGATGAACAAAGTAGCACTTACATATATTTCCTTAGCAGCATCAGAAGACCATCGGCCCTCCTTGGTGCGTGTACTCCTCCAAAATGTCAAACCATCTGGCTCTTCACCAGTCTCTAGGTTTCTCTAAGATGTGAAAATTGAACATTGTTACTGTTTAGGTAAAAATAAAAGAAGAAGATTAGGTTCCGTATCATTACCTGCTCATAACTAACTTGTGAAAAAGGTTTTGGTCCTGTAAGATGTATTGTTTGTCGATGCTGGGAATTGCTAGAGTTTGTGGTGCTCATTCGCTAATATAAACACAGATATGTTAGATGCACTACAAAAATACAGACAATAAACACATATATGTCAGAGGCTTGGAACCTGAAATTTGTCACTTCCAAAATACAACACCAAGTAGTGCCACTCCACAATGTCCAAATCATCTGGCTTATGTCTCATTCTTTCATGATAACTGTTGTATGCCTTGTATGTGGCACTCAATTGAGCTCGCCATCCTTTGTAACGATACTTTGCAATCTTCCATATCCTAGCCTTCTCATCATCATTGTTCTCAATCTTCCACCTAACCTGTAGAAAAGGGATACCAACAAACTGTGAACAAATAAGATATTACAAAGAATTAATTTATCATATGCGGGAGCAAGACTGTAATGTACAATTATATCTCGTGCTATTTTATCTTTAACAATCTACTTGACATCTCCCCACTTTTTAACTCCAATAAGTGGAGTCCTTTTTCTTGTAAACCGAACTATTTCATCAACAAACAAGCGATAGTTATCTCCTATAGGACCGCCTTTCGTGGATGAGAAATCGATACTAAGTTTCTCAGTGTCAAGTTTAAATCTCTTAGCTTCGACAGATAAACCTTTTATGGTTTCATGCCCAATCTTTCTCTTGTCGCCAACCCCTACTGTAAAATTGATGTTATAAAATGGAACGCATGTTAACATTATAAATCAGCATTTTTATGTTTTTTTAATGTATGAACACTCTGAACCATTGCATACCTTTGTGAGAGGCCTTTGGCCTACGAGCATGGGCTGGAAACTGCATTGGTGTTGCGCTGTTGTCACCACTTCCGTCTTCTTCAATGGTTTCATCATCTAAATATGCATCTGCACATACAAAAAAAGTGAAAGTACACAGTTACAATGGAGTTGGAAATATATATATATTAATGCTTCCACTAATGCCAAGATAAAACAAAATCAGATTACATATATCTTGAAGAAGCCCTTCCCTCCTCAACCATTCTTTATATGTTGCAACAGTATTCAGCCGGGTGTCATCCTTAAATTCTGCGAGATGCATATATAGATGTTATATATATAGTGTCAATTTTAGATCAGTAACTAAAAATCATTGCGATGTATTTTTCTAGTACATTAGTACCTGGGTTGTTTTCATCCTGTGGCAGCTTATTGAGCCACACCTTGTACGCATCAATCTATAAGGTTAAACAAAAAATTTCCAAAAAAATAAAACTAAAATTGAAGCACTGTACATGGATCAACCACAACATACGGGAGCCTAGCAAAGCCCCAGTCGCAAGTAGGCCAATGCAGTGTGTTCAGAATGCTATCCATGACAAGGAACTATAATTTTGGTACCATCTTGAGCTTTTAACATGTGCTTTGGTTCAATGAATTAGCGAGGTGGTACTAATGTGTAAGCGTTTGGCAACAGCCAACACAAACCCGTTATTGGGCTGGCTCAATTCGTTTCCTCAAAACCCTACAAGCCCGCACCGGCCGCTTCTTCTCCCGTTCCCCACCCGTGTCTCCCCACATTCACTCCCACGGCCGACGGCAGCGAGGGCGGACTTGAATCTCCATGGCGGCGACCCTGTGAAGCGGCAAGCGTGGCCACAACGCCCGGAACCAAGCACGCAACTCGCGCGGCCAGTTGGCCCCCGCGCGCAAGGTGGTCCTCGTCGTCTCCGACTCCGACGACGACGTCAACCCGGCCGCAGTGCGGTTGGAATTGGAGGTTCGGTCTTTAATCTTAGGCACCAACTTGGTCGAATGGCCTCTGTTTATGGCTTCATATGCTTTAAGCCAAGCACTGCCTGGAACAATTTGGAAAGATATAGGATTAGTATCACGATCTGAGCATTACATTTCCAGGAAACTAGGTTTAATGCTTCTCAGCTATACAAGCGGAATAGCCTCTGTTTATGGTACCACTACCAACTTTATTATCTTATTATAAGAAAGTTTTCAGAACATGGTTTTTGAAGTGCTCACTTTCCAGGAAAGCAGACTATATTTTGGATTATTGTTCTGTAGATATATGACTGCACAGTATTAATGGCCATGGCACATATATGACTGGACCATTTTCATGGTGCATATATTAGTACACAGTTTTTGTAACTTAGGCTAATAATTAAAAATGATAAAGGATGAGATGTCATGGTTCAAATTAAAAATGTGGTGTCAAGATATTTTTTTTTTTAGAAACAGAGGTCTCCCCCGCTTTTTTCATCATAAAGCGTCAAGCATACAATTCAGTTCAGAAAGTGTATCGGCGCGCCCGCCCACAGAAGGCCTAAAGGCCAGAAGTCTCAGCAGTATTAACACTCATTACAGACTCAGAACTTTTCTGATTCACACCGATGCAACCCGTCACCAAAGGCAGTAACACCGATGTTTGAGAATGTAACGGACTACAGCTGATTCCTGGTGGTCTGCTTGCCTCCAGTTCGATCTTTTGGATTATCACCATCAGCTCCTCCTCCATCACCACCTTGTACATTGGCCTCCATCATCTTAATGTTCTTGCAATCCCTGTTAGCACCTTTTTCATTCCCATCCAGACATCCCCCTGAAAACAGATTTTATTACGCATGTTTCACAAGCACCAAAGAGCAGCAGCATTCACTACATTAGCCAACATGAACTTTTTGTTTGCTATCCATAAGGAAGCAATATATTCCAGGTGGTGTCAAGATATTATAGCACAGATTTGAGAAAAGGGCACTATAATTCGAAAAAAGATAAATATACTAGTGAGTACATTCCCTTTTGCTCTGCCTATTCTGGTATTGACTTCTGTGTAAAACTCAAAATGAGAGTAGCTTATAATCTCACGTGCTCCTTTTCAAAATCTTGCACAGATGGTTTAGAAGCTTTAACATCTTTGTTTATTTTGTGTCCTTGTAGCTACTTCTATGCGATATTGTAGACATAGCTTATATAATTCTTCAGCTCTGAGTATGTCAAAATATATAAAAACATATAGGGTACTGAGTTATTAAACATGCAAAGTGAATTGTGGTGTAAATATAGGCAGGGATCCCTAAAGTTGTGTCATCTTCCAACAAGATCCTACAGTTAAGTTGTTCAAATAGTACTTCAATTTTTTTCACAAGCTTGACAATATTGATTATTAAGTGTACCTGTCTATGTAGTACTTGTATTGCATTATAATCCCTGTATCTCTACTATGATGTGTCTTAAATACAAAAAGTTGCCATACTCAGGAACTATTCTTATAAAACAGGGGACTCCACTTCTGAATGGTAGAGTGATTCAATGTCTTTAGGCATGGTGGTCCTATCTACAGGTAGGCAAGCAGATTGTTTCAGTTATGTATTCATTGTTGATTCATAGCAGAGCTTCTCATCTTCCTCTTCTCATTTTCAGTTGTTTCAGTTATGTATTCATGGTCCTATCGACAAATTGTGTATCACCCTTGCAAAGCTTCTCATCTGCCTCTTGCATTTTCAGTTATTTTTTACCCAATGACTGATGAAATTCTTAGTAATTAGTATCTGTGCCTTAATGATATGTTCAGTCATAACCATATTTGTTTATTAAAGGTTCCTGATGGCAGTAATGAGGAAGACAATTCTTCGTCGAATGCCTTCTACACTGATTCCGGTGATGAACTTGCGGACTTTGATGAACTTGGTGATCCTGTCGACATGGACCTGCTGAAAGTGACAGTTGAGGCAGCTAAGGCCAATGCCAAAAAAGCCAACAAGCGCTGTGCAGAGAAGTCAAACCGTAAAGTTGATGAGTCGTTTGATAGGCAATACTGTGACATCAAGGACGGCGTGCTGGCAGCCTGGCACCACTAAAGAAGTACAAGCTGAAGAACATGAAGAGGGCTGCTCGCAAGAAGTGAATTGCAAGTCTGAAATGCAAATCTGACCTGGTGGTCATCTTTTGTAGTGGCTGATCGTCACTGGAATAAACCACTGTTATATATATGTATGTGCTGTGGTTGTATGAACTAATGGATGCACTCTATGTGCTGGTGGTTGTAAGAACTAATGAAAGCACTGTATATGCTAGTGTTTGGTAATTTGTAAGACGTAATGGAACCACTATGTATATATGCTATTGCCTGCTAGTTGTCATGACTTGGTGTCAATTTTGAGTCTGGTTTTTTGCTTCCCTTCAAGATGTCGAACAATTTCTTGCTCTTAGCTGCAATTAAGCTGGTTGAAGTATTCCAATTGCTCTTAGCTGCAATTAAGCTGGAGTACCTGGAAAAGTTTGCAATTAATCTGATTGAAGTATTCCATGCAGCATGGAGATTGGAGATATATGATTCAAAAAGTTTAATGAAATTAGGGTTGTCATGTTAGTTGTGCAATAAATATGTCAGAACCAATTGCTCTGTGCATGTGCAGCATTTTCCATTTTAGTTAAAAAAGTGTGTAGCTGTGATACATGTTTTGAATGCTTGATTAGGCCACCTTGTCATCATCTCGCGGACTCAGTCATGATGAAGTATGGGCCAGTGATGCTGATTCATGTGTTGGGCCGTTTCCAAAAGCAGCCTGGCCGCGTCTAGTACATGTATCTATCCAGATTGCTGAGCACGGCTGGGATAAGTATCCAAGGAGTATCTGACGCGTATCTGGATATGGGATACATGACCCCTGTGAAGTATCCATGCTTCATAGGCCCATGCCCATGTTGACCTTTTCCAGGGCCAAGGCACTTATGGCCCAATAGCGACAATGTACCGCATCAAAACATTCGTGAACCAATGCAATAAAAATCACATAGTGCATTAGAGTTTAGCACTATCAATCCGTTGTAATAGTACTTCCTAATTACAACCATATTCTAAACCGGTGCAATACCACCAACATATTGCATCAAAAATCAATACTAATGCAATAAAATTTGTCCAATGCAATAATTTCTACCTATTGCATCTCTTGTATGAAATCGGTGCGATAGATCATACCTATTACATCGACATCAATT
Source organism: Saccharum hybrid cultivar R570 (assembly GCA_038087645.1). NCBI lineage: Eukaryota > Viridiplantae > Streptophyta > Magnoliopsida > Poales > Poaceae > Saccharum > Saccharum hybrid cultivar. Next base: position 8,255,867 of record JAQSUU010000493.1, on the reverse strand, counting down.
ACTATCGCATCCAACTCCTTCTCGATGCAATAATGACCACCTATTGCATCAGATTTACAAAATTGATGCAATAGGAGCCACCTATTGCATTAGATTTGCGTTTGATGCAAGGCGAAGCGATGCGATAGGGTCAAAAATTAGTAGTGAGTCTGGTGCGCTCAATGTCTGAAGGCGTGGTTGTCTAGGTGGTATGCTCAGGCTTGTCCAAATGATTCTACGGCCATTGCGCCAAAATTTCATGGTTAGGTTGTTGAAATCCCATATGATTAGTCCCAAGGAGCTCAGCCAGTTGACGCCCAGAACACAGTCATATCCTCCCAATTTAATGTTGTAGCAGTCAATGATAAATTGTTCTGTGTCTATCTGGATTGGTAGGCTGTTGTAGATGCCTACATTGGAGATTTGGTCCCCATTGGCTACTGCTACCTTGATTGAGTGTGGTGCAGGGGTTTGTTGGAGGTTTAGTTCAGCTGCTGTCTCTGAATCTATGAAGTTGTGTGTTGAGCCTGAATCGAGGAGTGCCAGGAAGTCTCGTCCATTGAGAGATAACTGGACTTGCATTGTCTGACTTGTGGTGATTCCTATGACTGCATTCAGTGAAATCTAGATTTCCTGATCAGTTGAATCTGTTTGATGTTCATGTTGTAGTGCTGGGCTCTGTGGCTGGTATTTTCTTGCAAGAGCCATTGCTGATTCCAGATCTTTTGGTTGTTGGAGTTGAATATCTATCTGTAGTGTTGATGCTAATCCCACTGTGTAGAGCATTACTTGTTGAGCGGCTGAGAGACCTGTTACCTTGTTTAATGTCAAAAGGAATTGGTTGGTGTATTTGTCCAATTCTCCTGATTGTCGAGTGTTAGCAAGGTCGCCGAGGTGATTGTGGTGAAGCCGTGGACCGAACCGTTTTTCAATTGCCTTAGAGAATTGCGGCCATGTGGGTTGACCAATCTCTTTCTCCCATCTGATGAACCAGGTTAGGGCATCCCCCTGTAGATGGAATGAGGCTAGATGCATCTGATCGTCTGGTTTTGTGTTTTGAGAAGTGAAGAATTTGTTGCATTTGTATAGCCACTGTGATGGCTCCTCCCTGCCATTATATTCAGGGAAGGATAGTTTGTGCTGGTTGAACTGTCGTCTCAGTTGAGAGTAATCACCATGGTTTGAATCCTTGGCTGTCTGCTGTGGGTCTGGCTCTGATGGAGCTGCTGGTGCCTGGACGAGTGGCTCCAGCGGCAGTGGTGGTGGTGGTGGTGGTGCCTGTGTCTGCGGAGGAGTTGGGATGAGTGGTCGCTTGGGCGGTGGTACGTACCTCTGTTCCGCCTCTTGTTCATCAAGAAAAAATTTGGTGAATTTCCTTTCCCAGCTGTCGATGACGGCGTGGAGTTCCTCCATGGGGTTGATCGCAACGTGGCTCCGGATACCAGTTGTCACGGTCCTAATCCCCTTCGTGGATGGACGAGGACTAGGGTTCCCATGCAGGGGCCGAACAATAGCGATCGCAGGACGACGGCGGCGGTCGGCGGCTGGCGGCGGTGCTCTTTAGGTGGCTATGCGTGGCGTGGGGGCGGCACGTAGGGCAGAGGGGCGGCGACGGCAGTAGGAGGGGAGATAGAGAGAGCGGCACACGTAGAGAAGAGGGAGAAGAGATAAAAGGGTTAAACCTAAACTTGCTTGCCTTTCTCATTGAACGTTCTCCCTTATATATAACGGGGGTTACAAATGCTAATGGGTTCGGCCCATGAACCTATCTTCCGATGGAGGCTCTAATCTATAATAGCTGGGCCTATGGCCCCTCTCTAATAACCTAGCCCGCTGCCACTTTCTATGGGCGTCCTCGGGGACGCTTGATGACTGTTACATTGAGCTTCTTGGCTATTTTTGCGATGACTTTGTCATTCCACTCTGGTAATTTATTCATGCCTTCGTCCTTCACTTGATCTTGTTGACACACAGCGGCAACGGATGTTGATTGGAGGAGCAGATGAAAAAGTAGATCTAAGTCCAGTTGGTCCACGTCCTTCTTCTGTTGAAGCTCCTGCTGAAGTAGCTGCTGCTGGTGGGCGTCGCCCTTGAGATGTCCATCTTGGATATCACTCTTGATCTTGTCAACCTTTTCGTCAATCTTTATATTCTCCTTGGTTTCGAGAAGCATCAGCTTTTTTTCACGGTAGATACCCATTTTTCTACAATAAACTTGCCGTTTCCCAGGCCCGAGAGTGAGCTTCCCTACGCAATACTTGGGACTGCCACTCACGCTTGGGAGGCTCAAAATGGTGCACCTGCAGTACATCCAAGATAGAGCCAAATGAAAGATAGCAGGCTGGCAGGGGCGCTTGCTAAATGTTGTTGGACGAAGAGAGTTAGTCCGATCAGTCCTCAGCTCCCTTCCGGTGTACTTACTAACTGTGGTGAAGGCGCCAAAAAACTTCCTGAAGGAGCTCGACAAAATACGACGACGATTCCTCTGGGCCGGTGACAAGGAACTTACAGGTGGGAAATGTAAGGTGGCTTGGATAAAGGTCTGCACTCCAACGGTAAACGGGGGCTTAGGCATTATTGAACTTGAAAATTTCAGTAGAGCTTTGAGGTTGCGGTGGCTATGGTTCTCTTGGGATGACAGAGGTCGACTGTGGAAAGGAATGGAGCTGCCAGTGGACAAGGATGACAGAGCACTTTTCAATGCGGCAACAATAGTGACTTTAGGGAATGGCAACACGGCTTCATTCTGGACCTCCCGATGGCTTCAAGGAGAGGCCCCTGCAACACTCTTCCCAACCTTGTTCAAACATAGCAAAAGGAAGAACAGAACAGTAAAGCAAGCCCTTACAGACAATAAATGGGTGAGTGATGTGGATCACAACATGAATGTGCAACTAATATCAGAGTTTGTGGACTTATGGGGGCGGCTGCAGGGCATAGTGCTGCTGCCATTGCAGGAGGACAAAATCATTTGGCTCCATACCTCTGATGGTCAGTACACAGCGAGATCGGCATATAAACTGCAATTCATTGGAATGACTACATCTATGTCAGCTTAGATCACCTGGACGACGAAAGCACCACCGAAATGCCGGTTCTTCACTTGGTTGATGTTACAGAATAGAATCTGGATAGCTGCGCGCCTACAGATTCGGGGATGGCCAAATGAATATTTCTATCCGCTGTGCATAAGAAACCTAGAGACAGTCTTACACCTTTTTCACGAATGTTGCTTCTCTAGAATCATTTGGGAAAAGGTTGGCACGTGGATCATGACAGGGGAACTGCGGCCGGCAAATTGGGGCCAGGCTAATGACTTGGGACAGTGGTTTGTCGACATGGGCAGCAGCGGTCAAAGAAGTACTAGAGACGGTGTACAGTCAATGATCATGCTAACTGTCTGGGAAATTTGGAAAGAAAGAAACAACCGTGTTTTCAACAAGATCACCAGAACTTCTGAACAAGTCTTCAGTGCAATTCAGGATGAGGCTAAGGTGTGGATACGTGCTGGGAACAGAGGTCTGGAAATGGTGTTGCCATTGACGGCGCTGCATCCAGGAGGGGCGCCAATTGGGCATACAGTTTAGATGATTATTTTTCTTAGGAATAGCTGTTATAAGTGTTATGTAATTTAGCTTATGAACTATAGGGGTGGTGTGGTCTTCACTGGATTGTGAAACCATGCAAAAATGGGCGCTCCTTGCGCCACGGAACTGTACTAGCACTGCTCTTCTCTTATCAATGAAAGCCGGTAATGGATCTTTTGAAAAAAAATACAATAAACTTGCCAAGAATCAAGATCATTGTTATCCTCTACTTGGCCAGCTGCTTCATCTGTGCCTTGCTCCTGGGATTGGGACTGGGACTCAAGCTTGAGCTCGCGCAGTATGTAACAGAGAACTTCATTGGGTCCTAGCGGTAGCATATCCGGGTGTACTGCTGGGATGTCGATCAAGACAGCACGGTGGTAGCCAGGGTGATGGGGATCCACAAAGTACCCACAGGGTGGGAAAACTAAAGCTTCTCGTACAAGAGCGACGGCCTCCGTCATGTGTGGTTCCAGACTTCCAGTACAATAACAGAGATGGAAAATGTCTCACTGGCATTTGCAGGAATTGCGTTTTCCCACTCCACTAGCTTGGCCTGAAAGTAGTCGATCAGAGTGCAAGATTCAATGAAGGCATTTCGATCAGTCGTCGCCATTGCCACCGCGAGCTGTTGAAGATCGCCGTCTTCTTCTTCGTCGTACTCGTACCCACCTGCTGCTGGCCCTAGGACAGGTGCAGCAGCAGCAGGCTGAGTTGAAACTGATGACGACGACCGTGTCGCAGCCGCTGACCCTGTTAGCCCAGCAGCCACAGGAGTCGACTGCCATTGCCTCGCCGTCGACGACTTTCCCGGGATCTCCACGCCGTAGCTCAGTCGCCGCTCGCCAACATCACGCGCCCGGTGCTTGAGCAGGCCCAGCTGGACGGCCGCACGGTGCTGCCCGACCAGCTTCTGCAGGAACCAGGGAACCCACCACAGGTAGCGCCTGACGCTGCCCCGGGCGCGGTGGATGTCAGGGTTCCCCCGGTACAGATAGAGGTCGAGGCAGTTGTTGCAGTCCTGGGCGAGCAGGCGCACCTAGTTCATCCAGGTGCGCACGTGCTCGTCGTGCTCACCGCCGGGTGGCGGCGTCCTGGCCAGATGGAGCAGGAAGCTGTTCATGCTCTCCATCTCCTCCTCGATGAACTGCACGTCGCCCCGGATGCCGCCCAGCAGCGACATCTCGTTGCGGATGACGCCCAGAAGCGAGCCAACGGCGCCTGCCGCGAGCTCAGCCATGGCTTCGTCTCCACTCTGCCGGCGCGGCTGGTCGATCGGTTGTTTGGATCTTTGTTCAATTGGTTTCCTGGGGCAGCAGGGCTATCCTACTAGGATGGCGGAGCATCATTGTGCCTTGCATGCATGCTTTTCTGCGTTGAAAGCGTAGGACCGTAGGTGGCTACCATGCAAGGATTATTATTCTTCCACATGCTACGCAAACTGCCAAGTTAAGGCAAGTATGTACCTTGCTTGTGAGCAGCAACTGGACGAGCACATGAGTTCGTTACAGGCTAGGAACAAAACAAAACAAAATGCTTCAATGCTCTGATAACCAGCTCGATGTATCGATTCTTTTTTAAAAGCCAAGCTGAGCCTCCTTTCAAGCTTGTTCTCCAAGCGAGCAACCCGTATTAACCGCTTAGCGTGTTAATTATGCACATTATGGATAATATAATCACGTCTCAAACTCTACCACAGTTCAATAGTGCCTCAACGACATTGTTGTGGTTTGGTAATCCTAATAACTTGCCATCCAACCATGAGCCAAGTCTAGTCTAACGTCCAATTTTAATTTCTATTATGTTCTTTGTACTTATGAGCTCATAACAATTTTTGTGCTGTCGTCGTCACTTGTTAACAATTCCAAATAATCTTTAACTCGTTTAAAATATTGTTTTAGTTCTTAATCCCCTCACCGGTCACCACTCTTGAAGTTTAGATAGCTATATTGGATTTTCGACCCAAACCAAACTTTTCAACTAGCAGACCTATGCGTCCTCTATTCAACTCATCAGTCTAAACAAGTCGACGACGGCTCAAGGGGGACGGCACCGCTGCGGCAACGGTCCCCACTGTCGCCACCGACAATGCTGCCCGTGATGGTCATGGCAGGCCGACCAGCGAGACGCGCCAGATTTGGTGCCTCTCCGACCTCGACCCGTTGTTGCTCTCACCATGTCCGGACGCCATGCACGCCACACGTGAAGTCTTGGAGGACCCGATGCTGGAGGAGGTTGCAGCCTCGTTCGTGGCCACCAGTGCATGCACCTGCGCCACTTCGACTATGGTCTCCCACCCCGCTCAGCTGGCAACAGACTTGGTTCCACCGCCACTTGAGCATGGTCAGTCTCAGGTCACGCCACCACAGGCGGCACAGGCCACCACCAAAAGAGCGGACGAGCCTACGCAGCTGCGTGAGAATTCGTCGCTCGGCGTCCCATGCCCATCTGAGGGCTCGATGACAGGCCTCTTTGGCCCCGGTCACACCTAGCGATTGTCGGGGCGTTCCGTGCGCCCGGGCCTCGGACGCTGTTTATGGGCCCATCGCTTGGTGCACTTTGCTCTTACTTTTTCATGTCTAGGAGCAATCACGAGCCATTTGTTGGTCGAGCCTTCGAACTCCTGGTACTTGAGCAGGCCCGGCTGGACGGCCCACCGCACAGTGCTTGAGCAGGCCTAGCTGGACGGCCGCACGGTGCTGCCCGACCAGCTTCTGCAGGAACCAGGGAACCCACCACAGGTAGCGCCTGACGCCGCCCCGGGCGCGGTGGATGTCAGGGTTCCCCTGGTACAGATAGAGGTCGAGGCAGTTGTTGCAGTCCTGGGCGAGCAGGCGCACCTAGTTCATCCAGGTGTGCACGTGCTCGTCGTGCTCACCGCCGGGTGGCGCCGTCCTGGCCAGATGGAGCAGGAAGCTGTTCATGCTCTCCATCTCCTCCTCGATGAACTGCACGTCGCCCCGGATGCCGCCCAGCAGCGACATCTCGTTGCGGATGACGCCCAGAAGCGAGCCAACGGCGCCTGCCGCGAGCTCAGCCATGGCTTCGTCTCCACTCTGCCGGCGCGGCTGGTCGATCGGTTGTTTGGATCTTTGTTCAATTGGTTTCCTGGGGCAGCAGGGCTATCCTACTAGGATGGCGGAGCATCATTGTGCCTTGCATGCATGCTTTTCTGCGTTGAAAGCGTAGGACCGTAGGTGGCTACCATGCAAGGATTATTATTCTTCCACATGCTACGCAAACTGCCAAGTTAAGGCAAGTATGTACCTTGCTTGTGAGCAGCAACTGGACGAGCACATGAGTTCGTTACAGGCTAGGAACAAAACAAAACAAAATGCTTCAATGCTCTGATAACCAGCTCGATGTATCGATTCTTTTTTAAAAGCCAAGCTGAGCCTCCTTTCAAGCTTGTTCTCCAAGCGAGCAACCCGTATTAACCGCTTAGCGTGTTAATTATGCACATTATGGATAATATAATCACGTCTCAAACTCTACCACAGTTCAATAGTGCCTCAACGACATTGTTGTGGTTTGGTAATCCTAATAACTTGCCATCCAACCATGAGCCAAGTCTAGTCTAACGTCCAATTTTAATTTCTATTATGTTCTTTGTACTTATGAGCTCATAACAATTTTTGTGCTGTCGTCGTCACTTGTTAACAATTCCAAATAATCTTTAACTCGTTTAAAATATTGTTTTAGTTCTTAATCCCCTCACCAGTCACCACTCTTGAAGTTTAGCTAGCTATATTGGATTTTCGACCCAAACCAAACTTTTCAACTAGCAGACCTATGCATCCTCTATTCAACTCATCAGTCTAAACAAGTCGACGACGGCTCAAGGGGGACGGCACCGCTGCGGCAACGGTCTCCACTGTCGCCACCGACAATGCTGCCCGTGATGGTCATGGCAGGCCGACCAGCGAGACGCGCCAGATTTGGTGCCTCTCCGACCTCGACCCGTTGTTGCTCTCACCATGTCCGGACGCCACACACGCCACACGTGAAGTCTTGGAGGACCCGATGCTGGAGGAGGTTGCAGCCTCGTTCGTGGCCACCAGTGCATGCACCTGCGCCACTTCGACTATGGTCTCCCACCCCGCTCAGCTGGCAACGGACTTGGTTCCATCACCACTTGAGCATGGTCAGTCTCAGGTCACGTCACCACAGGCGGCACAGGCCACCACCAAAAGAGCGAACGAGCCTACGCAGCTGCGTGAGAATTCGTCGCTCGGCGTCCCATGCCCATCTGAGGGCTCGATGACAGGCCTCTTTGGCCCTCGTCACACCTAGCGATTGTCGGGGCGTTCCGTGCGCCCGGGCCTCAGACGCTGTTTATGGGCCCATCGCTTGGTGCACTTTGCTCTTACTTTTTCATGTCTAGGAGCACTCACGAGCCATTTGTTGGTCGAGCCTTTGAACTCCTGGTACTTGAGCAGGCCCGGCTGGACGGCCGACCGCACGGTGCTTGAGCAGGCCTAGCTGGACGGCCGCACGGTGCTGCCCGACCAGCTTCTGCAGGAACCATGGAACCCACCACAGGTAGCGCCTGATGCCGCCCCTGGCGCGGTGGACGTCAGGGTTCCCCCGGTAAAGATAGAGGTCGAGACAGTTGTTGCAGTCCTGGGCGAGCAGCCGCACCTGGTTCATCCAGGTGCGCACCTGCTCGTCGTGCTCACAGCCTGGTGGCGCTGTCCTGGCCAGGTGCAGCAGGAAGCTGTTCATGCTCTCCATCTCCTCCTTGATGAACTGCACGTCACCCCGGACGCCGCCCAGCAGCGACATATCGTTGCGGATGACGCCTAGAAGCGAGCCAACGGCACCTGCCGCGAGCTCAGCCATGGCTTCCCCCTCTGCCGGCGCGCCGGCCAGCTGGTCGATCGGTTGTTTCGATCTTAATTGCTCAATTGGTTTCCTGGAGCAGCAGGCTAGCTAGGATGGCGGTGCATTCTGCCTTGGATGCATGCTTTTCTGCGTGCAAGCGTAGGACCGTAGGTGGCTACCAAGGATTGTTATGTACGAGTTTGGGGGCTAATCTCCCAACCGCTCTCTCCCACTATGAGCTCTCCGTACACCCACCCGCCCCTCTCCCCATTCTCGCCGGCAAGCCACTCCGGCGACCGGTGCCCACACGATTCCGAACCAAAACCAAGATCCCCAACCAGCCCCCACTCCCCCCTAGTAGATCTGGTGGACTACTCATCCTCCCCCAGCCCACCGAGCTCCAGCGGCGCGCTCGACAGGATGAGCAACGATTCAGCAAGAAGACAAGCCAAGATCGTTCAAAGATGCCCTCCTCCAGCGACCTCCCGTGAGCCGTGACCCCCACCGGTTGTGGAAGGTCTCCAGTCCCCCAGGTTCAAGCTTCCTCTCCTACCGAGTCCGGATGCCGAGCGGAAGATGGAAAGTCGTCTCTGCAGGGGGGCAGAGCGGCGGGCGGCCCACGCGCTCCACCCATGCCGGAGCTCCGCCCGAGGCTCAAGTCTGTAATCACCATCCCAAATCCAGAAGGCGCCATGGCAAGCTCCCACCTTCGCAGTAAGGAATCTAAATTGGAGCAAGATATGGAAACTTAAAGTAGAGCCAAAGTGCCGTTTCTTTGTTTGGCTGCTGCTCTCCAGTCCAAATTACCAACGGCAGATCGAATCATCAAAACAGGAGGACAGGCAGACCCAATATGCAAATTGTGTCATTGCAGACAGGAAACTCATTTGCACATGATGGCCACATGCAGTTATGCCAAAACCATATGGAGGCAGGTGGAGCTCTGACATAATGAGCAAGGTTTGTCGGTCACCAGGAGGAACATCAAAGAGTGGTGGAGGCAAATCACCAAAACACAAGGGCAAGTAAACCATGAACAACGAGCAAGGTTGATAACATACACTGCTTGGAATCTGTGGAAGGAAAGATGCAGGCGAGTCTTCGACAACAAGGCGTGCACCACGTAGGAAATCATTCAGCAGATTGCCAATGATGTAAATATGCTGCAGATGGCGCAAGAAGAGTATTGATAGCTAGTTACTATATTATGCAGTTTTCTTTTTACTTTTTCATCAACCATTTGTAAATATTCAAACCTTGCTTCCTACTGAATGAAAAGGCAGTGCACCTGCCAATTATGTTAAAAAAAAGGATTGTTATGTGCCTTGCTTGTGAGCAGCACCTGGACGAGTACATGAGCCTAGGAACAAAACAAAATAAAAGGCTTCAATGCTTGATAAGCATCTCGATCAATTCTTTTTAAAAAAGCCAAGCTGATGAGCCTCCTTTCAAGCTTGTTCTCCAAGCGAGGAACCTGTATTATCCGATTAGCATGTTAATTAGGCACATTATAGATAACTAGCAGACATACATGCATGTGTGTCGCAATAGAACGTACAACTTGTGTCATCTATTCTTATGTCTTGGAATTGACCTCTGTTCTGTGATTGGACACACGCTATTCTAACTCCTATAAGCATAGGCCGTGAGTTCGGGCCACAAAATGGCTAACAAGCCAGTTAGGATTCCTATCTCTAATTCATCATGTAGTAAAAGTCTTATTAAAATTGGACAGAATTCTTATGCTTGAGAGAGTGAAGGAATGGACAGATAGACTCGAGAGAGAGCGAAGGACGAAGATTTGGAGGAGAGAAATTTTGCTTCTTTATCAATACTGGGTATAGATAGATTGATAAAGATAAAGATTAAATAACCCTAAAATATGCCTATGTATTCCTCGCAAAAACACATTTCTACCACTATTAATATATAAACAAACTAACTTAAATTGAACATGCATGATGTGTCCTATGTGTCACCATGCAAACCAATTAAGGCCTTGTTTAGATGCAAAAACTTTTGGAATTTGGCTACTGTAGCATTTTTGTTTGTATTTGGCAATTAGTGTCCAATAATGAACTAATTTGGCTCAAAAGATTTATCTCATGATTTACAACCAAACTGTACAATTAGTTATTTTTTATCTATATTTAATGCTCCAGGCATGTGTCCAAAGATTCAATGTGATGGGACGAAAAGTAAAAATTTAAAATTTTGAAGGCATCTAAACAAGGCCTAAGTATACATGGATGTAAAAGTGATAGATATAATTTTTTGTATAATAGATTTTGATAGAGGAAATTCAACATCTAGACTCTAGAGCACAAAAAACTTTTGTACCATTTGTAGTAACTAAGAGTGCAATCTAAGATCTAAATTTTTTTCTGAATAAAATATAAAAGGAGGGTTTTGAATAAAGGTCCACTAAGAATTAGATTTTTTAACTTAAAATATAATAAAAATTGCATCAACTAATTAAGATCAAAGCTTGAAAGTTAAAATATAGATTCACAGGTCCCGACACATGGGCTACGTTAAGAGCTAATATAACTTTTGGTAAGGTGTCACCTAACAACATATTGGGACACAAATAAGTTTGATGCAAAGGAAGAAAACTATTTACATTGGCAAAAACATGTAGAGTAATTGCTAAACCTATCGCAATCAGAAAAGAGATCAGATAGTATCTGTATAAGTATTGTATTTGAATATGAACAGAGAGAGTGCAAAGATAAGCAAACTTAGATGTTGATTAGTCTTAGATGTTGAACGCTATTCGCGAACTTGTCATACAATATCCCATAAGATTTTAACCTGTGTAGAAACTTGTTGGTTTTGCAACTGCTGGGATACCACAAGCTCAACGTGCTGCACACTAAACCAAACGGATAGGAACACGCGCACATGAGCACAATCGTGTAATTTTCAGGGACACGTCAACATACATGAAATCAACTTGGCTGCGAATTTCATCGTCTCTTTGAAATTTCTTGTAAAGTACGGAAAAGGTAAATTCATGGCAAACGGTGAATCGGAAGGAAGGAATCTCCTTGAAATAATATCTTCCTCTGCCCGTCTTCAGAGTTCAGACTGCTTCGCTTCCCTATTTAAACCACGGCTCCTGCCTTCCCCCTACGCGCGTCTAAGAACCCTATCAGTAGGGGCTAGCAGCATTGGCAGTAAGCTAAGAGAAACTTCCAAAACCATGTCGCTGCTGGACACGAGCGAGCTGAAGAAGTGGTCCCTGTACCGCGCGCTCATCGCCGAGTTCATGGCCACCCTCATCTTCCTCTACGTGAGCATCGCGACTGTCATCGGGTACAAGAACCAGTCCATAGCCGAACCGTGCACCGGTGTCGGCTTCCTCGGCGTCGCCTGGTCCTTCGGCGCCACCATCTTCATCCTCGTCTACTGCACCAGCGGCATCTCAGGTATGCATACATGTAGGGGTGAAAACGGTACGGATATTTTCCGACCGTTTTCGAGACCGAATCTGTTTAGAGGGGTTCAAATCTGTCCGTATCCGAGTCCGGATATTCAACATCCGATACTGTATTCGTATCCGAATACTCAAATCGTATATTTATAATGTCGATATGCAATCATATCCTATCCTCCGTATTCGAATCCGAATCCGAACAAAAATATGACAATAAATGTAATATCAGTGATATTCATTCGTATCTAATCCGTTTTCATCCCTACGTACACATGACGAAGAAGACAACGAATTGATTGATGAGCGGCATGGAAGAACTATATATAATTTTTTTTGCATCATAATATAGGTGGGCACATCAACCCGGCCGTGACGTTCGGGCTGTTCGTGGGGCGGAAGCTGTCGCTGGTGCGCACCCTGCTGTACATCGTGGCGCAGTGCCTGGGCGCCATCTGCGGCGTGGGCATCATGAAGGGGATCATGAAGCACCCCTACAACTCCCTAGGTGGCGGCGCCAACGAGGTGTCCACCGGCTACACCATCGGGGGAGCCCTCGCTGCCGAGATCGTCGGCACGTTCATCCTCGTGTACACCGTCTTCTCCGCCACCGACCCCAAGTGCACGGCGCGCGACTCCTTCGTCCCAGTATGAGCGCCTCGGCTCCTGGACCTCCACGCCTGCTCCTGGCCTGCTACAAGTGCAATGTGCTAATCCGTGGCCGTGCGTGCGTGCAGGTGCTTCTGCCGCTGCCGATTGGGTTCGCGGTGTTCGTGGTTCACCTGGTGACCATTCCAATCACCGGCACGGGCATCAACCCTGCCAGGAGCCTCGGCGCCGCCGTCATCTACAACCAGCACGCAGCATGGAAAGACCATGTAATTAAGATCTCTATAACCACACTCTTACTATACGTAGCTAGTAGTATACTGTGTTATTTACTGTATTCGTCAGCTACCAGCAGTCGTCGAAGATTCGGAATTGACATGACATATATATACGTGTGCTGTACAGTGGATCTTCTGGGTTGGGCCGCTGATCGGGGCGACGGTGGCGGCGTTGTACCATAAGCTCGTGCTGCGCGGGGAGAACGCGCGAAGCTCTTGATTTGCCTGAACAAGATTGGCGGCCTCCGCGTGTAGTTCCTCCAATTGATTTCTCTACCTACCCAATTCGTTGTCGTCTCCTTCAATATATGCTACGAGGTCCTTACTCCTTACACGAACAGTATGTATGCACGCTTGTCCGTGCCATTTTTCTTTTATTTGGGAACTATGAGGTCGTCCATGTATATAAATAAACCCGTGCATTGCAAAGGGTGGAAAAACTATTAAATATTCATAAAAATGAGAAGAGAATGTTACATATCTATTTATATTTTACCATTTTCTTGAAATTTTAAAACTATATTTTATTTTATGATGATCACGACATCCATAATATACGTTAACGTTAGCAATAATATGACAATGTCCTACACTCCTACTGCATTAAGTCTATAACATATTAAAATACTACCATGATAGATCTTTTTTCTGTTGTAAGGCACATAAATATTTAGTCACAAATATATCATAACTTTAATTTTCACAATATCGGTTTGTTGGTAGAGTTAAAATATCAAGGTCCAGCCATCATCGCGGATTGCACTGGAGTATACGTGTAACTTGGAGACATATTTATTATTTAAATATTTACTCATAAATATATTATAACTTTAATTTTCATAATATCCATTTATTGGTAGAGTTAAATTATCGAGTTCCAACCCTGATCACGAATTGCTCTGGTATATACATACAACTTGGAGACATATTTATTATTTAGATTGAAATTACATTGAATAACAAACTGCTCAAAGTTTCAGTTCGTGGTTTGATTAGTTGACCAATGGCTGATCTAGGTTCTAACAAAACTACGTCAACAACTTAGTGGTGAGAATATTTATTTATATTTATTAGTGAAACATCCCTGGTTTAAAGACCTGTAATATTATGGTTATTATTTACTTTTGATCTTTTATTATAAGAGAAAAGGAAAAAAGCCAGGACTGCCGAATGGACAAAAAGGAAACTAAAAAACAACGGACGACTGTCCGAAAAAAAGAAACAGAAAAACGAAAGAAAAATGAAAAGGCACAAAAAAGGAAAAATATCGGACTCGAGTCAACAGAACGCAGACTACGTTGACTACAGAGCTCAACAGGAAACAGAAGCAAAATGTGGATGCAGCGTCCGAGCTGAACACGAAACAGAAACATCGGAAAACAGAAACACGGACGTAGAGGCGCGGAGGGAGTCCGAGATAAATACGAAACAGAAACACTGACGGCACAGAGTGGAACAGAAACGCGGACACATGGTAAAACCTGGACAGCATAAATGGGGAGGCAGAACAAAAATTTTAGAGACAAAAATTATAACTCTTAGGTTATATATGGGATCAGACGATCTATTTGGATTAGAATTAGAATTTCTATCTATCTAAGATTGGAGAATCTATTTCGATTAGGATTCCTAACTATCCAGGTTACCTAAAGAAGCCATGCATATATCATATATATAAAACAGAATGGTTGTAGACAGACGACAAGATACAATTTCCACATTCACCTAATTTGTTAGGGGAGGCGGACAAAAAAATGGGCTGAAATTTTGGCTCTTTGATATTAGGTATAGATATATATCTTGAAAAGCCAGAATGACATACAATTTAAAATAGAGGGAGTTACAACCTTGACAGATTTTTTCTTCCGTTGAAAGGCACAAGAATATTTACTCGCAATATATCATAACTTTAGCTTTTATAATATCTATGTGTTGGTAGAGTTAAATATCGAGTTTTGTGGCTTCCTTTGATGACTCATAAAAAGACGTAATTCTAATCTTTGATTAAAGTCGGCAATGGTTAGTTGTCGTCATATCAAGATTGGTCTATTTATTGATGATTATGACATAGACCTCTTTTGATTTTTCATATGATAGCCCTTGTCAAGAGTTACACTGATATATACATATAGCTTGGATTTATTGTTTGATTAGTTGAACCATTGGCTTACATAGATTCTAATAATAATAGGTTTTATTCCTAGCAACTTAATGGTGAGAATATTTGTTTATTAAGCAGTGGACATAACAGAATGATCAGATGAAGAAAAACGGAAGGAATGAACCTAATAAGAAGTCTAAAAGTTGCATTTAACTTGCATGAAAAAAGGAGTATATGAAAAAAAAAATAACGACGGACTCCTATATATGCGGACTCACAGTTAAAGAAGTTTAAAACTCAGATTTAACTTGTAGAAAAAAAAGGAGTATGGAAAAAAATAGCGACGGACTCCTATGCGGATTCACAACCAATAAAAAAAAAGCAGCGGACGTCAAAGTCAGATTAGTCTCACAGTGAGAAAAAAATAGGAAAACAAATAGCGCCACAGACACACTCCTGTATGGACTCATAGACAGTAATTAACGATGCATCAGGATTAAAAAAAAGTAGAATGAGGTGACGGACGAAAGTCTAGAGGCAGAAATTTTGGTATTTGGACTAGGATTCCTGTCCATGTTACTCAAGATCAGAGGGATTTAGGTTACGTCAAGAAGTTTTGCATATATGAAGAGCTGTAAAGAGACCAATAAAGATAGTTCTACATTCAAAGAGTTAGTTACGAAGAGGTGGATGAAAAAAATGGGCTAAAATTTTGGCTCTTTAATATTAGGTATAGATAAACACATCTCAAACTCTACCAGTTCAATAGTGCCTCAACAACATTGTTATGGTTTGGTAATCCTACTAACCATCCAACCATGAGCCAAGTCTAGTTTAACCGCCAATTTTAATTTCAATATAAGTTCTTTATACTTATGAGCTCATAATAATTTTTGTCCTGTCGTCACTTGTTAACAATTTAACTCGTTTAAAATATTGTTTAAGTTCTTAGTAATCCCCTCACCACTCTTGAAGTTTAGCTAGCTATATTGGACTCTCACGACCCAAACCGAACTTTTCAATGAGCGGAGCTATGCATCCTCTATTCAACTCATCAGTCCAAATAAGACGAATTGAGCTCGAGTATTCAAGTCAAATAGGTATTAAAAAGACAAAATTTAATGCAAAGCATGAAGCCTCCTTTTTCTACCTTTCATTTGGTAAGGAATGCAACAGGACCTTCATGATCAAGTATAGGGGACGTTGTGTACGTCTTTCCTAAACGGAGTAGTAAACCATACGCAATGCAGCCTCTTTCTTAGTCTTTGATTTCCCGGTTCATTTCATCTTTGGTCTTTTTTAAAGGAATCATCTATGGTCTTTCGGAACATGGAAGGAGAAGGCATTTGATTCCCCCGACTTTCCTCAAAAAAAGAAGGCATTTAATTCCTCTCCTTTGCTATGATTTTGGTACAGATGCTTTAGTCATCGCGCAAGTCAGTTGCGATTCTCCACCCACCCCGGTTTGGGCCATTACCTGTCCGCTACACAGATGTTGGCACCTAAAATTTGTCAACTCGGGCGAATTCACCGAAAAACAGCCTAAGCCGGTTTCCAAATCGATATAGGCTGGTTTTAGGACTTCCCTAAAATGTAAATTGAATTTTATCATTGGATTACTCTCGCCTCCCACCAACGCGGGCGAGTCCGGAAACGGATCCGCGTGGTGTGGCGGCGACCGGCACCCCCCTCACCATCCAAGCGTCGACGCTTGCCGGTGCGCGCCTCCCACCGTCGTGGGTGAGTCCGTGAATGGCTCTGCGCGGTGTGGCGGTGGCCGGCCCCCCCTTCATCTAGACATGGACGCTTGCCGGTGCATGCCTCCCATTGTTGCGGGCGAGTCTGGAAACGGCTCCGTACGGTGTGACGACAGCCGGCACCCCCCTCCCCCCCTCACGGTGTAGCTACCACCGGCACAAGGCTTGGGTGCAAACCTTGCCAAGCTGCTGCTTGGCCGGCGATGATTACAGTTCGCTGTCATTCACCTGCTTGGAGGCATCGCCGAAGAGCTCATGTGCCTTTGGTGGTAGTCTTTACATTCCGCTAGTATGTTTGTGGTTCCTACCACTCTTCGCCCTGGTGCTGGGGCGTCTTGTTGTGGTCGTTGTTGTTGTTTTTCCTTCTCAACGTTGTAAATCGTATAACAAGCCGATTCGGGGCTATATCAATATACTTTCAAGTGGGGAGTAATCCCCCCCGTGACATTAAAAAAAAATATAGAACAGACAATTGGTTTGTGGCTATAACCGAGAGTGATAGATAAATTTTCACTACTAGTTCGTGGTTACGACTAACAATGTCATTGTCGGTTATAGCCAGGAACCAGTATTGAAAACATACCTATCACTGTCGGTTCATAACTATGTATCACTTATTTTGTACAAAAAGATCCGCAACTTTTTTATTTGAAGTCGAATCAAGACAAATTTTATACCAAAATTGTAGAGTTTAAAGATATCTAAAACTTTATAGTTGACAACTTTTTAATTTGAGATGGTTTATATGTCCTCAAATCTGATTTGAGATGGTTGACAATGTCGGATTGAGACAAAGTCAACATCAAAGTTGTAGGACACGATGCGATATACAATTTTGCAGGAAACTACTTTTTATTTAAAATCATTTAGAGTGTCAAATATATAGTATAAGATTTGTAAAGGTGTAGTTA
The DNA here is from genome assembly GCA_038087645.1 of Saccharum hybrid cultivar R570. Lineage (NCBI taxonomy): Eukaryota > Viridiplantae > Streptophyta > Magnoliopsida > Poales > Poaceae > Saccharum > Saccharum hybrid cultivar. Next base: position 8,238,385 of record JAQSUU010000493.1, on the reverse strand, counting down.
AAAAATACTATTAGTTACATAGTCACAAGTGTTGTGTAGCTGAGATGGTATGTGTCGCGGGTTCGGAACCGCAGCGAGCATCGGGGTTGTTCGTCGGAGGTCGGTGTGTGGGTCTCCGGTGGCTCGGACACTTCAAAACACGCAAGGGACACATATCGGTTTATCCTTGTTCGGGCTTCTGAGCCCTAGTCTAGCAGCATGGTGTTCTTCGTGTTTGGAATGACCAATCGGGGGATTACAACGGTGGAAATCGAGAGAGATTGGTAGGGGATTGGGTGGTGCTATCCTAGAGTTGTTGGCTAGCGATTCCAGTTGAACGATCAAGGACCCGATCTCCTTCTAAGGAGTCCATGCATCCCTTTATATCCTAAGGAGGGCATGGTTGCAAGTCGGTTTTCGGTTTTGGCCCAAGGCTTCTATGCCGGGTGTTCGCCTTCCTTCGTCTCGGCATCGTCTGGTGCTCCTTTGTCGTGTAGGAGGAGGGTAACAACATAGCAACCACCCCCTGACGTTGTTGTCACAATCTAGCGCTTGACCATCAGGGGTTGTCTGTTGCCGTGCAGCCTCCCCCGGGTGAGCCTTCTTGAGGCTTCCTTGGCGCGCAAGGAGCCTCCCCTGCCTAGAGGGGCTGACGAGTGGGCCCAGAGCCCTCTGCCCTTAGGGCTTGGGGACCTCCTTGTCTTGACACATCATGCTCGTTGCGTGACCCAGCCGAGGGAGTGGCCGACAGCACCTCACAACAGATTGAATGGGCAGACGGTGCCACATCTCCATACACCTGGCAGGCTCTGGGGGTCGGACAGATTCCTCGGTTGGCTTCTGGCCGGGGCTCAAGATGTCAGTTGATGCCTAGGCAATTGCTCGGGGCTGTGGCTGAGCCCCCAAGCCCTGAATGACGGCTGCAGCCGAGCTCGGGCTCCTGATGACTCCACTAGAGGGTATGCACAACCGTACCTAATGGGTATAGCCCCCGAGTGGTTCATAGGATCGGTCAGGGGATTTGTCAGTCTGCTATTCCCATCCCGGGGACTTAACGTACCCCTATGTTAGACTCTCATCAGGAGCCCCCGAGCCTTTTATGGCCTCCCAGGTTGCGTCCGGGATGGCGACGAGGGGTTGAACCCGATTTAGTTGAATAAATCGATCGGGATATGTTGGGTCCCGGTAGTCTTTCATCGGACGCCCTTTTGAGGGTTATGCGGTTGTTTCGCATGGCCTCTGAATAGGGCGATGCTATGGTCGAGCATCGTATTCGAGAAGGGCCCGAGCGAGGGCCTAGCTGACCCATCGGGGGGTCACCAGCTCTGAGCCTGTGTGAGGCGCCCTGCTTACATTGGCCTGTCGTGGGTCAAGCGACTGGGCTTCGGGGCCTTGGCTCGGTGCCAGTTCATCACTCAGCATGCCACGTCCATATGAGAGCACGGTGACAGGCCTCTTTGGCTTGGGTCACACCTTGTGATGGCGGGGGGGTGTTCTGCACATGACCCTCGATGCGCCACCCCGTCATCGGCTGCCGCTAGACCCTCAATTGCGGACGCTGACGAGGCCACTTTGCAAATGCCCTAAATGAAGGTAACTTTGATTCTCTGTGCTTGCAGCGTAGGTGCGGTCCGCAAGGCCGCATGATAGGAGGAGACCCTCGTGATAGCACCCCCGCCGTTGTTGGGAAGAAGACGAAGAACCGCAGTCCCCACAAGCAGAGCTCCAGACGGCGTTAGGGGAGTTGTTGGGATGGGGGAATGAGATGTCCGTAATACCCCTGTACCCTCGTTTATTAGTGTGTGGCCTGGTTAAGGGCATATTGTAATTTAACCGAGCCTCTAGGTATTCCCTACAAATACCCAGTGGGTACTAGAGTCAAGGATGATCAATTAATGGACATTTACTCCTGAATTTATTGTTGTCCCCATTTCCCCCATTTTGTGCAACCTTCGTTGTTGCTCTTTCCATTGGACCGTGGGACACTCTCGGCCTCCTCCGTGCTAATCTCTAGCAAGGGTAGGAGGCCGAGCGAAGCCCCCACAACGCACCTAGGCCTTGGAGGTCTTCTATGGGGCCCAACACTCGGTACCCTTTGCTCTTACTTTATCATGTCCAGGAGTGGTCACGAGTCGTAACACCCTGAATTTTGGCCCTAATTTAAAAATCACTAAAAATTTGAACCATTTAAAACTTTTCATAAAACCAATAGATATGACCCAAATAGGAATCATTCCAAATAAATATAACCTACCTAGAAGTTATTTTAGCATGAATAAATCAACCTAGGAATAAAACTACGTGAGTAGAAATGTTTGGAGTGTTTTGTTGCTTGCTTGCTTTGCTTGAACATATGGTGGTACACATCTCCTAAAATGACACAACCAAATTTGAAATCAAATTCATTTCAAAACTCATTATAGAAATTCTAGAAAAAGAGAAGGAAAACAAAATTAGGAAATGAGCTTCGGGCTCATTCTCTTCCCTCGGCCCACAATAGCCTGCTCCTCCCCCTTCTCTCTTTCTCCCGCGTTGGGCCAGTAGCGGCCCGCGAGCGCGCCCGCTCCCTTCCCTCTCTTTTCTCACCGAACCGGGCCGGCCAGCCCAGCTGGACACACCCAATCCCTCATTCCTCTCCCTCACTCATCGACGCACAGGCTTCGCCTGCCAGGCCCGTCGTCTACCTCCAGCTGCAGCAATGCAAATACTGCGTTGTTGCAGGCTCCTCGGCCGCACCGCCACCACTTTGCCCCGGCACCGAGCGGATAAGTTCAAGGACCCATCCCGAAGCTTCTCGGCCGCACTACTTCCCCCCTCTCTCTCTCTCTCCCGCTCTGCTCTCCCTTGACACACGGCAGCGGGAGCACACTTGACTGTTGCTGCCATGGCCGAACTCAGAGCTCCTCTGGCCGAGCATGGATAAGGATGCACTATTGCGAACTGCCATTGGAATGAAAACATGTGCGCGGGCAACAAAAATATCCCAACGGTCGGAAAATATCTTGACGCCAGCACCTAGCGGCATATAAATAGGCTCGGCCAGTGGCTCTCCAGCCATACCACCACCACCACTAGCTCCAGCATAAGCTAGAACATTCCATCTCCCCCTCCATTTCTCCTCTCCTCCTCTCTATAGAGCTCTAGGTTAGTTTCCCCCAAATCGGGCGCTGCTGTCGCCATCGGAGCAGCCCCCCTTTCTTCCTCCTTGCTATGTCTCAGGCCCATTAGGGAAGCATGTGCATCCTTTGCTCCCTCCTCTACTTTCACCCTAGCCCCACCTGTCACAAGCACATAGGAAATTGCTAGGCGCACCCGGTTAGTGTACATAGAAGATTAAAAACCCAATTTCCTAGGTTAGAAAAATTCCCAGAAAATTTGTAAACAAACTAGATGCACCTAGGAATTTACCTATATAAATTTCACCTATTCTCCATACACCAAAATAATCCCGTCAATTCATTTTTAATTCTCAAACTATAATTAAATTTCTAAAAATCATATCTTCCTCATCCTAACTCCATTTCACGCGAAACCACTTCCAAAATTCTTCTAAAATCAAGCCCTTTATTCCACCTAATACCACCATATTGTTCTATGCTTGTTTTCAATGTTTGTTTTGTGGTTCACGGTAGTCTTATTAGCAATGACCGACAGAGGACGGTGAGTACCAAGAGGGTGAAGACCCAGACTATATAGAAGATCTGGAAGGAGACAACAACGAAGGCAAGTCCTAGCTCCCCCTTCCACCACCACCACATCATGCTACCTCCACCATAAACCCTCCACTCTCCAACTCCGCTAACTAATTAATGAACCCAACTTATATTATTATTATGTCCTCTTATTATATAGACTATGATGAACTCAATTATTATGTTGCGAATAATAATAAGATTAAGCTTGTTGTGATAAGAATGAACCTGAGGATAATAAATGTGAACTATAACTTGGTAAACCTAAAACTTGATCCGACATGGGGCGGGTGAGGGGTAATTTATGTGGTATAAGTTACCTTGACAGGATCTCCTGGTGAGGGTTCCTATTGGGAGATACTCGCCTCGGTCACATAAGGACCGGTTTGTAGGCCATCTCGCCTAGTCTGATATTTCATATGGCCACATGTCTATATGGGTAGACTTGATCTCACACCCCGTTAGATAGAAGTATAAGTTCTACTAGGAGGCCGATGTTGAAAGCGGATTGTCAGGAGGCGACACGGATGCTATGTGATCTTTCGTGGTCTGGTTGGCATGGTTGTTGTGATCTTCCATGTAAAATCCTTGTTTTGGCCATGTTTGAGAACTTTCTTATCATCGTTCGGATGATGTGGTATCATTCGAATTATTGAATTGGATGATGTGGTTTCATCCAAAGCTTTGCATGTTTCCAACCCCTGAGAAGCCGTGGTAGAATCATATGGATATCTAAGGTCACGTACTTTTGGGTACGGGGTCTCGTTAGGCCTATTCCGTCCACTGATCATGGATGGGACTGTGCCTATCATGTGGGGAAATTTGTACAACCTCTGTAGAGAGTATTGAATCTATTTGAATTGCCAAGTCCTTGGAATGGGCAACCGCTGGGATGAGATCTCTTATGATTAGATTTACTTTTATGTGTAATGAAACTGTGATGATATGATTAATGAATCTTTAATACTAACCCGGGAACTAGTGAGAATGGTAATACTCTACCAGGGCCCAACCCTTACTTATGATTACTTCACCCTACGATTTCCACCCCCACAAATACCCTCCACCATCACCCACAATCATCATTCACCACCACAAACAAGCCTACACCATCCACTCGACCCAACCCTATGGTTAGGGCTTGCTGAGTATGTATGTACTCATCCGTTGTTGACTCACACAATTTGAAGAAGACTACAACTGCGATGAAGAGGTGAACCACGATGAGTAGGAGTCACACAAGGATTAGGAATTGTTGGAAGATGTCTTAGGACCTAGGGATTCGACTGCGCTCAAGCATGCATGTGATTTAGAATGGCACTACGCTATAAAATACCGCTTTAGTAGCTACCACCCCACTATAAATGCCGTCTCACGGCAAGTAGAACTCCGCTAGATATGTAAAGCCTATGGCTATGCCTTCAGACCACTACTGTAAGACCTTATTTTAGCTATCAATAAAGCTCAAAAAATTTTATCCTATATCTGTGTGCCATTTTTGTTATTTGGTGTGTACTTGTGTGCAATCCTGGCGCAAGTATAGATGCACATTGGACTCTCAAAATGAGGGGACGACAGAGTGGTATCAGAGCCGAGGTTGACCATAGGACGAAGCCCTAGGTTTAGATCATAAATAATATTAACAACAAACTTTTATAGTTATTGCTCCATATTTGTATTGCAAAAATTTTCTAACTAGCGTTGAATTTTTGCAGCAATGGAGAACAACTAAGGTTCAGACTATCTAACCATCAGAGGTTTCCCGCAGCTCCTTTGGGAGACACTCTAACACCTTGGTTGTAATGAGCCTCCCATATACTATGGTCATGAGTATCAGGAGGACGGTATGCCCAAGTGTGAAGTACACCTGCATGTTGCAAAGCATCCATTAAGCCTCAGATACAGGACTCGGTGCATCCTAGCATTTGGAAGAGAACTAAGTGATACGTGCCAGATCGTAGCACGCCAGGCTCTCACTGATATTTGTCACGATTATGAAGCCAAGGTTGACAACACCCATGCAAGATTTTTCCTTGTGATGGATCAAACTACCCCAATATGAATGACAAAGTTGAAGCAATGGAAAAGGTTGGAGAACAGACACCAGAGTACACCATAGTGTCCACAGTCAGATACCTGCATGCCCTTGACACTCTCTATGAACACCAACATTAGGAATTAAAGAAATGGACTGCTAAGGCAAAGGATACTGAAGCTGTGGTAAGAGCCCTAAGGATGGAACTACTCATATTGAAGTCACAACTAGCAACCATGAGAGAAAAGAAGGAATACTACAGGCAAGAACTACTGAGGGCCCTTGAACGTCCACATCATTCAAGGAGGATGAACAAAGGAAAGAGGACTTTTGCCATGCCCCTAGATGATGAAGTGGAAATTCTTGAAGCAGACCCACGAGGAAAGGCACCAGCCAGTTCAGGATATGACCCACACCGCCCACACTATGATTTGAATGGATACATACCAAGGGAGTCACGATCTGATCATGATGAAAGCAATCATATTAAGGAATCTATTGCTGATAACTTCAACACCAAGAAGACTGTTGGGGATGCAAATACAGCTGGGCCATCATGAGTTCCTACCAAGGCAGGGTCTGATGGATGTGCACGTGAGCTCTGCGCGCTGCAAGATGACCAACTAGCCAAAGAAAAAGGCAAAAGCTATGTGTCAGGACCTTCATGAGATGTAGTTCATGTAAAATAAATAAACTAAACTATAGCGTTTAGCTGTAGACTAAGTGTGTTTTTAGTAGTAGTATCACTAGTAGTATCGCTAGTTGTATCGCTAATTCTAGATGTTCGAGTAATCGCGTAGTAATCATTCTGGCAGTTGATATGTATGGTACAACTAGGTATCATATATGTAATTGTTCATGCGATGTAATATAATGTGCATGTTTCTGTGTCATTGCGTGATTTCATGCTTGCTTGATTGGTTGTTTTTTCCAAAACCCTCCCCTCTGCTTAAGTGCCACATAGGGCATCTTCTCATCCTTCCTGTATAGCAGCAACAGATGGAAAGAAGATCCGCCCAAATTCAGCATCGCTGAGAAAGGGCAACTGAAAGGCAGGTTCATGAAGAAGAGGAACATGTTGCACCACCGCCTAGAGGCAGGTGAAATTGTGGAAATTGCGGGCAGCCAAACCAAGGACATGGGCATGAGCAACCACAGGATAATAATATTCTAGCACTAGAAGAAGCAAATGAAGAAGTTGGAGAAGCGGTTGATCAGAATACTAATGCAAATAATCCAGAGGAAGCCGAAGAACTTCCACCGCCTCCACCCACTTTGGCGGAAATTTATGGATCATCAGACACGACTTATGGAGACCATTACTAGAAGGCCAGAAAATGGAAATGGACAAGGAAAAATGGCAGCGTTTATGAAACTTCATCCACCAACCTTTGATAGTTCTGAAGAAGATCCGTTAACAGCAGATGACTGGTTACGAACCATCACCAAGAAGTTGAATGTTGTGCGAGCAACTAATGAAGAGAAAGTCACCCTAGCTACACATCAGCTTGTTGGAGCCGTAGAAGAATGGTGGGAAAACTGTCAAGATGCAGTTGAAGACCCAGAAGCCATCACTTGGGAAGAATTTATAGAGGAATTTCGCAACTACCACATCCCCAAAGGAATAATGGAAATGAAAGCTGAGGAATTTTGCTACTTAAGGCAAGGTGCAATGACATTGAACTAGTACATTTAGAAATTTATGAAGCTATCTCTCTATGTGCCAGAGGATGTTAATAAGGACAAGAAGAAATAGAGATGTTTAAGAAGAGGACTGAACTCAGCATTAAGGATGCAATTAATTACACACATCTATCCGGATTTCAATACCATGATGAACCGCAACATTCTATTGGAAGAAGAGCGCACAAAGATGGAAGGAGAAAGGAAGCGTAAGTTCAACCTACAGCATGCTCATCAACAGTAAAGGACCCAATGAGTCAGAAGCAACAACACTGCACCTGCAAAATATCAGTCAACCATGCAATACTAATCGTCTGGATCCAATGGTCAGCAGACTACATCCACCTACAAAAGCTACAACAACAATAACCAGCCTAAGAACAACAATAATGCAACCTTAGACCAGACATGCTTCGGACGCCAACAACCCAGACATAGAATTGCCCAATGCCCATATGCTAACAAATGAGTAGCCTCTGCCCGTGCATAATCCATAGCCAGTAATAAGACAACAGCCTCAGGAATTGGACGCAATGGACCTCAAAATTCTAGATAGCAGAGAAGGAACACCCAAACTTTTGGGCAAGGCTGAGTCAACCACGTGAATGCGGAAGAAGTACAGGCAGCACTTGGTGTTGTGTACGGTGAGTTCCTTGTAAACTCTGCTTCTGCCAACATGCTATTTGATTTCGGCGCTTTGCATTCATTCATTTCTACCTGTTTTGTGCTTAAAAATGATTTGAGAATAGAGTTAACCCTCTCTTAATACGTACCCCTGGAGCTGTTCTCAAATGCTCTATAAAATGTCCTCGAGTAAAGATAATGATAGATGGAGTTGAGTTTCAAGCAGACCTAGTAGTATTAAAGACAAGGATTGGACATAATATTAGGAATGGATTGGTCAAGGAAACACCATGGAAATATGTTCTGTAGAGATAAGACAGTAACATTGATAAACCACAATGGAATAAAGGTAGAGTGTCACCCCAAGCTCCAAAAACTCAGCCAATGGTTTGCAGCATAGAAGCTAAGACAGTCGAAGAAGTACCAGTGATATGTGATGTGTTCCCTGAGGATTTACCGGAAATGCCACCAGATAGAGATTTGGAATTTATCATTGATTTGGTACCTAGAACAGCACCAATAGCAAAGAGACCATATAGAATGACAGCCAATGAGTTGGAAGAATTGAAGAAACAACTATGAGAATTACAAGAGAAAGGATATATTAGACCAAGTTCATCACCATGGGGATCGCCAGTGTTATTTGTAAAGAAGAAGGATGGAAGTCTTTGAATGTGCATTGATTACCGATCACTAAATGTGGTCACCATCAAGAATAAGTACCCACTACCAAGGATTGATGACTTGTTTGACTAGCTAAAAGGAACAAAATATTTTTCAAAGATAGACTTGAGGTTAGGATACTATCAGTTGAAAATTCAACTAAGTGACATACCGAAGACCACATTTGTAATTCGCTATGGACAATATGAGTTCACCGTGATGCCGTTTGGACTAACCAATGCACCGGCATAAATTATGAATTTGATGAACAAGGTGTTTATGGAGGAACTAGACATTTGTAGTAGTGTTCATCGATGATATCCTCATATATTCCCAGGGTGCCGAAGAGCATGAGCAACATTTAAGAGTAATATTGAACAAATTAAGAGCACACGAGTTGTATGCTAAATTCAGCAAGTGTGAATTTTGGTTACAAGAAGTCACATTTCTAGGGCATATTATCACTGCAGATGGAGTAAAAGTGGACCCAGAGAAAGTTAAAATGGTGTCAGAATGAAGCAATCTGCAAATGTGATAGAGATCTATAGTTTTCTTAGATTAGTCGATTACTATAGAAGATTTATCGAAGGATTCTCCAAGATTGCTAGGCCAATGACATCCTTAACTCAGAAAGGAAAAGAGTTTAAGTGGACAGAAGCATGTGAAAAGAGCTTCTAGGATTTGAAGACCAGGCTAACCACGGCCCCAATACTCACATTACCAGACATTCACAGAAGCTTTGTAGTATATTGCGACGCTTCTTGACAAGGATTAGGATGTGTCTTGATGCAAGATGATAAGGTCGTCGCCTATGCCTCCAGACAACTAAAGAAGCATGAAGAAAATTATCTGACACATGATCTAGAATTAGCAGCAGTAGTACACGCACTCAAAATATGGAGACACTACCTCATCAGAAATAACTGTGAAATATTTACGGACCACAAGAGTTTGAAATACATATTCACCCAATTGGATTTAAACTTACAATAGAGAAGATGGTTGGAACTAATTAAGGATTATGATTTGAGCATACAATACCATCCAGGAAAGGCCAATGTAGTCGCAGACGCACTAAGCAAAAAATCTTATTGTCACCACCTTACGACCCTGAATAAAAAACCGGAGTTAGCACAAGAAGTATGCCATTTGAATCTACAAATTGTACCGTATGGCACCCTGAATGCCCTACATGTATGACCAACAATGGAAGACCAGATAAAGGAAGCCCAAGGCAAAGATGAAGAAATACAATGACTCAAGAAGCAGAGTGCTAGAAAAGAAACACTAGGATTCAAGGTCGACGAGCAAGGGATATTATGATACGAAAATCGGATATGTGTACCTCAAGATGAAATGCTTAGAAGGCTGATATTGGACGAAGCACACTATTTAGCATACTCCATCCACCCAGGATCCACCAAAATGTACATGGACCTCAAGCAGAAATATTGGTGGACTAGAATGAAAGTAGATATTGCGGATTATGTCACACAATGTGATACTTGTCGACGAGTGAAAGCGGAACACTAGCGACTAGCAGGATTACTCCAACCACTACATATACCAGTATGGAAATAGGACGAGATCAGCATGGACTTTATAGTAGGACTACCAATAACACAAAGAGGAAATGATTCAATATGGGTCATAGTAGACTGATTGACTAAAGTAGCTCACTTCATCCTAGTAAAGACCAAATATGGAGGTAATAAACTAGCACAGCTATACATAGATAATATCCTTCGACTGCATGGATACCAAGCCAAATTGTGTCGGACCGGGGTACACAATTTACGGCATGATTCTAGAAAAGCCTACATGCCGCTTTAGGAACACATCTAGATTATAGCTTAGCCTATCATCCGCAAACAGATGGACAGAAAGAACGAGTAAATCAGATATTGGAAGACATGCTGCGAGCCTATGTACTTACATATGGAAAAGACTGGGAAATAAGCTTATCATTCACTAAGTTCTCTTATAATAATAGCTACCAGGCAAGCCTGAAGATGGCACTATTTGAGGCACTGTATGGAAGAAAGTGCCGGACACCATTGATGTGGTCCGAGGTTGGATAAAGAACCTTACTCGAACCGGACTTAATCAAGGATGCAGAGGAACAAGTAGCTAAGGTCCGAGAGAATTTAAAAGCAGCACAAAGCAGACAAAAGAGCTATGCAGACACCAAATGAAGGTTGTTAGAATTCCAGCTAGGGGATTTTGTCTATCTAAAGGTATCCCAATTAGAGGCACTCGAAGATTCCAAGTCAGAGAAAAGTTAGCACCACGTTACATTGGACCATACAAGATCGTTGAAAGAATTGGAGCTGTAGCATACCGCCTAGAGTTGCCTCCACAAATGTCAGATGTACATGATGTATTCCATGTATCCCAGCTTAAGCAATGCTTGAGGGTACCAGAAGAACAAGCACCTATGGAAGTGATAGATTTGCAGCCAAACTTCCGGTATCAAGAAAGACCGGTTAAGATATTGGATATTGCCACCCGACAAACAACAAGGACAGCAGTAAGATTTTGTCAAGTATAGTGGAGCAACCACACTGAGGATGAGGCCACATGGGACCGAGAAGATGATCTCAAAAAGGAATTTCCCTATCTATTCGAGGATTAGCTCGAATCTCAAGGACGAGATTCTTTTTAAGGGGTAGGTCTATAACACCCTAAACTTGGGCCCTAATTTAAAAATCACTAAAAATTTGAACCATTTAAAACTTTTCATAAAACCAATAGATATGACCCAAATAGGAATCATTCCAAATAAATATAACCTACCTAGGAGTTATTTTAGCATGAATAAATCAACCTAGGAATAAAACTACGTGAGTAGAAATGTTTGGAGTGTTTTGTTTCTTGCTTGCTTTGCTTGAACATATGGTCGTACACATCACCTAAAATGACACAACCAAATTTGAATTCAAATTCATTTCCAAACTCCATATAGAAATTCTAGAAAAAGAAAAGGAAAACAGATAGGAAATGAGCATCGGGCTCATTCTCTTCCCTCGGCCCACAATAGCCCACTCCTCCCCCTTCTCTCTTTCTCCTGTGCTAGGCCAGCAGCGGCCCACGAGCACACCCGCTCCCTTCCCTCTCTTTTCTCACCGAACCAGGCCGGCCAGCCCAGCTGGACATGCTCGCTCCCTCATTCCTCTCCCTCACTCACTAATGCATGGGCCTTGCCTACCTGGCCCGTCGACTACCTCCCACCATAGCGACACAAATACCGCGCAGCTACAGGCTCCTCGGCCACGCCGCTACAACTTCACTCCGGTGCCGAGCGGATAAGCTCAAGGACCCATCCCGAAGCTTCTCAGCCCCACTACTTCCCCTCTCTCCAGCTTTGCTATCCCTTGACACGTGGCGGCGGGAGCACACTCGACCGTTGCCGCCATGGCCAAACTCAGAGCTCCTCTGGCCGAGCGTGGATAAGGATGCATTGTTGCGAACCACCATTGGAATTCAAACATGTTCACGGGCAATGAAAATATCTCGATGCCGGCATTGCCGTGGCCAGCCTATAAATAGGCTCGGCCAGTGGTGCTCCGGCCACACCATCACCACCACTAGCTCCACCATAAGCTAGAACATTCCATCTCCCCCTCCATTCCTGCTCTCCTCCTCTCTGTAGAGCTCTAGGTTAGTTTCCCCCAAATAGAGCGCCACCGTTGCCATCGGAGCCGCCCTCCCCTTTCTTCCTCCTTGCTGTGTCTCGGGTTGATTAGGGAAGCAGGTACGTCCTTTGCTCCCTCCTCTACTTTCTCCTTCGCTTCTCTCCCCCTCTTTCGCTCTGTGTTACGCTACCGCTGAGCCGCCATGGTTGTTGACTACCATCGACGAGGCTCGGCTAGGCACTACACTACCCCCAAGCACATCCACGCCACACCTACACTCATGTACACATAGTAAACCTGTTAGGATAGTGTCGATGAAATACGGCAGTCCACCAAGGGGTATACCCAGATGATAGATTGTGTGGTGGAGGTACGCGTGATCATGAACTAGATGGCAATAGAGACACAGGATTTAAACAGGTTCAAGCCGTCAATATGACGTAATACCTTACATCCTGTGTTCTGCTAGATTGTATTGATCCAGCAAAACACAAGACGTAAATGCCGTCTCACGGCAAGTAGAACTCTGCTAGATATGTAAAGCCTATGGCTATGCCTTCGAGCCACTACTGTAAGATCTTATTTTAGCTATCAATAAAGCTTGAAACTTTTATCCTATATCTGTGTGCCATTTCTGTTATTTGGTGCGTACTTGTGCGCGATCCTGGCACAAGTACAGATGCACATTGGACTCTCAAAATGAGGGGCCAATAGAACTCCTAATGGAGGGGGCTGGCGCAGCCCCCAAGCCCATCGTAGGGATGGATTGTCAGTGGGTGGAGAGATTTCTCCATACGCACCCTCCCGCTGGCGCTCGGTGTAGTCTTTTGATATTCCTCGGTCGTCGCACCGGCAGGTGGAGTTAACACGCGCGGTGCCTCGTGCTCCGTGAGGGGTGAAACACCATTCCACAGGGCGACGATCCAAGGACTGAGAGTGTTGGCGGTCACTAACGACCATTTCTAACCGCCAATTATAATCCAAAATAGGAGAAATAAACATGTTTTTGACACATGCATATACTATTGACCAAGTTCTACTTGTATTGGAGAAATCATGTTTTGCAGGACACATGTTCGAATACAAGTGGAAAATAAACAAAACCAAGTAAAAAGGCGCAAACAGAAAGTGTAAAGCAGAAATGCGCAAAGGAGAATAAGAAGAGAAGCCCACCTACACAACTTACCTGGGCAGAATACCACCATGGATAGGGTCCAGGCCCATCTAGGAACCGACCAGGCGAAGGCGGTCGTGAGGCTGGCCCACCAGGGTGTGGGCGCACCCCCACCACCTCCGCTCGGCCCCCACTCTTCTGTGGTGGTTGCATGCTGCCATGCTATGGCAGTTCCTGGTGGTTACCAAAAATACACGCCCCAAACCGACCACCTAGCACTAGATAAGAAGGACTAGAGCTCATTCTACAAACAATCATTTGGAGCTACACCTCACCTCTCTTCTTGTTCTCCTTAGTTCTTAGTTTAGTAGTATTTGAGAGCAAGGCAAGAGCTACTTTGAGAGCTTATCTCCTTGGAAGAAAGAGCAACTTTGGTATGAATAATACTATGAAGAGTTCTTCCATAGTCATGCTCTCATATCATTTATATAGTAGTGCATATGAACTAGAGTATAGTTTTCATGTTATAATCATGATATATGAACTAGCATATAGTTTGCGTGTTATGATCTTAACATGTTCGACTTTATGCTTAATCATTCATATGACTTGTATGAGTAGAAGTAGAGCTAGGGTTGGTGTGACAGTTCATCGTTCCTTCAGGTTTGCCCATATTCTTGCTTGTCAATCCGTAGGGTTGGAGTCCCGGGGGGGTATGGGTAGTTTCCTTGTACACGGGCGTGGTGCTCGGGTGCACAGGAACCATAGGATATGACGGTGCCCCATGGTTGAGGGGTAGGTGGCAGGTGGTGACAGCCCTGTCCGTCCCTTATAATCCCCCATGTTCGGGTATTCGTGTAGGAGTTCGTAAAGTCTCTATGGCTTGGCAGACCAATGTCTGGGGATCTCCCCATCCATTTCAAACTTAGCTCTAACTCTAGTTATATAACTTATATGGTTATTAACTGTTCTTTGCATGGCTATATTAGAACATGCCTTCCACTTAGGAATATTATTTTATTCTTTGTTTTCCTTTTATCCTTGAGGTTAGCCTAGATGTGTGTCCACTATCCATGAAATACCGTTTTTACCCCTGTTATGAACTATGGTCCACTATGCAAGTATGTAATCATGTTTATGTCTATGCTAGAATATGTATACCTTGTCCTCCTTTGGGCAAATATAAATAACGATACCCTAAATACTTCCGGGTGAAATGCTACAATGATAGATCCGTACGCTTGTGGATATTGTCTATAATCTTTAAGGACTATCGTAGTTGGTGTTTCTTGGTGGCGTTGCTAAGATTAACTCAATCTTAGTAATGGTGTTAAGAAATACCAATAGGCATTTCTGGCGCCATTACTGGTGATGAACTTAAAACCTCCTCACTTGGTGATTGCGCTAAGAAATGCCAACAGGGAGCCCACAGCGTTTTGAATGCACGGATCTAGGTCGTCAACTCCACACTGAGGGTTCGAGGGCAGTGCAACTCCACGAATCCCGCATTAGGGCATGCGTGCAGTTGACGCGACTTCATCGCATAGTGGCACAAATCATGGGGTGGGACATGATTGGTTGTGGGTGTCCCGTCGCATCGCGCTATTATGGTGCGTGGTTCTAACCACGTGACCACCCAACGCCCATCCTTGGAAGGGGAAGGGAGCCAATTCTCCTTTTGGGCTAGTGGGTCTTTTGTTCTACCCCCCACCTTTGGCGGTCGATCGGACGGTCGCCATCGCTCGGCTCCCCCGCTCCAGGCTATAAATAACCCCAGCCCGCAGGCGACCGGAAGGCTCGTACCTCTGGTTTCTTCCCTAGATGTAGTCTTCATGATCATGGATTGGCCAATGGAGTGGGATGGTGCCCTCTGAGTGGGTCTCCTTAGTGTTGGGCGTGTTGCTTCTGTGAGAGTTAGAGAATCTTAGCAAAGTCGGTATGGTGTCGAGGCGGAGGGGGAGAAGCAACTGCGTAGTGCAGCACAAGGAGGCGAGTTCCCCTATGCCTTTCATGGCTTGAGGGACTATCGTCCCTCCCTCATGCGTCTGCTGTGCCATGGGCCCTTCGTCGCTAGGGTCCATGGAGCCCTCTCTCAAGGATGGGGTCGGCGGCGGGTGGATCCCCCTCGTCTTCGTTGGAGATAGCATGGGGCTGTCCCCACCCGATCCTCCCGTGAGGGTGAAAGGATTTTAGTGACGTTAGTCGCTCAGGAATCCTTCCTTCCTACGGGCGGGGGGGCGGTCGGTCGGGCGGAGTCCACGCTACCTCACTGATAGAGACGACGTCCCGGGCCATGTCTTTAGGCGGCACACAGGAGCTGGCTGCTGCGGCATTACGGGGACAAATTGGGCTAGTATAGATGTGGCCTCCCCCGGCAACTTCCTCTTCCACCCATGCATCATCCGCGGCCTGAGGTCTAGAACCAAGGGCTTCGGCTTCCCTTGCATGGCCAGGATCCGGCGACGAGGGCTCGCGGGGAGCCCGTCTGTGTGCCATGGAGGCTTGGTCGGAGGGTCTGGCACTCCGTCCGCTGTTTTTGCCGCCGTGTAGGTTTTCTTTGTTTGCAGTTTTTGTCGCCGTATATTGTAATCGGTTTCTTGGGTCGTTCCCATGTAATGGAATTAGATCGTGAGTAATCCATCTTTCATGAGTCGTGCTCAGATTTTGTCCTTCCCTCGTTGGGTTGGGCTGTTACGACGTTGACCTCGGTGGCCAAGAGTGTCACGCCTGTGCTACTAGCAGATAAGTCCACGAGAACCCCAAGTATCCGGTCAACAGGTCCTTGGTCTCGAGCCTCGGGGGTGATTCTCTGCTTCCCAACTGACTTGAGATGCTTTGACTCTTGAAGAAAGTTGGAATGACTTACAATTTGGGACGGACAGAGTAAATAGTTATACACACTAAATGAGTGTCATTTATGATATGTCATGGAGCTAAGGAAGATATACAAAGAATATATACATACTTGAGGAGACAGCATGGACTCACTAAATGAATGTCACTGATGATATATCATAAAGTTAAGGAAGACATGGAAAAATATATACGTGAAGAGACAACATGGATTCTATCGAGTCCACGCTAATTTTTGTATTGCATAGGGCTAATTAACGATGATGTTTGAAAATAGCATAGAACAAAATCTTTTATGTAGTAGTGTATTGCCCTCGTACATACATCTATCAAGCTAATAGATGTATCTCGTGGTGTCAGTTGCTAATGCAACTCCTAGTCGACATTGCACCTCCTCCATCACCAAGCTTTTCTCATGTCACAAATGCTCCTACCATCCAAGGCATCTACCGCAAACCAGGCAGAAGTTAGAACTCACTGCTACCGTTAGACTCTCTCGGTCACCTTGATGTTGTCTCCATAGAGTTTCTCCACCAAAAAATCAAGACCTGGCCAGGGGACACCGGTGTTGATCAACTGCTTTGGGAATGGCACGACTGTTGTCGTGGTTGCGCCCACGTTGCGGGACGAGAACTAGGACATGGTTGCACAAACACCGCTCAAGCATTGGGGTCGACGGAATGTTGACACCATGAACGAGGATGCGGCCTAGGTAGGCGCCTAGGCAGGTACGCAGCGGTAGCATTCTGAAAGGCTAATGTCAGTGGGTAGTGGCCTGTGCTCCATGACACCATCCATCCATTGCTTCATGGCGATTGCATGGCCGTAATGCCGTGGGCAGCCTCACTGATGCCTAGTACCTCTACATGTAAAGGTGCAAGAGCTAATGGAGAGCTACTCCACCAACAAGGTGTGCGGTGGTTTGCACTACTACACAATTAATTTTTAGCAATGAATACATTTTTGAACAGAGGCGGTTCAATCAAAACTCACCTTTTAAAAAGGTTTCTGAGGCGATCCACCTATATAAATCGATTTCTAGCAGTTGGCAAGCCGAATCGTATCTCAGTTCGTCTTGGCATTTCTAGAGGCGGCAAGAATATATTCTAGCCATCTATAGAAATGGATTTCTAGAGGCAGCTGACAATCTGGCTTGCCTCTAAAAATAGGTAGCACAATAAAATTTACAACTTTTGCAAGTCAAGCTGGATAAAAGACAAACTTTATATCAAAGTGGTAGTCCTTGAAGAGATATACAACTTCATAGTTGACAAATTTTCCATTTGAATTCATTTAGTACACGCAAAATCTATTTAAAGTTTCTAGATTTTGAAATCCAATTTTTTGATTTTGCTAAACAACATCGGATGAAGAAAATATCAAATCAAAGTTTTATCCTTAGCAACTACACAATATATTTTGCGCCTCTGAGGCGCAGCGGTAAGGGAAGTAACCTGAGAGGCCTGTGATCGTGAGTTCGATCCTTAGCAACTACACACGTGCTTATTTTGCGCAAAAAGTCACATTACTTATGACTTGTGACACATGACGATCGAACCTACCTAGTGTGGCCTAATTTGTTATTTCTGGAAAAAAAAGTCACGTCACTTATGACTTGTGACACACGACAATAGAACCTATCTACTGGGGCCTAAGTTGTTATTTCTGCAAAACGAATTAAATTATAGTGTCAGCTGGATTTAAAACTATTTATAGTGGCGGCTCACGCAATGATCGGATGTACCTAGTGGGGCATGATTTGTGATTTCTCAAAAAACGAATTATAATGGTAGCTAGATTTGGAGCCACCCTTATAAATCAATACTTGCAACATGCGACAATCAGACCTACCTAGTGGGGCCTGATTTGTGAATTCTAAAAAACAATTTGGCAATTGGACCTACCTAGTGGGGCTTGATTTGTATTTTCTGAAAAAACGATTTGGAGTGGCAGCTAGATTTGAAGGAACCTTTAGAAATCGATTTATAGAGATGGCTGAATTAGCGACTAGAATCCTGTCTTTAGAAATCATCTAGCCGTTTTTAGAGACACAAATAGAAACGGCTAGAATATCCGTCTTTATAGATGATTTCTAGCCATCTCTAACAATCTTATCTGCAGTAGTAGTGGTGCACGCGGTCTTCGTGTGGTATGAAAGTGGTCGCGACTTCAATAACACCGCACACCAACAATATACCAGTTCCTGTTCGGCCCCGTCATCCTAGGCCTGTGTCCATTGCACATCTGCTCCACCAACAAATAACACGTGCACGCCGTCTTCATGCTACTCCTTCAGCCTCAGCTTTGGCCTCTCTCCCGTCTCCCATGCGAATGAGGCCATGTCTACGTACCATGGTGCAGACATATATAGAGGCGTCAAGGGCGAGCGATGGCGAAGGCTGGTAGATGAAGTTAACGTTGGTGAGAATCACATTATCAAAAATGGTAAGAATGTAGCAACGTCTTTTCTCCAATGAAAGTTTGCAAGTGCCATGCATTCTAAATTGATATTTGAAAAGTAACCATTTGTAATAAAAGTATTAAATCCGATCTGTATATCTTATATTTGATTAAAAAAAGAGAATAAAAGCAGATGGAATATATTTCCTAATTTATACTTGTATTTCTTCCTATTTGAGTTAGGATTTCTATACAACATACTTAGAATTGGAGACATCTATTTGGATTAGAATTCCTATAACTATCTATATTAGTTTAGACTGTCCAATATGTGTCATATAAACATGGGAGTTGCAGGATATAAATAACATCCATATTCATGAAGTTAGTTAGAGTGCGTTGTAACGGGAGAAAAAAAGTATCAAACGTTTCGCTTCAGCCTGAAGCACGGCTGCAACAGCCATGACAGCTCAATTTATATAGGTGCTACTTCTAGTATTGTGTATGGTTACCGTAGCAATCACGAATAAGCGGGCTCATTAATGGAGACAATTTTAATATCTTATCAAAGCTAGCAAGGGGTTGCCATCATCGTATTTCAATTTACACATGTCAGCCTTATCGAGCGTTTGCAATGTTATATGCAGATAACTTAGAGATTTGCGTTAGCATGTGCATATAGCTTGAAGAAACATTTATCTTTTTAGATTAGATTAGATGACAAAATGTTCAAGATTTAAGTATACGGTTTGATTAGTTAGGTCATCGTCTCAACAAGCAATGAGTTGGGCAAAGGATACAACCTTTGACTTGTGGCACCTGAGTCAACCGCCGAACCAGCAAAAAGCTAGAAAGGAAATCCCTAAATGGCGACGGCCGGAGGAGGGATGGTCGAAGGTTAATACGGACGTAGCATTCTCTGAAGATAGCAAAGAGGGTGCAACAACATCTGTCATCAGAGATGATCAGGGAGCGCTTCAAGCGGCAGAGGCACTCTGGTATGAGCGAGGCCTTGATGCATGTACCATGGAGGCTTTGGCGTGCAGGGATGGCTTCAAACTGGTTGTGCAGTTCGGGCTACGGAGAATGCAGCTGGAATCTGATTGCCTTCAGGCTGTGCAGCTGTAGAAGAGGAAAGATATGCAATTCTATCCTTGATCCTAGAGATGGAGGAGATAAGTCTTCCTTTCATGAATTTTCTTTTTTTCACAATAGTAGAAATTGTAATAAGGTTGCGCACTGCTTAGCTAGGCAGGTCTCAAGTTCGTATCATTCATATGTGTGGCTTGATGTTTCGACATGCGTGTATGACTCGATCGATTTCGAGGCCTCGGCCAGCTGATAATGAAAAGCGCGCGTGAATCTTAATTAAAACCAACAACTTAGTAATAGAAATATATTTTTTGAACACAGTAATAGAAGTATTTGTTTATTATAAGTAAGGGTAAATGTTTAAAAGATCCGTAATATTTTATTTATTATATCTTAATTCTGTAATAAAAAGTATAGTTACTTCGTCACTCATCGGAAAAGAAAAACACATAAAAGGAACATAAAAGTTACGGACATGACATCCAGGAGAGGCGACACTTTCCTTGCACCGAACGACCAAACGTATGTGAAAAGGTGTGGGAAAAGAAAAAGAAGATGAAGTGATCAAACAGAAAATAGAAACGGAATTGAGAACAAAAGATACCCAGACTAAACGTTGTAACCAGGTTGCATGCGGATGCACGTTGATGACTGTGTTGGATCAAAAAATGTGGCAAGAAATTTTGTCTATTTGGTATAGAGAGGTATAGATTATATTATATTCCTTTTCTATTTAATTAGAATTCCTATTTCAGATTTATAAATCGGAGATATTTATTTGGATTAGGATTTCTAGCTATCCATATATTACCTTAAGACTGTTTATATATTATAATTGGACTCCGTATCATCGTTAGACGTGAGTTGTTCTAACACATATGAGCACAGACCTAATATGTTTTGGAATTGGACTCTGCCTCACGCTGGAGAAGAGCTATTCTAACTCGTATACGAGCACGGGTTATATTATATATATGAGTTTAGATAGAAAAGAAAAAACTTTCCATCGTCCGGTAGTTAAAGGGAGACGGACTAAACAAATGGATGGACGAAAAAAAACCTAACATTTTGCCACACACACACATATATATATATATATATATATATATATATATATATATATATATATATATATATATATAGGGAGAGTATACTCCGTAGCTAGCTATAAAATAGCTTATTTTGTAGCCAAGCCTCCGATCCGGCACCCATCGAATCAGGCGCGTGGGTTGCTGGTGCGTTACTGCTTCTCTGGTCCGGCTCGACCTTAATTCCAGCGTTCGTCGCATGCAGTCAAATTAGCACAATGCATGCCTGTACCTGGTGTGCGTGGGTGCATTTACTACTTTCCATCATTGGTGAAGAAATATTTACGAGAATTCGCATCAAAACATATTTACGAGAATTCACGTCAAGGTTTTTACGAGAATCTGCACTAAGAAATATTTACGAGATTTTGCATTTACGAGAATTTGCACTAATAATATTTACGAGAATCTACACTAATAATTATTTACAAGAACTTGCACTAATAATATTTACGAGAATCTGCACTCAGAAATATTTACGAGAATTTGCACTGAGACATTTTTATGAGATTTACGAGAATCTGTATTAAGAAGTATTTACGAGAATCTGCACTTAAGAAGTATTTACGAGAATCTGCACTAAGAAATATTTGCGAGATTTACGAGAGTCTGCACTAAGAAATATTTACGAAAATTTTGTATTCCACTAATCCAACTTCATTTAAACAAATAATACAAAGCCAGCAAATTACATAGTAAAATATTGGCTCGAATTCTAAATAACAGTACTAGATACAGTACGCAAAATACAACATGACATCCCTACACATTGTGAAACTACATATCATCTCAAAAGTAACCGAACATTGCACAATCTAAATTTTGTGGCTTTTCTTGTACATTCTCTATCGAGCACTACCCCAACACGTGCATCCATCAATAAGTCATGTCTGTTTGCTGCTCTGTAAAGTAATTAGCTGCTATCGAGAAGTCTCATTCCTAAAATTGTAAAAATATGAACAATCGTAAATAATATGACGCTTTAACACAAACATGTATGAATAAGCTGGCTCAAGATTGATCTATGTAATTTATGGGAACAAAAAATTACATTAAGACAATGAAAAATGGAGCTTCTCCCTAAACTAAAAACGAAATATGATGAGCTAACAAATCACGTGTTTGACATGCATGTCAAGGCAGTAAACATCAGATCTGAAACAAAAATGTTTCGTTCAAATAAAAAAGATCTAGACATTTTGCATGGTGAAAATATTTTTTTCCCTCTCAATCTGCAGTATGGCTGACCGCATGGTGGAACTGCTTGCGCAAAGGAAAATAGAAAATAGGATAATAACAGATTTAAAACCACAAATCAAATGAGACAGGAAGATAGCGCTCATCTCATTTTGCATCAAATGGGTCTACATGCTCTGCCTCGAAAAAGATCAGATCAGACTAAAATCTTCGATGTCCCCGATCTGCTCACAACAGGAAAATTATTTGTTTGTAAATAGTAAATCCGCAGGTGCCGGATACTTTATACGCATGAGAAGCCGCTGCAAATGCATTAGTCCTGATCCAAAATGCTATAGAGTAAATCAACAAATCTAATTAATCTAATGGGAACTGGCTCCAGTCCAATAGAAAAATAGGACAACGATGCTTACTTTTTTTTTTGCTAATAGGACAACAATGCTTACGGGCAGCTTGAACTACATATGATTTACGGGTAAAAGAATTAATAAGTAGGTACTGTGATCTTCGTAATTTTACTATATTGGCGATGCGATCATACCAGTGTCCCATCCCATGCACAGTACTAGTAGCAACAGTCCTGGATTTGCATGGATAATGACGAACTAAATCGTGACCGCTTCAAATGTTGCGGGCTTGCGGCAGCAAATCGAGATACTAACCAATTAAATAATCGAGATCTAGAGAAGCAACCAAACCATCTGGGACGATTCGTACCTGCAGATGAGCCTCGAATTGCCGGATGGCCGAACGGAGATACTAGTCGATTCGTACCTGCAGATGTGGCTGGGATGGAATGGAATCACCTCTAGGTGACCTGCCGCTGCACGGCCGGTGGAAGCAGGAGGGCGTGCGGCACTGGCGTCGCCGTTGCGGGCGCCAGGACGCCGTTGCTCCCCGAGGATAGAACCAGGCGCCGTCGACGGAGATTTGGACGTCCAGTTGCGTAATAAAGTGACGTGATTTGGGGATATAAAGCCACGTGATTAGGGGGGATCGGGGGATTAACGAGCTGAGCGGTGGGGAGGCTGTCTGGTTGTATGCTTGGCTGGGTCGGACGTGGAGGTTGGGTCCGGCTACAAAATAAACTATTTTGTAGCTAGCTATATAGTGTAGTAGTTCTATATATATATGTATATATATATATATATATATATATATATATACATATATATATATATACATATATATATATATATACATATATATATATATATATACATATATATATATGTATATATATAACTAATACCCTATAGCTGGCTACAGAATAACTTATTCTGTAGCCATTTTGAGTTACGATAATTGCTATGATAATTTATGAAATTATAGTAACTCCTTATTATGTGATTTACTATAACATTATAGTAAATATCCACATATGTTATAGTAATTCAACTATCGTAAATCTATACTGAGATTGTCGTAAATTAGTATATAAAATTATCGTAAATAGAAGTGGCTACAAAATAACTTATTTTGTAGCTAGCTATAGAGTATACTCTCCCTATGTATATATATATATGTATATATATCTATATATGTATATCTATATATATATATATATATATATATATATACATATGTATATATATATACATATACATATATATATACATATATACATATATATATATATATACATATATATATATATATATATATATATATATATATATATATATGTATATATATATATACATATATAGAAAATAACAGCTCGGCGGGGCAGCGCACAAACAACCCCCGGTCAAAGAACATAATCTTCCGATGCACGAGCACGATCCCTATAGTAGTTCGGACTTTGAATCAACTGCATTAATTAGTGATGGGGATTCTTCGTCGTAAACGAATTGAAGTCCACATCAACACCGACCATACGGCTGGACCGGGCCGGCCACATATATATAGCTTAGGTTACTAGTCCAAACGCAATCACGCCGACACGCGTTCGTTCGTGTCCGATCCTCCGGCAACGCTGCCCCCTCGCGGAGTGCACAGCACAGCCAAGACGCAGGTCGACGGGGATATCCGTCTAACCACCGCCGGCCGTAACCGTCCACCACACCCAACAATGACATCGCTTGGCTTCTTCAACTAAGGCTGGCCGACGACGACGAGAGCTTGGAATTGGGAGATCGACGCCATGTCCGCCTCGGCGGTGAACGGTCCGTCGTCGGCCGCCGACGCCGACGTCGATCAATTCCAGCCACGCCTACGAGAAGCGTTTCTGGCTTTGCAAGACCAAGGGCAGGTCAGCTTGGCAGACCTGCTGATTAGGCTCATGATGCTGTCGTCCCAGGTGAGTGACGCGATGCGCGTCCTTAACAACCACGTGGTCATGGTGGGTGACCCCGATCTGTACTACGCTCCGTGTCTCGATCAGAGACCGTGTACTCAGCTTATTGGTAGGAGTAGTATTGGAAGGACGCTACGGCGAGCACAGGATCTCCGACGCGTTTCCTCACGTAGTGCTTCGGGCCGCCCGGCAAGCTGCAGGCCTTGTTCCGCGCGACGAAGCAGAGACCACCCAGCAGGAGATTGATGATGATGAGGTGTTTCCACACCTGAAGGCTGGGGCCGCCCAGCAGGCCGCTGCAGGCCTTCTTCGGCCCGACGACGACGAGACCTCCCAACCCTACCGCGACGGCGGCTTCGGCGCGGTCCCTACGTCCGTTGCCGCGGTGCGTACCCTAGAGAAGCAAACGTTCCGTGTCACCGGAGTGAATGACGACGGCATCACAGAGTGTAGCATCTGCTTTGAGGAGTTTGTGGATGGTGGTCAAGTCAGCATGATGCCATGTCCCTCGCGCGAGCACAAGTTTCACCCGGCCGGACTGCATTGCCAAGGGGCTGGGGATCAGCAACATGTGCCCGCTCTGCCGCCATGAACTGCCTCCGCCTAGTATAGTACAGTGTATATGACTAGCAGTTAGTAGCCTGCTAGCCTAAGCCCTAAGAACTCTGTGGACCGAGGAGCATCGTGTCTGGTGAGTGCCTTGCGTGTTTGTTACCAACTAGGAAGACAGGCGCGCTTCGCCGCGCCCGCAGGGCAGACGCACTGGTAGAGCGAGACATAAACACTTTGTTTGCATGTGCCAATATAACGAGGAAAAAGGACGGCTACGCAACTTTCAAAGTTGAAGTACGTCATCTTCATGTGTTTGAGAATACAAAATAATTTTTGTCCAAAGAGCAACTTCAAATGTTGGAGACAAATCTTCCTCAAAAAAATGTTGGAGACAAAGGAAGCCAGCGTGCCAGCGTCATATACAACACACTTTAATTCATGTGATTTCTATACATAAAGATAATCCATTAAGGAGATGGCAATAACCGCCATCAAAGCAAACTTATTCAACTAAATAAGCACCCTGTTCGGCAGGCTGTTTCTACGGCTTATAAGCCGGCGTGGCTGTTTTGTTGTGAGAGAAAAACACTGTACCACGGCTGATAAGCCGTGCTGATAAGGGCAGCCGAACAGGGTGAAGAAGATTAGATGTGCAGCAAAAGCATTTTGACAACAGCATAGTAGGGCATTATCGCTACACCGGTCTCAAGTGGCAACTAATATGACATGCCTAAATAATGTAGGCAGAGCAAACATTAGCTGTTCCAGAGGCTAATAGACGAAGCATTTTACATTGGAGTGGTTTGACATGCATGGGAATCATCCTTGCAGTTTGTTGATTGTAGTGTAGGTTGCTCACCCAGCAGAGTTGGTAACAAATGCGACATAAACAGAGCACTGCATACATGCAAGTTTGTTAGATATCAACTGATACTATTAAGCAAATTATGAAACAAAACAATGGTCAGAGAGATCATAAACGCCGTTATGTGACTTCTGTCCATTGAACTCTACATGTTGTCTAAAAATGTATTCATGTAAGCAGCATAAATCCATGAGCTGTGAGAAAACTAACATGCTTTAGAACTGCAGGTCGTCAAACTGATTACTATAAAGTACTACATGTACTTCAATGTGAAGGGTACATCATTGAAAAGTTTCTCCCTCTAAACAGGCTTGTGAAAAATACCCCACACGCCAAATCAGTTTGAAGAAAACATTGCAACTGAAATTACAAAGGTAACTCTTTTAGCCCATCGATCACGTTATAGCAAAAGGTAGTGCACATGACTAAGAACCCTAGTGTTCAAATTAGGAAGTAAGAACAGTTGTAACTTGAAGAACAGAAATGGTTTACTAAACCTAAATATACTCATTCAAAAGGTGGTTGAATAAGGGTGGCCACTCGAGTATTGGGGAACCATCACTCTGAAGACTGAACTGATCATGTAATGGTGGTTGTCCTACAAAACGGAGAGTCAGCACCAAGCAAAAGCACTGTAGTTCAAATTTTTTTGAGTAAAACTATAGGAAAAAGATGGCTAGAGTCTACAGAATATAGATGAGGAAGGTAGGACCTCTACTATGTTGGTGTTCAGGTCATATATGTCTGCATATCTTAAATAGGGTGAAAACCACATATGGACTAATGACACAGACCTGCTAATGCAAAGGCTACAATAGTGGTGCATAGTAATGCTGAAATGAATTTGTTGGGTGAAAATACAGAAGAAAACAAAGCGTACATCTCGCTACCATGTCAATAATATTTTTCTACAGGAAATGTTTTAGAATGCACCATTACTAATCTCAGTTGGGTGTGCCGCTTGCATAGGGCACACACAAGAGTGGGAAATCAATAAGGAAGGCAGCATCAAAGCCTAAATCATCCAAGATCCGTTAAGAAAATCCAAATAATGTTGTAATCTAAGCAAAAATCCATCTTTAACCTGGTAACCTGCAAAAGCAAAGCATTTAAATTTCATGATACGAAGCTGAAACATGAGTTAAGTTTATATGGAAGCTAATGAAAAGAAAATAGATATATGAAATAAAAAGTTGCAGAATTAAAGAAAGAATTAGGTGCTAGGTGAGGAGAGCAGGGACATAATATAATAAGTTGTGCTGGGTGTGATTTGGTGTGTTTTAACTAAATACACACATGGCTGAAACCAGTTTGAAGAGTGGCATAGGGATGTAAGGCGAAGACACCAAGGGTGAAACACTATGAAAATTGTCTTCCTTTTTTACTTTTCCCCCTTTTTTTAATTGTAACATGCTTCTTTTCCAGACTAATACAGAGCATGAGCAAAAATGACGTGTGATTGAACAACTAAACAAACATAGAAATGGAGTACCTGTTCATCAATGAGGATAAAATCTATTCTAAGTCCAGGTGTCTGCTCTTTGTTTTTGCATTCACAAAGCCTGACTGCCCTAACTCCAATAGTCCATTGATACAAATGAGACGTGATCTCTTTCAGAGGTGTATGATTCATTCTGTATTGATGAGAAAACATTAGATATTGATGTGGACCAGAGTATTTATTTGTGAATAATAAAAAAGCCAAAGTGTGTTATATAGTAGAGCAGAGCACACAAGAAGCCATGAAGGATTCTAAAAAGCACGCAAAGGATAGAGCTATGATTTTTTTACCACCAAAATACAGATTCATTGATGTTTGATTTTTGAGGAAATTAGGAACGACTGAGACTGTATTGTCTTTCATAAGATCAACGTGTGTCATAAACTTGTCTTGTTCATCAAAGCAGACATGATTCAACATGTTACCTATGGTTAATTAAAATTCAAGATAATCACAATGCTATCAGAAAGATGTAAAGTAAGGCTGAGGCAAATCACAATCTCTTCCGGCACTAATAGGCTAAGCAAAGGTTATTTAGCGCACATACTAAATCATATAAGCTAACCATTAATACCTATTGCCTCATATTAACCTCTTACTCACATAGACTAAACAATAAGAAGCTGAGCGCAATACTGTGAGGTTTGAACTTTGAGGCTAAGCAACGGAACTGCAGTACTTAAATTATAGAATTACATACCTGTTGATGTGTCAACTAAAGAGGACATGGAATTGGGTCATAACTCATAAAATACGGTAGTTGGGATCCTCAAAACCTGTCCAGATACAACATAGCAAAAGAGATCAATTTTGCTAAAGTAAAAGGGGGGAGAAGGGAACCATGTAAATCTAAATCTCTTGCTGCATCAACTAATAGAGAGAACTACCTAACCTGACTTCTGCATAGATGTCGTGCAATAAAAATAGGGTCTCCATTTCGGGAAGAGAGGCCTATGATTTTGATCTGAGTTCATTTCTGCGTGAATAAAATACAGAGGCTGCCCAATCTGCCTCAATACTGGAATCAGGAATCCTGGAGAGTAGGTGCAGATTAGCAACCAATGGAGACTGAACATACAGAAAATGGAGACTGGAAGGTAGAGGTGACGCCAGAGACGGGACACCAGAAGCCAGCAGTGGCACATGAATCAAATGAGATAACATCATCTGAGCAGTCACAAAGTCGTACCTGGTGGAGAAGACGGTGGATCCAGCGGGCTACTTTGTGGCTAAGAGCCGCGGCAGTGGAGGTGACGGAGGGGCAAGGACATGGCAATAGGTCCAACACATGCCACCGACAATGTCGCAGTCTCGCAGGTACGGTGCCGACGTCGCTGTTCACCGTCAACAGTGCAAGGGTGTGGGGACAAGACACTGCCGTCGGCGAGTGACGCGGGGGCGTGGGTGGGGCCAGGGTTGAGACCGACATGGCATGGCATGTCGCGGCACCGCCACTGCGGTTCTTCTCGTCGTCGTGGCAGCGGATATCGATTGGAGGCGAGGAAGCATAGGGAGACGGCGTGCTTTACACGCAAACTGGATAAGGGTGGGTGACCTCGGCTCCTCCGCCCGCTTCCATTAGACGGGGAAGCGCGGAATCCCTCGGAGTAGGCGCCCGACTGGCACCAACCGGGAATCCGGAGACCGAAGGTCCTGCCGTACAACCCAGGCGGTGCCGAACTGCCGGCCAACCAGAAGAGGCGCAAGGTCGTCCTGAAGGTCAGCCATGGCAGACCTGAGCATGCCCATGTCCATATCTAGGAGGCGGCGGAGATGGAGGGGCAAGGAAACAGGGGTGGAGGAGGAGCAGGCGCGCTATGGCTCGACAGAGCGGAGGGCGCAGCGTTGCATGAACCAAGGATTGGAGGCATGGGATGGAGGAGCCGCGCCGGCCCGACGGTGTGGAGGACTGGAGGGCGGTGCAGGAGCGGAGGATGGAGGCGACAAAGGGGTCGAGAATTGGGAGATGACGTGGAGACCTTAGGTGTGGCCGCTTTTTTTTTGGCACACGCACGACCTCTCTTCTGGTGCGGCTGACGGCCTGCAGCGGTGGGCCCAGAAAAGCCACGTGATTTGGAGGGAGAGGGCAACGAAGCGCTGAGCGCTATGGGTCGTGGCAAGTCACGATTGGCCAGCCGTACGTGAATAGTAACTCAAATAGTAGCAGAGGCATTCAAAAGGCGCGGATCCTACACGCTATATGGAGTTTCATATAAGCACCGCTCTTAGCTTCTTTCATGGCGTGTGCCTTCTGTAGCTTTTTTGTTCTTGCATTATTGTTGGCTAGTGTACTTTTTGTTCCGTTAGTGTGAGATACACTGTTAGTGGAGTGCATGCTTCTCTATATAGTTTTGTTGTTTCTGTTTTGTCTGTCATTGCTTATGTTCCCACTTCCCAAACATGCATTGTAAGCTGGAAATCTTTCGTTTGGTCTAAGTAAAATGGCGTCGATAGAAGGTACGAAATTGAGGTAATGTTATATATCTTGATACCATGGCTCCTCTTCCAACTTCCTCTGCCTGGTTTGGCCTTCTCCATTTTCATTTTGGAGCTCATCATTTTCATTTCTAGTTCTTCTTATGACTGTAGAGTATTTGTTCAATAATTTTACAAGTTTATCATAAGAAGGTGCATCATATTCATCATCACTATCACTATCATCATCATCACTATCATTGTTTTGTACCTTTCGTTCACCTTTGGCCATAAGGCATAGGTGAGTAGTGGACGATGATGGTGAAGGTGGCGGTAAAGGTGGTGATCAAGATGTCGGTGAAGACGATGAAGGCCCAATCACAAATGTGGTGACCTTCTCTTTCTCATCGTCGCTCTCATCACTGGAGGACTCACATGATGACTCAATGTCGGTGAGCCAATCACCAATAATGTAGGCTTTGCCTCCCTTCTTCTTGTTGTGAAACTCTTTCCTCTTGCCATCCCTCTTCTTGTATGGCTTCTTCTTCTTCTTCTCATCTTCTTCATCACTTGAATCATTTTTCTTGCCCTTGTTCTTGTTCTTGTACTTGTACTTGTCTTTTGGAGGCTTGGGGCATTGATGAGCTAAGTGGCCAAGTTCACCACAATTGTAGCAATCCATCTCGGATATGGGCTTCCTTTTGCTACTTGTGAAGAACTTCTTCTTGCCATCGAACTTGATGCCACTCTTGTTGAGCTTCTTTAGTATCTTGGTGGTCTTTCTCACCATGAGTGCAAGTGATGCATCATCAATATCACTTTCACTTGAGCTTTCTTGCACCATCATGGCTTGGCCCTTCTTCTTTTTCTTGTCATGGCTAGCTTTGAAGGCCAAGTCCTTCTTCTTGGAAGATGATGAGCCCTCTTCCGGAGTGATGTGCATGTACATCTCATGTGCATTGATCTTTCCCAATACTTGTGTCAGTGTTGCGGTGGAGAGATCACTTTGGTGAAGCACGGTAACAATGTGACCATATTTTTCAACGCGAAGAACGCTCAAGATCCTCCTTGCAACATCCGATTGACTCATTTGAGTGAGCCCAAGAGCATTGAGATCCTTTGCAAGAACATTCAATCGAGTGTACATGCCATTAGCACTTTCTTTGGGAAGCATCTCAAAAGAATTAATTTTCTTCAAAGCAATGTGATAGAGTTCCTAACGCTCACTCTTAGTTTCCTCATGGAGAGCACAAAGGTTTTCCCATAATTACGCACACGATTGAAGATATCCTTGCTTAGGCCCCGGTAGAGTGCATTTTTTGCCTTTGCATTCCACCGGTCATACTTCTCCTCGTCACCACTTAGGTTGGCGGGATCCTTGATAGCGGGAAGCCCTTCGGTGGCGGCTCTAAGACACCCAACATCTATGGCTTCGAGGTACGCCTCCATACGAATTTTTCAATATAAAAAATCATCTCCCTCAAAGGTGGGAGGTGGTCCTTCCCCATTTGACATCTTGCTCTAGGCGGTGAAGCCTAATTTAGGAGCAACTCGGCTCCGATACCAATTGAAAGGATCAAGATGCCCAAGAGGGGGGTGAATTGGGCTTTTCTAAAAATTAATTGCAAGAATTAAATCTTACAAGCCAAAGTTTACCCCTAGTGCCTACTTGTGTTCCTTGTGATTCTATCGGTAAAAAGTTTTGCACCCAAAGTTCCAATCCTAGTCTAGCATGGCAATTCTAGGAAAGTAAACCAAGCAATGAAAGTAATACAAGAAAGTAAATGCTTGAAAGTAAGGGTTAGGAACACGGCGATGTTTTCTCGAGGTATCGGAGAGTCGCCACTCTCCGCTAGTCCTCGTTGGAGCACCCGCGCAAGGGTGTAGCTCCCCCTTGATCCGCGCAAGGATCAAGTGCTCTCTACGGGCTGATTCTTCGACACTCCATCGTGGTGAATCACCGAAAACCGCTCACAAGATGAGTTGGGTCATCCACAAGCTCCACCGGATGATCACCAAACTCCCAATCACCACCAAGCCATCTAGGTGATGGTGATCACCAAGAGTAACAAGCTAGAACTCTCACTTGACCACAACAAGCCTAATGAGAAGATGGATGCACACTTGCTACTCCATAGTCACTAATGAGGGATTCTCAAACTTTGATTCTCAAATCACTACCCTCACTAGAGCTCTTGCACTTCCTTGCACTTGAAAGGTGCTTCTCAGCTGAACAAATGAGCAAGAGACCTCTAAAAGAGGTGGAGGGGATGTATTTATACACCCCACAGTCAAATCCAACCGTTACCTGCCAACTCAGCAAAATACGCACTGACCAGACACGCCGGTCGACGTGACCGGACGCGCCGGTCGAACGTAACGGTCGAAAAACTGAACAACACCGCTGAGTGACCGGACGCGCCGATCAGGGGTGACCGGACGCGTCCGGTCGTGCAAGGTCCTTACTGTACTTTGACCTAATGCACGGTCGCGTCCGATCAGTGATGACCGGACGTGTCCGGTTAGCAAAGTACCTTACTGGAACGTGACCGGACACGTCCGATCACTTCCCAGTCGCGTCCGATTAGATGTTTTACCCTTTGAAACACGTGTTAGCACGATCACAGCGTCCAGTCCACGCAAGAACCACGTTCGGTCAACCGAGCTGAAATGCAGTAACTGTTAGTACTGATCGGACGCGTCCAGTCGAGACACAAACCGCGTCCGGTCAAGGGAAAACGGCTCAAACGACTTTGAAACGCGACGCAAATTGAACCAAGTTGCTTCCAACTGAACTTTGAGCTTTTCCTGAGCTACCAAGTGCTAAGTTTGACAAGTGTGCACCACACCTGAACAAAAGACTCACCTAGGTCAAGCTACTCGCTCATGTCCCCCTTTATAGTACGGCCAAAGGAAAAGTGAAGATCCTAACGACTATTCTGAATGTAACTCAACACCTTGACATCCGGAACTAACCGTCCTTAATCTTGTCGTTGGTCCTTTGAAAACCAAAACAATTTCCATCAAGGGGCATGAATACCATAGTGCTCAAAGCAGTTATCAACCCCATGACCTAACTTATCAAAGTCTCTACAAAACATAAGTTAGTCATGGTAATAATGCGTTGTCATCAATTGCCGAAACCAACTCTCGGGGCCTAGATGCTTTCAATCTCCCCCTTTTTGGTGATTGATGACAACACTTAGATTCAGAAGTTTTAAGAGTTGAGGTTTTCGAACATGCTTGGTTCACATAAGCAAAAGGCAATAAGCACAAGGGGTTAGGAATTGCTTATGTGCTCCAAGCCAACAGGGTGTACTCACAAGATAAAACATGAAGCGTTAGTACACATAAAACATAGCTCATATGAAATCGGAGTAAGGCACGGAAGCACAACCTTATGAGCTAGAACCAATTAAGTGACGTGATAAATAATAGTGACAAAATAGACCACATATGACTCAAGTATCTCACAAGCACACATGTCACAAAATGCAAGTACAGGAAAATAAACATGATGCATGAATGTAGCACACAAAGAAAAACGAAACCCCCTAACAAACTCTCCCTGAATTTACTCTCTCTCCCCCTTTGGCATCAAATGCCAAAAAAACAAAACTAAGGATCCGATGGGGGAACAGAAGCAGTCGTGTCGGGTGCCGAGGAGCGTGGAGTGATCACGAACTGTGAAGTATCCTCCTCAAACTCTGAGCTATCAGGCTGACCCTCTGTAGATACACATGGCAGTGAAGCAGTCTGGGTCTGTAAAGCAGGAGCAGGAACTGATGAAGAAGTAGCAACAATCGGAGCAGTCTCTGTCACCTGAGCCTGAAGAGTACCAATAGTAGGAGGATCTGTCGAGGCAACTGACGACGGCACTGTCTCTGTAGTCCCAGTCCCGGTCACTGGAGGAGCCACAGTCTCTGAAGCTGACAACCCTGAAGAGGTCACAACAGTGGTATGCGAGGGTGTCGGCTGACCAGTCAACTCGCTGTAAGAGGCACTTAAGTCAGTGAAAGGAGTGCCTGTTAGAAGGTGAGGTCTGGGCTGATCTGGTGGAGTGAACCCCGTCTGAATAGGAGTGTAGCTCGGCGACTGAAAGGTTTGGGGAACCTGCTGCTGGGGAGAGGTAAACTGAAAGCTCGGCTGTCCCTGACTCTGAGGTCCACTGGATTGTAGTGCTGGAGTAAGGACAGACGGTGGAGGAGGAACCCCAACAGTGATGAGGTGTCGCAGGAGCTCAAGATACTGCTGCTGGTTGGCTGCCTGCTGCCTCTGCATCTCAAATTGCTGCCTCTGAAGCTCCAGCTGTTGCCTCTGAAACTCGTCCTGACGAGCCTGAATCTGAGCGAATGCAGCTGCTGTGTCCTGAGCCTATCGCTGCATCTGAACCTCCTGCCTCTCCTGTGCCTGTGTCAGCCTCTCAAGTATAGCCACCATGGCTGGGTTTGAGCGGGAGGCTGAGCCTGAACCACCGGCCTCATGGTCGTGAGACCGAGGAGAGCGGTACTGGGGGATAGGCTGGTAGTCCTCGTTTGTGCTATCAGTGGTGTCATCCTCAACTGGATCAGCTGGCTGAGCATCAAGATCTGCAAGTTCGGCCTCAGCAAGACCCTCAATGGTCTCGTCCTGCTCAGCTATTGTCTCTGGAACCTCTGGCCTCTCACGCTATCCCGGCCTAGGTGCCTGCTC
Source organism: Saccharum hybrid cultivar R570 (assembly GCA_038087645.1). Lineage (NCBI taxonomy): Eukaryota > Viridiplantae > Streptophyta > Magnoliopsida > Poales > Poaceae > Saccharum > Saccharum hybrid cultivar. Next base: position 8,204,006 of record JAQSUU010000493.1, on the reverse strand, counting down.
TCTGGTAACAGAAGCCCACAAATATCGAATGACATACTCTGGGAATGCAGTAGTGGTATCTAATATCTCAACTCTAATCTCTGCAGGCAGGTCACACGCAGATCGAATGATAAAGCAAATCCAGTGCGCATATGGTAACTGTCAGTGACCCTTGAAGCCCTCTGCCAAAGTGTCCTCCATCTCACATAGCATCAGATCCCAAATATCGAAAGGTGTCTATGAGATGAGGTGATGAACAACCCATAGCTGCATACGTGTCAGGCCCTCTCTGTATCCCAGCCTCGGAAGAAGAGTCCGCCTCACAATAGCATCAAGCACTCTAGCTAGGGGTGTCAAGCTGGCAGGTGTGCGTCTGGACCCCTCGCCAAACGGCTCATGGAAGCAGGGTCTGATCATGTTTGTGGGTGGCACTATACCTCCGTGAGGACGTCTCGCTGGTGCAGTCTGACCAAAACACAGCTGGTGAATCTTCGTCTCTGAAGCAGGGAGTCTGAGAATCTCCCGTACCCTGGTGTTGTACAGTCTGCGGTCACGGCCTCGGAATGGAAAGTGTATAAACTCGTGAGTAGAGTCAATCCAAAGTGAGGAGTAGAACTCTCTAACCCAAGTCCCGCAGTAGGCTCCAGTCCATCCCAGAAAGTCTGACAAGCCAGGTAGAAAGGACAAGTGCGGACGGAGCTACTCACCAACCACCTCAACTAAAGCCTCGAGTCGACAAACTCTCTGAGGTCTGAATGCAATCCCGCTGTCAACATAGGCTCTATAGAAATCCTCGTGCAGAGGTGTGTAGAAGCTCTCTAAAGCTCGGGGATCCCGCTGAGGTGGGAACCACCGACCAACCTCGACAAACCGAAGGGCCTACACCTGGCGTGCTGTAGCTCCCCTCAAGTCAAAGTGCTCAACTGGGAGGTGACCTCGAGCCCTGGGAGGTGGACGACCTCCACAACGCTGGCCCTCTGGCCTATGAGTCACATGAGCTCGTGTACGTCCTGAGCGATGATGCAGTGGAGTCTGAACAGTCTGCTCCTTTGTCTCCTCTGGGTCCTCTGTGGGCTGCTCTGCAGGTACATCCTCTGTCTCCTCGGTGGCCTCAGTACCGAGCTATCGACCTTCAAGATGAAAGCGATGCTCGCCAATATGAATCCCACTGCCTCTGCCACCTCTCTCTGCTAGCTCTGCTGCATCTGCAACTGCCTGAGCTACCTCTGCCTCTGTGAGTGTCCTCTTTCTCTTCTTGGCAGAAGTCTTCTTGCGCTTGCCACGAGCAACCTCTGTCAGCCTGGGAGGACTCTCGTCCCCATCACTAGGTGCACCACCAGCATTCTTGCAGCGAACCATACTGACAAACTATTGTGACTGAGAAAACCCTGACAGTGAAAGAAGATGATGAACTGACACTCGTGAGGCTTGGCCTCAATCCGTATCTGCAGGCTTGGCCTCGGATTCAAAGCTGATCAACTGCCACACAGAACACCGACAGGACTCTCTGTAAAGATAGAATAGATAGAGCTACTATAAGCAATATATATTATATAAGAGATAAGTGAGGTCCTATGAAAGCAATCATATGAGATAAGATCTAAAAAGATCGCGATAGCTACCTCCAATCGGCGAGAAACCGGTGAAAAGATGAGGAACCTTGACTCGCGAGAGTTCCACGGAAACACCGGATGAGCGTTGAATTGCCGAGACATGCAATGAATTAGAATTTCAACGGAAAGTCACGGCAAAACCCTAATTGGAAGATCAAGGTTAAGAATTCACCTTCGCAGAGACGAGATCGCACGAAGGGCCTTCAACGGAGAACAGCCGAAGAGACGCGAGGACGTCCACAAAAGCTAGGGTTAGGTCAACCAAGAAGAATCAACGGAGCGACGATCGGAGACGATCCAGGTGGCGAGGCTCGGCAAGGGTGCTGCGTGCGGCTATGGCTAGCGATGGTGGCGCACGAGATATGGACGGAGGAGGAGGAGCTGCTGTGGCGTTGGTGCGGGGCTACGGCGGCGTGCGAGACTTCGGCGACGCCCGGTGCAGTGGTGGCGCAAGGCTACGGAGGAGGAGGAGCAGGCACGGCTGCGGATTCGACGGTGCAGCGGTGCAGCAAGCACGGGAAGATGGCTGTGGCGGCTGCCCGGCGGCGCGGCGAGAGTCGGCATGGAGGGTTAGGGCACGGCGGAGGCGTGGTGGATTGAAACGGAAAGAGGAAAAACCGGATCAGGATGAAAGGTTAAATGAGGAATCAGATCCGCTTTTAACGCGATGACCGGACGCGGTGGTCGCCTGACCGGACGTGGTGGAGCAGCGTCCGATCAGAGTCTAGTAAGCTCCTAGAGCGACCGGACGCGTCCGATTAGTGCTGATCGGACGCAGACAAAGTCCGGTCAGAGATCACCCAGGGAACTCAACACGCATGACCGGACGCGGTGGTGGGGTCTGGGACCGGACGCAGTGGTCACAACGACGCGTCCGGTCCAGCGTCCGGTCACAGATCCATGAGATTGTCTTCGGGATGACCGGACACGCTGGTGGTCACCGGGACCGGACGCAGTGGTGAAGCAGCACCGCGTCCGGTCCAGCGTCCGGTCGCTGTTTAACGTCTTTCTTCAATCCGATCTATGACGCGACTTCTCCCAATCAAGTTCCAATTCAAAGAGACTTAAATAAACACCAATTGGAACCTGATATGAGTGACCTCACTCAAATCCTCAAGATTTTCAAAATAATTTGCCTTATGCTAGTATTATTTTTAGTAAAATATGCAATAAACACCCGAGGAGCAATGTATGGCCATGCAATAGAGTTTATGAACCCTTGGGAGCGTCAAATGCTCTCTCTATTCATGGACGAACACAGAGGTTGCTCAAAGCCAAACCAAAAAGAAATGACAAAGCAACAACCATGCATATGCAATGTAAAGCGAGAAAGAAAGACTAGGTTGCTTGTCAAGTTTGATCCACGGTTAGACTTCTTCACTCCTCCAAAGGAAGGTTATCGTAACCGTGTTAGACAAGTCCTAGATGCATTGCGAAGAATTAAACATGACATATAATACAATGCAATGCAAGGGACAACACAAGCTCATTTTTTAAAGTTACTAGAATCAAGCACATTTAGTTCACTTAACCTACAAAAGGTAGCCTCATCCAAAGGTTTAGTGAAGATATCCGCTAATTGATTTTCACTTCTTACACCTTCTAGTGATATATCATTTTTAGCAACATGATCTCTTAGAAAGTGGTGGCGGATATCAATGTGCTTGGTGCGTGAGTGTTGTACCAGATTATTAGCAATTTTAACGGCACTTTCATTGTCACATAAAAGTGGCACCTTTTCAAGAACAACTCCATAGTCCAGGAGGGTTTATTTCATGTATAAGATTTGTGCACAACAAGCCCCCGCGGCAATGTATTCCGCCTCTGCGGTGGACAAAGCCACACTATTTTGCTTTTTAGATGACCAAGATACTAAGGACCTCCCAAGCAAATGGCACCCTCCGGATGTGCTTTTTCTATCAATTTTGCAACCAGCATAATCCGAGTCGGAATAGCCAACTAGTTGGAATCTAGCTCCTTTGGGATACCAAAGACCAATGCTTGGGGTGTGCTTAAGATATCTTAAGATTCTTTTTACGACACTTAGGTGAGGTTCTTTAGGGCACGCTTGAAAGCGAGCACACATGCACACACTAAACATGATATCGGGCCTAGATGCGGTAAGGTACAACAAGCTACCAATCATAGAACGGTAGAGAGTTTGATCAACCGGTTTACCTCCCTCATCTAGGTCGAGATGTCCATTAGATGGCATTGGGGTCTTGATTGGCTTACACTCTTCCATCTTGAATCTCTTGAGAAGATCCTTGGTGTACTTTTCTTGAGAGATGAAAATCCCTTCTCTCATTTGCTTGACTTGAAAACCAAGGAAGAATGTAAGCTCACCAATCATAGACATCTCGAACTCCTTCGACATCAATTCACCAAATTCCTTGCAATAATCTTCATTTGTTGATCCGAAGATGATATCATCAACATAGACTTGACAAATTAAGATCTCCCCATTAAGCTTCTTGGTGAATAGTGTGGTGTCGACCTTCCCAATAGTGAAGCCCTTCTCAATGAGGAAGTCCCGGAGGCACTCATACCACACTCTAGGGGCTTGCTTGAGCCCATATAGCGCCTTGGACAACCTATAAACATGATTAGGATATCTAGGGTCTTCAAACCCGGGAGGTTGATCAACATAGACTAGTTCATTTATGAAGCCATTTAAAAATACACTTTTCACATCCATTTGATATAGTTTTATTTCATGATGCGATGCATATGCAAGAAGGATACGAATGGCTTCAAGTCTTGCAACGGGTGCAAAGGTCTCTCCAAAATCAAGACCTTCTACTTGAGAGAACCCCTTTGCAACTAGTCTTGCCTTGTTCCTCACTACTACGCCTTGGTCATCTTGCTTGTTGCGGAACACCCACTTGGTTCCAATGACTCTTGCACCTTTTGGATGCTCTTCAAGTGTCCAAACTTAATTGCGGGTGAAGTTATTCAATTCTTCGTGCATAGCATTCACCCAATTCGGATCTTGAAGAGCTTCTTCTATATTCTTAGGTTCAAGACAAGAGACAAAAGAGTGATGTTCAACAAAAGAAGCAAGCTTTTGAGATCGAGTCATTACACCCTTTGTAGGACTCCGTATGATGAGATCTTGAGGATGTGCTTGAAGTAGAGGTGAGTTCCTTCTTTCAACCATTTAAGGAGAGGGTTGGGGAGCATCAACATCTTGAGCTTATGCCTCGGCTTGTTCATGAGAGACATGAGTGTCTTCATTTTCAACTCTCTCATTCTTATCATCATCTTGAGGCACATGTGATGAAGATGGTGGATTGACAATTTGTACATCGTCTTCATCATCTTTAGGCTTGATGTCTCCCACCGGCATGTTCTTCATTGCCTCCCTCAATGGTTCATCACCTACATCATCACAATTCTCAATTGGTCCTTGGGAGCTGTTAGATTCATCAAATTCCACATCATATGTTTCTTCAACCAAACCGGTGGCATGGTTAAATACTCTATATGCTTTGGACTTTGATGAGTAACCAACAAGAAAACCAATATTACAACGTCTTTAAAACTTCCCTAGGTGTTGACGCTTCTTGTAGACATAGCATTTGCAACCAAACACCCGGAAGAATGAGACGTCCGGCTTCTTCCCATTTAGCAACTCATAGGGGGTCTTGCTAAGAAACTTTTGTAGGAAGAGGCGATTTGAAGCATAGCATGCGGTGTTGATTGCCTCAGCCCACAATTTCTTCGGTGTGTTGTACTCATCTAGCATTGTTCTTGCAAGGGTGATCAATGTCCGGTTCTTCCTCTCAACTACACCATTTTGTTGATGAAACTTCATGCTTGATTCCAATCTCATCACAATAAGCTTCAATGTTTGTGTTGTCAAACTCTTTGCCATTGTCACTTCTAATCTTCTTTATCTTGACTTCAAATTCATTTTGAGCTCTCTTTGCAAACTTCTTGAAGCAATTTGCCACTTCGGATTTGTCATGAAGAAAGAAAGTCCAAGTGTATCTTGAGTAGTCATCCACAATCACAAGACAATAGAGATTTCCACCCAAGCTCTTGTAAGTTGTAGGACCAAATAAATCCATGTGGAGAAGTTCTAGCACTCTTGATGTTGACATGTAAGCTTTGGTTGGATGAGTATTTGCAACTTGTTTGCCGGCTTGACATGCACTATAAGGTTTGTCCTTCTCAAACTTTACATCCTTCAAGCCTCTCACTAATTCTTTCTTCAATAGCTTGTTGAGAGTGTTCATTCTAACATGAGCAAGCTCCTATGCCAAAGCCACCCAAGTCAAGTTTTGGTGAACAAGCATGTCATCAAGTTTGCATCTTCGGAGGTGAAATCAACAAGATAGAGATTGTTGTATCTAAAGCCTTTGAATATCATTTGCTTGTCATCTATCTTTGAAACCACGACTTCATTGGGTGTGAATAAGCATTGGTAGCCAAGGTCACAAAGTTGCCCAACGGATAGTAAGTTGAAACTCAAGGAAGCAACATAGAGCACATTTGAAAGAGAGTGATCATTTGATATTGCAATCTTGCCTATACCCTTGACTTTGCTCTTTGAATTATCTCCAAATGTGATCTTCTTTTGACATACCCCATTCTCTTCAAGTGAGGTGAACATACGAGGGTCACCGGTCATATGTTGAGTTCAACCACTATCAATAACCCAATGAGATCCACCGGTCTTGTAGTTCACCTACACACAAGAGATCAAGCTTTTTGTTTAGGGACCCAAACTTGAGAGGGACCCTTGACTTTCTCAACTAGTGACTTGACAACCCATATTTTCTTAGGCCTATTCTTATTTGGGGGACCCAAGAACATGACTTTCATCTTTTCACTTGAATCTTTTCTAAGCATGTAATGAGCATTGAAAGCAAATGGTCTAGCATGCTTGGGCAAGGGTTGTGGTGGTGGAGTTTTGCACTCATGAGCAAAATGACCCTCTTGTCCACACTCAACACATCTCTTTGGCTTGGGCTTTGACTTGCTTTGTTGTTGTTGAGCTTTAGCCTTCTTCTCTTGATTTGCTAAGTAACCAATGCCACTTCTATCCATCTTCATGACGGTGTTCATGAGTAGCTCACTTTGCAAATATTGGCCTCTTGTGAACTTACTTAGGCCGATCTTAAGATGCTCTTTCTCTTTCTTGAGCTTTTTGTTCTCTTCAATAAGTGACTCATTTGTTGTTTGCTTTTCAAGAGCCATCAACCCTTTTGGCTTCTTGTTCTCATTTGTAAGCATCTCATTTTCACTCTTGAGCTTGACATAATCATCATAGTTGTTGGACTCAACCACACTCTTGCCTTTGCCACTAGAGCCTTGCTCAATGCTCTCAATGATCAAGTCATCACATGATGTAGCTATATCAATCTTAACAACTTGGTTAGTAGCATCATGTGTCTCAAGAGAAAGCTCATTAGCAACAACAAGACTATCATAATTGATTTTCAATGTAGTGTATTTGTCTTTTAGCGAGTTGTGCCTAGTGTTGAGCTCATCATGCTTCTTCTCAAGTTTATCATGTTCATCTCTAAGCTCTTTGTTAGAAGTTTTGAGCTCCTTGAGAGTAGAAGACATAATTTCATTTTGATCTTTGAGCTCATCACTAGTCTTTTGTGCATTCTCAAGCTTAGATGAAAGTGAGTCATTTTCATTTTGGAGCTCATCATTTTCATTTCTAGTTCTTCTTATGACTTTAGAGTATTTGTTCAACAATTTTACAAGTTCATCATAAGAAGGTGCATCATATTCATCATCACTATCACTATCATCATCATCACTATCATTGTTTTGTACCTTTTGTTCACCTTTGGCCATAAGGCATAGGTGAGTAGTGGACGATGATGGTGAAGGTGGCGGTGAAGGTGGTGATGAAGATGTCGGTGAAGACGATGAAGGCCCAATCACAAATGCGGCAACCTTCTCTTTCTCATCGTCACTCTCATCACCGGAGGACTCACATGGTGACTCAATGTCGGTGAGCCAATCACCAACAATGTAGGCTTTGCCTCCCTTCTTCTTCTTGTGAAACTCTTTCCTCTTGCCATCCTTCTTCTTGTATGGCTTGTTCTTCTTCTTCTCATCTTCTTCATCACTTGAATCATTTTTCTTGCCCTTGTTCTTGTTCTTGTACTTGTCTTTTGGAGGCTTGGGGCATTGATGAGCTAAGTGGCCAAGTTCACCACAATTATAGCAATCCATCTCGGATATGGGCTTCCTTTTGCTACTTGTGAAGAACTTCTTCTTACCATCGAACTTGATGCCACTCTTGTTGAGCTTCTTTAGCATCTTGGTGGTCTTTCTCACCATGAGTGCAAGTGATGCATCATCAATATCACTTTTACTTGAGCTTTCTTGCACCATCATGGCTTGGCCCTTCTTCTTTTTCTTGTCATGACTAGCTTTGAAGGCCAAGTCCTTCTTCTTGGAAGATGATGAGCCCTCTTCCGGAGTGATGTGCATGTACATCTCATGTGCATTGATCTTTCCCAATACTTGTGTTGGTGTTGCGGTGGAGAGATCACTTTGGTGAAGCACGGTGACAATGTGACCATACTTCTCAACGGGAAGAACGCTCAAGATCCTCCTTGCAACATCCGATTGACTCATTTGAGTGAGCCCAAGAGCATTGAGATCCTCTACAAGAACATTCAATCGAGTGTATATGTCATTAGCACTTTCTTTGGGAAGCATCTCAAAAGAATTAATTTTCTTCAAAGCAATGTGATAGCGTTCCTCACACTCACTCTTAGTTCCCTCATGGAGAGCACAAAGGTTTTCCCATAATTCATGAGCGTTTTTTGCATTACGCACACGATTAAAGATATCCTTGCCTAGGCCCCGGTAGAGTGCATTTTTTGCCTTTGTATTCCACCGGTCGTACTTCTCCTCGTCACCACTTGGGTTGGCGGGATCCTTGATAGCGGGAAGCCCTTCGGTGGCGGCTCTAAGACACCCAAAATCTATGGCTTCGAGGTACGCCTCCATGCAGATTTTCCAATATGGAAAATCATCTCCCTCAAAGGTGGGAGGTGGTCCTTCCCCCATTAGACATCTTGCTCTAGGCGGTGAAGCCTAATTTAGGAGCAACTCGGCTCCGATACCAATTGAAAGGATCAAGATGCCCAAGAGGGGGTGAATTGGGCTTTTCTAAAAATTAATTGCAAGAATTAAATCTTACAAGCCAAAGTTCATCCCTAGTGCCTACTTGTGTTCCTTGTGATTCTATCGGTAAAAAGTTTTGCACCCAAAGTTCCAATCCTAGTCTAGCATGGCAATTCTAGGAAAGTAAACCAAGCAATGAAAGTAATACAAGAAAGTAAATGCTTGAAAGTAAGGGTTAGGAACACGGCGATGTTTTTCTGAGGTATCGGAGAGTCGCCACTCTCCGCTAGTCCTCGTTGGAGCACCCGCGCAAGGGTGTAGCTCCCCCTTATCCGCGCAAGGATCAAGTGCTCTCTACGGGCTGATTCTTCGACACTCCGTCGCGGTGAATCACCCAAAACCGCTCACAAGATGAGTTGGGTCATCCACAAGCTCCGCCGGATGATCACCAAACTCCCAATCACCACCAAGCCGTCTAGATGATGGCGATCACCAAGAGTAACAAGCTAGAACTCTCACTTGACCACAACAAGCCTAATGAGAAGATGGATACACACTTGCTACTCCATAGTCACTAATGAGGGATTCTCAAACTTTGATTCTCAAATCACTACCCTCACTAGAGCTCTTGCACTTCCTTGCACTTGAAAGGTGCTTCTCAGCTGAACAAATGAGCAAGATACCTCTAAAAGAGGTGGAGGGGATGTATTTATACACCCCACAGTCAAATCCAACCGTTACCTGCCAACTCAGCAAAATACGCACTGACCGGACGTGCCAGTCGAACGTAACGGTCGAGAAACTGAACAACACCGCTAAGTGACCGGACGCGCCGATCAGGGGTGACCGGACGCGTCCGGCCGTGCAAGGTCCTTACTGTTCTTTGACCTGATGCACGGTCGCGTCCGATCAGTGATGACCGGACGTGTCCGGTCAGGAAAGTACCTTACTGGAACGTGACCGGACGCGTCCGATCACTTCCCAGTCGCGTCCGATTAGATGTTTTACCCTCTGAGACACGTGTCAGCACAATCACCGCGTCCGGTCCTCGCAAGAACTGCATCTGGTCATCCGAGCTGAAACGCAGTAACTGTTAGTACTGACCGGACGCGTCCGGTCGAGACAGAGACCGCGTCCGGTCAAAGGAAAACAGCTCAAACGACTTCGAAACGCGACACAACTTGAACCAAGTTGCTTCCAACTGAACTTTGAGCTTTTTCTGAGCTACCTAGTGCTAAGTTTGACAAATGTGCACCACACCTAAACAAAAGACTCACCTAAGTCAAACTACTCGCTCATGCCCCCCTTTATAGTACGGTCAAAGGAAAAAGACGAAGATCCTAACGACTATTCCGAATGTAACTCAACACCTTGACATCCGGAACTAACCGTCCTTAATCTTGTCGTTGATCCTTTGAAAACCGAAACGATTTCCATCAAGGGGCATTAATACCATAGTGCCCAAAGCAGTTATCAACCCCATGACCTAACTTATCAAAGTCTCTGCAAAACATACGTTAGTCATGATAATAATGCGTTGTCATCAATTGCCGAAACCAACTCTCGGGGCCTAGATGCTTTCAACTACTATTAAATTAACATGAAATATATGTTTGCAGTAGAATTAGTTGGAGACATAAATATCAATATTATTATTCACTACTTATTTAAAGTTAAGCTAGTTTGACATACTTCAATCGCATAATTGTATCTTTTTATAGACAGAGGGTGTATACTAATTATAATCACTGTTCGCCTTCACGGCCGCGTAGGCCGTTTACACGGCGTGTAAACGCTACTCGATGGGTAACTGTGTAGGCCGATTAGCTGTGTAAAGCCGTGCAAAACCGTTTTGACCGTTTAAAAGGCCGTTTAAATGGCCGTGTATACCGACTTTTTGCTAAATGATGGGTGACCGACCGTTCACCGTTTAACGTTTAGGCTAACATTGATTATAATTAAGTAAACTTAGGGAATTGTTATCCCACGGACATCCAACAGAATGTTGGATGCGCCCCCCTTCGTTAATAATTGCTCGTACGTTATCTAACTCTACCTCGGTGCACCTGAGCTCCTTCCGTGTCACGGCATTGCGTGCCCATCTCTAGCATACCCAACAATAATGAGTTGGCAGGGATTATGGGTTGTAGTGGCACTTTTGAGAGTCCTGATTGAAAAAAAGAAAAAAAAATATCCTTGCCTCAACTTCTTTACTCCACAATTAGTTCATACATTACCACACAATTGCTTCCGACTAGATTCACAAAGAGAAGAATGTGAAGCCCAGACCAAGTATTATTAGAAGGAGAGAAGGAGAGGAAGCGTAGGATCAAGTTAACAATGTTCCTATTGGTACTCTCGTGTTGATATGCCATTGTTGACTTGGCTCTCTTCACGCCCCCTGCCAGGCCTAGGCTTCCTGTCTTGGTCACCATCACTTGTGCACACCGCTCAGGCGCTCAGCACTGTTGACAATAACTCCGACAAACTAGGCTACTACTAAAACAATCAAAAATCACCTCTAAAAATGGTTTTGGAACCAGTGCGCTTGTAGAAATTAATTTTTAGAGGCGGCTATGATTTCCAGCCGTCTCTAGAAATGTCCTCTATTTGTAGAGGTGGCGGGCAAGCTGAACCACCTATAAAAATTAATTTTTAGAGAAGTTAGCATTTTAACCTCTCTAAAAATAGGTGCAACATAGTATTTATACCCTTTTCAAATCAAGTCGGATCGAGAAAACAATTATGTCAATATTGTAGTACTCGAAAAAAATCTACAGCTTTTTCCATTTGAAATTATTTAAGGCCTGAAAATTATGTTTTAATTTTTCATAATGTTTGATTGTGAATTTTTTTTCAAATGCCCTCGAAAGAAAAAACTGTGTAAACCAAAGTTGCAGTACTAGAATAGATCTGCAGCTTTGTTGGTGATTACCTTTTCATTTGAAATTATTTAGTGCCTTGAAATTATATTTTAAGTTTTGGATTAATTCATTATTTTTAAATTTTTCGAAGTACCACGGGTGAACAAAAGTTGTATACCACGAAGAGACATAAAACTTTAGTTGATAACTTTTTCATTGAAATCATTCGAAATCGTGTATGTACCTCTGTTTAGGATGGAACCTATTCTTCAAATGAGATGCTCCACAGTCTGTTTCGGAATAATGTACACAGACTCATTTGTTACAACCATTTAAAAATTTATGGAAAGTATATACATCCAAATCCAAATATATGCTTCCATGTTAACTTTTAGATATTCCTGACCAAGGTAATCAAACATGAGTAAACTGCAACGAATTATAGCGCCATAGATTAGAAGCCGAGGAAGTTTAAGAGGAGGAAGCATATGACCAAGTTATCAATGCCCCTTTTATTACTCTCGTGTTGATGTCATCGTCGACTTGGTTCTCTTCTCAGTTCTCACTCCCAGCCATCACTTGCACACGCCGCTCTGTCCCAGGTACGTACTTCACAGACAGCGTCCGTCGGCAACAAAGCAAAGACTAGCTTCGCTTCACTGATCATACGCTGCGCACCAGTAGTGGGCAGTTCATGGCGGCAGAGCGGACACATGTTGCTGATCCGGTGATCCCCAACCACTTGGCGATGCAGTCCGGGTGGAACTTGTGCACGCGCGATGGACATGGCATCACGCTGACCTGTGCACCCGTCCACAAACTCGTCGAAGCAGATGCTACACTCCGTGATGCCGCAACCTCCCTCAGCTACGCTTTCACTCCCTCCTCTAGCGGCACGGAACGCTTGCTTCTCCAGGCTACGCACGGTAGCGGCGGACGCAGGGACTAAGCCGAAGCCGCCGTCAACGCGGAGCTCGATGTCGCAGAGTGGTGCGGAGGTCGCCAGTGTGGAGCTCGGCGGCGGCACGGATCTCGGCAGGGGTAGGGGTAGGTGGATGGAGCACAGCCGCGACGGAAGGTGCGAGTCCATGGAGGGGGCCGGGGCGGCGCAGCCGAGGGCGGAGTCCGTTCCACAGCAGAGGCGCACAGTGCGCTGAGCGAGGAGGTGATGCGAGCGAGGTACAAAGCGAGCAGGCGACTTATACGGGATTCGTCCGGACGACCTATAAGCAGCGTTACCATCTCTAGCATCTTGCACGCGAATCTATGTACTACTACTATTTTTATTTTCTCTCGAATCCGAGGCTATTACAGCTTACAAGAGGAATAATCAGTTCGTTACGCGTAGGATCAGAGAAAACACACCGACCCGATTTTTTTTTTTTTTTGAAAAAGGACCTTTCCGTTGCCGCGAGCCCAGTAATGGACTAACCTCCCCCAAGGCCCATTGCACAATGCCCCGATGCATTTTGCTTGCAATCAGCCCATGGACGGTGCCGGCTCCGTTGGTTGGGCTGACTTCAAAACCAACTTCAGCTATATGGTCTATGAATTTCTCAAAAAAAAAAAAAGCTATATGGTCTATGAGCTTCGCGCACGATGAAACACCCATAGAGCCGAAGCCTTCGCACAAATCGCACTGGACTCGTGAAACCAAAATGAGACTTTGTTGAGTTCAAAAAAAATGGGACTTTGTTTGGCATGACTCTTTTTAGATCTGGTTTCTCCGGAGCAGCCGAAGCAAATAAAAAACGGCTCTTCGCTATGTAGTACAAAATATTCCCTAATAGTTGCAGCCAGTTTTGAGAAGGAACCATTCTAAACGGAGCCTAAAATGTAGTTCCCATTGACTCCTCCTTGTGGCCGCTTGGTTGGAATTTCTACCAAATGTTCCTTTTCAAATGGGAAGGTAAAGTTTAGAAAAAATCGGAATACTGCCAAACAAACCTTATAGTTTTTTAGTATTCTTATATTTTAAAATTCACTTTTAAAAAATAATTGTTAGAATAAAAAAAATAAAAACATATGCGTTGTTTGGATTCTCTAGCAAAGCTTGCCTCGCCTCCGCTAGTGAGGATTTACAGCTGTGTATGTGATTGGATTGCATGTGAGCTTACCTCGTAGCCCATTCTAGCAAGCTTTTGCCATGGCAGCCAATTTTCCTCTCCTGGCTTGGCAAGGCTTGCCTTGCATGAGCTGCTAAGGCTAGGCAAAGTTCGCTTGGCAAACAAAGGTCCCCATACTCATGTTGCTAATTGAAATCGTGACATTTAATTTGTGAGCTTGTATCAAAAGTGAAATGGCTTCAAAGGAAATCTGTAAGCTACGAAGTTGTAAATCTTCTTCCTAGCTCATTTGTTAAAGTTATTATTATTGTTTAAAAATGCATATAAAAGGAAATTCACCAATGCAAACAGCTGGAAGGGAAAACCCACCAATTGAATCGGTGAAAATTATATCTCGCCATTTCAGTTGGCTGTAGAAGTACATTTCTGAAAAATTAGATTTCTTTTAAAAAAAACTCTGAATGAAACCATCTAGGCATACCGATCAGAGCAGTTGTACTGGGTTGGACTGGTGGTGCCTAGTAGCCAGCAATTAGCTTATAGTGTGTTTGTTTGTTGGTGAGGGACACCCTGGCTCATATTCGCATATGGAAGCTAGAGGTTGTTTGGATGCCAACCTTCATTTGCCACAGCATAGGTGTGGCGCCCACAGATTGTGGTGTCCAAATTCGTTGCCACAGATTATGGCAAGATTCATAAAGCTTTTAACTCTTGCTTACCTAAGGCCGTCTCATCTTACTCACCAACCAAGCAAGAGACAAAATTGTTGTGGCGGCCATACCTATGTGGCATGGCATACGAGGCGGGAAACTAACCAAACAGCCTACTAGACTTCGGCTGGACGGGCTGCAGAGGTACAGACCGTTGTTATTTACTTGTCTCCATGTATAGAGCCTAACTGAGAAGCAGTTGTATTTGGTTGACTATAAGCCGTATCGTATACGATATAAAAAGAAAAAATCTATATTTGTGCTTACATATTTTCCTTTGAAGCATTGTAGTAATCCCTAATTTACTTTTAATATTCAACTTGTGTAAATGCACTCTAGTAGTCCCTTATTACTTTAATATCGTAATCTACTTTAGAATACACTAATATCCCTTACACATTAATCACATGCTAATACCATTGTTAACAAACCCCTATGATGCACCATGCGAGCTTACCTCGCCAAAAACACAAATAATTGGGCATCATACAAGCCATTTCCCAAAACTCGAGCTAGAGCAGCTGTTCTGAGCTGCTAAAGATATTGGAAGCTATGCTCAACTACTCGTTTTGATCACAACTGTACATGGTGGTCGTGCTTACAGAGATGTTGTCCTTCACTAATCTTGAGCAGGGGGTGTCGTCCAACGTGACGGTGAGTGGCAACGGTGGCGAAGGGAGGGGGCAAAGAACCCCCCCCCCCCACCCACCCACCCCTTTGAAACCATATGCTTGGTACTAAAATTATTAAATTTAACTAAATTTTGAGAAAATATATATTGTTGATCTAAAAGAAGAAAAAAATCAAATTCTGGTTCTATCTTTGTGGCAACGCCAACGGGCAAGATGTAGTTGAGGGTAGCCTGACTTGGCGGGTGTCATATAGAGGCACCGTGTGCGAAGCCCCATTGTCACCGTGTGTTACTGGATGGTCTTGGCAATGCTCAATTCGAACCATGACAATTACACGGAGCATGGTGTGCCATGATGTATCTTGAAAATTACTGTGAACAACCTCAGTTTCATTTACTAGAATGATCATTAAGTGCTGTTTGTTCAGTTTCGGTTACTGGATAGGAACTTCCTAATGTAGTGGAGGTAACTTGAAAATTAACTATATGTCATTGTTTTTTAGATCATTCTAGCAAACATATTATTTTTGTCTTCATTTATTATTGTTTAGATCAGTTTCATTTATTCTGTTCAATGCCTGATACAGCAGTTTCGGTCGTTTTCCTTTAGGTACAAGTGCAAGCAGAAGATCGATTTGAGAAAGTCAGGAAGACGCCGATCAGCCTGCATGCTACCGTGAAGGTCGATACTCCCTCCGTCCTCAAATACGATGCATTATAGCCATTTTGAGACAAAATAAGATAGAGTACAATAGACGCATGTACCCCTCACTTGCCTTCCTAATGTATTGAAATCTGATTTTTTTTTTGCATATTTAAAGGATGAGCTATTAGTCTCCTTATACAAAATATGACAAATACATGAATTACTTTCCTTATACGAAATAATCATATATTTTATTTAAGTAAATATTATCTTTTTGTTCCCCGAATGTACTATATTTGAGTACAAATTTCAAATGCCAGAATGCACCTTATTTCAAGACGGAGGGAGTATGTCATTGTTTTTTTATTTTTCATTTTTGCTGCCTTGTTCTATATTAGATCATTTTTGTCCCTGCTGCGTACATGCTGCTATCGTGAAGCTGCTGTAACCAGATCCACAACAAGCTGAATGTTTAGTTGAAAAAGAATGTTCAGTTGCACAGATGTACATGTACAAGATGTCTAGACTCTAGACACGAGCTGTATATGTATCAACATTTATGTCCTTAAATAGATTTACTATATAAAGATATATTTTGTAACTAATCCAATGATATTAATTTACTACCATAAATATTAATAGTTTTTCATATATATTTAATCAAACTTCAAATTGTTTGACTTTTTAGAAAAAGAGAATTGCATTTTTTTTATAGGACAGAGCGAGTATATGTCTATGTCATGCAAGTACTCCCTCCATTCCAAAATATTTAACACTACTTTAATTATGAATATGGACTGTTCAGATTTATAGTTAAAAATGCTAGCCTTTTTGAGACGAGTGAGTATGCAACATGCATGTGCTTTTGTGGCTGGCCTGTGCCGGTGGCCGGTTGTGGCGCTAGGTATGCTGGTGCCATGACATTTGGATGTACGCACGCCGACGTACGACCAGAGTCTGGCGGCTGACCGGCCACTCAGTTCTGAGTTCTGACGACCTGCCACTCACTCTCGATGCATATATGCATATTGACCTGATCTGATACATACACATGTCGTTCATGTTTACCAAAATACCTGATGAACTTCTCCTGCACAGACACATTGCATATCTACAGGCACAGTAGCTAGTGTGCTGTGTGCAAGAAGAACTATCTATCTATCTGCGTGCACGAGTGGATATCCGACCGATGATAGAGAATAGTAGAGACGGGATGATGCTGTGCCGTTGTGCGTGCGGGCAAAAAGTGGGCGCTCCAATGGTAGCTTTGCAAGTGGCCGACCCCTTTGCTTGTTCACACTCACTCACCCACGCACGCACGGCCTGCCGGAAAGGAAGCAACGCCTGCAAAGTGTCCATGTTGCTTGCTTGTTGCTTGTTGTCAAATACCATAATCTACAACAACATCTAGTGCAATGTTATGCTGCTTTAACCAATAAAACCCCAACCCTGCGCACTACAGCCTGTACTGCTGCTCTAAACAAGTACCAGAAACAGAGGAGCTGAGATCATGCATTCAGCTGAGCAGCAGCAGCACTGATGGATCAGGATCAGTCACTCAGTGTGCAGTGTGCTTAGCTCTAGCTGCATCGTCTCAGTCTCAGATAAATGCATGAGATAATGGGGTGGGCACTATTGGGCATTGGCCACTCGGCCTGCACAAACCGGACGCATGCATTCCATGGGTTTCAAGTAAAGAATGCAAGTGATCGCACTAGCTAGCTATACTTCTCTTTGTTTTGTAAGGGGTAGCTAGCAGAGAGGAGTCGGTTGGTTGGTACTGAAGCAAGCAAGTGGAGTGTCTGGAAATGGAATATAGGGCACCCGCGCAAAGCATGGGGTGTTTTTGTAGGGAAGAGGAGAAAATGAAAAATGCAGAACAGTAACGGGTCTGTAATACAGTAACGGACCAGTATTACTGTTTCATAATGAGCTTACTGTGACTTATCGGATTTTACTGTTTTTTAACGGTTTGTACTGTTCATAAAACCAGGTACTGTAATGATGTATCTGTTTCATAACGGGTTTTACTGTGTATTAGCGGGTTTTACTGTTTATTAGTGGGTTTGTACTGTTCATACGACCCGGTACTGTATTACCAGGTTTACTATTCCCGGGCACTGTTGTGTGGAACAGTAAAATGTGAGTGTGATGGACCCGGCCGGAGCCTCGACTTTAAGAGGTATGTAACACAACAGTAAAATGTGAGTGTGATGGACCCGACCGGAGCCTCGACTTTAAGAGATATGTATAGATATGCACACTCAGCAGCAGCCTTGGTAAGTGCTGGCACATGGTGCTTCACTTTCGTATATATGTAGTTGTATGTGCTTCATTTTTGAGTTTTGACTGCTCATAGCTCGAGGGCTTTCACGGATACCACAGCATCTTTGTGAAAAAGGAGAAGCTTGGTATATAGGAGTAATTTTGTATACATGCAAACTGTTGGCCTTTTGATCATCAATCCCTTTCCTGGCTCGAGTTCCTTCCATTCACAATTCAGAAACTAATGCTACTTTCGGGCTTTATTGTTTTCCCTGGGTTGTGCCGATCCGAGGGCAAAATGATATATGCACTATTCCTTCATCTAAAAAGGTATAGTCTCGAGATATTTTCGTACAGAGGAGTCGAAACAAAAAAAACTGTTTTTTTTACTCCTCACGAACCTAATATAAATTATTATAAAACTGCTACCGAAACTATTTTTTAATTGGAAAGACATAGTACCAAAATTTTATAAATTTAGAATGATACGAAGGGGATTAAAGCCACACACAAAAGAATGACCTCGGGTCACCTTTGAACCTAACAGACTGAAGATTACATTGGAATTTAAAATTTGCTAACCACGTACTAAAGTTGGGTTTGCTTGCCGTGCGAAAATTTTATCATTACTGATCCTCCAAATTTCCCAGGACGCAATTAGTACTGGCTCCATGAAGAAGAGCAGATTGGAGTCCGCTCGTGCTGGGGCAAGGCGCTGGAAGAGTCCTATCGGGTTATCCCACTGAATTTGTAAAGTCTGCCAGCAGCGACGTATAAAGTTGCAGGAGAAGAAGAGGTGCGCTACATCCTCTACTACACCCAGAGGCAGGCAGGACAGAGAACACAGTGTACTAAAACTATTTTTGCCAAACATTTTTCAAAAAATAGCTTCAACCCCGCATGAGGAGCCGGAGCCCGGAGCCCGGAGCCCTACCTCTACACGATGCAAATACAGATACTAGGTAGTGCCTGTGTCAGTATGTGAAACTGTGAATCATTGCCATGGCTCGCATGTGGGGACTGATCTAATCTGAGGAGGATCGGAGCATCGAATCTTTGCATGCATGTCTCTCTTTGCCGGAGCAGCTGAGAGAGAGCCTCAGACTCAGACATATGAAAATGATGAGCTGTAGCTGCACGGTGCCATCCATGGCGTTTGACTTTTCATGAGCAGGCCAGGCCAGCGCACTCCGACCATCATGTGGAATCTCGGGGAGCAGAGCAGATGGAAGCCCATACTAATTTACTGCTGTAGCTGCTCATAGATCGACCAAAACATTTGTTTTTCTTGGACCAAATAAACAAATGGCTGCTGTTCTCTTGGACTAATTAAGGAGATTAGATTTGGGGACACGAAGAGCAGAGAGGAGGAGGAACTGTTTACAAGACTGGGAAATCATCAGAGGATCAGACAGAGGTCCAGCCGGTCACAGAACCCAAAGTCAGACAGCGAGACAGACATTATATTCATTCAGCCATACTACACCAGTTGCAACTGTGTTTTAGTTACATTATTATTATTTATTTATATATACTAGGGCAAGTAGCTTTTAACTAAGAACAGGAAAATCACAGCCATACAAGTTTGTAGGCAACTTGATATCGATCACAGACGCCAACCAAACCAAGGTATTAGAGCAAGGCAAACATGCATTAGGTATAGGGAATCACTCTCTTATGGCATATGGCACATATATATATGAACAAGTGCAGCGCACCTTCCCAATCTTACACCGAGAAAGAGAGAGAGGATACCAAGCAGAAAACTTGAAGAAACTGGTGGTTACCAATACCATACATGCATGTATCAGACAGACTAGGAGATGTACAGACGAGGTGACTGAATGACACGCATATACTAGTCCTAGATGATATGGATCACGGATGATGCTAAGCACAGTGACAGAAATTACAAGCTAGATGTATAGCATGCACGCAGAAGGTGGATCGATGCATGTAGTAGCTAGTAGATGAGATGAGATTCCCGGGTGTCAACTTAATTTGCAGCATGTACTTTGTCCCAACACCAACCAAGATGAGGATCTGGAGCTGCAGCTCCCCCATCTCCATCTCCATCCTCCTCCTCACGGCTTGCCCTTGTGCTGCGTGTAGATGTAGTCGAGGTGCGCGTCGTGGAGCAGCCGCCTCTGCATGCACTCGTCGTCGTTGCCCTCCTCGCACGCCACCGCACCCTCCTCCTCCTCCGACTCTGCTCCCATCATCTGCAGAAGCAGAAGCAGGACACATGCATGGAAGAAGATGAGCATGAGCTTGTGCACGGCTCAGAGTAACGAATTCAGTAGCTTTTCTCCTCACCTCGGAGATGGAGAGCTCATCGCCATTGCCCACGCCACCTTCCTGCAGCACCAGGCCGCCGTCTGCAGCACTAGCAGCCTTGACACCATTCTCTGCTGCAGACGAGAAGTTCAGTTCAGAATCAGAGACGATATATAGATCGAGCAGCTAAGGTAACTGACACTGATAGGAAGGATCTATCAGCAAAGAGGTCCATGCAGCTACGTAGGAGCTGAGTGAAGTCGTATCGTACCTTGGTGAACCAGAGCTGGAACTGGGACAGAAGAGGGCAGGAGGCGAGCGGCCGCCGCGCAGTGGAAGCAGCCGGCGACGAGGAGGAGCAGGGTAGCAGCCGCGAGCGGCGAGGAGGTGCTGCCGCAGCGCCTCATCTCTGCCGCCGTGCCCGGTTGATGATGGACTGCTAAATGCTACTGCTGCTCTGCTAGCTGTCGAGGGGTGAGAGGAGGATGGATGGAGAGAGGGAGAGGCTGTGTACGAGTTGGATGGAGCTAGTAGTGAGTGAGTGCTGGTTGGCTGGTGATCGATGGCTTAAGAATGCCTTGATTCGGTGGCCTTTGGCCTTTGGGAGAGGGTGGTGGACTTCCCGCTGGGGGTGCTGGCTGCCGATGCCGGCAGCTGTATTTATAATGCGAAAGCTGCGAGCGAGGAGAGGCAGCACCGCAGCAGCAGGCAGGCAAGGCAACTTGCAAAATCGCTACGCGCAGGCGCAGGGACGCCAGAGCACGCGCACTGGAGTCGGCAACATCACGCGTCCACAGTCCACACACGTAGAGATTTGGAGTTTGGACGGGCGTGGTCAAACAAAAAAAAAAAGGCTAAAGCCTGCTTGAAAAAAAGTAATGGAAAACAGAAGGAAGAAAAAAAAACACAGACAAGAGGTAGGTGTAAAATGGCAGCACACAAAATTAGATACGAAAATATATGAGGCGATTGGAAGAGAGCTACTTGGAACGGAGGAATGTAAAACACAAAAATCACAGTAACACGTGTAAATAAAATACAAATAGATTATTTATTTATTAGAAAAACACATGTAGTTACATGGTTTCTTTCCTAGTAATACGAGCTCACTGCCGATGGCCCATGGTCTAGGGGCGGATCCACCAATATGGCGAGATCTGGCGGTTGCCCGGCGATCGGACTGCCACTCTGCCATGGTCGGTTTCTTGTTTGATTGTTTCTGTGAGGAACGGTCGAACGGAGGAAGACAAAGCTGATATTTCTGCGTATAAGCAATTGGATCACGCCTAGACCTATTAGGCCACATAGGATGTATTTGGTTGCCTGGCTTAGGGTTAGCCTGGCTTCCATAATGCACTATTTGGTTGCCTGAGTAGCCTCTAAGCCAGGCTTATGGAAGGCAAAAAGGGGGAGAAAGACTGCATTGCTGGAGATGCTCAACCCCTGCATTTTAGCTAAGCCTGGCTTGTACAAGCATATGGCCCACCTGTCAGTGCTCCTCAGTCCTCACCGCCGCCGGAAGGAACTGGAAGGGGAGAGAAGGGCAGCGGCGACCTCAGCTTCAGCCATCGCCGTCAGCGCCGCCTCGTCCATCTCCCTCAGCTCCGGCCACCACGCACGAGGAAGGGGAGGGTCCGCCGGCCATCTCCCTCAGCTCCGGCCACCATGCACGAGGAAGGGGAGGGTCCGCCAGCCACCACGCTCTGTCCAGCACCGCCCCGGGCGTGCCACCGGCCCACGTGAGCAGCCACGCACGGATCTTGCGGAGGAGCTCACGGAGGAGATTCTTCCTGACCGGATCTCGCAGAGGAGATTCCATTGCTCGCCAAGATGAGGAGGCCGCCGCTCGCGAGGAAGAAGAAGAGGAGGCTCAGGGGAACAGGGGAGTTGCTGGCTGAGGGAGCCGCTCGCCGGAGGAGGGGAACACTAGGGGGTCGCTAGCTGAGCGAGTTGCTCGTTGGGAGAAGCTTGTCGCGGCCTCATCGCTCGCCATGGCCACGCCGAGGGAGCCACGCGAGGAAGAAGAAGGTTCCTTGGGGGTTGCAGCCTGGGAGGAGTGGCTCCTACCGGAAGCGAGAAAGGAGGCCATACGCCGCTATGGAATTTGGATCTGGGGCGAGCAAGGGACGCCGCGATGGGACGACGAGCCGCGCAGAAGCTGGGCGTCCTCCTGCTCCGTGTCCAGAAGAGGAGGTTTGCCGAGAAGAAGAAGAAGAGGAGGCTCGCCGGCGTCCTCTTGTTGGATGCTGGACAGGCTTACTAGCCAAGCAACCAAACAATGGATTTGCTAGCCAGGCTTAGCTTATAAAGGTGAACCAAACAATAGCAGGTTGTGTTACTGGAGCCAGCTTGAACTAGCCTGGCTTAAATTTTAAGCCAGGCTTGGCTAGCCCAAGTAACAAAACACACCCATACTAACTACTAAGTCAACTTATCAAGCCCAAGTGGAAGACGAATAATGTTTGGCCTTTATGAAATGCCGCCTCTCCCTTCATCGATTTAGTTTCCCGCTAGGGAAAGTTAAATATGCCCTTGAGGGCATATGCTCCCATCCCTATTGCTGTTAGATTCGCATTGGGATGGGTGCATTGTCTCTCTCGTGCTAGCCCTGCTATAGTGGGCTGAAACCCAACCTATCCCACACCAATCCATACTAGTATTGAACGAAAAATAAACCCACCACCCCAATCCTATTTGTTGTATACATAGACCAAACCCACCCCCGAAGTTATGTTATTTCAGCCTGTATACTGTACCAAAGCATGGACCAAAATGTGGTTTCAACCAACTAAGGGCAGCTCCAATGCTGGTTCGTTCCGAACCATGCTAGTGGATCCCTTCCCTATAGCGTCAAAATCGATTTAAGCCGAGCGTTCGATGGCTGCAGTGTGGAGTTTCGTTTGTGGGTCCCACTATAGAGTAAAACAACAGAAAAGTACTCTTTTCCTTGGACTTTTGCTGCCTCTATCTGCATGCATGCTACTGTAGCTGATTAGTTTATTCTTATCTACCGGCTAGGAGTTGAACCATACTTGAGATGAGAACTGAGGAATCTTTTCCCTGGATTCGATTGCTGCAATGTGTGAAGCAAACCATACTCTCTTTCTCTCTCTTCATGGAGCTGCTCTAAGAAACCATCTCAACTCACGGCTTCACAAGCTCATAAATAACCCAACAAGCCGACGAATGAGTAGGGTGCTTTTACAAGCCAACGAATGAGCTAACATAGACTGTTTACAGATTAACACATCGATTGATAGACTAATAGATTGCACATTTTACATGCTGACATCAATCGAAGAGGAAGCACGCACATCTCGGAAGCGACGCCCGCCGGGGATCTAGTGATTTGGAGGAGGTGTAAATTCAGGTGTTGGCAGTGGCGGCGAAGGCCAGCAGCGATGCACTCATATAAGAGTTGGAGTCGAGCATAGAGGTAAATCACTCACCAAAACCTGTTAGCACCCATGGGTTGGGAACTACTCCAACTAAAGCAGAGTCCAATCCACTATCTCAACCCCAAGCCAATCTAGCCCACAAAACCCATTGTCCCCTAGCCTAGAGCCAATTGACGTACAACTCAAATTGTTAACCCATTCTTGCCCAATCCATTAGCAGGGCTATCTCCTGCAGTGCACCCATTGAATAGCAATGGGGATGGGAGCACATGCCCCCCAGGGAAAAAAATCACTTCCCTGTCAACGCTCGATGCCAAGGGACAGTGCGTTGACTTCGCCTATTCGTGCTAGGTAACTGCCTTGCTGGTGCTGATCTATGACAGTTCTCCTCTCGGTGCCACCGCTGTTATGACTAGTGTGTAGTGTCTGTTACGAGTCCACAGTGAGGGACATGCACGGCAACAGATGTTGTATTGAAGGTGAAAAAAAAAGAAAAGGCAAGTACGATTGATCCATCCTATTTAAATTTGATTCTCGTGTAATCTCTTGTAGTCCAGCAATCAGTTGATAATTGATGCTTTGATTCGCACTATTCTTTAATTGATAGTTTCATCTTTCAGTAATGAAAAAAAAATTC
Source organism: Saccharum hybrid cultivar R570 (assembly GCA_038087645.1). Taxonomy (NCBI): domain Eukaryota; kingdom Viridiplantae; phylum Streptophyta; class Magnoliopsida; order Poales; family Poaceae; genus Saccharum; species Saccharum hybrid cultivar. The sequence continues at coordinate 8,179,816 of JAQSUU010000493.1, read as the reverse complement.
TTTGAGCGTATAATTGAACCACATCATTATTGTCTCTTATTTTGTACATGACTACAATTTACACCATCACAAAAATTAGTCAGTACAAAGTTCACCATATGTGGATTTTTGTTTTGGATCCGCCGCTGATAGACCGAGTAGCATTTCAGTTTATTTGATCAGATCTACATATGCACTCTGCCTTTATCGTAACTGGGCTGTGGGATGGATAATGGATTTCATTATTTTGGCTCATACGCTAAGGCCATCTGGAACATCCTAAGGTTGTAAAATATTTGACTCAAACACATGCTTATAGAGATCAATATCCTCCTCGACTAGGAAGGCCATCTGACGATTTCATTCCTTCCAAGTACTCCATCAAAATAAATGATTACCCAATCGAAGATCATTCGTTCCTCTCTTTTGAGGATGCAAGTAGGGGGCCTTTAGAGTTGTTCTAAGAGGTGGTTTGAACTGGACTTTTATAATATCTTTTGTCAAATATAAACATATCGTTTAGCTGAATTTATCTAAGGTTGACAAAGTGTGACTATTCTAACATACAAGAAAAAATATTCCAGGTTTATGAAAATGTTTTATGTTCTAGTGGAAATGGTTCTTTCTTCAATAAAAAATGTTTAACCTTAATAAAGTATAAAGAAGTTTCATTTACTTATTTACAACACACTCGTAAATATTATTATAGTTTTATTTAAAATAATGTTGTAGTAGCCATTCATAGGCATGATAAATATGAAATCGCAAAGAATTCAAAATAAAACAAGAGAGAAAGAGAAAAAAGCAAAAAAAAAAAAATCAAAAGAAACGTCTGAAAAAAGAACGGCCCAGGAGAAGGTCCGTGTGCGCTCTCCCCGGGCCGAACACTGGGCCGGCCGTCCGCCGCATCCCCATCCGTTCAGGGTTCTCTGTCTCTCTCGCACGAGATCTCGCTCTCCGACGGCTGGTGTTTCGCTCCCCTCTCGCTCTCCGACGACTGGTGGGCCGCCGGCGCCGGCGCCGACCTACGCCAGGTGCTGAGGCCTTCGTCAGTATCTTCGCCGGCGACGAGCACCCACTAGGTATTCGCATCCATCCCTTGTCTTCCCTTCCTGCTGTGCGAAGCCGAGCACTCAAACCCTAACCTAAAGCTATTTGGCTATTTGATTGATGCCTCCAAACTTCGAACTTTTTGGAAAAAACTATAGGGTATAGATGTGTACACCCATGTCCCTTTGCTGGGTCCGCCGCCCCATGCCATTCCCCAAGGCATGCTTGATGTTAACCGGAGTATTATTTTAGGTCCATATAGGAAGGATATGAACTTCGTCTTACCTTTGTTATGCAGTGTCAGATCAACCACCACTGTTACATCATTTGATCAATATGCTGGCTTCATGTTCCTGTAATGATGGATCCATTAACTCTATTTTGTTTTCTTCTTTTGATTTTTTTTTCATGCCTAGGCACCAAGCATCATGTCGGAAAGAGGTCGCCTGCCAAGGCGGTTGATCGATGATCGCAGGGGGTACCATGACGTCCCTCTAGTTGACAATCCCAGAGGCAGAGGTTATCCTGAAGTCGTGGTTGGGGATCGTAGGGGCTACTCTGACATCCATGTGGCTCAGGAACGCCGGGACTATCATGACAGCCGTCTGCTTGATGAACGTAGGGTCTACCCTGGTGTTCGTATGGCCGATCATAGGGCCTATCCTGGCAGTCGTGGGATTGATGACCGTAGGGCCTATCCTGAGATCCATGAAGGCCCACGCATGAGGGCAGCTCCTCACCCTCACCCAGCTGTCTTAGAGGATGAGCTCGAGTTACAGGAAGTTGAACTCCGGAGGCTTTTGGCACATAACCGTGCTCTGGCTGAGGAGCGTGACGTGTTAAGTAGGGAAATACAAGCTGGAAAAGATGAGTTCCGCCACTTGAACGTTATCATTGCAGACATTAGCACTGAGAAGGAAGCTTATATCAGTAAGCTTGTGGACAAGAGGAGGAAGCTTGAAGCTGAACTTGGAGCAAGTGAGCACTTGCGTGATGAGGTCAGGCAGCTAAGTGGTGAGATTGACAAGCTCATTACCGCTAGGAAAGAACTATCTGCAGAGGCTGCATCTCTCATGGAGGAGCTGAACAGGGAACAATCCGTTCAACAGCAGCTACCTGTGCTGAAAACAGAACTTGATGGTCTGCAACAGGAACTTATTCACGTGAGGTACTTCTGCAGTTTCGTATGCTCCATTTTGATTTTCGGGTGCACCAGTTAGTCTTTTTCATATTTATATGCTTGTATTGTAAGATCATTGATTTGTCTTCTGCAGGACTGCTTGTGGGTTAGAGCAGAAGGGGAATTTGGAATTGCTGGAACAAAGGAAGGCTATGGAGAAGAATCTGCTTTCTATGGCACAAGAGATTGAACAGATGCGAGGAGAATTAGCAAAATTTGAAGTTAGACCATGGGGCACAGGTATGATGTTAGGACTAATTGCTTGACGAGACTGTAAATTTTCTTATCCTTGTTGCACACAATCCCTCCTCTCATTGGCAGGAGGCTGTACTATTGTAGATAATTCTGTTTGTTTGACTGAACTGTGCATATTTCTGTATCTCTTTGGACTGTTACAATCACTATACCATGGTTATAGGAGTAGGACATCAGGTTGTGACTCCTTTTTGCTATTGTGGGCACAACAATTTTGTGCAAATCAACTGTATCTGTTCTTGTCTAGGAGTCTTTACTTTTGATCAATCTTCAGCTCGTCTTCTTTCTTAAAATACTAACTATTAGAGGTGTGAAATCTAGTTATAAAAGATCTAATGAAAAGCTACTCTAGTGCATACAAGTTACAAAAGTTTGGTGTTTTACAAACTGGACCATGTCCCCTTTTAGCATACAGATTTGCAGGGGCTTTCGAAGTTTTTTTTTAATACCTGTGTTGGCCATGGTGTTTTTTAAGGCGTCGCCTAGTCGTCGCCTAGGTGACAAAGCGCTCGCAGGGAGTAAGGCGTCCTTGACGCCCAGCCAAAAGCAGAGGAAAACGATAGGGAGAGGCCGTGCAGCTACCTCCTCGCTCATCCCCACCAAATCCGGTGCCGCCTGGGTCATCTGCGGCGAAGGTGGCGGTTGATTGAGATGGGGATCTGAGAGAGAAGCAGCAAGAGGTAGGGAAGGAGCGGAGGGCAGGCTGAGCGCACGCAGCCAAGAGCAGCGCGAGGGAGGGTGGGCGGCGCTGTACCTGCGTGAGCCATGAGAGAGGAGATGTGGCGGCGCTGCATCTGCGTGCGTCAAGCAGGGAGATACGGCAGCGCTACGCCTGCGTGAAGGAGGGATGCGTGCTGTGGCGCTGCATCTGCGTCCGTCAGATGAGAGATGACCTGAGAAGGGATAAGGACGCACTCGTGGGCTGCCTATTCCCTGCTAGTATTTTCCTTTTCTCGTTTTTCTTTTTCCTTTTTTCTCTTTTTCTTGCCTATTCCATGCTGGTATTTTCCTATTTCTTAGATTGGTAAGGCGTCACCTTGCCTCGCCTTATGGTCCCCTAGGCGCCGCCTAGTCGACTCAAATGAGTGGCTGTGGCTCGCCACGTCTCGCCTTGCCGCCTTAAAAACCATTAACTGTTGGCTATTATAACTGTTGGACGCATTCATTTTGAAGATACAGCCTACAATTGGATCTTGCTGCAATTGGCAAAGGTTGCAGAATAGCACAAAAGAGCAGATAGCTGAACAAATTTGCCCGAAACATGCCCAGCTGCTTGTTGGCGTGTAAAAATTATCACATTGAAAATGAGACAAAGTATAAACTCAATGATGTAATACCTCCATATCCAAAAACACTTGTATGCAGCCTGAATCATTATTAGTACCCCTTCATGCCCTTACAACTTTGTAATAAACTATCACTTGGGAAAATAGGAAAATTCTGTATCGCAAGGCCAACATTTGTGGCTAATGGCTACTGGTTTCTAGTAATCTTATGGAAGATGTGCCTTGTAGACTTTGGAATTAATTTTTTTAACTGATAAATGATACATATGGTATAGTTTTAAATAATATATGGTTTAGGTTCATATTCTTGGGCAGAAATTACTCAACTATGTGCTTACTGAGCCCTGTTAATTTGTTGACCGCACCGTACTGGATATGATAGTTCAAAATAAACAATACTTGTACTGTGTTATTTTTGCACATGTCCAAATGTATAGAAGCAAGCGTAGTCTTTCTTTATGTTGTGAATTATCTGTTGCCCTAAAATGTATATTATGTGCATGGCTATTCTTTTATGCTGATCTTGATTTAGCATAACCCAGGATGCAGAATCAATGACTACACAGGTTAATGCTTTCCATCATTGGCCTTGATGCCTTGATATGGTTTACTCAACAATTAGTGTTGTTTAATGGGGCTAGAAGAACGGTGGAAATTGATGTGTTAGCATGCCATAATCAGTGTTGCCCTAGGCGCTAATCTGGAGGCAGACCAGTGTCTAGCACTGAATTGGGATTAGGCAGGACTAGGCATGGTTTGATCACCATTTTGGCAGGCTAGGTGGCTAGGCAAGATGATGCTGCCTAGGTAGGCTAGGTGGTTGCCTTGTTCATCACTTGCCTGTACTAAACTCAGGAATCTTCCTCATCAACAATGAATGCTTAAATCATTTGTTAAGACTGAATCATTTGAAATTTAGCATGGACAGTGATTTTCTTCAAAGCCAACTTCCTGAAACAGTATTTATCTTGTCAGTATTGTTGATGTTTTATACTTGTCATTTTTTATTTCTTTAATATAAGGCAGAATTCTTATGCTATTACTTCTATGTAACATTTTAGGTGGAACATATGGGATGCAGATGGGGAGTCCTGAAGTGACCTTCACTAAGAACCCATATGAAGATAGTTACAATATCAATGCGAGTAGTTACAATATCAATGCGGTATGATCTCCTAAAAGATAGCATATGTGACCATTAAATTCTTCCCCTATTAACTATATGGATAGTCCCTTATTTTATCTGTAACCTTCTATTGTATTTGTATTACCAGGGGGTTTCTGAGAAAGGTCCTTTGCATCCTCCTGAATCTGGTTCATGGGGGACATATGACAAGAATCGCCTTCAGTACCGCTAAGATCAGAACTAAGTGGATGGAGAAAGAATCACTTTCTAGGTTTTAATGGTCATGTCCCAACGTTTACAGTACCTAAGCTTTATATCTGCTTGTTTTACAACTAAGAGTTGTCTTTTTTAATGGTTCTAATCATAACTTTTCTCAAACTATCTTATAAACTGGCTAAATTGTTAAATTATTGGTACCAAGATGTCCAGAGTGGATCATACATGCCCCATGTGGCATAGCTAGCGTGAATCTAATATTAACTGCTGCATTGTTGAATATGATGTGCTGACAAAAATGCTTACATCATGCAATAGATAGCATTGGATGCAGCAAATTATTGAAAGATAAATTGTTTACAGTTCTGTACACCTCATTCAATTTTAGTTTTAGACATACAGCCTGAAGGGCAATATATGCTACATAGGAGAGAAGACTCAAGAAGAAGGTGAAAAGACCTTTTTACCTTAAGCCCCTCCCCCTCGTCAAATGCAACTATGCAAGGCATATACAATAATGTTGCATTTGAAGAGTATGACACTAAGCACACTAGACTTAGACACGTTACAACAGTGATAAGCATTAAACAATACATCCAAATCCGACGACATGTTATCGTCTTGGTTTATTCTTTTTAGATCTGTTGTGCTTTCTTCCACATTCCACCCGAAGTCATGGTAGTAGCCATGAGAAGAGTGGCAGAAACAACATGAGGGAGGGTGAGAAGATGACACAGAAAGATGTGTCGAGTCAAGCTGATGGGGGTGGAAGGAGACACATGGCTCCCTATGAATCAAATGGTAGGGTCACGCTCAGGGGTCCAAAAAATGTGTTGAAGAGAACATCCTTCGCATGCAGAAAAGGGATGGTGGTCCCAAGAAAACATGGAAGGTGCCGATAATGGAACCAACAACAGAGAAGGGTTTTGTTGCAAGACATGTGACGGAGTAAAGAAACACATGGCTCAACTATACATCCGACATCCAACAAGAGGGTCACACGTGGGGATTCGATGTACTGAAAGAAGAGAGACCATCGTATGCATAGAGGAGCGTGGTGGTCTGGGACCAATGTGCAAGGTCCGGATAACAGAACCAATGACAAAGAAGAATGTTGTTATAGCCATGTGATGAGACTCAATCAACTTGGCGATGGAAATTTGTTTTCTCGCTCGGCACACACAAGGAGTGGACGAGCAGACTTGGATGGGCGCAACAAGACTTTAACAAGACTTGGTAACAATAATAGGGCTAGGGTACTAAGTAGGCAGTAGCTAGCAACAACAACAACAAAAACAAGCTAGCAGCAATTGCAAAACCATTATGTTAGCTCAAAATGAAGCCCAACAACACACCTGCAGGCACCAATGTTTCTCAACTATTGCACAACCAACAGTGGCTTGCCTTTACAAGAAGTCAAGTACTGGAGGGCTGGCCGCAATGTTGAACCAACACCCGCTTATGGAGTCTTCGGGCAACCTGGACAAGGTGATGGTTGTGCCATGGGTAGAAACCCTCACCCTTTGCATATAGGGAGACTCCTTGAGCTTGCCATCGTAGTTTGGCTATTAGGCCAGCAGGGGACTAACAGCTGGGTGGTGAAGAAGCTTTTTTTTTTTCCGATTGGGTGGTGAAGAAGCTGTAAGATGCCAGCAAGAGTTGGAGCTTGATGAGATGACAGAGCTGCAATTGAAGGGCGATGCAGCATGCAGGGCCATAGAGGTGTGATACACTGCTTAGGGCGTGAAAGCATGGCGCGATGCAATGCCGTGGGGCCATGGCAGGTTAGATCTGAATGTGTGGAGGTGTGTGGATTGGCGTGCGGATGGGGCGCTTCCTGCATGGAGGAGTGCGTTGACACTAAGGAGGTTGATATGGAGGGGTGGTTGCCCTGATTTGAGGCTGATTCGGGCCTCCGGTGTGACTAAGGCCTCGATCTATAGCTCAAGAAAGACAACTCAATGCATGGTGGTGAGCTTGCGGCAGCAGCAGCAGCAGCCACTACTGGTACTATTAAAATTGCATTGATGGCTAAGTGATGGCCACCCCCTGAGAACAAAGAGGGTAGTGAGCGGAGGTGATTCTGGAGCTATGCTTAGGATCAAAGAGGAACAACGTACAAATTGAGTTGTCTTACCATGTTATGAACTACAAAGCTTGTATTCACTAGCCCCGACGAGCAATATATGTTACATAGGAGAGAAGACTCTAGAACAAGGTGAAAAGACCTTATCTTTGACACTTTAGAGTTGGACCATGTCAACTTGGATGGGTCATATGGTTCAAGAAAGAGATATAAATAAACAGATACCACACCTTTGAGTTCAACTTGGATTACGAGCGAACTTGGAACACCGAGTTCGAGATGGTGAAATAACGTTGAACTTTAGTCTAAGCTTTATGTGGATAAGTCAGTCACTTGAAGCTGTGGAGGCACACATTGTTGATGTCTTGTTGACCATCTGAAACACTGAGGTTAACACAATGTTGAACTTTAACCTAAGCTTTTTGTGAAGAAATTATTCGCTTGACACTCTGAAGGCATATATTGTTGACCTTTGACAATGAAACATGCACTGAAACCAATGAGCTTATTTAGCTCATTTTCATGAGATTAATAACGATTATGAAAATTGGAGTAGTTTATTGGTCAAAGAGGCATTGAAAATGATGGAGTGATGGAGGGGGGCAAGCCTGAGGTATCCCAGTTGATCCAATTGAGAAGTTGATCCAATTGAGGTCTGGAGATGCCTTGGTGCTATAGTATAGCTAACTAAATTGTTCAACCTTGCTTTTGGATCAAACAAGATGCCTAAAGAGTGAAGAAGTTTATTAGCACTAGGGAGATATTCAAAGTAGTACTAGTTACTACACCATTAAGCTAATGAGCCATTTCGTGAAGCTATGAGATAGAGTTGTCAAGCATAGTTTGGAAAGAATGAAGCATGTGACCGTGAACCAATTTGGTTTCATGCCAAGAAGCTAAACCACAGATGCTATCTTCTTAATGAGACGAGTTATGGAGCGCGTTCTAGGGAAATAGAAGAAGGATCCACAAGTAGTTTTCATTGACTTGGATTATACAAAGGCATGTGGTGTGGTGGAGGACATGTACATCAATCTTGCTACTAGTATTTGAACAAGTGATAGTGTCACAGATGACTTCCTCACTAAAATTGGATCACATCAAGGATCAGCTATGAGCCTTTATCTATGTTGTGTTGGTGATGGATGTGATCACAAGGGATGTATAAGGAGATAATTAGAGTTTTGGTGGCAAACTCTTATCAAAAGGTTTGATTTAGCTGAATTAAAATTGAGTATACGAGGTGTGACTTGACTGGCCAAACCTAACTTGGGAAGAGGCACTAAAAATGGACTTGGAAGAGTGGAATATACGAGATCTATCCTTGGATAGGAGCATGTAGATACTGACAATGTTGAAGCTCGGGTCTAGCTGTTTGCTTTTGACTAAAAGGAGCAAGGAAAAGTCAACAAACATAGTCTATCGGGTGTTACCATAGAGTTGATTCCATATACACCTTGTGTAATCTTAAGAGAAATATTCTTCACATCTATATGAGAGATCATCTAAAGTGAGGTAGTTGTTTCTCTTGGTCCATGCAACTATAGTTGAAGTTTGCTAGATCTGTCATTTTGTCAAATCACAAAGTGCATCTAATGCATGCTCTGGATTACATCAAGGATGAACTCTGAGCCCTTATCTATATTGTGTTAGTGATGTATGTGATCACAAGGGATGTTAAGGAGATATTCCTTTTTGTATGCCTTTTGCTGACGATGCAGTGCTAGTTAATCAAAGTAGGATAGAAGTAAATAGGAAATTAGAGTTGCGATAAATGACTTTGTAATTGAAAGGTTTCACTTAGCGGATCAAAACTGAGTATACGAGATGTGACTTCGGTGCTACTAGGGATGGAGACAGACATTAGTTTGGAAGATTAGTAGTCTCTGAGAATTGATGTTTGATCATTCTTTAAAGATTGGTACAAATGGAGGATCTTTATAGTATTGTACATCCGAAGGAACCTCCCATTGATGATGCTTCGAGTACTATGCCTGAACTTTAAGCTCTTAGATTAGAATTTCTCCTCATTCATGAGAAGAATTATGTTGTTTTCTGTGATAAAGCATTGGATAGTACTAGAATTTGGCTTCTTTGATGATGGTGGAGGTTGCAAGGTTGTTCATTGTGAAGCACTTATATTCACCTTTCCTTTAGTTTTCTTTTGAACGGAAAATACAGCAGGGGAGACTCCCACTGTAAGTTTTTTTTTTCTTTTATTAAACAAAAGGAAACAAGAACAACAATGTACAAAGGGGCTTCATAGGAACAGCAGAAGAACAACAGAGAAGCCAGCCCGAGGTGGGCTGCAGGACTAATCTAGGGCAGCTATACAAGAAAGAAAGAGAGGGCACTTTTCATCACTGAATCTATGGGCCTGCAGTCTAGCTTCTTCACAGAAGGAGCTTTTCCAAGAACTAAAGGACGGGCGACCTCTATCAAAAATAACATTATTTCCTTGCTTCCAAATTTGCCAAGCAGCAATGATGAAAGTCTCCATAAAGAAAGGGTTCTGATATTGAAGCTTAGCGTGCTGCATCATTTGGAAGGATTCTTTTGTGAAGTCCCAACTTATGCCAAGAGATTGCCAACAGGCTTGGCTAAAAGGGCAGCTGAAGAACAAATGAAACGTAGATTCCTCAATGTTCCTGCTGCTGAGGACACAGTTATAGTTATTTCCTTGAAGCCTTTGCTTTTTCCTTCTCAGAATGTTTCTTGTATTCAGTCTATCCATCAGGAGAAGTCATGAGAAGACTCAGAGTTTGTTACAGCATTTGGCGTTCCAAATCCAGAGAAAAGGAGCTGGAGGTTATATGTTCTTGTAGGGAAAGTTGTAGCACTTCGAGGAGGAGTAATTCTTGCTTCCCCAAATGTATTCCCAAGAATCCCTTGAATTTTGATCAACTTGTAAAGCTTGAATGAGGCCTTGAAGACTTTGAAATTCTTGAAAAGCCTGCTCTGACAAGGGTAGATGAAATTGAGACTGAAGCGTGTTATTTGACAAAAAATTTGCGACAGAGATGTACTTGTTTCTGGCAAAGGAGTAAAGCCTTGGAAATTTGGATTCCAGAATGTTGCCATTCCAAAGATCAGACCAGAAAACCATTGTAGAGCCATCCTCAATATTGCACCAAAAGGAGCCCCTATCAGTAGGACTTGATATAGGAAGAGCTGTTAATCAAGAGGAGAAAAGGCTTCACAAGCAATGATCTGTCTTAATTAAGGGTGTTCAAATACTCTCACCCCATTTGGAAGAAAGTAGAAGGATCATTATGCTTTTATGTTGGTGTCACATGGAAGTTTATAGTGCTAAAGATCTTTTGACTAGGCTTTGAGAATGGCAAAGTATTATTATTACAACAGCAACTGATGGAAGTTTGATGTGTTCTTCATGATCAAAGCACATTGCATACTTGAATACAAGTTAGTTTGAGTTTAGTAGGTCCCAAATAAGTCATACAAAGATGGACATGATGAATGGATGTTAGTTATGGAAAGTGTGTTTTTCTAGCTTGGGATTGGTTAAGCAGCGAAGATCATTCCAATTCCGAAGTATTTAAAATGACAACAAGAAGTTGGTGATGGCTTATCAAATGATGAGGCAAGTAATTTCTTTATCCAAGCAGAAGTTGTGCTGCATTTCTACTCTTATAGTGCTCCTTAATTTATTAGTCTGTAGCTTAATTTTATGATATTTGATATCATCATTTTTAAAAATAAATTATAAGGTGTCTTGAGCAATTCTAGAATCCAGAGAGAATTACTGATCTTCTCAAGAGGTGCAGTTCAACGCATACAATTTATAATCATAGGATGAAGTGTGGCTATAAGCCTGCGACTCCATAAGATGTCACAGTATTGCTCAATGGATTTTTTTTCATGCAAGTCACAAGGACTTGTTATGAGCACTGTTGGTTTGTAAATGGGGTAGTGCTTAACGGTTGTTTGTTACTCCATTCCATTAGTTTTTAAGACACATTTGATATTAGTTGTTTCTCCATCAGCTATCAAGGTTGAGATGAATATACTACCCTATCATAGGAAGAAAAGTTACTGCATAATGAAATTTGCCATCTTATTTGGAAATATGTTCGGCTACATGTTACTTTCATGAGATGTATGTACTATGGAGAATATACAAGTCTTGTCATAGTTTCACTTAGTCAAGGGAGGTTTTCAGCAGATGCTGATAGAAAATAGCATTCTTGCTTTATATAATAATGTGTTGTATCTTTTAGAGAATTATTGAAGCCTTTGATCATGGTATTTACTTTTGTTTCATCATTTTCTGTATTTTTACCTTAGGTTTGCTACAGTTAAAATGACTCAGATAGATAGATACCATAATTAACACTATTGAGGCTATGCATTTTTCTTTGAATCTGCCACCTCATCAATCTAGTTGTCATGTTTCCTTTACCATGAGGTTTACCTGTACTTTGGTCGTGATGCTGTGTTGGTAAATGGTAATTAAAATTGCTTTAGACTGAAGCTCTGGAAAACAATAGATAGCAGGAAAAACCATTACAAATTGCCTTAACCTGAAGCTCTGAAACATATTAGATAGCAGCAAAACCCATTTTATGTTATTTTATTAAACAAGGTGATGCTAGATATGCAACTTCCAGTGCACAATTGGGAGCATGGACGTGGAGATTAGTCATCTGGCATATGGTTTTTATTTTGAGAAGAATACGTATATGCAAACTCATTTGCTGTGTACAATTTTGCATATTCCTTCAAGTGGTTAGTTTTATTTTAGTTCTGTTGTTGATTATGATTTTCTTTACTATTCTGCAACTGTACACATGGTTTTCTTCTTCTTTGGGCACAAATGCCTAATTCTGTTGTTTTTATCCCTGCAGGGTGAAATTCTTAGTTGGTCCTTGCCACCAGCAACAAAAAAAAGATTTGATTCGTGAGTCGAAAAGAGCAGTACTATAAGAAATGCTCATGGCAAAGGTTGTCTCAAATAACTTTCATGAACCAGGATATGTGTACAAGAATCAATAATCAAATGGTTTAGCAATTGGAGATATGAACAAAAGCTTTGGGGAATCATATGAAGGCACAGCAGCAATTGTTGCAACACTCGACGGAACATGAATGTGACACCATGGGTGACTGGTTCATCAGCAGAGCATGTGAAAATGTTTTCAGTGCATCAAAGCTGGGAAACTTTGGTTTGTTTGGAAGCCTTTGCTCCATGTCATTGTGATTTCCCTGAGAGAGATGAAAACAGGCTGCTGCAAAGGTGAGAGCTTCAGTTTTGTTCGTTGGTGGGTTTACTTGTGCCAGGCAAGTTTCCAAGTTAAACATTTTGAGGGTGTTCAACTGTCTGTCCCTTTGCTCCTGGACCAAATGAATTCAGTATCTTAATTTAGTTATTTATGATCAGTATCTGGATGAACTTACCAGTTTAAGCAACAATGGAGCTTGAGAATCAGTAGAGCCATCTGGGCTTGTGGAACATGGAATACAGCAAACCTGTCGGTTGATCTTCAGTTGTAGCGTGATTCAAGAGCCCTCGAGTGAGTTGAACAGAGTCAATCCATGGATGTGATTGAACCCAGAATGTGGTCCTGGGGTGCTGATCCTGTTGGTGTATGTCATATTGCCATGCTTTTCAGAAGATGTGGGTATGACCGCACTCATGGGTGTGTCATGGCAAGACAAAGATGCAGATCATAGGACCTGCCCATGGAACATGTTACCAGCAAGCTCATTATGACTATATATCATGTTTATGGTGCTTTGCTTTTACTGTGATTCCTTGACTGAAGGTTCACCAAAAATTGAAGGCTTTTAATACCCATGTCCATGTGTCCAAGGTGGCTGCTCGTTGGAAGCTGAGGAAGGGTATGTACGTGTGAACCGCAATCAGAAGTGCATCCAAAGTCACCCAGCGAAAGGAAACCAAGGATTTCTCAACCTCAGTCCATAAGGTTGTTCTGATGCTGGCGCACCTTCAGTCCGCATGCATCTTAACACTTCAGTAAGGATTGGCTGAAGGAACAGCACTGGCCTGTAGTCTGCGAAACAGCCCAATTCAAAATGATAATAGTGAATCATCCCCTGTTCGTGGTGGCCATGCGCAGTGGTTGCATGTGGACCTCCTGGATGTATACATCAGACGTGATGACGCATGGACTTCGGAAAATTTTGGTGAATCAGAGGCGAGTAGAGAGTTGAAAGATGAAAGAGCAGAAACTATCAAGTGTGCCGTGTTGGTCTCTGTTTCGATCCATATACCACACATCGGTCCCGTCCAAAACCTGCGGCACTAAACAAGTGTTGTCTGGGTTTCCAAGCGAGAGCTGAGAGCAGCATGAGATTCAGAGCAGCATTTGGCAGCTGGCCTGCTGCATCTGTTGACAATGGTCGGTCATGCTATGCTATTCTAGTGCATGCATGTGCATGCATGTGACCCACCCCAATGCAGCATCGACCGAGCACCATGTCCGGGTGTGGCTCACTCCCACGAAGCACAGGCACCTCCACGTAGAGGTAGGGCAAAAGTCAGCTGTGGCACTAGCAGAGAAGGTAGCAGCACTGGCAGCCATGCTGCGTTCTGCTGCATCTGCGCTCTACCTCCCCCCACTCACCATTTTCCCGCAGCATCATTTCGGTGGCGCCGCTTTCTTCTCCTGTTGGATCCAGTCTCGTCGTCTCGTGTCGTGTGTGCTCAATATAATCATCACTGCTCCGGACGCGATCTGATGATGATGGGGCGGCGGGCGACGACGACCGAGAGAGGAAGTTGCGTGCGTGCGTGCGTGCGCATGTGTGCGCGTTCCGTTCATGTCGTCGTCGTTCGTGGACTCGTGCTCGTTCGGCTGGAATTATAAGCCGGCTGAAAAATACTGTTGGTTGATTTTTTTTTAAGAGAAAAATACTGTTTCGGCTGAAAAAACAAGCTGAATAAGACGGATTATAAGCCAGATGAACAAGGGCACCAGCTTGCTTGGTAGCCGACTAGCCGGCCGTGCGCTCGCTCTCTCGCCTGCTGGGTGGTCGTCGACTCACGCTTACAGTGCTGTCGATCGCGGTGGCCGTGCGCGTGGCTGTAGTGTCGTTTCCACTTTACACCCGCTCGCTCGACCGGTCTGTAGCTTAGCTTTCAGGTCATCTCGGCAGGCAGGCAGGCAGAGGCATGCAGATACAGCAGGGACGTGGGTGCGCATGCAGCCAGGGCAGCAGCGGTCGTCCAAGCCAGGCGGCATGCAGCAGTGGTCGCGTGCGATGCATGTCATGCATCTATATTGTTTTTTTAATTGAGGCCTAGTTTAGATTGAAAGTTTTTTTCAACCCGATAAATAGTACCATTTTCGTCTTATTTGATAAATATTGTCCAATCGTGGACCAACTAGGCTCAAAAGATTCATCTCGTGATTTCCAACTAAACTAATTAATTATTTTTTTTACCTACATTTAATACTCCATGCAAGCGGCTAAAAATTGATGTGATGGAGAGAGAGTGAAAAAACTTGAAATTTTGAGGGAAACTAAACAAAGCCTGATATAATAAAAATAAAAAAATAAAATGAAGAATTTTGTTGATTCACTGTAAGTCGATCACTGTGTGGATGGATCAGGTTCTAGAAGCAGTATCATCAGCAGATCCCCCTACAGTACCGATCAAGCTAATTAAGTGTCGAGAGGCTGCAGGAATCGGGATTGAAGCCGCACGCACGCACGCGCACTACTGGAGTTGGCCGCACGTTTTAGTTTGTTCATTCATTGTGTAACACGTAGAGATTTGGAGTTTGGACGGACCGGGCGTGGTGCCACCTTCCACTCGACCAGTGTGTGCCAAACCAAAAAGGAGGAGGAGGTTATTTAAATGTTTCTTCCCGATCTCCACGGAGCTATAGGATTTTTACAAGGATTTGGAAGAGACCGAATAATAGAATGTTTTGACCCTTTTTTTTTTAGGTATATAGCTTTTACTACGTGTCTAGATATAAGATATGCCTATCCTATCCTACTATAAAAGAGCGAGTTTTTTTAGAGGATCTCCCTACGTAATAACCGTTCGATCTGGACTTCGTGCTATATGAGCCGTCCGTCATACGTGATCTTATATCTTACATATAAGACTCATACTCAATCTCAAATATATCTCATGGTACCAGAGTCCATATGCTCCACGTCTCGTGATTTGTTAGCCCTTAAACCGCGCATGTTACGTCTATAATCTCACCCGCTATAAGTCAAAGTTGGTTTGGTTTCCATGCTGAGGATTGGATGAGATCGATCGATGGATAGATGGATCACGAGTAGAAAATGATCCAATGCTTTTGACCACCTCGGCATCGCCATTTATATAGGCTGGCCTTTATACTCGATGTCGTTATCGTCCTTCTCGAGAATAAAACGGAGAACAAGGCGACCAACAACGGGATCTGGATCACGTGCGTTTGAGCTACCGTTTCTGATACAACTCGGAATTGACCAGCAGGTTGATCAATCAAAACAACTATATACAAGCAATTACATATATCCCACTATTTTTTTAATGAACCACATCACAGACACCTCGTAATTGACCAGCAGGTCGGATCAATAAAAAAAAAACTATATACAAACAATTACATATAGGACAATATATTTTTTAATGAACCACACCACGAATACAAACTTTTTATTCTACAATATTCTATTCACCCTCCAGCAACTCTTCTATATTTTCTGCGAACACTAGAGAGCCAACTCTGCTCTCCATGTTTAGTTAACCAGAAATCTGGAATATACAATGACAATATTTGAGAACCCAAAGAAATTTTTTAATCCGACCTATTAATATCATTCATCACACTATAAAAGAACGAATTTTTTGAGGGGACTTTTCATCCATAATAACGGTTCGACCTATACGCCGTGCTTATGAACCCAAAGAAACTATTTAAAATGCAATAAAAATATCAATTGAACTGCCGATATAAATAAAGATAGATGCCAAGCTCACTCCAAGATGAGTGTTGTCTCCAAGATGAAAAGTTTTGAAATAGTTAAACTAAAAATATACCTTTGTTGTACATTGACAATTCAATTAACATTTCCATTGCATTATTGAAATAGATTTTAGAAACACGTGTGCATATTTGCTAGTATACATAAAAGGTTGTGTGTTTAGAATTAGAAAAAGCCAAAACAACCTATAAATTAGAATGAAGGGAATACCTAAGTTTAGAACGAACAGACTGTGTTATTTTAATGTATAGATAGATATGACTAGGGTAGTGTTAGAATTGTCTGATTCATTGCCAGGAGCTAACCCTAGAAGGGTAGCTAAATATAGTTCCATACATGGGCCACATGGGCCTTAGCCACATGGGCCTAAACATACTCCAACACCCCCCCGCAGTCTGAACTACCGGCGCAGCGGAGTTCAAGACTGAACAAGAAAGAAAACATGTGAGAGCACAACACACACGACCCCCCCCCGCAGCCACAACTAGCCACTGGAGACGTTGAGGCTGGAGCGAAACTCGGAGAAGGTCGAGGAAGGGAGGCCTTTGGTGAAGATATCCGCAAACTGGGAGGTGGTCGGGACGTGAAGCACTCGAACGTCGCCGATGGCCACCCGGTCGCGGACGAAGTGTAGATCGATCTCCACATGCTTGGTCCGCTGGTGCTGCACGGGGTTGGTGGAGAGGTAGACCGCACTGACGTTGTCGCAGTAGACGAGCGTGCTCCTGGCGAGGGGGCGGTGAAGCTCAGCCAGGAGCTGGCGGAGCCAGGCGGCCTCGGCCACGCCGTTGGCCACGGCACGGTACTCCGCCTCGGCACTGGAGCGGAAAACCACGGGCTGGCGCTTGGACGACCAAGAGACCAGGTTGCCGCCGAGGAAGACCGCGTAGCCGGAGGTGGACCTGCGGGTGTCCAGGCAGCCCGCCCAGTCAGCGTCGGTGTAGACAACCAGCTCGGCAGTGGAAGACCGGCCGAGGAGCAGCCCGTAGCCAAGGGTGCCACGGAGGTACCGGAGAAGCCGCTTCATAGCAGCCAGGTGAGGCTCCCGCGGAGCATGCATGTAGAGGCAGAGCTGCTGGATGGCATAAGTGATGTCCGGCCGTGTGAAGGTGAGGTACTGAAGTGCGCCAGCAAGACTCCGGTAGGCGGTGGAGTCTGCTGGCCCAAGCATCGGACCCCCAGCCTCTGACAGCTTGCCCTGGGTGTCCACCGGTGTAGAGCAGGACTGGCAGGCGGTCATCCCGGCTCGCTCCAGAATGTCACAAGTGAACTGCCGCTAGTGGAGGAACAAACCGGAAGGGCGGGGCTCAACAGTGACGCCGAGGAAGTGGTGGAGCACCCCAAGATCCTTCATAGCAAATTCCGTCTGGAGTGAGGCAATGATGCGGTGGAGCAGAGATTCGCTGGAGGCAGTGAGAACAATGTCATCCACATAGAGGAGCAGGTAAGCAGTCTCACCCCCATAGTGGTATATGAACAGGGAGGTGTCAGACTTGGCCTCCGTGAACCCAAGAGTCTGCAGGAAGGTAGCGAATCGAGAGTAGCAAGCCCGGGGTGCCTGCTTGAGCCCGTAGAGAGATTTGTTGAGCCGGCAGACGAAGTCAGGACGAGAAGCATCCACAAATCCTGCCGGCTGACTGCAGTAGACCGTCTCAGTCAGAGTGCCATGAAGGAAGGCATTCTTGACATCCAGCTGATGCACCGGCCAGGAGCGCTCGAGAGCCAGGGAGAGGACGGTGCGGACGGTAGCTGGCTTCACCACAGGACTGAAAGTCTCAGCATAGTCAATGCCGGGCCGCTGAGTGAAGCCGCGGAGGACCCAGCGAGCCTTGTAGCGCTCCAAGGAACCATCAGCCCGCCTCTTGTGCGTCCAGATCCACTTGCCGGTGACAATGTTGGAACCCGGCGGACGAGGCACTAGGTCCCACGTCTGGTTGGCGAGGAGGGCCGCGTACTCCTCGTCCATCGCGCGGCGCCAGTGAGGATCCGCCAAGGCCGCGCGGACGGAAGAGGGTACCGGAGAGATCCCCGGCTCGCAGGCGGCGGCGATGAAGGCCTGCGGGCGAGACGCCTGCCTCGTCACCATCGGGTGAGTGTGACGAGGGTCCCGGTGAAGAAGAGGCGGGTGGTACACCGGCGGGTCGGCGCGAGGGCGTTGCGATGCCGGCGGAGCATGCACCGGCGACGACGGCGCCGGTGACGAGATCGGCGGAGCCGGCTCACGCCGACGCTCGTAGACGATGCCGAAGCGCCCGGGAGGGGGTGATGGCGGACGCGGCTCCCGCCGGCGCTGGTAGACGAGGCCGAAGCGCCCGGGAGGAGGTGGGGTCGGTGTAGTCGGTTCCGCGATCGGAACGGCAGCATCAGGCACAACGGGAGGCAGCGAAGCGACCGGGAGCGAGGGCGGAAGCTCCGGGGCTGCCTCGACCGTGTCAGGCACCGGAGGGTCCTGGTGTGAGTCCGGCAGGGGCGAGGCGGGACCACCAGGAGAGTGCGCCGGAGTAGGACCTGCAGGGTAGAAGGAGAAGGGTGGCGGAATCGCCGGGTCAGTGGGAAAGAAGGAGGCCTCCGCAGGGTCAGCTGGAGGTGGGGGTGGAGAGGTGGTAGAGTAAGGGAATGCCGACTCATCAAACACGACATGGCGAGAGATGAGGACACGGCGAGAGGCAAGGTCAAAGCATCGGTAACCCTTGTGATCCGGAGAGTATCCGAGAAAGACACAGAGGGTCGACCGGGGAGCCAGCTTATGGGGAGCGGTGGAGGCGGTGTTAGGGTAACACGCACACCCGAAGACTCGAAGGTGGTCGTACCGAGGAGGGGTACCGAAAAGAGCGTGGTGAGGCGTAGGAGCTGGGCAGGCAGTAGAAGGGAGTCGGTTAAGGAGATAGGTGGAGGTGTGCAGACACTCAGCCCAGAAGCGAGCGGGTAGAGACGCCTGGAGCAGAAGGGTGCGCATGATGTCATTGGTGGTGCGGATCATGCGCTCGGCCTTGCCGTTCTGAGATGAGGTATACGGGCAAGACATGCGGAGCTGGACACCATGCGAAAGGAAGAAAGCACGTGAGGTGGAGTTATCGAACTCACGGCCATTGTCGCACTGGACAACCTTGATGGTAAGGCCGAACTGAGTGGACACCCAAGCAAAGAAGTGGCTGAGAGTGGGGAACGCCTCGGACTTGGCACGCAGGGGAAAGGTCCAGGAATAATGGGAGAAATCATCAACCACCACCAAATAGTACTTATAGCCAGACATGCTGAGAACGGGAGAAGTCCACAAGTCGCAATGAATAAGATCAAAGACACGAGTGGTATGTGAGGAAGAGGACTGAAAGGGAAGGCGAACATGACGGCCGAGCTGGCATGCATGACACAAGTGATCATCGTGAGCCCGAGAGCACCGAATGTCGGAACTACGACTGAGCTGTGTCAGGGCATCCCGGCCAGGATGGCCGAGGCGACGGTGCCAAGTGGTGGTGGAAGAAGTGGCGGCGAAAGCGGCTGAGGAAGGCGAAGGAGGTGAAACAGACGCCGGAAACTGAAGGGTATAGAGAGGCCCAGTGCTGTTACATCGGAGCAAAGGACACCGGGAGGCCAAATCCCGCACGGTGAGACCAGAGGGGTCAAACTCAACCGAACAAGAGTTGTCCGTTGTGAACCGGCGAATAGAGAGAAGGTTGTGAACCATACCGGGAGCCACAAGAACATCAGAGATATGAAAGGAGCCGTGGGGACTGGCAGTGCCCACGGAGGAGACAGGAATGCAAGCGCCATTGGCGACCATGATGGATGAGGGACAGGAAGGGTGTGGAGGACGAAGAGAAGAAAGTAGACTCGCATCGGGCGTGGTGTGGAAAGTGGCGCCCGAATCGGCGATCCAATCGGGCCCCCCCGCACCAGCGGCCCCGGCGCTCGCGGCCATGGTGGCGGCGCCTGGAAGATGGCCCGGCTGCGGCGGCGGTGGAGTGGTACTGTGCACGCCCGCGTGCCAGCCAGTAGCGGCCAGGCTCGCAGGGGCAGCAGCGCTCACAGAGCCAGGAGCAGCAGCGGAAAAGGTCGGGTCCCCCCCGGCAGCTGCGACTGGAGAGCCAGGAAGGTCCACTATGGGTGAGGGAAAGGTGAGGTGCTCGTCCCAGGAGACCACCGGCGGGCATTGCACGACGGCCTGCCATGGCTGGCGGCTGCTGGCCGGCGGCAGCAGCACACCAGCGGCTCCCGCGCCAGCCACCAGTGCAGCAGGGCGGGCAAGAGCCGGCCATGGGAGAGGAAGAGGTGCGCCTACTGTGGTGGCTGCTGCAGGATGCGGCTGGGAGGACGGAGGAGCAGCAGAGGTAGATGGGAGAGAGGAAGGTGGGGGAGGAGGAGGAGGTGAGGGAAGGCGACCTGTCATGGCTGGCGGCTGCTGGCCGGCGGCAGCAGCACACCAGCGGCTCCCGCAGTGAGGAAGCGGTTGGGGCGGAGGTAGGTGTCGGGCGGAGGCAGATGTCGAGCCCCGCGGTGAGGAAGCAGTGGGGGCTCGCGAGGAGGAAAACGGCGGGGAAGAGGCCGAGCTCACGGAGGTAGAAGAGTGGGAGGGGTGGGAAGGAGGGGCGCCGGCCATGGCCGCCTGGCCGGCGGCGGCAGCCACCAGGCGGGCGGATCTGAGCACCGACTGGGGGGGTAGGCAGGAGAAGGAGGGTTGGGGAGGAGGAGCGCCAGCCATGGAGTAGGAGGGGTGGGGAGGAGAAGCTCCGGCCATGGCCTCCTGGCCGGCGGCTGGAGCAACCACCAGGAGGGGCGGCGGCTGGACAGGGGAGGAGAGAAAAAACTAGGCTCTGATTACCATGTTAGAATTGTCTGATTCATTGCCAGGAGCTAACCCTAGAAGGGTAGCTAAATATAGTTCCATACATGGGCCACATGGGCCTTAGCCACATGGGCCTAAACATACTCCAACAGGTAGGAGTACTTGTTTGGACTTGGTGCTACTGATCAAATTCCAAAGATTTTACTCTTTTCGTCCCTCAAATATAAGGAATTGCAAAAGCTTTGTTTTGTCCAAATAAGGTAAACTTCAGATCCACATATCACTGTCGGGTCTAAATCCAGGGTTACTAAAATTAGGTCCGGCAGAGGACAATCGGTAGTAATGGACCGGGGCTTGCTTATCACCGTCATTTTTTAGACCCAACACTGAAATCCTGATATCACTCACTGCCGGGTGTACTCATTACCTGGAAGTGATATGATATGTGTCACTACGTGGTCATGCCTTTACTCGACAGTGATAACATGAGTGTTTCTACCGGATCAATATAACACCCGAATATCACAACCTATAGTGATTTGGTGAGTCTCATTGCTGGTTTACATTGCTTGATTGTTGTGGCTGTGAGTAATCTGAATATATATGGAACTGAGGACCACTGTTGTACACCTTCGAACGTGCTCTTGTCATGTAGCCAGCACACTCGGAGAAAAGGAGGATGAAAGGTAGGATATATAAAACGGTGAAAGTCGAAGGGATGGACGGAACGGAACGCTATAGTCAATGTTATCTATGTATACTACTCCCTCGTGACTTTGGCCTGATTCTAGAAGAGAATGAAGGGAAGTATATACGACTCTTCAGTCTTCAGCCACTAGAGATTCCAGCTGAAACGCATACGTGCTGTTTACGCACCGCTGCCGTCTCATCGATGGATGCAGACTCAGACATCTGCAGTAGTTTTGGACCATTTCCGTTGAATTTAATTGTTGCGTTCGCACTCTCTTTCCTTCAATTCCCTTTTCCACCGTACCGTACCGGGAAAAAACACTGCTTCAAAGCAGTGAAATCTATCGCATCCTTGATAACTACTCCCTATGTCGTACGAAAAATTTTAGGGCCTATTTAGTTAGCGGCGTTAAAGTTTAACAAACACTGCAAAAAGTTTTCAATTTTGGACTAATTAGGCTTAATAGATTCGTCTTGTAAATTACTCCTAATCTGTGCCGACATGCATGTAATTAGTCTACATTTAGTACTCCATGTATTTGCCGCAACATTGATGTGATGGGAGTTAAATTTTAACATTCATGAACCAAACAGGGCCTTATTCTCACTTCTTGATAAGTCAAATATTTTTAATTTTAACTAAATATATAAAAAAAGTAGTAATATCTTACTTTACTTGGTTCCTCGTCGTAGACCACCGGAAACGAACCTTAGCAACCTTAGCTAGCTAGGGCCTGGTTTAGATGGTAACTTTTTTCAATCTGGGTTACTGTAGCATTTTCGTTTGTATTTGATAATTAGTGTCTAATCATAGACTAATTAGGCTCAAAAGATTCGTCTCGCAAATTACAGACAAACAATGTAATTAGTTATTTTTTTACCTACATTTAGTGCTCCATGCATGCGTCTAAAGATTGATGTGATGGAGAGAGAGTGTAAAAATTTGGAATTTAGAAGGTAACTAAACAAGGCCTAGGTGCTTATTTGTTACTCTCTCAGTCCCGAAGAACGTGATGTTCTATGATTTAAAATTTGTCTAAAAAAACGATGTTCTGAGTTTTAGTAACGCGGCTGGACCACATTTCCAGCACCAAATTACCAATTGAGATACGCTACTGTTTACTATCTGCCTCGGATCATGCAGCGCGTCTTAATTAGGAAGTAAACCACGTGACATCCCTTCTTTTAAGAAAATTATGTGTGACATACTAAGAGTATTAGGGACATTTCTCTTCTCCACTTATCTGTGTGCAAAATCACAGAACCACGCGGCCACCATTCATTTTCCCGCAGCATATAGATGGATGGATCTATCATTTCAGATCAGTGGCGCCACTTGGGGTCTGTTTGGAACGCAGAAATCGAAAACACAGGAATAGGAAAAAACGCAGGAATAAGATGAGTATGTAGTGGTAAAATAGAGGAAAGGAAAAACGCAGGAAATAATTAAGAAGGGGTGTTTGGAACGCAGGAATCCATAACACAGGAATCACAGGACTATGAATGATAAAGAGTTATTATTAGTGCTTAATGAATGATATACTGCGTTAGTTGCACATTTTTTTTTCCATAACCCTCACATGTGGGGCCACTGGACCATGTTGCTACAGTTTTGGTCAAATAAAAATCTGGACATCTTTCTCCACGCTACTTAGCGCAAAACTAATAATCGAACTACAGATCATTTAGGATTGTGGGACCCATGCACTTACTCATTCACCCGCTTTTAGCAGTAGACAACCATGCGTCCGATGAATTATTACTGTGGTCACCTCGGGCTTCAGCAAAGGAATCAGAAACCAGAGATTGGAGTGGAGTTTTACTTTCCCGTGAAACTGCAAAGAAGCTACAGTATTCCATAGGAAATGAAAGTTTACTTCCCTGTGTTCCAAACGCTCTACCGTCCTCCCGTTCCTCCGTTTTTCCTCCGTTTTTGTTTCCTTTGATTTTCCTGCGAAAATCCTTCGTTGCAAACGGGGCCTTGGTTTATTTATTATATATTGTCTCGTTCCAGTCTCATCGTCATCTGTCGTCTCCATGTCCATGTTAATTTGTTCAGGTCAGTAACATCACTGCACATGCCCACCCACGCTGGGATATGATCTGATGCATGCATTCGACGATGACGATACTTACTGTGCACGGGAGACACTAGCTAGGTACTACGTTGATCCGTTCGTGCGTGTCGTCCGTCGATGGTACGTGCGTGCTCGTCGTGTTGTCGTCCCACGCGGCCACATCACACAGCCAGAGCCAGCAGCCTGGCCTGGGACGCCACTGCGCTCCATGCATCGCGCGGCCTGCTGGGTCGCCCCGATCAGCTCACATGATCGACGACGGACCAGCAGATCCACCATGCTCTGTAGCTTTCAGGTCAGCTCGATCGGCATGCATGCAGGCGCGCTAGCTGGCGTGCCCGTGCGGCCGTGCGTCCACACGAGACAAGCTGATGAGCTAGTCGATCGTGGACACCGGACAGGGACATGCTGGCCACATGCAGGCGCGGCGCGACAGAGACCGATCGACGACGACCAAGGAGCAAGCAGGCGCCGCAGCCCGAGATCCCAGCCGTGCGACGCGAAACACGTTACGGCAACAGGCCGGCCGGCCGGCCGGCGCCCCAAACGACACGACAAGCAAGCAAGCGAGAGGTTTCATCATCTTTCTTAAGCTTGTTGCATGCATGCATTGCCGATGGAATTTAATCCAACCCAATCCTCTGGATCGATCGCGCTCCGTGCATTGCATGCATGCGGCGATGATCCAAGTTGCCCGTCATTTTCGTCTACTAGCAGCGAGCGTTTGTGCGTGCGCTCTGCGCTGTATATGAAGATTCCTGTCACATCCCTGAGCTCGATCGACGGACCAAATTAAGCTAGCTACCTCAAATACTGCACGCGTACGTGAAGATATATGGATGCCACAATAATCCTGTGACGTGTAGGATCAGAAAGGGGCTAATAACGATATTTTCTGATATATGCCTCCGATCCATTTATCCATTCAGGGTTTGGCTTGGCAGTGCGCATATGCACTGCACCACCAATCCAATCCTTTGCCAAGAACACATACTACGTACGGCACATCCACGATCCATCCAACCACATCTCATGCAAATGCGTCTCATCATCATCGACGTACCCCGTCGTCGTCGGTCGTTCATCATCCAATGCAATGCGCAAGAAAACGACAGATAGATATAACCTGCTAGCTATATACCCTTCCTTGCAGGTGCACTTGCACATGGTCATTGCTTGGCGAGTGGCGACCCAATCAAGAACTTGTCAAGTTGCAGCGGTGCGTACATGTGTACTAGCTAGATTCTTTCTTTCTTCAATTAGAAGACCCCCCTAGCTAATTAGATAGGTTAGTAGCTACCATATACTTAGGGAGTGTTTAGATCCAATATAATGCTAAAAAATAGTCCTGACCATGAGCTTAATATACAAGAGCTAAACATGAGCTTAATATAATCATTGGCTAATAAGAGCGAATGAGGCTAATCGGTGGTTAGAACCCATTAGTTCTTAATTACTAGCTCTTTTTTTTGCGATTGTTCTTACTAGCTCATGTTTATCCCATTATTACACGATGTGCTAATTTCTTCTAGGATCAAAACACCCCTTATATTGTGACGATGAACATACACTACTTGATTGTTTTATGATAATAGGTACACTACTTGATTGCTACAACGCCCGCGCCAAGCGCCTGCTGCACGCATAAGCAGGGCCCAACCACACCACTCTCCCACATTCCCCTGCTTCCTGCACCCCTCCACGCACAACACCCCGAATCTACTTTTGAAACATTCAAATGAAAAAATTACAACATACGTACGAAATAGCTGAAACATTTGAAACATGCGCCTGAAACGCATGCAAAAACACATGAAAACACTTGAAAAACAATTGCAAACATATACAATGCAACATCCAAATAAAACACTTGCAACATATGTGTGAAACATATACAACATCCAGATGAACACACTTGCAACATATGTCTGAAAAAAACAGATGAAACATTGGGAACAGACACTTGCAATATACGTGTACAATCATTGCAACATATGCAACATCCCGATCTACTTTTGCAACATCCGCATGAAACACTTGAAACATACGTACCAAATATCTGAAACACTTGAAACATGGTGGAGCCCGGGGCCGGGCGATTCCAACCGTCGGGGTCGGAGCTGGCGCCGTGCGAGCACCACCACCATCGCTAGTAGCACTGGGCTTGGCTCGGCCGGGCGAGCGGGGCGCGCAATGGCGCGGGATCAGTGCGCGGCAGCAGCAAGGCAGAGTGGGCGCCCGACATCCGGACAGGAAGGCCGTGGCTAGAGAAGGCCGCCGCGTTAGAGAAGACCAGCGACGGTGGGCGGCGCGGTGGATGCACCCGTGGCGGTCGCATGCGTACGACAGTGAGGAAAGGACATGTCACTATGTTTTTTTATTTTTTTTGAAACCACGTCGTACTGAAGGTGGAGCGAAGAAGGCCTATTGGGCCTGGTCGTTGGGCGGGCCCGGGATGTGCCGTCCGGATGGAACACGCCTGGACGGATGCCCATGTGCCAACGTTATCACAACATTAAATAAGAACGAAACTCTTTGAAACTCTCGTCAAGACAGACCTCAGAGAGGAACCTGCTGCACCGGGCATCTAGTGGTGTGCAAGGGGCTTCAAGAGGAGGCAGGGTAGAGAGGGCCGTGTATCCATTTTTTTTGCCTGATGTGCTAATGAATGAGCAGTGGGGTTTTGGCTTGTTGCTATTTTAAAATCCTATGAACAGCTGCTGAGTTGAGAGATGTGATCGAAACCTTCTATCAGAGTTCATAATCTCCAACGTTTATTCTTGGAAAGACCTTTGTTAGGCCAAAAATCGCGACCTCCACAAAATCAACAAAAGCCTCATTATTCATTCTGCTTGGATATGGTGATCTCCAATGAAGATTCTTTCCTTCGTGGCATCCTCAAATCAAAATATATACTACCTCCACTCTTGCTTCTGGAAAATGTTTACACAAAGTCCAAAATTAGGTTTTTTTTGTTCCTCTAGTTATTATTAATTAATAAGCACCATCTGAGGCTGCCATTTATTTACAGGGCAGTTTTACTTCGTTATGTGAAGAAGATATTCCTAGACAAGGAAAAAAATTGAGAGGAATGGATCTCATGCAGTAACTCATTTTATTGGTGTTCCAACTTCCAAGAAGGCAAACAGATTATTAAACGTAGAGGAAAAACAAAGAGAGAAGATGGAAAAGAACAGCCAATCTAATAGGCGAACTTTATAGCCAATTCACCACGCACCACCTTTCGCCGTTTTTATGCAGCATATACTCTTCTTCTTGATACTGATTAAGACAAAACTAGTACTAGAGAAAACTGCACCACCACCATGTATTAAACTTGGAGACGTACTGTCAGACGTACACACACAAGCATACTACTAGTATATATACTACTCCTATACGGATGCCGTACAGGTGTTAGCAACAGCGTTCATCTAGCAAATGCTTAGATTCCCTCCACGAACTTTCCAGCATGGACGACGACTCGACGAAAGCCGGCCGTAGCAACCGAGACGAAGACCTGCAAGCTCCTCGCTCCTCCATCTGCATCCTCCTCCTCATGGCTTGCCCTTGTGTTGCGTGTAGATGTAGTCGAGGTGCGCGTTTTGGAGCAGCCGCCTCTGCGTGCACTCCTCGTTGCCCTCCTCGCACGCCACTCCAGCCTCCTCCTCCTCCGCCTCTGCTCCCATCATCTGAAGAAGAACCAGAATGAAGAAGAGAGGTCAAACTTACTGCTCAAACTGAAGATGGAGCACCGAATTCAGTGTATGTCGTCTTGGGTTGTCACCTCGGAGGAGACTGAAAGCTCGTCGCCGCTGACCACGGCAGCACTCTCAAGCACTAGGCCGTCAGCAGCAGCAGCCGCCGCCGCCGCCTTGGCACCATTCGCTGCACAAGAAATAGTAGTTGAGAAAAAAAATGGAGCAACAGTAACCTGATAGGCTCGATAAGCAGAGAGACTGAGCATATGTATATACACTGACCATGGTGAGCAATAAGAGGAGGAAGAGGAACAGCAGGCGGGAGGCGAGCAGCTGCCGCGCGGTGGGAGGAGCAGACCAGGAGGAGGAGCGCCAGGGCGGCAAGGGGCAGGGGTGAGGAGCTCTTGCTGCTGCAGCGCCTCATGTCTGTCGGTCTCGAGACAAACTATGCAGAGCGTAGCGTTGTGGACGAAGGGCAAGAGGAGAAGAAGCTCTGCTAGCTGCTGGACTACTGGAACAGAGGATGAGGATGGGTGTTGTGTTGGGAGCTGGGACTTTGGAGTGGTCGTCTTGGTGCTGCCGAGGCGCTCTATTTATAATGGGAGATGGCGGGCAAGGCATGCGCATGTGGTCTTTCAAGAAAAATTAAACGCTCTTACCAATATAATCGTGCTTTGCTTTGTTGTGAGTAAAATGAAACTAGGTAGAGGTTATTCTAGAAGAAAGCTCATTCTATAAACGTCACACACAAGTAGCGTACCGTCTAGGTACATCCTAGTACTAGCTAGCTTTTATTTGTCTAGACCCGAACTCTTGTTTCTTATTTCGACTAAGTTTATATAAAAATACATATTAAGTTTCATTATATTATCAATGAACTATGTCTCACGGTGTATTCATTTAAACTTGCGGATATTGATGTATCTTCGTAAAAGCTCGAAAACACGGCTAGCTATGACCACTTTTGGCTCCTAATAAATAAACCTAAAGTGAATGGCAATGTCCGCCACTAAAATCGAAAACACGGCTAGCTATGACCACTTTTGGCACCAAAATGTGTGTATGTCATGTGTCTAACCTTGCGAAGTACAGCTAGCCTTAGGCCCCGTTTGATGATCGGGCTCGTTCAGGCTCTAGCCCAATGCTATAGTATCAGAGGAGCTAGAGCCGGAGCCGGAGCTAGAGGAGCCACCATAACATCGTAGTTTCTGTCTGTTTCACATTTTGCAAGGAGAGAAAAAAAACTTCTATAAACAGTGTTACTATAGTAAGAGAAGTTGCAAGAGGGAGCCAAAGCAGCAAGAAAGTATACCTTAAATCCGTTCTAAATTATAGTTCATTTTGACTTTTTTGACCTCTAAATTTGACCACTCGTCTTATTCAAAAATTTGTCCAAAATATCACTTCTTTTGTTATGACTTGCTTTATTAACAAAAGTTCTTCAAGAATGACTTAAATTTGACTACATTTGTATAAATTTTTTGAATAAGACAAGTGGTCAAACTTGAGGCTAAAAAAGTCAAACGAACTATAATTTTAAACGGAAGGAGTATATGTCTAACAAAATGGAAAACACAGCTGTGATAAGGTTTGGCACCACGCACCAAGATGCGTGTACGACGACACATACATCAGCCATGTGGGGTGGCCGGCTCCAGCTGCTACTGCTATATACTGTAGTACATTTGCTGCGTGGCTGCGTCTCTGAAACAAATGGACAACCTATCCTAGTGCATGGGCGGGCCCGACGCACGTTGACCATGGTGTCCGGCGGGCCCCGCCGGGCCACATGCACAGCACCAATGCACCACCACCCATGATGCATGGGAACGGCAATGAGATGGTCTTTGTTTCTATGGCCTTTTGGCACCCTACCCCTCTATTGTGTGGCAGCACTAGCAAAGCACTCGTCCCCTCCGCTCATGCTCTGCTGTGCTGCTGCTCCCTCACATCTTCCATCTGCGCCACTTTCTCCCTGCATTAGCCATATATTAGTAGGAGTAGGAGGTACTCAACATTTGTCATTTTCGCTTCCCGAGAAACAACTTTGATAAAATATATATTAAAAAAATATTTATGATATAAAATTAGTAGTATCTTTAGAAAGATCTTTCAATCTAGTTTTTTTAATAAATTTATTTAGAAATACAAATATTGTACGTATTTTTTATAAATTGAGTCACACTTATGGCACGGAAAACAAAGCGAGAATAATTTGGGACAGAGGACTAGCAAGGAGTCCCGTCCGTCCCGTGTACCTGCTCTGCATGCATGCATGTCGCTGTCGTCATCGCCGAGCGAGCTTTTTGGAAAAACAGCATTACGAAAGGTGGGCTTCGGACATTTAGCATCCCGCGACGGGAGTTCGCCAGCCTACCACTGTGAACCGTGACACAATCGCTACAATACCATCGGATGGATTTTGGAGCCTTTTATTCCCCTTCTGCCCCTGCCTTCCTTCTTTTCTTTCATGAGCTGCTGCTGGGACAGAACGGAGACGCCAGTTTCTTTCGCCCCAGAACGGATTGAGCGGGATAGGGTGCTGCTGTCCCGGGCGAGCGCCCCCACCCCCACGGCGAGCCACATTTTTTGTGTTGTGCCGTGGCTGGAGCTGCACCATCCAAAGCAGCCTCAGGCATGCAGCCGGCCAGCAGTAGCCGCAGGCATGCAGCCAGCCAGCAGCAGCATCACACAGCCATCTACCGAACAAGAGCAAATGTCAATAAATCACATGACATTTCATTGCACAGTCTGTTTAAGGAACCTGTTAATGTAATTGACAGAAACATGAAGATGAAATTGAAGGCTAAGAAATATGGCAACAACAATACATTCCAGTTCACATACGTTACAGACACTGAATAAATCTGGATCAGCACAAGTTACAAGCTTCACTTCCACAGTACAACAACAATGACACCAACGAGAACACCTAATAACCCTACAATCAGCGGTGTTAGACCTGCAGAATCAACCACAATTTGCACTTTCTTTGTGCTCACATCTTGCTTTGGCTCAACAAACGCAACCTTCTGCTCGCCAAGCTCAGCAACATGTGCCTTGATTTTTGCAAACATCAATACAAGACTGTCCAAAATTCACCGGACAGTGCCATCGGCCTCTGACCATGAGCTAGACTGGCTTCATACCGCTGCTGCTGCCTGACCACGCGCTGAGGATCCTGCGTTGCCGCTGGTGCCTGACTGCGCGCGTGCCGCCACTGCACCGCCGCTGCTTCAGTCGCGTCCGCCGTGACCGCCTCCCCACGCCCTTCAGCTCTCGGCCGCCGCTGCTGCCTTGAATCGAGGTTGCCGGCGTGGCGTTGGGGAGGCGGTCGGGCGTGGGGGAGCGGGCGGCTGTGGGGGAGCGGGCGGGCATGGGGAGGCCGGCGGGCCGGAGTGGGGGAATCGGCTGTGGCGGGTGGGCGATGTGGGGAGCTCAGCAATGGAGAAGAAGGTGCGACCGCGGCTCGATCCGTTCTTGGGTCGCGGTCTCCGTTCCGTCGAGCAGGGACCGATGGAAGAAATAGATAAGGCAGGGGTAGAAGGGGAATGAAATGCTCCAAAATCCATCCAATGGCATTTTAGCGGTTGTGCCGTGTTTCATAGTGGTATATCTTCGAAGCTCGGTTGCGGGATGCTATATCTTCGAAGCCCACTTTTCGTAATGCTGTTTTTCCAAAAAGCTCTCGCCGAGCGGCCGAGCGAGAGAGCCAACCAGGCTGGTGCCATGCATGGTGCGCGCGTCGTCGTCGACTCGTCGTCAGTGCACAGTGCTCGCTCAAGGACCGACACCAACGGTGCTCTGTCAATCTATGCATCATCCTGATGAGCTACTCCCACTCTTGTGCTAGTTCTGGTGTTTTCAACCCTGCTGTCGCTGTCCGGTCCACATCGATCCGTGCAGTGGTTCACCCGAGTCAACGGCTCATCGATCCTGATCCGTCCCCCTGTCATCTCAGCTGGCACTGCACGTGAAATTTTTGTATTTTGGACCTTTTTAAAAATATTTTTTACAAACAACACCCTGGTAAAATATTTTCTGAAAATAGACCAAACACTCAGCGCAATAGGACATCACGCCGAGTTATGTGCCTCGGCGTGGTGTCAGTTGACGATGTGATGCCGCCACGTCACCGCTGACTACGGTCGTAGAATTTACCATGGCACTAGGTCCCGCAGAGGTCGGCGTCGGCTTAGTTAACGCCGAGGCTCAGACCTCGGCGCGGCTCAATTCAACACCGAGGTCTGGCCACATAAGGCCGCTCCGCGGCCCACTTCTTCCTCCCTTCTCCATTCTCTCCTTTCCTTGGTGCATTCTTTTGTCTCCCCCTCTGTTCCCACAAACCCTAAACCCTAAATGCAGGTCTAGGGAGGCCAGATCGAGGTTTTGGACGCTTCCCCAAGGTGCTCCTCGTTTCCTTCTTTCATTTTATCCGGTTAGAATGGGTTGCTTTGTTGTTGTTCTTTTGGATAGTAGGTTTTGATTGGTTGGTTGATGTCATTTACGAAAACTATGTCTTAATTGATTCTAGGCCTCAAATGTATGTTTATTGTGGTATATTAACTTTGTTTCCTTTGGTGAGTTAGTTGTTCATTGGTTGATTATGGTTAGTTGTTTATAAATTGTATGTTTTACTTTTGACTACCGTTGGAATTAAAGCATGCAATTAATTTTGTACTTATGTTCTCACTCTACATGATTTGTGTTTTCAGGAGGTTACTCTTTGATGGGGTTTATCAAAGATATTCCACCCCTTAAAGGTGACAACTACAACGAATGGAAGAAGAAGATTGACCTCGCTTTTGTCTTGGTTGAGGTGGACTGGGTGGTCACCACACCGTGCCTCACTGAGCCTGTGGCACCGGTGAGGGAGATTAATGAGTCTGATGTTGATTGGCAAAAGAAAGAGAGCGACCATGCTCCCATACATATGGCATATGACCTACAAAAGCAAAAGTGGGTTAATGCCAACAAAAAGTGTGTTGCTGTCATAAAGAACACGATTGAGCCTACCATAATGGGCTCAATCCAAGAGTGTGACACTGTCACAGAGTACCTAGAAAGAATAAAGAGTCAGTTTTATGGCTCTTCAAAGACATGCTACTCAGCTGATAAAGCAGCTGATGACAGAAAAGTACACTAGAGGTGGCAATGGCAATGGCAATGGAGAGCACATATCAAAGATGAATCATTTGAACAACAAGCTCAAACCAATGGATCTGAATCTCAAGGAAGAGTTTCTTGTCCATGTGATTTTTGCTTTTTTACCAAAAGAGTTTGACACATTTGTTGTCAACTACAACATTCAGCCCGAGAAATGGGATCTAGAACGTTGTATGGCAATGTGTGTGCAAGAGGAAGAGAGAATAAATACCGCCAATGGTGGTACTCTCAGCTTTGTTAAAGATAATAAGAGAAAGAATATCAATGCCAATGACAACTCTCCCTCAAAGCCAAAGGGCAAGGGTCCCATGCAGCATCAGCCTCAGCAGAACATGTTTGTAGTGAACAAAGATCAGTGCCTCTACTGCCAGAAGGAGGGACATTACAAGAAAGATTGTCCTAAATTCTTAAAGATGATCATAGCAAAGAAAGGTGAGAACATTATTACGTTCATAAATGAATCCCTGTATGTATAGTATTCGAAATCTACTTGGTGGATTGACTCAGACACAACTATTCATGTTGCTAATTCATTACAGGGATTCCGTTCGGCGAGGACTACGCAAAGAAGCGAAAGACACGTTAAAGTCGCGAATGGAGTCCAAGCAGATGTCGAAGCTGTTGGCGATGTCTCTCTAGAGCTTGCTGATGGATTCATTCTTTCACTTAGAGATGTTTTATTTGTTCCTTCATTACAGAGAAACTTGATTAGTGTGTCATGTTTGGACAATGATGGATTTGATTTCCATTTTGGAGATGGCAAATGTGAGATATTATGTAATAATGAATGTGTTGGTCTTGCTTTTCAAAAGCAAGATCTTTATTTATTATCACTTTGTGAAAATGTGAATTCCGTACGTGATGCGAATGAGAACGTATCCTCGTTTGTGAATGCGAATAGAAAACGAAAGAGAACTCAAGATGCGTCGTCGAAATTATGGCACTGTCATTTAGGCCATATTTCGAGGGGAAGAATAGAGAGACTAGTTAAGAATGATATTCTTCCTCCATTAGAGTTCTCAGACTTTGAACAGTGTAGAGAATGTATTAAAGGAAAATACACAAAGTAAATTAAAAAGGATGCTAAACGAAACACATGAATTCTACAGATAATTCACACAGACATCTGTGGTCCTTTCTTGTGAAAAGTGTGGATGGTTTTGACTCGTTCATAACATTCACAGATGATTACTCCCATTATGGTTACATTTATCCAATTAAAGAAAGAAATGAAGCGTTGGATAAATTTAAAATATTTAAGGCTGAAGTTGAAAATCAGCATAATTTAAAGATTAAAGTGGTCCGGTCCGATCGTGGTGGGGAGTACTACGGTCGGCATACCCCATATGGTCAAGTTCCTGAACCTTTTACAACGTTCTATAGGAGAATGGCATAGTTGCCCAATATTCTACACCGGGCGAACCTCAGCAAAACGGAGTAGCTGAAAGGCGTAACCGTACCTGGATGGATATGGTGCGTAGTATGATGAGTTACTCTGACTTGCCATTGAGTCTATGGATAGAGGCGTTAAAAACCGCCATTCATATTCTAAATAGAGTACCAAGTAAAGCGGTGCCCAAAACACCATATGAGTTATGGACAGGAAGAGAACCCTCACTAAAACATTTGCGTGTGTGGGGGAGTCCTGCTAAGGCAAAAGTGTTTAACCCAAATATTGGAAAGCTAGATCCCAAAACAGTTAGCTGCCATTTTATTGGCTATCCTGAAAAGTCAAAAGATTTTCCTTTTTTACTATTCAGACAGATATACAAAATTTGTTGAAACGAGACACGCTGTTATCTTAGAGGATGAAATGATAAGGGGGAGTACGGTAGCTCGAAAAATTAATCTTGAGGAGAAGCGGGTATGTGTGCCCACTCCGATGACTCAGGAACCATTTTTCGAATTACCTGTTCTTGTTGCACCAACAGTGCAGGACACTGTAGGACACTGTAGTGCCAACACCTGTTGTAAGTTCTCCTGTGGTGACAGTAAATAATGATGAGGAACCTGTCCTTCAGGAACCTATACAAACTGATGCCACAGATGAGGGGGAGCAACAACAGCCCCAAACAGAAGATGTGCCAAATGTGGAGGCCCCTAGAAGGTCTTAAAGAGTTAGAAGATCAGTAATACATGATGATTATGAGGTGTATAACACTGAAGAATTTCAAATGGAGGGTGATCCCACTTCATTTGAAGAAGCCATGAGAAGCGATAATTCATCGAAGTGGCTTGAGGCCATGGAAGATGAAATAAAGTCAATGAGTAGCAACAAAGTTTGGGACTTAGAACCTATTCCTAAAGGAGCCAACACAGTAGGCTGTAAATGGGTCTACGAGACAAAATGTGACTCCCAAGGGAATATTGAAAGGTTTAAAGCGCGACTTGTGGCAAAAGGTTTCACGCAAAGAGAAGGGATTGATTACAATAAGACATTTTCTCCAGTCTCATGTAAGGATTCCTTCAGAATTATAAAGGCATTAGTGGCACACTATGATTTAGAGTTACATCAGATGGATGTAAAAACAGTATTCCTAAATGGGGATCTGGAAGAAAATGTTTACATGGCACAACCAAAAGGTTTTGTCGTGGAAGGAAAAGAACGAATGTGTTGCCGCTTAAAGAAATCGATTTATGGGTTAAAGCAAGCTTCAAGACAGTGGTACTTGAAGTTTGATAGAACAATAAGGAATTTTAGGTTTAAAGAAAATGTTGAGGATAATTGTGTTTGTGCAAAGTTTAAGAATAGAAGGTATATCTTTCTAATCCTATATGTAGATGATATCTTACTTGCTAGTAGTAATGTCAGTCTACTACTAGAGACAAAGAAGTTTTTATCCTCAAAATTTGATATGAAAGATCTTGGTGAAGCTTCATTTATTTTGGGCATAGAGATTCACCGAGATAGAAGTAAAAGGGTATTAGGACTGTCACAAAAAGCATACATAGAAAAAGTTTTAAAGAAATTTAGTATGCATAAATGTAGTGCATCACCTGCACCCATAGTCAAGGGCGACAGATATGAGGATTTTCAATGCCCTAGGAACCAATACGAGCTCGATCAAATGAAAGTGGTTCCATATGCTTCTGCTGTCGGAAGCCTACAATATGCTCAAGTGTGCACGCGCCCTGACTTAGCTTTTGTTACCCGGTTGCCTGGCAGATTTCAAAGTAATTCAGGGATTGAACACTAAAAATTGGTAAAGAAAGTCTTGCAATATTTGCAATGTACGAAAGGCCTCATGTTGACGTACAGAAAATCAGATTCTCTCCAAATAGTGGGGTATTCGGATTCTGATTATGCGGGAGATGATAGAAAATCCACGTCAGGATATGTGTTCACTCTCGCAAGAGGAGCAATTTCATGGAAAAGCTCAAAACAAACCGTCACTACATCATCCATAATGTATGCCGAGTTTGTAGTGTGTTATGAGGCAACGGGACAAGTGAACTGGCTAAAGAAGTTCATACCCGGTTTGAAGGTGGTTGACAGCATACATAAACCACTAAAGTTATACTGCGATAATAATCCAGTAGTACAGTACGCTCACAACAACAAGTCAAGTGGTGCTACCAAACACATTGACATAAAGTATTATGCTGTGAAGGATAAAGTCCGGGATCAAATTATAAATCTTGAGCATAAAAGTATAGGAAAGATGCTCGCGGATCCGCTTACAAAAAGCTTACCACCCAACGTGTTCAGAGAACATGTAGCCGGCATGGGTTTAAGGGAAAGCCTATGACTCCTAGACTATAATAAAGGGGCCAAAGTTAAAGTAACTGTTTCGGATCAGAGATGTGCATTGTAGCTGTCAAATCTATCGGCAATTGACCGTGACGATGAAACATGCTCTATGCGCCTATTTGTGATGGAACGAATAAAGTGAAAGGTATTTAAGTAAAAGTTAAAGGTTAAAATAAAAGGTGAGATCAAGGGGGAGAATGTTGGACTGATCTCTCCACCGAGTGGCCCAACGACCACTTGGGCCCTTGGTCACGCGCCCTGATTAGGGGCGCCCAACCCTAAATGGTTGGTGGGCCCCATCACACTGCGCAAGATAAATAGGTGAGGGTGCTGGCGACTCGAGGTACGAGGTTCCCCGGCAGTCATTCACCCCACCGACAACCCTAATCCCGATCTAAGAGAGGGGCGCAACCAGTGACGGGAACGCCACCGACCGCGCCGCCACTACGTCTCCGACTCCACTGCACCGCCATACTTCACTGCATCGCGCTCCCCTTCCCCGACACCGCTGCCCGTGTGCAGAGCCTCACCAACGAACCAGCGATGGCCTTCTCCGGATCGGGATCAAACTCCAACACCCCAGCTCCACTTCCCACCGATGGTCTGCTCCACCTTACTCCTTCCTCTCTCTCTTCCTCTCTCTCTCGAATCTAGTAGACTATGTACTACGACTTGTTGTTTATACCCAAATGTAAAGTAGAAACCCCACTAATCTACTGCTACTCGATCCAAATGGTCCAACAGGGGCATCGTCCCCTCAGTACTGCATATGCGCGTGCTCTACGTACGTACCTCGCTCGGCCACCATGCATGCATCACTACTACAGATTCAGTCATCAGTGCCGGCCACATCACTGCCGAAATTAGGACAACCGGCAGTGATGACCCTTCACTGCCAGTTCTAGGCTCTGACAACCAGAAAATAATTGGGGGGTGCGAGAACCGGCAGTGATGACAACTATCACTGCCGGTTTGTGCCTCCCGCCGGCAGTGATGACAACTCCACTTATCACTGCCGGTTCAAGCCAAGAACCGACAGTGATTTGATTCTATCACTGTCGGTTCTAGGATAGAACCGACAGTGATGAGCCTGACAGCACAAAAAGGTTGTAGCCATCATCTTCTTCCTCCACTCTTTTATCCCGAGAACAGAGGCGTGCGTTTGGGCCACTCCCTCCAATGTTGCGGTCACCCAAATCCGTGAAGCTACCACTTGGATTTGGAAGAATGGCTTGATCTTTTTGCTTTAAGGTTAGTAACCAGCCTCTATTCCTTCGATTTTGTTGCTTAATTAGTTTTGTTCTGATGGCTATAATGCTTGATTCTCATTCTTATTTCTCCATTCTTCTACAGAGCACTTTTCTAATTGATGGCTATAATGCATTGTTAGTATGTGATGTTATAATTGGTTCTTAGGAGTAGAGTAGATTCTTTTACAATGTTGATGAGCAAATTAACCCATGTGTCATCAAACAATGCATTGTTTGGAGCAGTGGCGGATCTACAGGGGGCTGGGTGGGCTCCAGCCCCCCTAATGACTTGATTTACTACTAGAAACACTGTAGCAAAAATCTCAAATCACCATTAAATCTTCATGTAAATCAACATCTCCATTGTTTTTAGCCCCCCCCCTTGATTATCATCCTGCATCCGCCACTGGTTTGGAGCTACATTGTTGTTCATGATCATGTCTCCAATTTTAGTATTTTTTTAAATTAATGTCTCTATTTTTATGTGGCATGGAGTAGAATAATTGTTCTATAATATTGTGCAATAATTATTTTTTATGGGGCTGCGATTTTTAATTTATATGGGCATTGTTTGGAGCTACATTGTTATTCACGATCATGTCTCCAAATTTAGTCTTTTTTTAAATTAGTGTCTCCATTTTTATGTTGCATGGAGTAGAATAATTGTTCTTCAATATTGTGCAATAATTGTTTCTTATTAAAACTTTCCTATGTTTCCTCTGCCCGGCCCATTTTACCTGTGCAGACATGGATCGAGGGTGGATGTACGATCTGTCATGTACAGACCAACGGTACTTGACGGGCATCGACGATTTCATCAAGCTCGCTAGAGCCAATGCTGGGGACTCACAGCCTGTATTCTGTCCATGCAAAGATTGCAAGAATACGAGAAAATGGGGCGACGTGGAGCATATACGATTGCACTTGATTACCAGGGGGTTCATGAGAGACTACACGATTTGGACTTTGCATGGGGAGGTTGGTCAAAATGTTGCACAAGAAAACAATGATGATGTGCCCATGCCTAGCGTATCCCTAAACACATTTCTGCCTATTGATGATTACCAATGCTACACAGTACCTGTGCCTACCAACGATAATGTGTTTAGGAATACATTAGTTGACGACACAGAGGAAAATGATGGCATTTCACAGTTTCTACATGATGTGCATGGCGGATTCCTTAGTGCTACACAATTGAAAAAACTAGAGATCATGAGAAAGGATGCAAAAACACCATTGTATCCGACCTGCCCAATAAGCAAACTGGAAGCCAACATCATGCTATTAGAGTTCAAATCAACGAATGGATTGAGTGATAAAGGCTTCAATAGCTTGTTAGGTATACTACATAAACTGCTCCCGAAGGGTAGCGAGTTACCAGAAAAGACTTACCTGGCCAAGCAAATGATTTGCCCAATCGGCCTCGAGGTTGAGAAAATACACGCGTGTTCCAACGATTGCATATTGTACCGTGGAGAAAAATACAAAGACTTGGATGCGTGTCCCAAGTGTAAAGCTCCCCGATACAAGCAAGGGCCGTCAAATCGGGGAAGCAAGACCAGAGGAGGGCCCATAAAGGTCGTATGGTATTTTCCTATAGCTCCACGAGTGCATAGGTTGTTTGCAAATGCAAAGTCAGCCAAACTGTTGCGTTGGCATGGCGAAGAGCGTAAGAAAGATATAATGTTGAGGCACCCCACCGACGGGTCGGACTGGAGGACTATCAACACTATGTTCTATAAGAACATCGGTGGAGAGGTAAGGCATCTTTGGATAGGTTTGAGCACAGATGGGATGAATCCGTTTGACCAGGTTAGAAGCAATCATAGCACTTGGCCAGTGACGCTATGTATATACAACCTTCCACCCTGGCTTTGTATGAAACGGTCATACATCCAGATGCCACTACTAATCCAAGGGCCAAAACAACCTGGTAATGATATCGATGTGCTTCTACAACCAGTGATCGATGAACTACTACAGATGTGGGAGACGGGTGTGAAGGATGTTTGGGATGAGTACAAAAAAGAACATGTCACGATAAAGGCTATACTTATCGCTACAATCACTGACCTGCCAGGGCGAGGTTGCTTGTCTGGAGAGAAGACAAAAGGATACACTGGGTGTGTCGAGTGCTTGGACGAGACTGATGCTATACATCTACCAGAAAACAAGAAGATGGTCTATATGGGACACCGTAGGTTCCTACGAAGGGATCACCCTTACCGCAGGAATAGAAAAGATTTTAATGGGACTACTGAGAAACGTGGACCTCCAAAGTATCGAGACGGGAAACATATACTTAAACAAGTAAGCAAACTCACAGATGTTGTCCTTGGGAAGGGGGAAGGTGCAGTACCAGCGCCAGCCAGTAGTATCTGGAAGAAAAAATCAATCTTTTGGGAACTACCTTATTGGCCACTTTTGAGTGTACGTCACTGTCTTGATCCAATGCACATAACTAAAAACGTGTGCGGTAACACACTTAACATGTTGATGAACACCGGGGGAACAACAAAGGATTCTCTCACGACACGCTTGGACATGCAACACCTGGGCCTCAGGAAGGAGTTGCACCCAATAACTCTTGAGGATGGCCACTTGAAACTTTCGGTGGCATCATGGACACTGAAAAAGGAAGAAAAGGCCATGCTTATTTCTTTCTTCAATGATCTCAAAGTGCCAACTGGCTACTGTGCGAACCCGAAGAGGCTAGTTAACATGAGAGAACTTAAGTTTAACTATGGTTGTATGAAGGCCCATGACTGTCATGTCATTATGACTCAGCTGCTCCCAGTTGCCCTGCGAGGTATCCTCCCTGACAAGGTCCGTGCCCCAATCATAAAGTTGTGTTCGTTCTTCAACGCGATCTCTGAAAAGGTCATTGAAGGGGCCAAGCTAGACCAGCTGAAGTAGGAGATAACCGAGATTCTATGCAGGCTTGAGATGCATTTCCCACCGACTTACTTCGACATATCAGTGCATCTACTTGTTCATCTTGTGGACCAAATTAAAGCCCTTGGCCCAATGTACCTACACCAGATGTTTCCTTTCGAGAGGTTGATGAAAGTTTTCAGGCGGTATGTTAGGAATAGATTCAGACCAGAAGGGAGCATGGTAGAAGGATGGACAACGGAGGAGGCCATTGAGTTCTGCACATATTATATGGACATCAATCGGGTCGGAGTTCCAGTATCTCGTCACGATGGAAGACTAGGGGGCAAAGGAACGATAGGTGAGAAAGCTGTCAAAATAGTCGAAGTGGTTTCCTTCAGACAGGCACACTTGGCTGTTCTCCAGCAGGCCGACGGTGTGATGGCATACATTAATGAGCACAAGCAGTTACTGCAAAGTAAGCACATCGGTAGGTCACAGGCTTGGCTTGAGAAAAACATAAGGAGGAATTCGGTGACTGGTTTCGACGCCGCAGGCTAGGAATGGTGACGGGATGTCAGCTAGATCTCTTAGCTCCTGGACCTTCGACTACGGTGATGATGTACCAAGGTTATGATATAAATGGTTTTACATTTTACACAAAAAAACAGGATGGAAAGAGCACCAACCAAAATAGTGCTGTTCGTTTCGACGCCCACGATGAATATGGCACGGTGGAGGCAACATACTATGGTTTCATAGATGAGATATGGGAGCTAGACTATGGACGACAGTTGAAGGTCGCTCTTTTCCGTTGCCAGTGGGTCCGGCTAGATGAAATCAACACCGACAATGATGGGTTCACTACCGTTGATCTATCCAAGACCGCATACAAAGATGACCCCTTCGTCCTTGCAAAGGATGTTTTGCAAATCTTCTATGCAAGGGATAACAATACAAAGGGAAGACTACAAGTAGTCATGCAAGGCAAAAGGAAGATTGTCGGTGTTGAAGGAGTGACGGACGAAGAAGAGTACAAAGGTTATTAAGAAATGGCTCCTTTTGGGACAGACATTACCCTACCTATCCTTGAAGAGGGTGATGAGCCTGCTTACCTCCGGAGTGATCACGATGAGGCCATCATAGTTAGAATATCATAAACTATGTAATCCTTAATGAAATGTTGTTTTAGTAATTTGCATCGAATTTGAGATCATATGGAGTTGTAGAGATTGATGAGTTCTACCACTATTATTTTGGAACTTTGTTGATATAACGGATGCCATGTTTCCAACAAAGTGACATAACTTTGTGTGAGACAGAGCACTTTATGAGACATGTCTAATAAAACTTTCTCAAATTGAGAAATGACTAAAATAAAAGTTGTAGACATTCATGAGTTCCACAACTTTGTTGTTTACAACTTTTCCATTTGAGATCAATTGGGGACCCAAAATGTTTAAAAATAATTAATATCACTGCCGGTTCTAATAACCACCCGGCAGTGATGTCCCATATCACTGCCGGGTGGTTATTAGAACCGGCAGTGATGTCCCATATCACTGCCGGTTCTAATAACCACCCGGCAGTGATATGGGACATCACTGCCGGGTGGTTATTAGAACCGGCAGTGATATTGGACATCACTGCCGGTTCTAATAACCACCCGGCAGTGATATGGGACATCACTGCTGGTTCTAATAACCACCCGGCAGTGATGCGTGGGTTATATAAGGCGCTAGCGCGCTCCAAGGCCAGTGCACGACACTTGCGCGCTCGACGCTGTCCGCCAGTGCACGCCGCCGCCGCCCGATGCGCACTGCACGACGCCGCAGCCCGACGCCGCCCTTCACGACGCCGTCCCCTACCGCTTCCTCAATGCCGCCGTCCCCTACAGCTACGCCGACGCCGCCAGGAGCTCCTCCACGTCGCTATTGAGCGCGCCACCCCTTACTCTCGGTGAGTGCCCATAAGGTGTTCGATAGAATGCCCATAAGGAGCGCGTGGAATGTAGTGTGTTTAGAATTTTGTGGTAAACCATATGCTTTTGTAATAGATATAATATACCTAACAAAAATACTAGTAAGACAGGTATTTGCTCATGTTTATCTGAATTTTTTGCAAACATCTACTATACACAGTCTAACAAAGTGGACACTGTGAGGATTTCACTGTTCTGTTTTAACCTTTACTATTATACCATCCAAAGTACCTGTGGAAGTTACAGT
This sequence comes from Saccharum hybrid cultivar R570, assembly GCA_038087645.1. Taxonomy (NCBI): domain Eukaryota; kingdom Viridiplantae; phylum Streptophyta; class Magnoliopsida; order Poales; family Poaceae; genus Saccharum; species Saccharum hybrid cultivar. Next base: position 8,137,141 of record JAQSUU010000493.1, on the reverse strand, counting down.
TTTTAGCATGAACCAGTGTGATGCTAGGACATTAAACATACTCCTTTCACAAAGACTGAGTCAAATATGAAATAAAGAAGAATAAACATGGTCCATCAAAAAAGAAGAAGAATAAACATGGTTACCTCTAATTTTGTCTGCAAAGGCTCCAGAATGGAAACCAATTTTTTTATGTCAGGCCGATCTCTTGGCTCATATTGTAGACACTGAGAAGCAAGGTTCACCAATGTAGTAGCCACCTCAGTTGAGTAGTTCCCCTCCAAATGTGAATCCATAACTGCTTGGATGTTTCTGCCTCTCATGATATCGAGTACAGGGGCACGGGAGCTGCGTCCGGACGTGGGCTAGCCTTACCCTTACCTCAAACATGTCCTCTATTTTCATGTTTAACAATGGTGGCACTACCTAAAACCTAGGCCTCCAAAATCCTTGAAATATTGGGATCGGCTGCTTTTCTTCTTCTTCTTTCTTCTCTTGCCTCTCGTGCATGACCGCCTCACCTAGAGGATGATGGATAGGGTTTGGCAGCAAGGCCGACGGTGTGGCAACAGATGGGTGGAGATGTGACAATGGACGTGGCATGGTGGCAAAATGGGGTGACGAGTAGGGGCTGGCAATAGGGGTGGTGGCATGAAAAGCAAGACGAGGTGGCAGCGTGTCGGCAGATGGAGAGGTATGGTGGGTGGTAAAATAGTTGATAGAAAAGTAGGTAGCCACATGTGGGAATAGATAAGTGAGGAGGGATTTGGAGGGTCTCTACTTCTGAGGGGTCGGATAGGAAGCGTTCAATAACTTGGGGCACATATTATCAAAAGATAACTCTGTGTTTAATCTGGAATACCGTCAAATAATGAAAACTTATACCATGTTACTTCAATAATAGACTGCTAGTTTCTAACAAAAAAATGCAGTCCTTGAATAGATTGCCAGCAGGCTTACCATATGCCTACATGGAAGGACAGTAGTATCCCTCGGCTCTGAGAGGCAAATAAGGTTTCTATTTTTTAATTGCCTGTCGAAATGCATGTCCAGAAACATGACTCGTCATCGCCAATTCACCACCCGTCGCCGAACTATTGATACCCCACAAGCAGAGAGCACTGCGACAGGAGCGCCGCAGGATCCAACTAATGGTGGTGGCAACAATCAGGACGATTGGAGCCCTAGCCATTATCTGCAGCTAGACCAAGGAGACGAGGTAATAACTTAGGTCATACCTAATAACGCGATAGTAAGAAATCACGCTAGATAAGTTTGATGGGGACTTATTTATGAATTTTGAAGTAGGTTCCGCCGCAAGAGCCAAGTGGTGAGGGTACCAGCAGGACTAAGAGTGGTGCAACAAAGCTTCCTCAAACAAGTAAACATTGGCACATCTCTGAGTTCGACCAAGTAGGGGAGCCGGTGGAGCCTCTTAAAGCATTAGGCCCATACAAGAGTGTCATCGGGGCACTTGTAAGAGACTTTATCCCGATCAAATACAGGAAATGGACTGGTCGTGAGGATGACCCATGGAGGGTTCCAGAAAGTGAGAAGGAGCTAGTTTGAAACAAGTTGAAAGGGTATTTCACTTTTCCTAACGACTATGACGAGGCGACAGTCAAGAAGAAGGCCAAGGAAATCATGGGTCGCTCGTTCAAGACTTTCAAGGGAACCTTGTACAAGTTAATCAAGGAGGACAGAGAACCAAATTTTGAGGGAGGTCAATACAACAAGCAGAGAGACTTCTGGGAGGAGTTCAAGGCTTACAAGCTATCCGAAGAGGCCAAGGCATCAAGCGAAAGAAATAGAGCAAACTCGCTTAAGGCAAAGGATCCTCATCGCTTAGGATCGCGTGGCTATGTAAGGAAGATTCTGGAATGGGAAATGGAAGTCCAGAAACTAGAGCAGCGCGGCGTTAGGCCTCAGACAAGCGATTGGCAGCCCAGATCAGTAAACTACCTACTCGCAAGGGGGGCACAATACAATAGTGACGGGAGCCTTAATGCCAGTAGTGAACCCGTCAGCAATCTCCTCCAGAGGATTTCAACCTTAACTGAGGAAGTGAATAGAGGTAACCGCAAGTCCGATAGAGAAAATGACGTGCTCACACAAGCACTTGGAAACAAGGAGCACCCCGGTCGCACTAGAGGAGCCGGAAATGTTCCTTGGGTGAAAGCATTTGAAGGTGAATCTTCATCCTATAGGAGCCGGGCGAGGGCTAGAACGCAAAGAGAAGAAGAGCTCCAAAGGTTTCGAAAGGAAATCAAAGATAGCATGGAAGCACGGATAGCTACTCAAGTTGATGCACGAGTTATGTCAGCTATGCAATCCATGTGTTCGACACAACCGTAGCCTATCCCGACTTTGAATAGCCCAGTGCCCAAGGGTCGCAGTAGCTGCGGCTCAACCCCTATGCTTGACGAAGAAGAGGTCAATGCTCCTCATCCGGTGGACAACATCACTGGACCTATTAATGTCAGGTTATACATCCGTCAGCAGTGGACAAAAGACAAGGTGGCGGTCGGACAAGCATTTCCAAGAGGAGGCAGCATCATTCATGGCAAGCCAATGCCACCCGGGTATGCCAGGGTCAGCATTGATAAGATCTTGGATAAGAAGTACAATAAGATACACATTGATTTCCCAGTGGAGGAAGATAGGCCGCGTCTTGTTCACAACTTGGGCACTCATGTGGCTTGGTGCAAACGCTTCATCAAGCTAGATGAGCAGCCATCTTCGGATGATGAGGATGACAGTGAATCATCGGCATCGCCGCCGCCAAGAGGTTTCTCTCCTCTGCAAGATCCTCATTCTCCCTCTCCTGCCTCGAAAGAGAAGACACCTCCTCCACCGCCAAAGGAGAAAACTCCTCCTCTACCTCCTCCACCGCCAAAGGAGAAAACACCTCCTCTACCTCCTCCACCTCCTCCACAGCCAAAGGAGAAGACACCTCCTCCTCCTCCGTCAAAATCTAAAGTGCGATCAGGTTCGACCTCGCAACACAAGAGGTCATCAGTTTCGGTTGGTAATGCTCCCCAGACAAGTAAAAAGAAGGTGGATGCTAGCATTACGAGTAAGATGAAGGACCCGACTGTGGAGCCTCCAAGCAAGAAAGCCGCCGTTGCCTTCTTTAATCGAATAGCCAGTCTACCTAAGTGGAGACAACAGACCGAATTTGAAAGGCAACACAACAAAGAGAGTAATCAAATCAGAGCTAGAGAAATACACACCAAAGAATTGCTAGAGATACAGAACTTGGCCAACAACATGGGCATATCCATGGAGAGGGCCACGGAGTTGTATTACGGAACGAGAGATTTTGAAAAAGCCACGGTCGCATACAAGTATTCAAGAGGCAATCCTTTGGTCGCCACCGAACAAGAGTATAGAGATTTGCCAACATACATGCGACAGTTGCATGATTATTACTCCCTGGATACTGCCAACGGAGACTGTGTCGGTTTTGAAGTTTGCATCCCTCCTGGACTGGTTTTTAATCATCCTGAAGAAACGGTGCATATTATTTATTATGAACACCTCTTTCAGCTCTTCCAACGGCGCTCGCTCGATACGCAGATTTTGATGATATGGTTTATGTAAGTACCCTACCCTCACAACGTTATAATAAACTACGTGATTTGCATTTGAATATATCATATGTTTATTATGCAGGTGTATGGCAAAATGGTGCCTAAAGAAGCAATTGAGCAATATAGACTTCTTGGATCCCATATTTGTAAATGATACAACATGCACCGCCCCTGGTGAAGATGACTATGTACCAACAAGTTTGAAGATTGAGTTTGAAAGGATGTTCAGAAACAACAAAACAAACGTACTCCTACCCTACAACTGCGAGTATGTGTTCTCGACCCTTATTTTAGTGTTTCTTTTCTTGATATGTCATTCAATAACATGGACTTTGTGATTGCAGCAACCATTTCATCCTCGTAGATATCTATCTTCAAGATTCACATATCGAGGTGTGGGACTCAAAGAAAAAGCCACTTTCTCTTATCGACCCCCTAGTCAAAGTGCTGAATAAGTAAGTGAACCCAATATCACAACACTTTCTAATCACATAGGATATTGTAATGTCCTCGGTCTTCACACTTCATTTACAATGTAACATAGAATGAAGGCATTACCTAATTGGAAAAATCTCGATAGCAAGATGCAAAAGCAATAGAGTGCCCCATTCAGTGTAAAGTATATGGAGGATCTCAAGACCCTAGATCAACCGATGGGGAACAACGAATGCGGGTTCTATGTGATGTGGGCAATGCTAAAATACTTTGGCGCAAAAACAAATAAGGGAGATGACATGGTACGTAGGCATCCCATTTCTATTGTTTTGTCTTACGTTTGTGCATCTCAATATCATCTTGCTTCAATTACAGCGCAAAGCAAACAATCACAACCAGTTGCTAGATTTTGAGATGAGAGGAATTCAAGAGGAGATAGCAAGGTTTGTGATGGACGAGATATTGACCAAGAAAGGATCATTCTCCATTGCGAGGACTAAGAAGTACAAGGCGCAGTACGGAAGAGACCACATTGATAGGCTATTGTAATGCGACTCTTAATTCGATACTTAAAGTTTTTTTTGAAACTTTTGTAATATAAATGTTGATGGGTTTGTATTGTCGCTGATCAACAACCACCTTCACATCGATATCAAATTGATCGATAGCAACCACCTCCACCTCCCCGACCTCCCACCCCACCACCTCCCCTCGAAATGAAAATAAAACAATTATTAAAATGTAAATTGTGAAAAGTATATCACTACCGGTTCAAAGAAAACCGGCAGTGATAATATAATCTACACAACCGGTTGGTTAAAACAACTGGCAGTGATGGCTCAAGTATCACTGCCGGTTTGTAACACGAACCGGCAGTGATACATGAGCTATCACTGCTGGTTTGGCATAACCGGCAGTGATGTGATCAGCTCATCACTGCCGAGTTGGTTATGGCGGTTTAAAATTCGCCAGTGAATGAGGGTTTTAAACCGTCAGTGATGTCCTTCTCTGCTGTAGTGCATTTTCCCGCAGTATGGATCTATCATTTCAGATCAGTGGCGCCACTTGTTCCAGTCTCGTCGTCGTCATCTGTCGCCTCCATATGTTTGTGCGGTCAGTGTGGTCAATACCATCTCTGCATGTGTGCATGCGTTGATCCGTTCATGCGTGTCGTGCGTCGATGGTACGTGCGTGCTCGTCGTTGTCGTCCCACACGGCCAGAGCCACGTACAGGAGCCTGGCCTGGGACGGGGACGACGCCAGTGCGCTCCATGCGTCGCCTGCTGGGTCGCGATCGCCTCGATCATTTCACACTGATCAACGACGGACCAGCAGTCCATGCTCTGTAGCTTTCAGGTCAGCTCGATCGGCATGCATGCATGTAGGCGCGCTGGTTTGCCCGCGTGCGTCCACACGACCAGGACCTGACGAGCTGATGAGCTAGTCGATCGTGGACATGCTGGCAACATGCATGCATGCATGGGTGCGCACGCAGGCGCGAGCGCGACAGAGACCGATCGACGACGACGACCGAGGAACATGCAGGCGCCGCAGCCCGAGATCCCAGCCGTGCGACGCGCAAGCGCAATACAACAGGATACGGCAACAGGCCGGCCGGCCGGCGCCCCATATGACACGACAAGCAGCAAGCAAGCGAGAGGTTTCATCATCTTTCTTGTTACATGCATGCATTGCCGAATCCAACCCAATCCTCTGGATCGATCGCGCTCCGTGCATTGCATGCATGCGGCGGTCCAAGTTGCCCGTCGTTTTCGTCTACTAGCAGTGTTTGTGCGTGCGCTCTGCGCTGTATATGATTCGGCCTGCACATCCTATCCCTGAGCTCGATCGACGGACCAAATTACCTCAAATACTGCACGCTTGAAGATAGATAGATGACACAAAAATCCTGTGACGTGTAGGATCAGAAAGAGGCTAGTAAGGATATTTTCTCTGATCTACCTCCGATCGCCCATCCATTCAGTGCTTGGCTTGGCAGTGCGCATGCGCACTGCACCACCAATCCAATCCTTTGCCAAGAACACATACTACGTACGGGTACGGCACATCCATCCAACCACATCTCATGTAAATGCGTCTCATCATCATCGACGTACCCCGTCGTCGTCGGTCGTTCATCATCCAATGCAATGCGCAAGAAAACGACACATAGATATATCCTGCTAGCTATATACCCTTCCTTGCAGGTGCACTTGCACATGGTCATTGCTTGGCGAGTGGCGACCCAATCAGGAACTTGTCAAGATGCAGCGCGTGCGTACATGTGTACTAGCTAGATTCTTTCTTTCTTCAATTAGAAGACCCCCTAGCTTATTAGCTAGGTTATTAGTAGCTACCATATACTTAGGGCGTGTTTAGATCCAATATAATGCTAAATTAAAATAGTCCTGGGTTTTATGTTCCAAATATACAAGAGCTAAACATGAGCTTAATATAATCATAGGCTAATAAGAGCGAATGAGGCTAATCAGTGGTTAGAACCCATTAGTTCTTATTAGCTCATGTTTAGCACATTATGACACGATGTGCTAATTTCTTCTAGGATCAAAACACCCCTTATATTGTGACGATGAACATACACAACTTGATTGTTTTATGATAATAGGTACACTACTTGATTGCTACAATGCCCGCACGACCGCCTACACACACAGGCACGGCCCACCCGCGCCACTCCCCCACACTTCCCTGCTTCCCGCGCCCTAGCAGCTGCAATAGGCAGCTGCGGCAAGTGACTCACATTACAACATGCACGACACCCCGAATCTATTTTTGAAACATCCAAATAAAACAATTGCAACATACGTACGAAATAGCTGAAACATTCGAAATATGTGCCTATAACACATGCAAAAACACAACACTTGAAAAATAATTGCAAACATATGCAACATCCAAATATAATAATCACAACATATTTGTGAAACATATGGAACATCCAGATGAACACAATTGTAACGCACGTCTAAAAAAATAGATGAAACATTGAGAACAGACACTTGCAACATACGTGTACAATCATTGCAACATATGCAACATCCCGATCTACCTTTGCAACATCTGCATGAAACACTTAAAACATACCTACGAAACATCCAGAACACTTGGAACATGCGCTTGCAACATGGGGGAGCCCGGAACCGGGCGATTCTAGCCATTGGGGTCGGAGCCGGCGCCACGCGAGCACCACCATCACCATCGCTAGCAGCACCGGGCTTGGCTCGGCCGGGCGGGCGGCGCGCGCGACGGCGCGGAAGCAAGCGGTGTGGGATGGGCGAGCGCAACGGGCGGGAGCGAGCGGCGCGGGATGCACGCGCAGCAGCAGCCAGGTGGAGTGGGCACGCGGTGTCCGGACGGGAAGGCCGTGGCTGGAGAATGCCAGCGGCGGGCGGGTGGCGCGGTAGATGCGACCGCGGCGGTCGCATGAGTGCGGCAGTGTGGAATGGAAATGTTGCTGTGTGTTTTTTTTTTTGAGAAACCGCGTCGTATTGAAGGCAGACCGGAGGAGTCTTGTTGGGCCCGATCGTTGGCAGACCCAGGAACGAGCCGTCCTGATGGAATACGCCTGGATGGACGCCGTTGCCAACGTTATCGCAACATTAAATGAGAACGGTGAAACCCTCCTCGTTAAGATAGACCTTAGAGGGAACCTGCTGCACCGGGCATCTAGTGGTGTGCAAGGGTCAATAGGAGGAGGCAGGGTAGAGAGGGCCGTGTATCCAGTTTATTTGCCTGATGTGCTAATGAATGAGCAGTGGACCTATGAACAGCTGCTGAGTTGAGAGATGTGATCGAAACCTTCTATCAGAGTTCATAATCTCCGACGTTACATTCTTGGAAAGACCTTTGTTAGGCCAAAAGTATGGTTGGTCTTCAAATTCGCGACCTCCACAAAATCAACAAAAGCCTCGTTATTCATTCTGCTTGGATATGGTGATCTCCAATGATGATTCTTTCCTCCGTGGCATCCTCAAATCAAATATATACTACCCCCACTCTTGCTTCTGGAAGGTGTTTTCACAAAGGCCAAAATTAGTTTTTTTTTGTTCCTCTAGTTATTATTAATTAATAAGCACCACCATCACTCCAATTGCAATACTATTCAAATAATAATCTTCCAGGCAACTTCAACTTTTGCACTGATGATCCTTGGTGTCCCAGTGGGATATTGCATTGGAGTATTAGTACTACAGTACAAAACTGATTGAAGCCAATGGGTTTGGTCGGTCTTTGCGTGCATTCCACGTGGACACTGTAGTGCTAGATATTATTAGATAGGACTACCACGCACACCCTCTTTGATTTTTTTTTTATACACACAACCATTAAAAAACGAATTGTGTATGCAAACTATGACAATAGGACAGTCACGTCACGTACGGCATGCAATTGTGTGCGAAAGCTAGCGTCAAGCGCGTGATGCGATACGAATGCCTATGCACGCGCGGACACGCGGTGCTCCTTGCCTTTTTCTGCCGCGGAATGGATGACACCGCGCTTCATGTTTACCAGACATTCTAGGCATTTGAGCATTTTACGGCTGAGAAATACGTAGATGACGACCTCCATTAAAACCTATGCGCGTTTTAGAAATATTTGAACACTAAAATAGAAATGACTTTGTATGAGATTCGCCAAAAAAAAACATGTGTTTTCTTGGGACAAGGACAGTAACCAGCAAAATGCACATATTGTGGCTAGGTAGATTTTTTTAATTTAATCATTCTTTAGTTTGTGTCGGAATGTTTTGGGATACGTGTTGCTGGCGCACCTAGCTAGAATGTTTCGGCATGTGTGTCGCGGCCAAGAAAATTAAACATGCACGAACAAGGACACAAACACACTAAATTAAAGAATACACGTTGTCGAGCGAGGAGTTCTTTATACCGAGCATGTTCCGATCCTTTGCTTTTTGTTACCTTTTGTCACAGTTATGCAACGTTTCGCACGTCTGAGGCTGCCATTTATTTACAGGGCAGTTTTACTTCGTGATGTGAAGAAGATATTCTTAGACAAGGACAAAAATTGAGAGGAATGGATCTCATGCAGTAACTCATTTTATAGGTGCTCCAACTTCCAAGAAGGCAAACAGATTATTAAACGTAGAGGAAAAACAAAGAGAGAAGATGGAAAAGAACAGTCAATCTAATAGGCGAACTTTATAGCCAATTCACCACGCACACCTTTCGCCGTTTTTATGCAGCATCTTCTTGATACTGATTAAGACGTACAATACTAGTACTAGAGAAAACTGCACCACCACCATGTATTAGACTTGGATCGGAGACGTACAAGGAGATGTCAGACGTACACACAAGCATACTCCTAGTATATATTCTCCTAGCTAGACGGATGACGTACACGGGTGTTTGTAGCAGCACTCATCTAGCAAGTGATTATATTCCCTCCAGGGACTTTTCCAGCATGGACGACGACTCGACGCAAGCCGGCCGTAGCAACCGAGACCAGGAACTGCAAGCTCCTCACGGCTTGCCCTTCTGCTGCGTGTAGATGTAGTCGAGGTGCGCGTCGCCGAGCAGCCGCCTCTGCATGCACTCCTCGTTTCCCTCCTCGCACGCCACTGCACCCTCCTCCTCCGCCTCTGCTCCCATCACCTGAAGAAGAACCAGAACGAGAAGAGAGGTCAAACTTACTGCTGCTCAAACTGAAGATAGACCACCGGATTCAGTGTCTGCCGTGTCTTGGGTCGTCACCTCGGAGACTGAAACCTCGTCGCCGCTAACCACGGCGGCGCTCTGAAGCACTAGGCCGTCAGATGCAGCAGCAGCCGCCGCCGCCGCCTTGGCACCATCCTCTGCACAAGAAACAGTAGTTGAGAAAACATTGGAGCAACAGTAAGCTGCTGGTAGGGTCGAAAAGCAGAGAGGCTGAGCACAAGCTAAGTATACACTAACCATGGGGAGCAATAAGAGGAACAGCAGGCTGCAGGAGGCGAGCAGCTGCCGCGCAGTGGAAGGAGGAGGAGCAGACGAGGAGGAAGAGAGCGAGGGCGGCAAGGGGCGAGGAGATCTTGCTGCTGCAGCGCCTCATCTCTGTCGGTCGGTCTTGAGACTGAAACTACGCAGCGTAGCGTTGACGCGTTGTGGACGAAGACCAAGAGGAGGAGAAGCTCTGCTAGCCGCTGCTGGACTGGAACAGAGGATGAGGATGGGTGTTGTGTTGTGTTGGGAGCTGGGACTTTGGAGTGGTCGTCTTGGTGGTGCCGAGGCGCTCTATTTATAATGGGAGATGGCGGGCAAGGCATGCGCAGCGCATGTGGTCTTTTAAGAAAAATAAAATGCTTACCAATATAATCGTGCTTTGTTGTGAGTAAAATGAAACTAGGTAGAGTTTATTCTAGAAGAGAGCTCATTCTAGAAACGTCACACACAAGTACCGTACCGTCTAGGCACATCCTACTAGCTAGCTTTTACTTTGTCTTGACCCAAACTCTTGTTTCTTATTTTGACTAAGTTTATAACAAAAAAATACATATTAGTTTCACTATATTATCAATGACCTGTGTTTGCAGATATTGATATATCTTTGTAAAAACTCCATCAAAGTTAGAAAAGTTTGACTCATAATAAATAAACCTAAAGTGAATGACAACGTCTGCCACCAAAATCGAAAACACAGTTATGACCACTTTTGGCACCACAGTATGTGTGTATGTCACGTGTCTAACTTTTCTAAGTACAGCTACCCTTAGGCTAAGTTTGGTCAGGCTCATTCACCCTCCGTCCCAATGCTACAGTATCAAGAGGAGCTGGAGCTGGAGCTGGAGCCAGAGTAGCCACAAATCATGGTTTCTCTCGGATCTATATCTTGCAAGGCGAGAGAAAAATAACTTTTTATAAACAGTGTTATTACAGTAGGAGGTGCAAGAGGAACCAAAGCAGCGAGAAACTATACCTAGCAAATCCTTAGTATATGTCTAACAAAATCGAAAACACAGGTATGACAAGGTTTAGCGCCTCAATGTGTTTGCTACACAAGGGGTGGCCGGCTCCAGCTGCTACTGCTATACTGTAGTACATGCTGCGTGGCTGCGTCGTCTCTGGAACAAATGGACAACCTATCTATCCTAGTGCATGGGCGGGCCCGACGCACGTTGACCATGGTGTCCGCCCGGCTGGCCCCGCGGGCCCCACGTACGGCCATTTTTTTTCTCTTTTGATGACAAAAATAAAAATTTTCCACGGTCGGGCCACATGCACAGCACCGGTACGTGCGCCACCACCATGATGCCTGCCTGGGAACGGCAATGGGATGGTCTCTGTGGCTTTTGGCATTGGGGCATGCATTTTAGTCCACTCTACCGTACGTGTGGCAGCACTAGCAAGCACTCGTCCCCTCGTGCTGTGCTGTGCTGTGCTGTGCTGTGTGCTCTACTGCTGCTAGCTCCCTCTCCATCACCATCTTGACATCTTCCATCGATCTGCGCTCCCTCATTGTTTTTTCTGCTAGCTGCATCATTGGCGCCACGCACTTTCTCCCTGCATTAGCCATATATTAGCATGAGTATGGGCCGGTTTAGATCCGAAATTTTTGGCAAAATGGCACTGTAGCGTTTTTCGTTGTTATTTGACAAATATTGTTCAATCATGGTCTAATTAGGCTTAAAAGATTTGTCTCGTCCATTTCGTCTAAATTGTGTAATTAGTTTTATTTTTTATCTATATTTAATGCTTCATACATGTGTCAAAGATTCGATGTGATGAGAAATCTGAAAAATTTTGCAATTTCTAGGAACTAAACAGGGCCTATGTAGGAGCTCGTGAGGAGTCCCGTACGTCCCGTGTGCCTGCTCTGCCTGTGCTGCATGCACCAGCACTGAGCCCACGATGCATGAGAGCAAGTATAATGATTTCGCCTGCTGCCGGCTGCAACGATCGCCAGATCATCGCATGGTGGTGGCTGACCCTGCTAGTTTTTAATGCACAGCAGCAAGCTAAGCCAATAGCAGCGGCGGTAGTGTGTATTCGCCGGCTTCAAGCGGGCGCGTCGCAAGACGCCCGTCCCGTTCTCTCTGTTAGTTTCTCTCTCCTCCACATAGATATCAGCCTGCTTACCGCCTGCCATAATACTTGCTCTGAGAGGGATCAGGGATCAGCTGCTGCGTGCATCGGTCGCTGCTCGCTGCACACGCCTCATGCATGCATGCATCAAGTCGCTGTCGTCGTCGTCGAGCGCCCGGGCGAGAGAGAGCCAGCCAGGCTGGTGCCATGGTGGTGGTGCGCGCGTCGTCGTCAGTGGCTCATTGCTCGCTCGCTCGCTGGAAGGACCACCACCAACGGTGCTCTGTCAGCATCTATGCATCCTGATCGATGAGCTAGCTAGCTGCTCCTCTTACTCTGCTAGTTCTGGTGTTTTCAACCCTGCTGTCGCTGTCCGGTCCACATCGATCCGTGCAGTGGTTCACACGAGTCAACGGCTCATCGATCCGGATCGTCCGGCCCCTGTCAGTGTCAGCTCAGCTGGCACTGTGCTAGCTGCACTGTACCGAACAGTCCCCTCCTGGCCTCCTCCATGCAGCGTACTACTTCCTCGGTTCGGAGAAACATGTAATTTTATTTTAGCACAGTATTACGTTTTAGTATCTTAAGTTTAATTAATTATAAATAAAAAATATTAATATTTATGAATCAAATAAATATTATTAGATTAATTATGAAATGTATTTTAATAATAAATTGATTTGAAGTCTTATATATAAATATTATTTACTAGAAACTTGGTCAAACGTTAACTATTTTTTCTGGCACAACCATAGTCGCATGTGTTCTTGCACGGAGGCAGTACTATCCTACGTTACGTTTACGAGCTGAGGTGAGGTCATGGCAGAGGACAGGGACGACGACGTGGGCGCGCATCGCGTGCATGCATGCAGCGGAGGCGCAGAAGCCCCGTGGGCACACGGTGGCACAGAGACGCATAGCCGGCGCCAAGCTACCACTAGCTGCCGACGACTGCACCTGCAACAGCTGCAGACGAGGGAGGACGGACAGACAGAGCTAGCGACGACGACGTCATCCTCGAACCGAATCCAGCGATTCCTCCTGCGCTCGGTCGATTGGTCACCCCTCCCTACTGCCTGCCACACGTGACGTACGCATACGGTACTTCCCTGTACCGGAGGAAGAAGGTACAGCACTACATCATATACGTACGTACGTATACAGTATACACATGCATGCACACAGACACCCACAGTAGGAAATGGACGGAAAGGGCGAGAGACCAAGCACGTACGTACGTGTACGCCCAGCTGATATATAATCCAGCTAGCTAATACAAGAACATGCAACTATAGATTCCTCCTGTTCGTTTTATTTTAGAACCAAAGCGGTTGAAGAGGATTGAGAGGGAATTAATTGAGGGAAATTAAATCTTTTATTGCAAGTTAAAATCCTCCTCGATCTCCTTCAGTCTCCTTTAGTCACTTTTATTTATTCTGAGATTAAACGAGCGAACGAGGCCTTAGGCAACATCTACTCCGCTTACACTTCCGTAGACGACATGTGTCATCCCTATCCTTCGTACGTGCTATCGAACACTTGCAAATTGAACCCCAGTACCGCATCGCATGCATGTATGTCGGCGCTGGTCATGTCATTGTCATGAGTATGTACTGAGGCTAGGACTGCAAAGTCTACAACGGCGTGCCGTATTACGTGCAGCTCCGTGCGCAGTTTTCCTTGTCCAAAATGAATGGATAACAAAATCTGAACATGCAATTTCAATATATTCGATTCGATAAGCTAGTAAGAGATATATATATATATATATATATATATATATATATATATATATATATATATATATATATATATATATATATATATATATATATATATATATATATCAGGGCAACATGGCATTTCTTCACATGCACATCGATATTATTATATATATGCAAGTATACCAAAGACACAAACATACTAGTATATATAATACGATATTGAATACACTGCTCAAATAAGATTACTATTAAGGCTATTTAGGGATACAGGGGGAAAAACAAAATTAGGAGCCCAGGATGGATCTGTCAGTGCCCAAATACTTTTTCAAGATACGCATCTTCACTGTAATTAGGACTAGACATCGTCACAGTACACAGTACTCAATCCAAATATATACAAGAATTCCACGTAGGGCGGCAGTCCATGCTTTTCAATTTCTGTATTGAAAAAATTTAGGCCACCACCGAAATTACCAAAATTTGGCTGAGTTTTTCTGAATTTTTTTAGTAACTTAAACATGAAATTTGTTTTTTTCTAAAAAAATTTAGATCTAAAACAAAATATGAAAATGATACATCTATTGAGTAGGAAAACATGAAACAGAAACAATATAAAATATCAGTCTAGAGTTATATAGCACATACATTAGTGTAATATTTGGATATCTTTCTGCCACCCCCGAAATTACCGAAACTTTAGTGAAATTTCATCGAAATTTTGAACCCTAGGGCAGCCACGGGGAGGAGGGCCACACACTTATGCTCCGCCACTGGAATTACAGAAAGCACTAGATTATAAAGTTGTTTGTTCCGTGTACTTGTCTCTCTGTAATCCCTGTAATAAGCTCGGATAACCTCGAATCATTGTCGATTACACAATGATCTCGATGATCGATATGCATGCATGCGTGTGCAAACTCCACGTGAAAAATATTATGCAGCGCAGTTGTGTAAACATTGTAAATCTATTAGCTACCCAACGATCGATGGTTGTGCGTGCCCATGTGATCTTACCATGCATGCACTGGACTTGAGCTATGTGGAAACAACTTTTTCACCCAACTAGAGATCGTGCGATGTCACTAGCAGGTAAACACCTACTAGGCTACTAATTAATGCGAACATGTAATCGCAAAAAGGAGTTTGTTATACATAAGGCCTCGTGACTAATTATATGGTTCATTGTATTGCTGATAGTGGAGAGTAGTGCTAATGCCGGAGGATATGCCAGCAAACGGTTCATTGGAGCTAATTGAGGAGTGCAGAGCTTGCCTTGTCATTTTCAGCTAGTTTTGTGTAGAGCATCATTAAGTCCTTTCACATCTTAGTTTAAGCATGCGAGGAGATGCCGTAATCTTGTGACAGAGCATGACGTTGTGTGATCTAAATAGGGATTGGAATTGTGGATATTTTCTTTTTCACCTATTGCATCATCACCGATTTTGGTCCTTGCATTGTACTACGCAACACCAACTTGCCCACTAGAACATGCCGTCGTATTATCCAAAATGATTTTTACATGTTCCTGAAAATGCAATTTGAGGAGACCATGTAACGGCCGGACCGCCTCTGGAAATGAATTTAATTTCTAGGGCCGGGTAGTGTTTCCAACTACCATAAAGGCTCTCTATTTTCACGTTTGAAACACCAGCCGTCTTTGAAAATAGTTTTATTTCTCTGTTGGAAACAACGATCGCCCCAACAAATTACCACCAGATATAAAAAAAACGCTCCTTTGGGGGAAGGTTCTTCTCTTGAATTCCTTGGAGGAGCGAGGTGTGGCTCTAGGACATCCAATATTATTTTTAAGTACACGGCAATACTAGTAGGCACAAAATTAGAACTCTGTATTGCTTCTTAAACAGCTGAGAATTTTATGCGCCTGTAGGAAAGCTAATAAGGTGAGCAGAACATTAGCACTGGAGCATTTGATGCTCTACAATCTTTAATACTTTTCACGATGACGATGACACAAGTAGAGAACTTTTCGTCAAGTTGCTGAGTTTTAGATTCTTCCTTTTTTTGAAAGTCAGATTCTTTCTTCAATTAGAAGGCCCCTAGGTTCCTCCTAGCCAAGCATGCACGTATAAACAACATATCGAATACGTATTTGATTTGGATTGAATCGCTGCTCGAGCTAGCACAAATGAGATCGATCCCATACATGCATGCATTCCACGTGGTCAATATAATATTGAATCGTAAAGCTAGCTATCATAGGTAGATGATAAGATGATGAAATATAATGATGCATCCATGATTCATGTAACCAGCACCAACAACTTCTTCGTTCTGTGGACACACGAGCTAGCAGCCGCCCGCAGTTTAGGATGCAAAGAGGACAATCACACACAGCACGCCGCTATGCAAGCGGCAATCGCGGCCGGCGCGTGATGTTTAAGGGACCCTCTTGGCCTTTTTTTTTCTACTAGCAGCTAATAGCTAGCATGCAGGGCAATGGCGATGGCGACGGCCGACGGCGACGGCGAGTTGATGACAGTGAAGCACTGAAGCTCCATGATCGGCAGGCATGGCAATGGATTGGTGGTGCACAGTGGGCAAATAATAAATGATATATGATGTGCTTAGGCTTCTTAGTTTAGCATGCTAGCTGATTGCTGAGAGCGACCGTAAACATTTTATCCTCGTGGCTGCTGTGATGCGATTGTCGTGATGGGTGTTCATCATCCATTCGTCATCCCTACCAATTACCGAAGCTTGTGTCGAAATATCTCGGAGTGTTGAAGCCATAGGACACTTCGTGCTGCAATAGACTAATGTTTTAACACACATGGTGGAGAGAATAATGGCAACTCCTTCCATTGTAAATATAAGTCCATATAAATTTATTATAAAATTATACATCAAACCATTTTAGTTTTGGTCCCCGATATATAATAATTTATATAAATTCGCTTTACAAGGTTGGGATTACAAGATTGCTATACAAAAGTGATTCATAACTCTTTTTCATATATAAGATATGTGTGTATTAGGTATTGCTAGGCAATGTTAAAATTATGACTTAGGTTAAACCTAGAAAGATGACTAATAATATTTGTGATCAGAGGAAGTAAGGATCACTGATTGGATCCACGAGATTAACAACTAGTCATTGTTAGCTTCTATTTGCGGACTAGTAAATTAACAACTACTTAATTTGGTTACCATCATTTAGTCTGTATGTTTGGATCTTTAGGGACTAAAAATTAGTCAACTAGTCACTAGACCTGTGGATCCAAATAGGACCTAAAGTTTATGCTAAAGTTAGTGAATGCTATTGTAAAGTTGAGAATGGTGAAAGAGCTTCTAGCTGAGTTGGTTAGGTGGTGTAAGTCTCAACTCGCCATGGAAGTGAATTTTAGGTTGGGGTTAAAAAAATCCCTTTGTCTGTCTCACGCTGAAGCATAGGTCTAAGCTCAGGCTCCGGTCGTGGTCGTTCTCACATGGGCCATGGTGCTGCTGTGTATGAGTGAGGCAAAGATTCGGGGTTTTCTCAATCTGCATAAGAATGCCTTCTTCTTAATGCAATGCATGAGGGTTGTCTTACCCCGCAAGTCGAGTTTTTTAAAAGTTGAGAATATGTGTGTATATATATGTTACAAGAAGTCGAGCATGTCGTACCAATGCATCCACTTTTTGTCGTCGCTGTGAATTTAGCATTGCCCACGCCTCCAAATGACAGTGAAAAGGAGTGGATATAGAGCTCCTCATTTAAAATAAGAACTTGAGCATGTTTTGAACCACGATTACTAGGCAGATTCTCCATGGAGCCAGCTCTGTGCTTTCAGCATCATCATGAAGCTGAGGAGCTTGGATGGGCATGATGGCAGCTTTGCCAAGATATGCTCCTCTCTTCTCTCTTCCGTACCTGCTGAAAGCTAGCTAGCTAGCTAGCTAGCATGCAGATGAACACTAGTAAAATAAACTTGCTGCTGAAAGACAGACTTGTGGAGGAATAGGACAGGCGTTAATCGCCTTTACAGGGAGATAAGCTCGTTCAAGCATGTGCCATATGCATGTATACAAGTCTAATAACCCAAAAGTCCAAAGATGTCGACGCATTAGACAATGTTTCATCGCCGTGCACGGCGCGAGATGCCTGTGATCAGAAAAAAGAAGGAAAGAATACCTTGCCACCACTGATGGAGCGAAGCCGTCCACTGAAATTGTTGGTTTGGTGGCTGCAGATCAGGTCGAACATTTCGCTTCAGCATCGCTAGGTTGCCACGACAAGACGGGCTCCAGCTTCAGCTTCAAGCGTGCACGACTGTTCGCTGCTCTCAAGAACTCAAGATCAGAACGAACATTTCACTCCAGTTCCAGCATTGGACACCACAGAAACACAATGAAATAAAGGTGACTGCTATGATTTCAGAGGAATCAATCAAGAAAGGAGACATCGTTGTCGAGCTGGTCACGTATACGTGTAACAGAACTTTGTTTCCTCGCTGGACCGACGTGCCATCTGCTGCACAGCATGGTCCCGGCCGAGTCACCAGCAAAGATCTGCCACTGGTGATCTACCCATGAGCGAGCATCCAGCCATCCCGCTCTCCGACCAAGCTTTCAGGACCAGGCCGGCATGGCAAAGGCTGCTGGCCGGTGCACAGCTCACAGCCCCTTTAGCTCAAGAATCTGTTGAGCTGACATCCAGAGAGATGAGCCAGCAAGATGATGAGTACTTTAAAGATGTGAAAAGAACTTGATTAAAAGAAGCTGTCTTTGACATTTTGATTGATGCACTTTAAAGGTCCCAAGATCTATCAGTGTAGGCCTCTTTTCAGCTTGCCTTTGGCCAAAGGAAGCTGGGGGCAAAGGGAGATCCCTGGACAAAGGAAGCTGGAGGCAAAGGAGGTCCCTAATGACTGACACAGTTCCTTTGACAAAATTGACAATAAATAGAGGCCGCCGTCCTATGATTCTATGAACATGCGGCACTTCCACTTCTTCCAGGAAAAGGGCTTCAAGGCATTCACATTTCAGTGTACGAGATAATAGTACATTAGTACATATCAAGGTCGAGGTCTGAATACCAATGTTGGCTGACAAATGAGAATTACATGTAGAACCCAACACAAAAAAAAAATATCAAAATTGCTTGGTGAATTAACTGCCATGAACCGCTGTGCCTCATCTGAGTCACCACGATATGATCTGACTACTCTAATTGTGTACACAAGTCTGCTATGAAGACTCCAGGATTTTGAGGAATTCAGGCACCACCTGACTGCAATCTGCCAGAAGCTCAGCAAGAGGTTTTGCAATAGAAGCATCAGTCTTGCAGAATATACTATGCACCTCGCCTCCAATCACATGAAGAGCAGCGCCCGCGAGGATCTCAACATATTCATCGACTGAAAGAGGCAGATCCACCACCAATACAGTTTCAAATTCCTCTACATCTGTCGCTACCATGTTCTCCCGGTCTTTCACAATGACATTCATCAGCCCCACACTGCACAAATACAAATACATTTACATTGTCAACGTTAAGGATATGGGTTACACAGTACTCTCAGTCAAAAGATAATAATGCGGTGATGAAAACTACTTTACGACTGAAACCCAAAGTTCTTCTCACAGCATTTTATTAAATTGACAAGTTCAGTTCAGTTTGCATGCAGAGATTGGAAACTGAAAGGCTTTGCTAATAAATTGACAAGTTTGTTCAGTTTGCATGCAGAGACTGTAAATTGCAATGTTGTTTAATTCACTGTACCTGCTGCATATGGTAAAAGAGCTGCCATGTGAGTCATCAATCACTGTGCAATTTTTCAGCTTAAGCGATGATGACATCTGTTGCGCTTTTTGATCGCTTGCGACTACTAGAAGAACCTTTGATGTCTTTTTAGGATGATTTTGCAATATCTGCTCAAGAATTTCCTTGACCTGAAAGTAGAAATAATTCATCAGAACATCAAAGCCACAACAGACAACACACCCCAATCATACAAGCTTGAACAACTCCTGCTAAATAAACATTCAGCCATGAATTCAATACAGACATTAGAAAGGTTCTTAGGATCAGGATTCGAGGTAGGATCGTTTTTGCTGAGTAGGGTCGTATTGTAGGATCAGGATCCTATGGGATTTTCGTTTTTTAAGTTCAATTTATTTTTATATGATAAAGTATACATCTACTTCAATTTATTTATAGCACTTCCATCAGATAATATGGTAATTATAATATTAAGATGCAAATGGAGAAGCATTACTGTACGTCATTAAACATAGGTTCTGGAGATACAAACTGCAGAGTTCCATCCAGACTTGCACAATTACATATGCAAATACATGGTTCTGAATCCAAGTATTATCAGGATTTCAACATTCACTGAAGTTGCAAACTCGCAATCCAAGGAGAGAATCACTGGCATCACTAGCGATAAGCAGCATTACTCTATTGTTTCCATTGGTTGACTTTTTCCTCTTATCCCGAAGTGCAAGATGAACAAACACAATTACAAAATGCATCCCTCAAGACTAAGATAAAATATACAGTAGTAAAACCATATGGCCAATCATTATGCCACTGCAGGCGTGCAGTGGAGTCACTGCTGATACCCAGGCTACAGAGCTCTATCACAATTTCATTAATGCTTTTTTATTCTGCAGAAGCTGCTGATTGTTAGGAGTAGAAAGGAGATAAGAGTATGGGACAGATCAATGAGAAGGGGAAGGAAGGGAGCATGTGAGCTCTTCAGCAGGGTTCAGGCTACCATTTGCTGGGGAAAAAAAACGGTGCCCAATGGTAGAAACGAACTTCATGAATCTCGGAGATTTTCGGATTTTCTCGGTTCAAAAAATGCCCAAACTAACTTTGAAGGAATACCGAAATCTGTCCGAAATTTGAAGAAAATGACGGAATTTTTTAACAAATCAGCAAAAACCGTCCGGAATTAATGAATCAATAGACCAAAGCACACCTTTTAGTTTACAAAATCACAGTCAACATCAAGTATTCAATAACCAGTACACCGGACACTCCTCAACTGAAGATCAAGTAGAAACTACCATTGATATACTCCAAATCTAGATGGCAAATGATACTCTATAGTTGCATACTACAGTCTAACAGTCCACTTAAACAGTCCAAACAGAGTTGTCGAAACAAATCAACCTTCTGCAGCGCCATCCACAGCGAGATGTCTCCAGTTGCGCCGGCACATCCGCTCCTCTCATGGCCAGACTCCAATCAGATCGAGACTCAGAAGGCAAATGTGATGCTACACTATGAGACGCTGACCTTGCACAGCTGGAGAGTGGAGACACGCCGTGGAGGCAGCAGAATGGGAGGAGAGAAATCACAGGTGCCATGGAGCAAGCAAGCAGCAGACCCAGAGCAGAGAAGAAGAGAGAAGGCTAGCGGTGGCTGAGGTTCCGAGAAGAGAGAAATATAATTCCCATCCGCTAGGGTTTCAAGTAGGTCTGTATGTAATCAGGAATGGATACATGGGCCATGTGTACTCTATTGGGACAAAAAAACAGACTGAAATTTAGAGGACAGTACATGGCCTGACCGGTAGAACTGAATTTCACCAAAATTCTGAACGCTATTCAACGACAATGCAGCAAACAGACTCCCTCTCACCCTCAGTATGGACAGTATAAAATCACATCTGAATCCTGATTCTACGATCTCATGGTGACTCCACTTAAAAATGACCCCTGTTGCGACTCAGATTCTCTGCCAGAACTAGGATAATAGCAAGGTTACAAAAGGTGCTAGGCGCTAGGCAGGCACCAGGCCACTGATTAGTGCCTAGGACGCCTAAGAGGTTAAACGTGATTAAGCTTTTGTGCTTTTTTTTTTTCTTTTTTGTTGCTGAGATGTGTTTTAAGTCTATCACTGCATCACAGATTCAGTCCAGCCTTGTTACAACAACAGGCCAAGCAAGGCAGCAGCAGTATTTCCCATGGCCCAGAAGATATTAAGAGGCATTAAAAAAACCCTACACCCACCCCTTATCCATGCCTATTCTACTCCCCTCCCCTCTCCCTCCCAGGAACACATCCGCTGCACGCCCGCACGGCTAGACGCATTTCACAAACCGCAAGGTCTCCGCCCGCACAACCATGACGTCTGGGAGCACCAGGGAGGTGCGCCGGGGGCAGGGCCGCAGAGGGGGCAGGGCTGTGCTGCTCCGGCGGCTACTTGAGGAGGAGTTGGTGCTCGAGATTCATGCATGCTCCTGCTGCTCACCTCTTCATGCGCTAGCTTGCCTTCCTCCTGATTTCCTCTGATTCCATGCCACTTACCCGTCAGTCAACATTTAATTGGATGCCTATGGCCTAGCCTAGGCGAGGCGCCAGGACTCCGTTTCGCGTTTAAGCACACCTAGGCGAGCATTTAATTGCGTTTTTTAACACTGGATCATGTGGTTTGAGGTATGAGTATGACATCCTAAAGATAAAGATTTCCAGTATGCAGGAAATGAGGAAAACAATGAAGTATTTTAGATCTCTAGTAAGAAGGAAACGCCTTAAGTGTAACTAAGACTGGAAATTCTGTAGAAATTACAGTAGCTCAGTAGCTATGCATTATTGTTATCCTGAGTAAGTTGCAGGTACCATCAGGAACATGGGCACTAGAGAAATAAGAAGTAATTACCTTTGATGTTTTCAGCTCCTCTGATGGACAGAAGTGTACATGCTGGGCTATAAATGCACTTCGTGAAGAAACAGAATCATTGATAGAAAGCTTTGTAATTCTTCCACGGAGTAGACTTTTAGCCATTGTTGCAACCTTTTATCAGATGGATCGGTGAAGATAGTAATCTGAGGATTGTTTGATATCGCGTCTCTAATAGAAAATATTTTGTCACTGACATTGTGGTCCACGAAACATTTCAGTCCATCAATGACCTGTCAATTGAAGTTGTCATCTTTAGCAACTAAGCAATACAGAAAACAGAGCAACTAAGCATGCTAAGAGCAATGATGAGTAACTTGTTGCAGAATTCATGGTTTGCAACGTGCAATTACATAGAACACCAGATTCATAGTTACAATCACATTGATATAGTTCATCAAGGCTTTCACTCCAATTGCCACATTTACATACCAGCATTGATACACTTGATATGTCAATCGCCTTTAACGAAACAAGTTCAAGAAGCCTCTCAGGTGTGGCTATAAGAAACTCCGGCTCACAAGTTTTCAGTCTGATAGAGCAGTCCAAACAAAATGAATTAACACTAATATATCAGCTGACAAGTATTTATTATAAACAGTAAACAACTTGCTACCAGATAGCAAGCTTCACATTTACAATCAACAGCAGATGACGCAAATATAGTGGAACAAAACGTACCCAGAGATCTGGTGTTCAATGGATGCGCCAGGATGCAAGCTCACTGAATGAATTCCAAGAGGCTTCAGGGGTTTGCATATCGATCGCACCTGCCCAAACAACACCAGCCGAACCAATAAATCATTCCAATTTGTTAATTAAACCCTATACAAAGAAATACTAGGCAATAGGAGCACCAAAACGTGAGGACTAACCTGCGCGGCCTTCTCCTGGGACGGGACGAGGTACAGCAGGAAGGGGCAGGACACGACCATCCCAAGCCTCTCCTTCCTAGCGACGATGTCGCAGGCAGTGGAGACGAGCCACGCGGTCTGGTCCACTGTGGCACACGCACCGCTAGCGTCGAGCACGTCGGACGGCGCCTGGGCGGAGCAACACCGCCAGAGCTCCACGCCCCAGTCGCCGGCGCCGTGGATGCTGCCGCCGCCGTCCTCGGGCGCCACCGCGTCCCGGATGGCGTTGAGGCAGACAACCAGGAACTTGGACGGCCGGTCGAAGTCCACGCGGTCCTCCTCCGCGTCCGTCGCCCTCTCGCGAACCGCCTTCGACTTGGCCTTGGCCTCGGCCCCGGCCTTTGCCAGCGGCTGCTGCTTTTTCGTATTCGCGCCCTTCTTGGTGTTATCGCCGTCCTTGGCGGCGGCGGCTGTGTCCTCGGTCGGCTCGTCATCGACCTTGCGCTTCTTGCCGTGGCGCTCGTTGAATGGATCGTCGGGCGTGGGGAGCGAGAAGCACATGCCCTCGCAGCCGCGGCGCTTCCCCGACTTGCGGCGGCGCTTGGAGGCGATGATTGCCGCGACCCGCGCGGAGACAGCGTTCTCGCTGCTGCGGAGGCGCTTGCGGCGCACCCGGTTGCGCTTCCGCGCCAGCGCGTCGTCGCCCTTCGCCATCTCGACTGCGCCGGCTGGACCGCTTCGGCGAGGCAGCCGCCGCCCGCCGGGGAGTGGAGGGGTGGGAGGTGGGCAGGAGCACGCACTTGGGCGGTTGGGGCAAAAACCTAGCAAAAGCCTCTCTTACAAGGGATTATGGGCCGGGCCGGTTAAATTGAGCGTTGACGAGGCATGTTGAAAAGGCCCAGTGACAGAGAAATGATGATGGTAGTAGGCTGTGTTCGTGTGAGAGAGAAGTGTTTCTCAAAAAAAAAAAAAATGTGAGAGAGAAGTCAAACATCATGTAACTCAGCCCAAAATAAGTGCACAAGGATTTGGGGAGGAGAACAATGATACTAAAAATATTATATAGATGTCCCTATCAAAAGTTTTCCCAACTTGTAATAAGGCATTTTAGGATTAGAAAAAGTAAAAAAAAAAAGCTTCTAGCAAAAAGGGATGTTTTGTTAATGGGAGCAATGAACTATCTAGGAGCGGGATAAGCCGTGACCCGTCGCGCTATAGCAGAGGACGCAACCCTCCTCACCCGCCCGACCAGCTCCGCTCCCCCTATCCACACCTTTCTATTTTCGGAATGACCTGCTCATTCACCGATGTCCAGGTGTCAGGAGGCTTACACAAGTTAATAAAAATCAAAACATTTATTTCAAATTAGTACAACTTTTGAATGGTATATCCGTTTTTTATTCCGTCTGCACTAGCTATGTGACGAGGCGAACATAACTAGACCAAGAAGTTTACTACCATATAATACTAAAGTTGCTACTGAAAAATATGCTGAAGTTATTACATAGCATGTACAAGCTCGGGAGCAAAAATCAAAGAGAGTTACTGCCATTCAATACTATAGTTGTACAACTTGGGGGAGAGGGGCAAGTTATTAAAAATAAGCATGTACATAAGATGCCAAATGGAGAGCAAGTTATTATACAACCCAATTTACGATCCCTAATCCTCATACTTTCTGCAACCCTTACTTGCTTTGATCCCTAACCCCAACCCAAGCTGCGAACCCCTAATCTCAACCCTCCCAACCGAAGCTGCGAACCCTAATTCAAATACTTTTTGCGACCCCTAAATCCAATACTTGCTATGACCCCTAATCCTAACCTATGTTGCGACCCCTAATCCTAACAAGTCCTGACTCCCCCGTCACACTACTACAAGTTGCTAAACTAGGGGGGGCAAATTATTATACAAACCAATGCAATACCTAAAGTTAGAAGTTGCTGCTAAATGAGAGGACAATTTATTATACAACCCATTGCAACAACCGTGAAACATGACTAGCTGCCGAACTGGGTTGGGCCATTTATAAAAAAACAAGAGTAGTGGGACGAAACAAGACAAGTTGCAACCTGTGGGGCAAATTATTAAAACAAGCATTGCATAAGTTGGCAACCGAGGGGCAAGTTATTACACAACCCATTACATAAGCTGCCAACTGAGGGCAAGTTATTATTATATAACTAGCTCAAATCTGCTCCTCCTTCTTCCACTCGAATCTGTCAGCAGTCACCCCCACTCCATCGATCCCAATCTGCTCCTCCTCTTTGCCGATTTGCTCCTCCTCCCCCACAAATTGATTGTTGCTCTCTGCACTAAAACACATGAATGCAAAAACTGAAAAACTTAACTAAAAAAACTGAAATTAAAAACTGAAAAGATAAATTGAAATTGCAAAACTGAAAAACTTAACTAAAAAAACTGAAATTACACTACAAAGTGAAATTGCAAAATTTAAATTACAAGATGAAATTGAAAACTGAAATTGCTAAACCGACAAACTAAAATTGCAAAATTAGAGTTACAAAAAACTAAAATTACAGACTGAAATAGCAAAACTGAAATTAAAAAAGACAAATTAATTAAAAAATGAATTGGAGCAAGTTATATTTTGAACAAGTGGCAAGATATCAAGAAATGACAAGTCATGAGGAAAAGGCCGGACAACAAGATGCATTTCTGCTACTGATATCATGTCACTTCTACAATTAATGAAACAAAAAAAAGAAGAGACTAAAAAATTGAAAAACTGAAATTGAAAACTCATAATGATGACTTAATGGGAATGAAATTAAAAATGAACAGAACTGAACAATACTCCAGTTAATCCGACAATAACTAAAAATAACTCAACTATGAAAACCAGAAGCATGTACTTTCAATGAAACACTGAGCTGTAATTTCGGTTGTAGTGAAATTGAACCATAAGTTATGTAAAACTGAGACTGAAATGTAAAACTGAAACGGAACTGAACTAAAACTGAACTATAAACCTGATCTCTATCCGACAAAACCAAAACAAGAACCCAATTGCTAATATTGGTCGCTAAAACTAAATAGGCTTAGATAAGAAATGCATTTCTACAAAAAGATGCATTTCTAAGACTGAAATGTATAACTGAAACGGAACTGAACTAATACTGAAACTGAACTGTAAACCTAATCTCTATCAGGGAACTAAAACCAGAACCTGATTGCGAATATTGGTCGCTAAACTGACTTAAATAAGAAAACTGAAACTGAACCTGATTGGATAACTGAACGTGAACCTAAACTCAATCGACAAGACTAAGACTAATAAACTGAACTGAACCTGAACCTGTTTGCTGCAACTAAATTTGACTGGACCTGAACCTATAATTAACTAAAACGGAAATCACTGTTTCTTTGAGCACCAAACCTACAAAAAGAATACAAATGAAAACTGAAGATAGGGAAGAAGACAACAAAGGAACTACTATTGCTGATCAGAAATGGACATTCTAAAAAATACTGTAAGACAGATGTTACTTCTCAATACCAAAGGTTCAGAACCAGCATACACGTAGAACACTTAAAAAAAGAATCATGTACGCAGTGGCAGAGCTTGCCTAAAATTTTAGGTGGGGCAAAAACATACTTGCTTGAGGTTGCAGGCGAGCACCGACGCAGGCGAGTCCATGGCCGACAGCGTCCGGTGTCTGACAGTAGCTGGGGCAGCTGCCCCACCCGGCGTGATGGGGAGCTCCGCCTCTGCATGTACGCCATGGTCATTGGCGTCGAGGTTGCACGTCTCGACGCCATGGTCATTGGCGTCGAGGTCCAGGGTCATTTTCTGCGTGTCGTTGACATGGCTGCCTGCATGGCGCGGACGTGGCATGAGCTCGGTGCCATAGATCTTGGCACCGAGCTCGGCGCTAATTGCTATGGCGCCGAGCTCTGGACAGTGGGACCCACACGGTAGTGTTCTTTGTTCCTGTAGCTCAACGCCATGAACAGCGGTAGTCTGGATTTTTGCTATGACTTAGATATGTTAGAATACCAATTACCATGGGTTAGACATGAAAAAATAACCTTTTTACCATGACTTGGACATTGATAAATTTAAATTTTTACCATGACTTGGATATTGAGAAATGTGGCTAACCCTAGAGGTTTTTTTTATAGTGACTTGTTTGATCACTTAAAACAACCTAGAAATACTTAGGATAAAAAATGATCTAGGGTTTATGTTCATGAACTAGCGTAAAAATGCTTCTAAGTGTTGGATCAATAGTTAACTCATTTTTTCATGATGCCGTTTTGACCCGGGTAAACTATAGTTTCTTTTCTAGATATGAAGTTTGACCTTTAATAGAAGTTTTTTTGCGACGAAAGAAGAATTATATTAGATAATAGCTGGGTACATCAACACATTACAAGCACTCTGTATTACACAAATATCCAGAAACTGATTTTCATCTAAATTATACCTACGCTGTGAATAGCTCCAAATCTGAAAATCAATCCTGTATGACGCTTTGCAGTATGGATGACTGCACAGACAAACACTCGGCAAAAGGGCTGAGAACAGATGCCCAACGAACGACGGCCAACATTATGAAGGCGGAGTTGAAAAACTTCTTCTTTCCGGTGTCTTCCTTCTTCTTCTTCTTTCTGCCACCGAAGAATGAGGAAGACTGATCTGAAACTTATTCTCCCTAGTCCTTCATCATGGTCAGATCTAACCATAATAAAATAGAGAAGAGACCAGGAAAAATTATTCTATGGCGGCGACAACATTTCCGCCTTGATATCGCCGTTCGAAAATAAAAGTCTCCATGTCGTTATACTGGTGAGGATGATGACGCCGTAGTTGTCGCTATCATCTTCAATAGAGCCGGCACGGAGAAAACGATTCCACCCTGCCCTCTCGCCGTCGTCGGAGAGGAGGAGAAATAAATCCCCAAAACTATGAAACTTGGCATGGAGAGACTCTAATACTAAAGACTTGATCTACTGGGAAAAATTATTAAAAACAATGGATCCCAACTCCCTTGTAATTTGAGTTGAGTACAACAAACTTTGCTTTTGGACCTAAACCTAAATCAGTCTTTAACATGGCCAAATAGTGCTCACAAGTTGAATACAGTGATGTTTTGGCCCCTCCAAATCTTTCAAAGTCCCTGATCGCCAGCAGTGAATTGACATATTTGTGACATTTTATCTTCCACATTTGTATAGCAACTCTGAGGAGATGACGACAAAAGAAGTCTCATCAAGTTTGGACTTAGCCACGGTAAAGAGCCAGACTTAGCCACGGTCATAAATTCTAGACTTAGCCATATTTCCATGTCTAACTCACGGTAAAACTCTAGACTTAGCCATATTTCTCAATATCCAAATCATGAAAAAATCAAATTTGTCAATGTCCAAACCATTGTAAAATTCTAGGATCTAAGTCATAGTAAATTCTGTCTATCCCATGGCAAAATCACGGACTAGTAAATTCTGACATATCCGAGTCATAGCAAAAGTCCAGATTTATTCAAAATATTACATGTCCATCTTATGGTAAATATTATATGTCCATCTCATGGTAACATTTTAGGGTGTCCAAGACATGATAATTTAGAGCTAGGGTTAAATATTATATGTTCATCTCATGAACAAAGGGCAACGCCGTGTGGGGCCCGCTATTCAGAGCTCAGCGCCGTAACAATTGGCGCCAAGCTCGACGTGAGATCCACGGTGCTGAGCTCATGCCACGTCCGCGCCATGCAGGCAGCCATGTCAACGACACGCAGAAAATGACCCTAGACCTCGACGCTAATGACCATGGCGCTGAGATGTGCAACCTCGGCGCCAATTGCTACGGCGCCGAGCTCAGGGTCTATATTTTGAAAGGATACCTCCAGAGGCGTATTTGTGAATATCTTTCAAAAAAGGGCTAAAAACAAAAAAAATCAGGGAGAATGGTCTAAGTGCTATGGATTCATTGTCTCAAACGGTTATATTCATTCATTCGTGAATGTTGGAGGCTGGAGTATTTGTATTCCTTAATTTAAAAAAGCCATATCTTTTTAACAAAAAATGAGTCTGATGTTGAAGTTTATATTCAATGGACTATGCAGAGGTTGGTGCCAAGCAATATCCTCCAAAAGAAGAGCTGGACATCATGACAAGTTTGTCAGCAGATGACATGGTGTGCATATTCTTATAATGACAGATTATTGGATGCACATTAGAATGAAACCAATATATAAGTGGCCACCTGAGTATTGACGAGTGTGACCAAGTCCTTGGCTACTAGCTTGAGCTTATTACCCTAGTGCTATGGTGAGGACAAAAACATTTTGTGTGGCATTGCTCAGTGTCTACCTTGGACTCAGTTGACCAAAAAATGTTTTTGGCCTTCATAATCTCAGTCACTGAGCAATGCCACACAACCATTACATAATTTGTTTACAATGCTCGCTATACTAGTCATCACAATGATCATATGTAGCTTCACATACCATTGCCTTCCAGATGTTCTTTGCTTCCTAGATCATAAGCTTCAAGGGCATTGCTTTTTTCATGTGGTGATAACCTTGCTCCGGTAATAGCCTTCTCATCTCCTTTGGAAGTTGATGTACTTCACAGAAAGGACAAAAAAGAAGGCAAAAGCTATAGCGCATGCCATGGTCACTACTGCAACCACTCCCAAATATTCATTCCTAAAACCATAGTAGCTCCTTAGAAACTCAGCCACAGTTTCACCAGTTTCCAGTTTATCCACGACATCCCCAAACTGTGAGGCACCCAGACCATACAAAGTCCAAGCAACAGGGCAAGTCCAGTAGAACCACCTTGACCAGATAGGAATTCTCTGAATTGAAACAAGAATGAGTAACAAGAATGAGTAAGTACATAAATTAATTAAAATGGTCAGTTATTGGAATGTAGAGAAGCTCACATGTACAGGTATAAGAAACCCGGAGAAAAGGTTCCATAAGCCATAGAAACCGGAGGAGACAATTGCTGCTATACTTCCATCAGGCGCAAGCCCCATAGCCATCATTCCAAAGAATGTGAAGTACAAGAGTGTGACATACATAAAGAAAAGGTACCAAAAAAATTTGGTTGCTGTCCATTCGAATCCTATCATTGTATACACCAAAATGCCATAAATCAGAGTTTGAATGAATGTGTATGGGAGTTCAATGGCAACCTGCAATCATACATAAAGTTACGGTAGATGATGCAGATACAATAGATGTATCACATAGTGTGCATCATTGATATGGATGGGTTACCTGTGCAAATGTATATGATAGAGCTGAATACATTCCAGCAGCTCTCTCCTTGTAAAACACTATCCTTTCCATGGCAATCACTGGGTGGATACCCGTTGCATTTTGTATACCGAGCATTAAAACAGCAGCATACATTGATCCCATGGAATTGAACAGATCTTGTTGTTTCGTTCTGTAAGGTGTAGGGAGGGATTAGGGATACATATTACAATTTGGAACAACAAAAGAATGTATTTCTTGATGACAATTGAAAGCTGTACCTTTTCATGCCAAGGTTCCATAATGTAGTACCGAAGAGTAATGCGATCATTGTGGTGATGAAGTATCTACCGCCGATGTAATGAATATTTCTCCAATATGACAGATTTTGCTTCCACAAGCATATTGAGCATTGCTTGAAGAAAGGCTGTGAATATTTATTATCAAAATGAAGATCGGTGGAACCAGTAGGAGGCCTGCTTAGATCTCTTATCAAATCTTTGTTCCTCCTAAAACATCGAATACAATTTAGCATGTGTATTACACATCACAATGCAATAAAGCAAACAAAAGAATTCAGTTTGGAAAAAGATAGATTAAACTGCAGAAAAGTTGCTGAGAATAGTGAATTCCTATAGCAAGTTTTTTTTTCTCAAATGCGCAAGAGAATTGCACACATTAAAGAGAAAAATCCAAGTGCACAAATAAAACACAAAAACCAGAAAACGCACACATATGGGGCACGAATAACTCACTAATCTCACTAAGAACTAAAGACATAGCCTCTATAATGTTGGTCAGCACTCAAGCTAGTTATAGGATTTTACAACAATAGTTCAAATTTGAACCAAGGATTCGGAGTCCAAACTCCCAATTAAAACTAGTCCTAAGGGTATGTTCAAATCCTTTGCCTAACCATGCTCAGCAAGCTAGGAAAGAGCAAGCGTGTTTGGTTCCTGATATTGAGGACTTCACTCTCCTAGTCCTGGCAAGGTTTCCTTTGCCTAGCATTTCCTAATTAGATCAGATAAAGAAAGTACCCTAGCTAACATATACTAAAAATCATTGTAATACCCAAGACTTTCAAATTATAATGGGCTTACTGGTATAGCTCTGAGTGTTTGTATATTTCAGAAAAAATCAATTGCCAGCATCTGCTCTTGTACAGTTGTGGTCACCTCCAACATCCATGTTGCAGGATTATATCTATCTTCTATCCTATTAATACCTTCAATTCCCTAAATACGCCAAGTGTGAAGATAAATTAAATCCATGGGCTTGTTAAAAACAATATATAGAGCAATAAAAATGCTTCTATACATTTAGTTGGACAACCTCAAAGTATTTGATCATGTCCGAAGAATGGTCGCCTAATGGCCCAACATATATCTCTTCCCCTCCTCGGTTCAGTAGAAGCAGCTGTAACTCATTTGACCATCACAAAGTTATAGACCTAGCATTATTGATTCTCAGGAAAAAAGTTAAAAAGTTTTGTTACCTCATCAAAAGTTTCAAAAATGTCAATGCTTGGTTGGTGTATCGTACAGACAACAGTTTTGCCAGTATCTACAAGGTTCCTTACAGTTCTCATCACAATTGCTGCTGCCCGAGCATCAAGCCCTGAGGTTGGTTCATCCATAAAAATGATGGAAGGATTAGCCACAAGCTCCACTGCAATGGTTAGCCTCTTCCGTTGCTCACTTGAGAGGCCATTCACTCCAGGAAGTCCCACATGTGCACCATGCAATGATGTGAGCTCCAAGAGCTCCATCAAATACTCAACAAACATCTACATCCAAAAGTTGAGATGGGAATTAAGTATCCTATAGTAACTATTGTTATGGGTTTTATATATCTTGGAATGTACACTCAGATATCAGGGTCCTTTGTAAGAAGACATAAACATTGAAACTGAAAAAGTACTTATTTGACTTCCTATCAAATTTTCATAGAAATCAATACAACAACATAGTACTAATCTTCCTTATATTATTCATCCATTTACCTTCATTGTTTTTGAGTCAATTTCTGAAGGTAATCGGAGCCATGCTGAGAATAGAAGTGATTCAAGAATAGTCAAATGTTGAGAATGTGTGTCTGACTGCTCACAATATCCAAATACACGAGAAAAGGTTTCTTGCTTCTTTGGGTAGCCTGAGACAGTGATTATCCCTTCAGTGTAGCCTCCAGTTTTCCTTCCTGCTAACACATCCATCAGTGTTGTCTTGCCTGCACCACTAATGCCCATCAATGCAGTCAGCACACCGGACCTAAAGGAACCACTAACACCCTTTAGTATCTCCAAACGATCATTCATCTCACCATGTGCTTTATTTACCTGAAACAATTGAGATACAAAGTATGTTTGGAAGCATTCATTCAAAAGGAAAAAATATGTATATTGGAAGCAAAGGAAACAAACATTTTCCTTGTTTATGCTTAAAAAATTGTTCTTATATGATAAGAGTAGATATGTCTTTTACCTTCGGCACATCAACTGAATACCTTATGTTCTCAAAGGTAAGTGAGAGTGGCACAAATGGAAGTGTTACCCTCATATTTTTGACAGAACATGAAGATGCATCGTCTGTTACTATTTTATTATGGAATCTCGTTGGCGGAGTATCATTTCTCAACTTCTCTAGTTTTATGTCTCGAGCATTTCTAGGTACAGATGAAAAGGTTCTAGCAAGTGCTGCAAAATGCAATTATTCACCTCAGATTATGTTAAACTACAAATAAGTCAGCATAGTATGCAGCACATGAAAAAATATGAACACACATTTGAAGTGCGCAGAAACTGCAGTGTAGAGGCCATTGAAGAGAAATATATACCCAACTAGTGAACCTAAGCCAATCCAGTACCAATTTGGTTCAAAAAATAGCCCACGAGATTTCAGGACAGTTGTTCCTAGTGACTCTGTTTTTTTTTTTTTGACAACAGTTCCTAGTGACTCTGTTGATCCAGGAAGTATCTGCAAAGGCAAATGAAAGCTTCGTCAACTCTGCTTTATTTTGGGGAAGTATAAGAAAATTCTCATCTGCTGGTAGTATAAGTACTTTAATCCATTGATGAGCCGTAAATTCATTTGTGGCAATGGCATTTTGCGCATACATCAGTGGTGACGCCCAGTAGCCAAGCATCCAAAACTTGTTCAGATTATCTGAAGTAGAAAGAAATGTGCTTAGAAAAAATAAAAAAAATGAGGGAACATATGAACATCGCAAGAGATTACTAGTTGCATATTTACCGCTTGAAATTAGAAATCCACTTAAAAGAAGAAGGGTAAGCATCGAGAATACTGAAAATATGTTTGCAACAAACATGTTTCTTGTGGCTCCAGCAATCAAACGGAAGAGGGAAGATGACATCTGATTGACTGCTATCAGCATAAAGTAATGTTTGAAAAGCCTGAAACAAATCAGGATTGTTTTCTTATTAAGATGAATAAAATGTGCATGATGTGAACCTGATAAGCATTGCATATAGTGAAAACACAAAGTTACATCTACATAGAAATTACTGTTTGAGATGAAATATAGAAGGGAAACAATTTACGCAAATGGACCAGACAATGATGATACGACTTCTATTCTTTTTTATCACACGATCTCCAACATATTTCTGTCAGCATTACCTTTTCTAAGCAATTATGTTTAAAATTTATAGGAAATAGTCATTTGAAAGTATTAATTGTAACAGATTATTTTTGCATTTTGCGAATGTTTTTTTTCTGAAACATATGTGACCGGACCCAGTGCTGAGGGTCCGATTGAGGGCAGGCGGGGGCATGAGGGCGACGTGGTGAGCTGGTGAGGACCTAACCCTGCAGGTGCGTCTGGTCATGGTGCACCGGACCTGGTCCGGTCGGTCTGGAAGCTCTCGGTGTAAAAATCGTCGTGACTGGATTCTGGTGACAAGCGAGTCCGGTCACGTAGACTGGACTGAGTCCGGTCAGTCAGGAGTGCTCGAGGAGCTCTCTGTTGAGCTCCAGACTCTGAGGCGATGAAGCGACCAGACCCTGGGGTTTGGGCCCGGTCCGAAGGTGACGAACATGCCTGGTTTTAGTGACCATTGAGATCTAACGCGTGAGATTCAAAGGAAGGACACGTGGCAACTATCGGAGGACCGGACCCTGCCGACCGGACTCTGGGCAGAGTCCGGTCGGTGCGTCCGGTCATGCCTGCAAGTGCCTAACGGCTCTTTGAGCCAAGGGGCTCTATAAATAGACTTGGGCCAGCTCTAACTCACTCTCATGCACATTTTAATCAATGATACATCCTTGTGAGCTAAAGAAAACACCTTCCACTCATCTCCTCCATTGATTCATCATCAAAGTGAGATTGGGAGTGATCCTTAGTGCATATGCTTGAGTGATTGCATCTAGTGGCACTTGGGGATCGTTGTGGCTGTGGTTTTCTTGTTACTTTTGGTGGTTGCCGCCACCTAGACAGCTTGGAGTAGCGGAGGAGCTTTGGCAGGAGTTGGTGATTATTCGTGGCCATCTCCCGGTGATTAGTGCGGGTTCTTGACCTTCTCCCGGCCAAGAGCCAAAAGGTACTCTAGTAAATTGCTCGTGTCATTAAGTTACCCTTACTTGTGGGTAGGTTCTTGCGGCGCCATTTGTTGGGCTAGGTTTATGAAACACCTATTAGCCGGTGAACCACCAAGTGTGTGGTCGACACAACGGGGACTAGCGTGTCGGCAAGCATGTGAACCTCGAGAGAAAATTCTTTTGTCAATTGTGTATTGGACTTCTCCCGACATTCATTTGGCGCTTATTGATTGATTGATCATCACTTGCCACAGCGGTATAATCACCTCACTCTCGCTTGTATTATTTTGTTTCATACTAGCTGTAGCTTGAGTAGAGGTAGCTTGTTAGTTGCTTAGTTAGTTGTTTAGCTTGGTAGTTAACCTAACTAGAGTAGAATAGCAACTTAGCCTTGTTGGTGTGCTTAGAGATTATAAAGAACTAGATTTGTGGTATAGGTGGCTTGCAACCCTTGTAGAGTTAGAGCAAAATTGCATTTCACCATTTAGGTTACTAACCATTTGCCCTAGTGTATTTGTAGAGAATTTTTATATACTATTCACCCCCCTCTAGCCATTTAGGACCTTTCACCGGCCCGCCGCAGCCCACGCCTCCATGCCGCCGATTCACGAGGAGGGCCGCCGCCGCCATCCCGGCGAGCAGCACGGCCCTGCCAGCGGCATGCTCCGGCGATGGCGTGACGGGAGAGGGGAAGAGAGGGGAGGGGCGGCGGTTAGGGTTAGGAGCTGCTTGAGTCGCCTGCGTTGGGGGCGACGCGGGGCATGAGGATAGGACTTAAAAGAATGTAATTTAGCATTTAGCAAGACGCCCATCTTGAGGGAGAGTTTTGGGCCACATGTGTAATTGACCCAGCCAATGTATACATAAATATCCCAGTTTCCGAAAACTTCAGTGGCGAAGGGCTGCAAGAAGAATAGGCCGGGAAAGGCACAAAGGGCTCAATTCCTTGATCATCCTTGGGGCTTGGTGGCTATGGAAACACCGTAATGATTGTGTGCTGAATAATATTACTCCAAGTGTTACCTCAGTACTGCATGAAGTCTACGATGAAGTGCAGATTTGGATCATGGAAGGTGCTTAGACAGTAGGGAATGCTCCTGCAGTACTAGAGTTATCTCTGGTTATTTTCCTCTCATGTTTAAGTGGCGAGCTCTTTTTGTTGAGTAACATTTGGCAGGGTGTACGTGTGTGTGTTTTTGGTTTTAAGATCCTTGGGGCACTGGAAAGGACCAGTCTTTCTTCTCTTCACTAATACATTGCAGGTCTCCATGTTTGACAAAAATAAGTTAGCATTGGTACCTTCATACAGATTTATAAGCACTGTAAAAGTGTAAATATCTAACCGATTTTTGAACTGTCTAGATTGAGTATATACTTTAACTACCATGACTAATGATCTCAAATGCTCACCTGCCAACATTTGGGTCCAATCCAACTGCATAGTATGTCATAGCAACCCAGATTGTAACTCCGGTAAATGTGATAGGAATCTTAAGAATCCATGTAGACGAAGTATAGGCCCATGCTGGAAAGAAAACATCTCTTTGCTTGAAGAAAAGTGGCAACCTCATGACCGCAGCACCAAGATCACCTAATGAACTGAACATGGCTTCACTCACAGAGAAGAACAACAGCGCCAGGTATATCCCTCCATCAGTAATTGAATCACGGTGCATATTGCTGTGCCAGAAAATGGTCGATGTGATGAATGCTTTCACAGTGATCTGTCACAAGAGAATAATCATTATAAATGATTGTTGTTTCATGCAGCTCATTGGTGAACAATGTTCAAGTATTCTGCAGCACAAATATGGGTGCCCATTTATTTCTAATACAATCAATGCTACCTGGCTTTCTCGTTTTTTTTATGTTGCAGAGATCTTTTTTGAACTATGCAAAAATATATCAACTCACATGTGCAAAATTAACTATGTAGCGGGATGGGCTCCTCCACATGAACAGGACTTCTCTAGCAAATACAGCTTTGAACAACTCCCTTTTCCTCAAATCATATTTTGAAGTGGTAAGAGCAGCAGTGGAAGTAAGGTTCTGGTCAAATGGCACTTCAAGAACCTTCTTAATGATTCCCCCGGTGCGAAATGTTTGAAAGGCATCCGAAAATTGCTCGACTCCGATATACTGATAAGGTTCACTACCCACTGACCAATATTGTTTCTGATCTTTTCTTGAAGTCACCTATTAAGAAAAAGACATGATAGTCTGTTAGGACCCATTATTATATTTAAGAAAATTAATAAGATATCTGAAGCAAAGAGTTAACCTACTTCTAACAAGAAGTCAGCAATAGCTTTTCTGTGAGGACAGTTGAAGCCTTGTGACTCAAAGAACTCAACCACGTCCTCTTTGGGGCCTTGGTACACGACATGGCCCTCCGAGAGCAGGATGAGATCGTCAAAAAGGTCATATGTTTCAGGTGCTGGTTGCAGCAGGGAGATGACGGCTGTCCTGCCACCGTTTGCAGATTCCTGCAAGAGTGAAACTACGGTTTACTTAAACATGACAACAATCTAACTGGTTTAACAATACTGAAGGATTGGTGTGCAAGGTTGGCACACTATGCCTGGAAGTTAAGCAATGATTAGAATTAAGCGTCCACATACCTTGGGGTTCTCCTTAATCATATGTTGCGTTGATTAGCTTCAAAGATATTCCTAAAGATCTCTTTCTTTTTTCTAGGACCTCTTATATTTTTTGCAATGAGGAAAGAATTTTTTTGCAATGAGGAAAGACACAAAATGAGAGAATCAAGCAAAAAAAGAAACTAGCTTTAATTCTCCCTCCTATGCACACTCTCCATTGTACATTCCACACTATGTCCACAAGCGAGGTTCTTGTCAGAATGCATATAGGATCTGGCCTAGCTCGCTACCACGGATTCAGCACCACACCAGACCCAGGTTCATCGAGAAGCTCACAACAAACCAAGGCCTTGGTCTAACTCAGCCTAAAAAAACTAGCCTGACAGGTCAGGGTTACCCTGCCTTATATATTGTGATCCCCTAAAATCAATTTTAGATATAAGACTGAACCCAACAATCTCTTCCGTTACACAACATCGGGTCCAATCCAACATTTCGCATCACACACACCCCTGTGATCTCTAGAACATATTATCCTAGGCCTCGAGTTCAACTCTCCATGTCACTCCTGTATGACCCTCTGGAGGCGTTAATAGGCTCCCCTGTTAAATACATAAAACTAGGGCATGGTTAGGGCAGTTTTTGACCTTCATGAACAAGTCGATGTCGGCGTCCGGTGTGACGTTTGCTTCCCTCTCCCTTCTCATGAGTTCGGTTAACAAATCTAATCAGCAGATCAAAGTCATGCGTCAGTTAAGTAGACAGCAGAGCATAAGAAAATCAAGAAATTAACAACGGCCCGGCCGGCACATATATTCGGTTCACCCTCCGAGAGAGAGTGATGGTTACTCCATGAATTCCTTTAGAAGGGAATATTAGTTTCTGTCGGGCAGTTCAGACTGAGCTTGACGTATATATATGGACACAAAAATTGAAAAATCAGTTGGTATACCATAACGTACTATATTTTCCCACCACGACATAGATTGACTCTTATTTGGCAGCTCAACTACTGCTCAAACAACGAAATAATTTGTATTCTCACTTCTAGCTGTATATGTCCGAAATGCACGGCTACAAAAACAGTTTTAGGAGACATGATGTTTTGTTCATAGGTGGTCAAGAAATGTATCTGTCCCTAGAAATAGCTAGGGAATTCCATAGATGCTCCATTTACAGAGACAAACCAACTCTATAAATTGATTAACAGAGATAAACGTCTTAAAAGGTTCACTTCTAAAAATATAGTATGGTTTTAGAGGCGGATCCATTAAAAGACTTTCCTCTATATGTAAAGCTAAGGCCCAGAAACATAGCCTTAAACCACACTTTTCTCTCGGCGTCCTTCCCCACCTTCTCAACGCCTTCTCCCCACCTCCCTCCTACTCCACCGCTGGTGCGCCACCTCTACTCCTCGATCTGTTGCCCCCATCGCTCCTAGATCCTCCATACAACCATACCTACTGCTCCTGAATCTGTCGTCCTTCTCTGTGTGCGTGTCTATCTCTCTCCTCTACGTTAGAGGGTGCACATGGCCTCCCACCCTTCTGGATCTAGCAGCAGCAGATCTAGGCTACGAGGTAAACCCCTTCATCCTCTCTCTCTCTCTCACACACAGTATCAGTGTAGCCTCTCTCACCCTCTCGGGTGTGGTGATGCGGGGGGGGGGGGGGGGGGGGGGGTGGGGTGGGGGTTGGATGCAATGGAGACAACGGAGGATGTAGTGGCGAGCTAAGGCAAGGAGGCAGCAGTGCAGATCCAGCAG
Organism: Saccharum hybrid cultivar R570; assembly: GCA_038087645.1. Taxonomy (NCBI): domain Eukaryota; kingdom Viridiplantae; phylum Streptophyta; class Magnoliopsida; order Poales; family Poaceae; genus Saccharum; species Saccharum hybrid cultivar. Next base: position 8,097,723 of record JAQSUU010000493.1, on the reverse strand, counting down.
AAGAGGTGGGATGATCCACGCCGGGTCCATAGTGCAATGATCTCGTGGATGGCCTTTCTTATATGGGATTAACAAAACACCTTGACAGAGGGAGGTGGGTGCCTACCCCTAATAATATTTTTCAGCGTAATATTTTCTATGCTAGTGATGGAACATGTCCACTGTTTTTTGTCTGTGTGACTTCTCTAAACTCATTTGTAAGAAACAACTAATCTACCTCACTTTCACATACATTTTCCCTCCTTAACTACTGCTCCCTCCGGTTAACAAATACTTATGTTTCGTGCAAGACTTGCATCAAACTTTTAGACATTAATTAATCTTTTTAGGTTATTTGTTTTAAAAACTTGAAGATTATAAGATTTATCCTAAGAATTACTTTCATAAACAGTGCCAAAGACAATGGGGAGGGGGGCAAAGACCCCTTTGTTAAAAAATTGATAATTTTGAAAAAAATGTACTGTTGCCTCTCCCACAAAAAGAAAAAAAAGCTTATTTCTAGCTCCGCCTCTGTTCATAAAAACATAAGTTTGTATGTGAACTTATGTGGTAAGATGTCCGTAATTTACGGAGCTCCCCGCCTGGCGATCGTGACCGTGTTCCTGCCCCCGACCCCATTCTAGATCGCCGCCGCCGGTGATCTGGATTCGCATACACCGTCGGCTGCTCAGCTACGGTGCCCACCGCCCCGTCACCACCAACAGCGTGGTGTCGGCCTCCCGCAAACCATCGGTTAGCCGTTCCGGCGCCGTTGGCCACAGATTTGCCTTTAGGGCTTCCGCCGCGCCGCCTAGGTTTGCCTACGTCGGGTCGCTTTGCCTGGTGGCTGTGCCGACGTTTTCGCGGCACAGTGCATCTTTTTGTTGTGCCCACTGTCTGATCGCGGATGGCGTCGACAGGAGCGGGCAGGGAGAAGGGGGGGCATGATGCCCAGAACCCTAACGTCGAAGATTTGATGAAGAAGTTGAACCTCACCGAAGAAGAGGAGGCGGTGATGGATTTCTGTGACGATGATGATGAGGAGGTTTTAGCGCCGATGGAGTGGGCGCTGGTGGGGAAGGTACTCTCGCCGGTGCCGGTCCATGTCCAGCTCGTGAGATCGGCCATGAAACCCGCTTGGGGCAATCCGGTGGGACTAAAGATCAGGGCCATTGGCGAGAAGAATGACAATATGTTTGTTGCGGAATTTGGAAGCAACCGAGATCTAGACAGAGTCCTGCAGGGGTCGCCTTGGATGGTGGGCAAATACGCCGTCCTGCTGCAGGAGTATGATGAGAGACTTACTGTCCAAGAGATCACGTTTGATCGTATGGAGATATGGGTGAGGATCCTCAACCTCCCCCTAGGATGGATGAATCGTACAAAAGGGTCCCGAGCTATGGGGCTGATTGGGAATGTGATTGCAATGGATGTTGATACTGATGGTAAAGCGAGTGGAGCGTTTCTACGCGCTAGACTGGCCATTGAAGTGGATAAACCAATTCGCAGAGGTGTTTTTCTCAGGATGAATAAGAATGAGGAAGCGCGTTGGTTCAAAATCCAGTATGAGAAACTCCCGTATATCTGTTTTTCTTGTGGAAAGATGGGACACTCGGAGCTTGAATGTCATGCTCCGGCCGAGCGGGATGAGTATGGTAAACTCCCTTATGACGTGCAGTTGAGAGCGCCAGAGGAAAAGAAGAGATGCCTGCAGTCATTTGCTTCGGCGGCGGCGGAATCCTTTGGCAGTGGCTCTTCAGCGGCGTCAAGGCCAACCAGGCCACATAGCCGCTCAGATGGGCGGGGTTCAAAATCTGGGTCCCGTTTTTCTGATAGTGTGGTGGGTGATTCAGAGGAACCAGAGGTTCAATCTCCTCTGAAGGTAAACCAAACAGGCAATGACTCTCAAGCTAGAGAGGGTGGATCGGGGGCGAGCAGGCGGCTGGACCTTCAGGATGACGAGTATGACCGGCGCCTCCTGGATCGCAAGAGGAAGTCGAAGGTTGGCTCTCCAGTAGTCCAGACTCTGGACCTGAACATCCCGTTGGGTGGCTCGAGTGCTCTCGTGCCTGCAGGTTTGGTGAACTCTCGGGTGAGCCGACTTGATCGTGGTACAGAGAGTGGTGGTGAAAGTAGGTTGGAGACTTTGAAGAAGCAAAAATGTGGCAACAATGCAAACATGAGATCGGCGGCGGCTGCACGGGACAGCCCCCGCCGGGAGCCATGAATCTCCTAAGTGTGAACTGCCGGGGCTACGGGCGGCTCGAGGCAGTTCAAGAACTCCGCCACGTTGTGGAGGAGAGGAGGCCCGCAGTGGTGTTTCTGATGGAAACACGTATGGGAGAAGAACGAGCTCTTGGATTGAAGAGAGACCTTGGCTTCTCTAATGCCATTGTCGTAAAATCTGAGGGGCTCAGTGGGGGTCTGCTGCTACTCTGGCGACAGGATGTCACAGTGGCAGAACTAAGCAAGTCAAGGTCGCACATTGATGTGCTCTTGTCTTGCGACAGGTTGTAAATCACGCAGTGGAGGCTGACTGGGTTCTATGGGGAGCCTCGTCGGGAGCGCCGGAAAGAGAGTTGGTACCTCATGAGATTTTTGAGAGCGCAGTCAGCTTCACCATGGCTGTGCTTGGGGGATTTCAATGAGGTGTTGCTGGTGGAAGAACAGATAGGGAATAACGAAAGGGAGGCATGGCAGATGGCAGCTTTCCAGGACGCTGTCAACGAATGTCGGTTAAGTGATTTGGGGTACCATGGACTGCCCTATACATGGGATAATAGGCAGGAGGGTACAAGGAACGTGAAGGTTAGATTGGACCGAGCTCTTGGAGATGCACGGTTCTTGGAAAGCCTGGGGGACACCGAGGTTTTTCACATACCTCTGGCGGAGTCAGATCATTGTGGTCTTCTGGTCCAAGTGAGGGAGAAGGCACCGCCTAACCAGGGCAGAAACCAGAGGAAAAAGAAACCATTTCGCTATGAAAATATGTGGAAAAGCCATGGGGAATATATGGAGTTTGTCAATCAAACTTGGGATCCGGGGACAGGGACCCTTGATCTGGATGCTGCATCGTCTGCCCTATCATCCCCGCAGAACTCTCTGAAGAGATGGGATAGGGATGTCTTCGGGTCAGTTAAGAAACAAGTAAAAGACTTGAGGTCAGAGCTTGAGGCTGAACGGGAAAGCACCTTGTACCGAGGGCCCACGGACAAGGAACGCTCGCTGATGACAAAGCTAGCTGAGGTGCTGGCGAGAGAAGAAACGATGGAGAGACAGCGCTCCAGGATCGCATGGCTTAGGGATGGAGACCGTAATACTGAATTTTTTCAGGCAAAGGCAAGGGCGCGGAGTCGCGCGAACAGGATCAAAGTGCTGAAAGATAATATGGGGACGGAGTTCACGGAGCAAGTGGATTTGGAACGACTGTCGTGTGAGTTTTATCAGCATCTTTTCACTGCCCAAGATGAACTCCGACCGGAGTTGGTATGTTGTTATGTGCCACGGAAGATCACACCGGAAATGGTGGACTTGCTGGAGCAGCCATTCACGGCAATGGAGGTGGAGAAGGCGCTTTTTCAGATGGCGCCGAGTAAAGCACCAGGGGCTGATGGCTTCAGCGCAGGCTTCTTTCAGACTCACTGGGAGCTTGTTAAGCCGTGTGTGCTGAGTGCAGTATTGAGTTTCCTGAATGGGGGTGACCTTCCGGAAGAGGTAAATAAAACATTATTGGTCCTCATACCGAAGGTTAGCAACCCTCAGGAACTATCACAGTACAGGCCAATCTCTTTGTGCAATGTCCTATACAAGCTGTGCTCCAAAACGATGGCAAACCGTTTGAGAATTATCCTGGATGAGATCATTTCAGCTAAACAAAGTGCCTTCGTGCCAGGGCGTTTGATTACCGATAATGTGCTCATTGCCTATGAGTGCATACATTACCTGAGAAACAAGAAGGGTAAGACTGGCGATTGTGCTATCAAGCTTGATATGGCAAAAGCATACGATAGGGTGGAGTGGAACTATCTGTATGCAATTATGCAGGCACTGGGATTTCCGGTCTCTTGGTGTGAACTGATCATGAAGTGTGTATCAACGGTTTCATTTTCTATCAGAGTCAACGGCTTGTTCTCTGACAGTTTCAAACCGTCTAGAGGTATTCGACAGGGCGACCCAATCTCTCCGTACCTGTTTTTACTATGTTCAGAAGGGTTGTCATGTATGTTAAGAAGAGTTGGTCCTCTTTATATCTCAAGAGGTGTTCGAGTGAGTCGATATGCACCTTGGATCTCTCATCTTCTATTTGCAGATGATTGTTTGGTGTTTACACAGGCCACGAAAAAGGGTGCTGAACGAGTTGCTGCCATACTGGATGATTATAATAAAGCTTCAGGGCAGCTGGTAAATAAAAACAAATCAGCTGTGTTTTTTAGCCCTAATTGTGAGCAAGATTGCAAGGAATAAGTGCTCACCAACCTGCAGATCAGTACTAAGGCTCTGGGTGAACGTTACTTGGGATTACCCACGGCAGCAGAGAGGTGCCGGGGACGTCTTCAACTATGTGCCTGCTAGAGTGAGGAGTTTTGTGGGTGGCTGGGCCGAGCAGCAGCTAAGCTGTGCGGCGAGGGAGGTGTTGGTGAAGGCCAATGCCCAGTCAGTTCCTACTTACCCAATGTCATGCTTCAAGCTATCTCCAGTAGTGTGCAAGAAGCTCACGTCGATTGTATCCAACTACTGGTGGGGCAGCTCAGTGGATAATCATAAGATGCATTGGCTGAGATGGGAGAAGCTAACCCGGCCTAAATGCCATGGAGGCATGGGGTTCAGGGACTTCTCCTTGTTCAACCAAGCGATGTTAGGGAAGCAAGGGTGGAGGCTACTTACTAGGCCAGATTCGCTGTGTGCAAGGGTGCTGAAGGGGAAATACTATCCACACTCTGATTTCCTCTCGGCAACCAAGAAGAAGCGGAGCTCGGCTATGTGGCGCTCGATTCTTCATGGCAGGGATGTGCTACAAAAGGGTTTGATCAAGAGAGTGGGACCAGGGGATTTCAATGCATGGCAGGAGAAATGGATCCCTGATCTCCGTTCTATGAGGCCACTGGTACGTTTGCCAACAACAAATGTTGAGATGGTGCAGGATCTGTTTGTTCCGGGCACCCGAGTGTGGGATGAGCGGATCGTGCGCAATTCTTTTATGGCGTTGGAGGCATCGGAGGTCTTGAAAATTAAACCAAGCTCGAGGCTTCAAGAGGATGTGACGGCCTGGGCTTTGGAGAGGAATGGTGTCTACTCCGTCAAGTCTACATACAGACTGTTGAAGGAAGAGCAGGAGGCGAACGCCATGGCATCCAGGAATGAGGCTAGTGCATCGAATGAAAGTCAGTCCTGGGATGCGGTTTGGAAGCTGACGGCGCCCCCAAAGGTGTGTGTCTTCTGGTGGCGGGTCTTACACAATGCGCTGCCATCGAAGACGGAGCTCAAGCGGCGCCATGTGTCTCCAGAGAGTTTCTGTGAAGTTTGTGGGAATGAAAATGAGTCCCTATACCATGTGTTTTTTTGAATGCCCAGTGGCTCGACGTTTGTGGTCGGAGGTCAAAAAGTTAACTGGAGTAGCTGCTCCGCTTCTCCATCCAGGTTCATGGGCAACGGACATCTTCAAGCCGAACCTGTGCTCGTCCAAGGAGGCGGCGATACTGGTCTGTGGGGCATGGACGCTGTGGACGGGGCGAAATGCCCGTCGCCACGGCCGCAAGGTTTGGGAACCAGGAGCGACAGCACGGTTCATTGCCTCCATGCTGGAGGACCTGATCTCTCTGAAAGCGCCGGCTTGCCCAGTGAAGCCGCCGAGAATGGCCAGGTGGTGTCCACCGGAGGAGGGTTGGCTCAAGATTAATACTGATGCTGCTTTCGATCCGAACACTTGCTGTGGAAGTGCGGGAGTCATCATCCGCGATCATCAGGGACAGATACAAGCTGCGGCAGCACGCTGGTACGATGATATCCCAGACGTATTGACGGCGGAGGCCATGGCAGCGAAAGAAGGTTTAGAGCTCGCCTCGGAAAACGGATATGATCGTGTCATCCTTGAAGTGGATTGCCGAGGTCTGAAGAACCTAATCGACGGCAAATCGAGTTCTTTGGCTTCGATAGGGGGTTTGTGTTTCGATATCACAGAGATAGGCAGGAGTTTTGGTGAGTTTCGTGTCGAGTGGGTGTGTCGAGAGGCTAATTCAGCGGCGCATTGGTGTGCGAGCATGGTCTCTGTCACTCATCGCTCTTATTTTTGGCTTGACTATTTCCCTGAGTGGCTTGTGGGATTAGCGGCCGCTGATTGTAATCCTGTCATGATTTAATGAAGATCTGTGAGGCTCAAAAAAAAATAAGTTTGTTAGGATGCTCGTTCGCATTTAGTATAAAATAATGGTTGAAACTATGCTTTAGAGACCATGTTAAATTATATTCCAAAACATTATCAGGTGTATATAGGGAGAGCCAGCTACAAAATAAGTTATTCTGCAGCCACCTCCATTTACGATAATTTTATATACTAATTTACGATAATATCAATACATATTTACGATAGTTGGGTTACTATAACACATGGGGATATTTACCGTAATGTTGCAAAACCATTTAGTAAGGAGTTACTATAATCTTATAAATTAACATAGTAATTATCGTAACTCAAAGTGGCTATAGAATAAGTTATTTTTATAGCCAGTTACAGTACGATCTAGAGGCAAATAGAATTAAATGGAGCAGGAATGCACTAGGTAATTACCGTAAGAATCACCGACGCCTTGGCATTTGGCAGAGAAGGCCAGTGTCTCCCTTACGGTCAACTCCCCACTGTGGAGGTCATCCTGGCTTACATACGCGGCTATCCTCTCGGGGACAAACTCGTCCATCTTACGCCCATTGTAAGTGATCTTCCCTGAAACCTGTTGTACACATAACAAAACCCTAATGTAGTCCATGGGTTTTACCTTCCAAAGCTGGTAGTGGTAGAAGTCACGGCTGCCACTCATTAAAAACAACTACCTCCGTCCGATCCTAAGAGATTATGGCTTATCTAGGTGCACAGCCATTATCTGTTATATTTCAGGATGCGAGGTAGTATTTCTCACTAAAAATATTCCCTTAGTTCTAAAATGTAGCTGTCTTCGTCATGTGCTGATTAATTAAAATTATCTGAATTGGACCAAATATGTGGAAAAATATAAACATATACAATACTACATAATGCATTGTCAGACATATTTCCTTGTAAATTTAATTAAACTAACTTGATGGTGTACATGTTAGTACATTTTTCTATAATTTGGTTAAAGTTGGAGAAGTTTGACTTATGAAAAAAAAACTAAAACAACCTATATTTTGTAACAGATGGAGTATGTAATAATCACACACACACACACATGTGGATCTATAACTAAATTCTATTGTAGTACATTTATAAATCTTGTAAGGTTATACTACTATCACACATAACAGTTTCAAAAAATAAAGTAGTTTAATTATTAATAAAAACATACATGTACATCATTCCAAATTAAATACACTTCTAGTATAAAATTCGGAAATTTATAAAGATAACCTCATGCATGACTTTATCACAAAACAATTAGTTTTCCTTTTATTCAAGAGAGCACATGTTAGTTAGGTATGACTCACGAAGTCACTTTCAAGGAAAAGAAAATAATGACGGACCATGCTAAGTACAATATCAGTTAGTGGGTCAGGGTCCACATGACATGTATATAGACGCTAGGAAACTTTAAATAATGACCTTGAGTCCAGAGTCTAGCTTTCCGGCTAATGCCTTGAGCAATGTGGTTTTCCCCGATCCTGGAGACCCTAACAGCAGAGTCATCCTTGAATGAAGAAAAGGAAAAAAAATTATTATAAATTCAGTTAAGCTGATAAACTGCAATATGCGCATGTAATGAACAAGAGTGTAATGATTTAGCAACATGCATGTCTTGCGCAAAATAAAGTAAACACAAATATGCTAGTATTTAGTAAGTCAAATTCTCGTCACAATGCAGAGCACACATATAGTCTAGATACAAATTAAACCTGCGTGGCCTGAAGATGGCACTGGTTTTATACAGAATGGTATACTTGGTCTTCCAATCGCTGGGTAGCATATGCAAAGTGTCCGCAACGTCCTTCCAATAAACAACAGATAAAACAGCACATATTTAGCAACATATATCACACACCACCACTGCAATATTTTTCTGCATAATTACAGACACTCCTCTACTGGTTATTAGCTTCTACTTTAAGCGCTTGCATAAGTTCCTTTTTCTCTCTTTTTTTAATCAACAAAAATATGTATATATAATACCAGGGCTGTGTTGGTCATGGAGTTGAAGATGTTGGGTGCCGCCGCCTGTCCTCTGGCATAGGCCTCCGCCTCCACCTCCACATCCTCGGCGCGCACCTCCACCGTCGGAAGCTCCATGCCGACGCTATCAATAAGAAGAGATACATATGCATGATATACCTGATGATGCAATAATAAGATATATATATATATATATATATATATATATATATATATATATATATATATATATATATATATATATATATATATATATGGCAAAGCTCGCACCGTACCGGTGGAATCGGTCCTTGATCTTGAGCAGGAAGCGCTCGTGGTCGTCGCTGGTTACTCCGACCAACCGCTCCACGAGAAGCTTCGCTTCAGCCTCCGTTGTTATGGCTGCGGCGGCGGCGGCCTTGTGCTCCGCCATGGCGACGCGGACGACAATCGATGTAGCAGGTATGGTAGTAGTTGATTAGCTGTGCTCTCGGCTGGTCCGGCATCTTGGTCCTTATATGCACACAAGCTGCAAAGATGTGAATCATGCATGATGGGTCGTTCAGCGTGGCCAATTGTATATGTTTACTTGTAATAAAAAGCAGTTTTAGTTTGGATATTCTTCTCCGAAATGCGCAGAGTCAACGTTTCAAGAGTGTTTGTCTTTTAGCAGGGACCATATTCTTTTACATTGTGCATCATGGACAGGGACCATTCTTTTGCTCATGCACGCTACTACTTTTCAACTCAAAAAAAAAACTCTTTTCCCGTGCACTGAGAAAACAGTGGCTAAAAGGTTCTAAATAGTAATTCGCATATATTCTGCAGCACTGTTAATCCAAAACTTTGTTAGATGACGTGAACTTGAATTGTTCTAGCATGCAGGGAGAGCAGTGTTAGCTGTACTCCATTCCATATTGTAAATTGTTTTAGATGTTTCAGTGTCAAACTTATTTAACATTGGCTAAGATTATAAAAAATTATATTAATATTTACAATATTAAACAAATACACTATTAAAATATATTTCACGTTGTATCTAATAATTTAGTTTGATGTTATAGATGAGTGTGGATTTTTTCTACAAATTTCACTACCAGAAAATGAAATATCCTTGATAGTCGACAATTTTCTTAAGGGGCGAATTAAATCCCCAAGTAATATATAGTTACCAAGGGGTGGTTGAAGAAAAGTTCCGCGGCAGTGATTAGTGATACGATCGGTGGGTCGATGCGTACGACTTTGATGGTTTAAACACTCAAGACACAAAGGATCTATCCTGGTTCAGGCGTCTAAGCCCTAATACGTCCAACAGCTATTTTCTTCGTGTTAGAATGCCCAATCGAGTTCAATTCTTACAATGGGAGAGATATGCTAAACAGATCAAAGATGGTGACGCGGCACCCTGACAGATTCTGGATGCTGACTTGTTTCGACGATTCTTATTGACTCGGACGAAATTTCGACCTCAAACTAAATCAATTGATTAGCTTATGAAATTAGCCTTCCATCCATACATGGATCGTCGAAAAGAGTCCAGATGCATCTTGGACGTCAGTTTTCTTGCAGACTGGTCCTGAAGGCCGTGAGAGACTTGAACTCGAGTTAGACTGGGCCTCCGGCTTGGCTTGGATGCCCTTGCTGGACTCCTAAGAAGGTGGCCATCCAAGGAGAAGGACGTCCAAAGGCTTCCTGATGTGTTCTCCATCTCCTTGGGACATGCTTCCACTTGGGCTAAGGTCTTCAGGATGAATAACAAGTCCATGACAACGACGGAGCTCCCGTCAGAAATAGCGACACAGGGTGTGTTCACTTTCCATGCAAACCCAAAATATTTCCTCTTCCACCCATCACATCGAATCTTTGGACGCATGCATGAAGTACTAAATGTAGGTAAAAAAGATAACTAATTGCATAGTTTGTCTGTAAATATTGAGACGAATCTTTTGAGCCTATTTAGTCCATGGTTGGACAAATTTTGCCAAATAACAACGAAAGGTGCTACAGTAACTTTTCACCAACTTTTCACCAACTGAACACACCCATAATGTCTTGATGATTTGAAGGCATTTACGACGTGATATTGAGGTGGTACCAGATCTATTTCAAAGCTATCAAACAAGCTTTTCTCAAGTGCTCATTAACCTCAATCGCATTCTGAATGGATGAGTTATGGCCTTTTCAATGAAGCACTGTTAGGCTACCGATGAACCGAATGTTGGACTTTGACGAGCTTGCACTTTAAGATTGGTCTTGTTCATGGAATGTATATTCTCTATCATCATCACTATTGTTCCTAAGCACATTTGACATACCAGGTAGTAACCAATTTTTAGTTTTATCATTATGTAAATGTAGGAACGAGCTCACCTTATAATTAGTGGTTGTATCCAAATGTGTTATTGTCACAGAACCGCCCAAATTATAAGAACAAAAGTACAAAAATAATCGCCGGAGCAATTAAATTCCCGTACTTAAGCTCCTATAACTCCAGTAGTCCAATAAAATCACGAGGGATTTCAAATCAACCAACATACAAGCCAAGATCGTAGTGGTCCAACATAACAGGTCATATGTTACATCCATTTCATAAGTAATTCAACATATATCGGAGTTCAGTAGAGTTATTACAACTCAAGTTCAAAAGTAGCGGAAGCAAAGTAGTTTGAAAACTAATATCACCTTAATTCAAATACATGCCAGTACCAAGGTCAATTTCCTATAAAAGCATGAGAGACAAGATAGCTCAGACGGATCATGCCCATGATCACACTCCGCCACTACAGCAGGAGTCTTCCAATTCTTGCAGTAGCTATGATATATCACAACCTGCAACAAGTGGGAATAAACCCTGAGTACGAGAAGGTACTCAGCTAGACTTACCCGTCATAAACCAGAAATAATGACACCAAGGAGTATACAAGGCTTTCTTTCAGTGGGCTAGCTTGACTCATTTGCGAAAAGCATAAGTTATCATGAATAAACCGTTTTGAGCACTTTTGCATCATCTTTATTATAACCTATTAATCTAGGTAAGCACCTATGCTAAAGCAATCACTCGATTAACCATTAACATCAAAGGTTACCATTTCAGGTTTAGCATTTCCAACATCATCCACATAACCATCCGTGTTCCATCATCATTACTACGATGCCGTAACTCGAGTCAAGTGTTCACTATCCAGTGAACGATGGCGATTTGAATCGATTATTAACCAGCTGGTAATTTATTCCTCACACAAACCTCACTCACCCGCTAAAGTGAGGTATTGGTCACCGAGTCAACTATTCAGGTAAAGTCGCGAGCTTGCCAGGAACCACATGTACCCGGGGGCCGCCCGACTGCTCTTTGGCCTTATCATCGCGCCCCCGTATCCTGCCACTACTGCTCCGGTACAGTGCGTTGCGGGCAATCCACTCGGCCCGAATAATCTCCCGGCTTCACGGTCGAAAGGTACTTTATTCGGCCAGCTAAATGTGAGGCATGCGTTCAACATGACTCGAGGCCCAACAACGGTCGGTCCTTAATCGACACAGGCGGAAACTACAAGCACCCCAGAACCATGTCTGGTTGCCCCATACTTATTCCGCCCGGTCTCCAATTATCCATCAACACTTGGCTATTTGCAGGATATCATCCATTCCATAGCTAAAGTATTCCAGTAACCACCTATAGTTGCCGGTGACAGGAAATCACCGATCGCTACCGGTCTAAGCAGGGCTAAGCAATATTTTCGATCCTGAACCAAAATAGGATTTCAGGCATATTTACGGGACAAGGAAAGGATATATATGTAGCAAGTGTTTTCAATCAACTCCTATAACTTAATGCAACAATACATATATAACATATATATACTCAATTGCTTTTGTAAAGTAGGAGGCTTAGAATGCTCCGGGGCTTGCCTGAGATCGAACACTGGGTTAGTGATTGACGGATGACACTCGCTTGGCGAGCATCTCCCATCCCAACACTTGTTTAGTCATTCCATCTTCGGTATAGGTCCACCAAACACCGTCTTCAGGTTTGGCTTCAACATCTCATCCTTCACGTGGTGCATCTAGCGAACCTAAATGAGATGCAAGATGCATGTGTATGAATACGATGAATGGTAACACAAGATGCATCACATAATCATTCATGTAAACACACGATTAAGACATAGACACCAAAAGCTAATTAACTAACATCACACAACCAATTAGAGAGGGCAAAAATTTTAACCATAACACAAGTTTAGCAAGATCACAAGTATCTTAACTTGACCATCATCAAGGGTATAAGCCACACTTATACCAAAAGTGCATGTTAAATTATAACCGTCATAAAGTGCATGTTAAATTATCACCAAAAAGCATAGTGCTCATCATTAAATAATTTCTTTTAATGCATTTCTTAATTTATTTAAATAGCAAGGTGAAATAATAAACATATACCAAAAGTCCATAATAAAATCTATAAAAATTACAATAGCTCTTACATACACCTAATAGTCTACTGTACAAATTTCAAGCCATTTGGACATGTATGTCAACCTCTACGAAAAAGACAAGTTGCTATTACAAGAATTCATGTGAGAGCAAGATACACTAATAACTCACCCAAATGGCAACCAAAATTCATGAAATTTTTACCACACATCAATCATCACATGAGTAGCATGCCACAAAAATTTCACTTCATTTGGAGCCCTAGATCTACAGTTATGAAAATGACAAATACAACTAGCATTAAAAACCTAGCTGCACAAATCCATTTTTACAGAGAAAACTTTAAACCAAAACATGCCATATTATAGATCTACTGCATAGAGAATTTCACAAGGATTCTAAAAAGTCCTCATTTGCTATTTTACGATTTTTCCACGATTTACTATGAATTTCCAAAGTTCCTGCAAAATAATTACGAATGAGTCCCGAGAGCACTATTCATTTGAGTCACTGACTGTGCAGTTAGGCCCCTGGAGTTAGTCGAATTCTCCCGCGAGGTCCCTGGTCGCGATTTGAAAACAGAGGACGCCGGGGAAACGATCGATGGCGGTCGGAGGAGGCACGACGGCGAAGGGGGAATGGCGGGGGAGCATCAGGAGGCCCGTGCGCACCCGTTGGGCTACCCAGCTCGGCGCGAGGCGGTCTGTGGCAGTGTGGCCACGACAGTAGGTGGCGGCGGCGACGGCGGCGGCACGGTGGCAGCGGTGCTCCGGCGACGGTCGGAGCCGGGGAAGAGGCTCGTGAGGGGCGGCACGATGAGGGGAAGGTGATGGAGCGGTCGGCTTGGACGAAGGAAGGGCTGAGCAGTGGGGACACGACGGGGCCGAGCTCGGCCATGGCGGCCATGGCTGCGGCGATGGTTCCCGACGGGGCTGGCTTGGGCAAGCGTGCGCGAGGGATGAATGGAGGCAAGGCGGAGATGTTGGCGAGGTCAGCTCGGCTCGGGACCGAGCGCAGTAGCGGACACGGCAGCGGCACGAGCTCGAGCTGGAGCTCGACGCGGCCATGGCGCGTCCGCGCTCTGTAGTTGCAAGGAGAGGCGCGAGAGTGAGTGAGGGAGTGGAAGAGGAGCTCGGCACTCCCTTTGGAATAGCAGGGTGCACGGCAGAGGGGCAGGGGCGCGTGGCGGAGGTGGGAGCACGCGGCGCTGTGCATGACGAGCACGTTGACATTTGCACGAACACGTGGAGCGCGATAAGTTGAGCAAGGTGGGTGCCGGTTTGGGCTCGATCCGGGCCGAATCAGTGAATGGGCTCAAAACGAAGTTTGCTCACCTCGGCCTGCTCTACAACTTCTATTAAGGCACTCAGGTCATTAGAGCAACCAATTAGCGGTAAAATGGTTGCCAAGACAGCAGTGTCAACATAACAATGGTGATCGCGGAAACTCACTTTCGGAGGTCAAAACTAAGTCAAACTGGTGTCATCCTTTTGCATACTCTCCTCCACATTATCTACTCCAACTTTTGTATTTGGCTCAACTGGAGTTGCTTAGCAAAAACACGAGAACACGACGTGCCAACCGTCTTGTCATTGCCGGTCCAACTTCATGAACATGACGAAACTAGCAGTTTTGTAAATTGATTTTGAAGGTCCAACCAAGCTCCAAATCTGGTGAGACTTGATCTATTCTTTCCTTCACAAGGCGTACTCCAACTCGTATTAAGGACTGCAATTGAGCTTCCATATGAATTTGGAAGATAAAAGGTCACAAACATATCAACTCACTGCTGTCAATCCAGGACTTAGAATTATTCCTAGGGCTGAAAAACAGCAGCTGATCCAAACTTCGAGCCTCTGTTTAACAAGCTTACAAGCTGATATAGCCCTTGGTCCAAAAACAAAGTTTCTTCTACACAACATGAACTACAACTTTCATTTAATGTCCAACATCAAAACTGGTATAGAAACTATATTCCTACTTTGACCAAAGTGGCATCGCAATAAAGCTTGAATTGTTCGTTTTGATCCATTGGAGCATTTTCTGGGCATTTGCTCAACACGAACCTTTCACGACTTTTGTTGTAGAATCCATCTAGAGTCATTTGGGTAAGGTTGCAAGGTTTGGTTGATGACCTATATTTCCATCCACTTAATAATGCAATTCCAACACTTAGTAAAGTCATTCCATCAAGGATATAACTTATCATTTCATGTGACTTTTTGATTCCAAACGTCATGAAACTTTTCCAGTGACCAATATAGATAGGTACTAAGGTGAGACACATGAAGATATTGCAATAACACCACCCAAGCATATATCTTAAAAATAGACTATATGTAAAGCAAGGGTGCAACATCCAAGTTTAGGTTGGGGCTCGCTTCCATAGGTTTGACCTTGACATCTTCATTACTACATAATCTACCATGTTTGAGCTCAAACCCACTGCTTAACTGGTGGCAAACACCTGGGGTGTTATAGCCCTCCCCCCTTAAAAGAATCACGTCCCGAGATTCGGTGTGAAGAACTTTCCAAGGGAAGAGAAGCATGTTATCCCATTCCAACATCTGCAAGCGCATCAGGCTACTTAGCTTCAAGCATCAGAGAGGCTAATTAGGAAGACAACTTTCTGATACTCGCTCTAGGTAGAAACTTTTGTCTGAATAATTTCCTTTACTGACTTCCATGAAGCATTGTTACTTTAGGAGGAATCCAAGACAATATGGTACTTCGTTCACGGTGCACAGAGAGTACTACGAGCATGGGCTAATTACTCATAGCATTTACTTTTCTAGTGGCATAGCATGTACACTTCCGATAAGGGTTGGATCCATATACGAGGTAATCATTCTTTGAGGCTATCAGAAACCGTCTAACCAATAGACAAGGTCTATACCGGTCATAGATGACTCACTCACTTAGATGCCAACTGATGGAAAACTACATATTACTCCACGTGTGCAGTTCTCTTTCTCTGATGCCAACACTATATTATCTGAGTCTATTGAGGGAACAGTGAAAGTGATAACTGACTCTGTCGGTTCTAGATTTCTGCCAAATGTTACCTAAGAAGATTCTCTTATACAAAGGCAACAGTTATTCGGGTTGAATCAGATACAATCTCTTGGGTAAAAACACATATAAAGTGCCAGAGACACGTCAGCACTAGAGAACCATTACCGCAAAAAGGATTATAGCCAGGTCTGGAAGACAACCAAAAGTTGCAAGTATTCACCAATCTTCGGGACATAACCATCATAGCTATCGAGGAATCGTTACTTGACTGGAGATTAACCATCTTACTGGTAACTAATCAGTTGTCTCACAACACTTAAGTTCTAAATCTTCACTCTTGATCACAACAATAATTGCAGTCGAGGCACAAACAAGTGGTCGGCATCGAAGTCTATAGATAAGGAGTCACACTAGAGAGAGTTGATTTCATCTGTATGACTGTCATCCACACAAGGATCAAGACATTGATAGTTAGGTCATATGCACCATGTGACGATCGGTTCTTTTCCAATGGATAACTTGTCCAATCATTTAGTGTTAGGTGCCCATTCGATTCAACAGGGATGGCATACATTGCTCAATCGATGACCGACGTCGTACAAGGACACATAGGGAGAGTCACTTGTCTACCACCTCTTGCAGTCTGTTAATGTTTATGTCGGTGACTGTTCTTCAAAGGTCATCTTCTTAGCAACTTCAAGGGATATCTACTACATAAGGTCTAAGATATGAATCTTCAGATAAGATATAGGGAGATAACCAAGGAAAATGGTCACGAGAAATAACACATCGGATGCCATTTCATAATGGATCATGAATAGCAACCCTGATACCAGCGCGTGCCGAGCAGCACAACCTTGTGTGCGCGCCCACAGGAGGCTCTCGGTTTCGTCGCGGCACCATAGAATGCTAATCGTAACACCATTATTAAACGCACAAACAAAGTGGAATTTCAAGTGGCACCGATTGGGTGGTAAGAACAAGCACCAGACAAGGGAGGAGTAGCAAGCAAGGGTAGTTACAAGGTTTAGAGTCAACACGGAGGTGATCTGAGGATTAAAACACAACGCAAGGGAACATAGCTTAATCGCCGAAGACAACTGAGCAAGGGTTCTTGGTTATTTTCACGCATGCCTTGCGTCCACCAAGGTGATTACCAGACTAAAGGTTACGGTCATGTTGGACAACAACATGAGATCAAGACTAATAACGTTGAGAGACGTCAGAAGTTGAGATGGACTTAGCAAACTTTCAAACAAAATGATACACTGATCAGAGATTGCGTTGATAAGATAGCCACTTGATTTCGCAAGCAAAGATTTCTAGATCAAACAACGAGAGATTAGCGTTGCTCGGATCATCTGTAGGAGAGACAATCGGGAGGTCCAACATGGAATTTGGTATGGTCTCCAAAACTTGGCAGGCAACAACCGTGGCCAAGATCGACGTTCGTTAGGACTTAACTTGGTTGGTCAATGGAACAAGTGCATTCTCCAAAAGGTAGCGGACGTCCAAGGCCTAAGCAAACATATAAGGGGACTACGCTAGGGCCTACGGTTCAAGCAAGGCATGGATACAAAAACATTCAAGGGCGAGCAACCACGTCTAAGGCTCTGGCTCCTACGGGAGAATCTAATTAGAGATGACGACCATGCGATTACGTAACATGAGCGTTGTTCTAGGATAAAGCATCTTCAACACTCACATGCTCACCGAGGACAAAAGAGAGGTCAACTATGACACTACCTAGATAACAAGCATCTACACAACATCACAGTTTTAAGCGGACACTTGAGATTATTAGTCAGGTTAGCTTAAGCATCCAATACTAAGCAGAAGGCTCACACCTAACAAGAATTTATCCAACAAGAACTAACTACAAGTTTAGCTAAAACAAAAGCATCCTACAGTAATCAACTTAGTGCATGCACATCAATCACAAGTTACTTATTTATTAGGACAAAGGTGGGAGGAGCATAGTTATATGCACAAAGCAACAATCATGATGATGCATGCTTCGTCCTATTCGTCCTCACAAGATTGCCAGCCTAAGGTGGCAATCACATTCTATGTCGGTGGCATAACACGCATTCTCTCAATATAGAGCTAGTCGTCAGCTACATTCAACTTACGCATTCGTGGTTAGCGTACCTGCAGAAAATTTCATTGCAGCCCAACAATTCCTAATATAGCACACAATGAAAGTAGTAAACTAAATACTCTCCATACATACATCCCCTGATGCATATACTTCGGTATCATAGCTACCCAACAAATGTACCCACAATTAAGTACTTTCATAAATACATGGTTAAACATGTAATTATGCCAGTAACCACAGCTAACTCTCCCCTAGACCAATGGTTGAACGGTCATGCTCTCCCAACTCACACTTACCTTGGCGTAGGTGTGACGTTGCAAGAATGTAACTCTAGCGACATATATGGCTATATCATATATGAAGGTTACCTCTACCATTCGACCACAGGGTAACTGTGCGGTCAAGTTATCACTCATACATACCTTGGCTTGGGCGTAGATGCAAAAATTTTAAACCCCCAAGTTAGTACTTAATTAAGCCACCTAAGGGTCCTTAATTGGGCATAAAGGAAATGACCACTAGCATACTTAGATTTAAAATTCAGATTTGAACAAACCTATATATGTAGTAGCTATAAGTTGTCAAAAACTGAGTTTTGCAAACAAAAACCTTTGTTTTCAATACACATATGACATGTTTAGTGTTGAACCTTGCTCCGATACCAGCTGTCACGGAACCGCCCAAATTATAAGAACAAAAGTACAAAAATAATCACCGGAGCAATTAAATTCCTGTACTTAAGCTCCTATAACTCCGGTAGTCCAATAAAATCACGAGGGATTTCAAATCAACCAACATACAAGCCAAGATCGTAGTGGTCCAACATAACAGGTCATATGTTACATCCATTTCATAAGTAATTCAACATATATCGGAGTTCAGTAGAGTTATTACAACTCAAGTTCAAAAGTAGCGGAAGCAAAGTAGTTTGAAAACTAATATCACCTTAATTCAAATACATGCCAGTACCGAGGTCAATTTCCTATAAAAGCATGAGAGACAAGATAGCTCAGACGGATTATGCCCATGATCACACTCCGCCACTACAGCAGGAGTCTTCCAATTCTTGTAGTAGCTATGATACATCACAACCTGCAACAAGTGGGAATAAACCCTGAGTACGAGAAGGTACTCAGCTAGACTTACCCGTCATAAACCAGAAATAATGACACCAAGGAGTATGCAAGGCTTTCTTTCAGTGGGCTAGCTTGACTCATTTGCGAAAAGCATAAGTTATCATGAATAAACCGTTTTGAGCACTTTTGCATCATCTTTATTATAACCTATTAATCTAGGTAAGCACCTATGCTAAAGCAATCACTCGATTAACCATTAACATCAAAGGTTACCATTTCAGGTTTAGCATTTCCAACATCATCCACATAACCATCCGTGTTCCATCATCATTACTATGATGCCGTAACTCGAGTCAAGTGTTCACTATCCAGTGAACGATGGCGATTCGAATCGATTATTAACCAGCTGGTAATTTATTCCTTACACAAACCTCACTCACCCGCTAAAGTGAGGTATTGGTCACCGAGTCAACTATTCAGGTAAAGTCGCGAGCTTGCCAGGAACCACATGTACCCGGGGACCGCCCGACTGCTCTTTGGCCTTATCATCGCGCCCCCGTATCCTGCCACTACTGCTCCGGTACAGTGCGTTGCGGGCAAACCACTCGGCCCGAATAATCTCTCGGCTTCGCGGTCGAAAGGTACTTTATTCGGCCAGCTAAATGTGAGGCATGCGTTCAACATGACTCGAGGCCCAACATCGGTCGGTCCTTAATCGACACAGGCGGAAACTACAAGCACCCCAGAACCCTGTCTGGTTGCCCCATACTTATTCCGCCCGGTCTCCAATTATCCATCAACACTTGGCTATTTGCAGGATATCATCCATTCCATAGCTAAAGTATTCCAGTAACCACCTATAGTTGCCGGTGACAGGAAATCACCGATCGCTACCGGTCTAAGCAGGGCTAAGCAATATTTTCGATCCTGAACCAAAATAGGATTTCAGGCATATTTACGGGACAAGGAAAGGATATATATGCAGCAAGTGTTTTCAATCAACTCCTATAACTTAATGCAACAATACATATATAACATATATATACTCAATTGCTTTTGTAAAGTAGGAGGCTTAGAATGCTCCGGGGCTTGCCTGAGATCGAACACTGGGTTAGTGATTGACGGATGACACTCGCTTGGCGAGCATCTCCCATCCCGACACTTGTTTAGTCATTCCATCTTCGGGATAGGTCCACCAAACACCGTCTTCAGGTTTGGCTTCAACATCTCATCCTTCACGTGGTGCATCTAGCGAACCTAAATGAGATGCAAGATGCATGTGTATGAATACGATGAATGGTAACACAAGATGCATCACATAATCATTCATGTAAACACACGATTAAGACATAGACACCAAAAGCTAATTAACTAACATCACACAACCAATTAAAGAGGGCAAGCACATTAAGCATAACACAAGTTTAACAAGATCACAAGTATCTTAACTTGACCATCATCAAGGGTATAAGCCACACTTAGCAACACATGGAGTAAACAACCATAACTTGCATCTGACAATTTCTAGACTGCAACAACAGCTACATGTTTGGATCATAACTGGAGTTATACAAATCCAATAGCCATGCAACAAGACATTCTGGAAAGCTTATGAAATTGTCTATAATTCATCTTTAATCATCTTAGCATGATTCTTAAGTTAACCAAGTCAAACATGCATAATTACTGAATCTGGTCCAGAGATTCCAGAGAACATCTATTTCTGGAACCCAACTTGGAGCAGTCATAACTCACAAAATACAAGGCCAAAAGCTACCAAAATTTAACACAAGCTAGATTAATGAGTTATCTACAACTTTGTTATAAGCATGTCTCTCAGTAAACATCATTTTCATGGTGCAATTACCAAAGTCCCAGAAACTGTCCAGGAAAGCATCAATTGCAAGAATAAATATTAACTTACATTCCAAACATACATTTGGCCACAACCAATGTAACCGTCATAAAGTGCATGTTAAATGATCACCAAAAAGCATAGTGCTCATCATTAAATAATTACTTTTAATGCATTTCTTAATTTATTTAAATAGCAAGGTGAAATAATAAACATATACCAAAAGTCCATAATAAAATCTATAAAAATTACAGTAGCTTTTATATACACCTAATAGTCTACTGTACAAATTTCAAACCATTTGGACATGTATGTCAACCTCTACGAAAAAGACAAGTTGCTATTACAAGAATTCATGTGAGAGCAAGATACACTAATAACTCACACAAATGGCAACCAAAATTCATAAAATTTTTACCACACATCAATCATCACATGAGTAGCATGCCACAAAAATTTCACTTCATTTGGAGCCCTAGATCTACAGTTATGAAAATGACAAATACAACTAGCATTAAAAACCTAGCTGCACAAATCCATTTTTACAGAGAAAACTTTAAACTAAAACATGCCATATTATAGATCTACTGCATAGAGAATTTCACAAGGATTCTAAAAAGTCCTCATTTGCTATTTTACGATTTTCCACGATTTACTATGAATTTCCAAAGTTCCTGCAAAATAATTACGAATGAGTCCCGAGAGCACTATTCATTTGAGTCACTGACTGTGCAGTTAGGCCCCTGGAGTTAGTCGAATTCTCCCGCGAGGTCCCTGGTCGCGATTTGAAAACAGAGGACGCCGGGGAAACGATCAATGGCGGCCGGAGGAGGCACGACGGCGAAGGGGGAATGGCGGGGGAGCATCAGGAGGCCCGTGCGCACCCGTTGGGCTACCCAGCTCGGCGCGAGGCGGTCTGTGGCAGTGTGGCCACGACAGCAGGCGGCGGCGACGGCGGCGGCACGGTGGCAGCGGCGCTCCGGCGACGGTCGGAGCCGGGGAAGAGGCTCGTGAGGGGCGGCACGATGAGGGGAAGGTGATGGAGCGGTCGGCTTGGACGAAGGAAGGGCTGAGCAGTGGGGACACGACGGGGCCGAGCTCGGCCATGGCGGCCATGGCTGCGGCGATGGTTCCCGACGGGGCTGGCTTGGGCAAGCGCGCGCGAGGGATGAATGGAGGCAAGGCGGAGATGTTGGCGAGGTCAGCTCGGCTCGGGACCGAGCGCAGTAGCGGACACGGCAGCGGCACGAGCTCGAGCTGGAGCTCGACGCGGCCATGGCGCGTCCGCGCTCTGTAGTTGCAAGGAGAGGCGCGAGAGTGAGTGAGGGAGTGGAAGAGGAGCTCAGCTCTCCCTCTGGAATAGCAGGGCGCACGGCAGAGGGGCAGGGGCGCGTGGCGGAGGTGGGAGCACGCGACGCTGTGCATGGCGAGCACGTTGACATTTGCACAAACACGTGGAGCGCGATAAGTTGAGCAAGGTGGGTGCCGGTTTGGGCTCGATCCGGGCTGAATCAGTGAATGGGCTCAAAACGAAGTTTGCTCACCTCGGCCTGCTCTACAACTTCTATTAAGCCACTTAGGTCATTAGAGCAACCAATTAGCGGTAAAATGGTTGCCAAGACAGCAGTGTCAACATAACAATGGTGATCGCGGAAACTCACTTTCGGAGGTCAAAACTAAGTCAAACTGGTGTCATCCTTTTGCATACTCTCCTCCACATTATCTACTCCAACTTTTGTATTTGGCTCAACTGGAGTTGCTTAGCAAAAACACGAGAACGCGACGTGCCAACCGTCTTGTCATTGCCGGTCCAACTTCATGAACATGACGAAACTAGCAGTTTTGTAAATTGATTTTGAAGGTCCAACCAAGCTCCAAATCTGGTGAGACTTGATCTATTCTTTCCTTCACAAGGCGTACTCCAACTCGTATTAAGGACTCCAATTGAGCTTCCATATGAATTTGGAAGATAAAAGGTCACAAACATATCAACTCACTGCTGTCAATCCAGGACTTAGAATTATTCCTAGGGCTGAAAAACAGCAGCTGATCCAAACTTTGTGCCTCTGTTTAACAAGCTTACAAGCTGATATAGCCCTTGGTCCAAAAACAAAGTTTCTTCTACACAACATGAACTACAACTTTCATTTAATGTCCAACATCAAAACTGGTATAGAAACTATATTCCTACTTTGACCAAAGTGGCATCGCAATAAAGCTTGAATTGTCCGTTTTGATCCATTGGAGCATTTTCTGGGCATTTGCTCAACACGAACCTTTCACCACTTTTGTTGTAGAGTCCATCTAGAGTCATTTGGGAAAGGTTGCAAGGTTTGGTTGATGACCTATATTTCCATCCACTTAATAATGCAATTCCAACACTTAGTAAAGTCATTCCATCAAGGATATAACTTATCATTTCATGTGACTTTTTGATTCCAAACGTCATGAAACTTTTTCAGTGACCAATATAGATAGGTACTAAGGTGAGACACATGAAGATATTGCAATAACACCACCCAAGCATATATCTTAAAAATAGACTATATGTAAAGCAAGGGTGCAACATCCAAGTTTAGGTTGGGGCTCGCTTCCATAGGTTTGACCTTGACATCTTCATTACTACTTAATCTACCATGTTTGAGCTCAAACCCACTGCTTAACTGGTGGCAAACACCTGGGGTGTTACAGTTATGTCCTCTTCAGTCTTACCTGGGTTCATCTTCCTCGTGGCGTCTGCTGCACGCTAAGGGCGTGGCCGCATACAGGGAGAGGCTAACTGGTGGGCCTGGGCGCGCTAATGTAGTGGCCACACGCTCGCCCTTGTCACGTTGTGTCACGCCCGAGCATGACCCTGAGCTGGGAGTGGCTGACTCGGCCTCACGAGGGCAAGGGGACAGAGCCTCGACAAGGCTTGGGGCCCTGCGGCTCTGCCCGTGTGTAACACCCTAAAATTTGCTTCTTTTGAAATAGAGATAAATTGATTTAATTATGAATTTTTGTGCTCATGAAACATAGGAAAAATATTATTTTTCATTAAATTAAAATTCATATAGGATTAGCAACATTATTGGTGCATTCATGCCTCTACATTGGATTTTATGTACTGCATGGTTTTAACAAAAAATTCAAAATGAATTCAAATGCTTTTGAAAATGGTTTTGAAAGAGGCTTTGGAAATTTAGAAAAAAAAAGGAGAAACCCTCCCCTCTTCCCCTTCTGCCCCGAGTGGCCCAGTTCTCCCTCTGTTTTCCCGCAGGCCAAGCTCCCTTCGCTCCCTCCCCCGGCCCAACCACTCCCGGAGCCCTTCAACTAGCAGAACGGCCCAGCGGACATCACGACCCCGCGTCCCTTCTGCCGCTGAGCAGTGGGTCCGGTTCGTCAGCGACCCTCAGCGCCTTCCTTTCTTCTTCCTTTCGCCGTGTTCAACCAGGAGACCGAACTCGATGCCGTCGCGATTTTGCGGGATTCCGCGTAATCCTCACGTCGAGGCTCCTATAAAGCCCCCGTTTTTCCCACCTATACGTGACGCCGCCGTAGACTTTGCCTAGCTAGCTCGCTGCTGCCGTCTTGGATCTCGGCGAGATCCTGCCCACGTCATCACCGAACTTCGCAGGAGACCCCGCTGCCGCCCCGCCGAGCCCTGCATCCTCTCCAAGCCCTCTGTTCGCGTCAAGCCCCTAGGTAGGCTTGCCGTGATCCACTCTGCCTTCCAGTGTTTTTCCCATTGAAAAACGGAGCCCTAGAACGTGTCCTCGTGCTTCACCGGCGAGAACATCGCCGCCGGCCATGGAGCTCCTCCCTGCTGCTACTGTTCCGGCCAGAGGAACTCCTCTCTATCCACTACTACCGTCCGTTCCAAGATCAACAGCCCATATTAAAACACACCCCTTCGCCGCTGTTTTTGCTAAAGAGACCACCGATTTTCACGAAATCAAACCTCTTGTTTTCATATTGAAAAAGTGTTTTAATTTATTTTAATTCGTAAATAGTTCACTGTAATAATTACAGAATTGCCATCAACTTCTTGTTTTCTACGTACCTTCTGCATTTTAACTCCGTTTGCGTTAGATTCATAACGATATAATCTACATGTTAGCAACAATGTTCACCATGTCACCAGCTCTAGAATTTCATGTTTTAGACCTAACTTGAATAATGATTATGCAACTGGATTTATAAATAAAATATGATTAATTTTTCAGGCTGGGCAAATTTTCGCCGAAAACTGATAACCGAACCGAACCGAAATGTCAGTTTGTTTGGTTTTCAGTTTCAGTTTCTGTATTGGAGAAGTTTGGTGTTCGGCTACGGTTACGGTTTTCTTCTCAGACCGAACCGAAGAACCGATAAGCCAAACACGTCCAGCAATCCCCGAACTACACCACCTTCGTCTGGTTGTGCCCCAATTAGAGTCCACGCACAGCCCACCAGGCCCAATAACCTGCAGTTCCCGCACTCTCTCCGCTCCCACTCCCCAGACTCCCATCGTCCCACACAAGAGACACACTGCAAACCCTAAATCCTAAATTCCCAACCCACTAGGCGCAAGCGACGTCGGCAGCGCAACACAGCTGAAGCCTGGCGCGCGCAAGGGAGAGGCCCGAGGGTGGCCGGCGCGGCGATGCGAGCAAGGGAGCGGCCCGCGGGCAGCCGCGGGAGCAACGACGCGGCTCATGAGGTGACGCAACTGCGCGCGCTAGGAGCGGGCGGCGCGGTGGCGCCGACGCCACTGGGAGGCTGGGAGTGTGGGCTGGCGCGAGCAGGCGGCTCCGAGCACGGGGCGGCGTGAGCAGGCGGGTGTGAGCGCGGGGAGGCGGTCCGGTTGGCTGTGCGAGCTGAGATGAGGCGACTGACCGACGGCAAGCAGCCAACCTCCCTCTCCCTCGTCTGTGCTATTTCGATCGGTTCGGTTAAAACTGAGAAACTAAACTAGAAAACCACAACCAAACTTGTCGGTTTTCACTTCTATAAGAAACCGATCGGGTGCTACTTGTTAGAGACCGAAGTTTTTAGGAGCCGAATAAACCGAACAGAAGTGTTGGTTTAAACCGAATGCCTAGTCTGATTAATTTTACTTTAGTTTTCTAATTCAAATATAATTTGAGTTAATTCGATTTAGATGTTTCTCTGAAATATCTTATACATGTTTTATTTAGTTAAAACAAATGAAGCTTATAGTTTGACATTTTCTCCTATTAGTAGATCTTTCGGTAGGTAGGCGTTTCTTTTTGCACCGTAGCTCCGATTAGCGTGCTTTTCGTGTATTTGTGTTTGTAGAGATGCGTAGATTAGTCTTCAAACCTTTTATTGATTGGTGTACTGTTCAAATTCTAATATAGTTATATTTGTATGCCATGCATGTCAGTTTGGATGATTGTGTGGTGCTTTATGATCTTGTCTAGTCGGTGAGCTATACGTGGTGATCAGAAGCAACTCTTTGAAGGCCACATGACGAAGGATCTGAGTTTAAGACAAATATAGCATGAGATCTTGTTTGTTTCCTATTCACCGCTAATCACTTAAACTCATTATGCATATATTCATCTTGTTACTCGTAAGGATATCCATCCTAGCTTTGTACTTGTTCCTTAACACCGTGGGTTGTTGCATACGGTAGAGTGATGCTGTGCACTATACAACAATTATGATATGTAACTTGATTAATGGTATATGCAATAAATGCTGTGCACTATACAACAATTATGATATGTAACTTGATTAATGGTATATGCAATAAACACTTAAAATATGCTTTTTAGCAACATGAAAAAGGAGGCTAGAGTGTTTGGCTACTTTTCAAATGCTTTAGTTACTCTCCCTAAGGACTTACTGTAAGTGGATTCCCTCGGTACTTACAGTACAACCGTGAAAGCTATATGGCTCTGGCTTTAGTCAATAATAAAGGCCTTTTCTAGGTTGTTAGTGGTTACCGAAAGGCACAGATGAGGTTTGTCGAGCTAGATATAGTGCGGCCTCTATTCCTAAGTGTATAATATGTGGAAGTGTGCCTTTCGAAAGGGAAGCTCTACATCCCCTTGCCATTGAAATCATGCGGCTACTAACTTATTAGAAGAACTTTTGAAAGACATCATAGTGTACCCTGTCTGCTCACCTTGAAAGTGTTTTAGGAGTAATTAACTCGGGCATATCGGCAATACGACTCAGAGTTAAGATGTACAATCTCTGCAGAGTATTAAAAACTGTTATAATTGCCGTGCACATGGTCAAAAACGTCCTGGACTCCTTACTACATAGTGATTTATTCATGTTTACACGATTATGTTATTATTATAGGCTAAAGTTGTTGCTACTCATTTACTAAAATTATGACTTACTAAAAGCTAATCGAAACCTTTTCAGCCTCACGAAAGAGGAGGCTACCGCTGCTTTGTTTACGAAGGCACCATCGAATCTGGCTGCAGGCTGCAGGCTGCAGGCTACCGCTGCCTCGGTGTCACTGTCACGGTCTGCACACCCAGTCATACAACCCACGGCAGTTCCAATGCTATAAATTACATATATTTTCTATACCTATTAATTTGCATAGACACTACGTATAGAAACTATAATCCCAATAAATAATTTCTAAAGAATAATTTTTTATCCAATCACATACATTATTTCTCCATTCTCTATCAATCACATCCCTTCATGTCTTGGTTCTCGTGTAGACATGGTTTCTAACTTAGACCCAGTTTATATGATTTTTGCTCTCTCTCTTCAATAACTACATTGCCATGTCAGCAAAACGTTTAGGTGACAGTACAATTAATATCATAGAAACTATGGTGACTTCTACATTGTGAGTGCCTTACTCCTTTGTTTCTTGAGTAAAGTTGTTCTTACATTGGTGATCCAAGTTCCATCACTTAAATTCACGAAGAATTACAGAGGCTGCAATGTTAATACATATTCCCTTTAAAAAAATCACGAAGAACTTACTCACAATGAACATATACAGCTCAGATTTCAAGAGCTTAATGCCCAAAAAGGGAGACGCTTCCAGGCTATCCAAAATTTGGAGCTATACCGCCAAAATATGGTGAGAGCCTATGGCAAGCTTGTCAAGCATCGAGTGTTCATGAAAACTAAACTGACCCTCATGTTAATTAATATACGCCCCAGAAAACCAAGGAAAAGTTTAAGCCAAAGTGTGAAGAACCATATGTCAATGAGCAAGCCTATGACGAGGGGTGTTTATCATCAGTTAGTTGATCATCATGGGTCAGGCCAATGCCTCCAGTGGCGGACCCAGCCGGGTTTTGGGTAGGCCCTGGACTACCCCAGATTTCCGGTGACCAAGGTAACAGAGCACTGTAGCGAGAACTGTAGCGTACTGTGGAACACTGTTTTTATACTGTGTGCCTACCCAAACAAATGATTCTGGGTCCGCCACTGAATGCCTCCAATCAACCGGAGGTTCTTGAAGAAATAATTTCAATAAAAATGTTTCCATTTTCTTTAGAAAAAAACAAAACCTTCATGAAGTGGGTGGTTGTTACTCTTGATGCGTTCTTCCCCCAATAATTTTTTTTGCATTGGACATCAATGTTCTAAAACAAAAAAAATGGCTTTTGCTTATGTTGCATCGCACTTGTAGTGTAAGATTTGGCTGCCTTAGGACTTGATCAAGTGGGAAGTAACTCACTTAATGAAGTTGGTGAAATATCATGTACACCCATTTGCACAAGACATGCTGATTGACGTCCACTGGGGGTGGGAAGGGCTGAGTGGACGTGCAGCGCGTCCGGTCGCGAGGGGAGCTTACTGGACTCCAACCGGACGCTGGCACTGTCGCGTCCGGTCGTTGCGTGGAGCGCGTCCGGTCGTTGTGTCGCGTGCGCAGGCGCTGTGCGATCGGCGCGTCCGGTCGTTTGAGCGGCGTGTCCGGTCGTCGCGTTTGTCTGTTGGCGCGCAGTGACCGTTGGAAGATCTAGCAGCCGCGTTTGATTTCGAGGGACATGTGGACGGCGCAGGGCGACCGGACGCGGTGAAGCGCGTCCGGTCAGTTTCGACCGGCACGTCTAGTCGCTCGCGGAAAACGCCCAGTGAGTTGTTAACGGCTCTATTTGTTTGGGGTGCTTATAAATACGTGTTGGCCGGCCCTTGGGGAGGTCGCTTGGCATTTCTAACACTCTTGTGCATCCTTTGAGCTAAAGCTTCTCCTCCCACTCATCTCTCTTACTTGATTGCAAATCAAAAGTGAGATTGAGTGATCTCAAAGTGTATTTGCATAGCTTGAGGGCATCTAGTGGCACTTGTGGGTGGTTTAGCCGGTGGATTTCTTGTTACTCTTGGAGAGTACCGCTCCTAGCTGGCTTGGAGATTGTTGGAGGCGTTGGCAAGAGAAGGTGATTGTTCTTGGCCACCTCCGGTTGATTGTGAGAGGTTCTTGTGCTTTTCTCGGCGGGACGCCAAAAGCAACTCTAGTGGAATGCGCGTGTCTTTGAGTTACCACATTTGAGAGTGGTGTCTTACGGTGCCTTGCGGGGCATGCCTTGAGGGGCAAGTGACTTGAGGGTCACACCGGGAAACCATCTAAGTGTTGGTCGACATAACCGGTGACGTAGCTTGTCGGTGCACAAGTGAACACCGGGTGAACAAAAATATTGTGTCTCTTGTCTCCCGGTGATGGTATTCATATTGTGTTGTTGTCAATATTGATTGATTGTATATCATCTTGGTGATTGGCAACATCTTCACTCCACTGTCGGTATAAGAATCACAATCCTCTCTCTTGCACTTATTTTTACTAGATTATCTTATGTAGCTCTAGTGGTAGCTTTGCTAGTAGTGTTGTTAGCTTGTTCTCTAGTGTAAAATTAGTGACAGCTCTTGTGTGAACTAGAGATCATAATCTACTAGACTTGTGGATAGGAGGCTTGCATCACAACCTTTGGCTAAGCAAAACTCGCTTTACGCCGTTTGTTATTCTAACAAGTTTGCTTAGTGGTATTTGTAGAATTTTTTGTAGGCTATTCACCCCCCCTCTAGCCATCTAGGACCTTACAGCGCGGCGGGGTCAGAGCCGGTAACCTCCTGGGCGCCTGCCCCTACCTGGGCAGCCGCCTCCCGCTGCTTCAGTCGCTCCGTTGCATCCTGAAGTCTCGCGACCCAGGCGACGTCGTCAGCTGCCGTCCGCATTATTACGGCGACGCCCGACCGGAGCGCCTTCACGGGGGTCGGACCCGTGAGCTCCACCTTGCGCTTGTGCCTGAGGAACAAATAAATGCGTCAGAGTAAAAAAATGGGACCACTAATCACAAAAAATAGGGCAGAATAGCTTACCCAGATATGGGAACCAAGGGCCTAGGCCCCGGCGGGCCAGAGACACCCGACGGCGCCTGCGACGGCCCTACCGTCAAACCTCCTGCTGGTCGGGCGCTCCTCGGAGCCCTAGTCGGCGGAGCACCCTGGGTCCTCTACACCGCCGAGGCTAGCTGGCCTTGGGTCCTCACGCCCGTCGATGGTGCCCCGGATGACGACGCCGACGTCGCTGCCCCGGCTACCGTCTGAGCCCGCGGTACTTGGGCTCGTGGGGGCGGCGCCATCGACCCTTCTTGCGGGGCCCCCGACGAGGTGACTCCTCCCGTTGAGGGACCCGCTCTGGCCCCTATCTCTTCTGGCTCTTCCTCCCCCTCGACGCCTGGGAGGACGACCACCCGATGGGCTCCAAGAAGGGGCGCACATCGGGGAGGTCCGCCAGACCAGTCGCGGCATCGTACCGCGACAAGGCGTCGTCGTCGTCGCCGTCATCATCGTTCTCCCCCGAGACCATCTCAGAGGGAGACTCCTCGAGCGGGAGCCCATCGAGGCTCTGCTGGCGTCAACGCTTCTTCAGCGCCTCCTGCTCCTGGGCCTTGCAGACTTGACGCTTCTTGGCGGCGTCTTTCTCCTCTTTCTGTTGGGCCGCCAAGAGGCGTCGAGCCTCCCGAGCGACCCAATCTTCTGGAAGCGGCGGTCGCGTTTCCTTAACCGCCGATAGATCCTGTACACAGACCTCGACTGAGTCAGTGAAAGGAATCCGGAAACAAAAAATCTCAAAAACGCCAAGAACAACACTTACCAGGGGCTCGAATCCCTGAGTGGGGCGCATTGGGACCCTATCGATGTCCTCCGGCTTGAAACTCCCCACCATCCGTCGCGCGCGTCGAGCGACCTCGTCAAGGGGGAGGGACTCATGCGACATCCTGCTCCCCTCCAACGGCGCCTCCGGCGTCATTTGGTCAAGCCGGAGCCGACGCTGCGTCAGCGGCATCACTCTCCGGTGATGAAATGCCGCGGCCACCATCCCCGCTGTCAGTCCGCGCTGGCGGAGCCTCCACAGCGCGTCGAGCAGTGGCTCCAGCTTCGGCTTATGACCAGTTCTCCTCTCGAGCAACCAGCACCCGGCCGGAGTACCTCGGCAGCTGGTCGCCGTTGTTGCGGAGGTAGAACCAGCCGTTGTGCCAGCCGCTGTTCGAGGAGATCAGCTGTGCAGGGATGTACTGGTCGCCTCGACCGGACCGGACTTGGAGGACGCAGCTACCCGCGTGCACCGCGCGCCGCACCCCTCGCTCTCCTGCCTTCTTGGCAAAAAGCTCCGCCCTGAAGAGGTGGAGCCACAGATTCCACTGCGGCTCCATCCCCAGGTATCCCTCGCAGACCGCCACGAAAATAGCGGCCAGTGAGATGGTGTTGGGGGCGAGGTGGTGCAGCTCCACCTTGTAGTAGTGGAGGAGCGCTCGCATGAAGGGGCTGGCCAGCATGCCAAACCCCCTCTCGTGGAAGCATATGAAGCTCACCATGTAGCCTTCTGGGGGCGCCAGTTCCCGGTGGTCAGACGGCGGCGCTCTCCACTCCGGCTGGGTCTGGCTCGTCTTCGACCGCAAAAGCCCGTCGCGGAACAGCTCTTCCAGCCTCCTCTCCGTTACTGAGGAGTTGGCCCAAGCGTCGGCGGGGAGGAGCTGGCTCTTGCCTGCCATTGTCGTTGGAAAACTACGCGGGCGAGAAAAAGCGGCGGCGGCGCTGAATGGCGGCTGAAGGGCGTAGGATGACAAAGAGGGCGATGTAGGGCAGGGGAGGCGAGAATGCAAATGGCCTGTAAGGGAAAACGGAACCCCGGGTCTTGCTCTTATACCCCGATGGAAGTCCAACGGGCACGCGAAAAGGTAGGAGCAGTTTTTGCATTCAATGACCTTACCTAACCGCTCCCTCGAAACCCGCAGATATGGGCACGTGGCCGCTATACACGCCGTAACCGTCACACCACGCCGCCCACTACCGCGCCGATCTCGCTTCCCCTCCTGAAAAGACACGCCCAAAGCGGGTAGGAGAGGGATCCGCAAACGGATATTCCCAGACGCCTGGGTAACGGGCTCCAAGCCCGGTATGAATCTCAAGGGATGGAAAGCTGGCCCTCGACCAGGGTTCGACAGCTGCCCTCGAGTGATAGAGTCAGGGACGACTAGGGATGCGCCCATACAAGGCCAGGGCTCGAGCCGTGCTCTCGAGGCACCCCAAGACGTATTCGAGGCTAAAAGAGAAGGTCGACGAAGGAATCCCCTCGGAGGGAGGCATCAAGCCCTCGAATCCCATCGCAAGGAATCGAGATCCACACGACCACTCTTTGGCATTCTTGAGAGCGCCTCCGTGGCCGCTAGCCGACTCCTATCGAATGGAGCACGGGCTCACACTCGAATCCCCCCGTTAGTAGCTCGCCGGAGGCCGTCGGAACTCGCCCCAAACGAGGGTAGTACGACGTTCCCCACCCCTCCTCCTTTTTTTCTAAAAAAGGAGCATGAGGGTCGAACAATAAAAGACGGTCAAGACTCTGATCGACCTCACGCGTACGAGGCTCGGGGGCTCGACTGCAAGAAACCGAACCTCGAATGAAAAAGTACGGAGCACGCCACTATATGAGACCGTTCCTCAGTAGAGCGCGTAAAAGACCTCGAAGGAGTCCAAGTACTCCACCAAGGCCTCGGGGGCTACACCCGGCGGGTGCGCTCGCGCGCCCCCACCGAAAAAAGTTACGACACTACGACTCCAGTTCGTTAACCGCTGAGCCTCTGAGCGAGTGACCCACACTCATCCAAAGGCTCGAGGGCTACTGTCGGTACCTACATACTAGGGGTATCCACAATTAACGATTAAGAAAAACAAAACCGCTACCCACAAATGAAACAGAGCCAAAAACAGCGGACGAGATACCTCGACTGCGCTCCGACTCGCACGAGGCCGGCTCGACGGGACGCCTCGACTACGTTCTGAATCCGACTCGCACGAGGCACCCTCAATGGGACGCCTCGACCGCGTCCCGACTCGTACGAGGCCCGTTCGATAAGGCATCTCGACTATCGGCAACCTCCGACTCGCACGACCCCGGGTCGAATCGCTCGACCTATCTTACTCACATGCTCTGAGGCAAAAGTCAGAGCATTTAATGCGACTATCTACTACCTCCTACCGTCATGGCTACAGCTGTGACCGACGTGGAGGCAATGCCGGTGTCAGGTCTCACCTTTTACTGCCCATCCCGGGATGGGAGGTGAAAATCTATCACTATACACACCATACTGCACACTGTTTCGCCACCGATCACCCTCGAGGGAGGATACGACATGGTCCGTATCCCACGATCTCAGGGATTCGGCCTTATCCGCCCATCCTCGACCCATCCTCGACCCATCCTCGACCCGGCCTCGACCAGCCTCGATCCGCCGCCAGTCAGCAGGGAAGAAAGGCCAACGTGGCACAGGACTCAAGGTCTTTTCACCGTCTCGTCCCCGACATCACCATGGTGTCCAGGGATGACCGGCCATTCCTAGGGCACGTCGCTACAGTCACCTCCACAGGGATCGACAAAACTTCACCTCAAGGCACCCCGGCGTCCTGGCCTCCTCTTACCCTATAAAAGGACAGGCCAGGGCTCTACAAGGGGCAAGGAAGAAAACGAAGGAAACAACGGACCAACCAATAAACGAGCAAAGACACACCACCCATCGATCAACATCTCAAGCAATCACCCTTGTACTCTGACTTTTCCTTTGAGACTTGGGCTCGGTTCCCTCTCTCACAGCTTGTAACCCCTACGCAAGCACTTCGGTGCAAGGAAATACAATACTCCTCCCTCCCCGCTGGACGTAGGGCCTTCTTTTGCCCGAACCAGGATAAATCCCCGTGTATTCTCCTTGCATCACTATCCAGATTAGGGACACGCAGCACTCACTCGTTGGCTTAGGACCCCCACGGGACCGAACGCCGACACTTTGCTAAGGACTCCATGGATGAACCTAAGTACAGCCGGGAAACAGTACATGAGATTCTAATGTCTTGCATTCAACATGGAAAAAACCATTTACCTGTTGATGCTCCTGGGACGAGAGCATTTAGGCATGGCGCACGAACTAGCGAAATTGGTCCTGGATTTCTAGGGATGAACTCGGACGATCCATTTAGGTACCTAGGGTTTCATGGAGGAGCGAAGCAGATGCTCCCCGGCAGGAGGAGGCGTTGAGGAGGGGGGAAGGTAGGGGGGGCCTTCGGGCCCCACCAGCGTCGAAGCCCCGGCCGAGGGGGCGCGCCCTCGCGTCGCGCACGCCGCCGCATCTGGACGGAAGGGAAGAGAGAGAGGAAGGGGAGGGAGAAACGGAGGAAGAGGCAGGCGAGGGAGGGAGGAGGAGGACAAGGAGATGGAGGAGGAGGAGGAGGAGGAGGGCGAGCGCCACCGCGGCGGCCCGCTCGCGCCCGGCACCGTCGCCGTCGTCCGCCCGCTTCGGGAGAAGGTGCGGGAGGCAGAGAGGAGAAGCCAGAAGAGTGTGGAAGGCACTGGACGGCTCGGGAGGAATCGAAGACCAAGATTTGGGTGTATATATTTGTCTCCTGGCTGATCTGGATGAAAAGCGGGAGGGACCCCATGAAGACTGAAGGAATCGAGCCAAAATCTCGGAAGTTGGTCAACGTAAGCAGAATCAGCTCCTAAATACTGTTTGTACAGGTAATCTTGGCCGTTCATGAAGATAATCAAACGGCAGAACTAATTTTGGTAGACGTGGACAGCGGTTCTCTTCTAGGAGCCCACCAGGTTTGTAGAGTTATATATATTAAATGTCTCTGAGATTCTCCATGTTCCCTGACGCATGCATGGATGGAGAACCTTTTTCAACACGATTTGCATAGATATAGAAAGTATCTCTTGATTAGGAATAGAATTAGACGGAAAAATACAGAGATGGGAAATCGAAGCACACAAGGCTCGGCTCACTGGCCTCCTCCCTGCTCTCTGCTACCTCTTGCTTGCTGGCCTAAAAAAGAAACGCAATTCTCCATTTATCTCGAGAACAGTATACAAATCCTTTTCACCAGAACATTCATGGGGATCGATTATTGACACTGATCAACAAGACCTCTCGAGGTGTGGGACTGGGAGGAAATAAACAGTGTTTCGCTAAGCTAAAGGTTGATTTGCTATGCAACCATGCTTAGATCATTTATTCGAGGTGCCAATTGTTTGATGGATTTTTGTACCGCCATCGTGTGACTATATACAATAACACATACGGTAACGAAGCAAGCGATCATGCAGTGGTACGTACGCATAAGAAGCACATGCAAGTTACAAGAAAAGGTAGTAGCCACGCCCATTCGATTTGTGCAAGTGGCAAATGTGTTGTGTCTTTTAAATATATATGGAAAATTAACAAGAATGCTTGACGTGAAGGCTTCAGCATACATGCATATATAGCTAGCAAATACAGTAGTAGGTAATAATTACGGTATATGCATGTCACTTAAAGCTGATGTACTCGTATATGTATATGCATGTATGGACGTATGTGTAGCTGCCTTTCTAATAAGCTGGAGACGAATACGAAACCTCACCTACCTGCCGCCCTACGCGTGCGTCGTGTATGTTTGAAATTCTACATGTTCCTGACGCATGGATGGAGAACATTTTCAACACGGCTTGCACTCATATATATATATATATATATATATATATATATATATATATATATATATATATATATATATATATATATATATATATATATATATATATATATATATATATATATATATATATATATATATATATATATAGGGTCCTGCACTCATATGGCAAGGCCATTCCTGCTGAGGGTTGCATATTCATAAATGGGAAGTAACAATGTGATTGATCTTTGGGAATAGAATTATTAGAAGGAAATCAGCTAGCTGGCGCTAGGCCGCGTGACGCGCGCTCGGCCTTCTTCCCTGCTAGCTCCCGATCTGCCACCTCTTGCTGGCCTATGAAAAGCAAGAGCTTCTACTTCTTGTACGCACAGACATGCATGCATCCAAACAGGACCAATCGGAGAAGAAGGTGGACTCACAATACCACACACGCGCTAGAACCACTCGTTCACGCTACAGTACTCCACACACGAGAACACACAACACGACAGACAGACACAACACTAAGACACCAACATCTTGTACACAGACAGGGAGAAGAGGCTATCTCTCTCTCCGTGGCCATCCGTCGCCGTATTGTATTTTATAAGTGCACTGACACGTCCCGCCCCGTAATGTTTTGTTTTTTTAGATAATACCGTAATATTTTGTTTATTTTATTGTTTGTTGGCGCGAGCTTAGTTATGAATCTTCATGTGTGTCATCATGGTTGCCTCGACTTTTGAACGGGCATCACAAACAGGCCCACTTAATATATTTTGTTGTTATGC
Organism: Saccharum hybrid cultivar R570; assembly: GCA_038087645.1. Taxonomy (NCBI): domain Eukaryota; kingdom Viridiplantae; phylum Streptophyta; class Magnoliopsida; order Poales; family Poaceae; genus Saccharum; species Saccharum hybrid cultivar. Next base: position 8,061,221 of record JAQSUU010000493.1, on the reverse strand, counting down.
TTAGGGTTTTTTACGAGAATGTTAGTTGTTACAAGATTGCCCTTAGTTGGAATAAGCTTCCGCCATGAGGGTGTCCACCAGGTGAGAGACAAAACTGTGTGATGCTTCTACCGCTCCCCCTGAAGAGTCTCTGATAAAACCTGTGCTCCCACACCCCGTATTTTCATCGAAGGAGGCATCAGCATTCACCTTAACTTTACCTTATGGAGGTTTCTGCCAACCTATCGTACTTTTGAGTCCTTCATTGTTGCTAGCTTGTAATTCTTTGCAAGAGTGGAAATGGACAAGCCCGATCTTGATGGTCGCTGGATATTCTCTCCATGGACATGCTGCCATCTCTCCCACCAGAGATACAAGCCTCCTGTGAAAACTAGCTCTGACCTCTGAGGGCCCTACACCAAGATGTCGGCCCTAATCACCTCTTTGGAGCACTTCTTCTAATGTAATAGAGCCAGACCGATTAGTGCTAAGGGAGTGTTTGGTACTGCTCCACAAACTCCACCGTGGAGCAGCTTCACAAAAAAACTGGAGTTTGTGAAGCACCTCTTTAGGTGCTCTTACAACTCTACCATTTTTTCTCGAACAAAGTGTGTGGAGCTAAAACCATTTGGCTAAAAAACGTGGAGCGCGAAGCTAAAAATTATAGAGCGGAGCAGTTCTAAACACCCCATAAGTATCTTAATAATTTCCTCTGAGACTCCTAGCGATCTCCATACTTCCTTTGCTCGGTCACAGGTGAACATCACATGTTCAACACATCCCACGTTATGTCAACGGGATTGACAAGCTCATCAACTGAAGTTTACAGTATTGTGACCTTGTTGTTGAAGTTTCTTTTTAGGAACTGTTGCAGCTTTTTTTTAATACTTTGCCACTATATATTATCGCTACGTCCGCTGTTTACCCCATTTCAGGCTGGGCGTTCGGTCATGACCGAAAATTCGGGTCGGTTTCTTCGGTCTTTTTTTACTTCGGTCCATGGAAATCGCAAACCAAAGTGTTGCCCAAGAAAACAAGAACCGACAGATCGGTTGATGAGATACAGGCCCGATCTTCCGAGAGGTAGCCGATAAGTTCGATTTGTGGAGATCTCGACGTTGGCGATCCGGCTTCAAATCAGACTCGATTCGAACCCTGCAACCGTTACACCACTGCTCCGCGCTGGTTATCAACCAAGCACAACTTGATTGACCTCGCCAAGAAGGCTTTTCCTGCAAGCGAATCGAAGAACACAAGCAAGAAGGTAAAAACACGCAATCTGAAATTGCAAATATGAATGATGTGAATATCAATATAGGGTTCAAGAACTCGGTTCCAAAGGACTAATCGACACAGTGGAGGAGATCAAGAACAGGGGCCCTGGATCACTGTAAAAGGATTTGTCACCACAGTTACAATGAACGATTCAGTTTCTCGATGGAAAACTAAACTCTAAACAAAACCCGATTGTCTAGCAGCGGCGGCGGCTATTTTTATAGTCTAAGACTCGACCTAGGGTTGAAGACGGCCAGGGATTGGGCGCCCACAACTTGGGCTTAAGACCCGACACGATACAAGGCCAAGTTGGCCTAAATAGGTGACGCAGCACCTTGTCGTGGTCACACAGAATGATCCATGGACCTTCTGGAGCTGGGACCAGATCCAAAATGACGTTGCAGCTGAGTTGGAGACGAATTGCAACTTGGGGAAGACCATAGCGTCGGTGTGTCCAGCGTGGCGATGTCCTCATCATCCTCCCCTTCTTGAATTGGAGTCGTCCTCGACTCCATCTTGGCGATGTCCTCATCATCCCCTCCTTCTAGAATTGGAGTCGTCCTCGACTTCATCCCATCATCAGCGAACTCCTGCAAAAGGTTAGTGACAGCAGGCAATGCACCTGACATAATAGGTTGACAAAACATAGTATAACATGGGGCATCAGGATTATCACATAACTCAACAGTAGCAGAAGTTGTAGCAAGAAAAGTACCTCCTTTTAACCTAATCCCATTATTCCCATTATTTTTAGCAATGTCAGTTGGAGGTTTATTTTTAATCTCTTTAGCATGTTTAATAATATCCGTAGGAGACAAAGGCAGCAATGTAATTGTCTTGTCCTTATGTATGATAGTGTATGTATTAGTTCTACCATGGTGTAAAGCATCATTATCAAATTCCCATGGACGACCTAATAAAATGGAACAAACTTGCATAGGGACAACATCAAAATCAGCAGTATCATGATAAGAACCTGTGAAAAAGCTAATGCGTGCTGATTTAGTTACCTTAGTCTTACCACTATTATTGAACCACTGAAGTTTATATGGATGCGAATGTTGTCGTGTGGTCAAGCCAAGCTTCTCAACCAAATCTGAACTCACCAAGTTATTGCAACTTCCGCTATCAATGATAGTGAGAACACGATAACCCTGCACAATGAAATACATGTGGAACAAATTGTGGCGTTGGATCGTCTTCTCTTCTTCATGTCCCACACGTGTACTCAACACACGCTGCACAAGAAGGCTAGGGTAATCTGCGGCAGCAGCCACGGAGTCAATGATGATAGCCTCCTTGTCTTGATCGCCCTCGGTGGAATCTGCATCAATGTTAGCAGCAAGGGCTAAATCATCTTCAACATCACTAGTACTTACATATCCATCCTCGGTAGCAATGAAAGCACGACGACTGGGGCAATCCTTCATGACATGTCCCATGCCTTTGCATCGGTGGCAAATGATTTTAGCGCTGGACGAGGAGGAGCTAGTAGAAGCACCTGGAGTGGCACCTTTCTTCTACACATTAGACAATTGACTTACCCCAGAAGACAATAGAGGTGTAGATGACTGTGATGCAACAGGAATCTTGGGCGTATCTGGCGCTGAACGCTGCTGAAAATTCCTTCCATTGTTAGACCTGAAAGGCTGGTGTTGTTTGCGTCCCTGTACTTCACGTTCTGCCTTAATAGCAAGATGATACAATTGGGAAAAATTGCACCATTCTTTGTAATCAAGTATGTTCTGGATATCATGGTTTAGACCACCAAAAAATCTAGCACTAGCATCATTATCATCTTCATTTATACCACAACGGGCTAAACCAATAAGCAATTCTTGATAGTAAGCTTCTACTCCTTTATCACCTTGTTTTAAAGTTTGTAGTTTCAAACGTAAATCACGTTGGTAATAAGGAGACACAAAACGAGATTTCATACGTTGCTTTAAAGCATTCCAAGTTTGAGGCACAGCAGCAATATTATTAGCATTGCAAAGATTACTCCACCAGAACAAAGCAAAATTAGTAAACTCACTAGTAGCAAGTCTAAATCTATGCTCAGCAGGAACATTATGAGAATCAAATTTTTGTTGAACAGCAAGTTCCCAATCTAAATAAGCCTCTGGATCAACATTACCAGCAAAAGGAGGAAGGCTAAATTTAATTTTAGCAAAAGGATCATTATTACCATGATTATTACCTCACATACCGCGACGGTTGAAGTTGAGGCGGCGACGGGCATAACCGTCAGCATCCGCATCGTCATCACCAAAATCACCGGCATCGTCATCATCAGCACAATGAGGTGGAGGGCGTTGCTCGAGTTGTTCTATGCGGGTGACTAGATTGTTCACATTGCGTGTCAGCTCGATCATAAGATTGCGTTGTTCAGTCATGAATGTTGTAAGCTCGCCCTTGGACACGCAATCATTGAAGTCCGTCGGAGATCCTGCCATGGTTAGAAGATAGAAAAAGACAACACCAAAGTATTATCCCTATCAACTAAAAGGAACCAAGTGGTGGTGGTGAAAGTGGAATGCAAAAATCACAAGCGGCTTACCACCGTCTTGCCTGTATTCTTACCAACGCCAAACAAGAGCAAAACCAACGTGGCGAAGCAATCTGTTGTTAAGCGTGGGTAACAGTTACAAGATGAACCTGTGCTGACAGAAGAATATGTGGAGCTATGGGTAGGCACACAATATGACAGCAAGGATTAGCAATTAACGAATGCAGATTAGCGATTGTTCAATCCGGATCCAAAGTACAAATCACAGCTGCTGGCTAAGACGTGTCGAGACGTAGCGCAACAAGGTGAAAACAAAGGACGATGGAAAGAACGCACAGAACAAGCAAATAACCCAGATTTTTCCTTTTTCCTGAATTTTTTCCTGATTTTTCCAAAAGGCACTAGTAGGAATCAAACTTTTTTTTATTTTTTCACTATTTTTTATATTTTTCTCTGAACAAGGATCATAAAAGATGCAACCACAAAAATTGGCACCTACAACTGAGGTGGGATGTGGTCTATAGAAATATAGCACATTCTCTGAAAAGCGTGCAAAAACTTTGATAATTTTTTTTCTTTATTTTCCTGATTTTTTTGGCAATTTTAACGAAACCAAACAGGGCATAGCCGAGTTTGGGTCGGCTCCAAATGGTGTCAAGAAGCTGCTATAAAAATTTCATATTTTTCTGATAAACGAGCGAAAAGTTATGCCTGTTTTACCGAAGGTATCTCAAGTTATGTTTTCCGGTAAGCACAACACGGCAACGACAGTTAGGGCAAAGCGTCCCTAAACTCCAACACCGATCACAAGATCGTCCATGTGACTCCAACAGCGACAGTAGGTATTCGCCTGATGATGTAAGGAGGGCTGCGATGCAGGCAAAATAAAAGCGGCTGGCAACCTATCTAGGGTTTGCGCGGCGGCGAGAAGTCACATAAGGCGGCTAGCGGGGGCAAGTCGAGTAATGTGGTGGCTTCGACTTGTTGTTTGGGAACGGTGGATGGGATAGCGGCGGAAAACAAAAATCACAGCAACGGGCGATTGAACTACGACCACGAACACAATCCTAAACCAGCAACAAGACTCGATCACGGACACAAACTCAACAACGCGAATCTGAAACGAAATTGCAAAGGCACAAAAGGTTATAGGACAGCGGAAATTGAAATCTTTTTGGGCTTTTTGTGGACTCTAGGTAATGAACAAATATGAGTCTAAGGCAAACGAGAATATACCTCGCGGTAAACCTAAAATCTCTGATACAATTGATGAGATACAGGCCCGATCTTCCGAGAGGTAGCCGATAAGTTCGATTTGTGGAGATCTCGACGTTGGCGATCCGGCTTCAAATCAGACTCGATTCGAACCCTGCAACCGTTACACCACTGCTCCGCTGGTTATCAACCAAGCACAACTTGATTGACCTCGTCAAGAAGGCTTTTCCTGCAAGCGAATCGAAGAACACAAGCAAGAAGGTAAAAACACGCAATCTGAAATTGCAAATATGAATGATGCGAATATCAATATAGGGTTCAAGAACTCGGTTCCAAAGGACTAATCGACACAGTGGAGGAGATCAAGAACAGGGGCCCTGGATCACTGTAAAAGGATTTGTCACCACAGTTACAATGAACGATTCAGTTTCTCGATGGAAAACTAAACTCTAAACAAAATCCGATTGTCTAGCAGCGGCGGCGGCTATTTTTATAGTCTAAGACTCGACCAGGGTTGAGGACGGCCAGGGGTTGGGCGCCCACAACTTAGGCTTAAGGCCCGACACGATACAAGGCCAAGTTGGCCCAAATAGGTGACGCATCACCTTGTCGTGGTCACACAGAATGATCCACGGACCTTCTGGAGCTGAGACCAGATCCAAAACGACGGCGTCGTCGTCCCCTTTCCAACGCATCCAAGAACGCCATGTTTCGATGTTGTATGAGAGAGTTATGACCAAAACAGTGACGATGTGTCTACTGAATCCGAAGGTGACGTGGCAGCTGAGTTGGAGACGAATTGCAACTTAGGGAAGACCATAACGTCGGTGTGTCCAGCGTGGCGATGTCCTCATCATCGGTCTTCGGTCTTCTAATTCGGTTCTTCGGTTGTGACCGAGCAAGACCGACAACGAAGAAAACTAGAGACAAGGATGACTGCTCGAGAGAGGAGGAGAGGGAGTGGACAGCGCTGGCCAGCAAGAGAAGGGGCAGCGCCCTCAGCATTCCTCACCCGAGCAACAACGATGCCCTCGGGCTCCACCGACCGAGCAGTGGTGGGCTGGTGGCGCCCCCGGCCTTCCCTGTCCGAGCAGCAGGCGCCCCTCGTCGTTGAGTCAGCCAAAGCAGCAGCAACCCTTGGCGCCCATTTGAGTAGTACTTGGCCGTGAGAGAGCAAAGAGAGATGAGATAGGATATCAGTAATGAATGGGAGACAGACCCACGTGATTGAGAGAGATAGACATGAGACGGGAGACAGATGGATGAATGAAAGGATAAGGTTCTGAGTCTTCTGACGTTCTCTGCCTCGGTCTGTTTGGGTAAATCGGTTAACCAATGCAGATGACCGAGTACCCGATATCACAATCGGTTTTCAACAACTCGAAACCGAACAAAGGACCGAGGACCGAATGTTCGGTCTGTTCGGTCTCGGTCTCGGTCTCAGTCTCGGTCCGTTCGGGTTCAGTCTTCGGTCTCGGGTTTTTCTGCCCAGACTGAACCCCATTGGCGTGGCCCTGTTATTATTTCACACAATGTAAAAGAAAACACAGGCCCGACATGTATAATTATGCCGAACATACCACAACCGGGCCGGCCCAACAAATGACAACCAGGCCGCATATATATCCATCAGCTATCGGCCCGCTCGTTAACTTGTCATGTATCAAAAGTCGTGCTCTTGTTGCTCTTGCAACACTCGAATTTTGCTGTGTATTAGCCGGTTGTTTTTCTGGTTCTTAACGTTGTTGCCCCATTGCCTGGCTACAGAACACGCGGCTACGACGTAAACAGCCCCGCTATATAAAGGCCCAAGCCGGCCAGCCCATCTCCCTGAATTTCCCTGCATTTTCACAATGACAGGGGCTCTGTTTCTTGGCCTTGGCTCCCCTGCTTCTCCTGTCCACCGCCGTCCTCCCCCTCTCCACAGGTCCATGAACATGAGCTCCACCACCTATAGTTATAAATTCCATTCCGGTACCGGCCAAAATGGTCAGAATATCTCGTACCGGCACTTAAACCGGTATAGAAGAGCCCTCATCCCGTACCGGGTCAAATACTGGTCAATACCGGTCAAATACCGGTCAATACCAGCCGTGACTGTATGTATTATATTTTTCCATGTATGAACTTTGGAGTTTAAACTTTGAAATAAGGTCTTATGAACTTGTTGAATGATATTTTAGTTTGGTAAAAATGTTAATTACACCCTAAGTTAAGTCAAAATATATTAATATGTATATTTATATATAAGTTTATTAACATATTATTATTATTATTATTATAAAGTCCGGAATGGTACATTGGTATGGGCTAAAACGGAATAGCCTCTTGAAGGGAATTTACAGGTTAGCCGCCGCCGCCACCACCACCCATGGCCCTGCCCCCGCCCCTGCACAGTATAGGGTCTACATCGTTCTGCTGTGGCCACCGACTGGTCCTGATGCCAGCGGCATGGACGCGGCAGCACACCGCGCCTGGCACGAGTCATTCCTGCCGACGCGACTGACGGACGCCGGCGAGCCCTGGCTTCACTTCTCCTACAGATTCGTCTTCAACGGCTTCGCCGCCAGCCTTACCGAGGCCGAGCTGAAGATGGTGTCCAAGAAGCCTGGCTTCCTGCGTTCCTTCCCCGACCGCCGATTTCATCCGCTCAGCACCCGCACGCCGGGATTCCTTGGGCTGACAAAGGACGCCGGCATATGGCGTAACACCAGCTACGGAAAGGGGGTGATCATCGGGGTCGTTGACTCCGGAATCTACAACCAGCACCCGTCGCTGGCCGACCACGACGGCGCCCCCGCAGAAGTGGAAGGGCTCCTGCCAAGGAGGCCTACGCTGCAACTGGAAGCTCATCGGCGCCAAGACCTTCCTGCCGGGAGACCACGACGCCAGCGACAATGTCGGCCACGGCACGCACACGGCGACCACAGCCGCCGGAAACTTCGTGGAGGGCGTCTCGCTGCACAGCACCGGCGTGGGCTCTGGCACGGCCTCTGGGATCGCCCCCCGTGCACATCTGGCCGTGTGCAAGGCCTGCAACGAGTCCGGCTGCGACGAAATGACCACACTTGCCGCGATGGACGCAACCATTGACGACGGAGTGGACATCGTGTCCATTTCCCTCGGCGTAGACATCAAGCGCACATTCGACCATGACCCCGTCGCCATCGGCGCGTTCTCCGCCATGGAGAGGGGTGTGGTCGTTGTCTCTGCGGCTGGCAACGACGGCCCCGCAGCGTCGTCTCTCACCAACGACGCACCGTGGCTGACCACCGTCGCCGCCGGCTCCGTCGACCGGTCTTTCCAGGCGGACGCGGACCTACAGCTTGAGGATGGGGACCTCCTTCTCGGGCAGTCGCTCGCCAATAGGGGGAGTTCAGCAACCACAAAAGAATGGCGCCCTCTCCGCTACTCCAACGAAGAGCGCACCTGCGACTACCCCGAAGAAGAAGAGTTCGATGACCTGATCGTGGTCTGCGATGCCGTCTCCGACCCCGGCCAGCAGCAACAGATCGTGGACAACCTGCTGAGCAGCGCCCCGGCAGGCGTGGTGCTGATCGACGAAGAAGACAATGGCTACAGCACTATTCTGGGCGACTACGGGCCGAGCGTTGTGCAAATCCCGAACGCCAACGCCGGCGACCTCAGGAAGTACGCGACGTCGAACGACTCGGCGGGCATCGTCTCGCTCGTGGAGGTGAGGATCGATTCCGCGCCGGCGCCCATCGTCGCCCACTTCTCGTCGCGGGGCCCGAGCCTGCGAAGCCCGGGCGTGCTGAAGCCGGACATGCTCGCGCCCGGGCTGAACATCCTCGCCGGGTTGCACACCGAACAGCCTGATGCCTTCACTTCACGTTCATGTCGGGAACGTCCATGGCGGCTCCGCACGTCAGCGGCGTTGCGGCGCTCGTCAGGAGCTGGCACGTGGACTGGTCGGCGGCGGCCGTGAAATCGGCGATCCTGACGACCGCGGACACCACCGGCAAGGACGGCGGGATCAGCACGAGAAGAAGGCCAGTGCCTACGCGACAGGCGCTGGCCATGTCAACGCGACGAGGGCGGTCGACCCCGGGCTCGTCTACGACCTCGGCGTGTTGGACTACGGCAGCTACATCTGCTCACTTTTCGGCGAGGCCGCCCTGCACGCCATTTCCCGCAACAAGACCTGGAGCTGCTCCGAGCTTCCAAAGATGACCGAGGCGATGCTCAACTATCCCTCCATCACGGTGCCCCTGCAGCTGGCCGTTCACGGTGCGCCGGACGCTCACAATCGTCGGGCCGTCGGAGTCGTACACCGTGACCGTGGACATGCCGGCATCAGTCAAGGTGACCGTGGTGCCGGAGACGCTGTCCTTCACTCATCCGGGGCAGCGGGCGTCGTTCACTGTGACGGTGAGCGGCAACGGCGGCAGCGGGCAATACGTTGAGGGCAGCCTGACATGGGTGTCCAACTCGCGGTGGCACCATGTGCGAAGTCCCCTCGTTGCGGTGCGCGGTCTTCGCGCTGCTCCTAGGTCCTTGGAACCATGAAGCATTCCACGGATCAGCACGGCGTGCCATGCCGTGTCCCTGTCCCTGTGTGGTGTGGCTGCAATGCATCTGCGACAAGGGGAGAATGGTTTCGAGAGGGGAAGCGATCGATCTCAGTCTCAGTGCATCATACGAGAATGGGCACAATGCTGAAACGTTTACCACAGGCTCGCCAGCCAGCCAATGAAGCAGGGCCAGAAATGTCTAAAGCTCCTTCATTGTAGAAACCAGTAGGGTGTAACTATCTCAACAGATTGCAGTATTTGTAAACTGTAAGTTGACTATCAACTAACACTTCTATGTAACACCATGCTGCCAACTAACAGCCATACATCCTACTAGATGGCTAAGTTTCTATCTAGAGCCAATAAGCCATAACAGTTAAGGACGATCCATGAGAGTATGAGGCTATTGCGCTCCTCTGTTTCCTGGTATAGTGCACTTATCAACCTAAACAAAACATCAAAGAACTGATAACACATGAGTTTCGCCTAACCAAAAGATCAAAGAGTGCTCCTCTGTGTCCGTGCCCCTGCTGGCTTCTCCCCGACTACTCCTCCGCCAGAGCCAACTCTAGTGGATCGAGGATAGGCCAATTGATGACCCTTGCCCTTTTGACATGCATCACAAACTGTATTTTTATTTGAATCTCTAACAAAAGGAAGTTTGTGGCGACTTAGAACTTGATGGACTACTAGAGTGGAAGCATGTCCTAGCCTATCATGCCACAAGGATGTAGATGGCTTGATGACGCTGAGCACTGGTTTATTTGGTGACGATTTCAAGGGGTAGAGACCTCCTTCGCATCAGCCTCTAAGGAGAGTCCTCTTGGTCCCTTGTTTTTTGGTGAAAAAAAATGACTGGGATGAAACTCAAGAAAGGCATTGTTATCACACACTAGATGATTAATAAAAATCAGATTTTTGCTAGCTTTTGGCAAATGAAGAATGTTGTTAAGACGAATTTCACTAGCTAGTAAGGGAATGCAAAATGATATGACCAACATGACCAACCTCCATACCTGCCCCATTAGTAGTGTGCACTTGCTCGTTGCCGGTATACTTGTCGTGAATGGTTAGCTTCTCGAATTCCCCAGTGACATGATCACTGGCGCCGAAGTCCATGTACCAGTTGGTGTTGACTCCTATTGGGAAACTGTTCCTAGCAGGGTATACGCGTGGAGGGAGAGGACCTTCGCCGGGGTGCGGGCGGAGGTATTCGTAGAGAGTTAGAAGTAGGACTAAGTGGGACCCAGGAGCTCTAGGGTTTCATTACTCATTCACCCACCACCCATCACTACATTTACATCCCCTTATTTATAGGGTATTGTTTGGTACATGTTACAATTACATCCATGCCCCATGACGGTGGCGGTATATTCTACACATATTCCCTTCTTGATCTGGTCCCCCAAGGGTGGCATGTCATTCTTCAACAGCCTAGATCGAGCCGTCATTCGTGGGCCGACAGTTGTGGCCCACCAGGCGTTCCCTGGCCCAGATGCTCGTGCCTCAGTCGCCCCTTTTCCTTTACGGGTGGCGCTAGCTTTTGCCTCCGCCTAGGGGGCAGAGGTTGGACCTCCGCCCGAGCTCCAGACCATCATGCGTTCGTCGGTCTTGTCCTGCATACTGACACAAAACGAGGCATCCAAATTATAGTTAGTGGTCGGGACCTCCGCATGCCACTAGTGCGGCGCCTCCGCCTGCTCCAGTCTGGAGGCCGCCTAGCCGAGGTTTCACGCTTTTTTGTGTTCTCACACTGCGCTCCAGGAGGAGCGTCTAGGTCCCCGTGGCGTTCGGAGCCCAGGTCTCTTGCCACTGCTAATCTACCTCCGTCCGGGGACCGAAGGCTCTAGTGGCTCACTCTTCTGGCAGCCTTCATCGCTGTGGGGGTATAAACCCCTAGTACCACAAGATGGTACATGGGCCATACCGTCTGAGGTGGCTCGGCCCGCAAAATAAAGGCGTACATCGCAAGATTATAGGCTGTACTAAATATTGTAATAGTACCAGATAGAATACTTTACTTGTAAGCCTTCTCCTCCAGAGTATATAAGGAGAGGCAGGGGTCCCTTAGAGGACACAACCTATCTCATCCTCAATCAATACAAAATAACAGAGCACAGGATGTAGGGTTTTACGTCATGCTGATGGCCTGAACCTGTATAAATCTTGTGTCTTGTGTCTTGTTACCATCCGGTTCGTGTCTTGCGCACCTGTCTACCGACAAATCACCATCATGGGCATACCCCTCGATGGACTGCCGACCACGTTTCGTCGACAATCGCTAAGGGCAGCCATGTCCTAACAGTTCCCCCCTTTTGAGATCGCGGTCTGATGCGGCGGGCCATGAATTCTCAAACAGTCTCCGCCCCTGCGATGGAGGTACCTTGCGATGGAGGTTTGCCATGTTTCTTTACCATGTGCCGGGCGAAGGCCATTCCTCCCCCTTGGATCAGCCGTATCGACCGTTGGGCTCCTGTTTCGATGCGTTGATGTGACCTGTTTTAGCAGCCGTAATGGGCATCTGCGGAAGTCGAACCGCCGGGGGTCCCCCTATATAAAGAGGGGATGAGTCCCCCCCATACGGTACTTGCGTCGTTTTCACGCTCGCGCCTCCACAAGCGCCTACTGCCTCCGCCCCTGCTTTCCACTTTTGCTCTCGCCTCGTGCTTGTGCGTTAGCTGCTTTTTGCCCTCTGTTGAACCATCGCAATCCTACTAGTTGGCGGTGGCTTCTTTCCCCTCCTCCGCTCCTCGTCGGGCTGCCTTGTATGGCCCCTATTGCCACCTTCTTGGCGTTATGGCGAGCAGGAGGTCTGCGTGCTACGAGGAGTGCATGGTGGCTAGCCTCCTCGCTCAGGAGCTAGAGGAGGATCTTGGGCGCATCGAAGCCTTCGTCAGCGACCTTGTTTCTGCTGAGGAATTTCTCTCAATGGCTGGGAAGACTTTGGATTTTGGCCCATCCTCTGTCGACAAGGCAGCCATCGCGGAGATGGTTGATGACAGCTTCTTCAGAGCTGGTCATGCCATTCCTCCGCCTCCAGGTGAGACCGTTCCTCATCCTCCGAAGGGTTATGCGGTGGTGTTCAAGGATTACTTCACCTACGGCCTCCGCTTCCCCTGCACTGGTTTTTTGCGGCAAGTTCTTGAAGCTTTTAATCTACAAATTCATCACTTGACTCCTAATGGGCTCTTGACTCTGAGCAAGTTTTGCTGCGCGTGTGAGTCTTATGGTGTCGATCCCAACATAGATACATTCTGTGCGTACTATGAGCTGCAGAAGCAACCTAAGAAGGTCAAGGTGGATGGGGTGGAGCTCATCGCGCAGTATGGGAGCTGTGCGTTCATGGCGAAGAGGTTCCAGGAAGGTGAGTGCCTTAAGATTTCCTAGTGCCAAAAGAACAAGTGGGATCATGGATGGATGGAGCATTGGTTTTACGTCAAGACCACGGGCAAGACTGTCTCTTATGATGATGGGACAAAGGAGACTATCTGGCCTCTAGCCTCCGTTATGTCGGATATGTCTCTGCTCTCGCGTGTTCATCCACTGGCGAAGGTTACTCCTGAGAGGGAGGCGTGCGATCGGGTGCGTGCCCTTGCGTGCCTATATTTCGGAGGTCGCAACCTTGCTAAGGAGATGGTCGCCGCTAATTTCTGGCCGCTCGGAAGGAGGAATGACTCCTTTCATATAGCGATGATCCAAGTTCCTATTTTTGGTCTGGCGGTGGGTCTCCGTTTCCCTCATTTCGATCGTGAGCTTCCTACTGACCAAGACCATGGCACTTATGTGTCGAAGATCAAGGAGGCCGCTTGTGTGATAGCTGGGAAGATTAGTGACAAGGAGTATTTGGCCTGGAAGTCTTCCGCGGGTATGATGCCATGGCTTAATCGGGTATTTGAGGAGCTTGAGATCCACCATGAGGAATATGTTGTTGCTCCGGAGGTGATTCTCTCCATTGAGGAGAAGAAGAAGAAGGCTGCCGCCAAGAACGCGACTGTGGTGGTCGAGTCCAAGAAAAGGAAGGGCCAGGTTGGCCCCAAGACCATGAGTAAGAAGCAGAGGATCGCTGGCACCTCCGCATCTCCTGAGCTTTCTCCTTCCGCAAGCTCCACACACTCCACCGTCAGCGCGGGGGAGGAATTCGTAGGGGATACTAGCGGAGATCGCACTGTCTCCGCCGCAGAGGAGGCCCCAACAACCTTGGTTGCTGGCGGAGATGGGGGTGCGGAGACTGCGACGATCTTGGTTGCTAGCGGGGGTGGAGATGCGGAGGCTGCGGAGGCTTCTGTGGCTGACCCATTCCCTAATGTCTTGGGTAGCGACTCCAACCCTGAAGGGTCTGGGACTTCACGTCATGGTGCTCGGTCTCCGGCTCTAGAGGCGGAGATTCCTGAATTGAGCGCGCGTCGCCACATGGCGGAGGTTTCGGAGGAAGAGGCAGACTCGCCTGATGCTGCCTGGCTTTTGGCGTTGTCATCCTTTCCCCTTCAATATAGTAAGTGATTTACGATCTCTTTTGCGCTGTCCTGTTTTCCTTGTTTAATTTGTTGGGCTTGGGTTTTGTCTTTGCATCCTTTGTGTGACACTCATTACTCCTTGCAGAATCCATGACTGATACCCTTGCGAGCAAGGAAGAGCTCGCTGCTGGTGCGAGCATTACTTATGCCGGTCTAGGGATGGTTCCACGCTCTCCTTTGGTTCTGCCTTCGGTTGTGCCTGTGATGCCGACCTTGGAGGCCGAAACTTGTGAGTTTGTATTTTTCTCTTCAATTTTTATTAGTTTTGCGCTTTTGTTAACTTTTATTGTTTTGCTTTCTGTTAGCTATCTCCGACGATGCCCTAGCTGGTTGTGCTACTTCCACTCATCGTGTTTACACCGTTATCGGAGGTTGATTCATCTCCATTTGCATGGTTGGTTATCCGGTTGCTCATGTTTCTCATGTGTCTGCACTGTTTCTAGATCGCTTTCGCGAAGGCTTGAAGGGTATGGACTACTGGAAACTGTTGCGTGTGCAGCTGGAACACCAGAGTTTGGTGAGCCTTCGTGCTTGCGTTTTTTGGATATTTTTATTGCCTTGTTTCTGATTGATTTCATGCAGGGTCATCACATGGCTTTGGCGCTTGAAGAGCGCTCCAGGACAGAGATCCTAGGTTGTAACGACGCTATTGCCGCTCTGAAGTAGGAGGTCGAGCTCCTTGAGAGTGAGAAGGCTAAGTTTTGTATGGAGGTGGGGCCACTTGCTAACCTCTAGGCTGATGTTGCCAGCCTTCGTGATGCTAAGGAGAAGGATGACGGTGAGGTGGCTTGCTTGAAGAAGCAAGTCGAGGACACGCAGACCGCTGAGACTCTGGCTGCTGAGCGGGCACGAAAGGCAAATGAAGTTTCTGAGGGCCTTCGTACTGCCCTTGATGCGGAGAAGCAATCGAGCACCGCACTCCAACGGCAGCATTCCTTGCTCTCCAAGAGGCTTGAATCTATGGAGGGGCTTGCCCTGCTTGCTGCTGAGAGCTATAAAGCCGGTGTGGAGAAATTTGGTGGAAGCACCTCCGACCTTCCTGAGGAGAGAAGTGCATTTAATTTGTTGCCTTGGCGAGCGCCACCAATTTTGCCAAGATTCTAATCCGCGAAGGCTGCACTCACATGATCGGGATCCGGGATGAAGCCCTTGGAGATATCTCTGTTCTTGGCGATACCTCCGATTCTCTGCGCAAGTGCACGTGAATTTTTATGGGGCGTTTTTGGGATCCCTTCGGTCAGGCGTCGGCCAGGCAGATGGCCGAAGACCGTTGTGCAGAGGTGGGTTTATCAATTGAGCTTGCTTAAATCCATTTTTGGTGCTATCGTTACTTTTAACTCGCTAGTTTGACTGAATGCCAATTTGTTTCGCTTCTTTTATCAGGAGTTGCGAAAGAAAGCTACCAAGGGTACGTCTGGCCGATCCCGCGTCGTACCTTCACAACCTCCTGTCCTTTCGGCTCATGTTGCTACACCCAAGGCTGTAGACTCGTCGCCGCCTATTGACACTAGCAAGACGGAGGCCCTGAAGGAGAACGACCCTGCTAGAGGTTTGAGTGCCACCACAACAGCCGAGGCCATGATGTGTTGGTTGATAGCGGTGCTGCTCCGGCTGAGGCCATGACGTCCGCGCCGGTCCAAGAGGATCCTAAGGTGTAGAACTAGGCTTAGTTTGGAGATATTGCTAGAACCTATGTTTGGTGGGACTTGGGTGGCTGTTACTTTTGTGTATTATTGACTAAAAACTTTGTATATATTCCAATCCAGAGCAGGTTTCTGACTACGGGCCTGCGCAGGATGTTGCCCCGTTATCATTTTACTATGATGGTATTTTTGTGAGTGGCAAACTTTGGGAGTATTGGCGGAGGTCCTTCCCTAGCAGTAGTGCAGGCGATATGTTCGAAGATGTGGAGCGGGACATTGATGACGAAGGCGCTGAATTCACTCATTCTTTGGCTTGGCGAGCCTGTCCGCCTTCGTAGTGCTACTCTTAGCGTACTTAGGCTCTACGCCTTATTTTGGAGGAACATTTGTAGAAATGTTGCTTGTTTTTTTATTTTTTGACTTAAGTATTGGAGATGGAATTTCCTGTGCTTTATCTCAAATTTATTCATCGGAGGTTATTGGTTTACACTTCTTCCTTTTACTCTCTAATTTCCCCTTTCGTAATGTCATGGAGAGCTGGCTCGTGCTTATTTTGGGAGTCACACCTCCGCTACTCTCTTCTCTAGTAGCATGTGAAGATCCACTTGCGTGCCATGTCCAAGAGGAGTGGTTGTGCCTTGATCTCTGTGGGCCCTGTTGGTGCCGTTAGTCTCCGTTATTCTCTCCTCTTAGTCTTGGTCTTGCATATCTCGCCCGTCGCGGTAGCTCTGGTCAAATCGTTTGGCTCGCCGCAAGAGATTGCATGTTGCTCAAAACTCCATCTCTATGGTTGCTTGTAGTAGTTGGAGCCTATGTTGTGGCGTGTGGAGAAGTCAAGGTGGCGCTCGTATTTGATCTTGTTGATGTTGCAAAGGCTTTGGTGCGGCTTGCGCGGTCGTCAGTTGCTTCTTGAGAGGCCTCCGCGCAGTCTGCGTAGGTAGCGGAGGTTAAAGAAGTCTTTCTTTCATGTGTCCTTCGCTTGTTAGTGTGCTCTTTTTCTTTATTGAGCGGAGGTTGTAGAGCACGCACACACCCATGGAACATGGGTGATTCCAGACTATGCCCGCTTGCCGACGATGTTTGTGGGGGATCTTACGAGTCTTCACGCAATCCCCCATAACAACTGTTGGCTGATCGCTGCTGATACCAACTTGCGGGTGTAATCAAAATACTAGTAGTGTGCTCTAGGCGGTGCTTGCTCTGGTTTTTACAGGTCTTCGCACTATTCCTTAAATGCTTGCGGTGGCTAAGGATACGTCGACCTCCATGGTTTTTAGAAGTGGTGCTTTGGTGCGACTAGCGACGAGCTATCTCCTCTCCCCCCCTTTCTTCTGATTGCTGACTAAGTGAAGCCTCGAGGGAGTTGCTGGGTTTTTTATAGGCTGAGAGGTGGTGCTTTCTTAAATAGTATACTAAATAGCTGCTGAATTGCAATTGATATGGTTTAAATTTTAGGGATCTCACAAATCTGCATTAAAGCTATGTGTATCTTTAGAATTTATTGCGCCTGGTGCCTGAGGATGGCAGGACTTCTTCTAGGTTCGTAGTTTTTTTAGCCTTCGGCGCCCAAGGCGGAGGTCGATCTTTTGTCTGGCTTAGGTGGCGTTTTTGCCGTTTCACCATGATGCCTATGGCTTGGTAGGTCTTTTTTCATGGGAACTAGGCCTTTTTTGGCCGCGGAGGTCATCCGTTACTAGGGGCTCTCTGACTCCTGGTAAGGAGGTCCCCTTTGATTCGTTCTCTTTTGTTCGAATTTTGTGGCTCCGCTGCTATCCACTTTCGACTTTTGTGCCATTTTGCTGCTCTTTGGGGAAATACCTCTTTATACCTTAGAGGGTTTTGTACATGGGTTCTGCCTCATTAAAAACCTCACCTCTGCAAGGAGTTCCCCTTGTGAGGAAAAGAGTACAGGCCCCTAAAGTTGCTAAAGGAAATGGAAAGGAAGAGCCCAAACTTGGAAGAAGAAAAAGGATGGGTGAGCTGACCTTCGCTTATAGTTTCCACGGAGGCCGCTCTTCTAATATTCTAGATGTAGAATCTACGAAGGTTGCTAACATTCCACGTGTGAGTTGTGTTTCTGCCTTCGTTGTCAGCTAGGAGGAAAGACCCTGGTCTGCCTACTACAATCGCCGTGTAGGGACCTTCCCACTTTGGTTGCAGCTTTCCTGCTATTGTTGTGTATGGCTTTCTTCTGAGGACCAGATCTCCGTCTCTTATGTCTTTCCTTGTAATGCTCTTATTCTTCCATCTTTTGGTTTGTTCTTGATACTTGAGTATGTTATCGATAGCCTCTAGCCTGATGCCTTTGACTGTTTCTTTGGAGTATTCCTCATCTTCTGCCAAGGTTTGTTGTATGGTGCGAAGGCTCTCGTGCTTGATTTCTTCTAGTAGCATTGCTTCTTCTCCATATAGGAGCTTAAAGGGGGTGAAACCTGTTGTTCTGGAAGCTGTAGTATTGTGCGACCAGACAACCTTCGGCAGCTCTTCAACCCATTTGCCTTTGCGGAGGTTGAACAATGTTTTAGATACGGCGAAGAACACTATTCTGTTTGCCCGCTCCACTGCTCTATTAGACTCTAGGTGATAGACCGAAGCAAAGGTTAGCTTGGTTCCGATGCGGGCGCAGAATTCTTTGAATTTGTCAGAGTTAAACTGTTTGCCATTGTCAACTGTTAGTGTTCTTAGGACTCCAAATCTGCATATTATGTTTTGCTAGAAGAATTTCTTCACTGTCTCAGAGGTGATCATTGCCAATGGCTTTGCCTCAATCCATCTTGTAAAGTACTCCACCGCAACAATTGCGAATTTGTTTCCCCTTGCGAAGGTGGTAGGGGGCCAACAAGGTCCATGCCCCATCTTTGTAGTGGCCAAGTCGGAGGTATCAACTGTATTTTGCCGAAGGTCTTGCTTGAAGTGGTGAGAAGTTTTGACAAGCTTCACATGTTTTTGTTATTTTCTCAGCGTCCCTGACATGTGTAGGCCAGTAGAACCCCTGCCTTATGGCTTTTGCTGATAACGCTTTTGGGCCAATGTGCGAGCCGTAGCCGCCTGAATGAATTTCTAGCAGTAGCTCTTTACCTTCGTCTTGTGATATGCATTTGAGCAAAGGCTAGACAACTCCTTTCTTGTATAGCTGACCTCTAACTATTGCGTAGCTTCTGGCCCTAGCCACCATTCTGGCTAAACTTGCTTCGTCACTTGAATGGTGGACATTGTTTAGGGAGTCGATGATTGGCTGCCTCTAATCTTCGAACTCTGTGAGCAGGACTTCTTGGAATGCCTTCACCATTCCTTTTGTTGCTGGCGCTTGGAGGACCTGGTAGAAGGTGTCTGCTGGTAGTGGCAAGTTGTTGGCTGCAGCCTTCGCTAGTTCATCTGCCTCTGTGTTTTCTGCTCGCGGTATGTGTTTCAGGGTGAAGCCTTGGAACCTCCGCTCTAGGGCTCTGACCACCTCCAGGTACTTGATGAGCTCTGGCTCCCTTGCGGTGTATTCTTTCTCTACTTGCCCGGCTATTACCTGCGAGTCTATTTTGATGATGAGGGTTTTTTCTCCCAGAGCTTTTGCTTTGTTGAGTCCTAGAATGAGTCCCTCATATTCTATTGTATTGTTGGTTGCTTAGAACTCTAGCCTTGTCGTGTACTTGGTTCGAAGGCCCAAAGGTGCATGAATTATGGCGGAGGCTCCAACGCCGAGGTGTCCCCAAGCTCCATCTGTGTACACAATCCACGTCATAGTACTTTTCTCACGCTAGTGTACTGCTGAAGGTGTCCAGTCTGCCATGAAATCCACTAAAGCCTGTGACTTAATTGCTGTCCTTGGCACGTAGTTGATGTCAAACTGAGACAATTCCGTGGCCCATTTGCCTATTCTTTTGGAGGCTTCTTTGTTTCTCAAGATATCCCCCAATGGCTGAGAAGTTGGGACTGTGATTTCGTGTGCTTGGAAATAATGCTTTAGCTTTCTGGAGGAGATCAGGACTGCATATGCTATCTTTTTAACTCTGAGTAGTTTAGCTTGGCCCCAACTAAGGCCTCAGAGATATAGTAAATTGGCCGCTGGATGACACCATGACCTCTTTGTTCGTCCTAAATGAGGGCGCCGCTGATGGCATGGTCGGAGGCTGCAACATACAACAGCAGGGGGGCCTCCGACTCTGGTACCGTTACTAGGAGCTCTGTTGCCAGATAGCTTTTCAGCTTCCAAAAAGCCTCCGATTATTCTGGTCCTCATTCTATGTTGCCTCCGCCTCTGAGTGCCATGAAAAAGGGTAGGCTACGCTCTGCGGATTTGGAAATGAATTTGTTGAGCGCTGCTATTTTACCTATTAATCTCTGGACCTCTTTCTTGGTCGAAGGCTCTACCATTGACACGACTACTTTTGTTTTTTCTGGGTTGGCTCGTATTCCCTCTGAGTTGATTATATAACCTAGCATTTTGCCTTTACTGACCCTGAAGACGCATTTGTATGGGTTAAGTTTGAGCCCCGCATGTCGGAGGTTGGCGAAGGTCTCTTTCAGGTCCTGAATGTGGTCTTCTTCTTGTTTGCTCATGACCACAATGTCGTCTACATAGGCTATAATATTCCTTAGGAACTATTTGCCTAGCACTGCTACTGTCATTCTGGCAAAGGTTGAGCCTGCATTCTTTAGACCTTCAAGCATCCTTACATAGCAGTAGGTGCCGAAGGGTGTTGTAAAGCTAGTTTTCTCTTCGTCTTCTTTCTTGAGCCAAATTTGGTGATACCTAGAGAAACAGTCCAGGAGTGAGAATCTTCTGCAACCTGCTGCTTTGTCGACTGAGGCATCTATTCTTGGTAGTGGGAAGGGGTCTTTCTTGCAAGCTTTGTTGAGATCTATAAAATCTATGCACATTCTCATCTTGCCATTCTTCTTGGGTACAAGGACCACGTTCGCCAGTCAGTCTGAATACTTTACTTCTCTGATGACGTTAGCATCCAAGAGACGCTGAACCTCCGCTTTGGCAGCGAGTATCCTATCCACTGACATTTTCCTTTGCCGTTGTTTCCTTGGCCTCATGTTAGGGTTGATGTCCAGGGCATGCTCCACTATGTCTCTGCTGACTCCTTGGAGATCGGAGGCTGTCCAGGCGAAGATGTCTTTGTTTTTGGCCAGAGTGCCATGAGCTCCGCCTCTTCTTTTGCTGGCAGGTTGGCGCCAATTGTGACTTGCCTGTCTGGTACTGCTTGCTCTAGTGGTACGAGTTTAGTGTTTTCTTGATCTTTGAGGCTGGTTTTCCCTTTGGGCATATCCGGAGGTTCTAGCATTTCCTTCTATGTATTGATAGAGTTAATGTTTCTTTGGGATCTTTATATTTCCTTCTCAATGTTTCTTGCTTCCTTTTGGCTACCATGTACTGTGATAATGCCATGGAGGGCAGGCATCTTCATACACAAGTAACCCATATGCAATGTCATGTTGAACTTGTTTGCAAAACCTCTGCCGAAGATAGCGTTGTAAGGGTAGTACAGGTCCACGATGTCAAAGGTGACATTCAGTTCTTGCGTTTTCTTGGTTTCCGAAGGATACTGGCAGGGAGATTTTTCCCAGGGCATTGACTTGTTTGCCTCCGAATCTGATCAATGGAGTGTCCGAAGGTTGCAGTTGATTTCTACTGAGTTTCATCTGGTCGAAGGGGTTGGTGAATATTATGTCTGCGGAGCTTCCTGAGTCAACCAAGACCCTGCTGATTCCCCAACCTGTTATGTTTGCTTTGATTACCATAGCGTCTGCATGAGGGTAACTCTCTAGCTTGAGGTGTTGTTCTGAGAAGGTGATGGAGGTTTTTGACCAGTCTGTACATCGTATTGGTCCTTGAACTGTGACATTGTTTACCAACCGGAGGTGGTCTTTCTTCTGCCGCTTCGTCTAAAACTCCATGGACGAGCCTCCGGCTATTGGCAGAATCATGCTAATCATAGGTAATGGAGTGTGGGGGTTCACTTGGTTCTCTTGGTTTAGCTCATTTTTGGGTGTTGGGAGCTGCTGTGGCGGCGGTGGCGAGGGCGGCAACATTTCGTGTGGCCTGTTGATAATTTGTGGAGGCTGGTTGCCCTCTATGTATGTTAGCTGCGGGGCCTTTGGTTGATATATGTGAGGTTGACCTCCACTCTCTGTGGGCTTGGATGGATGGGTGGCTGACTGGCTGGTCGCCAGGCTGGTAGAAAGTTAGGGTAGTAGGCGGGGGCTAGGGTAGAGGGTTGAATTTGGTGGGGGTTGTAGTTTGGGTAGGTTGGGCAATATTGTTGGTGTGCGGGTGCGGTAAAGGTATGGTTCACGTCCCTTGTTATGGGCTATGGCGGAGGTTGAACTACTCTGCTCTTGATTCTTTCTTGGATTTCCTTAGCGTCTGGGCAATCTCTGGTGACGTGCACCTTTTCTTCTCCATGGAAGAAACAGTACTGCTTACGTTGTCTTTGCCTTGGATTCATGCTCCAGTTTTTCCCTTGGTCATTGCCTTTGCTTTGGTACTGCTTTTGAGCTGAGGCTTGACCTTCGAACTGTGGGTGAGGCTGGTTTTGCTGATTCGCAGCTTGGTGTTCGATGTTGAACACTTGCTGGTCTTGCCCTTGCTTCTATTGCTGTTGGTTTTGCCCGTTGCTGCCTCTTCACATGTTTCTGCTGCTTCCTTGCTGTTTGCCTTGATTTTGTTCTTCTAGCCTCTTTGGTATTCATTATCTGACCTGCAGTATTTCTCGAATTCTGAGTACAGCTCCTGCATTGTTGCTGGCTTTTCTCTGGCTAGATGGGCGGCGAAGGGTCCAATGCGGAGGCCCTTGATGGCTGCTTCTATTGCTACATCATCTGGGACGTCAGGCGCCCGAGCTTTGACCTGCACAAATCTTTGGAAGTGCTTCCCCTGGTTCTGCTTGCACTGAAACAAGTCCGTGGATGTTAAAGATTCACTGGAAAAACCCTTGAAATTTGCTAGAATTTTATCACGGAGGTTCTCCCATGAGTATATCGTGCTCGGTTTGAGCATTGAATAGCAAGCTAGGGTGTCTCCTTCGGCAGCAATAACAAAGGATTTGGCCAGAACGTTGTCGTTGCCTCCAGCGGAAGCTACTGCCGCCTCAAAACTCATGATAAACTGGTGAGGGTCGGTCTTGTCGTTGTACTTTGGTAGAGTGATTGGTTTGTAAGTAACTGGCCAGGATGAAGTTTGAATACCTTCAGAGAGTGGAGACCTAGGGTCCACTGTCCTTCTTGTGGCAGAGGTTTGTGCCGGAGGTATCGATGTTGCTGGGGCTAAAGTTGCTGGCATAGTATTTGTCAAGCTTTGGTTGGCCAGAGGTGTCTGACTAGGAGCAGTGGCTGTGGCTTGCGGAGGTTGCACGCTTTGGATCTCTGCTTGCAAAAGGGTGAGCTGCTGCCTGAGCTGATGTCTAAGCTGCTTGCTAGCTTGCGGCATAGGCAGCTGCAACCCTATCCCTTTCTTGCTGCATGGCTTGCAATTGAGCTTGCAGCTGCTGGAGCTCTTGCTCGGGGGTGAGGCCAGGCGCCTGCTGGACCTCCGATGCCGGCTGCTGGTCCTGTACTTCAGGGTCTTCGTCGTCTGGCTGTGGAGTGGTGTAAGTGTTGTGGGCGTTATGCCTTGGCCTTGCATCCTCGGCGGAGGTCACCGGGCGTCTTGGCGGGGATTTCCTCTTTCCTGCCACTGTTGGTTTGTTTCGGCCAGACCACGGTGGGCGCCAATGTTGGGAAACTATTCCGAGTAGGGTATATGCGTGGAGGGAGAGGACCTTCACCGGGGTGTGGGCGGACGTATTCGGAGAGAGTTAGAAGTAGGACTGAGTGGGACCCAGGAGCTCTAGGGTTTCATTACTCATTCACCCACCACCCATCACTACATTTACATCCCCCTATTTATAGGGTACTGTTTGGTACATGTTACAATTACATCCATGCCCCGTGATGGTGGCGGTATATTCTACACACATTCCCTTCTTGATCTGGTCCCCTAAGGGTAGCTTGTCATTCTTTAGCAGCCTAGGTCGAGCCATCGTTTGTGGGCCAACAGTTGTGGCCCACCAGGCGTTCCTAGGCCCAGATGCTCGTGCCTCAGTCGCCCCTTTTCCTTTACGGGTGGCGCTGGCTTTTGCCTCTGCCTGGGGGGCGGAGGTTGGACCTCCACCCGAGCTCCAGACCATCATGCGTCCGCCGGTCTTGTCCTACATGCCGACACAAAATGAGGTGTCCAAATTATAGTTAGTGGTCGGGACCTCCACATGCCACTAGTGCGGTGCCTCTACCTGCTCCGGTCCGGAGGCTGCCCGGTGTAAGGTCCAAATGGCTAGAGGGGGGGTGAATAGCCTATTTACAAGCTTCACTAAACAAACACGTTAGTATAAAAGATGGCTAAGCTAATTCTAGCACTAGCTCAACTACACTATGCAAGCCACCTATACAATTCTAGTGAAGCAAGGCTATGATCTCTAATCAAGGTTTTAAATCGCCGGCTAAGGGTATGTAGCGGATGACCTCTAAAACAGCAATAGCGGAGGCTAAATAGAGATATAGCGGGATATAGCGGAGGCTAAATAGAGTTTTAGCGGCATATTGGTTACTTTGGGACAAGACCCCAGGTTCAGGTTCAAGCTCATTCATATGATCATATACACGTAAACTGCTATGTGGTTAAAAAAAAGATAAATGTAGTGATCAGATTCCCAGAACTAACCTTAGTCCACTGGCAGATTGGCACCCTGCAGAAACCAAAATAATTGACAATGAGCATTCAGACATTTACAAGTGCACCATGCATATATATAAATGATACAAAAATATAAGACAATTACATGTATTCTATCTCAAACTCCAGATATATGTCCAACGTACCACGAATTTGGGCCTTGTTGGTTTCCATGAAGAGCAAAATTTGGGGGTATGGCGCCCCATCCTGCTCCTTGCGGTGGGGGTGGCGGCATGGTCGATGTTGGTGCGGTAGGGGAGGAAGTCGGTGTAGCAGGGGTGGGATTCGACGCAGCAGGGGTGGGATTCGGCGTAGCATGGGCGGAAATCGGCGGCGGCGGCGGCGGGACTGGTGGTGGAGCAGGCGAGTAACCTGGAGGCGGTGATGGAGCAGGCACCGACGTCCTCTTCAGTCCGAGTTGCTTGCCCCCACGCGGTTTCCCTCCTCTGCTAGGTGCGCGCTGTCGGGAATCATCAGCCACCGGTGGATCCATGGCTGGTGGATCTCGCGCCGTGCCCTAGCTCGACGGGGCGGCGGACGGGGCGAGGTGGTGCACGGTTCGACGGATGCGGCGGATGTGGAGGAAGGGGATGGCGAAGGTGGCGGGAAGAAGGATGAGGCACGAGAGGATTTAGCGTGGGAGGATTTAGCGCGGCGCGGGAAGAAGGTGAAGGCATGCCCGGGCGGAGGCATGCACACGAGATCTAGAGGATGAAACGATTTGGCCTCAATGGCAGTTTCATGCGGTTACCGAGAGCTAGGAAACAGCGCTGAGTCGTTTCACCGTGATGAAACTCTTTTCTTCTCTCTCCTTCCCATTTCATGCAAATATTCCCCATTTGCTGATGTGTCATTCTATTAAATGTGCATGACACATCCATAAAATGCCCATTGAGACTGGTCATACTAAAGTTATTCTAAGGAATCTTTATATCTTGGGACAGAGGATGCAGTTAACCAGTCTTACATGTCAAGCTTGGGATGAAATTGGATCACATGCGAATACGTGTACTTGTTTCTTTCTAGGATTCTGATTTGGGTACAAATAGTGTCAGATGTCTTGGATACTGATACTCTTCCATATACACATCAGAAATCCAACTTTGAGTATTCGGATTTAATACATGTGAATATTAAATGTCCAGGTTCAAGTTTTTACCCCTTTTGGGCGGATGAATATCAAGGAATATCTCTCCCGTTTTCATCCCTGTATTGAAGATTTAAGTTCTCGATTTGTTATGGGTGAACATATCGTTTCTAGATTATTCTAGTATTAGGCTTGGATATAAGTGGTAGATTCGTGATTTCACCAATATCTATATATCAGTCTATTTGGATCTACAATGATTAATTGATTATAATAATTAACTAAAATAATTTAATTGTAATCAAGACATGGTAGATTATGAGGTGGATTATTATAATCAAAACATCAGAGTAAAATAATCATATAATTCATCTCAAGCCTGCTTTTTGGTGATTATGGGTATTTTTCACTTGAACTAAGAATAATCCACCATAACAATCCAGGGATCCAAACACTCTGACTATTACAATTCGTATTCCAGATTGTAACATATAGTCCATATTACAATAATCTATTTGTGATCCAAACAAGTCCTGAACAAACAATAAGAAATGAGAACCTCTACCAATTCTTAGATGCCAAGAAAAAAAAAGAAAAGGGTTGTTGAGAAACCGTGTTCTATTGATCAATGAATAGACAGAGCACACTACGAACACAAAGATATGGAGATGAACGGTGAGCTCTTTATTTCTCAACATCTTTTTTGTTTATTCTTCCTCTCTATATGAATGCATGCGCCCAAAGTGATTCTCCCTCAAAAGATTTCACAAGGATGAACTTCTCATTGATTATTTGCCCCATGTAAAAGCTAGCTAAGTGATGTAAGCAATCTTATGGCTACCTCATTTATTTACGTCGTCTTGTTTGACTTGTGCACTTGCTCTATATATCTACACCACCGCGTCTGATCAGCATCCAGATCTGGATCCAGACGGAAGAATAGACAGAGCGAGCCTTCTTCCATATCGTATCACTTCGTCCCCATGGGCATGGCCCTTGCTAACAAGGGCACGGTTATGTTGCTACTAGCAGCTCTCCTTGCCTTCCTCTTCTCCGCTGCAGCCGTGCATTCCTATATCCAACAGGCCAGAGAATCTCCTAGGTATGGAACCTATATCGTGCTCCTCTGGACGCGGAAGGACGCCGACGCCATGGAAAAAGATGCGCACCGTCGCTGGCACCAGTCTTTCCTGTCGAGCACGCTGACCGACTCCGGTGAGCCACGCCTACTCCACTCCTACATTCACGTGTTCAACGGATTCGCCGCCAGGCTGACCGATGCCGAGCTAGAGGAGGTAGCCAAGAAGCCAGGGTTCCTGCATGCATTTCCAAACCGCACAGGTCACCTGCTGGGCATGCCAGGATATCAGAGGAACGGGACGCCGCGCCGGCAGCGGGGAGTTCGTCGCCGTCGTCGGGCGCCGCCGGTGGTTGCTTGAGAGGGCGGCTGGGAGAGCGCACAGATTGCTACATGATTGTGCAAAGGTTTCTCTCGCCGCCGTGGTCGATGACTGTGAGTCGATCAGGTGCTAGCAAAAATAAAATCGGTCAATTTGGAGTGAATTCTTAATTATATTATAGTGCTTTAATCGGAGTTTAATTTTCATCCAAATTTATGTGGGAAGTTGAAATTCCTGATTCTTACTCGCAACCGCATTTTACTTTTCTGAACTAATCTGGAGAAATCCGCGTCCATGAATCATTCCTCATTTCGGTCTGGGGGGACGACTGAAGCGGAAATAAACTAATTTTTTCCACGGTCCACTCTATTTCCCTGCCGATCCACATGAAAAAATGGTGAAATGAGCAGACCTCGTGGCAAGGAACTCCATCTTATTTTCGATAATGGAAAATTTTTGCTCGAGTCCTCTTCAAAAAGAGGCATCAGTCCAAAGTAAAGATGGCAATGGGTAATTATCCGCTGGGTATGTGCTGCCCATCAGTGGCGTAGCCAGCTAGGTGGCACGTTGTGCCATGGACCACCTTAGAATATGGACTAATGTTAAAACTCGAGTATATGTGTTCTATAATATAATGAATATTGTATTTAGAACACTATCGTTTGGCTCGTTACATTTAGTTGGACCACCCTTATACTAAACCCTAGCTACGCCACTGCTGCCCATACCTTTACCCACAAAAAAATATTTTATCCGTTAATTTACCCATACCCATGCACGGGTAAGAGTTCTTTCACATACCCTTATCCATGCGGATAACGGGTACCCATGGTTATCCTTACCCATGATTTCAAGGATGTTTGCAAATCAAAATTACATGTATCAATATAGCAGTCTCCTAGTTTCAGCCAAAACATCACAAGTCAATAATAAATTCATCAAACAAACAAGCTACATGAACACCTAATCAAATAGTCTAATAGATAAATCTATCATTACTAATACCAAGTGACCAATTCATGAGTTCACATACAGTACAACATACCAGTTAGGAATTACTATAAAGTCTCCACCACATGACAGCCACACGGCCACACCCACGCATAGTACTAAATTAGTGAGTTCATCACATATTACATGTTGGCTCATGATTTCAGACATATTGAATCGGGTTTAATTTACCCATGGGTTAACAGATATGGGCAATGCAGTCCCATACCCTTACCCGTTTTACCCGCTAGGTAAGGCTTTTTTTCCTATTAATTTACCCATGGGTAAAAAAATTAGTCATACATTTGCCATAATAAGGTAATTACCCATCGGGTTTCGGGTAGAAATCGCCATCTTTAGTCCAAAGATAAAAGGACTGTTGGATGTAGATCTTTAGGGCCTATGGTACTGTTGCGTGTGCTAGCTGCAGCCGTACGTAGCCACTGCTCCCAACGCACCCAAACAAATACACCTACGTTGAAATGCTTATAGCCGCTATATTATTATTGTCAACGAAAAATAAATGGCCATCCACTAGATGCGAAGAATTCTATGGCGCAGTGGATTCTATTCGACACGTCTCAATCATCCACGAGCTACAATAGAGCCCATAACTGCAGCCAGTGTGACCTTACACAAGAAGGTCGTTTTATCATTCCTTAGCAAATTGAAAGATAATTATTTGATTGGTATATATTTGGGTCCACTGATCTATTGGAACACATGGGTTGGGCTTGCGTGTGTTCCACTAGCTCCATTGGTGTCTAATCTTTTAGGTGGCCCACTAGTCATAGCAAAACCTAACATCAATTTCTCTCAAGCCCGGTGCTATACCAGGCCATACCCAGCTCCAATTCGTTCCTAATCTTTTAGGTGGTCCACTAGTCACAACAAAACATAGCATCAATTTCTCTCAAGCCTGGTGCTATACCCGGCCATACCCAGTTGCATAGGAGAAATCCCCAATCCATCCCTATCCCTAGCTAAGGCTGTTTGGATGTACTCGGATTGATATTAATCCACATGTGTTGAGGTAGATTGAAGTAGAACTTAATTAAATTTCACCCTAATCCATCCCAATACACGTGAATTGAAATGAATCCAACAATATCGAAACAAGGCCTAAGTTGGAGAAATTTAGAATTTTACCATTATCAAAAGTGGGGTTCGATAAAATATCATCGCTTATTTGGGTTTCATTATGGTAAGTCTGGGTGCAAAACTAAACGTCTTAAATTTTCATATGCTGTTTTTTCAATGGATTTTTTATAAGGGCTTGTCCCATTCGATCGCCAAATGGAAAAATTCACCAATCTCAACTAGTGCTGGGTCTAATTACAAGAAGTTATATTATTATTACCTAATAAACACCTATATGAAAGATCAACCTCGCATCTACAATATTCTTTTTTTAAGCAAACTACGGAGGGAAGAGATTGCCTGCCTGGAAATATATTGATGCTCAGTAAAGAGTTTTTGGTATAAGGAAGATTCAAGGATCCTCCGGAGACAAATCCGAAATACATGCATGAAGAAAAGAGCCACATTGACGCAGACCAGGAACCATGGACGCCTTAAAAAAATCGTTCTTCCCAAATAATCAAATCTTCGCAGACTCGAGAAACCACATTGCGAGCTGACTGCCTCTCATTTCTGAAGATAATACCATTTCGTGTGTCCCAGGTGCGCCAGAGTATCACAAGGAGGATAGAAGACCAAACTTCAGGATCCGTGGCAGGTATCGACGGCGACGACCAGATGTCTACAACGTTCACGGTGAAAACCGATGAAAGACCAGTGCAGTCTCATATTTCCGCATTGAGCGGGCAGCGCCAAAGAACACATGGTGCCCATCTTCCGCCTGGTGATTACATCGCTGATAGACTGCATCGTCCATAATATGCTTGTGCAGAAGGTTAGCCTTCGTGCTTAACCAGTCTTTGAAGAATAGCCAAGCGAATACGTTCACTTGTTCGGTACTTTCGTGCCCCAAATTCATGACCCATAAAAGTCCTGCACACTAGGAGAGGGGGCCAAAGCAATATAAGCGTCCCTGGATTGAAATGGCTGCCCTTCTTGCAGATGGGTGTCCTGCAAAACAGTCATGAGAGACTCGGTGGCCGCAGCTCGCGTTAGCCTGGGTCTAAGATGCATTTCAAACTCGTGCGTTGCTGCACAGAAGCATTAGGCTATCCGCACTCGTCGTACTCTAAATTCATCCTCTAAAAGGAATGTTCCGTCCTAGTCATCGAGATTCTATCCTCTATATCAATTTCTTCCGCACCCATCCATACTCTATATCATCCTCTATCCACTGTGGGGCCCACTTGTCAGATTTTTTTCCTTTTTTCTTTTTTCCCCTTTTTCTCTTTCCTTTTCTTTTTCCCCTCTCCTCCTTTATCCATTCGACCGCACCGCCTACCCTGCTCCCTGCACCACCGCTCGCCCTCTCCCCGTCCTATACCTCCCTCTCCAGCTCCCGGCTCCCTCCACCGGCGGCCGACCGCGCGACGGAGGCTGTAACACCCCGGGTGTTATAGTTGCTAATTAATCTGCCACGTCATCATAATGCATCACAAAGCATCCATGATTAGGTCAACCTTGTTATGCATCAACTAAAACGAGTTTACTTATCTAGATTGGTTGTGCTTCTCAGTGGTGTGATCCGAACCAAAAACCCTAAATTCGAATGACACCACAAATACTTAGTCCATGCCCTGCGTACTTTGAGGTGTGTGACGGTGTTGCACCCTAGTGTCAAGTGTAGGGTATGAGCTCAAGTACAACACATAAAATGAAGCTCCAAGTTTGAGTTTGAGTTGGAGTCCAAAAACTTGTCACGAGTTTTCCGATTCGAATTTAAACTCAAATTTGGGGAAAATGTAAAAGAATTTCAAAAGCTAAATTGGTCAACCAAGAGTGGCATTTGGTCAACCATGTCATGCTGGTCCAAATGATGCCCTTGGATGATGGTTTGATCACTAAGTAATCCCTAATTAAGGTAGCAACAAATTCCAATTGCAAATTCCTCCGAAAACCCTAAATTTCAAAACCCTGTTTTACCTCTTTTTAAATAATTAAAAATCTAAGCACAATTTGGGAAAAAGTTCAAAACCAAGTTTGTAGAACTTTTCAAGGGCTACAACTTTCGTGTTTTGAGTTTTCAAAGTTTTAGTGTAAAAGGTGGAGCAATTTTGAAAATAAACAAATTTCAGATTTGACCCATTTTTGTCCCCAAACTAAAATTTCAAAATTGAGACAGAATTTGAAAATGTTTTGAACAGAAAAGTTGTAGGTCTTATCTAGATGTACAACTTTGGTGTTTGGAGATTTTGAAGTTTCAATATAAAATTCAAAGTAATTTCTAAATTACCAAATTTCCAAAAAGTGTCCCCTTTTGAATTTAAACTCAAATTTCAAAATCCAGTTAGAATTTGAAAAAGTGTTCAATACAAAACTTGTAGATCTTGAAATTCTGAAGATTTCATATCTTGGGAATTTTTCAAGTTGTTACATGAATTCGGGAGTAATTTGAGAAAAACAGTTTGAATTTCAAAATTTGGGGGGAGATGCTACAGTGGACGACCAATGGCAGCCGGCCACCGGCCGGTATGGGCGCCGGCCGACCACCGTGGCCTTTGGCCAGCTTCCAGGCGCGCCCTCGGCCGCCAGCGCGACGACGCGCGCCTTCCCGCGCTGTTGCCGCGGCCGCTGCCTACAAATACGACGAGTTCAGTGAGACGTTTTCTTCTTCCCTGTTTTCGCCACCGCCGCCGCATAGCTCCGCCGCTCGCCGCTGCCGCTGTCGAGCCGCCTCCGACCACGCAAACTGCACCAACAGGATCGCCTCGCCCTCGCGCATCTCGTGAGCCACCTGAGTTAACCGTTTTCGCACCCGAGCCTCCGCACCACTCGTTCCCGTGCCCAACCCCGGCCGGAGCACCACCACCTTCGCCTTCCCGTGGCCAGACCATCCTGGCCTCTCTCTGTCATCCCCAAGAGCGACATCGTCACCGTTGTGAGCTCCTGATCCTTTTCCTCGCGCTAATTTAGTCGCTACCGAGTTATAGCGTCGGGTCGTCGGGCACCGCGGTCGTCGTGTCGCCATAGCCGTCGGGAAGGGTGCAGGGGGAGGTGAGCTTCCGTGTTTAGGGTCACAATCAGTTCGTGGGAAGGTGTAGAGGGTTTTGGTCTTGTTGATTGATCGACCGATGCCTTGATCACCGGCCGGCCACCGCGCGGGCATGGGCGAGGGCGCGGGAGTGAGCGAGAGAGCGGGAGGAGGAAGATGACAGCTGGGGTCCGCCTGTCAGTGAGCGAGAGAGAGAGCACGCGCGCGCTCGCGGAGTAGGCCGCGTTGCTGGGCCGCGTGCGCGGTG
Organism: Saccharum hybrid cultivar R570; assembly: GCA_038087645.1. Taxonomy (NCBI): domain Eukaryota; kingdom Viridiplantae; phylum Streptophyta; class Magnoliopsida; order Poales; family Poaceae; genus Saccharum; species Saccharum hybrid cultivar. The sequence continues at coordinate 8,028,985 of JAQSUU010000493.1, read as the reverse complement.
CTGGGCCGAGCGCGGCGCAGGCGCGAGCGCGCGGGCGCGGACGTGAGCGGGCCGCTCGGCTGGGCTGGACTAGAGAGAAGAAGGGAAGTCGGCCCGGTTCGTTTTTTGTTTTTCTTTTTCAAAATTTTGAATAGTGCTGCTATTTGTTTATTTCATTAAAATTTGTGTAGAGCTCCAAAATTCGTCAATATTTTTGTATAAGCTTTTCAATGTGTAAACTACCTAGGAAAAATGTTAAATGTTAAATTTGAGTACTTTGTGTAGGAGATTTAATTAGTTCCAATAAAGATTAAATGCAACTTCCTTGAATTTTAATAATTAATTTATTAATCCAAAAATTATGAAATTTATTGTGACACTGTTTTAGGTCATGTGCAATCCATAGAAAAATTTTAAGCTTGATTAGATGAAGTATGATCAAATATTAATTATGCCCTAATTAATTAAGTAGTAAATAAATATTAAATTGATAACTTTAAGTGTTGTGTGCCCTTTTGATTGAGTGATGTCCTTAGGTCACTAATCTTTGGTGATCTTTGGCACCTTAATTTCATGTTTGAGCTCGTTAGTAACTTACTTAGTGATAAAAGCTGGTATCGCTGGAATTATCGCTAGTAGTTAGTAGGTTTACTGTTTTGCGACTGTACTGCGAAGGAAAGTTGTACTCATGTCATAAACCGTGGCATATCATCATCAAGCATCATGTTTATCATCGAGCATCATGTTGAAGCATGTTATGTACTTGTGTAGTTCCCGCTTTCGAAGAAGTTGAAGTTGCCGAGCAAGCCTCCAGAGAAGAGCTATCGTCGGTGGGTTCCGGACCAGAAGTCGGAGTCTGTGAGTCTGAGTCAGTCATCGCGTCAGAGCAAGGCAAGCCCCGGTGCATTTAAACCCTACCTTGATATTTACAAATCTTTATTATTTATATTATGGGTTATTGCATTAAGTAATTAGGAGTTGAGTGATAACCAAATTGCTGCATTATCATCCTTGATTATTGCGATATCACCCTTGATACTTGTTTTACTGAAAATGCGTAGTATGCTTCGCTATGCTTATGAGTTAAGCTTTTTAAATAAATGTTTACTTGGCCATGACGGCATACTTAATGAATATTGAAATAAGAGGATGAACTTGTAGGATCGGGCGGGTGGTTTGGCCACTGCTAACTTGCATTGGGAGAGGAGTCCCAATGTATTGTTTCTGCCTTATCAGTTAAGGACCGTACGTTGTTGGCCCTCGCGTCATGGAGTTTTTATTAGTACTAGCCATGTACCCGTGTCGGGTAAAGCCTTACTTCGGCTAGTCCATTACGAGAACGTCTAACCTCGTACTGGGAGTGGAGAGATAGCGAGAGTAGCATGTACCCTCGGGGCTAGAATTTGGCCGGGTTCGAGGAGTACTGTGCTCTCGGGTAGCGATGGACACGTTCTGGTTTTGGGTTACTCGGGTAAGAGTTGATATATGTGAGATTCGGTTCTACATATGTCGTGTGGTTAGGAATCTCCAGCTGGGTAAATGAAGCGGTTCGAATCGTCGTTGCTCGATGAGAAAGGAGTCTTGGCCTTGCACCAACATCGTAGTTAAGAACTGGAATTGAAAGAAAGAATGAGAAAGGTCTTGATGATAATTACTTTGATCTAGATTAGGATCACCTAGAATTGGTTAATGAACCATCAATGGTAAAAGTAAAATATTGAAGGTAAGGACTCACTTTAGTAAGCTTTTCTGCAAAAGAAAATTTGATTCTGTAATACCCGTACCTTGATTCCCTAAAGCTAGCATGCCCTTGGAGTCTGTTTCTTAGTCGGGTAAGTCTTGTTGAGTACTTTCGTACTCAGGGTTTGTTGAACCCCTTGTTGCAGGTGCGGTTCATGAACAAGTCTGCTTTGAGCCTTGTTCCATGACCGTTGTGGCTGAAGAAAGTGACGACGAGTAGATTGTGTAGCCTCTAGGCAAGGCACCACGCTTGTGTGATGTAATAAAGTTACTACCGATACTTCTCTACTACTGGTTTGTAATAATGCTACATAAGGTTTGAGGTTTGGAAACTGGTTTGTAAACTTAAGTTATTGTAAGACTTCCGCTACTTTACTCTGTTAAATATTTTGAATAAACTGTTGTAATATTGCAATACTCCTGTGATTGGATCCTGTTCGGAGGAAAGCAGGCCTTTTAAGTTATGAGGAACATAAGTACGGCTGTCAGAGGTCATTATGACGATGACGGATACATGTGGGCCATCATAATTAGGAGGTTCTGTGACAGCTGGTACCAGAGCATAATTACTGGAGTTATTGTCGTATTACTTTGCAAAACTTCAAAATGATTTGGGTCGAACAAACTTAATATTGATATTTTGGTCCAAATTGCTTTTGCTTATCTTAATCTATTCTCTATAGTTTCCTTAGCTCATATTTGAAAGCTTCGTAGTGAAGTATCACGTTATAGTGCCCTATGTTACAAATGTTGTTGCATGTGTTACTTAACCTTTTCTGTTGGATCGTAAGTACGATGCATGCATCATGTTTAATTAACCTGCTTAAGTTACCTTCCCTTTTAAAGTGGTTTGGGTTAAGTAAGGTTCAATCCTATTCATGCTAACCTTCAGATCCCTCACATCTGTTCTCATCGTTCTAATTCTATCTTGCTTTAGGATGGCACGTGTGAAGATGACTCCTCGCAAGAAAAGTGGTCCGCAAGGAGTGCCACGTCATCAGTTGGCCACCAGAGGTGATGGAGCAAGCAGTAGCCGCAATCCGAACCCGGATTCGCAATCGGAGGTTGCAAGGCTTACGTCAGAGGTAGAGCGACTGAAGCGCAACATGCGTTTTTGAAAGCAGTTCCAGAACGAGTCTCTGGAAAAGGAGACAGAAGCTAGGGCTCGTGTTTCAAGAGTTGGAGCTTTATGCGACACACCTGGAGCAGTACAACACTATTCTGCATGAGGAAGTCCATAGGCTATATGATCTGATGAATCCCAATCATCAGCCCCAGGAAGTAGAAGATGATGTCGGTGCCGTGGTTGTTCCTGGTGGAGAGGACAATGAGGAAGAGGATCAGGAAGAAAACGAACCCATGATGGAAAGTGGGGATGAGGCAAGTCATGTCACTGGTGCAAGTGCTCCAGAGAATGAGGATGGAGTGATCGTGATCAGCGATGATGATGAAGAGTGAAGTGTCGACATGGATGGTTATGTAACATAGTAGTCTTTCCTATTTTCTAAGAACCTTAGTGGGTAGTTTCTTGCTTGCGAGCAAGTTTGTAATGAAAATAATATAAGATAAGTTTGATGTGTGTACTAGTACTGTACTAACTGCTGTTAAATTCAATAAAGCGATGTAAATAAACCTGGTTTATGTACAACAGATGGACGGTACTGGAACTTCTCAGGATGGAGACAATGCTCTGAATCCCCCACCGTTCCCACCTACTTTGGCAGATGCTATTGCCGCACTGGTTAATGCCACTACCTTGTTGGCTCAGAATCAGAATGGAAATCAGGGTCATCGAGGCCGTAATAATGGAGGAGAAACCACTTATGTGGATTTCACCGATACCCGTCCACCAGTGTTTTCAAAGGTAGATGAGCCGCTAGAGGCGGATGACTGGCTCCGCACCATGGAGCAAAAGTTTGAACTTCTACAGTGCACGGAGTACCAGAAACCCGTGTTTGCAGCACAACAGCTCAGGGGTGCCACAGGGGCGTGGGGGGCGAATCTGGTCGCCGCACGGCCTGCTGGCCACCGTGTCACTTGGTAGGAGTTTCGGGATGCTTTCAGGGCACACTATATCCCAGATGGTGTCATGGCCATGAAGTTAGAAGAGTTTCTCTCTCTGAAGCAGGGGAACCAGACAGTTTTACAGTATGTGGGCAAATTCAATCATCTGTCCCAGTATGCAGCTGAGTATGTGAACACCGATGCAAAGAAGAAGAGTTGTTTCATGAGGGGCTTGAGTACCAAGATCCAGGAGGCATTGGTCACATGCTATAATGCCACGTATCATGATATAGTCAATGTGGCTATTGCGTCAGAAGAGAAGTCCCGCCTTCACAAAGAGTCGAAGAAAAAGAAGCAAGTGTTGTCTAGCCCGTCAGGTGGTATTAAGAAGCGCCAGAAGTTTATCTACCACCCTCAGAACCATTTCCGCCCAACTTATCGTCCACCGCAATACCAAGCTCGGCCGCAGATGTTTATCTGTCCTACCGCAACCCAGCAATATCCACAGCAGCCGAATGCCCCTGGTATTCGAAACCCGAGTCCAATAACCCATAACTTTCCCTGCTACAATTGTGGAAAGCCAGGCCACTTCTCCAAGGACTGCCCGTATCCAAGGCTCCCGTACCGCAACAGCAGCAGCCTCAGAGTAAGAATAACAATCTGAATGTCCAGAAGGGTAAGGGTGAGAAGAAGAAGACCGGACGTGTATTCTACACCCAAGCAAGTGCAATTCCAGAGGGAGAACCTGTTATGATGGGTATGTTCCCTGTTGCTAATCATTCAGTAGTACTGTTATTTGATTTTGGTGCATTGCATACATTCATAAATCGCACCTTTGTTACAAAGCATGACATTCCAATTATGGGAACACAAGAAGATTTCTTTATTCAGTCGCCCGGGGGACGACTGTGTACTAAGGAGATGGTATGTGACGTACCTATAGAGTTAGGTGGGCATATATTCCCTACCTCAATGATAATATTACAGAAACAGGATATAGATGTAATCCTGGGTATGAATTGGATGTACCAACGAGGAGCAATTATAGATGCACTGCACAGAACTATAAGGTTGAACTTGCCAGATAATAAATCTCATCTTCTTATCCAACTTCCTATTCCAAAGAGAACAGTTGAAAGGATATGTGCAACTTCAGTACAGGAGATTTGTGATATACCGGTAGTCTGTGAATTTCCAGATATATTTCCAGATGATCTACCTGGTCTGCCACCGGACAGAGATGTAGAGTTTGTAATTGAGTTGAAACCAGGTACTGCCCCAATATCCAGGAGAGCTTACAGAATGCCACCAAATGAATTGGCAGAACTTAAGGATCAATTGCAAGAGTTACGTGACAAAGGTTTTATCAGACCCAGTTCATCACTGTGGGGATGTCCGACTCTTTTTGTCAAGAAGAAGGATCAGACTTTAAGGATGTGTGTTGACTATCGACCGCTGAATGAAGTAACTATTAAGAACAAGTATTCGTTGCCTCGCATTGATCTACTCTTTGATTAGCTTGCGGGGGCAAAGGTATTTTCAAAGATCGATCTTCGATCGGGGTACCATCAAATCAAGATTTGACCTGAAGATATCCCAAAGACTGCATTCACTACCAGATATGGATTATATGAGTATCTAGTTATGTCTTTTGGTCTTACCAATGCACCGGCACATTTCATGTATCTGATGAACTTAGTTTTCATGCCAGAACTTGACAAGTTTGTGGTTGTTTTTATTGATGATATTCTGGTATACTCCAAAAGTGAAGAAGAGCATGCTGAGCACCTCAGAGTTGTTCTGACTCATCTGAGAGATCATCAACTGTATGCCAAGTTAAGTAAGTGTGAGTTTTGGTTAAGAGAAGTACAATTCTTAGGACATGTGTTGTTAGCCGAAGGAGTAGCAGTAGATCCTGGTAAGGTGGAACATATTTTGAATTGGAAACCACCAATCTCAGTTCATGAAGTCCGAAGTTTCCTGGGAATGGCGGGTTATTACCGTCGATTCATACCTGATTTTTCAAAGGTAGCCAAGCCAATCACAGAGTTAGTGAAGAATCAAACTAAGTTCATCTGGTCTCCAGAATGTGAGAAAGCTTTTAGAATTCTAAAGAAGTCACTGACAACTGCTCCAGTCTTAGCACAGCCAGTTATAGAAAAGCCATTTGATATTTACTGTGATGCCTCGGGTATTGTCCTTGGTTGTGTATTGATGTAAGAAGGCAGAGTTATTGCTTATGCCTCGAGACAGTTGAAGCGTCACGAAGAGCATTATCCAACACATGATCTTGAACTAGCAGCTGTGGTTGATGCATTGAAAATCTGGCGTCATTACTTGCTAGGTAATACTTGTCACATGTATACAGATCACAAGAGCTTAAAGTATATCTTTACTCAGTCAGAATTGAATATGAGGCAAAGAAGGTGGCTTGAGTTAATAAAGGATTATGATTTAGAAGTGCACTATCACCCTGGAAAAGCAAATGTTGTTGCTAATGCACTCAGTAGAAAGAATCATTGCAATTGTATGACTGTGAAGCCAATGGATTACAGTTTGTGTTACGAATTGAAAAAGTTGAATATTGAAATAGTCCAACAAGGTCAGTTAACCAATGTCACAATGGAATCAACAATCAAAGATCAGATTGTATCTGCTCAGAGAAAGAATTCCGGAATAGCTCACATCAAAGAAAAAGTTAGAACAGGTCAACAAACAGATTTCAGTATTGATGATACAGATGTGTTGTGGTTCAAGAACCGGCTAGTGGTCCCAAAGGTTCCAGAGTTACGTCAGCTCATTCTTGATGAAGCACATAGTACAAGGTTTTCTATTCATCCAGGGAGTAATAAGATGTATCAGGATTTGAAACAGAGATTCTGGTGGACTAAAATGAAAATTAAGATTGCTAAGTATGTTGCCAGATGTGATACTTGTCGCAGAGTGAAGGTTGAACATTTGAAGCCGGCAGGAATGTTACAACCCTTGCCCATTCCATCTTGAAAGTGGGAAGATATTAGTATGGATTTCATTACTGGATTACCCAAGACCTCAAGAGGCTTTGATTCAATTTAGGTCATTGTGGACCGTTTGACTAAGTCAGCTCACTTTGTACCTGTGAAGGTTGACTATAGAGCATCTAGATATGCAGAAATATATGTTGCTCGGATTATGAGTTTGCATGGAATACCCAAAACCATTGTTACCGACAGGGGTACTCAGTTTGTTTCGCAATTTTGGAAACAGTTTCAAAAGTCACTGGGTACTAAACTTCTTTACAGCACAGCCTATCATCCACAAACTGGGGGACAGACTGAACGAGCAAATCAAATTATAGAAGATATGTTAAGATCTTGTGCTCTCACCTATCAAGATCAATGGGATGAATGTTTACCGTTAGCAGAATTCTCATACAATAATAGTTATCAAGAGAGCATCAAAATGGCACCGTTTGAAGCATTGTATAGCCGTAGATGCAGAACTCCGTTGAACTGGTCAGAACCGAGAGAAAGATGTTTTTATGGAGTTGATCTGGTGAAGAAAACAGAAGAAAAGGTTAGGCAGATACAGAAGAGTTTAAAAGTTGCTCAGTCTCGACAGAAGAGTTATGCTGATAAAAGGCGTAGACCCTTGATGTTTAAAGTGGGAGATTATGTTTATTTGAAAGTGTCACCCATGAAAGGAGTTACTCGATTTGGAGTCAAGGGCAAGCTCATACCACGTTATATTGGACCATTCCAAATCATTGAAAAATGTGGAAAGGTGGCATATAGATTAAAGTTACCTGAACAACTGTCAGCCGTGCACAATGTATTTCATGTATCACAAATGAAAAAGTGTCTCCAAGTACCTGATCAAGTTGTTAATGTTGATGGAGTTGAACTTGAACCGGATTTGACATATTCTGAATATCATGTCCGAGTTTTGGATCGAAAGGATCGTGTTACCCGAAGTAGAACAATCAAATGGTACAAGATACAATGGGATCAACATTCAGAAGAGGAAGCCATGTGGGAATCCGAACATTACCTGTTGGAGAATTTCCCTGAGTTCTTTGCTTCTATCTAGGTTGCAATTTCTTCTTTAAACTGTAACCTGTCCTTTTCAAATCTTTGTAATGTAGAAAACCCCCTACCTGTTTTGTAGACAAGTCTTGGACGTGTTTGCTTGACACGTTTCCTTTTCCATTACTTAACTCAAGGCTTTAAATCTCGGGACGAGATTTCTTTAAGGGGGAAGGGCTGTAACACCCCGGGTGTTATAGTTGCTAATTAATCTGCCATGTCATCATAATGCATCGCAAAGCATCCATGATTAAGTCAACCTTGTTATGCATCAACTAAAACGAGTTTACTTATCTAGATTGGTTGTGCTTCTCAGTGGTGTGATCCGAACCGAAAACCCTAAATTCGAATGACACCACAAATACTTAGTCCATGCCCTGCGTACTTTGAGGTGTGTGACGGTGTTGCACCCTAGTGTCAAGTGTAGGGTATGAGCTCAAGTACAACACATAAAATGAAGCTCCAAGTTTGAGTTTGAGTTGGAGTCCAAAAACTTGTCACGAGTTTTCCGATTCGAATTTAAACTCAAATTTGGGGAAAATGTAAAAGAATTTCAAAAGCTAAATTGGTCAACTAAGAGTGGCAATTGGTCAACCATGTCATGCTGGTCCAAATGATGCCCTTGGATGATGCTTTGATCACTAAGTAATCCCTAATTAAGGTAGCAACAAATTCCAATTGCAAATTCCTCCGAAAACCCTAAATTTCAAAACCCTGTTTTACCCCTTTTTAAATAATTCAAAATCTAAGCAAAATTTAGGAAAAAGTTCAAAACCAAGTTTGTAGAACTTTTCAAGGGCTACAACTTTGGTGTTTTGAGTTTTCAAAGTTTTAGTGTAAAAGGTGGAGCAATTTTGAAAATAAACAAATTTCAGATTTGACCCCTTTTTGTCCACAAACTAAAATTTCAAAATTGAGGAAGAATTTGAAAATGTTTTGAACAGCAAAGTTGTAGGTCTTATCTAGATGTATAACTTTGGTGTTTGGAGATTTTGAAGTTTCAATATAAAATCCAAAGTAATTTCTAAATTACCAAATTTCCAAAAAAGTGTCCCCTTTTGAATTTAAACTCAAATTTCAAAATCCAGTTAGAATTTGAAAAAGTGTTCAATATAAAACTTGTAGAGCTTGAAATTCTGAAGATTTCATATCTTGGGAATTTTTCAAGTTGTTACATGAATTTAGGAGTAATTTGAGAAAAACAGTTTGAATTTCAAAATTTGGGGGGAGATGCTACAGTGGACGACCAATGGCGGCCGGCCACCGGCCGGTATGGGCGCCGGCCGACCACCGTGGCCTTCGGCCAGCTTCCAGGCGCACCCTCGGCCGCTAGCGCGACGACACGCGCCTTCCCGCGCTGTTGCCGCGGCCGCTGCCTACAAATACGACGAGTTCAGTGAGACGTTTTCTTCTTCCCTGTTTTCGCCACCACCGCCGCATAGCTCCGCCGCTCGCCGCTGCCGCTGTCGAGCCGCCTCCGGCCACGCAAACTGCACCAATAGGATCTCCTCGCCCTCGCGCATCTCGTGAGCCACCTGAGTTAACCGTTTTCGCACCTGAGCCTCCGCACCACTCGTTCCCGTGCCCAACCCTGGCCGGAGCACCACCACCTTCGCCTTCCCGTGGCCAGACCATTCCGGCCTCTCTCTGTCATCCCCAAGAGCGACATCGTCACCGCTGTGAGCTCCTGATCCTTTTCCTCGCGCTAATTTAGTCGCTACCGAGTTATAGCGTCGGGTCGTCGGGCACCGCGGCCGTCGTGTCGCCATAGCCGTCGGGAAGGGTGCAGGGGGAGGTGAGCTTACGTGTTTAGGGTCGCAATCGGTTCGTGGGAAGGTGTAGAGGGTTTTGGTCTTGTTGATTGATCGACCGATGCCTTGATCACCGGCCGGCCACCGCGCGGGCATGGGCGAGCGCGCGGGAGTGAGCGAGAGAGCGGGAGGAGGAAGATGACAGCTGGGGTCCGCCTGTCAGTGAGCGAGAGAGAGAGCACGCGCGCGCTCGCGGAGCAGGCCGCGTTGCTGGGCCGCGTGCGTGGTGCGGGCCGCTCGGCTGGGCTGGACCAGAGAGAAGAAGGGAAGTCGGCCCGGTTCGTTTTTTGTTTTTCTTTTTCAAAATTTTGAATAGTGCTGCTGTTTGTTTATTTCGTTAAAATTTGTGTAGAGCTCCAAAATTCGTGAATATTTTTGTGTAAGCTTTTCAATATGTAAACTACCTAGGAAAAATATTAAATGTTAAATTTGAGTACTTTGTGTAGGAGATTTAATTAGTTCCAATAAAGATTAAATGCAACTTTCATGAATTTTAATAATTAATTTATTAATCCAAAAATTATGAAATTTATTGTGACACTGTTTTAGGTCATGTGCAATCCATAGAAAATTTTTAAGCTTGATTAGATGAAGTATGATCAAATATTAATTATGCCCTAATTAATTAAGTAGTAAATAAATATTAAATTGATAACTTTAAGTGTTGTGTGCCCTTTTGATTGAGTGATGTCCTTAGGTCACTAATCTTTGGTGATCTTTGGCACCTTAATTTTATGTTTGAGCTCGTTAGTAACTTACTTAGTGATAAAAGCTGGTATCGCTGGAATTATCGCTACTAGTTAGTAGGTTTACTGTTTTGCGACTGTACTGCGAAGGAAAGTTGTACTCAAGTCATAAACCATGGCATATCATCATCAAGCATCATGTTTATCATCGAGCATCATGTTGAAGCATGTTATGTACTCGTGTAGTTCCCGCTTTCGAAGAAGTTGAAGTTGCCGAGCATGCCTCCGGAGAAAGAGCTATCGTCGGTGGGTTCCGGACCAGAAGTCGGAGTCTGTGAGTCTGAGTCAGTCGTCGCGTCAGAGCAAGGCAAGCCCCGGTGCATTTAAACCCTACCTTGATATTTACAAATCTTTATTATTTATATTATGGGTTATTGCATTAAGTAATTAGGAGTTGAGTGATAACCAAATTGCTGCATTATCATCATTGATTATTGTGATATCACCCTTGATACTTGTTTTACTGAAAATGCGTAGTATGCTTCGCTATGCTTATGAGTTAAGCTTTTTAAATGAATGTTTACTTGGCTATGACGGCATACTTAATGAATATTGAAATAAGAGGATGAACTTGTAAGATCGGGCGGGTGGTTTGGCCACTGCTAATTTGCATTGGGAGAGGAGTCCTAATGTATTGTTTCCGCCTTATCAGTTAAGGAACGTACGTTGTTGGCCCTCGCGTCATGGAGTTTTTATTAGTACTAGCCATGTACCCGTGTCGGGTAAAGCCTTACTTCGGCTAGTCCATTATGAGAACGTCTAACCTCACACTGGGAGTGGAGAGATGGCGAGAGTAGCGTGTACCCTCGGGGCTAGAATTAGGCCGGGTTCGAGGAGTACTGTGCTCTCGGGTAGCGATGGACACGTTCTGGTTTTGGGTTACTCGGGTAAGAGTTGATATATGCGAGATTCGGTTCTACATATGTCGTGTGGTTAGGAATCCCCAGCTGGGTAAATGAAGCGGTTCGAATCGTCGTTGCTCCACGAGAAAGGAGTCTTGGCCTTGCACCAACATCGTAGTTAAGAACTGGAATTGAAAGAAAGAATGAGAAAGGTCTTGATGATAATTACTTTGATCTAGATTAGGATCACCTAGAATTGGTTAATGAACCATCAATGGTAAAAGTAAAATATTGAAGGTAAGGACTCACTTTAGTAAGTTTTTCTGCAAAAGAAAATTTGATTCTGTAATACCCGTACCTTGATTCCCTAAAGCTAGCATGCCCTTGGAGCCTGTTTCTGAGTCGGGTAAGTCTTGTTGAGTACTTTCGTACTCAGGGTTCGTTGAACCCCTTGTTGCAGGTGCGGTTCATGAACAAGTCTGCTTTGAGCCTTGTTGCATGACCGTTGTGGCTGAAGAAAGTGACGACGAGTAGATTGTGTGGCCTCTGGGCAAGGCACCTCACTTGTGTGATGTAATAAAGTTACTACCGATACTTCTCTACTACTGGTTTGTAATAATGCTACATAAGGTTTGAGGTTTGGAAACTGGTTTGTAAACTTAAGTTATTGTAAGACTTCCGCTACTTTACTCTGTTAAATATTTTGAATAAACTGTTGTAATATTGCAATACTCCTGTGATTGGATCCTGTTCGGAGGAAAGCAGGCCTTTTAAGTTATGAGGAACATAAGTACGGCTGTCAGAGGTCATTATGACGATGACGGGTACATGTGGGCCATCATAATTAGGAGGTTCTGTGACAGAGGCGGAGGCCCGCGCGGCCCGGCCCCCTTCTCCTTCTCCCTCTCCCCTCCCGGATCCCTCCACCGGCGGCCGACCGCGCCGCCCCCTCCCTGCACCGCACCCCCTCCACGCACGGCCACCGGAGCTGCGGAGGTCCCGGCGGTGGCTCTAGCTCGGGCCATGGAGGTCCCTGCGGTGGCTCCAGCTCGCGGCCATGGAGGATGGAGGCGGCGGGGCAGGGGTGGAGCTCCCTGCGGCGGCTCGAGCTTGGGCTCGCGGATCCGGCGGTGGCGGCGGCGGCTCGACCTCCTCCTCTGCTCCTCCCCCTTTTCCCTCTCCAGGCGCGAGCAGAGGGGGCCATGGACGTCGGCGTGGGCATGGCAGAGGCGGGCGGCGGCTCCGGGCGACCTTGGCGGGGACCGGTGGAGGGAGGCGCCTCGCGGTGGTGGGCGGCGGGCCCCACGCGCGGATAGCGCACGCCCGCTACCACGCCAATTTTGGCAGACGGGAGCCGGTCCTGGAGGATAACGGACGCCGATAGCGAAGTCGGTGCGAGAGTTTCGTTCGCTATATGCGTTTACAGGATGATTTACAAGTCTCCGGTGGAGACAGTCTTGGGCCACAGAGTATGGGAGAATCTTCTACTAACGAAATCCGCACCATCGCTTCTGTCTTATTCTCCTGCCACGTGTCCCGCGCCCCCTCTCGCTCGCTGTGGAGCCGGCCGAGCGCGCCCTCGCTCTCATCGCTCCTTTGCTCCTTCCTCGCCCTCTCCCACACGACGCGCAGCGCGCAGACGCGGCCGCCATGGCCGCTGATGCGCAGCCGCCTCTCCCTGGCGCCTCTTCCCCCCTGGGCGCGGGTCGCGACGGCCACCCCTGCGGGCCACACCAACGCGGCCCGGCACCGAGCGCGCCGGCAAAACATGCCGCGGCGCGGCGGACCCCGCCGGTGGCCGCGGCCGCCGCCACCCCGCCCCGACGCGGGAGGCGTGCCGGGGCAGACGTGGCCCCGCTTGGGCGCCGCACCGGTGCAGGAAGGGACGAGGGCGGCCCCCCTTAGCGGCAGCCATAGCAGCCTGGCCCCAGGCGCGCGCGACGCCTCCAGCGCGGATTACCGCCGCGGGCAGGCCCCAACGCCGCAGGCCAGGCGCCGACGTGCGCCAGCCCAACGCCATGGGAGGGAGCCCGCCGGGACTACCGCGCTCGAGCCGCACGCCCGCACGCCGTGGCGACAGCGCATCGCTCCTCCTCTCCTCGCCGGCGGTTCAGCTCGGCAGCCGCCTCGGCCAGCTCCCCCGGCGGCATCTTAACTCGGATGCTCGCCCTCTTCTTCTCCACCTCCGTCCCGTCGCGCAAGTAGCAGCTTCGAATCGGTCGGACCACCCCTCGGCGTCCGTGCGGTCCAGCCATGGCGCGTTGCTCTTCCTCGCGCAAGCAGCAGCGCCGAATTGGCCGGACCACCCCTCGGCGGCCGTGCGGGGCGGCCACGGCGTGTTGCCCTTCCTCTCCCCGTCGGCGGTGCCACCTCTGCTCTACCTGCGTTGAGGAAGAAGAAGCAAGGTCAAACATCACTCACCTGTTCGTGCAAAGGCCGCAGCCAAGGTGGATAACTGGATATGCAAGTCAACACCCACAACTGTATGAGACGTTGCTGTCGTTGCCCCTCAGGTCGGTCCTCTCCCTCTTACCAAGCTCTTGACATTGGCGCATGGCCACTGCTGCCTGGTGCCATCTTTCTTCGAAGCACTGTTGTAGGCTGCTTTGCAAAGAATGACTTAACCAGCTGGCCAAGCCTCTTTTTGCTGCAATGAGCGCTCATGTCAACAATATAAACAGTAACTAAGCTAACTGCTTGTTGATCCTGTTAACACTTGTGCATCCAAGATATTTTTTTTCCCAAAATCACTCAACAATGATACATCTTAATGCTTTGAAACTTATGTACCTGAGATTTAGTGCAGTCAATCCTTCACGCATTTTGTATAACTAAAGTGTATGCAGTAGAAGTGTTTTCAACATTCATTCAGCATTAGTAGTAGACTACATCGTGTTGTTCTTTGAGCTGATTCCGTGTGGAATTCCATACAAATTAAATCTTGTGTGAAAAGTTCAGCGAATGAATATGGCCTAGGTGGCAATGTTGATCCCTGCTGTCTGTTGCACCGTAGTTTCAATTGCAAACATTTATGTAGGCTGATGTGCTGGAACTTTGAAGTCAAATTGCATTGGCCACAACAATTTCAGATGTATTTTCTAATACATAAATGCTCATGTGTTGTCAGTTAGAACGAGAAAACTACAGTTCTTCATACAATGATAATGGGTACTCCATCACAAGCATGTTCATTCTGAAAGATGAACAAAAGCATCCCGGTTCTGAATTCTGTGCTAATTTGATTATGTGAGATGAACTGACTAGACACATATGTTCCTCTGTTCATCATGAATGGCATTGTCAGTTTATAACCTGAATGAACAAGCACCTAGGCAGCTTAATGTCCAATGACTTCCGACAGGCTCAGCAGCCCACAAAGACGTCTGTTGTTTTTTCAAAGTAGCAGCTTGGTTAGTGAATGACGTCAGCTGCTCGCTTACTGGATCTCAAGCCCATCTTAAGGAGGCATTGGCGCATAATAAATACTATGCATGTACTACCTCTTTTGACGACACTGAAGCAACCAACAGAATTTGTTTGGCTGCACTCTTTTTCTTTTTCTTTTTATTTTTTTTCCTTTGTAGAAGTTTGGCTGCACTCTTAATAAAACTAGCATACAACCTTTTGGCTTTCAACTATAACCTTTCCCCATGAAAGCCTCTTTGGAGATCTATATATAATGCTCCGTTGCAAGTCTAAACAACCTTTGAGTGCCCCAAAAAAAAACACATTGTTTCGAGACAAGCAAGAACTCCTTAGAATTATTGTCACATTTTCAGAGTTTGTTGTCTTCTGTCCTCCTACATCTATGCAACGCTGCAACGCACATTATTTCACTAATGGTTATTGCCTGAAAGTTTAAAATATAAACTTGCAACAAGATAGTGATAAAATGCCTGCACAAACCAGAATAACCTTGCTCGATAAATTGTTTTTTTAAGACATCACCGGAGGGGTGAGAGCCCCACCTGAATAATTTTCCATTGATACCGAGCAAGCCGGGGGATGGAGGGTGCCAAGCACCTAATACACGAGTGACCCCTGAAGGTCCTAGAAGTACAGGAGTGGGAGAGAGGAGAATTACAACACTTAGCATAACAATGTCGATGATGACGACGACGACAACAACAACACCAACAACACCACCAAAACAACACTTCAAACTCAAAGATAAGCCTGGACCCTTGCCGAAGGACGTCAGCCGAACGTTGGTTTGCGCCTCCACCGAACAACATACTCGCTGTTTTCACCATGGCCATTGCGCCCGCCACCACTCCTCGTACTACGCCGATCCACTGTCGCCCTCCATCTGAGGACCACTCCATGCAGCAGGATGGGGACTAAGAGTGGCGACGAACACGCAAGCCCTGGATCACCGGACACAACAACCTCCCTTTGAACTGATGGTGACATCCTCCAGCACATCCGAGCCCATGTACCATCATCCAACGCCATCCACGGGGAGGAATCCTTGGAGGGGAATGACGGCAGTGGTGGAACACCACCCGACATTTGATATTCTAACACCACCAAGGAGAGAACCGACGGAGCAGAGGCGCCAGAGAAGGACACTCGTCGAGCGTCAGCAACAACTAACAACCAGGGCCAAAACTCAACCAAGAGGGACCAACAACAAAATGGGGGAGAGCAAACAGAGAGAGCAGAGGCCGTGGCGAGAGCTGGTATCTATCCCTCCACAGTGGCGCCCTCCAAAGGGTCAAGACGTCGTCAACGTCGCCGCCACCGGCTCCAGAAGACTAGAGCTAGGTTTTCACCGGGAGGAGCAACAAACTACAATCACATGGGGAGAGGCAGACATCGACGCCTCCAAGGAGGGAAACGGCACCGTAGGGCGTCGCCGTCGATCGCACGATCAGTAGTGCATGGCTTTCGCCGAAGCCCCAATCTCATGGATTATAGCCCGTTGTCATAGAAACCAGACGCGCATTATTCGTAGTTGCAGGGGCGCCAACCACAGTTACTCCAGGGCAAAACCATACCTCACCGGCACGACCCCACCGTCTGAGTCCTCGACAACTCGCACAATGCAGTGGGGGGCACTGGCGTTTTCCCCTGTCACCACGGTGCCAACAGTAGTGGGAGCTGTCCACCATGGGTCCGCCGGATCTGGCTAGCGGAGCAGGAGCCGAGGGGCACCCCAAGCGTTCGCCAGAAGGGGCCTGCCGCCATTGCGCCCGGACCAAAGCACCTGCAGCGGCACGACGAGCAAACGAGCAGGTCCTCTGTGGTGGCGTTGGCCGTGACCGTTGCCCCAGGAGCCCGCCAGCTCAAGCGCCGGCCCCAAGGCCGCTGCATCTGCCTCCTCGGGGGGGGGGGCGTACAGCCACGCCGCCGCCGGCGTCGCGCGCCTAGATCCGGGCAGCACCTCCGGCCACCATGCGCCGGACCAAGAAGGCCGCGCACGCGGCTGGATTTGGGCCGACACCGGGTGGAGCAGGCGAGTCCATGGACGCCCAGCCTCCTGCGCCCGCCGGCCAGGCGCACAGCTGCACGCCGTATCCAGGGTGGGGGCAGCCGGATCCGGGTTCAGAGGCCACGGATCTGGCGTCCCCCGGCCACGGCCGGCCATCCCTGCTCGCGGACCTCTGGAGCTCGAACTGGGAAGATGAACATGGAAGAGGAGGGAACGAGGGGGAGAGGGCGACGGGAGGGGCGACTCGCCCCACCGCCACAGAACCGCCACCACCCCCACCATCTCTGGCCGCCGCCGCCGCTGCTCCGACTAGCGGTGGCGGCGGCCCGCTGTGAAGCCCAAAAAGGTCTCCCCGCAGCTGCTCGATAAATTGTCATCTCAACAGCCAACATGTATAATTAAATCTGGGTTAAATTCATATCTCAGCCTCAAAATTCATTGTGTATTGGTGCTGATCTCTCTTCATATCCATACATTGCATTCTCTGTACTGGCGCAGCCCAACCTGGCGCGGCAACGCCTCGCCAAGGTTTCTAGTAAAACCGGGGGGGGGGGGGGGGGGGGGGGGGGGGGGGGGGGGGGGGGTAGAAGCAATGAGTCCAGACAGGAGCCAATGATCATGCCAGAAAGAAGTTGAGCTTCCGTCTCTCATGACTTTTGTTGTTGTTGTTGTTGTTGTGAACGCTTTGTACAAAACTGTCTGAACACCTTTTCATACGGGCCCTGTCCAGTGTCGACGGATTAAATAACAGCACGGTGAGCCAGCGCACGCGAGGGGGCAACGAGACCCCGACTTTGATCCGACTTGAAGTTCGAGCACAAATTGAACTTTGCACAATCGGTGGAGCCGTTCGGTAATGTTTTTCTTAAAAAAACCAGCCAGATTTCAGCAGCTGAAAGATGGCAAATTAGGGCATCTAATCCGATGATGGATGACATTGCAAAGATAAGAGCATGTTTGGTTAGATAATAAAGTTTAACAAACACTATAGTACTTTCATCTTATTTAACAAAAAAACTTCTAATTTTGGACTAATTAGGATTAATAGATTCGTCTCGTAAATTACTTCTAATATGTGCCGCCATGCATGCAATTAGTCTATATTTAGTACTCTATGCATTTACCGCAATATTGATGTAATGAGAGTTAAACTTTAACAAGTGGAAACTAGGACCTAAATCACACTTGCTTTCACAATGGTTTGTAAAGTTTATTACTGATCAGTACAAACACTAATTAAAGCAGAGTTGATGTGCACGCTCTGCACCGAACAAACTCAAGTAGTACTCGATGCACACCGAGTCGAGACTGGAGAGGCATCTAGAAGACAGAGGGGGGAAAAAAGCGTCTACTGCTTCTGGTCCTGGAGCAGGGGCGGCGCGACGTCGACCCTAGCGACGCCGTCCCTGCTCTCGGCGACCTTAGCGACCTTCACCTCGCCGACGACCACCTCCCTGGCCGCCTCGTCCTCCGCTCCCCCTTCCTCCTCGTAGTTGGGGTCGTTGGGGTCGATGGCGGGCGGCGCGGGGTCGAGCTGGCCCTCGACGACGCCGCCGGGGCCCTCCCAGGTGAACTTGCCGCCGCGCCCGGACTTGGGCGGCGGCGAGCCGATGCCCACGCCGCGGGGCGCGTTCGCCGGGTGCCGCTCGAAGCGGTGGAAGCCCTGCTCCTCCAGCTTGCGCTCGAAGTACTTGTCCGGGCGCCGCGTCTCCGGGATTGGCATCTTCTCCACCACCTTCTTCCCTTCCTCGTCCCGGTGCGTCACGCGCATGTACGCCGCCATCGCCGGTGCCGCTCTCGGCTCACTGTGCTGAGAGATCGCGCGCGGTGTCTCTGGAAGAAGAGACGAGGATCGATTCAATGAGATGAACTGATGCCCTCGCAGCCGCGGCGCTTCCCCGACTTGCGGCGGCCCTTGGAGGTGATGATTGCCGCGACCCGCGCGGAGACAGCGTTCTCACTGCTGCGGAGGCGCTTGCGGCGCACCCGGTTGCGCTTCCGCGCCAGCGCGTCGTCGCCCTTCGCCATCTCGGCTGCGCCGGCTGGACCGCTTGGGCGAGGCAGCCGCCACCCGGCAGGAGTTGGAGGGGTGGGGGGTGGGCAGCAGCACGAACCTGGGCGATTGGGACAAAAACCTAGCAAAAGCCTCTCTTACAAGGGATTGTGGGCCGGGCCGGTTAAATTGAGCATTGACGAGAGACATGTTGAAAAGGCCCAGTGACAGAGAAACGATTATGGTCGTAGGCCATTTCTTCTCTATTCTCTATCTGTAATCTCTACCACTGAAAAGCACCAGCTAACCTTTGACGAATGCCCCCACGCAGTCGAGACCTCTCCTAGATGCACGAAACCAACTGCACCTAGAACCAGCGAACCTTTGAAGTCAAGGATTGAGATCCACTCTAGCCTCTCTTTTCTCTTACTCATAGAAATCCAACAGCCCAGGTTGTTTGGATCATACCTCATCACTCGTCCCATCCTGTGCCCACCCTCGGCTCCACGCGAGCTGCGCCTTACGAGCAAGCTCTGCCCCCGCCTCGTCGCGTGCCGACGTGTGTGTGGGTTTGCCACGGTGCCACCGTCACTGGCCTCGGCGAACTCCATCGTGGAGGCGGGCTCCGTCGCGCACTGCTATGGGGGCTGGCTTTGCCCCTGGCCCTGTCGGGCGCTATCGTGCGGACGACCTACGCCGTTGGTCCTACTGCGTGCGTCCGACCTCCGGCGGGTGGGTGAGCTCTGCCCTAGCCCCACCGTGCGTCGCCACAACGGGCAAGATCCATCGTGCATCCCTGCGAAGAAGAAAGAGAAAAAACATATATAGAGGGGAAAATAAAAAAGATGCCGATATGTGGGCCCCACTTGTCATAGTCTCATCCCATTTTCAAGTGTCCTCAAACCAAACACAATACAGGGATGGTCCTATTTCTCTCAACCAAACAAGAAATGGAACCGTCCCATACCTTAAAACAGAGTCGGGTCATCCCACTCCACCTACTCCCAACCAAACTCTGCCTAAAGGATTGATCATTAGAGTATGATGGGTGATTTATTTTTGGCAAAGTATTTCAAAGGTGTTTTAGTTTTGTGTTTAGTTAGCTCTAATAGATGCAAAGTCCTGAAGTATATTTTACTGTTTTTAGCTGAAAATTAACTATTTGACATTGGGCTTCATGTATATCAATGCTTCACATTTCTATGGTTCATGTCGACTATATAGGTGTTTGTAGAAAATCATACATACTTTGTGTTTGAATTGACGGGGGCGCTTTAGTCCTCCTGCTCATGAAAAATGATCGAATAACCAATGTCCACAATGGACAAAACTGCCTTTTGGCTTTACTGTCTTAGGTGCTTCCAACTTTAGATGAAAAGATATCACACTGATAAATTATCTCACTAAATTGATGCCTGACACTACATCATGTTTGTTAGTTGATTCTATACTTCATGGAAAATTTATCTCGAGCCGTGAGCTAAACAGGGAAAGTTCACTGAACTGATGACCTTAGGAGTCGCAAAGAGTTTCCTGTATAACAGTTGCATCGGTTTTGCATTTTCAAAGTTTTCAGAATTTCCTGGTGACCAGCAAAGTGTTTCTCGAATAATAGTGCACCGGTTCTGCATTTTCAAAGTTTCCTGAATTTCATGGTCTATCTACATTTTCAGGTTCTGCATTTTCAATGTAGTTCAAATATGATATGGTATTCCAAAGTTTCCTAGATTCACATAGTTCAAAGTTTACTAGCAAGGTGTCATCGTTAAGTCTTTAGGTTGTGGCTATTTTCCCGTTCATAGTCATAAGAATTCTGGGTTGAGGGACGCATGTCAACACTCGACGAAAATGTGGTATGAAGGAGCTATACCCCTGTGGTATGAGAACCAAATATTTGGTACATGAACCCGAAGCCTATGGGTCGATGACCTCGGTACGAAGTATGGAGTCTTGTATGTATTGCAGTGGTTGACTGATTGATTTGGGACACGAGGATCTGTTTTCAATCTCTTGGTTTTGCATTTTATTTGGAGAAGAGAATGTATACATTAGGAAACAAATCATATAGAATTTTTTTTAACCAATTATCTTTTCCTTTTTTTTGAGACTATACATTAGGAACATGATTTTTTTCACGGAGGGAAATCTCCCACCACACGGCACTTAAAGGGGGCGCTTGGATTCAAATAGGATTTTATAATCTGGTAAAAAAAATCAGAATCTGATCTAAACGGAAGGGCTTCTAGAGGATTCTACTAGATATTTGAGAAATCCAAGGCTACAATCCAATATTCCTTCTCCACAAGTTTCTTGGGGATTTTAGTGTGACAAAAGACAATCTTATCCTTGCTTCAACCCTATCCCAAATAGATTAGATTATTTCTATCCAAAACCTAGATTTTCAAAATCACTATCTACTATCCAGATCCTTATAATCACTGGAGCATCCAAACGGGGCCTAATTTTCTCCTCCAAAAAACTAAAAGGTGCGTAATCTGTACAGTCTCATTAGAAAACAAATACTAGAAATTAGAGAACCACATGCTCGCTCAGTCCATCGGTGCAAAATCCAGAAGAGAATTTTTTTTTTCAAAATATTCGCTTTATCAGATGGGAATAGCCGAAGTATCCATTCTTCATCCCACCACAGCAGCCCTGCCGCACGCCTATGCTCATGCCGAGTTGCCGTTGGCGGACTCTAGACTGGCGCATCGACGAGATCCCCTGTCCGTCATTCACAGAATCACAGGAATGAGGTGCGGCGGCCGTCCAGCCGCCAGCGAGCGAGCGACCAGTCACCAGCACATGGATGGCGCCATAGAGCGCGGAGCGCCTCTGCTTCGGTGCTGCCTCCGTCCTGAATCTGACCGTCGACGGAGATGCCGGCGATGCCGCGGCTGGGCCAGCGGCGAGTGACGACAACCTCAAGCCCCATCCCTAAGCATTTCTTCATCTGCATCTCGTCGTCTTCGACCCATGCGCAAATAGGGCCACGACCCATCTGGTATTGGGACTCGTCCTTTCTTGAACCCTGCTGCAATGGGGGCGCGACCCGTCCGTACTTTTACCTCGATTTGGGTCGGCGTACTGTTCCAACGCATGGTGCACGGGGCACGATCTTAGTTAGGGCCTGTTTACCCACCAACTGAATTTAGCCGACTAAATTTGGCTGTCAAGGATCCAAATGGCTCATCTAAATGATTAGCTAAAGTTTAGCTACTTCAACCTAGATAAAGTCTAGCTGATTCTACTAGCCGGAGGATCGAACACATCAGCTAAAATTTAGCTAGGAAAACTTTTAGCTAGCTAAAGTTTAGCTTTGAAATTGTAGCTAGCTAAACTTTAGTTGGGTGGATCCAAACATGTCTTTAGTAATAATAGTAAGAGATATAGTATATTTCTTGAGAAACAAAACTGCAGCTTGCACGGAAAGGAAATGAAAATCGAACCGACGCTTAAGGACAGAGATCTAAGCACAAACGCTGCCTTTTTAATCAGAACAAACAGAGCGGAGAACTTCTGAACAAAACTCCGAGAAGTCAGCATCACAAGTTCACAACATAAGGCTAGTTCAGAGTTCAGACTTCGCGTAGGAGTACACCCCTGCTCTGTAGCGTGTATAAAGCCTCAAAAGCATCCTTCTTGAGCAGTTCAGATTACCGTGAGATCGCCTGTACTGTACCATTGCCACTTGCCACCGTGCAGAGGGTGCGATACCTTCAACTTCAAGGCTCCTGCATCACCTCTTCACCAACTCCTTTGTCGTCCTCGCATTTCCTCTTGATGAACTTCCGGTATACCTGTATATACGACATTAGAGCATCTCTAAGAGTACCCTATTTTGTCTTGCCAAAAAATATGTTGTTTTCCAACTCTAAAAAGATATTAGGAGGAATAAATAAAATCATCTCCAACAGTTTCTAATAATCTACTCCTAAAATAAGAATACAATTTTACATCAGGAATCTTATACTATTTCTAAATTATGCTAACCACTTTTATAAATTGTTTCTCTCTTGTACATTTGCATCAGGAACCCTTTACTGCTTTTTTTTCTTTCCCCGCCCTTCCACCTTTAGATTGCCCGTACTATACGCCCGTTTAGATCGGCCGGAGGGGATATGCGCGACTTCCGTCCGCACATCTTTACGCGCAATGGTGGGTTTTTTCCTAAGTGCTAAAAGATTAGGAGGTGGGATTAGGAGTTGTTGGAGATGATTTTACTTTTTCTATCCTGCTAAACATCCTGAATTGGGAGAGTGTTTTAGATAATCTTGGAGATGCTCTTAGGGCTCACCAACAAAACCACAACCAGACTAATGCCACTTGGAAGTTCTTCTGAAAATATACATGAATGACTCAAGCATGCTAAAAATTCTGAAACGATAGCAATTCAGGAACCACACTTGCTAGAAGTCGGTAAACAAAGCCAAAAAAAATAAAGAATTATAGCAAGCTTTAGGCATGATGAAATGCAATTACAGAAACGAGGTAATAATTCAGTACAGACCTCACTAGCATCCAGCAACTCCTCGAATCCATGTGGCCGCCAGTTGATGAGCGCATAGCAGTTGCTGTGAACATCGACAGTTTCAAGTGTATATGGAAGTGGCTCATCCTGATCGAAGTTGAGCCTGGGGCAACCTCTGAATTTGAGATGCTTCAGTGATTGCAGGCGGCTGAGACCTTCCACGGAACAAAGATGTTCACAACATATAAGCTCTAGCATAAGAAGAGAGGACAGTTCACATGAAAGGGTAAAGCACTTTCCCTGTTTCAGGTTTCCAACTTTCAAGGTCTGAAGAGATTTCAGGCCAGGCAAGTTCAGCCTGCTGCAAGACATTATTGAAGCATTTGATATGAATTGGAAGCGAGGAATAGATCTTAGTTTCGGACACCTCTCAATCGATAAGCTGTGAAGCAAAGGGAAATCTCCAACCAATAATATATCATGCCAACCCTCTAGATTGTACATATCACGCAGCTTCAGCGTCTCTAGCTTCGGGAAGATCTTGTGATTGATGGTGGCATTGCCATAAAATTCATAACTTATCACTTGAACTGCTCTAAGGTTTTGAATGAACAAGCTTCTGAGAGCTGGAAGAGTACCGAGAGGAGGGAGCTTTTTACAATTATAGCAATTATCAAGTGTGATGGAGCTCAGGTCGGACAGTGTATGATCTGCCATCCAGCTAGGGAGATCTAGGCCGTAATAACCTTTAATATTCAGCTCCCCTAGGAGACTATGCGGTTTAAGTGCATCAAGAACATGTTCTGCAACATATATCTGGTCTTCGCTTTCAACATCTTCTCCACTGTAGCACCACTCTAGTGATAATTTGTTGAGCTTCTTTGCAGCTAGGCAAGCCCCCTCTGCATCCCCTGCATTTTCAACATCATTCAGACATTGGATGTGAAGAGACCCTCTCAGGCTATTCAGTTGTGCTAGTTCAGAGAGTTTGCAACTCCATGAAACACCTCCCACAGTAAATGTTGTTAAAGTCCGAAGGTTTTTCAGCTGTCCAATTCCAGGAGGAACATAAATTGGACCGTGCTCTTTAGAAGCATCAAGATGATGAAGGCTATTTAAATACTTGATATTATTTGGTAGCTCCACCAGGAATGCTGAATTTTGCAACTCCAAAGTTTGCAATTTTAAAAGGTTGCATATGGAATTGGTAAGTCTCCTGAGGTTTGTGTTATTTAGTCCGAGAAAGCACATAGACGTCATGTGACCAATTGATTCTGGAAGCTCTTTTATATCGGTATGACTCAAGTCCAAAGTCTTCAAACATCTAAAATTGTGAAAGCACTCGTCAAGTGCCTTAACATCCATAACATGGAACTGACTATCAGAAGAATCCAACTGAGAGTTATATACAAGGAGAAACGTGCTCAAATCCCTGAATTCTGTGAAGGAGCTGAAGTATATTTCTGAATCACATTGCTTGGGAATAATTGACAAGTGATGAACATCTTTTGGTATGCAATCTAACTCATGATCATGTGCTCTGAAGAACTTTTCACCAGAAGCAGTCCGTGCAGCATGAGAAGAGAACTCATGCATTACATACTTTTGTTCCTTGAAGTCACTAGCGGGACAATGGTCGAAGAATGATCTGTGCAACAACTCATCAAAGGCATCTTCACGGTCACCATCCCTGTCCTTTTCTCTATCTGGTATAATGAATCCTTGAGACATCCAAAGCCTTAGCAGCTTTTCTTTGTTGTAGGTATAGTCCTTTGGAAACAATGAGCAGTATGCATGGCACCTCTGCTGATTTGGATGCAAGTAGCTATAACTGAGACATAACAGATTGTCTAGGAGGTTGTCTGGTTTGTTCAAGATATCTGTCAGCATACCATCGAGTGTAACACCGAGACACTCATCCAATTCGAGATGCTCCCGAGTGAATGCTGAATATATAATGCCACGAATCGCCTTGGCGAATGTGGGGAAGCCAAAAAACTCTGAAGGCATTCTACTGACAATACTTTTCAATGGTGAGTATTGTACAGAGTGGGGCGTAGCCATATTCAGGAACTCGTCGTGCATGAAAGGCTTCAAGTTGTAAGCATGTGCTGTGCCAAGGCTCCCAACAACCATATTGGTGCTTGTGGTGACCATGACTGCACTTCCCTTGTCGCCAACACTCAACAGCAGAATTAGACGTCTGCAGATCTCTACATTATTCTCATGCAAATCATCCAAGACAAGCAAGAATTTCTTTCCCATGAGTTCTTCTTTCACTAATTCTTCAAGCTCATCTCGATCGTTGAGCCTGCATGAGACACCAGTAAGAGATGACACAGTAGATCTGAGTAATTCCTCAATATTGGTTACATGAGACAAGCACATCCATGCTCTTGCTTCAAAAAATGATCTGCACATAGTGTCATCCCAGTAAACAAGTGAAGCAAGGGTCGTCTTGCCGAGACCATGACCACCTGTAATGCAGATGATGGTAAAACGTTTGTTACTGGGGCCATGTGACATAATGAGTTTCATGATATCACGCTTTTCATCTGCTCTTCCAACAATTCCTCCATGCTCAGTATCTACTCCTATTTTCATCTCCTCATACTCATGGTCTTCTTTAACTCTTCCTATGATCTCTTGCTTGTTGATTAATGATGAGGAGCTTGATGAGGTGGCACCCATCTGCAAGGCCTTCTGAAGTAGCGAAAAGGCAGACATGTGCGGCGATGGCGTGAACTGTTTGCCGTCATGTACTTCTGCATTCATTAATCCATGTTCAAGCCAATAATTGTGCGCCGTGGCTCCTCTAAGAGAAACCTGTTTCAACTCATGGGCTTCAGGTGACGAAACCTGTTTCAAGTCGGAGGCAAGGGACAGGGATAGCGACTTGTAAGGCAGATCACGCTCCGGGAGGCCAACTCCACCGCCAACACCAAGGTCGTGGATCTCCTGGAGCGGCAGCACTGCTGTGAGCTTGCTCATCTCCTCAGAGCGAGCGTCGCAGAAGGCGCGGTGGGTGATGAAGCTGTCCCTCCTGCGCGGCGAATCTCTATTCAGTCAACCGAATTTGAAGACACCGGAGGAGGCCAGTGGTGCAGTGCAATCAGGAGTTCAGGACGAACCGCGAGAAGAGTGTGCCGCAGTCGCAGCGGTATTCGTGGGCGCCGCAGGTCTTGGAGTGCGCCCTCAAGTCAGACTGCACGGCGTAGCGCTTGTCGCACTTGCCGCACTTCCACTTCTTCACACCGTGCTTGCGGCAGAAGTGCTTCTTGATACCCGTCAGGTCGCCGAAGGCGCGGGCGGGGTCGTGGTGCACGCACGTCTTTTCCGGGCACAGGTACACGCGCCGCCGCTGCGCCTGCAGCGGGTTCTTCTGCTTCAGCTTCCACGGCAGGTTGTGCCCGCGCCGGTGCAGCTGCAGGTTCTGCTCGCGCTGGAACCCCTTGTGGCACACCTCGCACACGAACCTGTTGACCAGCAGCGTCTCGGGCGACAGCGCGATTACCTCCGAAACCAGAGGTCTGTCGACCTTGTTCGGCGTTCGATAGAAGCGCGTTGTATGTTGGTTTAAACTCTTCTCCTTAATATCATAATACGCAAATCTTTTGCGTATTCGAGAAAAAGACAGCGCGGTTACCTCCGCACCAGGATCTGCACCACAAACACGGCGCCTCACCATGGATCACAAATCACGATAAACACCAGCATACTCGCTCCTCAGACCACGAAAAGACTAATTACCTGGTGTGTCAACGAGACCGCGCTGCTTCTTGGCGGGCGGACTGGGTCTGGGTGTCGCCAGCTGCGCCCCACCGGAAGACGACACACCCGTCGTGAGCACTGGCAGCTGGACTCCGGCGGAAGACGACTCGCCCGTCGGGAGCGTTGCTTCCGCCTTCATCTCCATAACAGAATCTTCAATTTTGCGGGGTCTGAGAGAGCGTTGCTAGATCCAAAGAAGCAAGCTGCCTCACGAATACCAAAAGCGCCCTCCTTCGGAAGCGCGGTGACTCGCCCGTCTGGGTAGCTGGATGGTGGCTGGGCTGCGCTTTGCCTT
The DNA here is from genome assembly GCA_038087645.1 of Saccharum hybrid cultivar R570. Lineage (NCBI taxonomy): Eukaryota > Viridiplantae > Streptophyta > Magnoliopsida > Poales > Poaceae > Saccharum > Saccharum hybrid cultivar. The sequence goes on along the minus strand of JAQSUU010000493.1, from coordinate 8,001,835 downwards.
GCTGTTTGTTAAGGTTGAGAAGTAGGCATTCGGTTTAAACCACACATTTGGTCCGGTTTATCCGATTCATTAAACTTTGGTTCCAACCAATAAGACCAGGTATACATTGGTATTGTCTCGTAGATGGTCTATGGTTGTTTTTAAAGTTATCTCATAGTAATTCATAGTTTCTTAATTTATGCATGGAATAAAAGTAAAGTTACGAGTTGCATGACAACAACAACTCATACAATAGTACAATAGTTGTCTTATAGTCCTAAATTTTAATTCACGAGGTGGTTGCAACGTTGGAAATAGTGGGATTTAGCTGCCGCTATAGCGGGATGTAGCGTTTCAGGGCCTCCGACGCTAGGATATGGCACATTTGGTGATACAGGATTTTTTTTTCCGCTATTAGCAGCTAATAGCGCGCTATTGCCGCTAAATGCGTGTCCGTTTAGCGCCGATATTCTGCTTGCAGGCGGCCGCGGGAGTGCGACGAGCAGCGAGCGGTGGCAGGCCGGCAGCAGCTGATTTTGCTGCGACTGTCATGTCCGAGCCAGGAGGCCGGCGACAGCAGCAAGATTCGTCCCATTCTTCTCATAGTTTTCCTGTGTTCTTTACGTATTGATGCTGGATGTGAATGGTAGTGCTGTAGCCTGCATCTCATGGTGAACTGAATAACTGATTCATCGAGGATTTGTACTGATGCATTGAACTTGTTACTGCTGCTGTTGATCTGATGTGTTAATAAGACTTTGAAGTATCTGTCATTAGTTAGTTGGTGTTTGGTATTTGTAATGTCTTCATCTTCTATGTTTATTATGTGTAAAATTACACGAGATTTACATATTATTTGCTTAGCCACTAAATGGCTTAGCCCGCTATAGCCTCTCGTAGCCTTTGGAAAAGGCAGCTGCTAAGAGGCTTAGCCCGCTATTTAAAACTTTGGGTGGTTGTTTCAGTGAAACGACGACCTCTTTCTCTCTCTCATCTTTTTTTCCTCAACATTAGCAAAAATCCTACATGGCACTGCATAAGATGGCGTAAGCAGACATGTAGCAATGTGCCTACCCTAATAACTAGTCGGTTTGTCCGACTAAAAACCGATAAATTCGGTTTCGGCTTTTTATTTCGGTTTTACCCGAACTGATCGAGTGCTAGTCATCTCTGCCTCCCTCCTCGCGAACACCGCCGCGTGCGGGCCACTCCCTGCTCGCAAACACCGGCTCCCTGCTCAGCTGCACTCTTGCTAGCCATGCTTCCGGGTCGCACGAGACCGCTCGTCGCTTCCGGTCGCAGCTACGCCTTGGAGCCTAGCAGAGATGTGGGTATAGATGGCCATCGGGCTGGCCTGTGCCAGGCACGGCCCGATAGGGGTCAGGCCGACACGGCACGTCGTGCCTCCCGGGCTGTGCCGAACTAGGCTTCGTGCCTTACCAACAGCCCTGGCATGGCCTATCGGGCTATTTTCGGGCCGGGCCGGCTCGAGAAGCACGGGCCATCCAGCGTGCCGTGCCCGCCCGAGGCCCACGAGGGAGCCGCCACCGTCGCCTATCGGAGGAAATTGAGGTCGTGGCCGTAGCGCTGTGACGGAGTCGGAGAGGGAGCCTCCGCGCGGTGCCTCTAGGCACGGCCTCCACGCGCTCGCCAAGGCAAGAGCCAGGAGGGGAGCTGACGCAGCGCTTTGCTCCCACGCGCTCACCTCGGGGTCATCGGATCCACACGGCTGGAGGCACTCGCTACTGGATCTGCATGGCCGGCGGGCTGATGGAGTGGAGGAGGGAGTTCACGTCGAGAGATGGGAAGGGGAGCGAGGGCTGGGCGCCTGAGCGTAGCAGACGGAAGGGGGCGAGCGCTGGGCGCCTGAGCATGGCGAGTACAGCGCCTGCAAGCTACAACTGCGAGAGTGCAAGTGCGAGGTAGGGAGGAGGTGCGCAAGGGGTCAGGGCTTAGGTTTAGGAGGGGTTGCTTGCTGGGCTGGGCTGACTGGCTGAGGATGCGGGGAATTTTAACAGGCCGCAACAGTCACCGGGTGCCGTGCCGCCTGGTGTGCCTAGGGTGCAGCCCAAGCATGGCCCTGTACACCATGCCGAGCCAGCCCAGGTCCACGCAATACCGGGCCGTGCCATGCCTGGGCCGGGCCAAAAAACCGTGCTTCGGGCCAGGCCACCAGGCTGCGGGCTGCACGGACATCTATAGATATGGGTTAGGATTGGGTGCACGGTGCAAGTGGGAGTAGAGTCGCTGACGTTGAGTCAGGCTCAGGCCTCAAGATGGGGTTGGGGCTCAGGCTTTGGACCATGGTGGGGTTTCCCTGATCACTTATGTTGAAATTTGGCTAATGCTGAAATGTTATGCGAGAAAAACATTGTTCTATAGCTGAAAAATAGTGTTAGATAAGGTTAAATGAACAGGCTGTCCAGTGATCTTTAGTCTTCCCGACTCTTTCCTTGATTATTTACTTGTTCCCACATGTAAAGCTTCAAACAAGTTGAGGACAAAATATTCAGCTTTAAAATTTAAAAGTATACCTCGAGAAGACAAACAAGTGGAGGACAGATTTTCCAGAGTGGCGTCCAGCTGCAAGTGCCCACTCCTTTCTTCTTTTTTAAAAGAATTTCAGTGCCCACTCCTTTCTAGCACTGCCTTTGCAGAGTCGTAAAGAGGTCGTCTTGTTTAGATCAGGGTGTAAAGTTCTAGGACATCACATCGGATGTCACATGGGATGTCGTATGGAGTGTTCGAATACTAATAAAAAAAATTACAAAATCCGTCAGTAAACCACGAGACGAATTTATTAAGCCTAATTAATTCGTTATTAGCACATGTGTTACGGTAGCACTTTATTATCAAATCATGAGCTAATTAGGCTTAAAAGATTCGTCTCGCAAATTACACACAATCTGTGTAATTAGTTATTTTTTAGTCTATATTTAATACTCTATGTATATGTCCAAACATCAGCTGTGATAGCGTGTAAAATTTTGAGATGGGAACTACACAAGGCCTAAGGTGACGCAGGCTGGAGTCTTTTAGGTAGTAGACCAATAACGGAGGTGCGTATACAGTAACGGGCTTTCGTTTAAAACCAGACGCCAGCCCGGTCAGAGTCTTGTGAGGTGACGCAGGCCTGGAATCTTTTAGGTAGACCAATAATGGAGGTATATAGTAACGGTGCTTTTGTTTAACACACTGCACGCTGATGCTGAAATTTGGGTTATGCTGAAGTGTTGTGAGAGAAAAAATACTGTTTTATGATTGAAAAGTAGTTCTGAATAAGCTCAAGTGAACAAGGTGTAAGACTACATACGCCAACTGGTCATCTCCACTGTATAAGAAGAGTTTATAAAAGAATATAATTGATAATCTTTACTATATAAGAAGAATTTACAAAACACAGAGAATATAATGAGTCTTCTTCTTTTTTTTATACGGCTTACAAGATGTATATATATAGGATAGACGAAATACAGTTTAATACGAAAAGAAATCAGCTAATTAACAGAACCCGAACCACATAACCCTCAAAGTATCCCCACAAGCCTTGCATTAAAATTTAGATCATACTCCAACATTTACTACCATTGTGATGTAATAAAATGCACTAGAAAAACAATATGGGTCTAATTAAGATCTAAGAAGGGGTCTTCTACAAGTAAGAAAGATGTTCATAAATTAGAGAATTGATTGTCCATTTTTAACTCTCATGGTTTCATTTTATATTGCAGCTAACTTCTTTGCTGCTCAAATGTACTTGATTGAAAATTAACCCTATTTTAAAATGGTGTAGAAACAGTCCCTTGTCAAGGAAATAGAGAATGATCATGACCATGAAAACCCCTTAATGGAACATTGGAATAGGTGACCTGAGCATTTGAATTGGAAAGCATCTCTCCTCTGAATGCTACAGTGGATCAAACGCATGCTACAAGTGATGAAGATACAGGGGGGAAAGTTAACACCATTGCTACGTAAAGTAAAATATACTACATCGAAACGCCGTTTGCTGTACTAAGCAACCGAAATGGTAAACCAGCCTTTGCTCAAATAAATACACAAAAGGCCATCTCAAATAGAGGGCGCGGCAAGGCCGCGACTGGTTTTCTAGTCCTTTCGTAAATATAAGTTACAAGGCTTCATGACCATGTAAGATTAGATGTGAATCAAATGTACTTCCTCCATTTCAAATTATAAGATATTTTAGCTTTTCTACATACATTATTTTTACTGTGTATTTTGACATATAGTGTATATCGTATAGAAAAAGCTACATATCTAGAAAAGCCAAAACGTCTTATAATTTAAAATATAGGGAGTATTACACATGGCTGGCACCGATAGCATGTTCAACCAGATGAAGCACGCCACAAGCAACAACTCGTAGATCAACCGCGGGAGCGGCAAAGCGAGCCTATCGTCCTAGTATCTTCATTGTTGAGAGAAGGCCACATCGCTACTTGGAAGTTCTCGAGCAATTTTCTTTCAAACACATCATGGATCCACCATCCATATGCGAATCAATTACATTACACGAGGTGTCCCATGTGTAAAAACACGAGTGAGTTTGCCCTTGCATAGGTTTAGCGACTGACATCCATCAGGCATATTCATAACCTTGAGCATGCTAGAACAGGTTCATCTTGTGCAAACTGCAGCATTGGGCATTTTGTTACTTTCAGAAGTTGAAGCGCCACAAGATGTTCTAACTGTCCTATCGACGAAAGCTTCTTGCAACAGCTAAGCTCCAGAATTTGCAGCAATGGTAAACTTGGGAGTTGAGGAAGATGCGCCATTTTGTCAAAGCCAAGTATCTAAGCATCGGTAAGACAGGAAGAACACAGAGCTGCTCGCAGGACTGGATTCTCAAGTTTATCAAGGAACCAAAATGAGGTAATTTCCTTAATTTACTGCATCCACTAACATTAAGATCTCGCAGCAGAGGGAAATCCACATCTTCTACTCCATACCACATCTCTAAATCATACATCTTCCTTATATCCAATGTCTCAAGTGCTGCAAATCCTTGAGTTTGAGCACTGCTATGGCCCATAAATTCTCTTCCAATGATCCGTATTGTCTCCATTTGTTGTATTACAAGGTGTTTGAGGCATGGTAATTGTCCAAGAGCTGGAAGTACATCACAGTTTTTGCACCCTTCCAGAATCACTTTAACCAACTTAACAAAGTGGCAATCTCCTAGCCATAGTGGAAACTTGTTACCACAGTAACCACTTATAGTCAATTCCTCAAGATTCAGATGAGGCCGAAGCTTATCCAGGACCAAACTTGAGGTTTGCACATCTAGAAGCTGGGACTCTGCAGCAAGGCTCCACCATTTCAGCACCAATTTTTGCACTTTCGTCTTGCTTTGCATGTCTGCATTTACAGCATGTTGAACATGGTGTACATTCATTAACCCTGAAATGTGCAGCTCTCCACTTAGGTTTACCAAGTAGCGCAACCCACTAATCCCACAGCCTGCTGAATTATCAGATACATAAAATGCATTCAATGTTTGAAGACCCGTTAGAAGCTCCAGCTCAGATGGGATGGAGATGCTTGGATACTCTGATACTGGTAATTCAAGGTGCCGCAGATTAACAAGGTACCTAATTCCATGGGGTAGCTCGTTAATAAAGTAGGAATGCTTCAAATCTAGTGTTTGCAGGTTCAGAAGTCCACAGACAGATTCAGGTATCCTTTCGAGTTTGGTATTCTTCAGACCAAGGTACCGTAGGTGTATCAAATTACCAATAGAGCTAGGGATCTCACTGATGCTAGTATTGCTTAAGTCAAGTGTTCTTAGGCATTCCAGGAGCAAGAATAGATTGTATGGTATCTTAACATAGAGGGAGTTCCCATCAATTTCATGACATGGCCTTTTGATGACCAAAAGAGTGCGCAGATCATGTGTATGAAATAACTGGCCTTCTATAGTTATATCTGATCCCATGAATGATGGAAGCACAGATGAATGCCTAATACTCTCATGGTTATGAATATCATCACGATTCTTATTGTATTTGTAAGGATCAATACTGATGCATTCCTTTTCAGCAATAGACTGAGCTAAGACATGAAACAGATCATGCATTTCATACCTTCTCTCATCTAAATCATAGAATGGTGACTCATGGAAGAAGCATTTCCCAAGCAAGTCATCAAAGTATGTGCGGCCAACATCTTCAGGCTGCAATCTTTCATGATGTTGAAGGAAGCCTTGCGCCATCCACAGGCGGATCAATTCCTCCTTATCAAATATGTATCCTTTCGGAAACAAGGAGCAGTATGCAAAACAATTTTTCAAATGTGATGGGAGATGATCATAGCTGACCTTAATGACCGGCAGAATCTCATGCAAGAATTCATCGTTATCCCACACACTATTATTGTACAAGAACTCCCACCACGTCTCTGCATCAGGTTTACACCGAATCAGGCACCCAATTGATTTGGCTGCAAGCGGCAGGCCCTTGCACTCTTTGACAATCTCCTCACCTACTGAAGCATGCCTAGGACAAATCTCTTTCTCCTGGTCATCAAACGCATAGCTCTTGCAAATCAACCAGCAGGTATCATCTGATAAACAATTCAATCTCAACTGATGTCTGTGGTCACAACCCATGATCATGCTCACTTCCAGGTTTTGACTAGTCACTATCACCTTGCTTCCTCGCAGCGCACACCGAAGAGGCCCCTTTAACACTTCCCATACAGCCTTCCCCATGCTCCACACCTCATCGAGCACAATGAAAAACCTCTTCCCCTTCAGAAGATCCATGAGCAAGCCCTGCAGCAAGCTCAATTCAGTGATGTCACGGGTATCCCCTCCACACGCTTGGGCAATCGTCTTGGTCGTGTTTACCACATCAACACCTTGCCCCGAGTAAATCCATACGCGGCAATGGAACGAATCCCTGACCCTTTGGTCGTTCCACGCGTGTTGGACGACGGCCGTCTTTCCCACGCCGGCCATTCCGACGACGGACACGACTTTGAACACGGGTCCAGAGCAGTCCTCGGAAAAGAGAAGCTCAAGTAGGCGCTGAAGGTCGCTCTCGCGGCCGTAGAGCTTGCCGCAGGTAAGAGAAGAGGTCGACGCGCGCGCGGGGGGACGCGGCCGAACCAACCTGTCCTCCGCCGTCAGGCGGAGCGCCTCTCGGTCGGAGGCGATTTCGTGGTACTTCTCCCATACCTTCTTGATCTTTAGGCCGAGAGAACTGAGCGGCGAGTGCGACAGCAGGCCGCCGACCTCGCGGTCCCGGGCGCGCATCTTGGCCGGCTCTTCTTCTTCGTTGGCGCCAAGGTCCTCGACGAGGGAGGCGCGCATGGCCTCGAACTGCACCTTCTCGAGGATGTCCTCGACGGCACACTCCACGCCACGGAGCCCCCGAATCCAGAGCTCGGTGGACTCGCCCGCGGGGCTATCGGCGGCGATGCACTCGGCGTCCCGGAGCACTGCGCGTACGCGCTGCAGCTTGGCGCCGAGGCGGCGGAGCTGGTCCTCGTCGACGACGGCGCACGGCTCGGAGGTAGGGCCTAGGGGCGCGAGGGCGGACTTAGCGAGCCGCTTGGCCGCGAAGAAGAAGGACTCGAGGGAGGCCTTGAGATTAGCGAAGAAGACGCGCTTTTCTTGGCTGGCCATGGCTCCTCTCGGAACGCCGAATCGAGTGAGAGCTCAGAGCAGCAGTGGCGCGGTGGAGAGACTCTGGACTGTTAGGGTTGGTGATAGAATTGGAATTGGGGAATTGGGCGAGATGACTTCATACACACCTACTGTACACCGTACCGGATATGACTTTTCCGCCCTGCCTCGATAATAGGTTCGTACATTTGGGCGATCTAAGTGTAAAGTTGAAATTTTTTTTTCTCTCCGTCACATCAATTTTTGCACGCATGCATAAAACATTAAATATAGATAAAAAAATAACTAATTGTACAATTTAGTTATAAATCATGAGACGAATCTTTTGAGTTAGTCTATAATTGGACACTAATTGTCAAATACAAACGAAAGTGTTATAATTAAAAAATTTCTAACTTTTCACCAACTAAACAAGGCCTTGGTCAAGTAACAACTAGCAAATGTATATATATCAATCCAACTAGCTAATTTAAGTATAGTACAATACAAGTCTTAACTGTCTTAAATACATTTTCGCTTCTTTCACTTGTGTTCAGGCCCAGTCCTGTCAATTTATGGGTCTGGAGCGAAGCTCCAAAGATAGGCCCTCTAATACAGTGGAGTCGCGAAGACAAAAGACCGGAGATTGCCGGAAAGCTTCCACGCGACGTAACTCGAAGGCAAATCAGCGCACGTATGCCTTTTTTTTCCTAGGCGAAAGAAGGTTTTCTAATCATAAATGACGAAAGAAGCTTTTCTCATCTGTACGATCATTGAATTGAATTGAATTGAATAATCAGTAATACTACTATATCAACTTCATCATTTTTTATTTAGTTATACTCTATAAAAACAAATCAACAGAAACATTGTTTTATTTTCTGCATTTTCATATAAGCCTTGATAGGTGTAAAACTTTTACCCTAGTGTGGAATTGACACAATTAACTTGAGATTGTTTTTTGGGATTTATTGCGAACAGGAACTCCGTACAAAAATAGACTATGGTTTTGCTAAATGTATTTATCTAGAAAACATAAAGTATGAAACATGTGATTTACCACTTCTATTGTGTAGTTATAGTTAATTCAATGCTACTAAATTTTATTTCACCATTTTGGGTTTTCTAGAATTTATTACGCAATTTTGAAGTTTCAGTCATTTTGATCATTTTACAGGGGAAGAAGAAAAGCTAACAGGCACTTTGCATCAGGAACCCCGAACTATTTCTAAATCAATCTAGTTCTTTTCTATTTTTCTTTCTCTCTAGTACTTTTTCAACTGGAACCCTTCCTTCTTATCTATTGTTGCTAGCTGCTCCTTTTCGTCTCAGTTCACATATAGACACAGCAAAGTGCAGGCGGCATAGAAGTTCAGCTCGGAGTGCGACCTCTCAGCTCTCGTCTGCAACTCTGGTAGCACGCGAGGGAGGGGGTTCCGGTAGCAGGGGAGCTAAGGAGGTAGGGCCTATGCCTACTTGCATATTTGGGGTTGGGCCCCTTGGCCTCGTGGGCCTGTTGCGGAGGCACAGCTCGCACCCCCCCCCCCCCCCCCCCCCCCGGGCGAGCCTGCTTGTGTTGCAGCATTTACAGCTATGTATGTACTTCAAAGTTGCTACTAACTGAGATATCGACGCTTTAAGGGGGTGTTTGGTTTGCCCCGTTCAAGTTTAATAGGTACTATAGCGCTTTCGTCTTATTTGGCAACTAGTGTCCAATCATGGACTAATTAGGCTTAATAGATTCGTCTCATAAATTACTCTTAATCTGTGCCGACATGCATGCAATTAGTCTATATTTAGTACTCCATGCATGTGCCACAACATTCGATATGATGTGTGTTAAAAAAAACAGAGGCAACCAAATGGGGCCTAAGTCTAGCTAGCTAGTTTCATTATGGATCATGTTGTAAGTCCGGATGGAGAGTTTGCCTTATCCAGGCAAGGGGAAGCTCAGATTGGTCTTGTAAAATTGATGATTTCTTTCATGTGTTCTGTGTTAGGTTGGATTGTTCTTCTCAGACTTGTAATATATTTGATTTATGGACTTTGATTGGGTTTAATGTATAGACTCGTGGTTTGGACAGTAATATGTTTTGATGAATTTTGCTAGTGACATGTATCTTGGTTATGGACTGACGTATGATAATAAATAAACATTCTAATGCTATTTATTATTGTGTTACAAATTTCCAAAAATATATTTCAATTCAGCTTGTGAAAATTAAAAAAAGTCAACAACAATAATCAGGTTCATCACCACGGGCTCGTAATACGAACCAGGGGTGATAATTACGATACAAACAGGTGGCGATAATGACTATCACCGTTGATATGTATCATGAGCCGGTGGTGATAATCATTTTCACTACCGCCTTTTATCACTGTAGTCTAAAATCGATGATGATAGAGGTTTACGAACTACCACTGAAATTTAAAGCCAGTGGTGGAGGTTTACGAACCGACGACAAAAGTGTCAAAGTCTAAAACTGATGATGATAGAGGTTTACGGGCAAGGGCAGATTTGGGCACCGCGGGCTAGGGGGAGGGAGGGGGCTGCAGCCTGAGTTCAGCCCTATAGAAAGCTACCCTTGTAAATTAGCCCATGAATATGAGGCCTAGAAGGCCCAGCCCCAACATCCAGCCTCTGTTCTCCAACCTCTGGTGGCACAGACGCTCCGACTCCCGACGCCTCTTTATTCTCCGATGTGTTAGCCACACACAACCAGCCAATGAGCCACAATTAGCCATGTTCATTCCCTTTTGATTGCTAATTTTGATTTTTTGTACCAATAATTGATTCTAAATTGCTACATGGAGTGGCATTTATTTACATCCGTTGAAGATAAAAAGATTAAAGCGCTTCCGGCCACAATAAACCGTGTGTTATGTTAAATTTGCCATGTACAGAACGAGTGGTATGTATTGTAATACTAGTTCTTTAATTTCAATCTACAAGGTTATATTGTTTATATGAAGTACCATATATTTGAATTTTGAATGTAGAATTATAATATTGATAGGGAATTCAGAAAGAAAAAAAGAGGTAACTTGGGCTGCTTGGCCTATGGTTCAGAGACCCAAGCACAAGGGTGGGCTGGGTATTAAGAATTTAAGTTACAGAATGATGCACCCCTTCTAAAACACCTTCACAAATTTTATTCCAAAGCTGAGTTCCTTGGGTCCAACAGATTTGGTTTAAATACTACCAGGACAGAGTTCCTCATTCTCATCGAGAAGTTGGTTCTTTTTGGTGGAAGGACATTTTTAGGCTAAAAGATCTATATGGATGCATTACGACCTACCAACTTGGAGATGGTTCATCAGTTTTGTTCTGGACAGATAATTGGGCAGGGGAATGTCTCACTGATCTTTTTCCAAATATTTTCCGTTTTGTCAATGATTTGAGTTTATCTGTCAAAGATGTCAGCTCGGCTAGATATCTGGAGGACTTGTTCAACATCCCTATTTCTCAAGTTGCAGCTGTTGAACTTCAAGATCTAAGAACTCTGTTACAGTCCTTTGAATTATCTGATGACATGGATATTCGAATTTTCTGCTGGGGGAACTCCACTTACAAAGCTGCTATTCTTTACAAGCTTGCTTTCCTCACCATGGAAGCTCCGGTTTCTTTCAAGTTGGTTTGGAAGTCCAAAGTAACCCCCAGGATCAAGTTTTTTGCATAGCTAATCTTAATTGACAGACTGAACACTAAGGATATGTTGGCAAGAAGAAACCTCAACGTGCAATCTGATAACTTGTGTGTGCTCTGTAATGATGGTGAGGTGGAAACTATCAACCGCCTCTTTTTTGACTGTTGTTTTGCCAGGAGATGTTGGAACAAGATGGAGATAGTATGGGGAGTTGCTACTCACATGAAAATAACCCAATCTAGAAGGATAGCAAACGTCCCTTTTTTCATGGAAATCTTCCTTGTATACATGGGAAATTTGGAAGATCAGAAACAGCTTGGTGTTTGATGGGATGCAGGTCACCTTTGCTAGATGGCTTCACAATTTCAAGGAGGAAGCTGCTCTCCAATCTAATCGTGTTGGTGACTCAGATTGTTTGCTTATTCGTTCTTGGCTGGATGCCTTGTCATCTTCTCCTGTTGTGTTTTTTCATTCCCTGTTTAGCTCCCTCTTTTCTCCCCATTATGTAAGTATCCTGCTCTTTTGTACCTTTGGCACTTTTTGCCTTTTGTTTTATAAAATTTTAGCAACTGTGGGGAACTCCCCCACGGTCTTTTCACGTCAAAAAAAAATATTGGTAGGGAAAGCGATATGAAATTGTGCATGTATGACCTTTGTTATCAAATATCTTATTTCGTTTTTCGCAAAAAAAAATCTTATTTCGTATTTTTCTAAACACAAAATTGTTATATGTGTCATCACGAGCATTTTTAATTGAGATTATTATTTCGTCGTTATATCTATTAAGTTATTTAGTTTATGACTAATAAGATTTCTATCCTTGAATTATTCAGGCCCCTTTGATCCATTCATGGATCCACCACTGTTTATAAGCCGCCGCTGAAGTTTAAAGCTAGTGGTGATGAGGTTTCCAAACCGACAATAAAAGTGTTTTTAAGTTTAGGATGAGAAAATCTTTGTACAGTTGGCAGTTCAGGAATGGGTTGTCTTTTGACACGAGGCCTAAGGCCTATCAAAAAGCCTATAGAGATCATGGATATCTTCTGAGCATCTCCGAGAGTTTCCAATATTTTCTTTCCAAAACCATCGAATTTTCCGATTCGTGAAAAAGGATTGGAGGAAGAAATAAGATTATTTCCAATAGTTCCCAATAATTCATTCCTAAAATATAGAAGACAATTTTACATCAGAAATCATATACTATTTTTAAATTATCTTAACCAATTTTATATTCTTTTTGTCTTATATATTTGTATCAAGAACCCTTTCCTATCCTTTATTCTTTTTTCGCCCTTCCACCTTTAGATTGGCCTAAGAATACGCGCTCAGGAGGGATACGCGCGACCTGGACACCGCACATCTTTACGCCCAACGAGGGATTTTTCCCAAGTGCCAAAAGATTGCGAGGTGAGATTGAGAGTTGTTAGAGATAGTTTTTTTTCCTATTCTGCTAAAAATCCTGGATTCGGAAAGTGTTTTAGGTACTCTTGGAGATGCTTTTAGTTTTAATCCTTATTTCACAGTTCGTGTCAAATAGCTTCCTCATTATGAAGTTGCAAGTGTTTCAATCGTACCTTCAGATCCTAAGTCGACTCAAAACGAATTTAAACTACTTATGAAAGGTTCCTCTCACTAACAAATAAAAAAATTGTCTCGCTAGGGGTGACCTAGGTTAAATTCCTCGCGCTACCAAATGGTTAAAAAATTTCCTCTCGCTAAGGATTTTCTCAGCTAGTGGGATTGACACCGACAAAGATTTTCTCAGGAAGCAAGCTAGCTGGATTTTTTTTGAAGGGTAAATTCCCATTACTCAAAGATAAAATATAGAGATGGAGACAAAATATAGAGAGAGTAAAAGAGTCCTGTTAAAATTCCTCCAAATTAGACTGAATAGTAAAAATTTTAAAATTCATTAAAGATTCATAAGAGAAACTTACAGCCTACCTTGCCTTTTTTGCGAGGTTGTCTGCCACTTTATTTGTAATTCTTCTTATTTTGATAATTGAATGTCGTAACTTTTTTTTCATAATAGTGTGAAATCTGCAAGTAGTAGAAAGAACCGTCCAATTTTTAGGATCATTGATAATATTCTCCTGTTTGACCTTTATAGAAAAGCAATAGCAAGCTTGGCTACCGAGAGCAATGTCCAAGTTCCGACTTCTAGTGGTACAAAAGAAATAGCAAGCTTTGGCTACTAAAGGAGTCGGCCCTGTTCGTTTGTCTTATAATCCGTATTTTTTAGCTTGTTTTTTTAGCCGAAATAGTGTTTTTCTCTTACAACAAATCAGCGAACGGTACTTTAAGCCATGACTTTTCAGCGAAGCTGAAAGTCCTATGTTTGGTGTTGGTAATTAGTGACAATGCCTAAGTACTAATCCTATGCCTAAGTTGTATGTAGCATATGAGGATTAGTACATTCCAAGGTTGGTGGCAAGATGGACATGATGATCATGATGGCCACACTTGGATTTGGACGCAACCCTACGTGATCAAGGCAAAGGTATATGCTTAAGGGTTGTGTTTTAGTAACCAAGACACCTAGTGGGTGTGGTTACATTATAGGATAGATAGCCGTACTATAAAGAGGGGAATGACGCGGCTATTGAACTCCTAAGTGCCTCTAGGTGTGCATTTCATAATCATATGCATGTGGATAGAACTAATAACGCCTCGAAAAATGATTGTGAAAATGCTAACACACATGCACATGGTGTTGATCACTTGGTGATGTTAGCACGTTTGCGAAGGCGGTTGAGTTTGAGCGGTAGAGAGGGTTTGGGGTCCTCTCTCCCTCCCGCCGAGCTTGCGAGGCGGGATTCAGACGTTTTCGAGGAGTTAAAACGACTATTTTCCACTACGCCGAAAGTCGAAAATCGAACGGAAGCGAACGAAGGTCACAGTGGTGACCGGACGCGGTCTCTGTTTGACCGGACGCGTCCGGTCAGTGTTCAGCTTTTGCGCGTTTCTCGGTTGTCTGATCGGACGCGGTGGCGCGTCCGGTCATGGTCGACCGGACGCGTCCGGTCGATCAGGGAGCTTACTGGACTCTAACCGGACGCTGGCACTGTGGCGTCCGGTCAGTTCTCCAGCGCGTCCGGTCGTTGTTTCGTTGTGCACTGCTCTGGGTTGACCAGCGCGTCCGGTCAGTTACGGGACCAGCGCGTCCGGTCGAGCCCAGCGCGTCCGGTCGTTGCGACCAGCGCGTCCGGTCGATGCTTCGCGAAAATAGCCGTTGTGTGATCGGCGCGTCCGGTCAGTTTGACCAGCGCGTCCGGTCAGCGCGACTTCGGCTGTTTCAAGTGAGTAACGGCTATATTCGAAGGGCTACGTCTATAAATACTCGTTGGCCGGCTCAAGGCTCTCACTCTTGGACTTTTGACATACTTGTGAGCATTTTGAGCTAAGCAACTCCCCTCCCACTCATCTCTTGCTTCTTTGCATATTTGAAGTGAGATCGAGTGATCCAAGTGCATTTGCATTGTGAGATTGCATCTAGTTGGCACTTGGTGGTTGATTTGCTGTGGGATTCTTATTTCTCTTGGTGGTTGCCGCCACCTAGGCGTTGGCAAGAGTTGGTGATTGTTCTTGGCCACCTCCGGTGATTGTGAGGGGTTTGTGCCTACCTCGGCGAAGCGCCAAAGGCAACATTAGTAAATTGCTCGTGTCATTGCAACCTTTTGCCATTTGGTAGGTTTTTGTGGCGCCTTTTGAGAGGCTCGGTGTGAGACCGATTAGCCACCGAACCACGTGGTGAAGAGGGACACAACGGGGACTAGCGTGCCGGCAAGCACGTGAACCTCGGGATAAATCTTCGTGTCATCACTTTCATATTGTGATTGATTGATCCCGGTGTTCGGTTGTCTTGGTATTCATTGTTGAATATATTGGTTGGCTCAATACTTCGCCCCTCGGTGAAACTCTCCTAACTCAACTCCGCTTTACTTTCTTAGTTGTCTTTGCTAGCTAGTTAGTTTTGCTAGAGTAGCTCTTTTGTGTAGCTTGCTAGTTGTAGTTGTAGTTACTTTCTCAGTTTGTCTTGTGCGGTTGAGTGCCATTATACTAGAATTGTGTATTGGATAGGTGGCTTGCAAACACCCCATAGGCTAAGCAAAACTCGCATCTCGCTATTTGTTGTATTGATAAACTTGTTTAGCTTGTCTTTGTAGAAAATTTTAAAAGGCTATTCACCCCCCCTCTAGCCGTCAAGACCTTTCAGAAGCGAATGGGGCTAGTCCAAGTTTTGGCTTGTAGTGGTCCCTCTGCCCTTAATTCTGAGAAACAACTTTGACTAAGTTTATATAAAAAATACTAATATTTATGGTACATTATTAATATCATTAGATAGATATTTGAATTTAGTTTTTAATAAATTTATTTAAAAATACAAATATTGCACGTATTTTGTATAAATCGAGTTAAACTTTTGGCACGAAAACCAGGCGACAGTTAATTGGGACAAGGATTTTTTTTCACGAAAACCAGAGACCACACTTAATTGGGGATAGTTAGTTAATTGGGACAGGGATTTTTTGCACGAAAACCAGAGACCACACTTAATTGGGGATAGTTAGGGACAGAGGGTGTGTACGTCGAACCACCCCCTTACCACAAAAGATATTGTGAATATATAGGAATGGATATTCTGATTTTTTGTTTAAATGGCATTTGTGTCCTTTTGCGCACAAACTGAAACATTAAAAAGAAATAGACAAAATATGACTTATAATTTGCCCACAGTTATTGTCCAATTGTGAAGAAATAGTGGCATAGTGCCTACTACCTTTTATTGGCTGTGTCCAATTGTGAAGAAATAGTTACTAGTGAGGAGAATGAAGATTTAATTAAGCCTTTCTCTGAAAATGAGATAAATGTAGCTGTTTGGAGCTGCTATGCAGAAGGTGCTACTGGGCCTGATGGTCTCTCTTTCCTTATCTATCACAAATTCTGGGAATCAAGAATGACCTACTAGCTATGTTTGATGGCTTCTTTCATGGTAATTTAGAACTAAGTAGATTGAACTTTGCTATGATCTCTTTGATACCAAAAGTAGATGAGGCTAAGTCCATGAAGAATTTTAGGCCTATTAGCTTGATAAATTGTAGCTTCAAGATTTTCTCAAAAGTTTTAACTCTTAGGTTAGGTAAGATTATCAATAGATTGGTGTCCCCTCAATAGAGTGCTTTTATTCAAGGAAGGTATATTTTAGAAAGTGTAGTTGTAGCCCATGAATTAGTCCATAGCCTTCATTCTTCAAAGAAACCTGACCTTATTCTCAAATTAGATTATGAGAAAGCCTATGACCGTGTTAGTTGGGATTTCTTGTTTGAGATTTTAGCATCTAGAGGTTTTAGCGCTACTTGGACTAACTGGATAGATAAACTGATTAGAGGTGGTTCGGTTGGTGTTAATCTTAATGGTGAAGATAGCAGTTTCTTCAAAACTGGAAAAGGTCTCAGGCAGGGAGATCCCATATCTCCTCTGCTTTTCAAATTAGTTGGAGATGTTTTGACTAAACTCTTGATCGGGGGAGCTGAGCAAGGACTTATCAAGGGTGTAGCTGAAAACTTTAGGCCTGGTGGCATTGTGTCCCTGCAATATGTAGATAGCACAATTATTTTTCTGACATAGGCTCTCATTACACTAAGAATTTGAAAAGTATCCTCATGTGGTTTGAACAAATTTTAGGGATGAGAATCAATTTTCACAAAAGCGAGCTAATCCCTATGAATGTAGATGATGAACTAGTTCACAATTTATCTCAGTTGTTTAGTTGTCCAGTTGGGGATTTACCCATTAAGTATTCAAACTATGAAACCGTCTACTTTACCCTCGAACTTTCTAAAACCGGTCAAATTACCCCCCAGGCGGTTTTCAGACAGTGGTTTGCTACAGTACCAGCGGTATTTCTATAGTATATCTAGACGGTGAACATATAATATGTTATCCTTTACTACAAAGTTTTTGCTGTAAAAAAATTAGATTTGTTCACTGTAAAGCTACAGCAAAAACTTTGTACTAAAGCATATCATATTATATGTTCACTGTGTAGATCTACTCATGTGGAGTCCAACAAAATTAGATTTTCTATTTTATGATTTTTCTATGATTTACTATGATTTTTCAAAGATTCAGCGAAAATAAATAAAAAAAGGGAAAGACAAAACAAATGTTACTGTAGCAATACCGCCTGTACTGCAGCAAAACCACTGTCCGAAAACCATGTGGGGTGTAATTTAATCGGTTTTGAAAAGTTCGGGGGTAAAGTAGACGGTTTCATAGTTTAGAGGGTGAAGTAGACCACCTTAATAGGGGGGTTAAGGAGACTTTTTCCGTGGATAAGATGCTTAAACGAATGGCTGGGTGGTGAGGAAACTTGCTTTCTTATGCTGCTAAGCTTGTTCTGATTAAAGCTTGTTTGGGTAGTATTTCAGTTTACCTACTGTCTTTTATCAAATTTCCCAAATGGGCAATCAAAATCTTAAATACACATTTAGCTAATTGTTTATGGAGTGATAGCCCTAATGCCCATAGGTATCATTTAGCAAATTGGGAAAGTGTGAGTATGATGAAAGATTATGGTGGTCTGGGTATTCCAAACTTAAGAGACCTAAATATCTGCCTTTTGGCCTCTTGGATCAAGAGGTATAATTTAGATGACCAGAAACTTTGGAAGCAGTTTGTTGATCATAAATATGATACTTGTAAAGCTAATATTTTTTATAGTCCTACTGTTGGTGTTTCTCAATTCTTTAAAGGTATGATTTGGGCAGCCTCTGCTGCCAAGATGGGATATACTTGGAAAATAGGTATGATCATGGAGCTTGCGGGATTAAGTTCTACCAGAGGTCATACCGGCTGGTCGAGTTTTTTCTCGTTAGGAAGTTCGAGCGATAACTTGTTTTACACATTAATCACATCAACACGATCAAGACGGCAAATTGTTGCAGCTAATCCTACGATGGCAATGCAAAGATAACCACTTTCTTTCACACTGGTTTATTGCTGATTAGTACATTAATTAAAGTAGAGTTGACGTGCACGCTCTGCACCGAACAAACTCGAACACACACACCGAGTCGAGACGCATCCAGAAAAGAAAAAAAAAAAGCGTCTACTGCTTCTGCTCCTGGAGCAGGGGCGGCGCGACGTCGACCCTAGCGACGCCGTCCGCCCGTCCCTGCTCTCGGCGACCTTAGCGACCTCCACCTCGCCGACGACCACCTCCCTGGCCGCCTCGTCCTCCGCTCCCCCTTCCTCCTCGTAGTTGGGGTCGTTGGGGTCGATGGCGGGCGGCGCGGGGTCGAGCTGGCCCTCGACGACGCCGCCGGGGCCCTCCCAGGTGAACTTGCCGCCGCGCCCGGACTTGGGCGGCGGCGAGCCGATGCCCACGCCGCGGGGCGCGTTCGCCGGGTGGCGCTCGAAGCGGTGGAAGCCCTGCTCCTCCAGCTTCCGCTCGAAGTACTTCACCGTGTCCGGGCGCCGCGTCTCCGGGACCGGCATCTTCTCCGTCACCTTCTTGCCCTCCTCGTCGCGGTGCGTCACGCGCATGTACGCCGCCATTGTCGGTGCTGCTGATGAGAGATCGCGCGCGGTTGTCTCTGAAGAAGAGATGAGGATCGATGAGATGAGATGGTGTGTGCTGGACTGAACTGCTGCGCTGCGCTGGTTGTACTTGTCTGCCTGATGATAGGACGGTGTGGGCGGCGAGAGATTATTTATAGGGGGAGGTGAGCGAAGGTGGCAGAAGGAGACGGGCGACATCTAGAGCACCCGTCACGAGTCACAACGCCACCGCTGGGCTGGGCTGCTGGATTGGAATGGAATGGAAATATCCATTTGCTAGCGTGACGCGGCGCGTACCACGTACGCACAGTGCACACATGCTCGCGTGGCGACAGCTGATTGGCGCCATCAGGTGTGGCAAACTCTTTTTTTTTTGCTGTTGAAAGGGCTCCTGTACAAGTGCAATTGCAGCTAGAGGATCTTTAATACTGTTTCCTCCGTCCATTTATCTCACTAGCAGGGTACCCGTGCGTTTGCACGGGCGGTTTTTTTTTTTTAAGGAAGCAGAGGAGGGGAAAAGAAAATATGTGAAACAGTAACGGGTCCGTGGTACAGTGTCAAACCCGGTATGTACTGTTTATAACGGGTGGTTGTGTGATCCAACACTGTTCCGTACCCGTTATGAACAGTGTTCGTGATCCGTTACTGTTGTTAACGGGTATGAACAGTGTTTCGTGATCCGATACTGTTGCGAGGAACAGTGTTCTGTGAGACGGTTAACAGTGAAAAAGGCGACGTGGCTTCACCGGTGGCCGTTTTGGTATACAGCCATAAAGATATAGGTAGATTTGTCTGAGCAAAATTTTTTTTCTAAAACTCTCCTTCTATTAGTCTGGGACTACGAGTTTGACTTCTCGTAAGTGCTGCACATTTAGTGTTCATTGGCTGCTTCTTGTCTGCATTTATTGTTCCTTGGCTACTCATTGGCTGCAACTCCTTAGCTCCTCCTTGCCTTAATACAAATCGGTATTGTTTACTGTTACTTGGTTATTGCGTCGAAGGCTAATACGATGGAGACTTATGGACGGAGGGAGTAGTTCCCAAACAAACTAATGGGTTGCTTTTTATGTGAATCTCGCTCTTAAAATAGAATCTCATTTTTATGTGGCTAAATAAATTAAAATTATACATATCTGTTGGGCGTGACTATGGCCCGGACGTTCGGACAAACGTGCGCGCCCGGTGTCTGGACGGACGTGCGCCTCGCTTCAACTCACACGCGCACCCCACCGTCGAAGCTCTGCCCACCGCTCCTCGCGTCCGGACGGCTACGCAGCATGCTTTCGTCCGCCTCGCATGCGCACCTTGTCCCTATTGCTGCTCCCGCCGCTCCTTCTCCCTGATCCCTCCTCTTTCTCTCTTCGCATGGGCAGGAGCCGGCCCCTAACTCGCTGCACCCCATCCCCCGGCACCCTGGCCATGCACCCATCATTCACCATGTCCTCGTGAAACACTTGCAGCATGAAACACCTGGATGCAACATACGTTTGACACAGATTAAACATTTAAATCATAATGTTGCAACATGTGTGTAAACACATATGCAACATCCACATAAAACACTTGCTACAACATACGTCTTAAACAGATGAATCATTTTGAATAAACGATTGCAACATACTTCTAAAATATTTGTAAAATATGCAACATGTGCAATATCCCGATCTACTTTTGCAACATCCATATGTAACAATTGTAACATACCTCTGAAACATTTGAAACATATATTTGTAACAAACATAGAGGAGGGGAAGGCCAGGGCTGGTCGATTCTGGTCATCGGGGTGGGATCTGGTGGCGAGCGGCAGCGCGCAAGCACCACCATCACCACTAGCAGCAGTGCAGGCCTTGGCTCGGCTGGGCGGGTGGCGCGCGCTATGGGAGGGAGCTGGCGGTGTGGCGCACGTCCAAAGTGAGGAGCGAGGTGCGGGTGATGGGATGTGCGACGAGCGAGAGAGAGGAGCAAGAAGCAAGTGGCGTAGGTGGGGTGCGCAACGGGCGTGAGTGAGGAGCAAGTGAGTGGGTGGGTGGGGCGCGTGGTGTGAGAAGGTGGTAACAGCAAGCAGACTGAGACCGTCTTTTTTGTTTTTTGGCCCTTTTTTGGAAAGATTCTCTCAAATAGGCCCCTGGCGGAAAGATTTCAAAAAATAGACCCTCAGCTTGGCGCCATTGTCGATGGCGCCAAGATATAACGGCATGGCGCCATATTTCTAGGCGCCAAGACCCCGCCGACGTAGCCTCCGTGGCAATCGACGTGGCATAGCTTGGCGCCAGGGATCTTGGCGCCAAGGCTTGGCGCCATGGATCTTGGCGCCAAGGCTTAGAGCCAAGATCCCTGACGCCAAGCACCCACGTTTTAACCTGCCCCTCTTCCTCCCCGAGTCTTTCTCGTTTTCTTACTCCTTCTCTTCGGGTTTTTCATTTGGACACTTCTGCCGTTGCTCTTTAATCGACCTATTAGACCGTGAAAAGTTGGATTTTATCCGTGGATCTTCGAGAGGTAGGTATCCTGTCACCCTTCCTTAATTTTTTCGAATCGATTTGGCAAAATGAAGGCGTATTCTTAACCTATGAGCTTCACATTTTAAAATTCGTATGTATTGTACATCCGTAGGATGCCTAGGCGTGGAAAAGCTAGAAAACAAAGGTATGCGTAGATTCGTTTCATCATATAATAAACCCTTAGTTTTAAGATTTATTGTTATTTGTTTTGTTATATTAGAACCGAATTTATTGAATTGTAGCTATGGACGGATGACCGAAAGTCCATACGTCCCAAAGCCGCTCCCTAGCGGTGTGCCAATACCCATGTGCTTTTGTGGTGATCCTTGCAAGGTAGATATTTTCAAAGATGAGGCAACATATAAGCAGAGATATTGGATGTGTTCTAATTTTGCATGGGAACCAACAGAGCGTCAGCGCCGCAGTACATTTATTGTGAGAAATTGCTTTTGTTTATTAATTAATTTGTGTCATATGAAGTTTTGCATAATAATTAGATTTGAAACAATTAAATTTGCTGCAGACCCCTCCACCGCTATGTGATTTTGAGCAGTGGATCGACACTGAGATCAAGGAGGCTGACATGCGGCTTCTACAAGACTTGAAGGAGTGGGATGCGGAGCGCCTGGAGATCTTAGAAAAGAGACGCAGAGAGGAGGCAGCAGCGAAGGAGCACAAGGAAGAGGAGGAAATGAGGCGTGTTGCTGCGTGTAGGGAGGAGAGGGAGAGGAAGCTTGAGCGCGTGCGCCGAGCGAAGGCAGCGATGGAGGAGAATCCTGATGCTGAGAACAAGGGAAAGTGACCTCGTTGTACTCAGTAGTATGCTAGTTGTATGCCTAGAACATGGTCGATGTACTTTAGGTAAATCATGTACGTAGGGCATGTTCTGTGTTATTTAATTCGTCGTCATGTACTTCATATGCACTTTAAGTTTTTGGACCTTGCTTAGTGTTGTCATATATCATGTTTAATGTTACTGAGTTACTGAAACTAGTTATCGAGGTGCACATAAAACATAAGAAAGTACTGGATTTCACAATTCACCACGCATAACATAGGACTTGGCATGTCAGAACTTGTACCAAACAAGAGCACATATGTCCTGGACTAAACCTAACATGCCTTAGGTAATTAGAGCAAACAACAAGTATATTACATGGCATGTGCACACGATAAATTTGTTCTATCTAGTAGTGCGGCCACATAGCAAACTATGTAGCCCCTTCTCCACAGTACCCTCCCATTGTTGATGGTGGAGGTGGCGGGGGTGGTGGCGGAGGCCCGTTGTTCTTGTGGTTAGGGCAGCTGCAATATGGATCATGGCATGGTCCGTCCTGTGAAACAGCACCACTACTGGTATCGTCTACTTCGTCGTCCTTGTAACCGTTGCTAACTTCCCTTTCTAGTTCGAAGATACGGTCTTGCAAGTAGTAGATGTACTGTGTGTGGGGATAGATTGGTCTAGGATCGACCCATCTAGTGAAGCCACAGTTTTCTTTGGACTCTGAACACTGCATTTCAAAGATTTCATTGAACATGCAGTTAGTATCGCCTATGAGATGCAAAATAATGGAGATAAAAAATTGAGTAATAAATTTTAAAACCAGTTACCTCTGCTCGCGGACATTTGAAGAATCGGCGACCTCCATCCAAACCCTCCACGAACATCTGCACTAAGCAGTCCTCACCATGCCTACATTTTGGCCAATCTTCTTTCCGGTTATCATATCCTCGGAGTGGACACTCTTTGGTGAAATCTCTCTTGGTCTCGACAGGAAAATGATACACTGGCTCATCAAAGTCTTCCGGACCTAGAGACCCCTCCCACACAATGGGAGTACCCTTACTCCCCCCGTTCCCTTCCCTCTAAATGACCCTCTAGACATTACTACTCGTAAATAACCAACTTCTGGTTTCAAGTGACTAGCATTGTATGGAGGAAGGTGTATATATAGCCAGCAGTGGAGTGGAGAGCCGCTGTATTGTGGCTTTAATGCTCCTGAAAAGCCTAGATGCTATCCCTGAAAAGCCTATTTGAATTACTGAAAACCCTATTTGAAAACTCATCTATAAAGGCTAGATTCCTTGATCAATCAATTCATCTGTAAAAGAGGATGTACCATAGGATAGTGACATGATAAATCACTGAAAAGGCTATATGCTATCGGTGTACTGCACGACTCGACATGTTGCAGAAAATTTTGGCAGAGTTTTCCATGTTTTTGATTCAATCCAAACACAGATATCACATAAACATGTCATCAACAATTATATATGACATTCACCTTAAACAAATATATGATCATCATCAGCACCCACGTTTAAAGTGCATATGTCATAAACTCCATAGTAGTTCATACAGTATATAAAAATAGGATATAAAAGTCCATAATAATAGTCCATACAGTCCATAATTCGGCTACAGTCCCTCACTGTCTCCTAGACTTACCCTTGCCCTTGTGTCCAAGAGCGTGGGTGCCTGGAGTGTAAGGGTCAGGTGGTCGACGTCTCCTGGTACCGACCGGCTGCGTAGGCTGAGTCCAGGGAGCATCGTCTAGCTGAGACGGTCCAATCTCCTCGTGCCCCTAGTCCTCGTCCTCGTGGTCATCGTCGTCGTCCTCGTCGTCGTCCTCCTCGGTGCCTTTGTCTCGCGACCCTGCAGGTGGGTGGCTAGACGAACCTACGCCACCTCTGGGTGCAGAAGGCACGTGCACGTCATCCGTCGTGCCTGTCCTGCAATCACAGCGCGCAGCGGTACGGCGTAGCCGACGTGCCAGTCTCTGGTGCACAAAATCATGTTTACTCAATGTATTGAACGTATTAATACTCTAATATTTGCATATTTATAGGTACTTACGTCAAGGAAGCTACGTGTGTCGTCGTCCCTCACCCTCGGACGAAAGCGTTCTATTTCTTGGACCAACATCCTGAGGAAGTTGCCCTACAACAAAGTTTTAGGTTGTAATTCATTGTTACGTAAATCGATATATAAAAGTAGAGCAAATTACATACCACTCTGTCCAAGATCGGTCCTGCTCCCACCTGGCGACCTACACGAGTAGAGTTGTCGTACGCCGTGTCCTCATCCTCTGACGACTCAATGTCAGCGTAGTCATCCTGTGTCCACTGCAGCTTAAGCCTCGGACGAGTGGCTTGGTGGTACCAAGCTTGGTACCGCCTGTAGTCTATGTTCGTGTGCGCCTCGTTGTTGTTGTCCACGTTCTCGTCGAACGACTCCCACATTTCGATGTAGTCTCGGTGGTGATGGGCCCAATCAAAGATTTTCCTATTTTTCTTACGATCGAGCCTGCAAAACATGTACAGAAGTTAGTGAACATCGTGTGGCTATAGCATGCATGTATGACAAAGTTAAAAATTTCGGCAGAGTTTCCTTTATATGTCGAAGCAAACCACACATATATGCATTCCATAGACATACAAACATACCAACAATTATTTCATCCATCTTATTCGACATATATCATGTGGTATGGGTAAGTGCAACTTCAGGAAAAAGGTCCGATTACAAAGAAGAGAACACTTACTTGTGCAAGTCAACACCGGTCGAAACTGGAGATGGTGGACAACGTTGCCTTGCTCCAAACTGGCGTGCAACTCGATGTGGAAGGTGGTACTCGACAGCATAGAAGCAGATAAGAGGGCACCTCACCCTGTAGAGCTCGCTGTCCCTGTCACACATGTTGCTCACCACAAAAGAAAGTGCGGCCTCGTCTACGTACGGCTCCCAAGTCACCTGCAACGTGTCCAAACAATTAGTTAGATAGCATAATAAATAATTTCTTTTCGAACCAACATATATAATAATTTGTACTTACACTAGAGGCCATTAGCCTATCTAGCTCGTCCATGTACTCTTTGTATGCCCGCTCTATCCTCGCGTGAGGGACTGTCACCTAGTCCCACAGGTACGCCCACGTCGGCTGTAGACGTGCGTTATGCACTGGGAACCAGTCGCGCGGAGCCAACATCACGGGACAAGCAACTGGCAGCCGCGACCACATCCACAGCTGGAGTAGGTACGCACACCCACCAAGTGAGGCTGACGGTGAAGAACGCCGGCACGCCTCGCAGAGCTGACGGTAAAGGAAAGCCAACACCGCAGAGCCTGTTGACGGTCCTTAAGTATCAAATATAATTGTCAACTAAACATGGAAAAGGATCAATATGCACCAAACATCTAGAATTAGGGTTTTATCTGACAGAATTCCACGAGTTTTGGTGTTTATCTATTTCTGCAGGGAGTTATCAGATAATATGGAAAAGAGGTCCACATGTCGGGTTAATGACGGGAAAATTACTTGGCACGCAATTATCTTACATCTAGAAGACTCCAGAAGCCACGGGAACGAACGGGAGCCGTAACGGGCCAGGACACAGGGCGCCCGCCCTGTGCCCTAGGGCGCCCGCCCTGCCCCTCGGGCCAATCAGCTTCTGCCTCGCGGATTATGCTCCACCGCCTCTCTAGATCAAGGAAAACCGTCCGTTCTAAGTCGGTTTGATCCGACGGTCCAGATTCATTTGAAAGGGCTATATAAGCAAGGCACCACCACCCCAGGGGGGAGGAGAAATCATTATCAGAGGAAGCCAGAAAAGTTAGGGTTTAGGAAGTTCTCTCCCGCAGAGAATTAGAAGTAGCTACTCCATTGTTCTTCAAGTCTTATAGGTTTGATTAGATAGAATTAGAGAAGTAGAGCATTCAAGCTCTGGATTTCGGATCTTCATCAATAAAGATTGGTATTATTTCATATCATTCTCTACTACTTTATTCTAATTGCATTATGTCTCTGTTTATTATGTTCTTAGTTTACTCTAGTTCTATAATTGATATAGTTATGATTGATAATGAGTTTATGTATGAGTTTGCAAAGCGCTTAGCTCTTACCTCGAGGGAGTTAAGTGGTAGATCATATGTGGGCGTGGTGCTTAGATATTATTTACCTGCAAATGTATCCTATTGGCCGGGTTGTGTGGTAGTTCGCGATAGTGACAGCTTCGTTGATTCTTATATAGTCCACCCTCCGTTGATAGGACAGGCAGAATTTGTATTGCGGAGTAAGTCTTACTATGTTCTGATTTACTTTAGCAATGTTCCTTATACATAAATAAAGAGTCTTTTATGCTATATATGATCTTGTAGAATGTTTAGAGTAGATTGTGACTTAGTAGATAGTAGATACTTAGAATCCATTCTCTAGCTAATCCGACGTCACCTTATATCAATATGGAGTAGTCTATTTCTAATCGCTGTGTTATTTACCCATGAGCTTATAATTCATTATCTTTATTTATGGCTTACCCCCTGCCAAAGCAAGTGACTGTGTGACGAGTTTCTCATTAGTAATCATGTTTAGCAAAGTTGATCTCTAGTCTATGTCATTCTACACCTGCTTTCACCGTTCTCTTAAAGCAAAATATAAATAACGATACCCGGAATACTTTTCCTGGTGAAATGCTACAATGAGGTATTTTATCTGTGCGCTTGCGGATAGAATAGATTATCTTCTAAAGAGCCCTTTACATTTATAAATACCTATGTACACTCTGGCACCATGCTGGGGATGACAACCTAGTATTTAAGTGGTGTTAGTAAGTGTCAACAAGCATTTCTGGCGCCGTTGCCGGGGATCGGTAATGAAAGTCAGGAAGTCATCAAGGTTATTCACATAAAATTTTTTAAACTAGACTATTGAGAAAAATTGCAAAAACAGCTACTAAGTGAGAAATCATAACAAGGCACCTCTACTTTGGCAGGATTCACCCTGTTGTTTTTCTATGTTTATATTTTTATACAGGGTATATCAGGATTGACTTTGGTACATTCAACTCTTCATCATCAGAACCAAAGCAATCAAAAAGAAGAAGCTAGTCACCATTTGTTGAAGCTATGGCACAAAAGACGTTACAAGAATTCTCTGCCCCAACTCTTGAGAACATTCCAACTGGTCCAAGAATTGAAGCAGAAGAAAAAGAAGAAGCACCCGAGTTTGAGCTCAAGTCAAGCCTCATCAATTTGGTGCAAGCTACACAATTCACTGGAAAGGTACACGAAGATGCAAATGCACATCTGCAGAATTTCCTGGAGGTTGGAAGCACAATCCGCATCAACGGTGTTCACAAGGATGCCATACTACTTCGCCTCTTTCCATTCTCATTAGAAGGAAAAGCGAGGAAGTGGTTTTACACTCATAAAGACAACATCAATAACTGGACGGACTTGTCAGATGCCTTTCTAGCAAAGTTTTTCCCTATAGGCAAAACAGCTGCCTTAAGAGGAAATATTGTCAATTTCCAGCAGCAGAAGATAGAAGCCATTTCAGAAGCATGGGAGCGTTTTCAAGGATACATATCAGATTGTCCTCACCATGGAATGGCTAGATGGTTACTTATGCAGACCTTCTACCATGGATTAACTCAGAAGGCTCGTGAGTGCCTAGATGCATCTGCTAAAGGATCATTCTTGGAGCTTACAATTGGACAAGCTGAGACACTTTTGGAGAAGATATCAGAAAATCAAGGCTGGTTCCAAGACAAAGCTCAACAATGTCATCAAACTGAAGAAATACCAGAAGAAGTACATGCAATATCAACCAAGATGGAGAATTTGCTCCATTGGATTGATCAGAGGGCCAAGTTCAAAGAAGATCAAAGAGCCATTGAAACAGCACATAAACCCACTGTAAGTCAACTCAATAGTAAAGGTATTGATTCAGGTAATTCCTTCAAACCACTTAAGGAAATAATAGCTCAACAAACCAAAATTAATGATAAAGTTAAACAAAGGCTAGATACAAATGAATCATCTTTAACAGATATACATAATAAAATGGATTTTCTATCAGCTGCCTTTGATGAGCAGAACACTATTAATAAAAGGGTAGAACTTAAATTAGCAAAGCTAGCTGCTGCACTGCCTGTTGCTACTAACCTTGAGCAGGTAAAGAACATAATTACCAGAGGAGGGAAGGCCACTAAGGATCCTCCTTTCCCAAAAGAGAGGCGAAGAAAACCAGCATCAGTGCAACCAGCAGTGATAGAAGAAAACCCTGTTGAAGCAGAAGAGCTGCTACGATCACCAAGAACTGGAGAAATGATGAAAGATTTTTACGACACCAACTATTTGCCATTCTCTAGAAGAAACAGAGGACCACAGTCGGATGAGCAGTTTGGTAAGTTTATGGAGGTAATTTAGAAATTATATGTCAACATACCTCTACTTGATGCCATACAGGTACCCACATATGCAAAGTACATTAGAGATATTCTTAACAAGAAGAGGCCACTGCCCACCACTGAGGTGATCAAGCTGACAGAAGAGTGTAGTGAGGCCATCCTCAACATACCATTAAGAAAGAAGAAAGATCCAGGATGTCCCACCATTGATTGCTCGATCGGAGACCAACACTTCAACAATACACTTTGTGATCTCGGAGCAAGCGTCAGCGTGATGCCAGCATCAGTCTACAAGAAGCTCAAGCATACAACCCTTGAACCAACATCAACGTGTCTACAACTAGCAGATCAATCAATTCGACACCCGATGGGCATCGCCGAAAACATCCCAGTCAAGATAAGAGACTTCATTATACCAGTAGACTTTGTGGTACTGGACATGAGTCCCGACTCAAAAGTGTCCATTATCCTTGGGAGGCCATTTCTGAGTACCGCCAACACCCACATTGATGTCGGAAAGGGAGAAATCAAGTTCAACATAAACGGACAAGAAGAACACTTTACATTCAAACCCAGACCAGAGAGAGACTCCACAGTGAAGGAAGTTCATAAGGAAGAACCACTGGAGGCACCATCTCCGGAGGAAGGTAAATTAGAAGATTGAAAGATTTGGAGGTCCAGCTTGGGGGACCTAAAATTCCCAAACCCTCGCCGGGAGGTAAATCGGTATTTATCCATTGCATATTTAATTCTTGCATTAGTTATATTCATGCATAGCATCATAATAAATAATAAAAAAAAGAAAGAGAAGCCCCATATAAATAATACATATGGTGTGTAACAACCCATATTTATTAATTATAGTGGTGGCATAAAAAAATTTTCCATGATCATTTCAAATTGTTTTGAATTTCTTTAGTTTTTCTCCTGCATTATATTTATCATTTTCAACCTTCTAGAAGCATGACCCACACCCTTGGGTCCCACATGTCATACACTTCACCTCACATACATCCCATCACATAATTTCATCCACCAATATGTTTCCACTCACCAGACATCTTTCCACCGTCCAACCACTATCAAAACATCCTTTTTCTGCATGAGATCAAAGCAAAGGACCAAGTGGAGAAGAGGCAGCCAGGATGGGCACCAGGGGTGGGCGCCCGCCCACCTACCCAGGGCGCCCGCCCTGTCCCCTGCTCCTTCTATAAAAAGCCACCTCCAGTTCTCCTTCTCTTCACACACTCATTTCAGAAAACCCTGCAACCTCATAGTTCTCAGTTTCCAAAGCATAATTCTAGTAGAGAAGAGAAGAGAGAGTGAAGAAGGGGAAGAGAGTGTGAGAAGGTTAAGAGCTCTTTTGAGTAAGAGAGCTAGGTCACTTAGTCAGCAGTAATCCCGCTGTCCAGCGGAACTAAAAGTTGTTAGGGGGAGGCCCTGTTAAAATTAAAACTTGTCCTGAACGATTAACCCCCGGACGACTGACTTTTGGACGGCTAACCGCTGACATTTTTCTAACATATTCTCCACTAGTTGTGTTGGTGTCTACTCTTTCTTTTTACAGGATGTTGAGGAAGATCAAGAAGGCTAGCAAGGCCATCAAGAATATCGGGACAAGGAGTTCGTCCCGACACTCCTCCCGCCACTCGGAAATGAGCGTCGATCCGGCACCCCAGCAAGCTCCATCATCCTCCTCCGCTCCTAGGATCAAAGTGCTCCTCAAGCCAGGAGACCTTGATCTCAAGAGCCGTAGAGAGAAAGACATCTACCAGCAGTTAAAAGGTAGGTACTTCATCCATACCCCCACTCTTGATCCACTGCTTTTACTAGAAACAGGGATGGGCACCGAGTTTGATCTTATCTTTCGCATGCTGGAGTGGACTAATTTTTGGGATATCACAGAACTGGGTTCTCGTCTCCTCACCATTGAGTTTTTGTGCACTTTGCAAATTTGTGAAGGGGGCATTGTTTTCCGGATGTTCAAACAAGACATCATGTTGTCTTGGAGAGAACTAAGTGACCATCTTGGTTTCTCTCTAAGATGTCTTTTAGACATTGATACCGGTTTACCAAATTTTGATCGGAACCAGTTTTGGAGAGAAATCTCTCGAGATCTGTCTTTCAACCAGCCCCGAACCAGTGACATGGAGCATCCGACTCTAAGGATGTTCCACAAATGGCTCGGGTATAATTTGTTCTTTCGTGATGACATTAGGAAGGTTAGGATTGGAGATTTGCAGCTTCTCTATGCTGCCATTAACAAAACCGCCGTTTCACCCGTCATGCTTTTAGTCTCCCATTGGCTTGCTATCCCCACTCTTCAAGGTCCAGTCGGTTGTACCTCGCTTGTGACTCGCCTTGCCACAAATCTTAACTTATTGGAAAATTCATCTCTTGAATTTATTGATGAATCAAGAACATATCATGGCTATGACACATTCCGGCAGGCGAGGATGTTAAAAAGGGAAATTGGAATTATGTATATGTTGTACGACAATGATGTCAAGGTTCGGTTACCTAACCCGAGCCTTGGCCTCTATGCCGTACAAAATTATTTGATTGATGTTGCAGCAGAGCCAGTGAACCAGCGTGTACCACAACGCGTGGCATCCGAAAGGATTACCACTCATCAAAGACACGACTGGTCTGGAGCTGATCCTGGACCGGAGGAAGCAGCACATCTTCACTATCGTGATTACAACCCCCGAGTCCTTAGGGACCCATGGGTTCAATCCACGCAGCCGCCTGAACCAACATCGGAGGAATGGCCGGAGGGCCAAGACCATCAGTGGGCTAACCCACCATACACTGCAGGCAGATTTTCTGCTGATCCCTATGGAGCCTCAACCTCCAGGACCCAGCCCCACTTTGATGCAGGACGCTACTCCGACGCCTCCTATGTGTTCACGGGTGATTATTACTATGATACCCGTACATTCCACAACCGCACCGACAACGCCCTGCTCAACATCCAGAATCAACAAGCGGAACAAATGCGCCGCTGGGAAGCCCAAGAGAAGTGGAACCAAGAGCAAGCTGCCCAGATACAAGGCCTAAGGGAGGATACGGCTACGATAGAAAATAACATTGCCAGCATGATGAGTTTTTTCAACATTGAATAAAGACGTCGCCAACATCTAGCTTGGGGGAGTTTCCTCCCCATTTTACCAAGTAAGTTGTTAGTTGTTTTTGTTATTTATTTTCTGCTTTAGTATTTCATATTAAAAAAAATCCATATAAATACTTTCTTTCTTGCTTTAATTTAATTTACTGCTTTCCATAAAACATGAAAACAAAATAAAAAGAGTGCGTAGATAAGTGTGCTTTAATTTATCTGCTAAGTTTTCATCTCTAGAAAAATAAAAAGACCAAAAAAAGATGTTTGATGGAAATGATGAATAGTTGCTCTGTTTGCTTACTTTCAAGTACCTAACTTTCATATTAAGTTCTCCCATGAATTGCTAAAACTAATAAATCTTTATTCTGTGGGAAGCATGAACCTAAAACTAAAGTTTAGGTAAAAGAAAGACATGATATAAAGTTTTGAGCTGCTATTTATTTTGTTTCTACTACACTAAGTTCTGGAGATTTATTTTGAAAATTTACAAAATCACATGATGAGTTCCTAGCATGATTGGAAAAAAATTCCTACCACAGCCATACTTGCTATAATTGCTATATCTTTTACTACTCATTCGCCACATTGAGTTTGATCGAGCTGTGTAGACCCTTAGGAGCTTTTCATGTGGTTAAATCAAGATATTCACTTGCACACATCTATTACACCATTCATCACCATTCATCAAAAACCTGTTAAAAATATTGTTACTACTTGTTGTCCCAAGTATTGTTATTTTCTCTCTTCAAAAAGATTCGATGCAGAAGAGGCATGGGTTATGCAAAAATTTATATATGAGGAAATAAAAAGGGGCAAGTGCCCGGAACCTCAGAAAAAAACGAGGAAATAAAAAGGAGCAAGTGCTCGGAACCTCGAAAGAAAAAGAAAAAGCGTGAGACGAGAGGTAAAAATGGACAAGTGTCCGACAGTAGAATTAGGGGTACAAAGATACCCACCTAAGGAAAAAAAAAGAAGAAGATAGCCCATGTTCTTAAAAGCAAAGATCAAGAAGGAGGAGAGATAGCAATATGAGGAGCAATGAGAAGTAAGTTTATTATTTATACATTATCACCGTCATTATCATTTATTCCACCACACATGCACATCTTGATTTAATTATATGCTGAGTTCCTTTGGATCCATGGCTCGATTAGACAATATATGAACCATTTTTCACTCTTATGAGCTCCACATAAATATTTCATCAGTCATAAGAAAGTGATCTTTTTGGTAAGGATCCACAAATACCACATATAGAGAGACTTGAGAGAATCATGTCTAGGAACTCTGAGCTTTATTTTTTGAAAACTTATGCAAAACTCCAGAATAAGGTGAAGTATAGACAGGAGGAATAGTGCTTGACTTAATTACTTTGTCTTTTCGATTACTCAAGATTTAAGTGCAGGTACTAAGCCCCATGAACACTTCACTCTAATCTGGGAGAATTTTATATGAAAGTATGTGTGCCTGATAGAAAAGTAAACATCGAAGCAACTCCTGATCCATCTGAGTTTGTCTGTTTGCTCAGGGACGAGCAAAGGTTAAGCTTGGGGGAGTTTGTTGACGGTCCTTAAGTATCAAATATAATTGTCAACTAAACATGGAAAAGGATCAATATGCACCAAACATCTAGAATTAGGGTTTTATCTGACAGAATTCCACGAGTTTTGGTGTTTATCTATTTCTGCAGGGAGTTATCAGATAATATGGAAAAGAGGTCCACATGTCGGGTTAATGACGGGAAAATTACTTGGCACGCAATTATCTTACATCTAGAAGACTCCAGAAGCCACGGGAACGAACGGGGGCCGTAACGGGCCAGGACACAGGGCGCCCGCCCTGTGCCCTAGGGCGCCCGCCCTGCCCCTCGGGCCAATCAGCTTCTGCCTCGCGGATTATGCTCCACCGCCTCTCTAGATCAAGGAAAACCGTCCGTTCTAAGTCGGTTTGATCCGACGGTCCAGATTCATTTGAAAGGGCTATATAAGCAAGGCACCACCACCCCAGGGGGGAGGAGAAATCATTATCAGAGGAAGCCAGAAAAGTTAGGGTTTAGGAAGTTCTCTCCCGCAGAGAATTAGAAGTAGCTACTCCATTGTTCTTCAAGTCTTATAGGTTTGATTAGATAGAATTAGAGAAGTAGAGCATTCAAGCTCTGGATTTCGGATCTTCATCAATAAAGATTGGTATTATTTCATATCATTCTCTACTACTTTATTCTAATTGCATTATGTCTCTGTTTATTATGTTCTTAGTTTACTCTAGTTCTATAATTGATATAGTTATGATTGATAATGAGTTTATGTATGAGTTTGCAAAGTGCTTAGCTCTTACCTCGAGGGAGTTAAGTGGTAGATCATATGTGGGCGTGGTGCTTAGATATTATTTACCTGCAAATGTATCCTATTGGCCGGGTTGTGTGGTAGTTCGCGATAGTGACAGCTTCGTTGATTCTTATATAGTCCACCCTCCGTTGATAGGACAGGCAGAATTTGTATTGCGGAGTAAGTCTTACTATGTTCTGATTTACTTTAGCAATGTTCCTTATACATAAATAAAGAGTCTTTTATGCTATATATGATCTTGTAGAATGTTTAGAGTAGATTGTGACTTAGTAGATAGTAGATACTTAGAATCCATTCTCTAGCTAATCCGACGTCACCTTATATCAATATGGAGTAGTCTATTTCTAATCGCTGTGTTATTTACCCATGAGTTTATAATTCATTATCTTTATTTATGGCTTACCCCCTGCCAAAGCAAGTGACTGTGTGACGAGTTTCTCATTAGTAATCATGTTTAGCAAAGTTGATCTCTAGTCTATGTCATTCTACACCTGCTTTCACCGTTCTCTTAAAGCAAAATATAAATAACGATACCCGGAATACTTTTCCTGGTGAAATGCTACAATGAGGTATTTTATCTGTGCGCTTGCGGATAGAATAGATTATCTTCTAAAGAGCCCTTTACATTTATAAATACCTATGTACACTCTGGCACCATGCTGGGGATGACAACCTAGTATTTAAGTGGTGTTAGTAAGTGTCAACAGAGCCCCAGCTGTAGTGACCCGCCTGGTCCCAGTCTGTGAGGCAAGGGATCCACATCCACGAAGCAGTGTCGCCCGTTCCATCGGGGAAGAGAACAGAGCCAAATAAGTGTAGGATCCACGCCCTACAGTAGTACTGAACCGTCTGGTCGTCTGCCTCTGGAGGACACTGTCCGAACTCAGCCCTAAGCCAGGATAGAAGGACACTAGAAGTGCGATCTCCTTGGTCACCCACCTCACGCCCAAGGAAGGCCTCCACCCTAGCTCTCCAACCCTCTGACCTACACAGCCCTGTCACTGCCCTCCCACGAATACTTAGACCGAGCATCTTCTGACAGTCCTGTAGCGTGACTGTCATCTCTCCAAACGCCATGTGAAAGCTGTGAGTCTCAGGTCGCCACCTATAATTTTAGCAAAACAGAAATGGTTCTTAAAAACATATCCGCGTCAACAAAAGATTATTAATACAACCTATTTGTTAAAAAAATACCTGTCAACCAACGCAGTCAAGCCCGCCGAGTTGAACAAAGGCAGGCCACGTCGAACCTGGAAAGATACGACGTCTAGGCCAGCTCTCGATAGGTACGGGGTGACCTGTCGTCGTACTGCATTTCCAAGAACCCTCCATGTACTCTAGAACGAAGGAGGGGAAGGTTCTGCATTTAAACGAAATACAAATGTTACTTGACACACATATATGCACTTATAATTCGAAGTATGTGATATGAGAGTGTAAAATCTTACCTGCCCCGATGCTACGAAACGTCCTCGGTGGGTCTCGTCGTACACCGGGTCCAGAAGGTGGAATTGCGCCATCCTAAAAAAAATTATTGTCAGTAAGTTATTAAATAAATATACAATTAAACGTAAAGCAAGAATTGGACAATCAATATGATAGGTATTAAATAATAAAAACACCTACAAGTCGCACCTCACTAATTTGCCAATGGCAGGTGCGGGAATTGTGCCCAAGTCTACCGCACTTGCCACACTCGTACTGCTCTGGGTCATTAAGAAATGGCGTCGCTCTACCACGTTGCGTTCTACCAGGTATCCGATCCATAACCATCCTGTGCCTCGTCCTCTTTCTAGAGCTCCTCTTGTCCCAACGGTAAGCTGGATCTGCAACGTACCTTGGACCGTCGTATGGAGGCCACTCTCCAGGGTCTCAGAAAGGCACAAAGCGGGGCCTCCATGTTTCGACCAGCATGTGGACACTGAACTGGTGAGGTATCCTAGCCTCAATATCATAGTTGCGATGCCTAGCAGCTGCTACAAGGTGAGAGCATACAAAGTGATACTGCCTTGGTTTCCCACAAGTGCATGAGAAATCTTGGAGGACTATCATATGAATCCTCGACTCTCGGACCTCGCCATCAGATGCAGTACCACCGGTATGCTTCACCTCATACCTTCCAGTGGCATGGTCAAAACATGTGACCTCATGTGTCCCAGCCCTTTCCTTCGCCTTCTCTAAATGTGCCTGAGGTGTTAGGGCCTAAATCTTACCTTCACTCTGCAACTGCAATGCATGGGCGTGCCGATCGTTGAACCATGCAACAAGCTGGTAGAATGTGAATTGAACGATAGCGTTCACGGGCATACCACGAATCCCCAGCAGCAGCTTATTAAATGACTCGGCCATGTTGCTGCACTGAAACTCGTACCTCCAACCACCTGCGTCGTGAGCTCTTGTCCATTTCTCGACATCTCTCATCAAACCTGTCAGCCATTGTCTACCTTCTGCATTAGATGCGGTTCTGACCTCCTCCAACTTCCTCCGGAAATACCTATCCTCAAGCTGTCGAGCAGCCTCCTGGAAAAGATCAAAATTATCCTTGACACCATCCTTCCGGAGTAGATTCTCAGCAAGGTGCCGAGTACACCAACGATGGTGCAAAGGTGCGTACCCCTCTATCTCCTCTCGCACAGCATTAAGTATGCCCTGGTGCCTATCAGATATGACGCCCACCTCCCTGCCAGGCCCAACCACATGTATCCGGACTAGCCTCAAGAACCATCCCCAGCTATCATTATTCTCCCTCTCAACCAAAGCAAATGCCAAAGGAACAAGCTTGTTGTTTGCGTCACACGATATGGCTATGAGTAGTGTGCCACGGTACTTGCCAATCAAAAATGTACCATCAATGGAGAAGACTGGACGGCAGTGCCTAAAGGCCTCGACACACTGAGGAAAACACCAGAAAGCACGGAAGAATATCTGTCTCCCATCCTTCCATGCGTCCGGCCTAGGGATGTACTCGTAATGCATGCCGGGATTCACTGCTTGGATTGCATTGAGAAGTACTGGAAGCTGCTCGTAGCCATCCTCCCAGTCCCCATATATCATCTTCCACGCCCGCTGCTTAGCCCTCCAGGCTTTGCCATAACTTATGTCATATCCTCCATATACCTCATTAACTATTTTGATAATTGTCTTGACCTTCATATTCGGCTCTCCCTGTAATACTTTCATCAACCGCTTGGCAATGAGGGTAGATGTCAACTGCCGATGCTTTGTGCTGAGGTCATGTGAAGAACAAGTATGTGGCCCGACAACTCTTGTGATCTTCCACTTTCCGGAGACCTTTTCCTTCCTTGCACAAACTCTCCATGGACAGCGTTCCTTGTCACACACAATCGTGTAACGCCGCTCCACATAGGAATGCAGGACCTTGTACGGTCTCTTGCGTAACACTGCAAACGCTTGCAACCACCTCTTCAATGCAGGAAGGTCATTGAAAACCCTCCCCTTCTCTATCTCCATACTAGGACCAGCCTTTGGAGCTTCCTGCAGCTCATCATCACGTCCTTCTGCAAACGCCTGATCTGAATGAGTAAGATCACTGAACTCATGAACCATAGGATCACGACGGCCGGAAAAAATACGCCTCAGCATCTCAACGTCACTCTCCGTGAGCTCTCCAACGGGACGATCATCGTCAGAATCAACAGCCCTTGCGATCTCATATGGCTCTGAATCATTCATAATTTCAACACTATTGGAGGCGT
Source organism: Saccharum hybrid cultivar R570 (assembly GCA_038087645.1). Classification (NCBI taxonomy): domain Eukaryota; kingdom Viridiplantae; phylum Streptophyta; class Magnoliopsida; order Poales; family Poaceae; genus Saccharum; species Saccharum hybrid cultivar. The sequence continues at coordinate 7,964,142 of JAQSUU010000493.1, read as the reverse complement.
GGATTCCATCTCCAATCTGGACTTGAGCATCAGCAGCAGGAGCGCCCTCATTATCGGGAACATCTCCTGCAACATAGCCACAAATAAGAAGAGATGATAAGAAGAGTGGATGAAAAGAAAAGACTTAAGTTACAAAGAAAAAAGACACCTAATTGACACTTACTCGGATGATTCTGTGTCAAAGGGATCTCCTGAGGAGGATGTTCCACATCATTAGGGGCAGATTGTGCATCGGAAACGGTAGGCGGGACCTCCGCATCCACATCACGTTCCGGGACGGGAGGTTCAAAATATGCCTGCTCACCCATTGGCGGGGACAACCCAAGAGGGATGGGATCAACGAGCACCCGCTGCACAACCACATCCAAACTTTGGAACTGGCTTTTCATAGCCGATCTCATATAATTGTCCCACTGATCTGCACAACCTATTGGGATCATCTTTCTTAGCATGTTGGGAGGGTAACCAAGGTGAAGTACACCCTCAACTATGATGCCATCATCTCTACGGCAATGTACCTCGTCACGAGCTCTTGCAGTCAACTCACTGAATGATGGCTTCTCATTGAATAGCACAGGCACACTTTGCATGTCAACAAGCTCAACATATCCATAGCGATCTCGTTCCACAGTTCCTCCATAATAAATGCTCACTAGGTTGTCCATCTAGTTCCAAAACATAACTAAGCACAATTGTTTTACTCCAATATATTTAAAACATACTAAGTAATAGGTCTCTAATAAATATAAAGTACATACTAAGTACTACTAACTACTAATTATTCACTACTAACTAACTAAATAATTAACTAAAAAATACATACTAACTACTACTAACTACTAAGTATTCTTAACTAATCACTACTACTAACATAATACTAAGTAATAGGTCTCTAATAAATATAAAGTACATACTAAGTAACTAAAAAATACATACTAACTAATACTAACTTAAAAATACATACTAAAAAATAAATACATAATACTAAGTAATAGGTCTCTAATAGCACAGGCACATTTTGCATGTCAACAACTAACTAACTAATTAAGCACAATACTACTAACTAACTAAATAACTAACTAAAAAATTGTACTAACTAAAAAATAACTAACTAATACTAAAAAATAACTAACTAATACTAAAAAATAACTAACTAAATAACTAACTAACTAATACTAACTTAAAAATACATACTAAAAAATAAATAATCATATCTACTAAAAATAAATAATCATACTAAACAATAAATAATCATACTAAAAAATACATACTAACTAAAAAATATATACTAAAAAATAACTAATGCTAACTATTTTTAAGAAAAAAAAAATAAAAAAATACCTCACGGCCGGCGGCCGGCGGCGGGGGGGCGGCGCCGGGGCGCCGCGCCGGCGTGGGCGGCGCGCGCGGCACGCGGTGGGCGTGGGCGGCCGGCGGCGCATGGACCGGGGCGGCGCGGGGACCGGGGCGGCCGGTGGCGCGGGCGGCGGGCGGCGGCGTCGGCATCGGCGTGGGCGGCGGCGGGCGCGGCCGGAGGAAGAAGAGAAGAAGAGAAGAAGAAAAGGAAGAGAAAGAAGAAAAAAAGAAGAGGCCGAGCTTTTTGCAGGGAGCTTGGCGCCAAGATCCATGGCTCCAAGGCTTGGCGCTACGGATCTTGGCTCCAAGCCTTGGCGCCAAGATCCATGGCGCCAAGATCCCTGGCGCCAAGCTATGCCACGTCGATTGTCACGGAGGCCACGTCGGCGGGGTCTTAGCGCTAGGAAATATGGCGCCATGCCGTTATATCTTGGCGCCATCGACAATGGCGCCAAGCTGAGGGTCCATTTTTTGAAATCTTTCCGCCAGGGGCCTATTTGAGAGAATCTTTCCAAAAAAGGGCCAAAAAAACAAAAAAGACTGCAGACTGAGACGCGCGACGTTCGGATGAGACGAAGGCATAAACCGTTTTTAAAGTCTCGCTCAGAATCTTGGACTAAAAGTTGGTGGAAATCGATTTTTCCTATTTTACCAAAAAAAATCAAGACTGCTAAAAATTCTTTATTGCACATGGTCTTAAAGCAGTTCAACGCTCAGTTTTTTTTTAAAAAAAAAGCATGTTCAGCGCTCCCTAATACAAACTTTCCCAATAGATTGATAATAGGGGTAGCCTAATATCATCACTTTTTTGAATTCAAACAATCATTCTCTATCGCCCGCCTCCTCGCACCACGATGTCCAGCAACGACAAGAGGACCGTGAGATTCAACATGGAGGCAGCGGCCATGGCTTATGCCTAGCCGCACCAAGACATCGGTGGCCAACGGCTTGGACAGAGGCACACCGATGGGCTTCCATTTTCTTGAGCTCGGGGCCAACGTGGATGGAAGCGGCACCACATGGCTCACATCCCGCCGCAGCAAGACGCCGACGACCGACGGCTTGGGCAGAGGCACACCGCACACCAATGGGCTTCCGTTTTCTAGAGCTCGGGGGCGACGTCTTGGATGGAAATGGCGGCCATGGCTCACGTCCAGCCGCAGCGAGACGCTGGCGGCCGACGGCTTGGACAGAAGCACACCGATGGGTTTTCGTTTTCTAGAGCTCGGGGCGGTGGCTTGGACGAAGGAGGCGGCCATGGCAAAGTAGGGAAGAAGGGGCAATTATTGTGGGCCTGTGCTATTAGAAAAGATGCAACTTCTCTTTGAGGGGAGATGAGATATATTGGTAGGGTAGCCAACATAAAAAAAAGAGCTATTGAAGGTCTGCTGGAGCAATAAAAAAAGCAGCATTTCCTAAGATGGGGGATAGGGATTCAGACGTAACTTAGTACCTCCTCCATCCATCCCTCCAAATCAGATCCAGTGTCCCATAACAGATCCAGCCCTTCAACACATGAGACTTGGTTGTTTTTTCAGACATAGATAGCAGATAGCAGCATAGTTTATAGTTTTTTTAAAAAAAAAAGACAATAATTCAGGTCCATAATTCAGACGGACATATACATAGCAGCTAATTGCATTTTCAAAGCACAATAAAACACAAGTTCAGACACATTCATAAATCAGCTTATCCAGCAGCTAATCAATTAAGTGACAGAACTCAGTCAAATGCTTACAAAGCTTCCATCAACTACTTAAAAGTGCTGCTGCTCCTACATTCTGACATTCAGATGTCCACTTGATGGGCATTGTGACATACTTCACAAAATAATATATAGTTAGCCCACAAAATACTATAGTTAACCCTGTCCAAAATACTATCTAACTAGGTGATAGAAGCTAGAACAGATCTTGAAGGTCTAAATTTGCCAAAGTTGGAACTGTTATGAGCTGACCAAAATTGTCAATGACAGTGTACTCTTGAAGCTCAACTTCTCGTTTGTTCTTGGCATCATGTTCTCCTTCTACTTGAAGCTCTGCACCACCTTTTTTCTTTTTTTGCTGCCAAGAAATTGCAATTAATTAGAAATGTCAACATTTAGATTGCAATGACAACATATAGAAATGTTCAGATTGCAATTCTTGTATATCAACTAGTTCTGTAAACCAGACAATGCACTATGTGTATGAAAATTCTGATTCCACTAGTTCTGTAATACTACAGTGCAAAAATCAGGCAAATTAACCATTCTTGGTTCACTATATCTCAAATTTGGAAGCATTCTTGCACATGACTTCGTTCTATTTTGCATCAGTAAATACCAAAGACAAGGAACCCTACTGAGATTTAGTGGTGGGCAGGGGATTCGTCTCCCACGGCGGCGCAACAGCACCACGGCCGTGCGGGAGGCCAGCGGCCACAGGCAACGCCCGTGGCGGCGCACGAGGCCAACGGGGTCACACGGGATGGCGCGAGTCTGGCCCTCGCTCCCGCGTCCGCATACTCCGTAAAAAATTGGATAGATATTTCTATTTTAGTTGCAAGTGTCGTGAGTCTTTGGATGTACTTGAACGGTGGATGAAGGGTCGCAAGTTACGCTGTGACTTGCTGCAGCTACGTTACTGAATCTCTGTCCGGGGGTAAGGAGTCATTGGAGTACTGCTGAGGTTCTTACTACGAACTGCTTACCGCAAAATTCAAAAAAAAAAACTGCTTACCGCATTCGAGCTGTGGATCATGCCAAGAACCTTCGGTAAGCAGAGCACAAACATGGACACAAACAAGGGATATGCATATATAGTACATCACAGGACAAACAAACTGGACAGCTGCAAAGGCACAATGATGGACGAAGCAGAATTAAGATAACTGTCAGTGACGAGACAATAGTCTGTCCAACTGTTTGAGAAACTGGCATCTCCTCTTAAAACAGATTAGAGCATCGACCACATCCTACTGATCTTGGCTAAACCGTCCTTAATCTAGCATCTACTTTAACAGCTATGCCCTACATAACAAAATGTGTCAGGGATGAGGCGACAAAAGAAAACGCAACCAGTCAGCCGCCACAACCGGCTCCTCTCTTCTACTCCTGGGGAGTCAAGCTGACGTTGATGTCAGGAGAGGCCCTGTGTGGCATGGGCGGGGAGCTCGCAGGCCAGCCAACCATGGTGAAGCCGGTCGTCATGTTCAGGTTCATGGCGCCATGCTCCGTGCTGCCATGGGGTTGTGGAGGCAGGGCGGCGGAGGGTGGCGGTGCGTGGAAGCCATTGCCGGGACCTGCCTGGGAGATTGGCATGGCGGCAGTGAGCACAGGAGGGGGAGCCACCGGTGCTGGTGGCGCTGGTAGTGCCGGGACAGCAGGTGCCTGCTGCTGCTGCAAGCTCATCCTCCTCTGGTGCTGCTTCAGACTGTTGGGCAGGAAGCTCCCCACGATCACCTGCCATGCCGAGTTTTATGTTAGAACCAACAAAGGATATATAGCTCAGCATTTGCCATCAATCTGTGAACTGATACGAAACCGATTGCACTGAATCAACAAGGAATGAATGTTTTGTGTTCTGATGTGTTCAGTGTGACTGCATCCGAAAATTGGTTCAGGTTTCAGTTACATTTACCTGTATAGGACTTGCAGCACGCAGCATCCCAGCCACTACACCACCAACTACACGGCCGTCAGGGCCAGCAAGAGAGACACTGAGCCCACCGGTTCTCTTCCGACCTTCCTCAGCCATTGTGAAGGAGCCCATCAATTGCAGAATCTCAAAATGGCCCTGAAGACCAGAAACACATCAGTGCCCTTTATTTTAAACACAAGTAGCACAAATCAATTGTACATTTTTGAGGAAAAACTCAAATGTACATCTGCATGGCATCATTGTGATCCTATAGCAATGAAACAACTTTGTATTGTTTGTTACAGTTAGAATCAGAACTTAAACAGTTCTTCCTGGTGCCTGAAATAAATCAAAGCAATAGTGGACATACGGGAGGCACAGACGGTGGAAGCGGCATAGAACAAAATCTAAGAGAAAGTGGAAGGGGAGCCTTTCCAGACACAATAGTCTCCCTGCTGGTGCATCTATGACAGTGTTTATCTGTTTAATTCTTACTGCAATCAAGTCAAAATAATGTGACTTGCATTGCTAAATCTAGGTCCGACTGAAAGATCCAGTTAAAGCTGACATTTTTTTCAACAAAAACAAATCATTGGAACCTAAGTCACTGCTTGATGTGCCTATAGAGTATAAACAACTCTAAAACTAAATCCACTGAATTTTCCCAGAGGGGACTTCTTAGTCCTAATCTGAACATTACAAGGAGAATGATAAGATACAAAAAGTAACACTCAACAGTCCATACCTCATAGGTGAAGGTGCTACCAGATGGATCCGGCTGCCTCAATGTTACATTAGAGATTGTCCCATTGGCAGAGAGGATGCAGACCGAGCGTGGACCCTTCTGAGAAAACGACATTATGCGCGCCGCCACATCCTACCAACGAATTGGACAAAGCTCAGTGACACCGTTAAGACAAGCACTGCACACTAGTCAAGCAATGCCAAACTAGCTGCAGTCTGCACAGAAGCATGACGCTGCCGATGATGATGGAACACATGTCTTACCTCCCCAGTACCCACGATGATCACATGAGGTGTGAAGCTCCCTCCGGCTGACAGGGCGTACCATTCCCCTTTTGCATTGGATGAATACCATTCAGACAGCGAAATGAACAATTCTTTTAAGTAACTTTAACTACCCAATGATGAAAGAGACCTTAATCACGGCTAATCGGTAAGAAATTTAAGGATTAGGTCGATTAGGTAATCCACCCAGGAAAAATCTGAGAGAGAATGCGCGCACAAATTGGTAGGAAAAAGGGGATTAAAAACATGAGAATCACATTTTTAACAATTAATAACACAAAAGATGAATGCGATGAACAGAAGAACTGTGGTAACAGGTAACGGATGTTTGACTTGTAACCCTCTTGAGTGTGAAAAGCACATACACATCACCCCAACTGGACCCCATCCAAGCAATGTAACAGAAATCAACAAGGGGAGCAAACATTGCAAGAAACTACTAAAAAAATGAAATTTTTGAGCTGCTGAAGAAGAAAATGAGGACGCTTTGCATTTGAGGGGGCATACTGACCTAGGGTGGCTAGGATCTGGCGCCTCCCGGAACCGCGCGGCCGGCCGCGGCGGCGTCCGGAGCTCAGGTTGGCGTGCTCAGTCTGCGCGGCCGTCTGCACGCCGTTGTTCCCGGCGGCCTCGGTCGGCTTGTCCCCACCCAGACTCCAGGCTAGGGGAGTTGGAGTGGCGTCCCCACCATCGCCAGCCGCAGCAGCTGGTGGCGGGGACGGAGTGGAGGACGTCGACGGCGAGGAGGGAGAGAAGTGGTACCCCTTCGCTGCTTCTTGCGCCTCTGTCATGGAGATGTCTGCGCTAAACAGACCGTGGCCGGATTCATGGCCACCTGCCACCGCAATGCCCTCCCTTCCCTCCATCCTGAATTCGAAGGGCGCTTCTTGGAACTTGCTTGCCGGGTAAAAATTTCTTGTTCTTGGTTTGGTTTGCTTCTTTGCTTGGCAGACTGCAGAGGAAGGCGGACAAGAACAGGCACCTATTTTAGTTTGGATTTGGCTTGTGTCCGGTTACTACCAGGCACCAGTAAGCAGCAGCCTGTTGTACCAGTATTATACCAAAGTCATCAGTGATAGGATTTTTGAATTAGGGGCAAATAACAGAGAAAGAAAAGAGAGGGAGAGAGATTTTTGGGGGCAGAAACGGCACAAGAATGGCGGGGTTTCCTGCTGCTCTGTGATCCTCTCTCCTTTGACCAACCATCTGATTGGTTGGACTGCAAAAGTGTACTAGACTCCAACGTAACTTTCATTTTTCTATTGAACAGTAAAGCAGCGAATGAAGACAACAATAATATCTACAGAAAATGGATAAGATAAATAAAAGAATAGTTTAAAGAATTGTAGTGCTTAATTGTGTTTTCACTGAAAAGAAAATACACATTCTAGAGTATTTTGTTTCATAAGCATTGTAGCTGATATTCGAATGCTGCTTCTCTTTAAAATGTAAATTTTGCCTGTTGATAGTAGTACAGAAAATGCAGCTTTCCCAACGTGCCTCTTCTTTTGAATCTTCAAAATCATATCATCCGCTTTTTCTCTAGAGAACTCGGGGAAAAACATGTGGGTTAAAATTATCGCAAGCACGCGTACCAAATTTTGCAGCAACGGTTGTACTGTACCTACCTGTTTTGCTTGGCCATCTTGCCCTGCACATTTCACAGCTGTCCATCTGAGAGGATAAGATCGAAGCTGGGGGCCTTTTTGGGAATTCAATAGCTGGATTAATTCAAAGGGGAAATAAAAAAATACAGTCAAACCCATGACGTGCTGCAACGGTAAAAGTAAAAGCATGAAATCCTCGTCATCATAAAACTATGGATGCCTGAATAAACAAGGTTAGTGATAAGAGTCTGCATCTTATGAACTAGTACTCCTATAGCATAGAACTATTGCTATATATCCGCTTTATTATATGAGTATCAAAATATAAAAGAATGCTTCTGCTGACAATAAGCACAGGAAGATTTTGTAGATTAAGAAATAAAAAAGCAAGTGCTGCTTTTTTAGCAAGACACAGGAAGATGCAGACAAAAGGGTGGGCAGCTCTTATCTTAAGAAAAAGAAGAGTGTGGTATGAAGAGAAAACGTTTATACACAAGTTAAACTTAAGTAGTAGCAATGCAAAAAAAAAAGGTGTACAGGAATAACAGCTAGTTTTCGTTTTTAACGTAAAGCTACTAAAGTGTAGGGAGTAGAGCACGAAAGAGAGACAGGGAGTTCCACTGTCCCTTGCCTTGAAACATCGAAGGCTCTATTCGCTTCGCTGAAAAACCATGGTTCAAAGTACCTCGTTGATTGAAAAAGTACGACTTATAAGACAAGTGAACAGGTTCAGTGGGCACTGGGCACAGCTGTAGTAGTAGGTCTGTAGGAGTTAACTCTGGAGTCTGAATTAGCACGGCAGCTGGAGCAAATTTCCGCGGAATCCGCTGCAAAGGATGCAAAATGTGTGAGCTGCGGATCAAAAGCTGGATCCACAATGTCCAATAGCTATAGCATTTATTGCATCACAGATACTGAAATGCAAAATGAGAGTGAATGAGTCTCTATTGGATCTTCTCCATATGCTGTGCGTGATACAAATAGATGTGCTGAGGCACTGCTGGCCATTGGTGCCTGGTCACCATGCCTACAACTGATGGGAGGCTCCCATGCACCAAGATCAGGTACTCACACACTAAGACTGGGTACTCACACACTAAACATAGGTAGTCTAACATACTAAACATAGGTAGTCTAACACACCCCCACAGTCGAATTGTCAGCTACTCTGCACGTTTAGACTGGACCTAAACTCCGTGAACACTGAGGTAGGCAGTCCCTTGGTGAAGATGTCTGCATATTGCGAGGAGGTAGGAACATGCAGAACACGAAGATCACCAATGGCGACTCGCTCCCGGACGAAGTGAAGATCGATCTCAATGTGCTTGGTGCGCTGATGTTGCACCGGGTTGGAGGTCATGTAGACGGCACTGATGTTGTCGCAGTAGACTAGTGTGGCGCGCCGAAGAGGGGCATGCAACTCCAAGAGAAGCTGACGCAGCCAGGTCGCCTCTGCAACTCCGTTGGCCACCGCGCGATACTCGGCTTCAGCACTTGATCTTGACACCGTGTTCTGGCGCTTGGAGGACCAGGAAACAAGATTGTCACCGAGGAACACTGCATAGCCCGAGGTGGACCTGCGAGTGTCCGGACAACCAGCCCAGTCAGCATCGGTGTAGACGACAAGATCAGTTAAAGTAGATGGTCGCAGCAGGAGACCGAGGTGGAGTGTGCCCCGAACATAGCGAAGAATCCGCTTCAGAGCAGCAAGGTGAGGCTCTCGAGGGTCGTGCATGTGAAGGCAAACCTGCTGAACAGCATATGCAATGTCTGGGCGAGTGAACGTCAAGTACTGAAGAGCTCCAGCAAGACTGCGAAAGTCTGTAGCATCAGACACAGGGGCCCCCTCAGCTGCAGCAACCTTAGGATTGGTGTCAACTGGAGTAGAGCATGGCTTGCACTCAGTCATCCCGGCGCGATCTAAGATGTCCAGCATGTACTGTCGCTGTGAGAGCAGGAGTCCATCACCACTTCGCTGAACATGCATACCGAGGAAGTGATGTAGTTCACCAAGATCTTTCATGGCGAACTCTCGCTGAAGTGCTGAGATGATCCGCCGAAGAAGATCGGGCGAAGAAGCTGTGAGGACAATGTCATCAACATATAGCAACAAATAGGCTGTGTCTGATCCACGCTGGTAGACGAAGAGTGAGGTGTCTGACTTGGCTTCAACAAACCCAATAGACAACAAAAAAATGGCCATCCGGCTGTACCAAGCACGAGGAGCCTGCTTCAGGCCATATAACGATTTCTTCAAGAGGTAGACAAAATCCGGATGAGTTGGATCTTCGAACCCGGACGGCTGCTGGCAATATACTGTCTCCGTCAGATTGCCATGAAGAAAGGCGTTCTTCACATCTAGCTGGTGAATGGGCCAGCGGTGAGAGAGCGCCAGAGAGAGCACCGTGCGAACGGTAGAAGGCTTCACCACAGGACTGAAGGTCTCATCAAAGTCCACACCAGGTCGCTGGGTAAAGCCACGGAGAACCCAACGTGCCTTGTACCGCTCGAGGGAGCCATCGGACTGAAGCTTGTGCTTGAAGATCCACTTCCTAGTGACAACATTGGCCCGGGGCGGACAGGGCACAAGATCCCAGGTGTGGTTCTGCAGGAGAGCACTGTGTTCTTCTTCCATAGCCACTCGCCAATTGGGGTCGGTAAGAGCGCTACGAAAGGTCTTCGGCACCGGAGAGAGAGGCATAGCATGGTAGGCAGCGGGCATCCGAAAGCCGCTCTTCGAACGCGTGCCCATGGGGTGCTGGTTGATCGCCGGAGGGGCAGCAACCGCGCCTTTGGGCAGCGGGGCGGCTGCTGCAGTCGCCGGTGCTGGAGCAGCTGGGGCGGCCGGTGCAGGAGCGTCTGGTGGTGGTCGCGGCCGTCGCGAGTAGTAGTACGTGAAGTCGCGATCCGGTCGAAGAGGTGGAAACCCAGGCGGAGGCCCGCGGGGCGCCGGAGGAGGCGCTGGGGAGCCCGCGGACGGTGCAGAGGACGTCGAGCCGGCGCGGAGTGCGCTCGGGAGGGACGCGCCTCTAGGCGCGCTGGTTGGAGTTCCTGCAGGCAAACACTTGTGCAACGGTCCAATAGGATCGGGCACAACATCAGTAGTGTCATCATCGAGAAACTCGAGGTCCGCCGAAGCACTAGGACCATAGCGTTCAGCAAAAGGGAAGGCCGTTTCATCAAAGATGACGTGCCGGGAGATGATGACTCTATTGGATGATAAGTCAAGGCAACGGTACCCTTTGTGATGAGCGGAATATCCTAGGAAGACGCATTGGACAGACCGAGGGGCGAGTTTATGAGGGGCAGTGGCGGACATGTTGGGATAACATTTGCAACCAAAGACTCGTAGATGATTGTATGTGGTTGGTTTGCCGAACAGGGCAAGGTGAGGAGTGGAGAACTCTAGAGTCTTGGTGGGCAATATGTTAAGAAGAACAGTCGCCGTGGAGAGGGCCTCCACCCAGTATGAGGGAGGCATAGACGCCTGAAAGAGCAGTGAGCGAACAACATTATTGATGGAGCGAATAATGCGTTCAGCTTTACCGTTTTGAGGCGAGGTGTAAGGGCAGGACATGCGAAGGTGAATGCCCTGGGTGAGGAAGAAGTGTCGGGTGCTGGAGTTGTCAAACTCTTTCCCGTTGTCGCACTGTACAGCTTTGACGTGGGCGCCAAATTGAGTGGAGGCGTGGGCGATGAAGTGAGCAAGCGTGCTGAAAGTGTCAGATTTAAGTCGTAAAGGAAAGGTCCACAAATAATGAATGCAATCATCAAGTATGACCAAGTAGTATTTATAACCAGAAATGCTGACAACTGGAGAGGTCCATAAATCACAATGAATAAGATCAAACTTGCTAGACGCACGAGAGGTGGACACATGAAAGGGCAAACGAACATGACGCCCTAGTTGACAAGCATGACATAAATCTGAACAATCCTGAATAGGAAATGAAACACTAGACGCGAGCTTCGACAAGGCCTCATGACCGGGGTGCCCAAGACGGCGGTGCCATAGTGGAGAGGAGCCCTGAGCGACAAATGAGAGTGCTGGTGGAAGGCGGAGTGGGTATAGTGGCCCGGAGCTATCACACCTGACGATCTCTTTCCGAGATGGAAGAACCTTCACAGAGCAACCAGCGGGGTCAAACTCAACAGAGCAATTATTGTCGATAGTAAATTGGCGGACAGAGATAAGATTCTTAATAATTTGTGGCGACACAAGGACATTATTAAGACGTAAAGTGGGTGATAACTCTGTGGAGCCAGTGGCAGTAACAGGAATAAGGGAGCCATTACCGACAACAATAGATGAAGGGTTAGGGTACCGCGGGAATAAAGCATGTGAAAGTGAGGAGGACTGAGATGTCATATGTGAAGTAGCACCTGAGTCGAAGTACCACTCGTTGGTCGAAGGAGGGGTTAGCGACGTCGTGCTGAACGCCGCGGCAAGGTCCGTCAGGTCCCAGGAAGGGAGGCCGGTCATGGGGTTGTAGTGCCCCGGAGCGACCCACTGTCCAGCACCATGGGGAGCGGGCTGCTGGTGGGCAACAAGCGCCTGCTGCTGCGCTTGCTGCTGTGCCTGGTGCTGCGCCTGGAGGTGAGGGGGCACCGGGATGGGCGCCAGGGGTGGACGAGGACCCCCTGGCCACATCTGGATGGTGCCGGACCACGGGTTGTAGAAGTTGGGCCAAGGGCGCCCCCCGGCAGTCGGCTGCTGCTGCTGCTGCATCGTGCCAGCAGGGGATCGGGAGCCCTGTCCTGAAGAGCTACTGCCGCCGTGGCCTTTGCCGCCACCGCCGCGCTTGCTGCGACGGTGGTTGGGAGGCTTGGAACTCCCACCAGCACCCCCAGAGCCCGTGCCAGAAGACGCAGGGGCCGGGGTGGGAGTGGTGGAGGCGGCGAGTGCAGCGGCTGGAGCATCCTTGCGGTTCTCCATGGTGAGTTCCTCGAGGATGAGGTCCTCACGGGCTTCCAGGAAGGTGGGGAAGGGTTTGGCCCGGCGGAGAAGCGCCCCGACGTTGCTGAAGCGCTCGTTGAGGCCGCGGATGACGTTGAGGACGAGGGTGCGGTCGGTGATGACCTCACCGAGGGCCGTGAGATCATCGGCCATCTTCTTCAGCTTGCGACAGTACTCGGTGATGGAGAGGTCGCCCTGGACGAAGTTGCGAAACCGCGTCTCCAGCTGAATGGAGCGGGCCTCCCGATTGCCGAGGAACTGCGACTCGACGGTGAGCCAGGCGTGCCGGGCAGTGGAGCCCCGGGCGGAGATGATCTCGCCAAGATCATCGGTGAGCGTGGCGACGATCCAGGACTTGACGACGCAGTCCATCCGGGCCCAATCAGGAGAGATCGGGTCTGGAGGATCCTCACGGACATGGCCCTGTAGCGAGAACTTGCCGAGGATGAGTAGAAACTGATCACACCAGCGGTTGAAGTTACCAGAATCAACATCGAGGACGGTGGTGACGTGGTTCCGGATGTTGCTGACGGCAACAGCCTGAGAGTGGAGTTGGAGTAGAGCCACAGCTTCGTGGTGAAGCATTGCCGCGCGGAGGTCAGTCGGCGCAGGCGTTCCTCCAGACAGCGCCGAGGCGCCACCAGGTGCGGCCCCCGACGGCTCGGGCGCGAGGGCAGCGGCGGCGGCCGCCTGCTCCATGGCGGCGCGCGCGAGTGCGTCGCTGGCGCGCAGGGCCACGTCATCGCGCTCCTTGGCCGCAGCCGTGGCTTCCTGCTCAGCCTCGAGGGCGCGCGCCAGGGCGGCGTCGCGCGCGGCCGTGCGGTCGCGCTCGAGGCGCTGAGCAGTGGCGGCAGCCTCGTTCGCCTGCTCCTGGGCGAGGCGCTGGGCGACGGCGCCTCCTTGGACGGAAGCAGAGGGGTCGGGGTGATCACTCCGCTTGGGAGTCGATGGAGGCGTCGTCATGTCGAAGGAGTGCGCGGCGCAGAGGATCGCGGCGCGGTAAGGGCGGCGAGGCGAGGGGCCTGCGCGCGCGGGGGAAGGCGGCGCGGCGAGGTGCCTGCGCTCGCAAAGGGAAGGCGGCGCGGCGATCAGCCGGCGCACGCGGGGAAGGTTGGGCAGCGGAAGACCGAACCTAAGCGAGATACCATGAGAGTGAATGAGTCTCTATTGGATCTTCTCCATATGCTGTGCGTGATACAAATAGATGTGCTGAGGCACTGCTGGCCATTGGTGCCTGATCACCATGCCTACAACTGATGGGAGGCTCCCATGCACCAAGACCAGGTACTCACACACTAAACATAGGTAGTCTAACATGCTAAACATAGGTAGTCTAACACAAAACAAGATTACAAGAAGTTCAGAAGGTGAGCAGTGAGCACAGCTTGGTATGAAACAGTGACACTTCACAACTTTTTTTTTTTTGCTCTTTTTTGGGATTCAGCATTTGAAATTAGTCCACTCCACAGAAATTCTGATTCATCAATCGTAATACAGATCACAGCATTTTGAGTTCTGAATATAACCTGTCACTGCTCTTTTGTATTTTGGATAAACTGTCACTCTGCTCTTGGCTCAGTGAACAAGAAGACAGAGTAATTTGAAATGCAAAATGTTTGTTACACTGGAACTTAGTAGGAGATATTTTTGGTTTCTTCAAAGGACTGGCTGAAAACAATCAGGAAAACAGCACTTTCAATTATTACGGAGGAAAAAGAAAGCTGGCAGCAACAAAAAGGCACAAGCATTAGACACAAGAAACTTAGCGCAAGCAACATTACTTGCCAGAAATAACAAATATGATCTACAAGCAGCCTAATCCCAACCAAAACAGAATCATTTGTAAAAGATAAATGAAGGGGTCTTAGATATCATCATCATCATAATTATTAGAAAGTAGTTTACCTTTTCCTTTTGAAACATAGAGAATAGTTCCTCAGACCATACCATGCAGTCCCATGTTTTACCTAAAAAAACATCTAATAATCTCAAATCAGAGGCTTGGGACGACCTGTATTCAATTGATGAGCACCAATAGAGAAGGTTGTAGCTGAGCCATGCCTGTGTAAGCAGGACCACTATGACTAAATATCATGAAGAGAACTTCTTAAAAAAAAATGGTGCACCTGTTATGAGTCGAAATCCTTCAGTTATGGGCTTATGGCCATGGACAGACAGCCATACAGGACCAAAAAAAAAGTACCGAGAAGCACAGAGAGAATCTCTACATGTTTTGGGTGATTTTGTGTTTAAACTTTAAACAGTTAACGACCATTAAAAGATATCATAAATATCTTGAATAATCCATAGTTTACACTGTGGAATACGAAGGTAAAAACATACAAGTTCAATTAATTTTCATTGGAGATATTGACAGAAACTGAGTATGGATTAGTGGACATCTGTACTTGCTTCAAGTGCACCCAGAAGGAACCAAAACTCACCTCCCAAGAATTAGTATAGTAGAGTTGATTATAGATGAGGCTTTGATTAAAGAGTGATGCCATGTGATTAAGCCCAAAAAATGGATATTCCTGTATCAAACGTTTTTACAGGCTTCTTGTAAGTATAAAACAAATGGGACAAGAGAAAGCAGCTCACGCGCCTTTCTTGTGTCACAACTTTCAATATGATAAACAGGTAAAGGCAAAACAGGAACAAAAATTTAAAGCTGCCAAATTATAATTAAAGTAAACAAACAGAGAACTCAGACCTAGAGGACCTTTTCTATTCTTAGACTGCGAAATAATCTGCCACCTAATCTAACCATGCACATGGACATGGCCTCTGAAGCACCCTTTTCAAGGAATAACCCATGGGAACAATAGCAATAGTACTACTGAGAGTTTTTTTTTTCTTGGAGCCGAACAGGGGCAGTTGCTCTGCCATTTCACTATAGAAGGAAGCAGCTGTAGTATTTATAGGATTTCATAGGGAAGCACTAAACGGTAAAAAATGAAAAATAACTGTACTAGAATCACAACAAATAATTGAGAGGGCTATTGAGAGTTGCATGTTGTGTCAGCATTGAGCTCCAGTGCTAAGATTTTACTAACTGTACCATGCTCACTATTAACAGATAAAATGTTGATGTTTAAAGATCAGAAGATGTATACCTACTTTAATAATGTAGTGGTTGGGACAGATTGAATGGGAATTTATTGCACCATAACAGCGGCTTTGCCAAAGTAAGTCAATAGCTCCGACTTCGGCTGCAACTCCCTCTCTCGCATGATACATCTTCTGGAGTTTCTATTTTTGCAACAAAATCAAGTATATACACCACCGGGCTTGAACCACTTTTGTTAACAAACTACAAATAACAGAGGAAATGTTGGGGCTTGAACGATATTTCAGTAGAAGATCAAATGCTATGAAGCACTTTTATTGTTGTATAGTCTTGCCATAAAAACTCCTCAAGAAAAATTACTTGAATACTAATACTATGAATGTAAGAGAGGAAAAAGTTATCATGATCGATTTATGACTCGTGAGAAACCAAGTTTCATATGCTTCTTCAATCAAGAATAAATCACTCTAAAAAAGTCAAGAATACATCACTTAGTGCTGAATAATGTTACCATAAAACAACATATGATGCTTCTTCCTCAAGAAAACCTACTTGAATATTATGAATAGAGAAAAGATTGTTACCATGATTGAACTATGACTCTCGAGCACACCAAATTTCAGTTGCTGCTTCAGTCGAGAATAGATCTCTTAAGTATATGTTGCACAAAACCATCAGAAGTTTGCTGAAAAAGCTATTGGGCTGGTTCGGCTGGTGGAAAAGCCAGCTGGTTTCGGCTGATTCAATAGTGTTCTGTGAGAGAGAATAAGCTGAAATAAGCTGAAATAAGCCGAAACATGACCAGCAGAACAGGATGCACATAAAGGGATGACAGAAAACACATGTTTCGATACTAACTTAGATTTTAACAGTAAGTGCTTAACTACTTGTAACCTTACATATTCTTATATTCTGACTTAGGTCATGTTTGGATGGAATCCTAAATTCCGGATTCTAGATAAAAATAATCTTTGATGTTTCTTGGATTTTGTGCCTGTGTTTGGGTGGGATTCCAGGATTTTGAGATTTTTTCTATCCGGATTCTTAAAATCCCTATAGATCCAAACGCTGCCTTAGATGCTGGCTCATCAAATGACTTACAGTTAATGAGCGACTTCAATGTAGCAAGAGTCCTTACATTCAGACTGACAATTATACTAATATGACAATAAAATGCTGAGGACCATGATGCAAGTTTTTAATGACTGTGGTAGCTGACCAAAGTTCACCTTTTTGTCCAATGGTGACTTTAAAAAGTTCATAGCTGATGAAAACTTTACAACTAAAGTAGATTGGAGAAGGGAAATAACATATGATTTTCTCATGAAAAGACAGTAAATTCACTGCCTATGAGAAAGAACTTCCACACGGAAGTTCGATTTTGTTTTGAACCTTAACAACTAAAATGTTGTTTTGATGTTTGAAACGCTGAGCAAAAACTTTTCTGCATTAACTGAAAAACAAATTTTATAACGATTCTTGGAACTAGGAACTATCAGCAGGTTGGGCAAGCATTCTTCAGAGGTACAGAATCACGGATCAAGACTGAAGCAAGATCTATTAGTTGAGGAGCAAACTCTGAAACTGAACTATGTGATGTTTAAGGTCTGAGGCATAATGGTGACCACTGAAGGCATGGTGCTCATCTCATCTCTGGGTTAGTAGAAAAAAGGGGAGGGAACATATGTTGTAATCACGAATTCAGTACTGGTCCATTCTCTGTTTTGATGATTCTGGAAGCCATAATAACTACAGGCTAACCACATCGTCTCAACAGGAAGACAGAGGAACATGATTTGCAGCACGGCACGAGACATATGAACCTACTGCTGGAAGATTTCAGAATGAAATGCTTCAGTTGCATTTGTATAGGCAGAAAAAATAGGATAAGGGCGTGATTATTTATGCGCGTCCACATCAAATAATAACCTAACAATTTTTTTTGAAAGTAAAATAATAACCTAATAAATTATCAAGGGTTCCGCACACTGAAGCACGCACGGAATGAAACATGGAAAAAAAATTATGGCTCCGTCTTGACCTGGGGGAGTGATCGAGAGTTACTGACCATTACCAGCGAGGTGAGGCTCCGAAGCATACGTCAGGGAAGGATATGGTGGCAGTTCAGGAAAACAAGTGAGTAGTGTCCGCCAGCACCAAGAGGCGAGAGCGAGGAGATCGACGTCGCCGCCGGCGCCGGTTCGTCGGCCGCCTCGGCGCCATTGCCCATCAGCCGTCGTCCACAAGCGCGGCTGCTGTCTAATGGCCTAGTGGGCCTCGGCCCTACTGATTTGGGCCACGGCACTGTTAGTGAGCTGAAGGCATTATTCCTTGTACGGCCTTTGGTTTTAACTTTCTCAAAATGCTGTGGTGCGCCGTCCGGACGCCGCGCTTCCCTAAGCGCGCTGCCAGGCCAAACAGGCCTACTCCTCTAACTTCCTTCGTAGCTTCTCAAAAAAAAAAAAAAAAAAAAACAGCTCGCACGACCGTCTTGACATTCCCCGCCACTCGCCTTCTCCAGCGCGGTTGCCGCTCATTGCGGCCTTCATTCTCCAACACGGGGGCATGCCTCGCCGCGGGCACGGCAACCCCCTCCTCCGCAACCTGCTCTAGTGTGGGGGCGTCTCGCCGCGCGAGGGTGCACCTACCTGACCACCGTTGCCGCCTCCACTACAGGTGCCGCCGGTCATCTGGGGCCACGCAGCCGCTCACTACGGGCCACGCCACACCCGCCCACTGTCATCCTCCTTCTCCACCGTGACCTAGCACCGGATCTCGCTCTGCAGTACTCCCCGCCTGCCAGGTTTTGCTCAAAGCGCATATTGCAAGCGTATGTTTCAAGTGTTTCCAATGTTTTATAGTATGGTGTAATTGTTTCATATGAATGTTGCAAAAGTAGATCTGGATGTTGCATATGCTCTGACGGTTTGTACACGTATATTGCAAGCATATGTTCCCAATGTTTTATCTGTTTTTCAGACACATGTTGCAAGTGTGTTTATCTGGATGTTGCATATGTTTCATAGATATGTTAGAAGTGTTTTATTTGGATGTTGTCTATATTTTGCAATGGTTTTCAAATGTGTGTTTTGAGGTGTTCTTTTGCATGTGTTTCAGACGCATGTTTCAAATGTTCATATGTCTTCTTTTGTATGTTTTAAGTGTTGCATCTATATATTTCAATAGTAGATCGGGTGTTGCACGTGGCTATACACGCATGTTTCAAGTGTTTTATCTGTTTTTCAGACATATGTTGCAAATGTTTCTTTTGAATGTTTCAAAAGTAGATCTCGGGGAAGCATATGTTGCTGCTGCTATGTGCCACCATGGTTCACCGTGTCGCCGCGGGTCACCGCGTGCGTTTACTGGTGGTGGTGTTGCTGCTGCGTGCATGTGGGCGCGTGAAAACAGAGCAGGCTCGGGGTGGTCCCTGCGCATGCATGGGCCCGTGTGGCATCTGGAGCGGGATGGGTAAGGGGCGAGAGAGTTGGGTGTGTCAGGCACTCAGGTGCGGGTGTGCGAGCACCGCCCTACGCTAGCGTCTTAGATTGAACGTCCGGATGCTAGCAAGTCCATTTAACTTTTTAACTCTGAGTGCTCACTAATCAGTTTCCTCTCGGAACTTTTATGTGATCTTCATATTTCACACTAACCCAGCTCACACAGGCAATTTCACACGAATGGCCACAAATGAGATGAGATACATTTTTTTTAATTACACAGCACAACGTCTCGTTGTTGATGAGAACGTCGCCCACCACTACCACTGAAGTCATAATGCCATTAAATCCTTAGAATATTGGCTCTCACAGAGAGTCGAACCTAGCATCTCAGGTGCTAGCTCTTTTTTACAACACCACCCTCTTTATTCAAATAGGAGGATTGTACATATTACACACACCATCAGGTGGATTCAGAACCACACATGCCGTCTTACCTCGGCATGGCTCGAGCTACGAGCTATTCTATGAGCATCAGTGTTTGAGTCCCTATGCTTATGTATAAACTCGACACTACTAAAAGATGTTTTCCTCGCATTGATCTCCCAGATAACCTGTCCATATATCCCGAGATCACCTTGCCAGATGCTCTTCACCACGTTCAGACAGTCACTAGCCAATCTGAAACCATCAGCTTATAAGTCTGCAGCTAGAGCCATCCCTTCTCTACACGTGATAGACTCCATCACCTCAACGCTGAGGTGCCTATAAAACGCCAATCCTCGTCTCTCGCTATTGCTGCTACTGAAGCCATGGATACATTCTTGGACAAAGTTGCATCAACATTGATTTCAATGACCATGCCAGCTGCTGTTCGCGCACCCGAGCCTATGGCCACTGCACATGCGCCTCCTCTCCTAATTCCGACACAAGCTTATCCACAAAATTATGCGTCGACAGAGGACTTTGATAAACATTCTCATGAATCGCCTTCCGCCGTGCATACCAAATAGCCCACAACGTGATTGCCACTCTAACGACGTCCTCTTGTGGTAAGATATCTGTCATGATAGCCACCAAGACTTAGCATCATTCTCCAAAATTCCACTCAGGTGCTCCACTATCTCTTCCTTCTCCAGCGCACAAATGCATCTCGCCATAGTACATTCCAGCAGAGAGTGTCTCCACAAGTCCTCCATCCCACAGAAGAAGTGGGCACTGCACTGTGCCATCTTCCTATGGTGAAGTACATCTCCGGTCGGTAGCGAGTGCTTCGCTAACCTCCAGAGAAAAATACGCATTTTTGAGGGAACTTTCACCTTCCACAGCGACATCCATTCCCTCGTATCCACTCGATGATCCAACCGGCCTGCATTATTCCTTGCAGTCGCGTCGTGCTGCTCCCTTCGATGAACCAACATATAATATGCCGAGCGTACCAAGAAGCTGCCCCGTTTGTTGAAGTGCCAAGCCCAAAAATCCTCATGCCTTCTCGTACATAGAGGGATATTAGCAATCGTCATCGCGTCGAGAGGGGTGAAGAATTGCTCTAGCATGTCACTTTTCCATGCCGCTTCAGCTTGATTGATTAGCTCACTGATGAACTGAGGTTGGTTTGGTTTAGCCAACCTGATAGGGCATCGCAAATTTTCCGATGGTAGCCAATTCGTAGTCCAGATTGCCATCTTTTCTCCCGTGCCTATGCGTTCTATCAAGCCCTCCTTTAGCACTTCGCGTCCATCAACAATGGGCCACCATATGCGTGACAGGGAGGAACCAAGATCGTCCTCCAGAAAATCCTGCCTCCCTAGATAGTAGACAGCTTTTAGAACTCTAGCACCCAGGGAGTTTGGCTCTTGTAATATCCTCCAAGCTTGCTTCGCTAGCAAAGCGAGATTAAATAGCTCCATGTCTCAAAAGCCCAGGCCGCCAATAGATTTAGGCTTGATCATCTGGTCCCAGGGCACCCAACATGTCTTTCTCTTGCCATCCTTACAGCCCCACCAAAAATTCCTCATCAAGCTGGTTAAATGCTCACAAAGACCCTTTGGCAGTCTGAAACAAGACATAGAATAGGTTGGAACAGCCTGTGCCACTGCTTTTATTAAGATCTCCTTTCTGCCGGCAGACAAGCACTGTTCCAACCATTCCTCAACCCTGCTCCAAACCTGGTCTTCAAATATTTAAAGGCTCCGTTTGTAGCAGTCCAACATCTGAAGGCATACCAAGATATTTTTCACTCAAATCCTCATTATAAACCTCCACCTCATTCTTGATAACATCGCGGATTTGCTGCCTGACGCCCTTTGCAAAGTGTATGGATGATTTCTCCATATTGATTCTTTGTCCCGACGCTGAGCAATACAACTGTAAGACACCCTTCATCAACAAAGCATTCTCCCGATTTGCTCGAAAAAACCAGCAAGTTGTCATCTGTAAAGAGAAGGTGGCTCACCATCGGAGCCGACGGTGCCACTGTAATACCTTTGAGCACTGATGACTGAATTCTTGATTTAATAGGCACGAGAGGCCCTCTACTGCTAGAAGAAACAAGTAGGGAGAAATTGGATCTCCTTGTCGTATGCCGCGTGTCGCTCTGAAACTTTCAAGGTTGTCACCATTAAATAGAACTGAAAATGAAACCGACCTAACAAACCTCATGATTGTGTCCACCCAACGACGATGGAAACCAAGCTGGCGCATTATCGCATCGAGATATTTCCATTCAAATTGAACATATGCCTTCTTCATGTCCAGCTTCAGAGCACATCATCTCAGATCACTTGCTCGTTTTCGCTTCATGAAATGCAGGCACTCATAAGCGGAGATGATATTGTCCGTGATGAGGCGGCCAGGGACAAAGGCCGATTGCTCCTCAGAAATAATTTTGGACAAGGAAATCTTCAACCTATTCGCCAACACCTTGGATGCAATTTTATATATAACATTGCACAGGCTAATGGGTCGAAACTGACTAATTTCCTCTGGACTAGCCACTTTCGGGATCAGAACAATCAAAGTTTCGTTGACGTCCGTTGGCTCCTCCTCACCATTAAGAAGCTTCAGCACGCAAAGCTCCCAATGTCGCTGAAAGAGGTGCTAGCTCTTGTAACCACTAGGCTGATACATGGGAGACCAATGCATGAAAAGGATTATTCGTGGACTGGACTCAATGGTGGCAAGGTCACGTCATCCCATGGGCCATGGCGCCCTAAGGCCCGATAAGAGCACATTGAGGGTCTATGTGCTTCCCGGTCATAGCACGATACACCGAAATATGGCTGCGCCTAACTCTCGGGGTAAAAACGAATGCCACTTCTGTGGCGGGATTTTACATTAGAGAAGGTTGTGGCTGTCATAGCTTTTTAATAAACCAAGCAGCAGCCTTTTGTGGTGTAGCGTGCAGCATGTTAGGTATGGCAACCGATGGCAGGGAACCAAACACCCTCTGAGACTTAAACATAGTTTTAGTTATTTATTGCTTATGTTTTTGCAGTTTTCGGTACAAGCATTATATATGTAAGGAAAAGGTAATAGCACCAATTGTGTCATGAGTTGCCTTTGTCAGGAGGTTACTACACTGCATCCCTGAAAGCCAGAATGGGTCATCAAATTTACTGGACGCAAAATGGCTAGAGGAGAACATATACTCCTCAAACTTTGTTAGAATCAAGAGGATCAACTGAGGCTTTACTTGGCTACGTATGTCAAAGTGGATTGATGTAAAAATTAGTAACACATGGATTAAGGTAAGTAAGCCCTGATGTGGTCAGATAAAGTATAAACACCCCTCCTCTGATCCAATGGACTTAGGATATGATTAGTGGGATATATAAAATGTCGAAACTGTTCTCCTATTAATTTTTCATGATGATACAAATAACAATTCGTCTAGCTGTTGCCTTACAATATCCATTTTATTTATGGTGATAAATGTTCGGGGATGAAAAAGAAAACAAACAAACAAACTTGGACATGAAACAAGAAACGCAAAGTAAACCTTCAAGCACGCTCTGCATACCCATTAGATACAGTATAAATTGTACGTAGGCCGTTTGCGTTGCAAAGTAGAGGAAACAATGAGCAAATCTCCAATCTTCATGGATGCCCTCTTCCATACAGTACATGATAAATG
The DNA here is from genome assembly GCA_038087645.1 of Saccharum hybrid cultivar R570. Taxonomy (NCBI): domain Eukaryota; kingdom Viridiplantae; phylum Streptophyta; class Magnoliopsida; order Poales; family Poaceae; genus Saccharum; species Saccharum hybrid cultivar. Next base: position 7,940,928 of record JAQSUU010000493.1, on the reverse strand, counting down.
TGCTCGCCAGATGCCTTGGCACGCAAATTCTGGGAGTTCTTCCGGTAATTACTGCGTGCCCAAAATGACCGTCACATTCACCTTATCAACGACTTTATCCTCCTCTTCATCGAACATGTCTTCGCTTATATCTGCAGCTGTGACGCCCTCGTCCACTGTAGTACTCAGAACAGTGAACTTATCCTTCTTCCGGTGTGTAATTACAGTTCCAGGTTTCTTCTCCTGCGCCTGCAACGTTATGGTGATACTATACATGGATCTTGGTGGAACAACTTCTTTGTCTGGTTGCGTGCTGTATGCTAATAAGCTCGTTGTTCTGATCATGAAGGCGATGTAATGATCCGTATCGTTGGTCAACTGAACTGAGCGTGATTGTTGTCTGTTAAGTTCAGCGGGAAAATGAAACTTCCAGCGGCTCGATCCCAAGCATGTCATCCGAGCAAGAATTTATCTGCGCCAGAAACGGAGGAGAGCGGATTATATTACCATGAGACATATATCCCAAGACGTAGTTTTGCAGGCCCGTGGTCGTGGAATGGAAGCCTTAAAAGCCTCTTGAGGTCGATGGGAGGACGCAAGCTTACCAAGTCAGATGCGTATATCCATAATATTTGGCCTTCGCATTGGATTCTTGTCCGTGCAACATAATGCCAACTCGAGGCATTTAGTGACTTGGTGGTACCAAAGTGGTGTATACCTCGCCGATTTATTCCACCGGTGCCTCCATCTTCTAAGCACCTTTCATACGACAAAGGCGAAATAGAAGCCCAAGTATTATGTGGATACATACTGTGTGCAAATGCTCAAATGCATATGGCCTATTTAACGTAAACTGCAATTTTTTCGGGGGGAAAAAAACAGGTAACAGGGCTCTGTACGTTTTCACATCTAGTATACTAACAAAGATGAACTTGAAACCTGCACTTGAAGGACATATTAACTGCACTGTCCGTCCCAAAATAAATGCATATCTCGCTTCTCGAGAAGTCAAACATTTCAAAGTTTTGTCAAATATATACAAAAATGTACTTACATTTATGATATATAGTAAGTATCATTAGATTAAATGTGGAATGTACTTACATAAAAAACTCTTATTTGAAAATACAAATATAGATACTATTTTTTATATATATTTCTAGTCAAAAGTTTGACTTCTCGAAAAGTGAGGTGTGTTTTTATTTTGGGACAAAGCGAGTATCTTATATCCTTTGTTTCATGGTTTGGCTTTTGTTATGGTACTCTCAAATAACTGTGGACCATTGATTTGGACATCAAAAATCACATTTTACCTCGTAAGAGGTAATTGAATAAATATATTTGTTATTTTGAAAAAATAGGAAAGCAAGCACAATTTTAAGTAGAATATCTATCAACATATCTAACATGCATGCAACAGCATGGGACATGCATTTGTATGGATGGTTTCGAGCGTGACATGTAATGTTTTTTTTAATGAATTGATCTATGTGGAGTTGTAACATTAGCTTTTTTTATAACGTGACAATTAGAGGTGTACTTTATTTATTTATTAAATTGGACCATCAACGTGTTGGTAACGAGAACATTGTCTCGAACATATTGGTATTTAAATTAATTATTTATTTATTTTAATTCATAATCCTAACATTAGTATTTTCGGCATGTATTTTTTAAATGAATGTTGATAACAAGTTATACTGTTAGTTATCGGAACGCAACTTTTCATGTTTTATTAGATCCAAATATAACCCATAGAGATGTATTCACATACGTGGTGTACCTCTACGTACTATGTCACGTCTGGCACGTATGCCGCTGTTGCATGCACTGGCATATGCCGCTGTTGCATGCTGTGCAAGTGCACCTATATATGGCAACGAACAAACTTTTGATGTTGATTTGGTTTGTTTCCTTTTATTTCTTTCTTTTTATAAATATTTTAGTTTATTAATAATATTTAATTATTGCATGTATTTTAAAAATCAAGGGTTAAGATTTGTTTGAGATCTTACCTCCCATAGAGTAATGGGTGTACCTTAGCAAGGCCCTCATGGTTTTTAGTCAGTACACTTGCTGTTTTCGCAAACAGTAGTATTTGAATTCATGGGTGTATGGAAAATTGCAGCATGTAGCTCCTCAGTCCGCTGTGGAAGCTACCAACAGAAATTTTCCTTGTTCAATTCCACATTTTACACATGTTTCACACAACCACTGAGAAGAAAGGCCCATTAAGAACTGGATGCGCTGGACTATATATAATTCTAAAGCATGGAAACGGATGACCCAAGATGGATTTTTTTCGTAATTATAAAAAGGTGTATTTTCTGTGCAATGGTAAGATAAATCACTTACATTGTTTATATTGGGCCTCTTCTTACTTCCTGTCACTATCTTTATGATTATGACACCAAGACTATAAATGTTGGACCTAGCTGACATTTTGCCATGATCTAGATATTCCGGAGCATAATATCCTCTGCATGAAAACATCCATGCATGATAGCAGAAGGAAAAATCAGAGAAAGTAAATGTCATAAAACACAGTAGTACAGCTTACTAATGTGCGCAGCTCACCGTGGCCCAATGCCTTCTGATTTGTCAGCAAGTCTTGAAAGTCCAAAATCTGCAATATTTGGTACCATGTCGTCGCTAATTAGTATATTCGAAGGTTTGAGATCCATGTGAATAATACGGTTTCCCTGGTGAAGATACTTCAAACCCTCGCAAATTCCCAAAATTATTCGATACCGTATATGCCATTCATATCCTCGTAGCTCATCTGTACAGCAAAAGAACAAATAATAGTAGGAGGACTAGGGAAGCACGTAACTCGAAAGTGTATATGGCATAGAAAAGGTTGGGTCATTTTGATCTGTACAGTCAGCCCCTTATATATAATTAAGAACTGACATAAAAGAAAATGAGGGGAAATATAAGAGCAAGAAACAAAGGAACCCAATGTGTCATCGTACCAGTAAGGTGTTGCTCAAGGCTTCCATTACTAACATATTCAAAACAGAGCAATCTTTCCCGACGCTCCACCATAACTAGTTTTCTTTCAAATTTCAAAATTCGTCCTAAAGTATCAAAACAATAACCTAGAAACCGTAAAACATTTGGGTGTTTAACCGACATCATGAATTCAACCTCCCGGTAAATCATCCTTTCTTCGATTGTGTGGCTCTCAAGCCTCTTAACAGCAATAATCCTGTTGCCAAGGATCCCCTGCAGTTTAATTGCTTAACAGCACTTAGATAGAGTTTGGACATGCAGTAAGAAAATTTGAAGCACAGACCAAACCAAGACTAAAGTTTACCTTGTAGACCTTCCCACATCGACCGCTACCAATCATTCTCTCATCAGAGAAATTTTGCGTGATATACTCTAGAAGTGATAAGGGAAGACAATGTGGCATATGGCTTCCGTCAAGTATGCTTTCTAGGACTTCCATTGCTCTGTAGGATATTGAAATTAAAGAAGGGAATAGGTAGTAAGAATCTATTGATATATAAACGTAAATGAAGTAGATTTTCTGTTATCACTAGTTCACTACTCCCTCCGTCTTGAAATATAGTGTATTGTGACTTCTAAAATTTATACTAAAATATAATGCATCTTATATAATGACTATACCTAGATTTGGCAAAGTTTGTTAAAAATGAAACCAAGATTTTAGGAGAAACTCCTTAATTGGAATAATCACTAGGTACATGTGTCATTTGAATGTTCCTTTAAGTTGTTTTAAATTTTTTAGAATGCACTATATTATAGGACGGAGGGAGTAGCGTATAAGTAATTCACTAATTCTTCATTTAAAAAATCCGTAAAAGATATTGTGATATGGAAGGACTCATCTATATGTTTCACATATAATTAAATAGATATCTCATGGAAAGGGGAAAATGTTTTTTTTAGAAAGAGTGACAAGAGATTTGTCTGTGTATATATTAGATCAGGAAAAAACAAAAAGTTTCAAAAATTATAGGACTCGTCCCTCCGGTTCTGCTTGCGAAAACCTGCCACTATGTCTAACCAGACAACTAGCAGAAAAAAGAATAACTGCAGAACCAGGGAGATCACTGAAACCGACCAAAGAAACACGGTACTGGAAAAAAAAAACTACTATAGAAAAGGCAAGAAAAAACAAATCCATTTATACGGTTGCTGGTGTTATCAGTCACCCCTATAAATGACTTGATTTATAGAGGCGGCTCTATATCCAGCCGCACTTAGAAATCGGATTTGTAGAGCCGTCCTACGAATAGACGCCGAATAGTAAAAATTAAGCGCTAAAATTCGAATTTTTTCAAACAACCTTGGATGGAGAAATGTTCAAAATAAAAGTTGCAGATCTCGAAAAGTTATGAAACTTTGCCTTTACAACTTTTTTATTTGAAATGATTTATTGCTTCAAAATGTTGTTTAAAATTTAATTTTAAAATTATTGAAGAACACTTATTTCTCTTTTTAATCTCTGGCTAAAACTTGTAACTAGTTTTTCTTCCTTAGACTAACTTCAAATTTGATGATTTTTTCCTAAAATTTTCTAAAATCGTGCTCTGTCAATTTATTGTGTTCTTACAGCTATTATTTTGTCCATCTTTTTATGTAACTATGTTTTATCTATTTAAATTTTGAATTTCAAAAAATAGCAACTTCAAACGTCATTTTGAAATATTAAATGATTTCAGCTGAAAAAGTCATAAACATAAAAGTTATAGAACTCATCAAGATCTACAATTTTTATTTTGGTCATTTCTTCATTCGACAAAGTGGTAGTAACATTGTTCACAAAATTTACATATCGCTCTTATAGTTCCATAAACTATAAGAGGGATATGTAAAATTTGATAACAATGCTGCAACCACTATGTCAAATGATCAAATAATCAAAATAAAAGTTGTAGATCTCGGAAAGATATAGAACTGTGTAGTTGACAACTTTTTTTATTTGAATTCATTTTGTCAAGAAAAACTACGTTTGAATTTCTTAAATTTTGAATTTCAAATTTTTCAAACAACTTTGGATGGAGAAACTACCAAAATAAAAGTTGTAGATCTCGAAAAGTTATGAAACTTTGTAGCTCACAACTTTTTGATTTGAGATCATCTCGTCAAGGAAAACTATGTTTGAATTTCTAAAAATTTGAAATTTGAAATTTTTAAACAACATCGGATGGACAAACAACAAAAACAAAAGTTGTAGATCTCGGAAAGTACGAAACTTTGTAGTTGACAACTTTTTGATTCGAAATCATCTTGTCAAGAAAAACTACGTTTGAATTTCTAAAATTTGAATTTCAAAGTTTGTAAACGACCTCGGATGGAGAAACTACCAAAATGAAAGTTGTAGATCTCGAAAAGTTATGAAACTTTGTAGTTGATAACTTTTTCATTTGAATTCGTTTAGGGCCTCAAACAATCAATTTAAACTCGGTTTAGCATAATATGTGAGGAAAGAAAATCAATTATAGACACAAGCGAGTGATGGGTGGAGTGGTTAGAGGAGGGAATGCGCGAGCTCGAGGTCGCGGGTTCGAAACCCAGCGGCTGCGAAGCGCGCGAAAAAATGTGCGACTTGTGGTCGCGCGATGTGTGGCTTGGGGCCCACCCTAGATTAAAAGATTTTTTTCCTATTTTTTTGGCCCGGATTCGTAAATTTTTTGAAATGGATTTGTAGGGGCAGCTCAATATCCAGCCGCCCCTGCAAATCTGATTTGTAGGGACAGCTGGCCAACCGTCCCTATAAATCGGCCATTTATAGCCACCCTTTGGTAGGGGCGGTTGGCAAAACTACTCCTACAAATCATCAGGAGCCGCCCCTACAAATGGTACGTGTAGTAGTGTACGCTTTAGACGACGGGCAACACTATTACGTGCGGGAGAGGGCCCATGCCACCTGTGCATGGAGGCTGGAGGTGGATGAAACCTTGTGAGGTGAGGAGAGAGTAAGGAGGCCTGCAGGTGAGCACAATGGCACACTGATGAGGCGCATCAGGATGTTAGTAGGGAGGAGAGAGGGGAGAAGAAATGAGTTTTTACTATATGGACCCACATGTTTGACTTACATATGCTAGATTGTTGCATCAATCTTGGGGTTGTAGCGTGGGGTGTGGCTGCTTTGGACCGGCATTGGTGTTAATTAATTAGATTAGGGATCTTTGATCCGCTATTTCATAGTTTGGGGAACAGGATGAGAATTGTGTAATAGGATAGGGAGAGTCACTATGAGGACCATATGCCAAGCTCCACGTTGGACTGCCGCGCCAACTCTAGGTTCGTGGCGTGACCAAGATTGAGGTTATGGGGTAATTAGATAGATTAGGGGTGTAGAACTGTAATTTATAGTTTAGGGACCTGAATAAGAATTATGTAATATAGTTTAGGACCCACTCATAAGTATAAATTACTCTTTTTGACTTATACTGCTGGTTACGTTTACTGTTAGTTTGTAACCCACCTACAATTTCCAGATGGGTCTGATGACTCTAGTAATCAAGGAAAACTTCAGGCTGCTTTAAATACTTTTTGGCAAAGAATTTAGAAATCAAAAGCATGCTTACCTGAGACGATATACCTGGTGATCCCATTTCAACACTTAAATTTGCTAGATCCTTTTGGTGCTCCTCGTGTAATAGTGGTGTGTCGTCAAAAACAACTGTTAAATTCACCTCATCAACCACTTTATCCACCTCATCAGTTTTTCTCTGAGAATTACCCCCCTCGTCATTGAACATATCATCAGTTACATCCACAGCTGTAAGACTTGCGTGAGCTCTGGTGCTCTCCACGGTTAACTCCTCCTCGCACTGATTATGTAGCGGTGTCATCTCCTGCGCCGACAATGTTATAGTGGCTCTACACTTGGATCGTGGTGCAGCAATGCCTTTATTTGGCTGTATGGAGAACGGGAGTAGACTTGTCGTTGCAATCCTAAAGGCCATGTAATAATCTGTATCATTTGTCAGCTCAATTGAGCATGATACCTGCTTCTCGTTGGCAAGAGGAAAATACAACTCAAGCGGCTCAATGCCAAGCATGTCATCCGAGCTGGAGATTATCTGCGAGTGAAAAGACAGCTGCGTTACTGCAACTTGCAGACGACTTGCAAATTATCCGTTTTTTTTCTCAAACACGCAGCAGAGTTGTATATCATAATATTAAATAATATTAAGAAGAGATATTATCGGGTTCTGTTGAGACACATGAGCTTACCTTCTCTAATGAAGATTCTCTAATTTGACCATCCCAGCTATCTAGTTCGTTGAGCTCACGGACAACGTCCCATATAAATGGTCTATTTATTGGGGTTTGTTCCATGCAGCTCGCCGCCAACTCGAGGCATTTTTTCACTTGTTGGTACCATATAAGTGGTATATGCTTTGATGATTTACTCCACCTATGCCTCCATTTTCGAAGTACCTACCATTTAGATCAAGGTAATCTTTGATTGCCTGGCACTGAAATATCTAATCCAAATTGTGCATATATGCTTGAAATGAAGTCAACGATTCCCTTCAATTCTTGCGAAAATATATCTATTCGCTTCAAAATAATGTATATTACAGTTTTTTTTCCTTTTTCTGAAACAATGTCCAATACGATACGATACGATACGTGGTTTGGGACACAGTCTAAAATTTTCAGAAACATACGATAGAGTTTGCTCGTGAAGTAATTAACACCACACAAATAAATAATCGTGCACTTGGTGGATGCTGAACAAGGACGAATTAGTTTTCGTTTTTTTAGTTCTCTTTTTTTGTCGGGGCATGCAAGTGCGCTTTAATTAATTATTTTTGTCGGTACCAACAGTATGGGGTACCCACATCATCGATAATAAAAAACGACTAAAGCCACAGCACAACGCAGCCCACCTCAAAACCGCATGACAGGTCCGTCTCGTACGAGGCCGGCTCGACGGAGCGCCTCGACCGCGCTCCGGCTCCGACTCGTGTGAGGCACCCTCGACGGGAATGCCTCGACCGCGCCCCGTCCCGTACAACGAGGCACCTCGACCGCACTCCGACTCGCATGAGGCTCGTTCGCCCACCGAAAAAACTCCGACTCACATGACCCCGGGTCGGAGCGCTCGACCCACTCAATTCACCTACCCCGAGACAAAAGTCAGAAGCATTTAATGCGATTACCTGCTACCACCAACCGACATGGCCACAACCAGGATCGACGTGGGAACAACACCGGTGTTAGTCCTGACTGTTTTACCGCCCATCCCGTGATGGGAGGTGAAAGTCGTCACTGTATACACCTTACCATGCACTATCCATCGCCAGTTACCCTCGAGGGAGGATACGACAAAGCCCGTATTCCGCAATCTCGGGATTCGGCCTTATCCCTCCGGCCTCGACCCGGCCTCGACGCCCAGCACAGTTCCACAGGGAAAGAAGGACGGTATGACGCGACGCTCCGGGTCGTTTCATCGACTCATCCTCTACGTCACGGTACCCAGGGATGGCCGGCTACTCCAGGGCATGTCGCTACAGTCACCTCAACAAGGATCGACAAAACATCACCTCAAGGCTCCCAGCGTCCTCGCCTCCCCTCGCCCTATAAAAAGGGCAGGCCGGGGCTTTACGACAGAGAGAGAAGACAACAAGCAACGAACCACACACCAGTCAAAAACCAAGTTCTGATTCACTCAAAGAGCCTCTCAATAGAGATCAACATCTCAAGCAATCGCCTTTGTACCTTTTTTCCTCTTGAGACTTGGGCCCTTGGCCCTCTCTCGCAGGCTTGTAACCCCTACGCAAGCACCTCGGTGCAAGGAAATACAAAACTCTCTCCCCCCGCTGGACGTAGGGCCTTCTTCTGCCCGAACCAGGATAAACCCTCGTGTGTTCTCCTTGCATCACCATCCAGGATAGGGACACGCAGCACTTACTCGTCGGTTTAGGACCCCCTCGGGACCGAACACCGACAGTTGGCGCGCCAGGTAGGGGAACCGCTGCGTGCCAATGTCGCTTTCCCGCCTTTCTTCCTGGATGGCTGACCCTGAACGCCCTATTCCGTTGGCCACGGTGATCTGGTTCGGGAGTTTGGAGTTCATGTCGCTTGGCTATGGCTACGATATGGTCCTCCTCCTGCCCAGGCACCCAACCGACGAGGATTACGAGCTCTCCTAGCCTAGGGGAGCGATCCGCCGGTACCGTCGCTCTAGGCAGGCGCGAGCCGCCCGACGATAACGAGCCCAGTGCAACCACCGTCTTCACCTCACAGAGGGTGATGGGATTCCCCGATCCGGTGCCTCTCAGCCAGACGCCAGCCCAGATTTCCTCGTTGAAGGTCTGGGTAGGATGAGTGTTGGGCATTCTTAACGTCATTACCAAAAGTAGACTTAGTTTTCTAATTCTGATAACGGCGCCAAAAATGCCGAACCTATCCCTCATGCCACTTAAGCCAAGTTGTCATCCCCAGCATGACATGAGAGACGCGGTATTGAAATATGCAACTGCTCTTCTAAATAAATAATAAATAAGATCTGCAAGCGCACAGATTAATACCGATGTAGCATTTTAACCGGGAAGTATTCCAGGTATCGTTATTTATATTTTTACCACTGGGAAGGGATTACTAACATCAATGTTGATTATGGAATGGAATATAGGAATGAGTATCAATCATTGCATGTATAAGTGAGAGCATTCATCTATCTCTTGCATACAGGGGTAAGTGTCACATAAAATATAGATAAAGTATGAATGGTGACAAAGATAATTAATCTGATCAGCTAGCCACATATAATAATGATAAGCACCTCAACAGATATTCGAGCAAGTCATTAGCATGGTATTAGGACGAACTACAAGAATATTTCCTAAGTTATTCTTAACTATAAAGTCTAGCATATCATAGTTAGTGCAAGTACACTTGGCAATCATTGCGAAAAAGGACTACGCCCATGCATAGTGATATTATCAAGGAAGATGAGAAACATAGCAATCACTCCCCCGTAATAATGTTGCTCTGCCTGCCTTACACACGGGAGGGGGACTATATAAGAACTAACGAAGCTGTCACCATCGCGGACCACCCCACGATCCGGCATATAAGGTGCAATCGCAGATAAATATGGTCTAAGCACCACGCCTACACAATATTTATCATTTACCCATGAATCCGATGGATAAACGCTATACGATCCTAAACATGTATATAATTCCAATCTAACTAAGCCAAGCGTATAACTACGATAAACTAAGAACAATATAATCGCAAACATAAACAAGTAGAACATAGTCATAATCAATATATTGAAATAGAACAAAGTTGTATTCATAATATTGAAGAACAAAGATGAACAATGAAGAACAGTAAAGGAATTACCAAGAATCCTCTTGACAGATCCGGAAACCAATCGAAGATTGACTCCTTCTAGTTCTAATCCTATGTAGCTATGCTATACTAGAGATCTAGTTGATGTGGTGGCTCTAGGGCTTGATCAGAGACTCTCCTCCTGAGATTAGGGTTTAAAGAATTGAGAATGAGGGAGTGCCTCCTCCAGGGGCCAGGGGTCCTGCTTATATAGCCCCCTCAAGTGAACGTGGGTCGTCGGATCAAACCGACATTAATCGCACGGTTTTCCTTGATCCCTTAGGTCGGTGGAGCATAATCCGCGAGACGGAGCCTGATTGGCTCTCAGGCCAGGGCGGGCGCCCTAGGGAGCAGGGCGGGCGCCCTGCCTCCGGGCCCGTTCGGCCTCCCGTTCGATCTCGTGGCTTCTGGAGTCTTCTAGATGATAGAAAATCGGTGAACATGTTATTATCTCTATGTAAACCCGACGTGTGGGCCTTTCCTCCGTATTTTCTGATAACCCCTTGCAGAAACAGACAAACACCAAAACTCGTGGAATTCTGTCAGATAAAACCCTAAGTCTAGGTGTTGGTTGCATTTGGATCCTTTTCTTTATTTATTTGATAACTATATTTGGTACTTAAGGACCGTCAACAATGAGCTTGGCTGAGGGTAAGATGCCGACGGAGAATTCCGTCGCTCCCCCGTCCGGTGAGACACCACCACTGCCCGGATCAGCCATTTCGGCGCGGGCAGCGACATCTCCATCACCATTCCCGTTTGGGTTAGACTCGGTTGCCCGGACCTACGCTTCCTCCGTAAGCACTAGCATGAGTGCCTACGAGGAACTCCCCGGGCACCATCTACGCTCCACTCTGGACCTCGTTGCATCTACGCCAGCCTCTGATTATCTGAACTCTACGGAAACCCTAGAAACAGAGCCCCGTGTGACTGCTTCTCAGCGTCGCGATCACGGAGGCAATCTGCAACAGCCTCACATTCCCCCGTCATACTACTACTTTGGCGCTCCTGACTCCGGCTCGGCTGATGACACCTACGATCCGACCCGCGAATGCTTCAACATCGATGTTGAAAGCACGTCGGAATCGGAGGACGAAGAGCCAGTCGAAGGAAGGCACACGCCACCTCATGTCGAGCTCCCTGCTGAGCAAGACGAGGCTCAGTTCCTTGCGGATCAAGGAATGCAGCTCGAGCAAATTCGCGCGTTGCAGGATAGACTTGACGAGGAACGAGAAAACCTGCACCTACTCCAACAAACCCTCGAGCGTGAGCGCGCGGAACGCGCACTTGGCGGAAGAGCTCGCGAGAGGGCTCGCGACGTCAACCGTCGCATCGACGAAGACCGGGTGGTCGACCCCCTGGTTTTCGCCTGAGCCAGCCAGAACGTCGTCGCCGCCGCCATGCTCCTCCGCAACATGCCCGAGCCATCAAACCCCGACGCCCGTCGGGCTCGAGATGAAATCCGAGAACTTCTCGAGACCGCTGCCATGCAGTAGGCCGAGAGCTCTGCCTCGAGGCGACGTGAGCCAGCCTCGGAGCGGCTCGTCGAGCCCTCCCGATAGGAGAGAGAGGCCTCGGTTCATCCCGAGCCTGCCCGGTGAAACCGGGTAGCTCCTGCCCCTGAGCCCACCGCCAACGACCGTGAACCTCAAGACACCTGTGGCAACATTGTCGAGCGCCGCACGCGCAAGCCCGGTGACGGCGTGGCTCGAGGCTACCACGTGCACAAGGGCGGACGCTATGACAGCTCGGAAGATCATAGTCCTTCACCCGAGCCTCTGGGCCCTCGGGTCTTCAGTAAGGCTATCCGTGAGATGGTGCTCCCGGCTCGGTTTCGCCCTCCCACGACTCTCACCAAGTACAACGGCGAGACCAAACCCAAACTTTGGCTCGCCGATTTCCGCTTGGCGTGTCAGCTGGGTGGGGCCACCGACGACCGGGTCATCATTCGACAACTCCCCCTGTTCCTCTCCGACACCGCCCGAGCCTGGCTCGAGGATCTCCCACCTCGACAGATCCACGACTGGGACGATCTCGTGAGGGTGTTCGAGGGAAACTTCAAGGGGACCTACATGCGCCTCGGCAACTCGTGGGACCTCCGGAGCTGCAAGCAGAAACCGGGTGAATCCCTCTGGGATTACATCCGACGCTTCTCCAGGCAGCGCACCGAGCTCCCCAACATCACCGACTCCGACGTAATTATGGCTTTCCTCTCCGGAACCACCTGCAAGGAGTTGGTCCGAGAGTTGGGCCGTAACACCCCACTCACTGCCAACGGGTTGATGGACATCGTCACCAACTTTGCCACCGGTGAGGAGGCAGTTGATGCCATCTTCGGCGGTGACCAAGACAAAGGGAAGCAGAAGGTCGATGATCCCGCGGGCTCCAATCGGGGCTCCAAGAGGAACAACCAGAAGAAGAAGAAGAACCAGCAAGGCAAGCTCGAGGCCCCGGCCGACGGGCTTGTCGCTGCTGCCGAGCGCAAGAAACCTCGAGGCCCCCCGGCGGGGGCATCTTCGACAAAATGCTCAAAGAGCCGTGTCCCTACCACAAGGGACCCACAAACCATAACCTCGACGATTGTCACATGCTCCGCAGGTACTTTGAGGGCGTCGGCGTCAAGAAGGACGACAAGAAGGAAGACCCCAAGGGTGACGACAAGGATGGGGGATTCCCCGAGATCCACGACTGCTTCATGATCTACGGAGGACCCTCGACCCGCCTCTCGGCGCGCCAGCGCAAACGAGAGCGGCGTGAGGTTTTCTCTGTACAGACGGCGGTCCCCCACTTCCTTGACTGGTCTGAGATGGCCATCACTTTCGACCGTGATGATCATCCTGACTACGTCTCCAATCCAGGAGTCTACCCACTTGTTGTTGATCCCGTCATCGCCAACACACGCCTCACCAAGGTGCTCATGGACGGCAAAAGCAGCCTCAACATCATCTATGCCCAGACCCTCGACCTTCTGGGGGTCGAGAGAGCGCGCCTCCAACCTAGCGTCGGGGGCTTCCACGGAGTCGTGCCAGGGAAACGGGCAGAACCCCTCGGACGGGTCGATCTGCCTGTTTGCTTTGGCACACCGGCCAACTTCAGAAAGGAGACGCTCACTTTAGAAGTGGTTGGATTCCGTGGAACATACCACGCTATCCTCGGGCACCCATGCTACGCCAAGTTCATGGCGGTCCCAAACTACACCTACCTTAAGCTCAAGATGCCAGGCCCAAACGGTGTCATCAATGTGGGGCCCTCGTATGAACATGCCTACGAGTGCGACGTCGAGTGTGTCGAGCACGGCGAGGCTGTTTTGGAATCAGTGACCTTGGCTGCAGACCTCGACGGTCTCGCCAACGAGATTCCCGACCCAAAGCGCCACGCCGGCAGCTTCGAGCCCACAGAGGATGTCAAGCTCGTGCCCCTCGATCCTGCTGATCCCAAGGGAAAGGCGCTGAGCATCAGCGCCACCCTCGATCCCAAATAGGAAACAATGCTCGTTGACTTTCTCCGCGCAAATGTCGACATCTTTGCATGGAGTCCCTCGGATATGTCGGGCATACCCAGGGAAGTCGCCGAGCATGCCTTGGAGATCCGGGCCGGCTCCAAACCGGTGAAGCAACGCCTGCACCGCTTCGACGAGGAGAAGTGCAGGATCATCGGCGAGGAGATACACAAGCTGCTGGAGGCCGGATTCATCAAGGAGGTTCATCATCCTGAGTGGCTAGCTAATCCTGTATTAGTTAAGAAAAAGAGTGGGAAGTGGAGGATGTGTGTAGACTATACTAGTTTAAATAAAGCATGCCCAAAAGTTCCCTTTCCCTTACCACGCATTGATCGAATCGTTGATTCCACCGCGGGATGTGAAACTCTCTCATTCTTAGATGCATACTCCGGTTACCACCAGATTAAAATGAAAGAGTCCGATCAGCTCGCGACTTCATTCATTACCCCGTTCGACATGTACTGCTACGTTACGATGCCTTTCGGTCTCCGAAACGCAGGGGCTATGTACCAATGGTGCATGCAGCACGTTGTCGGGGAACACATCGGGTCGACCGTCGAGGCTTATGTCGATGACATCGTTGTCAAAACAAAACAAGCCAACGATCTGGTCAACGACCTTGACATCGCATTCAAATGTCTCCGAGCGAAAAAACATCAAGCTCAATCCTGAGAAATGCGTTTTTGGCGTTCCTCGAGGTATGCTTTTAGGGTTCATCGTGTCTAAGCGTGGCATCGAAGCCAACCCAGAAAAAATTACAGCAATAACCAAGATGGGCCCCATCCAAGATCTGAAGGGCGTACAGAGGGTCACAGGCTGCTTGGCGGCACTCAGCCGTTTCATTTCGCGCCTCGGCAAAAAAGCACTCCCACTGTACCGCCTCTTGAAGAAATCGGAGCATTTTTCCTAGACCCTCGAGGCTGAGGAGGCTCTTGCAAAACTCAAGGCCACACTCTCTAACTCACCGATCCTCGTCCCTCCGACCCCAGGAGAACCGCTCCTGCTCTATGTCGCTGCGACATCGCAAGTAGTCAGCGCGGTCCTGGATGTCGAGAGGGCCGAGGAAGCCCATACCTTGCTCGTCCAGAGACCGGTCTATTTCATTAGCGAGGTGCTTTTGAAAACCAAGGTACGGTACCCACAAATCCAGAAACTGCTATATGCCGTCGTCTTGACACGGCGTAAACTCTGTCACTACTTCAAGGGTCACCCGGTAACTGTGGTTTCTTCTTTCCCCTTGGGAGAGATAGCCCAGAACCGAGAAGCCTCAGGTAGAATTGCCAAGTGGGCAGTCGAGCTCATGGGCGAGACCCTATCTTATGCGCCGCGCAAAGCTATTAAGTCACAGGTATTAGCAGACTTGCTGGCCGAGTGGACCGACACCCAACTCCCCCCTGCATAGCACCAAGCTGAGCTCTGGACCATGTACTTCGATGGGTCGTTGATGAAAATAGGAGCAGACACGGGTTTGCTCTTCATCTCGCCCCTCGGGGTTCACATGCGTTACATCATCCGGCTTCATTTTCCTGCGTCAAATAATGTCGCCGAATACGAGGCGCTCGTTACAGGGCTGAGAATTGCCATCGAGCTCGGGGTCCGACACCTTGACGTTCGAGGCGACTCCCAGCTCGTGATCGATCAGGTCATGAAGAGCTCGAGCTGCCGTGATCCCAAGATGGAAGCCTACTGCCAAGAGGTGCGGCGCCTCGAGGACAAGTTTCACAGCCTCGAGCTCAACCACATCGCACGCAGGTATAATGAGGCCGCCGATGAACTAGAGAAAATCATGTCCAGTCGAACTACGGTTCCACCAGACGTTTTCGCAAAAGATCTCCAGCAGCCATCCGTCGACCTTGGGCCAGACGGAGGGGTCGACGGGACGTCACTCGACCCCCCCACCTGAGGTAGAAGCCCCCTCAACTGGGGCTAAAGCCATGCAGGTGGAAGGCTTGACCCCACCATCAGACCTCGAGCCTGACTGGCGCGTTCCGTACCTCGACTACCTTATCCGAGGGGACCTCCCCTCGGACAAGACTGAGGCTCGACGGATCGCTCGCCGGGCCAAAACCTTTGTGATCTTTGGCGACAGTAGGGAGCTGTACCGCCGCAGCCCTGCTGGCATCCTCCAACGTTGCATCACAAATGAGGAAGGCAGAAACCTGCTCGAGGATCTGCACTCAGGGGCTTGCGGTCACCACGCAGCGCCTCAAACCCTTGTCGGAAATGCTTTCCGACAAGGGTTCTATTGGCCGACCGCGGTCTCCGACGCCATCAAGCTAGTACGCTCCTGCAATGGATGCCAGTACTATGCAAGACAGACCCATCTCTCAGCACACGCCCTGCAAACCATCCCCATCACATGGTCATTTGCCGTTTGGGGGCTCGACCTTGTCGGACCCTTGAAAAGGACAACCGGTGGCTTCACCCACTTGCTCGTTGCAATCGACAAATTCTCCAAGTGGATCGAGGCCCGCCCTATCACCAGCATCAGGTCCGAGCAGGCTGTGCTCTTCTTCACCGACATTATCCATCGCTTTGGGGTCCCCAACTGTATCATCACGAACAACGGCACCCAGTTCACTGGTAAAAAGTTTCTGGATTTCTGCGACAGCCATCACATCCGTGTGCTCTGGTCAGCCGTGGCTCATCCAAAAACAAATGGCCAAGTGGAACGTGCCAACGGCATGGTCCTGCAAGGCCTGAAACCCAGAATTTTCGACAAGCTAAACAAACATGGCAAGAGATGGGCTGCCAAAATTCCCTCGATCCTATGGAGCTTAAGAACAACGCCGAGTCGAGCCACGGGGTTCACTCCGTTCTTCTTAGTCTACGGATCTGAGGCCGTGCTCCCCACTGACATAGAGTATGGGTCCCCAAGGCTAAAAGCCTACAATGAGAGAAATAACGACGCCGCAAGAGAGGACGCCCTCGACCAGCTCGAGGAAGCCCGAGATGTGGCCCTATTACATTTTGCCAGGTACCAGCAAGGTCTCCGATGCTACCACGATAGACACGTCCGCAAGCGTGACCTCAACGTCAGCGACCTGGTGCTACGACGGAGACAGAACACCAAGGGACGGCACAAGCTCACGCCACCATGGGAAGGACCATACATCATCACAGAAGTACTAAAGCCAGGCACCTACAAGCTATCCAACGAGAAGGGCGAGATCTTCACCAATGCCTGGAACATTGAACAGCTACGTCGCTTTTTCCCTTAAAAAGCCTCGAGGCTCTGTAACTTCTTTTTAATTTCGTCAATAAAGAATACAGCGATGTTCAAACTTTCGTTTTGCAAACAATGAGGAAGGACCGACTCTGTTCTCCCAGAATCGACCCTCCCTCGAGGGCTACAAGGGGGGAATCCCCAGTCCCCGAAAAAACTTGTACTCTTTTTTCAAAATTGAAGAACTACCTCCTAAGTCAAACAACGCTGCAAGTGCGCCCCGAGGCTCGAAGGGGTCCTCGAGCCACGAGATCTCCCATGCCTCCGAGGCTACGGCACCTCCACTCACCCCTTACGCCAAAGGGCGCAACCGCACGTTAAAAGGACCTGATGGCGGTTCATAACTTTGAAAAGGAATACACCCCCCATCGTTTAGATCAGGTTCTTGCACGATCCACGAGGCCACAAGAGACACCCTGAAGCACGAGGGCAGTCGAGCCGCGAGACCGCTTACGCCTCCGAGGCCACGGTACCTCCACTCGCTCCCTTACGCCAAAGGGCGCAACCGCGTGCTAAGTAAATCATGCGAGAGCACGGTTCAAACGATAAAGGGAAGAAAAGCTCGAACAAAACTTAAGAAACCAAACACCGGTTTATGTCTCGAGTTTTCAAGGCCTCCGAGGCCACCACGACCAAAATACGAAATACTAACTAATTACACGGGCCTTTGCGCCCAGATTTGGCTCACAGGCCCTCATCATCGGCAGGCGGAACCACCTCGGCTTCGAAAAGTGAGGCCAGGCGGCTCCCAGGCTCTTCTGCAGCTCCGATCAGCTCCAGGCAGGCGTCCTCGTTCTCCTCGTCCGTCTGGTCCGGGTCTGTGATGAAGCCGTCAACGACAAGCTCCATATCGAACACAAACCCAGACCGGACGATGGCCAGCGCCCTCTTCACGCCATGGTGAAGGCCGCCCCGTATCCTTTCACGGACGAGGCGGCCCAGCGCCGCCATCCGGCGGACGAAGGAGTTCCCCAAGGCGTCCTCCCCGGTGTCGGCGTCGGGCTCGACCCCCAGGCCGTCACACACGGAGGTGATCGCGCCCTGGAGCAACTGGGTCCTCTGGGTCTCGGCTTCGAGGAGGCTCTGGAAGGAATTGGCAGACGCCTGGGCCACCCGATGCTCCCTCTCCAGTTCTGAAGCAACAATAAACCGAATCAATACTAACACGGGGCCTCGACGCCGTGGCCGTAACAACCACACTTACCCTCGGAGTGGGTCTGCAAGCCCACGACCTCGTCGCGGAGCCCCCCGCACGTCCTCTCGAGCTCTTGAAGAGCGCCGTCCCTGTCACGAACGGTCGCCCTCAGCGCCTCGATCTCCTGGCGAGCGGTCTAGAGAGCCGCATCCTTCTCCTGGATGGCTCCGTTCAGCGCCGTGATCTCGTCCTTCAGGGCGCCAAAGCGAGCTGTGACCTGCCCGATCTGGACGTTGAGGGTATCACGCTGGCGGCTGACCAGGGAAACGTCCTCCTCGAGCTCCTTCACCCGTGCCGACAGGGGCTCGAGATCCCTGCGGCCCTGGGCTACCTCCTCCCGAGCCTTGGCCGCGTCTACGTGCACCACGGCCTCTGTCGCCCAGGCTTGCATTGCCTCCTCCTTCACCGCCACATAGGCGACGCACAGCTCAGCCATCTCGGCATTCCGATCGGAAAGCCGTTTCTGGGCCTCCTCGACCAGAACCCGCTGCTGGGCTAGCGCAGCCCACACGCCACTCTCATCCCGGATGAAGAGTGACTTGCGGCGGGAGTATTCCTTAAGCTCCTGATCATGATTCGAAAAAACCAAAAAGATTAAGAGCCGAGGGAAAAAGACAGCAAGAGAACCACGAAAAGAGCTGACAAGTCAAACATACCTCGGTGGCATCCCGCACACCTCGCGACAAGGTCTCCGTTGCCACATGAAGCGCTCGCTCGAGGTGTCGACGGAGACCCTCGAGGTATTCCTAGTGGTGCACCTCATCCCTGTCGTTCAGGGTGAAGATGGGCTCGGCGTCGGGGTTCGCAGCGTCCCTGAACTAGAGGGACGGACCCCCCCCCCCCACCGCGGTATCTCCGCCTCCGCCCGCGCTATAGCCAGCGCGGCGATGTCCGGCCACGAGGACGATGATCCGGCCGGGGCGTCTCCCGGCCCCGCGGAAGGACCGACCTCGCCCGAGGCTCCCGCCTCACCAACCGATGTCAAGGCACCAGCCTGGTCTGCGGCCTCGCCCTCCTCGACTCTGACCACCTGTTTCCCCTTGTCTAGGGGAGAGTCGTCGAGGGTGAGGTCCACCGTGACTGGCGCCAGCTCTTCTGTAGGGGCCGGCCCCTCGACCGCCGGCATCTCAGGAGCCGACGCCTCGACTACCGGCACCTCTCCTTCTGGGGCCTCGGGCAGGGGCTCGACTGCCCCACCCTCCACCATAGCCGCTGGCCACGCCGGCGGGTCTTGCTGCGGCTGCGGCTCCCTCGCCTGTGCCGCCTCCTATCCCACAGCCGGTGGGACCTCCTCCATAGCCACGTCTGCGTCCGCCCGCTCCGCGTCGCGGATGGATGCTTCGGCCGTTGTGGCCTCGACGGCAGCCTCGACCGTCAACGACGGCCTGGGCTCCGCATCACCCGTGCTGGGCGCCACCACCTCCGCCGGTCCTGACCCCTGCGCGGTGGGGTCAGAACCGGCAACCACTGAGGCACCTGCTGCCGCCTGGGCCGCCCCCTGCTGCTACCGCAGGCGCTCCTTCGCGGCCTCAACCCGCTGGACCCAGCCGGCATCCTGCGCCGCCGTCTGGTTAATGACGACGGCGCTCGCCCGAAGCGACTTCACGGGGGTAGGCCCCATCAGCCGTTGTGGCCTCGACCAAATCAGCAAAATCCAAAAATAAACGAAACAAGCGAACATACCGACCCAAAAACACTTACCACAGGCTCGAACCCCTGGGTAGGTCGCATGGGGACCCGGTCGACCTCCTCCACCTTGAAATTTCCCACCATCCGGCGCGCCCGCCGGAGGACCTCCTCGAGGACGAGGGACTCGTGGGACATCCGGCTCCCCTCCAGGGATGCCTCCGGAGTCATCTGGTCGAGGCGGAGGCGGCGCTGACACAACGGCATCACCCTACGTCGGTGAAACGCCGTGGCCACCGCCGCTGCCGTCAAGCCTCGAAGGCAGAGCTGCTGCAGCGCCGCCAGCAGCGGGTCCAGGCGCGGCTTCTCGGCCTTCGGGACTCCATAGTTCTAGTTGTCCTCTCGAGCGGTCAGCACTCGGCCGGTATACCTCGGCAACTGATTCTCATCGTTGTGGAGGTAGAACCAGCCCTCGTGCCAACCACTGTTCGAGGAGATGAGGTGAGCCGGGATATACAGATCCGCCCGACTCGACCTCACCTGCAGGACACAGCTCCCTACTCGAGCCGCGCACCGGAGCCCCTTCTCCCCCGCCTTCTTGGCGAAGAGCTCGGCCCTGAAGAGGTGAAGCCACAGATTCCACTGCGGCTCCACCCCCAGGTAGCCCTCGCAGACCGCCGCAAAGATGGCGGCCTGCGCAACGGTGTTGGGGGCGAGGTGGTGTAACTCCACCCGGTAGTAGTGGAGGAGCGTGCGCATGAAGACGGTCGCTGGTACGCCGAATCCCCGCTCGTGAAAGCAGATGAAGCTCACCACGTACCCCTCGGGGGGCGCCGGCTCCCGGTGGCCAGGAGGCGGCGCAATCCACTCCGGTTGCGACTGACTCGTCCTCGGCCGCAGCAGCCCATCCTCGACCAACTCCTCCAACCTCCTCTCCGTCACCGAGGAGGCGGCCCAGTCGTCGGCGGGGAGGATCTGGCTCTTTCCTGCCATTGGTGCTACGGAAGGCCGGACAAACGAAGAGGGTGCGGTGGTGGCGGCGCTGGATGTGGGCAGAAAGCGCAAGGGGCAAAGGGTTGTCTGAGGCAAAGATTGCAAGAACACAAAGGACCGGTAGGGGAGGCGGACCCCTAGGCTTTGTTTTTATAGCCCCGGTGGAAGCCCAACGGCCGCGCGAAAAGGTAGGAGCGGTTTCCCGCATTTAATGCGCTCACCTAACCGTTTCCCCCAATCTCGCAGGAGCTGGGCATGTGGCCGTCCCCCACGCCGTAACCATACGCCACGTTGCCCACTGCCGCGCCAATCTCGCCCTAAAAAGGCGTGCCTGGCTAACGGGCGGGGCGAGATCCACGGATGGATATTCCTAGATATCTGGTAAACGGGCTCCGAGCCCGCCATAAGTCTCGAGGGAACGGGAGCTGGCCCTCGACCCGGGTTCGACAGCTGCCCTCGAGCAACGGAGTTAGGGACGACTAGGGGTGCGCCCGTGCATGGCCAGGGCTCGAGCCACGCTCTCGAGGCACCCCAAGACGTATTCAAGGCTAAAGAAGGAGGTCGACGTAGGAATCCCCTCGAGGGAGGCACCGAGCCCTCGGATCCTGTCGCAGGGAACCGACATCCACACGACCACTCCTTGGCATTTTTTGAGGGCGCCTCCGGGCCACTAGCCGACTCCTAATGACTGGAGCACGGGCTCTCACTCGAATTCCCCCGCTAGCAGCTCGCCGGAGATCATCGGAACTCGCCCAAACAGGGGTAGTACGGCGTTCCCCACCCCTCCTCCTCCTCTCTAAAGGAGGAGCGTGAGGGTCGCATAACGGAAGACGGTCGGGACTCTGACCGACCTCGTGCGCACGAGGCTCGAGGGCTCGACCGCAACAAACCATTCCCAAATAAAACGCGTAAAAGACCTCGGAGGAGTCTTAACACTCCACCGAGGCCTCGGGGGCTACACCCGGCGGGTGCGCTCGCGCGCCCCCACCGAAAAAAGCTACGACGCTACGACTCCAGTTCATTAGTTAACAAACCTCTGGGAGAGTGATCCTACACTCACCCAAAGGCTCGGGGGCTATGTCGGTACCAACAGTATGGGGGTACCCACATCATCGATAATAAAAAATGACTAAAGCCACAGCACAACGCAGCCCACCTCAAAACCGCATGACAGGTCCGTCTCGTACGAGGCCGGCTCGACGGAGCACCTCGACCGCGCTCTGGCTCCGACTCGTGCGAGGCACCCTCGATGGGAACGCCTCGACCGCGCCCCGTCCCATACAATGAGGCACCTCGACCGCACTCCGACTCGCACGAGGCTCGTTCGCCCACCGAAAAAACTCCGACTCGCATGACCCCGGGTCGGAGCGCTCGACCCACTCAATTCACCTACCTCGAGACAAAAGTTAGAAGCATTTAATGCGATTACCTGCTACCACCTACCGACATGGCCACAACCAGGATCGACGTGGGAACAACACTGGTGTCAGTCCTGACTGTTTTACCGCCCATCCCGTGATGGGAGGTGAAAGTCATCACTGTACACACCTTACCGTGCACTATACATCGCCAGTTACCCTCGAGGGAGGATACGACAAAGCCCGTATTCCGCAATCTCGGGATTCAACCTTATCCCTCCAGCCTCGACCCGGCCTCGACGCCCAGCACAGTTCCACAGGGAAAGAAGGACGGTATGGCGCGGCGCTCCGGGTCGTTTCATCGACTCATCCTCTACGTCACGGTACCTAGGGATGGCCGGCCACTCCAGTGGACGTCGCTACAGTCACCTCAACAAGGATCGACAAAACATCACCTCAAGGCTCCCGGCGTCCTGGCCTCCCCTCGCCCTATAA
The DNA here is from genome assembly GCA_038087645.1 of Saccharum hybrid cultivar R570. Taxonomy (NCBI): domain Eukaryota; kingdom Viridiplantae; phylum Streptophyta; class Magnoliopsida; order Poales; family Poaceae; genus Saccharum; species Saccharum hybrid cultivar. Next base: position 7,918,222 of record JAQSUU010000493.1, on the reverse strand, counting down.
AAAGGGCAGGCCGGGGCTTTACGACAGAGAGAGAAGACAACAAGCAACGAACCACACACCAGTCAAAAACCAAGTTCCGATTCACTCAAAGAGCCTCTCAATAGAGATCAACATCTCAAGCAATCGCCTCTGTACCTTTTTTCCTCTTGAGACTTGGGCCCTTGGCCCTCTCTCGCGGGCTTGTAACCCCTACGCAAGCACCTCAGTGCAAGGAAATACAAAACTCTCCCCCCCCGCTGGACGTAGGGCCTTCTTCTGCCCGAACCAGGATAAACCCTCGTGTGTTCTCCTTGCATCACCATCCAGGATAGGGACACGCAGCACTTACTCGTCAGTTTAGGACCCCCTCGGGACCGAACACCGACAATTTTCTTTTTCACATGTTTAATAATTATCATTAATTTAAAATTGTATTCCTGATATGTTTCAAAGTGTGAGCAATAATGTTGATCGGACTCACCAAATAAGCTACTTTAAATCTTTTCCTTCCATTAATGAGAAAGAGAACGTCTAAGTATTTATTAACTTTGTCCATGAAAGAGTGATTTTAGTTTTGCCCAAAGTCAAACTATTTTAAATTTGACTAAGTTTACATAAAAGATTTTCTACATTTATGACACCAAATATGTTTATTATGAAAAGTATATTCCTTGAGAAAGCTAATGGTATTATTTGGTATAATAAATAGTGATATTTTTAATAAATTTGTTCAAACTTAAGATTGTTCGGACTACGATCTCATGTACCGGCTTGACCCCCCAAGTCATGTAAACTCCCGAGAGGCTCAATACAAATCATCCAATTCTACCCAATTCTATTCTCCTACATAGTATCACGAGTTCAAGTTCCAATCTAGGGCAGAAGACATCTCTTCCACACCGTGTACCCTTGGGAGATCGATATCTACTAGGGCAGCCCCCTTGCTTAGGCGGCAGATCCAATTGATCTGCCGCCCTTATCGCCGTTCTAGAGTAGGCCATAGCATTAGATCACATATCCTGGTGTTGTCCTCGTCATTCCTCACCACCACCGTGGCCCAGATGATCCACTAACTAGGATCACCCTCATTGATCTTGTCACGCTATCAGACCGCGCGTCATCCCTGCGCTGCCATTCAGCCTGGGCATTCGATTCTTCGGTTCGGTTCCTCGGTTACGTAGAAATTTTAGTTCCTGGAACTGATCGGTTCCAAAAAAACGGGAACCGGCCAATTCTGTCTTCAGTTCTTTCGATTCAGTTTAGATTCCGAACCGAAATAACCGAATCTTCGTGCGCTTTGACTGCTGGAGGGCCACGCGCCGATGGGGAGCTGCTATCGCCGTTGCACACTGCTGCTCGCGGCCTGCCACGCGCCGATGGGGTGCCGCGCTGCCACCGTCTCGCACCGTCGTGCACGCTGTTGTCTCGCACGATGCGTCGCTGTCGAGCGAATCGCCTCCGCGCAAGCAGCGGCCAGCGGGCCATTCGGTGGGGGGAGTAGGATCACCTGGAGAGGAGTGAGCTAGTGAGGGCGACGAGTTGGGGGGCTGGGGACTTGCCGGCTTGAGTAGGGGCAGCGATGAGGGGAATAGAGGCGACATGATGGCCGGATATGGGTCGCGGCCTCACGGTCGTAGGTCGGGACCTGGAAGCTAAGGTGCGGCAGGCTAGGGAAGGGAGGTGAATGAGGATTTATACGTAGGGTTTATCTGTGTATTGGGCAAGTTCGGTTATTTCGGTTAACCGAGAACTGGAACCGAGCTAACCGTAATAATTTTGGTTCTGCGGAACCTGGAACCCAAGGGGTACGCCTCGACGCATAGGCACCTTCTAGGCAACACCTAGACGATATGGCATACCTAAAGCCCTGTGGTGTCCTGTCATGCCTGCGGTATGCCTCAACGCCTAGGCGACGCCTCAAAAACCATGCACCGCACCGTCGTCCATGTTCGCCACTGATGGAGACACACCTTCATAGGAGTGCCTCGTCCATGATTCCACTCGCATCTACATCACAATCTCATGTGCATCGATGATCGTATTGCGCTTCATCTCCACCACTTGTCTACACCCGGTCTTCGTCAAGTTGTTCATCTCTGACATCAAGCGCTAACCCCATACCTTGTGTCTGGAATGCTTGCCTTCAGGCAAGCCTAGATTGATCGCCTTCAGGTAGGAGCATCCACTCCTGCACTGCTTCTTCATCTAGCAAAACCTCATGACTAGCATAGTCGTCTCTTCCCCACCTACTTTGTCCATTCCGACAACAGTGGGCTACATCGACACTTTCTACCCTACTGTTCTACACACCACAACATCGAGGCCTCCTCTACTAGTTCCTTAGGCACTAGCATATGGTTGGGACCATCTGCCGAAAAGTATTGGAAATATTGGTGTGTGTCTTCGTCCTTGACATGTTCCCAAGACTAGCAACCCTAACGCACACTTCGTCCATGGTCTTTGACTGCATCGACCCTTCAGCTCATGTCCCATCTGCCTTGATTGCATCGCGTTTTTCATCTATGTCCTCAACAACCCTAACTGTGTCGAACTTATCATCACCCTCTTTCACGGTGACTGCCTCAACATATCACTGTCATTACCTTAGCACCTCTTTTGTGCCTGTAGCTTCATGTGCAACCACCTTGATATCGCCAACCTGACCATGACTAGGTCAACCATAGCTATCTCCAGCATGGCATCTTCGACCACGACTGCTTCACCCTCACTCTCGGCTACCTACATTGGCATTGGACTACGGGAGGGGTGTTGTTGGATCGTCGGCTTCCACCTTCGAGTTCTTCTCTAGTCTCACTGTCTGTGGAGCTCCCGATCTAACTGTAGGGGTACGGTGTTACAGTATATCACAACTAGAGAGTTAGTTAGGATCATGCTCCTGTGTACCGGCTTGACCACCAAGGCACGTGAACTCTCTCTCTATATATATATATACACCGCCCAAGAGTCTCAATGCAAATCATCCAATTCCACACAACTCTATTCTCCTACAACTAGAGTTGCATTCTTTGGGCCAAATGTAGTATATGTTATTCATTTTATTTAATGACTACTGTTAACATTTGATTTTCTTTGTATCAGCATTACCTAAGGAGTTTTTTTTACCTAGACACATAGTGTCGGTGTCTAGAGAACCGGGTGTCTAAATAGAGCGACTAGTTAATTTGTATCTGCGTGTCTAGGCCTTGATGGTATGCAAAGCGGACACAAGTATGTATACTGGTTCGGGAATGAATGGCCCTACGTCCAGTGGGTTTCGTTGCGGTTCGTGTTGCCTTGTATCGGGGTGCTCGTAGTGGGGGTTACAAGCTTTCGAGAGATGGAGCAGATCCCAGGTCTCTTGTGAGTGGCGGTGGTGATGTGTGGTTTTGATTGAGGTGGGCTCTAACTGTTGTTGCTTGATCGTCAGATCGTTCGATCTTTTGATCGCCCCCTAGATGTGGCATCTGCCTCCTCTTTTATAGCTTCTAAGGGGAGGGCTCGGGTTACATTTGTGGTAAAGGGGTAAAAACAGGGAGAATGAAAGAGAAAGACAAAAAAAGTGGCCTCGGGCGTGGGCGTGGCCGTCCCCCTCCTTATCCGGTGGGAGCAGTTCCCCTATAGCGTTGTTGGGCATTCTTAACGTCACTACCAAAAGTAGACTTAGTTTTCTAATTCTGATAACGGCGCCAAAAATGCCAAACCTATCCCCCATGCCACTTAAGCCAAGTTGTCATCCCCAGCATGACATGAGAGACGCGGTATTGAAATATGCATTTGCTCATCAAGATAAATAATAAAAGGGATCTGCAAGCGCACAGATTAATACCGATGTAGCATTTTAACCGGGAAGTATTCCAGGTATCGTTATTTATATTTTTACCACTGGGAAGGGATTTCTAAGTATCATGGTTGATAATGGAATGAGAATATGGAACTGAGTACACATCATTGCATGTATAACCGAGAGTATTTATCAATCTCTTTATACAGGTATAAATGTCACATTAAGTAAAGGTAAAGTGATAATGGTGACAAAGATAATTAATCTGATCAGCTAGCCACATATAATAATGATAAGCACCTCAACAGATATTCTAGCAAGTCATTAGCATGGAATTAGGATGAACTACAAAGAATATTCCCTAAGTTATTATTAACTATAAAGTCTAGCATATCATAGTTAGTGCAATTATACTTGGCAATCATGGTGAGAAAAGACTATATCCATGCATAGTGAATATTAGCAAGGAAGATGAAGAACATAGCAATCACTCCCCTGTAATAGTGTTGCTCTGCCTGCCCTATACACGAGAGGGGGACTATATAAGAATCAACGAAGCGGTCACTATCGCGAACTACCCCACAATCCGGCATATAGGGTGCAATCGCAGATAAATACGGTATAGACACCACGTCTACACAATAGTTATCATTCACCCACTGTACACATGGATAAACGCTATACGATCTTAGGCATGTATATAATTCCAATCTAACTAAGCCAAGCATATAACTATGATAAACTAAGAACAATATAATTGCAAATATAATCAAGTAGAGCAAAGTCATAACCAATATATTGAAATAGAACAAAGTCATATTCATAATATTGAAGAACAATGATGAACAATTGAAGAACAATAAAGGAATTACCAAGAATCCTCTTGACAGATCCGGGAACCAATCGAAGATTGACTCCTTCTAGTTCTAATCCTATGTAGCTATGCTAACTAGAGATCTAGTTGATGTTGTGGCTCTAGGGCTTGATCAGAGGCTCTCCTCCTGAATTAGGGTTTGAAGTATGAGACGAGGGCCTTTCTTCCGTATTTCCTAATAACCCCCTGCAGAAATAGATAAACAACAAAACTCGTGGAATTCTGTCAGATAAAACCCTAAGTCTAGGTGTTGGTTTCATTTGGATCCTTTTCTCTATTTATTTGATAGTTATAATTGATACTTAAGGACCGTCAACAAACTCCCCCAAGCTTACCTCTTGCTCGTCCCTGAGCAAGGAGAGACTCAGTAGTTGCTGAAATGCCTTTGAATTTTGACGGTACACATGCTTTCAAATAGAGTCTCATCTCTGAGTTAAAGTAAACTGTCAAGACTTAAAACTTACTCATTATACCTTTCACCATGGGGCTTGCAACCGTCACCTTTGTCTTGAGCGGTTAAAAGATAGAACAGTCTAGTCAAGCGCCATGTCTCTTATTCTTGATTAGCTATAGCTCTTGGAGTTTTTTGCAGATTTTCAAATAAAACTCAGAGATTCCTTGTATGACTCTCTCAGGTCTCTCTTTTGTGGTATTTCTGGATCCTCACCAAGGCAGTAATGATGTCTGCCTTCTCTCAAAGCAAAGTATGTAGTATTTGTGGTATAAGGCAGAGTGACATTGCCTTCTCTCTCATCCTATTCTAATAAGGCTTTTGATATCTGGAGCTCATCGGTGGGAGATAAAGTATACATACTTACAAGACATTTATTGCATAGTCAAACCATGGATCCAGAGAAACAAGCCAATAAGTCAAATCAAGATGTGCATGTGTGGCGAATAAATGGTGTATGGTGATAGTGATGATAACAATGGTGAAAGTCTAATTCTACTTTTGCTCTTTTGAGGGGATACGTACCTTTCTTGCTTTCTAAAGCTCTTGAGGAGAATGAGGTGCTCTATATTTTCTTTTTTTTCAGTTGGGTATCTTGTACCCCTAATTCTACTGTCGGACACTTGTCCATTTTTACCTCTCTTCTCACACTTTTTCTTTTTTTTCATCGAGGTTCCGAGCACTTGCTCTTTTTTATTTCCTCGTATCTTTTTCTTTTCGAGGTTCCGGGCACTTGCCCCTTTTTATTTCCTCGTATAGAGCACTCATCTCCTTAGAACAATATAGCAAGTGGTAGTAACCAAAATAGCTTGAGCATTTATTTCACAGGGGATAACAAGAATGGGAAAATATTTTTAGCTATTCTCTCCCGGATTAGGAGTAGAATAATTTTATGTGGATCTGGAGATGAGAATGAGTGGATATATGTGGATGCGTACTTCCGGAGTAGAAGCAGCATGTATGTATGGCTGTGGTAGGAACTTAAACTCTCATCATACAGGAACTCATCATGTAGCATTTTAAGATTTTCAAAGATAAAATTCTCTAGAATTCTAGCATCTCTAGGAATAGATAAACAGCAGCTCAACCTTCCCATATCATATCCGTTAACAACTTAGACTTTAGATCAAGTTCTCTTCCCACAAGTTCAGGTTTAGAGCAAGCTTTAAATGATAACAGTTATGTCTAAACTTAGAGAGAGGACTTCAAATTTGAAAGTTAGGCAAAGCAACTATTCATCATATCCATGCTAGAGTTTTATTATTATTTAGATTTAGTTTAGCATAGCCACTTTATTTATTTATTAAAACACACTAAGCAAAGGATATAGGTATATATATATAAACACAAAATCTTTATTTGGTTTTTTTTTCATAGTTATGTATATTTTTATTTTTATAGAGTAGAAGTATATATAAATATAAAGATAAAGATAGAAATACTTAGCAAGATAATGGAGGTGCTCTCCCCCAAGCTGGATCTTGACATAATCTCTTCTGATGTAGCTAGCAGATGGCGGAGGTGTATTTGAAAGTCGGCAGCACCCTGACAGCGATCAGAATGTCCTCTGTCTGCTAGTCTCCTCGAATTCTGTGAAGCTCAAATAGACAACAAAGCTTTGTGGAACTGATTAAGTGTTAGCATAAATATCTAGCCTTTATCATGCTGAGCCTCCTTGATTTTTTTATGTTTTTTTTTCTTTTATAAAGCAGAAGAAAATATTTATGTATTTATTATATATATATATATTTTATGCCACCACAGTGAATGTACTTATGGGTTTTATGCCACTCGCATACTCACATGGGGCTTTAGGGTTTTTAACATTTTTATTGTCTTTTTAAGATAGTATGAATATGATTAACTAAGCAAACTATTTAAGATAAAGTAAATAATTAAAAGGAAAGGATAACTACCAAGTTACCTCTTGGCAAGGCGTTCGGTGTTTTTAAGTCCTCCGAACGGGACTCTTATTCGTTCAGTCGTCCTGGGACTTGGTGGATGGCGTAGTCGGTGGTTCCGGCAGCGCCTCTTCTTCATGTGCAACTGTCTTTTCTTTCCATACTTGTCTCGGTGCTTCGGTCTCCTTAGGACAGTGTTGGTTGAGTGGTATGTCTTCAGATCTTACCACTTCCCCTTCATAATCTGTCCATCCGTCCTTGATGACCTGTTGCTTCTGATTGTGGTTACGCCGCCTTCTTCTTGTCCTGACCTGCTTGGATTCTTCAAATACATAGTTAGGGTCAGTAAAGTAAAGACGTACCTTCTCAGAGGGGAAGTGCATGTGGACTTCTCCAGTTCCAATGTAGATGATTGCTTTGACAGTACTAAGGAATGGTCTTCCAAGGATGATGGGTGGATCGTATTCATCTTCTCCCATGTCAATAACCTGAAAGTCTGTATGGACAAAGTGATCGTCTATCTTGACAGGGACGTCAATTACTGTACCTTCGACCTGTCGGAATGTCTGATCTGCCATCTGGAGCTGAATATATGTTGGGTTTAAGGGCATGGTTCCGAACAGAAGTTCATAGGTGACCTTGGCCATTATGTTGACGCCCGACCCAGTGTCGCAAAGTGTCTTGTAGAAGTGGGACCCATTAATGGAGCAATAAATGCTTGGCCTACCTGGGTCGTTCTTCTTAGGAAAGAACGGTGACTTGAGTTGGCGATCTTGACCTTTGTGCACGGCAGTGGCCATCTTAGCTGTCTCGGTCCATACTTGCTTTTTGCTCTTGTTCCTCCTGTTGGTCCTCTTCCTTGGTTCATATTGGGGTTGCTCTGGGATTTGTGCGGTCTTGTTCTTGAAGGAAAACGTTTCCTTCCTCCCCTTGATGTAGAAACTGATCTTGGCAGCACTAGCATAGATGACAGCTCCCGCGGTGTTCAGGAATGGTCTCCCTAGGATGACGGGAGCCCTCTCATCAGAACCGGTCTCTATCACTACGAAGTCTGCTGGAGCGTACGAGGAACCCACTCGGACACAGATGTTCTTCAATATTCCTCTCGGGAAACTCAGTGTCCTATCTGCAAGCTGCAAACACATGGTTGTTTCTAATAATGGTTGTGAAAAGAGTTTTTCATAGAGTACCCTGGGCATGATGTTGACGCTGGAGCCAAAGTCACAGAGTGCTTCTGGGAAGTCTCGCATGCCGATGGAGATCGGGATGACGGGGCGTCCTGGATCGCCTCTCTTGACCGGCAGACGGTCAGTACTTACTTCCACGATAGGGTTACTCCAGTAATCTCCTGCATCAAACATGTCTACAAGATTTGCAGATTCTAGTCATTCAGGTTGTGATGGTATACCGGGGTTAGTAGCAGGAACAGCAGCAGCTATTTGATTCAACTGAGATTCAATCATTTTATTAAAGCTAATCTGGTTCTTGATGGCAGTAGAGAAATTATCCATTCTATTATTTATATTTTCTAGTATTTTATCATTAGATGCCAATTTCTTAGACAGGTTATCCATTAGCTTTCCTTGGTTGGATACTAACTCTCTCAAAGGTGGATAATTATTATTATTATTGAAAGAATTGTTACCTTGGTAATTACCTGAGTAGTTAGGCCTCTGTTGATTCCAACCTTGATTCTGCTGAGGACGGTTGTAGTAGTTGTTGTTGTTATTGTTGATGTAGTTCACGTCCTCCAGCAACTCAGGACAGTGATTGCCCGAGTGTCCAGTACCTCCACACTCCTCACAAGTCATGTGGGAGTCGTAGACGTGCATGACTTCTTTCTTTTCTCCAGCTCGATCATCGAGCTTCTTCATGAGTAGGTCTAGCTTGGCAGACAGCATGTCTACCTCCTTGAGCTGGTGCATACCTCCACCTCTCTTGCGTGTCTGAGTTCTTTCTTCATTCCAACCTTGGTTGGATGCCATCTTCTCCACAAGAGCTGTGGCTTGAGGTATGGTGAGTGATAGGAATGCTCCTCCAGCTGCAGCATCCATGGTTTTACGGGCACTGTTAATGAGCCCATGATAAAATGTCTGCATCAGTAGCCAGCTTTCCATTCCATGATGGGGACATTCTAGGATGTAGTCTTGGAAGCGCTCCCATGCTTCTGGAACGGATTCATCATGTTGTTGCTGAAAACTTGTAATCTTCCCACGGAGAGCATTGGTCTTGCCCATGGGAAAGAATTTGGCCAGAAAGTTCGTGGAGCAGAGTGCCCACGTAGTGTTCTTCTCCTTTGTAGCGTAGAACCACTGCTTCGCTCTTCCCAACAGTGAGAATGGAAAAAGGCGAAGTAGTATGGCGTCTCTGGGGACTTCAGCCATGGTGAAAGTGCTGCAGATCTCCAGGAAGTGTTGAAGATGAGCACTAGCATCTTCGTATGGCTTCCCACAGAACTGGTTAGCTTGCACCATGTTGATGAGCCCAGGCTTGAGCTCAAAGTTGCGGTCGATCTCCCCAGCAGGTCCAGTGCGGATGTTATCCGTAGTGGGAGCTGAGAACTCGTGGATCGACTTGTTCGCCATGGCTTCGAATTCAGTCGACAAATTTCGGATGAAACTTCGGCGGTCTTCGGATTTGGATGAAGCTTTGTGCTGAAGTGTTGACGATGTCTTCTTGAGCTTGGCTCTCATTCTTCTGAATAAGGCTTCGGGATCGTCAACAAAGTTGTCTGGAAGATGTCTTCTATTCATGCATCACCCTACAATAAATAATCAAAATGGAAAATATAGGGGTAAAACTGTATAAGAGAATTGATAAGCTCGATCAGATTAGTGATGCAAATGATGACTCAAAGTTCCGTATTCATTCCTACTTAGTAATCAACCTTCCCCGGCAACGGCGCCAAAAATGCTTGTTGGGCATTCTTAACGTCACTACCAAAAGTAGACTTAGTTTTCTAATTCTGATAACGGCGCCAAAAATGCCAAACCTATCCCTCATGCCACTTAAGCCAAGTTGTCATCCCCAGCATGACATAAGAGACGCGGTATTGAAATATGCATTTGCTCATCAAGATAAATAATAAAGGGATCTGCAAGCGCACAGATTAATACCGATGTAGCATTTTAACCGGGAAGTATTCCAGGTATCGTTATTTATATTTTTACCACTGGGAAGGGATTTCTAAGTATCATGGTTGATAATGGAATGAGAATATGGAACTGAGTACACATCATTGCATGTATAACCGAGAGTATTTATCAATCTCTTTATACAGGTATAAATGTCACATTAAGTAAAGGTAAAGTGATAATGGTGACAAAGATAATTAATCTGATCAGCTAGCCACATATAATAATGATAAGCACCTCAACAGATATTCTAGCAAGTCATTAGCATGGAATTAGGATGAACTACAAAGAATATTCCCTAAGTTATTATTAACTATAAAGTCTAGCATATCATAGTTAGTGCAATTATACTTGGCAATCATGGTGAGAAAAGACTATATCCATGCATAGTGAATATTAGCAAGGAAGATGAAGAACATAGCAATCACTCCCCTGTAATAGTGTTGCTCTGCCTGCCCTATACACGAGAGGGGGACTATATAAGAATCAACGAAGCTGTCACTATCGCGAACTACCCCACAATCCGGCATATAGGGTGCAATCGCAGATAAATACGGTATAGACACCACGTCTACATAATAGTTATCATTCACCCACTGTACACATGGATAAACGCTATACGATCCTAGGCATGTATATAATTCCAATCTAACTAAGCCAAGCATATAACTATGATAAACTAAGAACAATATAATTGCAAATATAATCAAGTAGAGCAAAGTCATAACCAATATATTGAAATAGAACAAAGTCATATTCATAATATTGAAGAACAATGATGAACAATTGAAGAACAATAAAGGAATTACCAAGAATCCTCTTGACATATCCGGGAACCAATCGAAGATTGACTCCTTCTAGTTCTAATCCTATGTAGCTATGCTAACTAGAGATCTAGTTGATGTGGTGGCTCTAGGGCTTGATCAGAGGCTCTCCTCCTGAATTAGGGTTTGAAGTATGAGACGAGGGCCTTTCTTCCGTATTTCCTAATAACCCCCTGCAGAAATAGATAAACAGCAAAACTCGTGGAATTCTGTCAGATAAAACCCTAAGTCTAGGTGTTGGTTTCATTTGGATCATTTTCTCTATTTATTTGATAGTTATAATTGATACTTAAGGACCGTCAACAAGCGTGGAGACGTACTAGGCATTGATCTTTTGGCCTCTCCATCCGCTGGTGCGATGTGCCGTGGCCATGCCTTGACCTGTACGCCTCTGTGCCGTGAAGGTGGGCGGCGCGTGCACCTGGATTTTCGTAGCGAGGAGCTTATGTGGCACAGCTGTCGTCACCCCCGTTGCTGTGGAGGTATGGATGTCGTCGTGGTAGAATGATCGGGGTCATGTCGAGTCAGGGCGTAGTTTCCGTGCTCCTGTTGATTATACACGGTCATGTCCATCCCATCGATGGTAGCGAGTACCGTAGTTAGGGGCCCCTGTGGCTCCCCGTCTTGCCTGAGGGTTCCACGTGCCCCTCGGGCGAGGCAGAAACGCGCCGCGGGGGGTCGGGCGCTTTCGATGACGCCGCGGGGGCTCAGGCGAGGCGGAGAGATGTCGCCCTAGACGCCTATCGTGCCCGAGGCCTCTCCGCAAGGCTCGGGTGGATAGAGTTTGTCGTTCGTGCCTTGAGCAGCTTGACATGCTGTCAGTGCTTTTTGGGTCCCTACGATGGGGTCCTTTAACAAACGTGCAGGATGCCATATTTTATCCCATGTTGGGTACCCTGGGTATTTTGATACCCGACACATAGGTAACGATCTATTCGACTGGTTGATAGTCATCATGTGTCTTTGTTTGTGTAAAACTTTAGCAAGTTGTTTGCAATTTGTTTTTACAGGACTCAGAAGTGGTTTTAAGATGGTTGCATCAACTCGATATGATGTAACTAAATTGTTTTTTAATAACAAAAAATTCTTTTATGGAAAACATATGCTTGGTGTTAAAAAAACAACTATATTTTTGCAACATGGGATAAGTCGCTCTTACTTTGGTTGTACTTGGCATCTGCCTACTTCCTGTCACCAACTCTATCATTATGACACCTAAACTATATTTACAATATACTCTGGAGCACAATATCCTCTGCATGAAGACACCATAAAAGACATTGTGTCATGTAAGATCTAGGGAGTAAATCTCAGAAAAGGAGTATATTGTAGATGTAGTATCTTCATGTGTAGCTTACGGTGATATTAGACGTTGTGCATTCGTAGTTTGTGAAATCCCCTCAATTCTTTTTTTTTTGAGGGAACAGGAGGGGCTTGCGCCCATTTTTTTTTTGTTTCTTTCTTTGTTTCTTAAGTTTGCTTCCTGTACGAGTTGTTACACTGTATTTTTTTCCCCTCAATTCTTGATAGTCCAAAATGTGTATTCTTTGGCACCATTTGGTCACTTAATAGTATGTTGGCAGGTTTTAGGTCCATGTGCAGAATACGCTTTTCCTCGTGAAGATGAAGCAAGCCACAACAGATTCCCTTAATTATTTGATAGCGTGTCTGCCATTCAAATCCCCTTAATTCGTCTGCAGGAGTATAGAAGAAATAAGCAGGATATGGAACCTAAAATATTCTCTATTTAGTTTTTGCTTGCTAAATTGCTTATATTTTGAGGAATGGGCCATCTTTATTTGCCCCATTCGGCTGGAATTATAAGCCGGCTGAAAAACACTGTTGATTGATTTTTGTGAGAGAAAAATACTGTTCCGGCTGAAAAAATACTGTCCCTTGTATTTATTGCCTACATCCCTAGGGTAGAGGTGGAAGTGGAAATATGAAGGATGTTGAAATATAAATAAAAATTGGATCATAAAGACACGCAGTTCTGAAGTTTTGGTCTTATCATACCAGTAAGATAGTTGTCAAGGCTTCCTTTTCTTATATACTCGAAACAAAGTAACCTTTCCCGTTCCTCTGCCATAACAGTTTTTCCATGCATTTGAAGTGCCTTTTCTTTTGTTTCAGAACAGTAACCTATAAAACGTACTATATTTGGATGCCCAACTTTGGTCATGCTATCAACCTCAGAAAGAAACATCTTTTGATCAATTGTATGGCAATTTAAAAGCTTCTTAACAGCAACGACCACCCCATTTGTCAGGATGCCCTTTTTAAATTGAAATTTGATGATGGTCATGAACATTAAACCAATCTCAGGCTCTGCCGACTGGAACTTGAAGGAGCAATGGAAAATGAAGGAAAAAAGAAACACTTACCTTGTAAACCTGTCCGCACCCACCCTTACCAATCCTTCGATCATCAGAGAAATTTCCCGTGATTTGTCGTAGAAGTTGTAAGTCAAGACTGCCGGGCTTCTTTTCACCACAAAGTATAGGCTCTAAATCATCTTGTTGCAAATGTGGGTAATCCATCCTAAATGAGCAGCTGATTTCCATAATTAGAGAAATAAAATTTAATCCGCTCGCTTAATGGAACAGAATAGCACTCATAGTGTATGCCATGAAAATTGGGACGGCAATGGAATCGGGATACTTTTTTTCCCCTTGTAAAGTGTGATATATATAATTATGTAAGGAAAACTACATTGAAGAAGGTGCAAAGTACATTAGGGAGAGCATGCCTGGTTGTACCTTGTAGCGAGTTGCAGACTGTAGCCCCTCTAGCTCGGTGATCTGGACTGTCCAATTAAGGGCCCGTTCGTTTGAGGCAGTTTGATACCAGGAATTGTTCCGGTTAATGAAAGCTTATGTAAATTGACTAATGATTCCAGCCGGAATTCTTCCTGGCCATCATTCCGGAGGAAGCGAACGGGCTCTAAGGAGGCAATCATGCGACCAAAAGCCTGAATCAAACAAGACGCAACCTTTAGCTCGGTGATCTTTGCCCCTTTTTGTTTTAAGTAATAAAGTTTATCTGTAGGGGCTTCGGCCCCTCCAGTTAAAAAAAAAAAGATGCAAGTGTTTACCCCAACATGTGCATAAAATGCTGAAACAAAAAAAATGTGAATAGAGGGATAAATGAACTGGCTAGCACTAATTAGAATCGAGCGAATCACGGACGTTGGATGCATGCATTAGAGCAACTCCAGCCCAGCATGCAAATTGGGCCCTATTTTTTCATTTGCATGCTGGGCTGCAAAAAAAATAGGGACCCAAAATTGAGAGAAACTCCAGCCCAAGACCCTATTTGCTCCCTAAAAAAAAAACCACCACTCCAGCCCAAGCACCACGGCGGCGCCCTGCCCGCGTGCCGCCAGCACCCCGCTCGCCATCCTCGCGCCCTCCTCCCCTGCCATCCTTGCCTTCCACCTCGCTAGTGCGGCGGCGGGAGGGGTGAGGCTTTCCTCCGCGTCGGCCCAAACAGCGTCGTCGTCCTCGGCAGGCGGCGCCGAACACCTCCTTCCGCTCCTCATCCGTGGCCTCGACCCCATACGTGTTCTCGAACAGGCAGTGCTCGTACTCCCCTCGTCCAATGGCAGCCTCCCGAGGAGGTAAGCCGCCGCCGCCGCCGCCGGGAGAAGGCATCCTGCAGCCACCGCCGCCGGGAAAAAGCAACCTGCCGCCGCCGCCACCGGGAGAAGGACGTTCTTGGGTACCAGACAGGTTGAAGTCGAGAGGAGTCGAGGTAGGACGGGGATGCGGCGCGACGAACGCACGACGTCGCGTGGGAGCCACCGCCGTCCATGGGAGAGGAACCGGGTCAGGTGTGGCGGGCGTGCTGGCTTGGCGGGCAGACCACTGTATGAATATGAGCGAGGTTATAGAGTTTCAGTCGTTAGATGTGTCATAATCGAGACTTGACAAACGTAAACACACCATTTTCAGAAAATGGTACAGTACTAGATGCTGATTAAAGATTCAAAGAAACATGAACAAAAACATTTTTCATATAATCATACTAGAATAAATTTGGGTTAAAGACAACTGCTTGTTGGCTACAGTGGTACGTAGCTTCAGAAATACAGTGATGCAAAACCAATCAGATACTGTAGTTTATTTCTGCAACTCCACTTCAGAACATTCAGATGTCAGAGAGACATGCTAAAAATGATGCTACATGCTGATCAAAGGTAACACTCATGAAAAGTCATGTCCCAATTGGCCATTGGTTGCTTGGCTGATTTCAGTCCAACATAGAGCAAAAACATAACTTGAAGACGCAACTCATCAGATATGCATAGGTATACAACCACTCATAGGTGCACCAAATGCATTATTCACTGATATTCACAATTTCATCATAACAGAATCAAAAGGAGATGAGCACAAGCTCTTCTCAGTGACAACACTTCCAACATTTAGTATTTACTAGCACTACAAAGAAAGTAGTAATGCGATTGACTGAACTAATGTTAGTCCTACCAGAACACACGAAGACAGAAACCATCAAGAACATGAAGTGCTTGCATATACGATGATACTAAAATATACTGAACTAATTTTGGCATATCTAAATCTAAATCAGTAGCTTTTCCAATCCTAGCTGCTACTCGCATGTGCAGTCCCCATTCTCGCATGAGCAGAGCGGACTGCGCCTGACCTTCAACCTCGCGAACGCAGTGGAGTGTGCCTGACCTTCAACCTCGCGAACGTGGCCGACGCTGCCACGTGCAAGTCACGAGGATGCTCCGGCCGGAGGGGATTGTGGGGCCGGCGACCTCCAGCGAGCTCCAGCAGGCTGGGCGTTCCCGGGCTCGCGGCTGCAGGCTCCCGCAACGCGGTAGCGCGGCGCGCTCGGCGAGTGCACGCCGGCTGCGGCTGCCGACGACCTCGTCCTGTTCGTGCTTTCTATGCCGAGATGGTCCGATGTGTTGGGGCAGACGAGGGGCGAGGACAGAGCGGGCGGTGGAGCGGCCTGGCGGGCGTGGACGCGCGGTCGGGCGGGCACGGTGGAGGAGCGGCGGTGGAGGAGCGCCGGCTGTGGCGGTGGGAGGGCAGCGACGAGCCTGCGGCTGCGGGGAACGATGCGTCGGGGGCGGGGTTGGGGGAGGGGATCGGGGCCTCCTGTAGCTGGGGGGCTGAAACTGAATTTTACAAGTTCTCCTAAAATGGGAGCCCAAGTAGGAGGTCCATTGGAGTGGATTTTTTTTTATCAAGTCCCTAAAATTGAAATAGGGCCCTGTTTTAGGGGCTGGGCTGGAGTTGCTCTTACGGATTACAGCAAGAGGATTAGAGGAGCCCTTCCCTCGGCGCCACCACCGCCGCCGGCCCCTTCCCCGGCCACTACATTTACGACGCGCCCCCTTCCCCGGCCGCCACATCTACGCGGCGCCTCCCCGCCGCCTCCTCCGCCTTCGGCCCCTTCCCGGCCGCCCAGCGCCCCTCGGCTGGCGCCTTCGGCGCGCGCTCCTCCCCCGTCCCTTCATGGGCACGCACGCAGGAGTGGGAACTGGACTATAGTCGAGGTCAAGGTCCTCTGCCACGGAGGAGAATTGGAGATGTCCAGCTCCTCCTCTTTTATGAGGGGCTAACAGCCGGGTCCCACACATCACAGGTGGCAAAGGATGGCTAACCGCCGGTTCATGTCCTCCCTCCCAGTCCCACGAACCAAACAAACAATAAGGTTGATCTATCCCAAGAACCTTAAGTAAGATCATCTCATTCCAAAATTTAAAGATGGGATCATCTCATTCTCTATGATCAAAATAGAGTACATGCTTAAAGGATGAGGATGAAATTTACAGTATCTTGTCAGGTTCTAGACCAACTTTGCAGATCAGACAGTCTACCTGGCTTTGCCAGAAGAGATGTTGGAAAAAGATTAAATGAGAACAAATTTGGTTGTGATGGAAACATATATATCCTTTCAGTCGAGATGTAGAGATTTCAATATACTGGAGCAGACCAAATAATCAAAATGACTTGAACTAAAAATGTTGAAGCTCGTAGTGAAAAGAACGCACCTGGTTATGGAACGAGCGAACTGGGGTGCAGGACTTGGATTGGAGCTACACCAGATCTGAAGTCTTTGCTTCTTCGTTTCACGAAGTCCACGCCTGTGGCCGCCGCATACATCACACGGCATATGCAGATATATGCTGCATGTTCTGAGTTCACGTCTTCAGTCATATATATGGGAAAAGAAACATAACAAAAAGAAGGGGGCAAAACGCAAGGCTGTTTTTTTAATACCCACGAGTCCGGCGATCTTGGCCCCTGGTCACATGGCTGAAATTGTTTTAAACTGATCTGATTAACTTGCAGGCATTAATGGCATCATGTGTCTAGCACCAGCTTTCACGCTCCTTTGCATCTCCGAACTCAGGTGCTGCTTTTTGTTAATCATCATGAAATAGCTGAACAAAGAAAAGAATGCAAAGAATAGGAACGCAGTAGCAACACAGACAAATAAAAAACACAGGAAAGGAACAAGAGATTGGAATGTACTGTGTAGAAAGCTGTGAGATAAGAATCTGAAAATCACATGAATAACAAAAATTTGTTAGGACTTGGTGACAGATTAATTATGAGGTATGATTGCACGTATTTTATCCCAATCTCCTCTTGCATGTGGGGGCAAGTCCATAGAGGGTGTACATTTAAAGTTAAGCATGTGCACTATTGGATAGTTGACTTTATCCTCTTATGAACGTGTATTTTGGTTGAGAGACTGATGGGGATGGGACAGGACCGTCCTCAAAACCACGGTGTTTGGACTGGAATCACAAATAGATGTAACTGTCTCTAGCGGAAATATACTGTAACATTCTGTTCGCTTTGATCCTAAAACCAAGAGAATCAAGGTTAAATCCCCTGCAAGTCAAAACCCCCTCAAACCCTTCCAATCCCTTTGATTTTGGAATCAAAACGAACAAGATATAAAGATGGAGGATCCATCTGTCCGTGAAAATCCCATGGGACAGGAGCTAACCACCAACCAAAGTGTTCACACGTCCCAAGTTCCCAACCACATCCTTCGATCCAAACATAAGGTAGGATTATTTCATTCTATTTTATTCATCCAACTAAACAAAAAGCAAGGATCGTGTGAGCAACAGGCTAGGAGAGGAAGGGAAATTGGAGGAATAGAACGCAAGAAAGAACGAGGAAGACAAGCATAGGTGTTCGCCGAACAGCTTGCTTAGGCAGAAACGGAATTCGGTTTTTACATGTACGATGATGTTCCCCTCTGTCTCACCCTCTCTTAAGTATTAGAGGGCATCATAGCCCAATTCCACGCATGCAAGCGCTCAGCAAGTCCACTCCTTTCCACCGTATCGCACGTTGGGCTCCATGGGCCTTCTCGCTCGCCTGGCCTGAGTAGCTGCAGATTGCCTGGCTTGTTGTCGGACCACCAACAGTGGAGCTGGTAACATCCCCCTTCTTGAAATACTGCTTGACCCCAAGCAGTAGCCTAGGGAAACTCCTTTCTCAAAACTTCATAGTCTTCCCAAGTGGCCAGCAAGGAGGGCAGATTGTTCCACTTGACGAAAACTTGTTGAATACGATCGGCGCAGCGAGCCACAGTGCACGTTTGAAGAACCTATTTAGGTGCCAGCTTAACAGCGAAGTCAGTGGACCGGGCAAAGTGGGTGTTACCCTTTTTTTTTTTTTGAGACCGAATCGGCAGAGGAGCCCCCTACCTATTTTTTTTCTTTTTATATTAATGAAAGAATAAGGAGTACAGGCAATTTTTACAAATGTACAAAATTACAAGCCCATAAGGCCCAAAAGCAAAGCAGAACCAGTCCCTAGCTATAACTATCTCTCTATAAATTGAGGGTCATAAGTGGGTCACTACGGGCTTGAGCTGAGAAACATGAAATACGGGGTGGATGGAGAAGTGGTCTTGTAATTCGAGTTTATAGGCTACAAAGCCAACACGAGCAATGATACGGAAGGGGCCAAAGAACTAGAATGCCAGCTTCTGATGAGCTCGGGGAGCAAGGGAAGTCTAAACATATGGTTGTAGTTTGAGAAAGACAAAATCACCGACCTCGAAACTGCGTTCAGAATGATGTTGATTGGCCTTCTTCTTCATGCGGGTCTTAGCACGGATCAAGTGATGCTGCAACAATTGATCCATCTAGAGACGATCAGTGGCCCAACTGGAAACATCTGGATTGGCCATATTGAGGAGATAAATATCCAACAGGTGTGGTGAATAACCATAGAGAGCCTCAAATGGAGAGCGGCCAATAGCTGAATGGAAGCTAGAATTATACCAAAACTCCATCGAAGATAGCCAATGACTCCACTTAGAAGGCCAGGCATGAACATAACAACGCAAGTAAGTTTTGAGGCATTGGTTGAGGCGGTGCTACGTTGTAATTGAACATCGACCAAATGAAACAACAGCCTAGAAGTGACCGGTGAAGATGCGGTCATAGTCAGAGACTATAGACTAAGGCAGACAGTGCAGTCTGTAAACATTGTGCAGGAAAGCCTTGGCCACCACTGCTGTCGTGAATGAATGGCAAAGAGGTACAAAATGGCCATACTTAGTGAGCAAATCAACAATGACCAAGATGCAGTTGAAGTTACCAGACAAGGGCAGACCCTCGATGAAATCTAAGGATGCCACCTGCCAAGCTATGGTGGGTACCGGCCATGGCTAAATCAGCCCTAGAGACTTGGCACTATTCAGCTTGGATTGTTGACAAGTAAGGCAAGCGTGGACAAAGACTTTGACAACAGTCTTCATTTCCAGGAAAAATATTATTTGATACGCATGTACGTGACTAGCACTCCTGAATGTCCACCCCAAGCACTTGAATGAAATGCAGCGTTCAGCTGGCTTTGGAGAGCAGGATCGTTGTCATCCAAATATGACTGTGGAACCATAGGACACCCGAAACTGCAAAATATTCGGCTTTGATACATCAAGATGTCCCAAACCTAAACAAAATCATATGAAAAACAAAGGTCCCACTGAAGATAAATATCTTTATGTGATACCTTTGAAGGGGGTTATCTTAACAAAAGACAACTTAATGAAACGCAATTGGCAAGGCAATGAGAAGTGTTGTTTTTGTCACAAGAATGAGACAATTAAGCATATCTTCTTTGAATACCGCTTTACATGGGTAATATGGGATTGCATACAAGTTGCGTTAAATCTCGCCTAGCATCATAGTACTCACCATCTTTTTGGGGAGTTGGCTTCAAGGATTTCAGAAGGATCTTAAACCTGTAATTATGTTGGGTGCAACAGCTACTTTTTGGTCGATTTGGCTATGCAAAAATGATTTAGTCTTTGAAAAAAACTTCTTTATTCTCCCCCACAAGGCGGTTTATTCGGTAATCCATTGACTCGTATATGTGTTATCCTCCAAAAGCCCTATGCATGGCCTTCGGTGTGGAAGGCATTGCAACAATTGATGCAAGCAACTATGACGTTTTTCTCTCGAATGCATAGGTGGTGATCTAGTCTCAGAATTGATGGCCATTAGAGTGTCAGTATTTTTTTTTCTCTTAGGCTTATGTTTAGGCAGAAACCAAAAGAGAAATCACTTTTATTGTATCATCTCGATGTAATAACGGTGCATTAATAAAATCCTTCATAAAAAAAAGAAGGCTCTGTTCAATACATAAGGTCAATTTCCGCATTAAGATTATATTTTTGATCATGTATAGGTTAAGATCAGATCCTGTTACTCTATGTTCATAACACAACAGGAAGAGATGGCCTCATTTATAGTCCGACGCACTTAACTCCGTGGACATGACTGCTGAAGCTGAACACTCAAACACTGTTTGGTTCCTTCCCTTCCACGAGCTCCAAGCAATGAACAGGAAGACAAAATCAAGGCATTCCAAAACTCCTGAAAAATGCACTATGCAAAAAGAAGATTCTCTGTCACATCAAACTTACGATACATGCATGGAGTACTAAATGTAGATGGAATAAAAAACTAATTGCACAGTTTGGTTGTAATTTGCGAGACGAACGTTTTAAACCTAATTAGTCAATGGTTGGACAATTATTATCAAATACAAACAAAATACTACAGTGTCGCTACAGTGAATTTGGCACTTTAAATTTGGTGAACTAAACAAGTCCCAAAGCTCGCACGCTGTTCCTTATCAATCCTTTTCTGGCACGGTAACCACCAATCCAATCGGCAAAGCCCAGATCACAGCCGCCGGGACAAGTGCCTAGAGACCAACAGGATGCAGAATGCAGAATCCTTGACCAAACTTGACGACCAAAGACGCAACGCGGAGAAAGATGTGTTCCGTGGTCTGCATTTCTTGGATGCACAGGGTCAAAAGGCGCACGGTCCGCTGTTGGCTGTTCTGTTGGTAGGTAGGTTCTCGTTGCTGCCTGTCGAACCCCCAACAACATCCATATATTGGCGCCTTGCTTTTTCACATCTCTTTGCACCTGCTCCCTCCGTCCCAAAATAAATAACATTTTTAACTTTTATATTTCTTATTTTACCATTCATCTTATTTAATTTTTTTGTGTAAATAGAAAATAAATAAGTTAGTATTAAAGTATTTCTAATGATAGAATAAGCCATAAAAAACTAATATTTATATAAATTTTTTGGAATAAGACGAATGGTCAAACAAGAAGCCTCAAATTAAAAAATATCACTTATTTTGAGACGAAGGGAGCAGTGGGACGCATCCCAGCGGCAGATGAACTTGTTTTCCCTGTAAGGAGCTGACCAGCTGAATGAACGGCTATGGCCTCGTTCGTTTATGCTGAAAAACAAAGCTGAAACACTGTTTTTGCTGTTTTTTTTGAAAAAAAAACACTGTTTCGACTGAAAAAAGAAGCTGAAAAATACGGATTATAAGCCGGCTGAACAGGCCTATGTATACATATTCCAAAATCTGTAAATACTCGGTGAACACTTTGACAGCAGTCATGGCACGCTTGATTGTTGAATGTTTTTTATTGTCTCGAATCCTTGACCGATCCTGCAACGCTTCCGCAACCATACGACGTTGGCAGCTAGCTAGCCGTCTGGACTGATCATAAGTCCCCCTGTTCGACTGAGCTTATCAGCACGGCTTATCAGTTGTGGAACAGTATTTTTCTTTCACAATAAATCAGCCATAGCCGGCTTATAAATTAAAAAACAGCCTGCCGAACAGGGCCAATGATTAACTGCCGGCAAGGCTTGTACGATTCCACTACTTCGTATCTTCGGCCGGCGCGCGTGTGACAACAACACCTGCGGCGTCCTACGCGTGTGTTTGGGCCTCGATGAGATCCCAAAATTTTTCAAGAAAAATTTCTGTAGCACTTTCGTTGTTACTTGCAAAATTTGTCCAACCATGGATTAACTAGGCTCAAAAGATTCGTCTCGATATTTACAGATAAACTGTGTAATTAGTTATTTTTTACCTACATTTAATGCTCAATGCATGCATCTAAAGATTCGATGTGATGGCTACTGTATAAAATTTTTTGAGACTTTTTTGGGAACTAAACGGGGCCTTAATCTGCGGTTCCTCCATATGAGCCAGGAGCAAATCGTCAAACGGCGCTGCTGCGTCCCGCTCCATCGGAATCACGCGATGTAGTACGTGCCGTGGGGCTAGAGCTCGTGACGCATGGACAACACAGAGGCGCCAGGCCAGAAGGAGCAGGGGTGCCGCTACGCCGGAGCTGGCAAGGCCGCTGCGCCGTCGGGCGTGCGCGGTTCACGAAAGGGTAGGAAGGGAAGAGAAGGGATAAGTCTTTCTGCAATATATGTCTTAGGCCAGTTTCAGTGGAGAGTTTCATTTTGTTGTTTCTAATACTGCCATGTCATATAGAATGAAATGAAACTCGGATGAAACATCCACTCCACTCTCAATAGAAAGTTTCATTCTATAGTTTGATAGACATTTAATTCTATGACTCATAGAGAGTTGGTAACTGTGCCAAGAGAGTTTCATCCCCCTGAAACACAATTCTTCTCTCTCTTTATTAAAACGTTAACATGTCATCAAAAATACATATGTGGCAGGCTATTAAATGCAAATGAAACTCTAGTGAAACTTCCACTTAGACTGATCTAATGGTTCAAGTTTGGAGAGAGAAGGTTTAAGTGCGGCTTCCAACACTGCAGCGTGCGGTGCTAGTTTCAGTAAAATGAAGAGCGGTGCAAATAGTTGTGCCGATGCTTCGTTGGTTTTTAACGGAGGAAAGACAGAGAAAACCTGTACTGCGACAAGGAAGAGAAGGAACCAACATTGGCTTTGGTTTTTTAATTAATATATCACGTAGGGTCCGCTAGTGATGCGGCATCGCTTCCATGGGTCTAATTTATTTTAAGGCATTACTCCACACTGTGGAGGGCTGTGAAGGGCCTAAGTTTGGGGAGGGTAGGACCCACCGCAATCTATAAAAAATATTCTAAAATTTATGAATAGTTTGACATATATTTCTTTGATATCTATAATTTATAGAAAAAATATAAATTTTTCTAAAAAATTTGTCATATATAGAAACAGAAGTTATGCTATTCTCAAATCATACCAGTTTGTCCAATAAATTACACTGAATAAACCATTGTAAATATAGTAATAAGACAACATAAATATAGCTATAAGGTTGTGTAAGTCCATGAGCAAAATTCAGTAGTTGTTAGGAAGGGCTAAAACATTAAGTTGTTGCATAGACAGATCCTTAATATTATATTAGAATATTAGAAGATAGATAGGTAGATAGACAGAGTACAGCAGAGTAGAGATAGAGAGTAGAGAGTAGAGAACACAAGAGATTAAGGTAGAAGAGTTTACAAGCTCAAACACGATGCGCATTGCCATGACAAGCGCTCCTGGCCGCTCCGTCCAAAGGAACGATGAACAGATTCGATCGGGCCCGGAAGAAACGACGACGACGAGAACAGGGTCAAAGGTGTACTAGTATTGTTACCTCACTGAATAGGCAACGTAGCTTGACCACAACGATGCGCACCCATTGCTCTGCTTTGTAAAACTCCAACAACAACACAACCAGTCCCTGAAAACAGCACTACCACGCATCACCTTCCGTTGCTCACGAGGCGGCCTAGATCTCATCGCCATTAGTTGACGCAGAAGTGCAGAACCACAAGTAATAAGGCTGTCCGCACTGCTCCACGGGATGCAATCCGCTATGCCTCCACATCAGCGAAATATCAGAAAAACCTCCTGCACCGGGTACGGTATCTCCTCCTGTAAACGAGAGGACGAGCGCACCTTCCGCCATTTCTGACGATTTGCCGGCCGTACGCTAAAAGGGTGATGGACCCACCACGCCTGACGCAGGAGCAGCAAGGACCACACGCTGGGCGACAGATCAGACGCAGCAGCAGCATGCACCACATGCAGTGCCGGCCCCACTTTTTTGAACTAACTAAAAACTATTATAACTCACAAACCAAAAAACTAAATTAAATTTCGATTGCACCATTAAATTCATTTCAATAAATATTTCAAAACAAGATGTCACATGGATATATTTAGATAGTGATAAGTGAACCCCACAGTGGATAGATGATGATATAGAGGATGGATGGATGCGGAGAAACTATATATTTTGTAGTGACTAGGATAAAATATTCCTTTTAGAGAATGAATATAGAGGTCCATGAGTGCAGATAGTCTAATGACCTTAAAATTGGAGAAAAAGGTGATGTTGGGCTTGGTGTGATGGTTGGATTGAAGATTGCAAAACATAGAAATAGGAACAGGGGAAACTACAGGAACCAGGTAGGTCGCTAGTGGCAAAACAGAGAAAGGAAAAATGTATAGAAAACATATACAAACAAGTGTTTGGACGAGAGGACTTTGAAAACGAGCAGATGACCTCAGCACCCTGAAAGTGAGTATGGTTAAATATTCTTTGCTTTGCACTTTCACTCACATATGACGTTGAGGCATGCATGGCAAACACACGTAGCGTGTGCTTTTGCCTTGGACTTCGTGAAGGAAATAATCCAAAAGATTTTAGTGGATGCTTTTTTTTCTTCCATTTTGCACGTGGAAGCAAGCCCTTCCTAAGGAAAGGAAATCACGATCCCTTTGTTCCAAACACTAATAAAACAACAAACCTTTCCATAGGAATATATTCCTCCATGATTCATTTAAAATTCCTCCAATCCAAACACAGCCTAAGGGCTGCATCATCTCTAGTTGGTACTATAGCTGGAAGCAGTTAGAAGCAAACACAGCCGTTACTTTGCATATCAAAGCCATTACATTTGCTGCAGAAGGCATTGATATATACCGTGACAATTCCTCGTCGGGGCGCTCGTTTGCTTGCACCGCCAACCCGTGCCGCTACCTCTCATATGACTCATCCATGGACATATGAGGATGTCATCCAAAGAGGACACCTCGCATCTGAGGAGAATATTCCTCTTAGGAACTGTCCTGCCACTGATGGCCCCCAAGCCTGGCCCTGAGGGGGTTCGAGCTGTGCCATCGCACATGGCCCTCGAGGCCAAGGGGCCCAATCATAGGTCTGCATACGTATACTATAAGCTAGGATAGGAGAATAACAAAGCTGGTATACCAGATCTGCATATGTAATAAGTTGGTATACTATGTCCCAATCCCAGGGGAGTATATACTATACGTAATTTGGAGTGGCCCAATCCCAAGGGACCGGAGTATACCAGGTCTGCATACTGATGAG
This sequence comes from Saccharum hybrid cultivar R570, assembly GCA_038087645.1. Lineage (NCBI taxonomy): Eukaryota > Viridiplantae > Streptophyta > Magnoliopsida > Poales > Poaceae > Saccharum > Saccharum hybrid cultivar. The sequence continues at coordinate 7,892,584 of JAQSUU010000493.1, read as the reverse complement.
ATTCTAATTTGGGATTGGGTAATAACTGACGGTGCAGCGAGAGCAGTGAATAATTATTATCTCTGTTCTCAACTTGCAACTCTCGCTAAAAAAACATGGTAATTTACGAACACACGGTTTATTTTAACATTGAACTGAATCTAGTACCACGGTACTCACTCATTTCTAAATTTCTAGTGTTGTCATGCTGCCAAAGAAACATGTATTTAGAAGTGAAAATAGAAAAAATATGTATATAATTTTTATGCATATTGCATATCATTATAATTAGGGTTAAGTCCAATTTACAACCTCCAACTCTTGCCAAAGTCCGGATTTCAACCTCGAACTCCAAAACCAGATAACTTTGGCCCTCCAACTCTTGAAACCGTTCAATTTTCAACCTTGGGCTGGTTTCAAAAGTGGTTTTCTATTTTCAGGAGGCACTGAAATTTTACATTAATTTTTAAAGCATTTAACATTCTCAAATGAAAAAACTCAAAACTACAAAGTTGTAGATCTCATTGAGAACTACAACTTTGGTATAAAAAGTATATTCATTTGACTCCATATAAAAAATATATTAATTTTCTAATGCGGCAAGCGCTAGTATGCGATTATTATAGTGCTAAAATTTTATATTACTTTTTTTCAACTTCTTAACATGCTCAAATGGAAAAACTTAAAACTAGAAAGTTGTAGACCTCATCGAGATCTACAATTTTCGTATAAAAATCATCCTCATCCAACGTCTTATTCAGGAGTTATGATTTTTCGAAAGCTAGGTCTTGTCACGCCACTCCTGGAAAGTTGAAGAGTTGAAAATCAACTTTCGAAAAATCATAACTCTTGAATAAGACGTCCGATGAAGATGATTTTTATACGAAAATTGTAGATCTCAACGAGGTCTACAACTTTCTTGTTTTAAGTTTTTCTATTTGAGGACATTAAGAAGTTCAAAAAAATAATATAAAATTTTAGCACCATAATAATCGTGTACTAGTGCTTGCCGCATTAAAAATTAATATATTTTTTATTTGGAGTCAAATGAATATACTTTTATACCAAAGTTGTAGCTCTCAATGAGATCTACAACTTTGTAGTTTTGAGTTTTTTCATTCGAGGACGTTAAGATGCTTAAAAAATTAATATAAAATTTCAGCGCCTCCCGAAAATGGAAAACCGCTTTTGAAACCAGCCCAAGGTTAAAAATTGAACAGTTTCAAGAGTTCGAGGGCCAAAGTTATTCGGTTTTGGAGTTCGAGGTTGAAATCCGGACTTTGGCAAGAGTTAGATGTTGTAAATTGAACTTAACCCTTATAATTATAATGAAGGGTCCATCGCTCTAGACCTATAAATTGACAGGACCGGGCCTGATGGCCCCAGGACGAAACATGCTAAAATGGAGGACTGACTCGGCCCTTCTTGATCATCCTCGGAACCAAACACACAGTTACGGTCCGACGCACTTAACTCCGTGAACATGACTGCTGCACACTCAAACACCCTTCGGTTCCTTCCCTTCCAGAAGCTCCAAGCAATGAACAGAAAGACAAAATCAAAGCCCGCACGCTGTTCCTTATCAATCTTTTTCCGGCACGGCAACCACCGATCCAATCGGCACCCCAGACCCCAGACGCCGGGACAAGTGCCTGGAGACCAACAGGATGCAGAATCCTTGACCAAACTTGACGACCGAAGACGCAACTGAGAAAGAGGTGTTCGGTGGTCTGCGTTTCTTGGGTGCACAACTGCACAAGCACAAAGGCACACGGTCCGTTGTTGGTTGTTCTGTAGGCTGTGTCGTTGCTGCCTGTCGAACGCCCAACCGGCCAACAGTACGTCCCAGTTGCGGCAGCCAAAAAGAGGGCGTTTCAATCTAGGGACTAAAATTTAGTTGCCATGTTGGCAGCTAGCCGTCTGGACTGGATCGTAGCTGCTTAACTGCCGGCAAGTCCAACCTTTTGTGTAGCTTCTAGCTTGTATACGATTCCACACACCTCCTTCGTTTCTCCGGCCGGCGTGAGTGTGACTCAGTCACTCGGGAAATCATCGAGTCTCAATCTCCAGACTGCGATGCGACGCACGCGGCGTCCTACGCGCGCGTTTGTTGCTGTACGCCATACGAGACACGAGCGAATCGTCAATCAGCGCTGCGTCCCGCTCCATCGAAATCACTCGGGGCGTGATTGGTAGCCTGGCTGTGGCTCGGCCTGGCCAGGTCCGGCGTGTGCGAGGTACCAATCACGCCCTCGGTGCCGTGGGGCGCTAGCTCGTGAGTCGTGACGCATGGACAACACAGAGGCTCCCAAAATGACCAGCTCAGAATATAGCCACCCGATCGAGGCTCCAAAGGGCCAATCATTTGGAACCCCCGCGGCCGCGCGCGCCGGCGACGTCCCCGAGCCGCGACACCCGCACGGCGACACGCCGGGCCGCGCAGCCTGTCTGCCTGCACCGTGCACCCTGCACCCGGACGAGCGACGAGGACGGACGACGACGCCCCTCCCGAGTCCCGACCCGGGGCGCGGAATCCCGCAGAAACCTCAAACCTGCCTACCAAGTGCCAACTTGCCCATCGCCGCGCCGGAAGCGCCGAGCCGCCGAATAATCCCCTGGCGATGCGATGCGATGCCGCGGCCGCCGCGCTCGGTTTCAACTCCCACCCACTACTGCCCAGTGCCCACCCCGTGACACTACCGATGCCAACGCCGCTGCAGCTTTCCTACGCTCCTCGCCCACCCCACCACCACCACCGCCACCACCAAAGCCGTTGGCGCGCAGTCAGGCAGACGCCTTTTGACCCCCAGCCCCCCTCCCCCACCCCACGGGCGCCGCGTACATACACACATAGCCCAACCACGCCCACTCCGAGCGCGGGGGGAGGGGTCGAGGGGATGCGGAAGCTGAGCGTGCCGCGGGGCGGCGGGGAGAAGGTGGGGGTGCTAGCCCTCGAGCTGGCGGCGCTCATGTCGCGCACCGCGGGCCTATGGCGCGCGCTGGACGCCGACCACCTCGCGCGGCTCCGCGGGGAGGGCATCCGCCTCGAGGGCGTGCGACGGCTCGTGGCCGACGACGACGCCGCGCTCCTGGCGCTCGCGCTCGCCGAGATGGCCGCGGCGTGCCGCGACCTCGCCCGCGCCGTGTCCCGCCTCTCCGCGCGCTGCGCCGACCCGCTGCTCCGCCGCTTCGACGCCCTCTTCGCCGCGCTCGTCAAGCGCGGCGCCGGTATAGGCGGCGACCCGCACGGGCTGCGGTACGCCGCGGCCAAGAAGATGGACCGCAAGGCGCGCAAGATGCAGCGCCTGGTGGCTGCCACCGCGCACCTGTGCCACGAGCTCGACGTGCTCGCCGAGCTGGAGCAGCAGCAGCAGCAGCTGGCACACCGGCCGCGCCCCCGCGGCGCCAAAGGCGCCAACGGCGCCGTGACGGCGACCGGCCGGGCGGAGTCCGCGCGCCGCGTGGCTAGGCAGAGGCAGGAGGTGGAGCGGCTCCGCGCGGCGTCGCTCTGGGCGCCGACCTTCGACTACGCCGTGCGCCTGCTCGCCAGGTCGCTCTTCACCATCGTGGCGAGGATCATCGAGGTGTTCGACCTGGAGCCCGTGGCCCTGCTCCGCTCCGCCTCTGCCTCCGTGGACGACGACAGGGCCTCGCGGCTCTCGTGGAGCACCTCGTTCGTGAGCGGCAGCATGCAGCTGCAGTCCATGGTGTACCCTTCCGACGCCGCCACCGCTGACGCGCCTCGGAAGACGATGTTGCTGCGTGCGAGGTCCGGCAAGCTTACCACCACCACCGGCGCCGGCGACGCGCGTCGGTTCCTCGTGTCCAGGAGCAAGAGCATCAGGCAGCAGCTCAGCCTCAGGTGGCCGGGGGCGGCCGGCAAGCACCTCATCGGCTGCGTCGTCATGGATCCCAGCAGGTCTCCGGGCAGGGACGGGTGGAACCACGCGGACGACGCGGCTCATCTCCCGCTGAGCTTCAGCTACGTGTCATCAGCCGGCGGCGCCGACGACGACTTCAGCGGCAGCGGCATCATCAGCTTCCACTCCCAAGCGGCGGCAGGCGGCGGCGACGCGAGGAGGAGGCCATCGACGACGACGACGTCCGTGTTCCACTCCTCCTCGCGCGACTTGGTGACGCACCCGCCGGAGTCGTCCCTGGGCGCCGCGGCCCTGGCGCTGCACTACGCGAACCTCATCATGTTCATCGAGAAGCTCGCCGCGTCGCCGCTCCACATCTGCCCCGACGACAGGGACGCGCTGTACGGCATGCTCACCGACCGGGTCCGGGCGTCCCTCAGGGCGCGGCTCAGGCCGGCGGCCGGCACGCCCTGTGACGACCCCGTCCTCGCTGCCGAGTGGTCGGACACGGTGCGGAGGATCCTGGCGTGGCTCGCGCCGCTCGCGCACAACATGGTCCGGTGGCAGGCCGAGAGGAACTTCGAGCAGCGGAACGTGGCCTCCGGCGACGACGCCACCGTGCTGCTGCTGCAGACGCTCCACTTGGCGGACCAGAGGAAGACGGAGGCCGCGGTGACGGAGCTGCTCGTTGGTCTCAACTACATGTGGCGACATGAGACTGACCTCGAAGACAAGGTCAGATTGGAGTCTGCGGCGGGTCGGCGGCGACTACGATGATTTCTGATTGGGCAGGGTGTGTTGGTGACATGCATGTGTCAGTATCATATCTGAATTCTGAACTACATGTGGAGACATGGGACTGAGCTTGAGGCCAAGCTCAGATTGGAGTCAGCGGCGGGTCGGCGGCAACTATGATGATGATTGGGCAGGGTGTGTTAAGTACAAACATCACCTTTCAGACAAAGCGACCCGTTGCTAATTTTGCTCCGTCAGTGTAATGGATGCTCTCTAGAAACTGGCATCAAGTGTGCCAGTGTAATGGATGCTGCTAAAATTGTCACGGTCTGTAGTTCATATAGGTACTCCCGTGTAAAGATCGACTCCTACTATGTAGCTAGTGGTATTTTGTACTAATAATAATAAAGGAGACACATCATAGCTGTTTTATCTGGAACATTTTCTGAGGTAACAGTAACAGCGAGGAACCTCCTTATTAGCTGGTCAAAATTGTCATCTGACAACTCACGACTAGACTGTTCTAGACTCTATATAAGGGCAATCACAGTGTATTAAAATAGTACTTGCTCCATTCTAATTAGTACAAGATGTTTTTGGCTTTCTCAAATACTAAAGTCAATGTATTTAGAAAAGACAAAACATCTTATAATTTAGAACAAAGAGTGTAGCATAAAACAACAAATACCGCAACAGTGATGCACCTTAGCTATTGTAAACTTATCCTATAAGTTTCCGACAAGTCTATTGTAGGCTTACGATGTGATCGTAACGAATAAAAAAAATATTTCTTCCTCTTCTTCTAGTTACTTCAAGCCCATGCTCTGCGAAACAGCACCACCATGCACCATTGTTGTCACCTGTTGTGTCGTCATCACCGCCAATGTAGAAGATAGGTGTCCTACTGGCATCATCGCCAGCGGCGCCATGCCCAACGAAGGTATCTAGGAATGTCTGAGGAGGAAGACGAGCAGGTGGAGGGGAGCACGACAGTTTGTTGATGGTGGACGACAAGTTGAGCTCGGGGCGCCCATACCTCTTACATGAGGGGTGTTGACAAGCACAACAAGGACGAGGGAGGTTGCCGAGGTGCAGGCTCTTAGCGATGGGGTCAAAGGCGCAATAAACCTTGAGCTCAGTGGGCCGTGCCGTGGTGCACGCCTCTGTGGTTGACGCCAGCTGATGCGGCAACGGAGGCAGTGGCAGTGGCGAAGTAGATGGATGCGGGGGAGGGGATGAGAAGCAGATGGGTCCAGAGTTTGCAACCTATGCTATACTGACGATGTAAGTGCCAATGTTCTTTATTGTTTCAGATATGATGTGAGCATCGGCTATATCAAGAAAAAAACAGTAGGAAGAAAATGGTGAAAGAGTTTGATATAATATGGTATTTTTTATTTTAGTTTATTTTTTGGGTGTAATACTTTATTACATGCCCACTATCATTTCAGTTAGATTTTTCTTGAAAATAGCGTTACTTCCCTAAGTGATGGACTGGAAGTGTCATTTCAATGCCCCAGGTTTCTTTTGTCTGAGCGTAGCACAGAGGTTTCTTTTGTCTGAAAGGAACCGGCCCAACTCGATGATTCTGTCTGGTAAGCCTTGTAAAGTTGAGCCCGTATAGAAGTTTTCGGCCTGAATGGAAAAATTCTGGCATTTTCTTTAGCCCGGTCCAATCCGAAGGGCCTACGGACAATCTTTGTTGCAAAAATGACAAAAGGGAGAAGAAAGATAAATTAACATATCAAGTGGGCTTATTATCATTAACAAATTCAAACTTGCAGCGGTTTCAGCCCGGTTGTGGTTTATGCTTTGAAAATTCGCCTTTTTATTATTTCTCATGTCAAACAAATTATTATTTGCCTTCCAAAAGAATCACTTTTCAAAAAGAATTTTGACGGCTATGAACTTAGACATCTGCAAAATAAGTTCCGATTTTGTGTTCAAAATTTGTGTTAATTAAAGGTTCAAACCCAATTTCAACCCACTAGTGCTAATAGTTAGTAGCTAAGATTAGTACTAGTGGATGCAAAACACACTTGCTAATAGACAAACTAACTGTTAGCTAAGGATCTGTTAACTATTAATTTCATTAGCGGCTTTTGGGCCGCTAATAGGTGGGGCCATAGGTGCCAACCACCTATTCATAATTTAGGCTAGTCTCGATTGAGTTTCATAAGAGTTTCATAGACATGAAATAAGCTCATATGTTTGTGGGGGGTATGACCCCCGGTACCCACAGGACAAGATATGGACCGCACCATCAGAGGTGGCCTAGCCCACAAGACCAAGGCGTGCGGTGCACGGCACTGTCTCGGCGTGCACCGCAAGGCTACAAGAAGATGTGGTTTATTATATATTGTAGCTAATAGGATACTTTTCTTATAACCCTACCCCTCCAGAGTATATAAGGAGAGGTAGGGGTCCCCTAGTCGACATCCCCAGACAGATCCTGAGCTTAGTCTAGGATATCTGATCATAAGCAATACAATCCACCAACGACACAGGACGTAGGGTATTACGCCGAGCCGGCGGCCTGAACCTGTCTAAATCGTTGTCTCTTGCGTTATGTGTCACCATCCGGTTCCCTTACGCGCACCTCTACCGATTTATCTACTACCGTGGGCATACCCCTCGGTGGACTATTGATGAAGAGATATAAGGTAAAAATTTCATGGGACAAAATGAGTTTGGGGGATAAAACTTGTTTGCACTGTTTCCAACGTCTGGGAGTCTTCATAGAATTTTGCTTCTAGGATTCGAGGGATATTCCCATATAATTTTTGTATTAATTTTCTCATTTTAAGGGTTTGTTTGGCAAAACTCCCTATGCAACTCTTAGGCTAATTCTAAGGGAAGCTCTACAAAACTTTTGTGATATAGAATCACACCCATGGTGATTGTGTGGAGTTATTGTCTAAAATAATAAACTAGGATGCTAGGAGCTAAAAAACTGACCCGTTCACTTTCGCTACTTTGCAGCAGTAGCATTATCGATCATGATATCTTTTGTTGATTCGTTTATCACGGGTAATCACTTTTGCATAGAGTTAATCCTAGAGATACGTTTTCGGCTGTGGAACCGCTTGTTCTTGAGAATTCGTCTTAAGAATCAGAACCAGAAGAGGATTTACCAAACAAGGCATAAGATTCAGAAAAGTCTACGTGAAATAGGGTTTTAAATTGTTGAGAGACAGTTCTCGAAGACACAAACTTTTCAGCTGATGTAGACAACAAAGCATTAGTTTTATGTAGAACTTTTACACCATCCTTAGCACTCCCTATGGCCTACAACTAAACATCAAAGTTCAGTCGAAGAAGTACTCGAAGAAGGTACCGAATTGCAGCATTTTCCTAGTTCACGTATATATGTAAGGGCGTGTGTGGAGACGTGTTCAGTGAGTTCAGTACAGTGAGTTCAGTACAGTGTGTTCAGTGAGTAGGCTAGAAGCACCGTGGGGCAAGGGGTGCACACAAGTAGGGAGCACACCTTTGCCTAATTCACCGGTGGGCAGGGCACAAGCGTTACAACCAAAGGAACCGCGAGCAGGAGGCGAGGAGCAAAACCCAAGCGAGTGCTACGCGGCACGGCCGCACGCACAGACCGAAGTCCGGCACTTGGCGCTAGCCAACCGTTGGCCTGCCCTACCTGAGCAAGCAACGCAACAAACCCGACGGGCAGCTCAGCTCCCTCCACCGGGTTTTTTGAATTTGAAAAACTCGCAGCACCTCCCTCCCTCGTTCCCTCCTCCAGCCCTCCCTCGCGGCCGTCGACTAGCGCAGCGCAGCCGTCGGTCGTCCCGTGCCGTGCGTGCTGGACCTGGACTGGTTGTGGAACGCAAGCTGACCCGGTTCAGCCAGGTCGCAGCGGACACGACGAGGACTGCACATCGAACCGGGTTGGTTCCTGGTTCCTCACCCGCGCCCGGGCCGCGAACTCTCGCGAAAGCAAAGGCCCTGTTTAGTTACAAAAAATTTTGTAAAATTTTTCAACATTCCCCGTCACATTGAATCTTTGGATGCATATATGAAATATTAAATATAGATAAAAAATAAAACTAATTACACAGTTTAGACGAAATGGATGAGACGAATCTTTTAAGCCTAATTAGATCATAATTGGACACTAATTGACAAATAACAACGAAATTTGCTACAGTGTCATTTTGCAAAAAAATTTTGCAACTAAACCGGCCCGAAGTAACCACCGGCCAGCCACCCGTGCGGCCCCACCTGGCAGCGTCGCGGGATCCCCACCTCCGCGTGTGGTGTGGGTCGGGCGCCAGTCTCGGCCCGGCACCGACCCGAGAAGGGCGGCACGGACCGGAGTGACGCGAGCCAGGCTGGTGCGTGCGTGCGAGTCGGTTCGGTTGTGCGCGGCTCGGCCGGGGCCTTTTGCCTTTCCGTTCCCTCCTCCCTCCCCTTCGCTTCTCCTCCTCCCTTTATCTCCACCTCTTCCACCCAACTCCTCGCCGCGCGCCGCACCGCCGAGTAGGGTTTGCAAGCCCCGAAGCAGCCCGCGTACCGCACCTCCCCCACTTCCGCGCTCCGTCCGCCCACGCCACCCTCTCGCAGTGCCTCCCGCCGCGCCGCAACAGGGCGAGATCGGCAGCTACCAGATTCCTACCCGGCCACACCCCACCCACTCACCCTCGCGTCGGCGCCGCCTCTCCCCGCTCCCACTCCACAATCCCCGACGGAATCTCTCTACACAGGCGCGCGATTCGCCGCGGGGATGGTTCGGTAGGGGCTGCAATAGCTAGGGTTTTCGCTCGCGCACGGTTCTGCCATGGACGCCGAGCCGCGCCGGGAGGGTTCCGATCGGGCGGCCTCCGAAGCCTCCCCCGCGGCGCCGGACGGTGACGAGGCGATGGCGGGGACGGCCGGTGGCGTCGCTGCTGCTGCTGCGGAGGAGCCTACCGCGGCCAGTGAGGCCGGGGCGGCGGCGGAGCGTGGGCGTGATGCGGAGACGTCGGCGAGCGAGCCGGGGGTGGAGGTTGATGAAGGCGGCCCTGCGGGCGAGCAGCGCCCTGCGGCGCCTACTCAAGCGAACGAGGTGGATGAGGGTGGCACCGAGGGCAAGGAGCGGCCTGATGGTACTGCAGCGAATGGGGCAGTTGAGGGCAGCAGTGCGGGGGAAGTGCGAGATGTGGATCCTGTGGTATCTGAACAAGCGGGGATGGAGGGGGATGGGGGTGGCCCTGAATGCAAGGACTACTCTGCAGCTTCTACGGTGAGTGAGGTGAATGTGGGGAGTGGTCTTGGGGCACCACAAGATTTGACTCCTGTGGTGTCTGAAACGAAGATGGAGGTGGATGGCGCCGCGGCAAAGGAGCAGCCAGATGGCACTGCAGCGAATGGGGCGACTGAGGGCAGCATTGCGGGGGAAGCGCGAGATGTGGATCCTGTGGTATCTGAACAAGCGGGGATGGAGGGGGATGGGGGTGGTGCGGTGAGCAAAGACTACTCTGTGGCCTCTACTGTGAGCGAGGTGAATGTGGGGAGCACTCTGGGGACATCACAAGATTTGGCTCCCGTAGTGTCTGGAATGAAGATGGAGGTGGATGGCGGTTCTGTTCTGGAACGAGAGGGCAATGCTCAGGAACAGGGTTGCGCTGTGGCGGCTGTGGCAAGCGAGGTTAAGACGGAGGAAGGGGGGACTACTGCACCTGCTGGGGGCATTCAGGTGAAAGAGGAGGTGGGGGAATGCTTGGTTGGCCGCTACGTTGGCCAGAGCGCTCCAGGGCACGCGAGGATTCTTATTGGGAAGGTTGCATCCTATGATAGCACAGCTGGGGTCTACAGCGTGGTGTTTGAGGACGGACATACTGAGGAGTTGGGGCTTCCTCAGCTCCGGGAGTTTCTCATGTCGGATGATAATGGTGCGTTAGGCATGAAGGTGAGCTGCAGGAAGAGGAAGCTAGACTTGCTGGTTTCGTCAGGGAGTGTCTCAGAGGTCAAAGAGCCAGCAAATACTAGGCAGAGGGTTGATGGATGTGAGATGCCTGCCAGGCCTGATGAGCTGCAGCATAGCGCGTCTGGCTCGGATATGTCTGAGGATGTTGAATCTTCGAGTAATTCATCGGATTTCACTAGGGAAGAAACATCTGAGCCATTCCCTCCTGTACAGGCTGTGGAGTTGCCTCTGTCATCAGGAGACATTCCTGTGACAGAAGAGTCCATAAGTTCTCTCTTTTCTGTTTATAACTTCCTGCGGTCGTTCAGTGTGGAGCTGTTCCTGAGTCCATTTGGACTGGACGATTTTGTTGCGTCCATTAATTGCAGCGTGCAGAATAACTTGTTGGATGCTGTGCATGTCTCGCTACTGCGGGCACTGAGGCGGCATCTTGAATCTAAATCTGCTGAAGGATCTCGACAGGCTTCAGATTGCCTGAAGTACGTACTCTATCAACCCACTTTTAACCACAGTAACTATTTCGTTGGTGTTGTGTTTATGTACTTAAAATTCTGACATTATTTCCACTTCCCCTGAACTGTGTGTAGGTACCTGGATTGGACATTACTAGATACATTGACATGGCCGAATTTCTTACTGGAGTACCTGTATGTGATGCGTTCCATTAAAAATCTAGGGGGGAAGAGTTTTGGTAGAAGCCTCCTAGTTGCCGAATACTATAAACTTCCTGTTACCATGAAGTTGAGGGTGCTGCAAATACTCTGCGATGATGTGAATGAATCAGAAGAACTCAAAACTGAACTGGAAAATCGAATAGGCTACAGCGAGGAGATGGAATATGAGATAGAATGCAGCGTCTTTCAGGAGGCTGCTTCAAGAGGAGTCTCAACTAGAGCTGCAAAGGAGGCTTACAAAAAAACGAATGATTTCCAGAATCTCGAAAATGCTCCAAATGTAACAAATCCAGAAACTGCTGTAGCAGTACTGTCCCAGGATGGCAATAGTGATGATTGCCGAATATGTGGAATGGATGGAACTTTGGTATGCTGTGATGGCTGCCCATGGGCATATCATTCAAGATGTATTGGTCAAAACAAAGCTTTCCTTCCTCAGGGCGATTGGTTCTGTCCAGAATGTGTGGTTAACAAGCTTGGACCAACTTCTTCAAGAATTGAGCGTGGTGCAAGAGGAGCTCAAATGTTTGGCATTGATATGTGTGGGAGACTATTCTTAGGAACCTGCAACTATTTGCTGGTGTAAGTTCTTGCAAATTAATCATGCAATATGTTGGTCTAGTGGTTTACTAACGATTTGTTTCCTTTTTATCTGTTCCATCAAATACTGCAGGATTGAAACAGCTTCCGATGCAGAGTCTTATGCAAGATATTACAATCAGTATGATGTTGCCAAGGTCCTCCAAAGACTTGCTGTCTCAGATGCATATGTGGACATATGCAGGCAAATAAAGGACTACTGGAAGCATTTACTAGGTATAATTCATAGTGAGAGATCAGCAACAGGTAAAGAAGTTGGTGTGAACCATACTCCAAGGTCCAGTATGTTGAGTTCTATTCCAGTAAAAGCAGGAGATGGAAGTGTCCGGACAACTTTAAAAGATGGCGGGGACAGAGAAACAGCAGTGCTTCCTCAAACAAATGTGCAGCAGAAATTTGTGGCTAATCAGAGCGCAGTGTGCTCAGCCGAACGCCTGGAGGAACAAAAATGCAAGTCAAGCTTAGGTGCTGTCACCGAGAAGAATGCTGAAGTTTGCAAGCAAACTGTGTCAGCTCAGAACAACGTACAGAATGCACACAGAAATGGAGCTTTTGGACCATCTGTGGTATCCTCAGTTTCTCATCAGAATGGATCCATTGTAACAGGTGTGTCTACCACTACCATAGCACAGGCGCAGCCAGCTCAGAGTATATTCCATCCAGACTCATCCACCGTTTCTGCGACGGCAGTATTGTTTTGTCCATCTTCTCAAGGTAAACACCACCTTCAGCTGTTTCCTGAAAGATCTGGAAACATGAGTGGTGGCAAGGCAGCAAAGTTATCTTCTTTTAAACCACAAGCTTACATGAATCTCTACAATCATGGCAACATTGCAGCATCTGCTGCTGCCAATCTAGCTGTTATTACATCCGATGAAGGTAAAGTTTCAGCATCTCAACTGACTGCAAAACCAAGGAAGAAAATGGCTGCAGACAATGCTCTACAATTGAAAGCATTTTCTTCAGCAGCCACACAATTTCTTTGGCCAAGTACCGAAAAGAAGCTTATGGAAGTCCCAAGAGATAGATGTGGTTGGTGCATTGCTTGTAGAAGTTCGGCGAGTGGAACAAAAAGGGCTTGTTTTCTTAACATGGCCACCACAAATGCTGCTAAATGCTCTGCTCGAATTCTTAGTGCCATGCGCGTCATAAAAAATTCTGATAGCCATTTTCCTAGTATTGTTGCTTATTTAGCCAACATGGAGGAAAGTTTGCGTGGCCTCTTGGTTGGTTCACTACAAGACATGCAGCAGAAAAAAAGGTGGCATCAACAACTACAAGAAGCTTCCAACTGCAGAACTGTAATACCCCTCTTGCTTGAGGTGAGCTGTATTTTTTTTTGTTGGGCATCCTTTGGTACTTTCAATATTCTACAACTAAGTTGTGATATAGCATATATCACTCTGAATGCTGGCAGCGTTAGGGTGGGCATCAAATAGAATAATATTTTTCATATTTCTTATTCAGCTTGAGCTAGATACATAATATCCCTGCATGCATTTTTTTATAAAGGAAATTAACTCTAAATACAGCATTAGAAACTAGAAAAATTGTTCAAAAACAATGTTTTTAAGGCGGTAAAGCGAGGCGAGGCGACGAACTACCGCCTTATGCTAAAGCGAGTAAGGCGTAAGGCGAGGTGACGCCTTACTGTCATCCTACAGTAGTAGAGACTAGAGAACTGGAAGCATGCCATCCTACAGTAGTAGAGCACTTGTTTGTTGTTTTGTTTCCCCATGCTGCTGTCCTGCTCGAGATAAGAGACAAGAGGCTAGAGGGCAGAGGCAATAGAAAAATACAGAGCAGAGTGGAGGGCAGAGGCAAGTAGAAAAATACCTGGCGAGCGAAGACTGGAGGAGGGCGGCTTGGTCCTGCTCAACGAAGACTGGAAGCGGGGCGGCGGCTCGTGTCCTGCTCGATGCAGGACCAGAGGAGGCGGCGGGGACACAGCAGCCCGCCTGCGGCTGCTCCACGCGGATGGGGAAGAGGGGAAGAGGGCGGCTCGGGTCCTGCTCGAGGAAGACTGGAGGCGGGGCGGAGGCTCGTGTCCTGCTCGATGGAGGACCAGAGGAGGCGGAGGGGAAACAGCAGCCCGCCGGCGGCGGCTCCTCGCGCGGATGGGGAACAGGGGAGGGCTCGGCACAGCAGCTTCTACCGGCGGCGCGGGCGAACGCGTTCGCGAGGGCGAGCAGGTAGGTCTCCCTGCGAGCGCTCCTCTCTCTTCTCTGATTTCTCCCGCGCTCCTCTCTCCACGCATGCCTAATCTCCCGCATGCGCGATGCTTTCCCGCGCGCCTGCTATTTCCCCGTCCTTTCTCCAGCGCTTGCGTTTTCCTGCCGCAGCCATCCCCCTATGGCGCCCGCCTTCCGCGATCTGCGACGAATCGGACGCCAAATCGACGACTTCCGGACGCCATGGCCGTAAGGCGGACGCCATATCAATCTGAGGCGAGTCGTCTCGCAAATCGTCCCGCCTGTAGCGCCTTGCCGATTAGGCGACGCCAAAGCGACGCCTTAAAAACATTGTTCCAAAAAACCATTGATATTTGACTCAGAAATGACTAGTGAGGCGTTTTGTGAAATAAAATGATTCAATACTGAAAGATATAGTTAATTGCACTTTGCCCATGTAAAGCCATATTCTTTCACTTTGAACTAGGATAAAAGCAGGAGAGCTATTGAAGACTATCTACCCAAATAATAATTTGACCATTACACTTGGCTCATGAAATGAAAGTTTCATGAGGTTTCATGGTTTTCAATCATGTTATATGAGGCACCATGAAGGTTTTAACATAACAGGGTGCAAAATAAAATTATTTGTGCAAAATGAAACAAAGAGTACTGTACCTGGTGTAAAAAGCAATTTACTTGAAAAGAAAATTACCCTAATAGAGCCAATGCGATAACTCATGAACAATACAATATACGACCAAGGTGATGAAAGAACAAAAAAGTTGCAGCAATGCCATCTAGTGCTTAACTGGCACAACTCTTGGATAATTAGAAGGCCTAGATGATGATGTATATTGTAGGCAGAACAAAAGAGTGGATATATAGTAGCATGCCTAATGCCATAATATTGCATACTAATTGCTTCTGGATAATCAAGTTGGATATGCAATAAATGCTAATTATGCTATTGAAAGAAAGATAAATAGCCTAGCTGAAAAAGCTATTGCCATAAATGGCTGTGAGATGAATTTGATTGTTGTTGTTTTAAAGATTGTTACATATTCTATATTTCTATGCAGTTGGAAAGCAACATCCGTGGAGTAGCATTTTCTGCAAGCTGGTTGAAGCCAATAGACGATTGGCCTGTGGAATCTCCTGGTCCATCAATGGGAGCATCTCGTCCTGCACAATTCCAAAAACGTGGGGTTGGTGGAAGGCGTGGCAGAAGACGTTCGTTGGCATCCGAATCTGGTACTGCTACTGATGAGGACAACAGCTGGACTTGGTGGACTGGAGGAAATATTTCAAAACGTACTTTGCAGAGGGGGGCTCTTCTACATTCAACCATAAGAAAAGCTGCTCGCCAAGGTATTACATGGTTTAACTGTTAGTAGTCTTATTTCATCCTCTATCAGTGTCCAAGACATGAACAAGTTGACTTGTTTTGTCACTTGCTAGGTGGTAAACAGAGGATAGCAGGTTTATCTTACCATGAAGGTTCCAATTTTCCAAGACGTTCTCGGCAGTTTGTCTGGAGAGGATGTGTTGGAATGAGCCAGACTTCATCTCAACTTGCTTTGCAGGTTTGCACTTCTGTCCTGATGTTGCAAAGAGCAGTACGTTAAACCTACTTTAGCATGAACCTAATATTCATTTCTCTCAGGTTAGATATCTTGATGCCCACATCAGATGGAAGGAATTCATCCCTCCAGATCAAATTCCTTCAGATGGAAAAAGTTCTGATGCAGACTTTTCTGCTCTCAGAAATGCTGTAGTCTGTGATAAAAAAATAATCGATAACAAGATAAGATACGCACTTAAGTTTCGCAATCAAAAGCATCTTCCTGTGCGTGTGACAAAAAATATCTTGGAATCGGAAGGTGATCAGGATGAAAATAACAAATTGTGGTTTTCTGAAAACCATGTGCCATTGTACATGTTGCGAGAATTTGAGCAGCACACCTCCCTGCCTACCCCAGGAATTTCGGACTCTAACTGTTTTACCAATTTATACCCAAGGCGAGTAAAAGCATCTGCTGAAGATGTCTTTTCTTATCTTTTTCACAAAGGAGAAGTCTATCCCTGCACCTCATGCAAGAAGGATGTTCTCTACAGGTTTTTCTACTTCGCCTCTTTGTTATGATAATAAACTGATTATACATTTATTATTTTTGAGATGCTGACCTTTTGTATTTTGGTTGATCACATGCAGGGATATTGTTAAATGCAGCACTTGTCAAGGTATGGATCTATGTCGTGCTCTTTAGATTATTTGTTTTCAAAATTTGTCCTTGTGATATTCAAGAAAACAATTGACCGATTTCTGATATTTCAAATACTTAGTCACATTTTTGCTATCTAAAAATAACTTTCAGGTAATTGTCATAAAGAGTGTACATCAAATTCTGTTGTTAACAAAGGAAGCAGTGCTACTTCCAGTTTGATATGCAAGTTATGCCTCCAGAAGCGGAATCTTATGCTTACTAGTTACAATACAAATACAAGTTATTTCCGGCCTCAACAGAAGAGTAATGGCCAACAACCAGTTACTGCTCCCAGAATTGTGTTTAAGGTTAGTTCTTCCCATTCCGGTGAACCTGCCCCCAAAGTCGAAGCCCAGCTAGTTGCAAAGGTTAAAGCACAGCCATTTGCGAAGGTGGAAGCTCAGCCAACTATGAATGTGAAAACCCAGCCAGTTGTGAACGTGAAAACACAGCCATATGCGAAGGTGGAAGCTCAGCCAATTATGAATGAGAAAGCCCAGCCACTCGCAAAGGTGGAAGCCCAGCCACTCGCAAAGGTGGCAACTCAGAGTATCACTAGTGTCCAAGCTCTGCCAAAGACAAAAGCTAAAAAGTCAAAGTCAGAAAAAGAAAAGAAATCTAAAAAAGTTCAAGCGATCACATATTTTGGTCTTGTATGGAAGAAAAATAAGAGCGACAAGGATGATGGAAGTGAGTTCAGGGCAAATGATGTAATCCTTAAAAGCAAGGATAGTATAGGTTCGTCAATAAGACCAACATGTTGTCTCTGTGACAAAGCTTATTCTCCGGATTTCTTGTATGTACGCTGTGAGAAGTGCAGAAGTAAGTCTAGCATTTCTGTAGCTTAGAGCATTATCCTTTTTGTGTTATCTTTCAGTTTTTTTTCTCTTAACATCTCGGTATTCCTGCATACAGATTGGTTTCATGGTGATGCCTTGCAACTTGATGAAGAACGGATTGGTGAGTTGGTTGCATACCGGTGCTGTAGGTGCCGAAGGAGAGCCATACCGCATTGTCCTCATTCTGATGGTTATACAAAGCCTGAACCAGAATTAAGTGAGCAAACAGTTGCTACATCATCGCAGTCAACTATGCTATCTAGTGAGGAGACTTTTGCTTTAGCAGATCAGGACCCACTGCTTGCTTCTTATGGGATAGTTGAACCAATTGGGGATGATACAATGGACATTGATTTGTCAATGAACATGGCAAGCTTTGGCCCTGGAAGTAACCAGAAGCTGTCTATAAGACGAGCACAAGCAAAAAGTACTGAATACCTTGATCAAGCTGGTAGACCTGTGAATGAGTATAATATCCAGAATCATCCTCCGGGGAATGGAAACATCAATTTCAGCCATACGAATGGAATTTCATTTTCAGA